>CM037870.1:57825666-59124416 GCA_021292105.1 Anadara kagoshimensis | reverse complement strand
TCTTTCATATAACAAATATAACTCTGATAATGGATTTTGAATTACACCTTTTGTCATTCATGGTTCATACAGATTTTGGGGTAAAACATTCCCAAGTACTTTTCAAGGGTTTTTCAAGACAAAAAACTCTTTTTCGAGGGTTTTCAAGAAAACAAAACTCTTTCAAGGGCTGTTAAAAGCATGGGTGAAACATTCATCTGTAACTTTAGTAAGACAACTTCAAAAAGGACTTAAAAAAACAGCAAACTTTTGTAATACAATACTACCATCATGTGTCCTAGATATTGATACTAAAATGTTTAACCTATCAGTATCACTAATACTGGTAGTGATACTAATACTGAACAAAAATGGTCATTATGTTAGACTCAATATTGTGATCTTTAACCAAAGAACAACAACTTCACCAGACAATATTTTTGCCAAAGCAAACACCAGTAAACAGAAACACTCCAATTGAGTAAGATATCACTGACTATGAGACAAAACACAATCATATCAGTCTATGTTCAAACCATCCCAAAAGCAAAGTAAAAACTTTGGAAACTTGCAACTAAGTTAAACAAGTAATCTTCCTCCTGGGAAGTGAGGTTAAGTGCTCTGGAAGGACAAACATGTCCTATCTAATATATGCTAGCTACACCCGACAATTGCACAACTTGGTCCTGGCTGTTAGTACTAAGGTGAGATAATGGCCAATCACAACAAATCAGTGGTACAACTGCTGATACTTTGTATTATAATGTACCAAGCAATTATCCACTGACGTGGTGTAACTACCAATTGTTAGTATATATTAGTACTAGGGTTATCCTTTGAAATGCTTCAACTATTAGTACTTGGGTTGTCCTCTGAAATGCTTCAACTATTAGTACTTGGGTTGTCCACTGAAATGCTGTTACTCGTACAAACAGTAATTAGTATATATTAGTGCTCAGAACTGAGATGCTATATATATTAGTACTTGGGTTGTCAAATGAAATTGTGTAACTACTAATCATTAGAATGCAATATCAGTAGGTTAGTACTGTAACTGTTTAGTTACATACTGTAAGGTACAACAAATAGTCAGTACTAGTTATATTATTATATACATGCATTGCAGTACTTAAATGTATTCCTTTGGTGACATGTAGTAAATACTTAACTGGTGGCAGGTGGAAGTAACTCTAATCAGGATTTCTACCAATAAGGCAAAGCCACCATTACTTTATTGCAAAAATGGCTTTTTGGGTTGTTGTTTTTTTTAAAGAATTAATGCAGAATCTTCTAATCTTCTATCATATTGTAAATTTAATACCTTAAGTCAGCTAGTACAAGAACAAAAACATTTTTCATGTTCTCCAATAAGAATAAATTGTAACACTGATTCTGACACCATATACCAAAGATAAGCATAGGAATTGAATCATTCAAATATGAGACTCCCTATGAAATGTTCATGATTACAATAAAACAATATATACTAAAGGTATACTGAATAATCTGACAAAAGTTATGATAATACATTTTAAGCAGATATAATATTTAACAATAAGAATGACTTTGAAATCTGTAATAAATCTGGATCTATGACAACTTTCCCTCTGGTGAACTGAAGACCTAAAAAAAGTCAATTGTTATTGGACAAGGTGATACTACATATCAAACAACATGAAGACTATAAACAGGTTGTAAAGAGGACAAAAACCTTCTGAACAAATTGGATTTTAGTCTCTTAAACATGTAATAAATTTTTATATGTAGACATCCTATGTTGCAGAATTCAAACCAGTGGGCTTATGTTACTAAACTAATTATCAAAAGCCATAAATATCCCATTCTTCTTGTAATGGATACTTTTTTCAAGATGAATGTAAAACCAGAACAACCTGATTATATTTGTCTAAATATAACATCTCACACAATGACCAAACATGAATGCTGACAATAATCCAAGTCATAAAGAACAACCTTATAGATGTACATAGGATGAATAAAATAAATGAAATGGCATATTCTGAAAGACTAAACTTGATCTCTTGTTTTCTCCCACTACAATTCTTGATTTGTCTTGTCAGGAGTATAAGAAAAGGCAGAAATATGAACCTATTTGTGTTAATCTTGTGTATGTTGTATTATCACCTGATGTCCAAAAAAGTGGCTCAGTGAATAAAGAATTGAATTGTGTCATTATCATCATGAATAAGGTGAAGACTTTTAAGCAGCAACTATATAAATCTTGCCATCTACAGAAAAAATCCTGAAGGAATGAGAAAAGGCTCTAATTTCTGTCATCATCAACATGAAAAATTAAGATAGAGACATATGCAGCAGCTGTATAAAACTTGCAGTTTACAGACAAATTGCTAAATGATACAATGTTGTGTGAATATTATTGACTGTAACTTATAATTTTGAAATTTTTCATGTTTATTACCATAGTTCTATATACATGTACAAGTTGGTATTTTACTTTTGATATGCAACAATTTTGTGATACAGAAATATTACAAAAATATCCAAAAAGGATTGTAAATTGATGAAAAATGCTTCCATGTCATACCTGGGATGCCATTATGATGTCATTAATAAGAAAACATTAAAAGTATCAGTGTCATTTGACAGTTATTTCACCAACAAGTTTGTACAAATACCAAATTTTCCATTTAGGACCAAATACATGTAGTAGTACAGTAGTACCTTTTCATATATAACCTTTCCTATAATTATTTATACAGATTGAAATCTTATCAAATTTACTTTTAATATTTCAAATTAATTAAGAAAAATTATTATTTTCATTTAAATCAATTTATTTTTTCCACAAAACTATAGATAAATATATCACAGCCTTTCAAATGCTGTTTGTTTGTTGCCATACAGGACAGGTGTTGACAACAAAACAGAAAACAAGGACCATCCTTATCAAACACCTGTTGACACCTCTAGCTTCAGGTAGCTACCATGGTAACTACACTAGTGGATTTTTCATATGCTGTTTCAGCTTAATTGTTTTTGACATATTTTACTTGTTGACAACTGTTGAAGGAAGGAAGGATGTTTGTTGAGAACTGTTTATGGACAGACTTCCATTTGTACCTCACTTAAAGTTCTAATTTTGACTACAAAAGTCTAAAACAATGGAAATCAAGCCAATCGCATCAATAAAACATTGATAATCATTTTTCATGACTTTTTTCTAATTTTTACATAGAATTTAAATGGAAGGGGTGCAAAATATTCAAGTCCTACACAGTTGAATGTTGATTAAAATTTTTAGGGATATATATTTTTGTGTAAATAATTAGTTCCAGCAATTTTTGTGTGTTCAGAAAATACTTTATATAAATTTATATACAAATTACATTTAAGTCACAATTTGGTTGAAAATAAAATAATTTCACATCTAATTTCTGCAGAATAATGGTTAACCAAAACATTTATACATATCCAAAACAAATATGTATATATATTATCGAAATAAAGTAACACTTATTTTATATGTATAATAAAAGTAATGTTGTGTTTTCAATTTTGAGTCAATTTAAATTATAATGAACATTTTTCAAGAAAATTATTTTATCAGAGTTCAACAATTCACATCTTAATAAATTAAAATATGATATTTTAGTAGCTAAAATTACAAATATAATATTATTTTAAGGTGAATTTGTTCATTTCTTACTTTCTGTCCAAATGATCAAGTTACGAAAAACACAAAACAAAATTTTATTTACACCTGATTCAATTAATCAAAAAAATAAAAATAAAATAAAATTACCATTTATAAAAATAAGATATGTTATTATTTTACAGATTTTCAATTAAAATATGGTACTCACCTGATAAAGTAATTCAAAATGATGCTACATAAAAATGTACATAAATTGACAAAATACAGAGTATGTACTGGGTAACTACTAGTACTGAATCAGCCAATTGCTAGAACATTCCTCAGTTTTCTCAGCAAAGACCTGTGATTACAGCATCCTCATCAGTTACAGATCCAGAAAATCTTCCTTGACATTTCAATAAATAAATTCAGATGCAAGTTTTCAATTATCAAACTCCAGACAATTTCAGATGCAAGTTTTTCAATTATCAATGATATACTACAGCAGCTGAAGATATTACGACTGTTTTCTACCAGAACACAGGTAGAACTAACGTCTGATATGGATTTTTTCCGTCTTTTGTGCAGTACGGAAATCCATAAATCTTTAATGATCATAGTCTTGATTTAATGATATCTCCACTGATATGTAATCTGACAGTCCAATTAACTTAATTACATTTTTTCTATTACTTTACAGTTAATTGGCAGCCAGGTGCCCTATGCAGGAGGACCGTCACCTCATTATTAACTGGACAATAATCACCTGTTGAATATGTAATCTTCCAGAGTAAATGTCATAATTTTGCAATTTTTCGCTCGTAATCAATCATTATAAGTTGATAATTATGATTAATAATAAAGAGTATAATTTACAGATCATGGTGAAAAGTATAAATTGATGGTACAAATTAATATAAAGGAATTATGTCTGTCATGTTCTCGTTATCCCCCACTAATCAGGACGGCATTAGAAAAAGGTGAGAATGAAATAATATGACTCTCAAATCACGACAAATCTGAAGAACTATTATAACAAATAGCTAGGGTTTCAAATAATAACTTATATATTAAATATCATTATGACACATGACATGTTTGTACAGATTTTTGGACTAAGGGGACATAAATGATGATCATAGAGTTTTGCATCTATATGTGGCATGTCGGCCAATGTGCATACCCTGCTAATACATTTATACATGTATTAACAAATCATATTTATGTCTCCTTTAAAAGCTATAAGCATTTCAGCATTTTCATGTTTTGTAACATTAAAATTAAAGAATATGAAAGAATAGAAATTAAAAAGCTTTATGATTTTTTTTATGAAAGACAGAGCGAGAGATTTATAATACAAAACGGTGCATTTATTTTATCATTATTAAGTCTTGCAAAATATACTTCAATTATTTTAAAATACCAGATGTGTTTTTCAAAATGACTTTAAAAAATTAAAAGACTGGAACAATTTTTTTTATGGATTTAAAATAAATTTAGAAATGAACCAAAGAAATTGGCTTAAAATTAGAATCTTAACCTTGCAGCCAATTTGCTGAATAAATTAAACCATAAAGCTAGATGATTAGAATGGAAAATTTGCAGAAGAATATGTACATGTACTTGACAATAGCTAGTACAACAACGAAGAACAATATATAACAAATGAATATTTTATAACAGAAAACAAGACAAGATTGATTATTTTAACATGTGCATCAAGATCTTGAAGGTAGGATTCAAAAATATGAAAATGTCTTAATATGTTGCTTTATTCAGTTTAGCTCATGACTGTAAATGTCGCACGGTACTTTGTATAAAGTTTAACTTATTTGAAGAAGATACTTGAATTATGTAAACTCTTATAGTTGCATCCACAGCCAAAGAATCCTAATAAATTCAACTTAATTTGTATTAAATTTTTCTAAATTTTAAGCTCTTCCATGGGCATTCATCATTCCATCATTTAATGATAGTATAATCAAAATTTTCAAAAATTAATAAATTACATCAATTAATAAATTAATGCAGCATATCTGTATTTTTAAAGCCGGTTAAATCACATACCGGTAGGCTCCTTGATTAAAATTAAGTACCATAACTGATATGCAAATAAGTGGAATCAACTGTCTGTATATATATATATATATACCATATGCATGCATCATTTATTTAAATGAATCTTATATTAAATGGATAAAACAATATACCATACACTCTAATGACCGAATGATCAATATATTTCTCACAATTCAAATATTTGGATCTAATTTTTTTCAAATTGTAATTTGTAATTTTATAATTGTAACATGTATTTTATATGTTTTAAAAGGTGAGACTTAAAAATTGAATTAACCAATCACAGGTACAGAATAACACCATCATTTGTAATTTTTGTGAGAATCAACATAATAAATTTTGCCCTATTAATGAATTTAAACTGATGTCAGATTTCCTTGTATCTACCAGTATTCTTACCAAGTATCTATTCACACCATTGATTTCATGTTTTTGTTGCACAGCTTAGTTAGTTAATATTTCATGACTTTTAAAATGCCTGAGAGTTAAATGCCTGTAAAATCACAATATCATGATATATGCAAGAGGACAAGAACATATATACATGTTGGTACAGTTTCATCTATCTTGTGCAGGCTACTGCTGTAAAAAAAAAATCTCCTCCATGGATACTTTAATTTTATTTGAAAAAAATTAATGGATAAAAGTTAATTTTCTAAAAATTATTATTAATTAAATTCAACTTTATCAATCAAAAACATGCAACAGAAAGACAGATATGATTTTTTCATATGCAGATTGTCATACAAGGTAATTTAAAAAAAAATTCTATCTTTTTCTTTCTTGGAAAATTAAACATAACCTTATGGCACGCCAGGACATATAAAAATCTACAAAAAATCTAGCTGTAAATT
The DNA here is from genome assembly GCA_021292105.1 of Anadara kagoshimensis. Taxonomy (NCBI): domain Eukaryota; kingdom Metazoa; phylum Mollusca; class Bivalvia; order Arcoida; family Arcidae; genus Anadara; species Anadara kagoshimensis. The sequence goes on along the minus strand of CM037870.1, from coordinate 59,117,888 downwards.
TATGATTAATATAAAGAGATTAAGTATTAATTACCTTAAGTTTAAATTAATGCCAGCAAGCCGATTCTGTCTGTAATTTGTCCTCGATGGAAGGTGTTTCTTAACACGGAATGTTAAACAAACATCTACCTGCATGCTTTAGCCATCATCTCCCACCTGAGTAAAATTCTATCAGTCGTAGTTCTACTTGTATGAGTAGGATGACAGAATTGCAACCACGGATTTGCAGGTGTAGTGTTACCATGACAGTTTCCATGGTAATGAAACAAACCATATTTGCCATTATATTGTCAATACATATTCAGATGTTGTTAATAATAATTTTTTACCAGGTGTATCTGTGTGAATGTGATGTGTGTTTGTTGTCGTGTTAATTAGTCACATGGTGTGCCAGGCTTATTTCTGACAGATGTAACTAAACTAGCGGTACAATCTTTGTGCCAAACATTTTAAAGGTGATAATGATATTTTCGTTTTCACTAATTATGTCTCATCAATACTTTGAGGGAGATGATTTTGAGCTGTAGGTACATACTGATAATTCACAAGTCACCTAGATACTAATTACCTGTCAAATTAGCTCAGGTGTGTATTTTTACTTGGTAAATAGTCAAGGACACAGCTTCCCTCTATAACAGATTATATTTCAAATTATAAATTTTATTCCAGTCAAAGGTGTTTTATCAATTGCTAAAGCCTTTAATGCAAAACTAGAAAATGAAATTTCTAAAGCATTTAAAACTTGCCTCTATAACAGATAATATTTCAAAGTGCAAGTTTTATATGTGGTAAAGAGTATTTATCAATCCCTGTAAACTATAATGCTTAACTTAAAACTAGAAAATGAAATTTCCAAAAATATATATATACCAGTATAAACAAATCATTTAAATATATAATGTTTAAAAAGGACACATTCTTACAGAAAAATAAATTAAACAAAAATTCCTCTATCTTTACATGCAAGTTCAATATCTAGCATTAAGCCAAAAACATTGGCTTTAGTGGTTCTTTGACATAAAAATCAAAATGATTTGAATAATACCAAAATACCATTATCTAATTAAGTGAAGACCACAAAAGTTAAACAACATGTTGCAACTGTGCAACATGGAAATTACTGTTTAGATTAAACTTTAGAGTTTATATATACAGAATTAATATATTTTAGAATATAGCAAAGTGACATTAAAAATAGAAAATAAAACCAACACATCCACCTTTTGCTCTTTTAGAATTTGAAATTTCAAGTTATTTTTGACATGTTAGATAATCCCTTTATAGATACTTATTTACAATGATAATAATGTCCCTTTGATGTTAAGAACACATGTTTAAGTAGACAAATTAAAAAAAATTCCTTTGGGAAATCCATTTTGCATTTTAAAATACTCAGGTCCTTTGACTGTATGAGAGTGTCTGGAATATTCAAACATAATAGTTTTAGTCACAGCTAGACAAGTACATCTAAATGTGTTTAAACAATTTTACAATACCAACCATTCAAATTACAGGTTTGTGCGGCAACAAATTATGATTTTTAAATGAAGTTACACTCTCTGCATGGTAATGACATGAATATTATTAACTCTGTGAATTCATCATCATACATGTTAATCCTGGATTATCTAGGATATCCCTGGTTTTGACATTAAATTTCAGTTTACACTGTGCAACGACATTGTTACATGTATTTACTTGCTTATCAATGATAGCAAAATCAACTGCCTAGAAGATGCATTGGCCAGTTAAAAACTCATTTTTTTACCATTAAAACCAAAGGCTTTTAATATTGAGTTTCACTTTTACATGTATTTATGTGTTTTAGTTACAAGAAATCGGTCACTGTGTGTAACTCTGAAAAAAAAAGAACCTGAACAAGCTAATAGTATTATCAATAACAAACATTTCATATCTGGTATTACAGCATCAGACTCTCCAACAAGCAGTTTTAAAGAACTGGAGGAGAAGTAAAAAAAATTGATTCAAACTTTGAAGGCAAATAACACTGTAAAATTCATTTAACTGGAAATGTTGAGAATACAATCATTATCACTTCATACTGATTATTTCTATGCCTTTAATTGGCAATTTTATGAAACTGAATCCAACCAATAGTTTAAGAAAACTGCTTTTTTGGAACAGCATAAACATGTCAAATAGATATACTGTACATATCAATTACCGTAGGTCACTATTCAGACAACAATTTGTTCCCTCTTTTAAATGTGGATAACTTTCTACAAATTCTAACAATATCATAAAACCAAAAACAATGGATAGTTATAAATCTGACTGAAGCTTGTTTTCTATCAGACAACTTAGACTTATAAGATAGGTTTAGGATGGACTTAATGGGTTTTGAGCAAAATTTTGATTTTTTTTTTTTACATTTTGATGACTCGAATAGCAATGCTGTTTGTTTATATTTCACCAATTTTCAAGATAAAATTAGGTTTAACTTACAATATGTTCATTAAAATTGAGCACAAATCATTCATGTCATATTGCTGCAACTTAGGTATCTGATAAAACAGAATACATGTGTTGTAAACATGGCCAAAAGGGTGCATTTCAAAAGTACTGCACAAACCAGTCTGAAAGCTATTCTTTTTTCTTGGAAACTTATCCTTTTGATGGAAAACTACCAGTGCACTTTCATTACTCACTAAAAACAAAAAAATGTTAGAAATTTTCCATTCTGATCTGCTCGACAGAAAACATCAAGGCAGCAGTAAATGATAAGATTTTTAAAATTGCAAATGTCAAAACATTCCATCTCAAAATTCTGTATACCAGTAATCTAGCTCTCTAAACGGTTATGTTAATCTATGGTTGAAATTAGAAGGAACAGAAAATTAATAAGATCTGATATTTTTATAAAATATATTAATTCTGTTTTATTACATGTAAATGTAGATCAGATTTTGGTAGTAATTATGGATTGAAATGTTCATTAAACATCAAGATATGCCAATCATTTTGCATGCATTTAATGTCAACCAGAGCCCTTTCTTTAGAAACAATAAAGCCAAAAAATGCCAAAGTTTAGGTTAAAAATTTCCAAATATTAGCAAATGTTGTATACATGTACCATAAGTTTAAAGGTATTTATAATATGCTATAGCTGGTAACATCTTGACATAAGTGAAATATTCTTATCCCGGATGTAAAACCCCATTAAATCAACCGATCATTATCATCTTCACAATGGCTCACCAGATTTCAGAATTCAAAATAGAATAAAGTGTAACATACAGAAACTACCGTATGCTCTGGATAGACCAAAAACCTTTCTAAACTGGACTGTTTTATTAGAAGGCATTCCATTGATATTGTTTGTTAAGCAGCCTGTTTAGAGCAGAAACCTAAACCAAACAAAATATACAGTCTAAAAGGAATTGACCAAGACAGATTCTTTGTAACTTTTGAAACTGTTTATACAATGACTATGCATTTTATTTTATATTAATTTTAATTTTAATTTTCTTAAAAATGAAACACATGTAATAATAAAGATGTATAAACATATAGGCTATGACTGCACATACTGTTTTATTTTATTTTTTTAAATTGCAGGTTATTATTCTATTATAATTTTATGCTTAATCATGATTCATACTCAATACACAACCACACACAATCCGAGGCGTCCTTGACGTCAATGTAATAGTGCACTTAAACTCAATACACAACCACACACAACCCGAGGCGTCCTTGACGTCAATGTAATAGTGCACTTAAAAAACTAACACACTCAATTACTAATGCCCAATATAGATGCTCTTGAAAGCCTGATTAAAAAGCTAACTTACATTTAAAATTTTGCAATATATGTAACCTGAATGTCATATATTGCTAGGTTTCTGAAATTGTATATATAGAGAATAAAGCATGGTTAATTCCATGGCTAAAGCCCTGGGACTCTGGCCGATATGACATGTGATATGGAAACCATGCTTTGTTTTTTTTTATCATATATTTGAATTTTTGCATATATATGATATCAATTACAAAAATCTGTCATCACGTATAAGTGTAATAAAATTTTATTACATTTATGAAATTGATCCATTTATTACTGTTGAAATAAATTAAACTTGAAAAATTGGCGCTTTTCATAGCCTTCACAAAATCTACTTGATCTTTCTGCATCCCAATTTTCTACCAAAGAATCCTATTCAAATATCTGAAGCCAGTTTGTCAATAATGTTATCCCTGCAACTGGACCAGGATGACATGGTGTTTGTGTACGATTGTCTGCATCGAAGCGGAACAACACAGAGAACTTCCGCATACTGATAGCCAAGAGGATCCGAGAAGGGGTGTGACATTGGGTGTGCGATATAGGGGTGCAATATTGATTTGTAGTTTGCATCAATATTTGTATTTTAGTACAAATATCTGATAAATATGTTTATTTTCTAAAATGCCCAAAAACCTTGATGCTTTATTCATAGAACAAAAATTAACAAACAAATGGAATAGCATCATAAATTAGTTCAAATTCCACATCTACCCAAAACTTATACTTGACATGCCCATCAGGCTTGTGTCACCTAGGCACTGCAGGTTTCAAAGAAAGACCCTACCTCAGAGTGACTGGGATGCCTGAAGTTATGAACCACACATTTAATCGCCAGCATTTCAGCTGGTACCCATTCATTTATAAGCTGGAAAAAGTGATGTGGATTCTTGCTTGTTTTTTATGCTTCAGTCAAGATTCTTTCAAGTTAGTCAGTTCAGGAATGAAGGCAGAAACTGAAATACTTGGAAAAAACCACCAACCTTCTTTCATCAACGAGCAACAATATAGTAATTTTCACTGTAGGAATTACCCAAATGGGATTTAAACCTAGCTAGGAGATGAGATACAAATGGGATTTAAACCTAGCTAGGAGATGAGATACAAATAGGACTTAAACCTAGCTAGGAGATGAGATACACTGTGATCCATGGTGTATATTTTAGACTACTCTGAACCACTAAGTCTCCCTAATATAAACGGGCACAATCTGACATCATATGTTTTACTAAACAGGTTTATTATACAGCCCTGTTGGTTCAGACTCATGGACCACAGTAGACCTAATTACTTGAAGATGTAATTTAACTTTAATAAATCACTCCTCAAATAGTGTTCATTACATAAACATATTTTTTTGGAAATTACTGCATCATAGCACTTTCATTAAAATGATACAAAATGTCTTGATAAAACACACATACACATACCGGTATATAAAACTGTATGTTAAAAAGCTATGAATATAAAATGTAATCCACAAAATGGATAAAAAAAATTATGAGATGAGATGAACAGAAAAAAACCATGTATTGGTGATACAACTTCCTTCTGTTGCCTGCATGCCAGCCTGGCTCATCATCAACACATGATGGATATATTGGTTGTCTGCCTAGAAGGCAATCACCCATAGTAATCCATTAGTAAATTATATTCCTAATTGATTCGGCTGAAATAATTCATTAATCCCAGCTTTTTTTTACTATAATATCTTATCTAAATCACAAATAAATTGGAAAACATAGATCTTAAAATAGATTGCTTTATTACTGAGAGTGATACAGAAACTGCTAAAAGTCGGGCTCAACTTTCAAATTATCAACAACAATTTGGGGACTATTTGGACAAGATCAAATGTCATCTTCCTTTCAAGTAATTTACATTATCGCTAGAAAACATGGAGAAATTTGAAAATTTAAAAAGCATTATGTCCAATGATGCAGAAAATACGCACAAAACTACTAAAAAGAACTACTGCATGTGCTATCTGTCAGTTACCACTGCCTGAGGCAATGTACTGGACATTAAAAATGTAAAATAAAATATGAACAACCAAATTCAGTGAATTAGGATCCTCCATCAATAGATTCTTTTTGTGTATGCTTAAGAGTAAGCATATGGCATGAAATATGAAAATCACTAAAGTTTGCCATCTTTACTGCACTTAAACACAATAAGAGAAACTCCAATAATAGTACAATAATTTTTTAAAGATAGATAACTTATGTATGTTTCTGTCAAATACACTTAAAGTTACTTAACCTTTGAACTGTCTAGAAGCTATAATTTCCAATGCAGTGCAAAGCAAACTGAATATAAGAAATGAGATTATCAGCTTGCAAAGAAAGGCTTCACATGAATTTTCTAATTGTAAAATAAATGAATTTTTATGAAGCAGTATATACTAAAGTATATATATACATACACTTACCAGTACACCAAATTTTAACCATGATAACCAAATATGGAAGAAATGTACAACCAAGATGTCCAAATATGGAAGAAACAAACACTCTACTGCATAAAAAATATTTCAGTACATGTGTACTAACACTATACCTGGACATGCTGTTGACTCATTTGGTCTACCAATAGCAGAGAAATGTAACAAAAATAACCAAAGTCTTCACAGAAATAATGATTTTTGTGCATAATAGTGAACAACATTGAAATGCCATGTGCTCAGCTGGAGGGAATAACTACAGCATGTACTGTCGACTTAATCAGTCATTTGAAGGTCTTTAAGAATGTGTAAGCCCTATTTTGGTTCACTGACGTCAGAGGGATTGACTATTTTTGATACCGCTGTTGTAAAACGAAGAAGACAAATTACTTAAAACAAATTATAAGTTATATATTCTACTGTTACCATCTTCAAATTAATTTAGGAATAAATTCCTTACAAAATAGAATGACGATGCATATCTGAGAGAGAAAGAGAAAGAGAGAGAGAGAGAAAGAGAGAGAGAGAGAAAGAGAGAGAGATTTTTCTATTCTATCTACAACAGACAGAGCTTTATCCGATCATTTACGAGAGAGAGAGAGAGAGAGAGAGAGAGAGAGAGAGAGAGAGAAAGAGAGTGAGAGAAAGAGAAAGAGAGAGAGACCTTGAGAGAGAGAGAGAGTGAGAGAAAGAGAAAGAGAGAGAGACCTTGAGAGAGAGAAGAGTTTTAGCTATTCCATTTACAAGAGAGAGAGAGAGAGAGAGAGAGTGAGAGAGAGAGAGGAGAGATGGGTCTATTCCATACACAATACATCAGATAAAGATATTTTTCCTCTCAACATATCATCATTAAACATTAGAAGAAGTTGTCGACTCAATTATCACAGAAGATCCAAAATGTAATTGAATAATTACTCTGATCCACCGAAGTAATCTTGTAATAGAATAATTATATAAACACAGATCTGATTTCTGATTGGTAAAACAAGTACTTGTATCAATGTCAGGACAAAATCAATATGTCCATGGATTATAACATCTGGTTTTCTCCCTCCTCTCACTGTAATATTGCAAAACTTTGTCTAAATTTAATTACACCTTGCTATTAAAAATTGATAGGGAAGGGGCTTGAAAGTCAATAATTTGAATTAGATTCTCTTTCTATCACATAAAATCAATAGTAGGACTTGCTAAGCGGATTTATCAATTCTGACATCGTTTATTTCTTTAATGTCTGTTACCAGTCTGTTACCATATATCACCAAATATACACAGTATTGGCTTTAAAAGATAGGGGTGTTTAACATAAAAGTCAAGATTGTTTTTTCTGAATATTGAGATGTCACCAGCTATTAGGTGAACTGATTTAAACTGTAGAACATGGAACAAATCTAGAAAGGTTTCAAGAATTTGGAACAATTTTCTATAAGAAATAAAATGATAAAATTACTGATTTGTTGCATAATATGGCAATAATATGGAGTTTAATCTTGCCAAGAATTTAACAAGACCTCTCACTTACTAAACAGACCATTTAGTAGTCTTTAGTAGAAAAGCCATGAGGCAAAACATTGCTAATGTCCACAAATTTCCACATCATCTATATCCTGTTATCTTTTAGTTGGCTAAGTTCAATCTGACCAGACTGTTCATGGGACTGTGACAGCTAGCTACATGTCCAGTGTGATCATGGGACTGTGACAGCTAGCCATATGTCCGGTGTGATCATGGGACTTGACAGCTAGCCATATGTTCAGTGTGATCATGGGACTTTGACAGCTAGCTATATGTCCAGAGTAATCTTGAGACTGACAGCTAGCTATATGTCCAGTGTTATGGGACTGTGACAGCTAACTATATGTTAAGTGTGATCATGGGACTGTGACAGCTAGCTATATGTCCAGTGTGATCATGGGACTGTGACAGTTAGCTATATGTCCAGTGTGATCATGGGACTGTGAAGCTAGCTATATGTCCAGAGTAATCTTGAGACTGACAGCTAGCTATATGTCCAGTGTTATGGGACTGTGACAGCTAACTATATGTTAAGTGTGATCATGGGACTGTGACAGCTAGATATATGTCCAGTGTGATCATGGGACTGTGACAGCTAGCTATATGTCCAGTGTTATGGGACTGTGACAGCTAACTATATGTTAAGTGTGATCATGGGACTGTGACAGCTAGCTATATGTCAAGTGTGATCATGGGACTGTGAAGCTAGCTTCATGTCCAGTGTGATCATGCAACTGACAGCTAGCTTCATGTCCAGTGTGATCATGCAACTGACAGCTAACTATATGTTAAGTGTGATCATTGGACTGTGACAGCTAGCTACATGTCCAGTGTGATCATGGGACTGTGACAGCTAGCTACATGTCCAGTGTGATCATGGGACTGTGACAGCTAGCTACATGTCCAGTGTGATCATGGGACTGTGACAGCTAGCTACATGTCCAGTGTGATCATGGGACTGTGACAGCTAACTATATGTTAAGTGTGATCATGGGACTGTGACAGCTAGCTATATGTCCAGTGTGATCATGGGACTGTGACAGCTAGCTATATGTCCAGTGTTATGGGACTGTGACAGCTAACTATATGTTAAGTGTGATCATGGGACTGTGACAGCTAGCTATATGTCAAGTGTGATCATGGGACTGTGAAGCTAGCTTCATGTCCAGTGTGATCATGCAACTGACAGCTAGCTTCATGTCCAGTGTGATCATGCAACTGACAGCTAACTATATGTTAAGTGTGATCATGGGACTGTGACAGCTAGCTACATGTCCAGTGTGATCATGGGACTGTGAAGCTAGCTTCATGTCCAGTGTGATCATGCAACTGACAGCTAGCTTCATGTCCAGTGTGATCATGCAACTGACAGCTAGCTACATGTCCAGTGTGATCATGAGACTGTGACAGCTAGCTATGTCCAGTGTGATCATGGGACTGTGACAGCTAGCTATATGTCCAGTGTGATCATGGGACTGTGAAGCTAGCTTCATGTCCAGTGTGATCATGCAACTGACAGCTAGCTACATGTCCAGTGTGATCATGAGACTGTGACAGCTAGCTATGTCCAGTGTGATCATGGGACTGTGACAGCTAGCTATATGTCCAGTGTGATCATGGGACTGTGAAGCTAGCTTCATGTCCAGTGTGATCATGCAACTGACAGCTAGCTACATGTCCAGTGTGATCATGAGACTGTGACAGCTAGCTATGTCCAGTGTGATCATGGGGTTGTGACAGCTAGCCATATGTCCAGTGTGATCATGGGGTTGTGACAGCTAGCTATATGTCCAGTGTGATCATGGAACTGTGACAGCTAACTATATGTCCAGTGTGATCATGGGACTGTGACAGATAGCTATATGTCAAGTGTGATCATGGGACTGTGACAGCTAGCTATATATCCAGAGTAATCATGCAACTGTGACAGCTAGCTATATGTCCAGTGTTATGGGACTGTGACAGCTAACTATATGTTAAGTGTGGTCATGGGACTGTGACAGCTAGCTATATGTCAAGTGTTATCATGGGACTGTGACAGCTAGCTATATGTCCAGTGTGATCATGGGACTGTGACAGCTAGCTACAGTAGAACTTCGATTGCTCTAAGTCCATGGGACTTTGGCCAAGTATTTGAGCCATCGGAGGGGGGGGGTTGGGGGGGGGGGGGTTCGAGCGACCGAACATCGAGCAGCGATCTTCATTAGGTTTAGGTTTCAGGCTCCCGTTTTAATCAACAGTCATAAAATCGTGAAAATTGACAAACGACATAGAAATTTAAAAATATTAAATTCACGATGATATCTCATAGTTTTCAAACTTCATTTGTAAATAAAATGTTGAACTTCGAACTGCAAATCTATCCATATCGACAGTTCATTTGAACTAAATAAATTTGGTTGAAGGTAAAAGTAAATAACAACAGCTGATGATATAAAATAAACTTACTTTATTATCGTTATAATACAGAGCACATGTATTGTCGGTTATTAATAATCACCGGAACTACCGGTAATACACATTGCCATGCGCATTTCAATGAAATGTAAATAACAGAATCTGAAATTTTATGATGAGGTAAAAAGTCAATCATCTGGCGTGGACTCAGTTGTTTTATCGACCAAGCACCTGCGGGTCGTAATCGGATTAAGAGATTACTGAACTGGTCACGGTTAATTACTAATCTTGAGTAAAACTCTATGTTCCAGACAAGTTATTTCATTTCGCTCTATTACTTTCGACGAAATCTGTATCATGGCTTCAGCTTGTGTTTACAATGACTGACCACATGTCATTCTGATAAAATTGTATTCGAGCGAAAGAAGTTGAATTTTCACCAAATTTACACCTTCAAGAAATATATATTGTTCGAGCGAGCGGGGGTATTCGAGCTATCGTAGTTCGAGCGATTAAGGTTTCTTTACATATGATTAAATAGGGATTTGGTCGGGACCGGCAGATGACTTTGAGTTATCCGGGGTATTCGAGGCATCGACATTCGAGGGATTGAAGTTCTATTGTATATGTCCAGTGTGATCATGGGACTGTGACAGCTAGCTATATGTCCAGTGTGATCATGGGACTGTGACAGCTAGCTATATGTCCAGTGTGATCATGGGACTGTGACAGCTAGCTATATATCCAGTGTAATCATGGGACTGTGACAGCTAGCTATATGTCCAGTGTGATCATGGGACTGTGACAGCTAGCTATATGTCCAGTGTAATCATGGGACTGTGACAGCTAGCTATATGTCCAGTGTGATCATGGGACTGTGACAGCTAGCTATATATCCAGTGTGATCATGGGACTGTGACAGTTAGCTATATGTCCAGTGTGATCATGGGACTGTGACAGCTAGTTATATGTCCAGTGTAATCATGGGACTGTGACAGTTAGCTATATGTCCAGTGTGATCATGGGACTGTGACAGCTAACTATATGTTAAGTGTGATCATGGGACTGTGACAGCTAGCTATATGTCCAGTGTTATGGGACTGTGACAGCTAACTATATGTTAAGTGTGATCATGGGACTGTGACAGCTAGCTATATGTCCAGTGTGATCATGGGACTGTGACAGCTAGCTATATATCCAGTGTGATCATGGGACTGTGACAGCTAGCCATATGTCCAGTATGATCATGGCACTGTGACAGCTAGCTATATGTCCAGTGTAATAACACAAAATATATTCTCTAGAACCAAGACTTATTTTGGGATGCACCATGAAATAAGTAACATAACAAACATGATATCCCGTAATGTTTCAAACACAAAATTAAAGTTACTCAGGGCTTTGACAGGTTTCATGGGGCTGTGTCACAAAGCGGTATTAGTTTGGTCTGTCTGACTTTGATTTCGTATTCTGTGTGACTTATGTACAGATCCTCAAGGCAGGACTAACTTCACTTTTACCTCTTAATGACGCATGCCTTTATGTTCCTCAGTAGATTTATGAACATAGTTCAATGTACCCCGGCAAAATAACCAATCGCTATGAAAGAAATTTCTTTAAAGGGTGACAAAAATCAATATATCACAAACAGAATATTAGATATATACTTACTAAATTATATACTGCAAGTAAAAATGCTTCCAATCCGCCACAGCTCTGAAATAAACAAAATAACAGTATTACGTGTAAATAATTATAAATATTGTATAGAAAAATGATAAAAAAGGAAAAAATCTAGCCTCAAAATGATCTATGATGTTGATACAATTACAATGTAATACATATTTTATTCAATATTTAATATTTACAATTCAAATTGACCTTCCCTAGATGAACCTATTTGTTTTTTACTGGCATTAAATGGCTCATGAATATGGTATTGGTCATGCATGACCTCTGATAATGTAACTTTAATTATCAGATGATGTCATGGAATGCCATGTCCTATTACGCCATGTGTTGTTTGATTGGTCAGCATTCCATCCTTATTTGGAAAAGTCTGTTCCTGCAATCCCATATGTTTGTCGGAAAGTTGAAAAAAAAAAATCAATTATTGTTGCGACAGTTTAATGTTTCTGACATGCTAACAATATTTTTTATGATTGTTAATATAAGAAACAACATTCTATTTGAGTGTATTCATTCGGTATTATGAATGAGAGTCAGGAATAGCATATTTACATGCAGTTCATCCAATTTGCTATTCCTGACGCTCATTCACAATACCGAATGGATACACTTAAATAGAATGTTATTTCTTAATAAGTAAATCAGACACCTTTCATAAGCCTGAGGCTTGTATGTTTGCTTTTTAATCTTTACACTGTGATGCTATTATGTTAGCCAGATCACACATGTCAATGACTAGCAGTATGTATTATTTTTATGTCTACTTTGTACCCCCTTCTCTCAACACAGATGAACAGACAGACACGGTGATTCCTATATACCCCCCTCAAACTAGTTTGCGGGGTGGGGTGGGGTGGGGGGGGGGGGTGGGGGTATAAATACAGTAAAACCTTGATTCATTGTTGCCATTTGTTCAGTCAGATCTGAACCATAAAGGGGTTTGGTGAAAAATCAGGAGATGCCGTTAAAGAATACAGGCTATAACACAAAGATCTTGTGACATCAAAATACTGTTGCAATAAGTGAGTTGGCAAAGTTATAAAGGGGGCATTAAATGAGGTTTTACTGTACTTTTATTTTTGACTAAAATTCAGTTTTCACTTAAAGTTAATTAATACATTAATTTAATATTATAGTTTTACTTAGCTGTCCTTAACAATAACCCCATACTTAAGAGTTGTTACAACAGCTGCTTTTCACATCTGTACCTCCATATTAGATACTTAATATCTCTTATTAGTATATGTGGTGTCAATTATCAGTATTATTTTAATTTCAATGCAATTTCCATGGTAATAATGGTACAGAAAAAGTCCTTGTACATCTTGGTAAAACTAATTAAATTCTGATACAGGTATAATAATTTAAGGCCAAAAAGTTAATTATCTGTTTCTTATAGGTTGCAGTGTTTAGCAGTATTTAAACGAGATATTTAGTCTTGTCTGAAATCTGAAATCTTTCTCCCAAATTGATTCTGTTCAACCAGTGGTTTTAGAGGGGGAGATTTTCAAAGAACAGGTCCTAATTCACAATCATTTCTAAGATTTTCCCTTCACTTAAATTGAGCAAATTTTGGCGACCTTTTTCTGAACTGCAAGTAAACATTTTTGACAAAAACGAAACAGCAATGTTATAAGCTTCAAACGATCTTAAAAGTGGCAACTGAAATTACAAAATATCTTACAGATTAAAAAATGTGTAAGATTTTAAATTTGCCAAAATTAAATTGAGGAATTCTTAGTTAGGATTATGATTGTGAAATTAGGGGCTGCTCATTCACATAATCCATGAAAATTTGTTATATATATATAATGGCTATACATCTACTTTCTATATATCAAATTTGAACAAAATCATCAAAAAATAAATCTATAAATAGATATTTATCTCTTTTCTATTCATGCTAATATTACAGCCATCATGGATTTCAGAAGACCATACCAAACATTTTTTTTTAATCTGCATCAACAAAAGATCTTCCTTACCAAATTTAGTGCTATTTGACACAGTGGTTTCAGAGGAGAATGTTCTTGAAGAATCAGCTTTTCATTAACTCATTTGAATAATCTGTTAAAATTGAACCTGTGGAAAATTTGTCAGAAACTCTGTTATATTATAGTGTTAAATGGCAATATACTTTCTATATATATCAAATTTGAAAAAAGGTCCATAAATAAATTTGTAACTGTCACATTCATGTAACCTTTTTTTACTACCGGTATTTACAGTAAATTGAGTAATGGCAGCCAATCTTGGATTTCAGATGGTTATGTTGGACATAATATTTAATCTACAGTAACCAAGGATCTTGATCGACATTTTTTGTTCAAGCAGTTTATGGATACATGGACATGTGCAGATACATATTACCATGCCATGAATATATTCTGGTCATCCCTGGCTGTGACAAAATGCAAGTTTTGATGGTCATTTCAACAAAAACATTATAAATGATAAATCAAACCAATATAAAAAGTTGAATTGTACTGAAAAAAACATTAATTTTACTAAAGATATGGTTAATTGTACTAAGATTTATTAAAGACAATGGACAGGTACTTTGTAATAAGATATTCCTATAAAAGAGAAACTATTCAAATTACCAATAACTATACCAGTAGTCATTACAATATCAGAATACATCTTGTAATCACTGCCTATACAAGTCCACAAGATAAAATAACAGTGGCCATGCATGAAAGGGAATATATCAGATATCATTAGTATAGGACTTTTTCATATCAATATAATTAAGCTGAAACTTTAATAAGGGGAACCAAATCATTACTGTTCACTGAATTATTTCCTAGTGTATTGTCAAACCTACACATGCTCAAAACTACCAAAATTAAGTCTGACAACATTAAATATACAGGTAATATAAAATTTTGTGGTGGAAAACTGTGTGTCATGTCATTTAGGTTAATATCCAAATTTAAGAACACCTGTAGAATTTCTAAGGTCAAATTTCAATGGTCACTGAAAATTCATTTCCACGCATTTGCTACAAAATCTTCATTTGTCAGGGGCATATAATGCTGAACTTTTTTTAATCTGCATTTAAATTTACCTTGGCCAACCATACAAGACAGTTTTCTTTTTGAGAAACAATGACAAATTTTGTTGCAGTTTTATAAACTATTACAACATAATCTCTCTAGATTTTGAATAGCACATGATGCATGATAACTTATTTAGTCATTTAAATGCTTTAACAGAATAGTGTTCTGAAATTTCAGAAGCCAAATTTGCAAATAATAGCAAAAAGTACTTAAAAGTCAAGGTAATTTTTTTTTTTTAATACTTTTGAAAAAGTAAGTAGCATTAAATAATTGCATCCCTATAAAAACAACAATGCCAATGGTTGGTTGCTGGAATAACTTTTGCTTTGTCATTGACAGGGCACGTGCACACTGTAAAATATATACTTTAACATGACATGATTACAGTACTTATGTTACTTTAATAAATACCGGCACATAATACTTACCAGTAGATGATAGTCGATACAAGGCAGATAGAAATATCAGAGTTCATATAAGACATGAAATCTTTTGTGTTACATTAGAAGTGATATGATCATAAATGGTACATCTAGTCTGGTATAAATTTATGAATATCAGAGTTCAGAATGTTAATGAGATATAGGTAAAAACCATATTTTGAGTCCCATGTACACCATGCAGCCTCATTTGGGTAATGATCATATAAAGCTCTAATCAGACAAAAACATACCAGTCCATGTCCAAACCACATTATCAAAAAGCAAATGTAAAACTATTTTCATTAGCCTTGCATATTTCCTATATCTTCCAGTTTGAGACTTTTGGCATTCATAGGACTATAAATGCCAAACAAACGCATCACTGTGTTTGAATATTAATATCAGAAATACACATTCCCGGGGAACTTATTATAACCTGATAAACAAAACGGCTATCCTCATGTTCCCCAGTGGTTTACTTCTTAGGATATAGAACCCCTCTAATCAGACAAAAACATACCAGTCCATGTTCAAACCACATATTTCCAAAAAGCAAATGTAAAACTATATTTTCATTAGCCTTGCATATTTCCTGTATCTTCCAGTTTGAGACTTTTGGCATTCATAGGACTATAAATACCAAACAAACGCATCACTGTGTTTGAATATTAATATCAGCAATACACATTCCCAGGAAACTATAACCTGATAAACAAAATGGCTGTCCCCATGTTCCCCAGTGGTTTACTTCTTGGGGTATCAATGCCTTTGTGTTTGATGATCAATTGATTTTAAGCTTCACAGTCTATTGGAAGTTTCTGTGTGTAAATCGAAAATTTTCACCACCAAATTAGATAGTTCATTTGATGCATGTTGCAATTTTTACAGGATCATCAGACATGCCTTTGTGTCTGTTCAGTAGATGTGCACTGAATCAAAGACAATATTGGTGATGTAATACACAAATACGTCACGTAGTATACTTATTTAAGAAACGACATTCTTTTTTTTTGTGTTATCGATGCAAATATGAATAACAATGGCCAATCCAAATTGCATGACGGCAAAGCCGTTCATGTGTAATTTGGACTGGCCATTGTTATTCATACTTGCACTGATTACGAAAAAAAGAATGTCATTTCTTATATTTACAATCTTCAAATTTCAAAACAAAAACTAAATACGTAATACCTTGTATGTATTTTAAAACATTAAATTTTTATTCTGCCTCGACACCAACCTTTGAAAAAATGGAAGCACTCACAACCATTTCCGAATCACAATCCAGAAGTACAAACGATAACAAAAATAGTGTTTCCACTCGCCATAAGTTTTTTATACTACTTCGAGAAAATCAAAATTTCATGTTAAAATCACATGTACATTGATTAACTGTTGCACATGATGACATTCCTTAATGTATTTAATCGTAAAAAGTTAACGTCAGAAGGTACTTTGTGATTATAGTGTATTCAAACGTGGTGATTTGACGTAACAAGTTAATGACGTATTTACATTTCGTGGTCAAAATGCTTGGAAATATAATCCCAGAATTGAATTTCAGAATTTTTTTAAAAATACATGTATTTTTTAATGAAAATATAACAACGAAACTGTTTTGAAATTGCATTCATAGTCAATGTGAATGCCAAACCTTTGCAAATCTTTGCATGACAAACCGATCATAACGCACAATACGCATTATTCAGTTTGCCATGCAAAGGTTTGGCATTCATATTGACAATGAATGCCATTTCAAAACAGTTCAATTGTTAAATGAAAACTTGCTAACTAAGTTAAACAAGTGATCTTTCAGCAGAAAAGTAAAGCCAGGTGCTGCAGAAGTGTAAGCACTTCCTGTTTATATAGCCAGCTTACACTTGCCATGTGTGAGATCAAGAGAAAATGTCAAGACAGACCAGGAAGTTGGACCTATGTCAGATTTATTGTTGCCATGACAATATTGAACCCATGCAAGACACAACTGGTAGTCATTTCACTATAATTATAATTAAGGTGTGCCTAATTCACACTGGCTTATTTATATATTAATACTCTCTTTATCATCTGGTGACATTTCCTCAAAATGTATAAAGCTGCTTTAATACATGTTACTCATGTTATAAGTTTCTATAGAGAGATACAGGGACAACACCATTCAATCATTTCCCATCAATTCCTTGAAAAAGACACAACCATACCTCAGAATTATAAGGTTTAGAAACAATTTGAGCAGTACAGTAAACCTATATAGTGTAAGGATATATTTTAAGTTTAATCCTAACAATAAAACTGTATATTGTAAAAAACCATTTTACAGTTCTTTGTCCAGTCCTGTGCTAAATGCAACTAACTGAGATCAGATTAAAAAGATTCAAAGATTACAAATACCAAGATTTACCTTTAAAATCTAAATCATAGTACAACCTATATTTTGTCAGTTATGCTCTATAATGGAATGAAAATTATAATCACCTAGTAACCAAACTCCAGAATTATTTCAGTGGGAAACATTCAAGATCTCACAGTGGTACTTTAATTATCATCTTCACAATTCAAGCCCTAAAGTTTGTTGTTTAAACCAACAGAACACAATTTCTGAAGACTTATTTTTGTTCATAATTTTTTTTCAAAGTTCACTGAAAATCACTCGTCAGATATTTTAATATTTCACCATTTTGTTTTTATTTGTCTTGTCTCTTATTTTGTTTTTTATTTGCATGTATTTGTTTTTTTTTTAATTTCATGTATTGTCAAATAGGATTTAAAATAAATTTGTAAAAAATAATTCATTAAGAATATTCAAAATAACACACAACCTCCATTTTGATCAATGCTTAATTATATGGTAATTCTGGAGAAAAAACATTTTCTGCTTCTAGTTTTTTAATGATTTTCATATTTTTTGAAAACTCATTTTTCAATTACGGTATTTTCATGAAATTTCCATGAATTAGTTGAAGTGTCTTTTAAGCCATTTAAATTTGAATTTGACAAATTACTAAAATGCAATCATTAATAACAGATCAAAGAGTTTAGATATATTTAAAATGAAGACTTCAAAGTCTTTTTTATCTAAAATTAGCAAAATTATCCAAATGAAAGTTAAAAACTTGATTATAAAACTGGGACTTGGATTTTCAACTTAAATTTGAAATGTCTAAATGACAAAGAGAAAGGCTACAATGAAATCAATAACTTGTACATAAGTCTGACATTTTACATCCATATATTTTCATTTAAAATGTCTTTTTTTGGGTAGATAATGAAATTAAACCACCAAAATGTCATTAGCTTACAAGCAATAGGTTTTTATAAAAAAACAAGAGGCCCATGGGCCTGATACGCTCACCTGATAACTAATGGCTAGCTGATAGATTTAAAGAAAACATAAATACTAAACCCCAATGACTTTTTTCTTTACATCATGATAACCATTGTATCAATACCTACAACATTCTAATATACATGACTATACAAAAAGTTTATAGTTTTCAAGATAATTAATCATTTCAGTATTGTTTCACATCTGTGACCTTGACCTTTGAACCCATGACCTTTTTTCTATACATCAAAATGATCGTTGTATCGATACCTACAACATTCTAATATACATGCCCATACAAAAAGTTTATAGTTTTCGAGATAATAAAACATTTCGGTATTGTTTCGCATATGTGACCTTGACCTTTGAACCCATGACCTTTCTCTATACATAAAAATGATAGTTGTATCAATACCTACAACATTCTAATATACATGCCTATACAAAAAGTTTATAGATTTCGAGATAATTACCATTCAGTATTGTTTCACATCTGTGACCTTGACCTTTGAACCCCTGACCTTTTCTATACATCAAATGATCGTTGTATCAATACCTACAACATTCTAATATACAAGCCTATACAAAATGTTTATAGTTTTTCGAAATAATTAACCATTTCGGTATTGTTTTGCATCTGTGACCTTGACCTTTGAACCCATGACCTTTTTCTATACATCAAAATGATCGTTGTATCAATACCTACAACATTCTTATATACAAGCCTATACTAAATGTTTATAGTTTTCGAGATAATTAACCATTTCGGTATTGTTTCGCATCTGTGACCTTGACCTTTGAACCCATGACCTTTTTCTATACATCAAAATGATCGTTGTATCGATACCTACAACATTCTAATATACATGCCTATACAAAAAGTTTATAGTTTTTCGAGCTAATAATTATAATCAGAGGTAAAAAAAATTAGGTCACGACCTTTACAATTGACCTTGACCTCATTTTGAAGATACTAACAAGAAGATGTCAAAACTGAAAACCCCATGTCATTATCTGGTCAAATAGTCAAGTTATAACAATTTGAAGCTATTTACGATTTTTTTAAAATTAAACGCAAAAACGCGTAACCTATTTTTTTCCGAATTTCACAAAATGAACAAACTATAGGCTTAAGACCCTAGAGAAGCCAAATATCACATCAGATTTTTCTCCAATCAGTACTTTCGGAGAAGAAGATTTTTAAGATTTTTGAACCCCTAAGTCACCTTGACCTAGTTATGGTAGCCATAGCAACGCCACGAACAAATCTGAATTGCACCGGCCCATATATACTTCTGACAAAGTTTCATTAAAAACTGTCCACTAGTTTCAGAGGAGAAGTCGAAAATAGGTGTTAACGACGCACACACGCACGCACGCACGCACACACGCACACACACGCACATACACACGCTGCGCTATGCCATAAGCTCACATGACCTTCGGTCAGGTGAGCTAAAAATCATTGTTTTATACATGTTTTCTTAAGTGTGCATTTGAATTTAAAGATACATTTCTGATGTATTTTTTTATTTTTACCAGTGTTGATTGCAAAATAATACAATGCATAAGGAACAGATTATGCATATGATTTTATAAATATTAAGCTACAAATAAATCAAGAATTGCCCGAGAGGGACTGATACCCCACACTGTAACCTAAATACAAAAAGAGTTGGTAGTGTGATCTTTGTTCATGACCAATACAAATCACAAATACTTGACCTTTGGTAATAACAAAATAATGATATAGCATATTACCTTAGACAGCCCTCAACCATCCCATTTATATTACAACAAGTAATTGATATGTACAGAACTTCTAAATTATTTTACCAAACAACAAACCAACAATGCCAAAGGTCAGTGGTTTTCTCCAAGCACTCTAGTATCCTAGCAAAAACTGACCATTTCCATATAAAGAAAAGAATCTTGAATGGAACATAAAACTAAACCAACAATTGCACTCAGCATGTGTAAGCTATCCACAGACAGAGGATTGGATGGACACATTACCTGTCAACATCAAATACTACTTCACAAATATTTGTGGATTAGCATACAAACATTAATTTTACTGAAAGCAACATTTAAAATTAAAATTCACATTTCATTAAGCTTTTTCTGTTATATAAAGATTACCACAAAAAGTTAATGTAACATTTTATGGTTAATTTTCTGGATACTTTCAACAAAATTTCAACAATAACCCTTCAAAATACACTAAACTTGTCTATAAATGATTAAGTTGTTTGTTTTACTACAAAAAATAAAATAAAATCTATAAATAAATAAATAAAATTTTACTCCATTATATAAAAGTTGTTCTCTTTAAATTTAATATTGGATGATGAGAGAAGCTGTTTTTTTTTTTTTTGCATTAATTTGTGCAGGCGAGTTTAATATCATGCCAAGGTGAAGAAAAAGATTTGCCTACAAAAACCCTGAAGTATAACAAAACCAATTAAATGAAGAAAAGCAAGACAAGAAGAAAACCTCAAACAAAACTGCTGACATACAATATCCAATTTGGCATCTGGTCTGGAGTTGAGAATTACCATTATTTTCTTATTCTTAAAAGATACCAAATATGAAAAATTCATGTAAAGTTAAAAATGAGGAGAGATGAAAGAAGAGGATAATTAACAAAATCAATGATAAAACTTATAATCAGTATAACGACTACCATTGATGTATAGATAATGAAAGGACTCATACTGCTGATTTTACTTGATTAAAAGTAATAACACATTGGCAATACTCCAACCTCCGATAATCACCTGACGACCAGAACAAAGTTTATCTTATCAAATTACACCAATATATATGTATATATCTACATCTATATTAAAATATATTAAAAGAACTATTTCAAGGAAGATTCCTTATAAGTGAAAGATTTCTGATTTTAATTTAACGTAGATTAATTTGAATTAAAATTTCTAAAACTCAGCATCAGGTATCTGGATAAAAAGTTGTGTAATTAAATGTAAATGACAAACTTACCCTTGAAAATAACATGAAGTACGAGATGACAAAGCAATGACATGGTAAAGTATGTATACCATAACTGAGAATACCATGTTAAATCTAGCAGGGCCCCTTGTGCCAATGGCCCAAAAATAATAAGTTTGCCCACAAAAATACTCTGAGAACTAACCCTGGCCAATGATCTTTTCAAATTAAATGCCTCAAATTATGTTTTAATGTTGATCCAATTTAGAAAACTGCATGGCCACTGTTCCTTTTTAAAGGCATGGGCCAGGATAACACCACCAACAACATTTCAGAATTGAACACTGTCACAGCATGGACACCAAATATTGGCAGCAAATGTTTGCATTGATTTCTGATAAAATAGATGCACAAGAGAAGTTTGTTTCAACACTGATGACCAAGAGACCTTTTTCTTGTTCTAACAGCTCTTGTTTCATCACTTTCATTTTAGTATATGAAATGGTGAAACAAAGCTTTTACCTTTGTACCAATAACAAACATGAATGCTGAACTAATTAATGACGAGTCCACTAACTATATGTGTAACAAGTGTAACATTAGTCTGGATGTTGAAATGATTAAGATTTACTTTAGGTAGCCCTACCACTCCCACCATATGATAAAATTCTTTGAATAAGTTACTTTTGACAGAAATGTCCAAGATGGTTTTTATCAAGACATTTTGTTTTAGGCTAAGTTAATGTTTTGGTGGTAGGTAAAATGGAACTCTTTCAAACAGATTCTGACAGTTTACATTAGAATCTCATTATAATGCCCCATACATAGCTTTGCCACCTTGCTTATTGCCACAGTAAAACCTTGTTATAATGTCCCTATAAACTTTGCCATCTTGCTTATTGCCATACTATTTTGAAGTCCCAAAAATTCAATTTTTCTACACTTTTCTTTATAAGCCTTCACTTGATTTATGGTCACAATTTGACTGAAAGAATGGTGGCAATGAATCAAGGTTTTACTGTACTTATATCAATCATGAACGAGTTAGCAATAAATGTTCATTATTTTTAACAAAATGTCTAGTATTTTTACAGAACAAAAAGGGTTCAATAAACATGTACATTATCCCTCATCAACAAAAATGATTTCATATTTCTAAATGCATTTAAATATTATCCTTCATAAAATATCAAACAAAAGCCTTACTAATGAATAAAGTAGTTCAATATTTTATGGTTTATCTAGATAATGTAGCCATTTCATTATGAATCAAAGCTAAGACATGTGACCCAATGCTCACTATAACTCACAAATAAATCAAACTACTTTTTACATGTCAAGAAAAACAAGAGATATGGCTTTCTTTCTAATTTCCTTTCAGTAGCTAAGTATTTTTTGGTACACTTCTGTGTATTCCCTCCCATTCTTTATTGTAAACACATCTTGTGATATCCTTGGTATATTCAAAACAAAATAATTCTCTTGTCCAGGAAAAAGTACCATGCTAAAGATTTTTTTGAATATGCGCATTACTTTCTCTGTTAATTCAATTTTTTTTTTCAATAATTTCCCGAATTTATTTCTGGACCAATTTTAACTAAATTTGCACTGTTGACACAAAATTATTTAAATTTTCAACTAGAACTGTCTAGTCTACAGTTTTGTTATTTTTAAAAAAAAAGTCCCAAGTTGAAGATGTTTAAAAAAAATTGGCACATTATAAACATATTTACATGAATATCTATAGTAAAACTTATGAGTTTTGATAAATAATAAAACAGAAAAATCTGCAAATTATTCTGCTTTTAACGAAGCAAGTTTCTTACAATTGATTTACGAATAAACTAATGATAATTTTTTTGAAAATAAAAAAAAAATCCAATTACTGGAGATGATTTTTTTTACCGCAAGATATTTATTAACATGTACTTTTGTGAGGACTTTAAATCATGAATTCATATATTACTACAAATAATCCTAGTATCATGAAAACTAAAAAGCCAACTTTAAAACATGCTGACAATCAACTTTGGCCATGGAAGTTACATTTAACATGGCAAAACTTTTTAGAACAGTGAGATTAGTAGTTTGCGGTATTACCGGTATACCGGTTTACTGTGGTACTGACCAGGTACAGGTAATACCGTGGTAAAGTCTCTGAATACCGGTATTTTAACAAACAATATTATGTTTGTAATTGTTGAAATAACAGTTTGAATTTGTTCATTTGAATTTTGTTAAAATCTTTGTTTGACAATAATCTTAAGAGATTTAGATTTCAAGTTTTGAATCAACTTGGTTCAAATAGAGACAATTCTGTGAATTTTATTGTGTGTTAGCATCCTTGATATTCTCAAAATATCCAATGCCCAAATTCCTTAGCTGTTATTTTAGATAGGAATAGATATACTACATGTAATTCCAATCTTAATGGATGTGTGGTATACCGTGGTATTTGATTGCTTATCCATTCCAAATTTTAAGATTCACAGGGACTGTGGTTGCAAATTTGCATATTCGCAAAATGAGGGGTCAGCAGGCAAAATGTGATACTTGCAAATTCATAGTAATCTACAATAACAAAGACAAACTAATGGGAAAAAATCTTTGACATGAAAGAACTGGCACCATTCTTTAAATAAGCATTCATTTTATAGTTATCAATCACATATAAGATATGAAGAAATAAAAAAGGTATCAATAAATCACAAACATACTAATCCATGTCCAAATCACAAACCAGAAGTAAAGTAAAAACAACATACTAATCCATGTCCAAATCACAAACCAGAAGTAAAGTAAAAACAAACATACTAATCCATGTCCAAATCACAAACCAGAAGTAAAGTAAAAACAAACATACTAATCCATGTCCAAATCACAAACCAGAAGTAAAGTAAAAACAAACATACTAATCCATGTCCAAACCACAAACCAGAAGTAAAGTAAAAACAAACATACTAATTCATGTCCAAATCACAAACCAGAAGTAAAGTAAAAACAAACATACTAATCCATGTCCAAATCACAAACCAGAAGTAAAGTAAAAACAAACATACTAATCCATGTCCAAATCACAAACCAGAAGTAAAGTAAAAACAAACATACTAATCCATGTCCAAATCACAAACCAGAAGTAAAGTAAAAACAAACATACTAATCCATGTCCAAATCACAAACCAGAAGTAAAGCAACAACAAACATACTAATCCATGTCCAAATCACAAACCAGAAGTAAAGTAAAAACAAACATACTAATCCATGTTCAAATCACAAACCAGAGGTAAAGTAAAAACAAACATACTAATTCATGTCCAAACCATAAACCAGAAGTAAAGTAACAACAAACATACTAATCCATGTCCAAACCACAAACCAGAAGTAAAGTAACAACAAACATACTAATTCATGTCCAAACCACAAACCAGAAGTAAAGTAACAACAAACATACTAATCCATGTCCAAACCACAAACCAGAAGTAAAGTAACAACAAACATGCTAATTCATGTCCAAACCACAAACCAGAAGTAAAGTAACAACAAACATACTAATCCATGTCCAAATCACAAACCAGAAGTAAAGTAAAAACAAACATACTAATCCATGTCCAAATCACAAACCAGAAGTAAAGTAAAAACAAACATACTAATCCATGTCCAAATCACAAACCAGAAGTAAAGTAAAAACAAACATACTAATTCATGTCCAAATCACAAACCAGAAGTAAAGTAAAAACAAACATACTAATCCATGTCCAAACCACAAACCAGAAGTAAAGTAACAACAAACATACTAATCCATGTTCAAATCACAAACCAGAAGTAAAGTAAAAACAAACATACTAATTCATGTCCAAATCACAAACCAGAAGTAAAGTAAAAACAAACATACTAATCCATGTCCAAACCACAAACCGGAAGTAAAGTAACAACAAACATACTAATCCATGTCCAAATCACAAACCAGAAGTAAAGTAAAAACAAACATACTAATCCATGTCCAAATCACAAACTAGAAGCAAAGTAAAAACAAACATAATTATCCATGTCTAAATCACACACCAGAAGCAAAGTAAAAACTTTCAAACGAACTAATTAGGTTCCACCAAGAAAGTGAGACTGGGTGCTCTGGAAGGGCAAGCAGCCCCTGTTTAGCAAGCTACACCCACCACATATTGCTTTTCACCTGTTGGTAATAAGTAGTTAATACTTTAGACCAATAGGTGCAAATCAGCACCTTCCTGTCTCCAAGTAAAAATGACACTTTTTTGATGTCTCTGTGTCCAGGATTGCCCTGGATATATTTGACGTCTAATAGTTCCATGTTCCTTTAACACAATTTTGATTACACACGTGGCGGGTGTAGCTAGCTAAACAGGAGGTGCTTACCCTTCCGGAGCACCCGGCCTCACTTCCCTGGTGGAAGTTCACGTGACTAACCTAACTTGTCAGTTCCAAAGTTTTTACTTTGCCTCTGGATTATGATTCGGACATGGATTAGTATGTTTGTTTTTGATTTTAGAAGTTGTATTTATACACCAATAAATGCAAAATAGCACTTCTCTGTTTTGTTGTAACATTTATACTTTTTTCACAACTTGTATTAAAGATTATCACACAATCAACAGAAATCAGTAGAAAAATTCTTAATTCTTAATTTCTGTTCAATGTTCTCAAGGTAAATGACACCACACCCTGTAATAAAAACCCTATATAAAAGCTTTATTCATTTAGGGAGAGAAAGTTTTCTGTATTATACTGACAGAGCAGTCAGGCTCAATATTTGACTTTGTACTTTCCATGTATTCTGTTTAAGCATGTTTGTTCTATTTGTGTTTTACTGTATATAGATGAAATGTACTCATGTATGTATTACTCATTAGATTTATACAAAAATATGTTTTCAACTTGTGATTACAATATGAGAAATAAAGACACTAGAAATTTGAATAATTTAAGCATTGACCTACCTTTTTACCATTTAAACTAAGAGAGGAGAGGTACAGCCATATAAGGGTTGGTACAAATTCCAAAGTAAATCTTTTTAATTCATCTTTCTTTGACCTGTAAAACTCGAACAATTGGTGGCAAACTGGTTCCAAAACCTGAAAAGACCACAAAAGATATAATAAAAAATAAATAATACAGCAAATTAACCTTTACATATGGTACGTATTCCTCTTTTATATGCCCACCCCCACCTCTATAAATTTTATTTCAAAATTTTAAAAAAAATTCATTTTCATGTTTGGTGTTTTTTTCATCAAAAATTATAATTTAGTTAGGGTGAAGTACTGGGTGGAGTGTTGGGTTGTCTGCAAGTGGAAGTCCTTTTGTACATAGATCTACAATGCATGATGTCATTTTAAATAAAATCATGTCCTGATCGTCGTAAGTAGGAGAAAATTATGAAAAATGCTCTAAAATTTAAATCTTCTTAACTTTATCTACCTATCACTATTGTTGTCTTATTATGAACATGCCCTGAATTTGAGCTTGCATTATACATGCCATCACTATGACATCTGTTTTCTATTTTGAAGGAAATGGCTGAAAAACACACCCAATTTTACTTTCTTTCGTCCATAGAGACATCATGCAACCTCTAGCTTAGAACAGATATATCAGGAAGAAAAATATTTAATGGGTTGTGTCAATATCTAGTTAAAGCCAGGAATTGCAGGAACAAAAATTACATGAAAATTTTCCACCATTTTACTTAAAAAAGGGTCTTATTGATGCATCATCATGACCAAATAAATGATGCAAACTTAAATTCTTATTTTAATTCCTTATAATACAAATATATTGACTTCATTTATCAAACATACAATCAGAAATTTCACTTTAGGGGACACCAAAAGGCACCTTGTTTTTACCATGCATTTATAACAACCAGCTTTATTGGCATTTGAGACATGTTTAGCTATCTATATCCAGGGTATGCATGCATTTATTATACAAGATTTTTTTTTTCAATTCCATGCAATATCATCTGATCATTTTAAAGACATTGTCATAGTTTCAGATGATGATTAGAAATTGGAATTTGATTAGATATTATCAGAGTTTCAGATGATTACAAAGTGGAATTTAATTTTTTTTAATTTTGCAATCATACACATGATACACTTCAGACTTCATTTTAATTTCAATGTAATGGTATGTTTTTAAGAATTATGCTTCCGAATATGGTGATAATAGGCGGAAGAATAAGGTATTATATGTTATCTATTTGAGTCATCGGCTGAGAATTAATATCTTAATGTCATTATAAATATGCCCGTTTAATAGTATGTTGCAGTTTTTACCTTCTCATTTTGAGAGTCGGTTACTTCATTAAAACACAACAAAATTAATATCTCCACACATAATGATGTTGATCATTACCTGTCATATGCATCATCAGATGATGCACACGGTTGATAATCTGCCCTTGCTTATTGCTCATAACTATACTTTAGCCTGGCTTATGCCTGATTGATCTAAGTGGTTAATGGCACTCGTGAGTTATCTTGATGAGTACTGATATAAAACCTATATATTTAGTACCTGTACAAGGAAACATTAGGCAGGCAAAGTAAAAATACGAGCTGTCACGATCTTTATTGACATAATAATGATGCATAGGTAAAGATGATGATGATGATAATAATGATAATATAGCAGGGAAAGTCATATATCACTTATAATCATATAAGAAGATTAGAAAATTATAAAATTAAAACTATTATATATCACATGTATGTAACGTTAATATCTAATGATATTTAATATATATAATATCCCACTGCTTTAATATAACTTATATCACTGAGTCTCATCTTAATCTCTGTCACAATTTTGGCTATATATGCACCTAATTATAACATGCAATCTACGGAGTCTCCAGATGACTTAGTTATTAGAAGAATTAAACTAAGTATTGTTCTAATTTAAAAACAGTTTCTATACATGCTGATTATAACTATGCAATTTCTAAAGTCCAAAGATGAATTTGTTTTTTTGATGAAAATCACAAAAACACAATATTCTAATTTAAAAAGCATTTTCTAATAGCATAGCGTTTTGTTATATGCATGGGGACTTGCAATTTTTATTTTGATCATGGTAATTATTTTGTCAATTTTATCATCTAAAACTTCTATTAAGAAATCATGTATTCAATTCTCTATGTATCTAACCTCTTGTTACTTTACAATGTTGTATAATGAACAAAACAAAGACAAGCTCATTTCAATAGCTTTTTTAATCTTCAAAAGAATTTTTATCTCAAGAACAAAGGCAAATGATTCTTTTACAAAGAGAAATATCCTGTTAAAAATTTTAAGACATTATTCTGAATGAAATATTTCAATAAAGATAATTATCAATTCATCACAGTAGTATTCTATTTGTATTAATTAGCTGTGAATAATCTACTCTCTTTGCATTAGCATTAACTCTTATTCTCTTTTCATTAGCTCTTTTCTTATTCTCTTTCCATTGCCAATGGTGCTACTCTATTCTCTTTCCATTGCCATTGGCACTACACTATTCTCTTTCCATTAGCGCTACTCTATTCTCTTTCCATTGCCATTGGTGCTACTCTATTCTCTTTCCATTGCCATTGGCACTACTCTATTCTCTTTCCATTAGCGCTACTCTATTCTCTTTCCATTGCCAGTGGTGCTACTCTATTCTCTTTCCATTGCCAGTGGTGCTACTCTATTCTCTTTCCATTAGCGCTACTCTATTCTCTTTCCATTGCCAGTGATGCTACTCTATTCTCTTTCCATTGCCAGTGGTGCTACTCTATTCTCTTTCCAGTGGTGCTACTCTATTCTCTTTCCATTGCCAGTGGTGCTACTCTATTCTCTTTACAGTGGGGCTACTCTATTCTCTTTACAGTGGTGCTACTCTATTCTCTTTCCAGTGATGCTACTCTATTCTCTTTCCAGTGGTGCTACTCTATTCTCTTTCCAGTGGTGCTACTCTATTCTCTTTCCAGTGGTGCTACTCTATTCTCTTTCCAGTGATGCTACTCTATTCTCTTTCCATTAGTGCTACTCTATTCTCTTACCAGTGGCGCTACTCTATTCTCTTTCCAGTGGTGCTACTCTATTCTCTTTCCAGTGGTGCTACTCTATTCTCTTTCCAGTGGTGCTACTCTATTCTCTTTCCAGTGATGCTACTCTATTCTCTTTCCAGTGGTGCTACTCTATTCTCTTTCCAGTGGTGCTACTCTATTCTCTTATCCTTGGCGCTACTCTATTCTCTTACCAGTGGTGCTACTCTATTCTCTTTCCAGTGATGCTACTCTATTCTCTTTCCAGTGGTGCTACTCTATTCTCTTTCCAGTGACGCTACTCTATTCTCTTTCCAGTGGTGCTACTCAATTCTCTTTCCAGTGGTGCTACTCTATTCTCTTTCCATTGATGCTACTCTATTCTCTTTCCAGTGGTGCTACTCTATTCTCTTTCCATTGCCATTGGTGCTACTCTATTCTCTTTCCAGTGGTGCTACTCTATTCTCTTTCCATTGCCATTGGTGCTACTCTATTCTCTTTCCATTGGTGCTACTCTTTTCTCTTTCTAGTGGTGCTACTCTATTCTCTTTCCATTGCCATTGGTGCTACTCTATTCTCTTTCCAGTGGTGCTACTCTATTCTCTTTCCATTGCCATTGGTGCTACTCTATTCTCTTTCCAGTGGTGCTTCTCTATTCTCTTTCCAGTGGTGCTACTCTATTCTCTTTCCAGTGGTGCTACTCTATTCTCTTTCCAGTGGTGCTTCTCTATTTTCTTTCCAGTGGTGCTACTCTATTCTCTTTCCAGTGGTGCTACTCTATTCTCTTTCCAGTGGTGCATTGTACATTTATTTAGGGAGCACAATGTTTATTTTATCTACATCATAAATTGTTTGTTAACTTCAAATCCTAACAATGCCGCTGTATTGGGTAGAAGTTCTCCTAGATGAATAATCTCAAAAAAAGGTCAAGCAATCAAGTCAATGTTGTTTGTTTCTCTACATGTGTATAATGTCAAGGTTATTGTTTGTTATTTAATGTGTATAAATTTGTATTAAAAACTACACAAAACTACATAATCCTTAGAATTTAATTAATAACATAATTACATGCAATATAAAATTACTTCAAAAGAATTCAATATTAATGCATTGTCATGTGTCAAATTAAATGCCAAAGCATTATTACTTTGAAGAAAGAAAATACACACTGTATTTTTAGCATATTATTATCCTATATAATGGTACAACCAGTAATTTGTTATGTTTCTTAATGACAACTTTCTGTCTTTTACTGTTGAGAAAATATGCACTGTTTCAATAATTGGGGAAAAAATCAAGTTATTATATAATATAAGTAGCCAACTATATTAATTTTACATGTTTGCAATCGCTGGGGTACCCATTCAAGGCCATTGGAAAGATGATATAATGTAATAATACCTATTAAATCTTATTGTTAGACAACTGGATTAAATTTATATAAATTTGGGAATTATTGAGAAATTTTAGCCATTTTTCCCTGGGGGAAACTACTAATATTGGATAGTAATTTTACAAAAACATAATAACTATACATATTACAAAAAAAAAATGCAATACATGTATTCATCAATCTATATTAATGTTGTACATTTTTAATTCTAACTACTCAAAGACAGATAGAGTACTATGACAAAAGTCATTATTGTTAAGGAATTTTGCTACTGTTTTCTATGTTAAATTATTTTTTCTTAGAATATTCTTCTAAATTTATTTCTATGAATTTCTAATTGTAAGCAAAAAATTCTTTGCAATTTTTATTATACATGTAATTATGAAATTTTTCCCCACTCTATAATTTTATAACTATGGTAGCTTAGTTGGTACATCAGTTCTCCCTGTACATTACCCTACGAACACTACAAAGGTCACAATTCCTACCATGTCACTTAAATAGCTGGTGATAATGACTTAATATATAGAAGTGAAATATTCTTCACAGGAATGGATGTAAAACCCCATTCATTCATTCATTACTCTATAATTTTAAATTCATAAGATGAGAACACAAGTTCATAAGCTGAACTGCACAATTACCAATAGCAGTGTTCAAATTGTAGGAAATTTCAGCAGGGTTTGGGGATTTTCAAAAACTTTCCTCTAAATCACCGCGCCATCAATACTTTTGCATTCATGTAATGCTAAATATGGCCCACTAAGGCCTTAATAATAATATCATTTGTCAAAATAAGGAACCAATTGCCCCATGGCTTTCTAAAATGTAACACTGCAATGGTATTGCATACCTTGTCACTTCTGATGACTAATACAAGCTAGATAACAACAACTGTCATGGCAATCAACATGAATCTTACACAATATGATTATTTATGTACTTAGATCCACATTATCAGTCCTATTTGGTTTTCCACATGTCCAAGAAAGGCTGAAGTTTATACTGAAGTCAAATGATTTGATGACATGCAACTTGTTGGGTGACAAGATGTTGTTGATGATACATGTAAGTGTAATGCTCAAACAATCTTAATTAAGTAATGACTAATCCTGTGTAGTAATGGACTTCAATAATGCTTACTATCTCCACACCGGATAAAAACAAGACCAGCTGTCAAAAGAATTGGACTATGCTAACATTACACAAGCATGGACTTTTGATGAGGTTGATACCATGATTTATTAACCCCATTTAAGTAAAGTGATATTCATTGCAAAGGACGTAGGTCATGGTGAAAAATCGCTTTACTTACTTAAGGTTAATAACAGGTTTTACCAACCCAATTTAGGAACTGATATTCACTGCAGATGATGAAGGCCAAGAATATCACTTGGGTTGATATAAAAATTTCTCACACATGTGACAAGGGAATCCAGCTTTTTTATTGGTGCTAGATTGCCCTGTCTCATTCTGATTGAGACAGATCACACAAACCATCTCCTACTTTAATTGGATATCTCTGACTTTTTAATCCAATTCTATGAAAAAATAGAGGACATTATGGATGACGATCACTTATGAACACTTAATTGATGACGTCATAATCATTTTATGCAAGGAGCGTCAAGAAAATTTGGTGTCATTTTCAGAAGGCACTGGTGGTGGCATAAAAACTGAACATTTGATGCAAATATTTGTTTACAAATTACATTTTAATGTTGCAAAGGCGTAAGCAAAAGAAACCTATACCAATAACAGTGTAAGACCACAATATCTAAAATTTGGATGAATAGTTTCAATGTCAAAGCGAGTTCTGGACATTGGAAATATTCATTCCAGAGATATTTTGGTCTTACACTGTTACCAGTGTAAAATTCTACTATTATCAACCCCATTTTAGTAAAGTGATATTTACTGCAGACCCTGCAGGCAATGGTGGATTTCACTTTCTTACATGGGATTGATAAACCTAATATCATCCAAATTGAAAGCTAACAATATATATTTTTTTATTAAATGACGTATGAGTTACACAATAAACTTATCAAATTTTATTTCTAACTTTCTGTTTCATAACACATAAAACTTAAAGACATCAAATTTCAAGTTTTATGATTTTTTTTTTATAAAAATACAATGAACAGTGAACATTTCAATTTGTTTCAACAATGTTTGTAACAATAAATAATTATATAAACAGGTAAGTATATTTGATAAGTATACATTTTATTGTTTATGTAAACATATTTGTCTGTGGCCCTTCCTGCCCTTCCTAGTATTGATGACATCTTTTTGTATAAAACTCTGTTGTCTTTCATCTTCACACAATGATGCTGATCTATATTTTGTAGACAGACCTGTGTTATGCTTCAAGGTGTGTTCTGTCATCAATAAAGAAGCAAACAAAGAAACATAGCATTGTGGTGTTAATCTACTGCAGAGTTGCAAACATGTTGTTAGGCAACAGATGCCACCATGGGTGAAAGTTTGAACTTTACAACAACAACAACAACAAAATAAAAATAAAAAAACAAAGACAAAAATATTTTGATCACCAATATGCCAACTTCCAGCCCTCAAATTTCAAGTTCTACATCAGATTGTCAACTGGTGCATTTTAGAGGCTTTTTTTTGTAGCCATTAATCCTATTTTCTGCTACTTTTATTAAATGCCAAGTACCGTACTTCTCAAATCCTAATGATTTTATTATCATTATAACATATTCTTCCGTACAATGACATGTCCAACGGAAAAATTCACACAAATAAACTTTACAAAATGTGTGATTCTGCCTAAGCTTTGACTTTATAATATAGAAAATTTCCACATGTATCCATCTGCTGTCTGCAAAGATTATTCTTTTGTTTTTATCCAAATTGCTCTTTATTTATATTATTTGAACCTGTATATAAGGGTCAAGCTGATCTTAAAGGTTACTTTCAATGGTTCCCTTGTGTTACCTTTATTGACAGGTTTGACTGTACACTGCACCAGTAAAAGAGATCCCAATGTTAGAAAGTTACTCTATTAACTTCCAGAGCATGAGGGCGGTTTCTTGCAGGAAAAATAAAAAATAAAATCCCCCCCCAGCAGTAGTCAATTAAAATCTTTAAAGATATTATAATCACCATCATTCTTTTTTTTATTTTCAGATTCAAAAGAAATAACAATAAGAGGCCCAATAGGGCCGGTACCGCTCACCTGGGCCGTTAACAGCACAAAAACACAATAAATACTACATTTAAGGAGCAATAACTCTGATGTGGATATTTAGATATTTATGAAACTTGCTACTCGCATCTGTGACCTTGACCTTTGAACCAATGACCATAATCTATATATCAAAATGATGGTTGCATCAATACCAACAATATTCTAATATACATGCCTATACAAAAAGTTCATAGTTTTCGAGATAATGAATCTTTTTGGTATTGTTTTGCAACCATGACCTTGACCTTTGGACCCATGACCTTTTTCTATACATCAATATGATCGTTGTATTAATACCTACAATATTCTAATATAAATGTCTATATAAAAAGTTTATAGTTTTCAAGATAATTAATGATTTTGGTATTGTTTTGCTACTGTGACCTTGACCTTTGGACCCATGACCTTTTTCTATACATCAAAATGATCGTTATATCAATACCTACAACATTCTAATATACATGCCTATACAAAAAGTTAATAGTTTTCAAGATAATGAACCATTTCAGTATTCTTTCGCATCAATGACCTTGACCTCTAAACCAATGACCTAAATCTATATATCAAAATGATTGTTACATCAAAACCAACAACATTTCAATATACATGTCTATACAAAAAGTTTATAATTTTCAAGATAATTAACGATTTTGGTATTGTTTTGCTACTGTGACCTTGACCTTTGGACCCATGACCTTTTTCTATACATCAAAATGATCGTTGTATCAATACCTACAACATTCTACTATACATGCCTATACAAAAAGTTAATAGTTTTCAAGATAATGAACCATTTCAGTATTCTTATGCATCTGTGACCTTGACCTTTGAACCAATGACCTTAATCTATATATCAAAATGATCGTTACATCAATACCAACAAAATTCCAATATACATGCCTATACAAAAAGTTTATAGTTTTCAAGATAATTAACCTTTTTGGTATTGATTTGCTACTGTGACCTTGACCTTTGGACCCATGACCTTTTTCTATACATCAAAATGATCGTTGTATCAATACCTACAACATTCTACTATACATGCCTATACAAAAAGCTTATAGTTTTAAAGATATTGAACCATTTCAGTATTCTTTCGCATCTGTGACCTTGACCTTTAAACCAATGACCTGAATCTATATATCAAAATGATCATTACATCAAAACCAACAACATTCCAATATACATGTCTATACAAAAAGTTTATAGTTTTCAAGATAATTAACGATTTTGGTATTGTTTTGCTACTGTGACCTTGACCTTTGGACCCATGACCTTTTTCTATACATCAAAATGATCGTTGTATCAATATCTACAACATTCTAATATACATGCTTATACAAAAAGTTCATAGTTTACAAGATAATGAACCATTTCAGTTTTCTTTCGCATCTGTGACCTTGACCTCTAAACCAATGACCTTAATCTATATATCAAAATGATCGTTACATCAAAACCAACAACATTCTAATATACAAGCCTATACAAAAAGTTTATAGTTTTCAAGATAATTAACGATTTTGGTATTGTTTTGCTACTGTGACCTTGACCTTTGGACCCTTGACCTTTTTCTATACATCAAAATGATTGTTGTATCAATACCTACAACATTCTAATACACATGCCTATACAAAAAGTTAATAGTTTTCAAGATAATGAACCATTTCAGTTTTCTTTCGCATCTGTGACCTTGACCTTTGCACCAATGACCTGAATCTATATATCAAAATAATCATTACATCAATACCAACAATATTCTAATATACATGCCTATATAAAAAGTTTATAGTTTTCGAGATAATAAATAATATTAGAAAGGTAAAAAATTAGGTCATGACCTTCATAATTGACCTTGACACCATTTTGAAGGTAATTACAAGAATATGTCAAAACTGAAAACCCCATGTCATTATCTGGTCATATAGTCAAGTAATAACAATTTAAAAATATTTAACGATTTTTACAAATTTAAACGTAAAAACGCGTAACCTATTTTTAAACCAAATTTCATGAAATGAACAAACTTAAAGGTTAAGACTATGTAGAATCCAAATATCACATCAGTTTTTGCCTCCAATGAGTGGTTCAAAAGAAGAAGATTTTTTTAGGTTTTGTCTATTTTTAGTAACAGCGGCCATCTTGGATATTCGATCGTCATGATTTGAACAAACTATAGTTAGACTCTGTCAAGGACCTTCCATGGCAAATTTGGTTTCAGTTGGCCCAGTAGTTTCGGAGGAGAAGATTAAAGTTTACTGACGCACGCACGCACGCACGCACGCACGCACGCACGCAGGCAGGCACGCACACACGCACGCACGCACGCCTCGCCATGCCATAAGCTCACATGGCCTTTGGCAATAATGACAACAGAAAGAGCCTGAAAGAAAATCTATTAAAGAACTACTGAAAATAAACAAATAAAAAATTCTGAGGTGGGCCCAAAAAAGTGAAGCAGGCAGATATGAAAATCTGGGAATTAATTTAATATGGCATAATGTCACTTATTTCTAGACATTGCCAGCTATATGTGAAGGTGCAGAAATTTACCTGTGTGTTGCACTGATGGCATTATACAGCAGAGTTCTTTAACGTGTCAGGCCTACCGTGACACAGGACCTCGTTTATTGTAAGTTGCCATCCGAAAGAACTAAGACTTTCATTTATTAATGCCAAGTGCTTGGCGAAAAAACAGTCACTACCAACTATGAAGTCTTGGATCAGAAGTTGGGGTTTGAACCCACAACCTCCCACTTATGGAACGAGCAAACTACTAACTGAGCTACAGCAGTGGTCAACTAAAATCTTTAAAGATGTTATAATCATAGTCATTAGGGTAAAGAAGGGAACTTCCTTCAGACATTTTAAATTTTTCATACAGAACAATGGCATGTACACACACACACACTGTAACCAATAATATCTAAATTATAATAAATATGAACAAGCCAAAAACAAAAAACAAGGAATAATAAATGATTGAAAAAAAGTTAAATACTAGAATTAAGTCTGGTCAGTAAAGATAAGAGTCTTAGTGTGTAATAGATAGAGTGTAATTAATGAGAGATTGTGAGATGTGTTCAATAAGATAACGAAAACATCAACTCAAATACTTCATTACATCGCGTTATATAGCAGTATTATAGAACATAAAACTGACAACCACACCCTGACAATGTATAACAACACGACAAATTCAGGTAAATTATCTTAATACCTGTTAAAATCTTGATAAAATCAATATCATTTGATGAAAATTATGTTCAGTTTCCATGGAAACCGGATAGTGTTGCCATGCAGTAATAACCAGCTTTTCTGTCATTATTATCTCTTCTCGGCTAATTTGATACCCAATGAATACTCGGTAAATTGTCATCATTAGCCATCATGAAGCTGATGTTTTCCCGGAAAAAAAATTTATTAATTAATGAAATTCTTACTTTCAATTTGAAATCAATAGAGGAAACATGTTAATAATAATCCTAAATTATACAGCAAGGGAAGTAACTCAAAATATACAGAGCTGAGTGATTTACTTGTGAGGAATTTTACATCCAAGTCTAGAAAATTTCAATGTATCAAAATCTAAGCAACTGAAATAACACAAGTTAAGTCAGTGAATTAGGATCCCAAGCTAGTGTTTTTATGTATTGTAAGAACCCTAATGTACTAGTTACGACAAGTGGAAATCTTGTGGTCTTTGATAGAATTCCACAAGTCAATAAAGCATGGCACTCAACAGTGTTAGTGCCATGCCAGACTTTATTTTTACTTAAGAATTTGCACTTATACAATCATATACACATCACCTGTTACTGTTGTAACTTTCCATTAAGTTTTTTATATTTTTTAGAGTTTTGGACAATGACACCAGAGAAAGGAAAATTGTCAAACAAACCCAGGTTAATGAAATGCACTTCTTCTATCACTTTGACACTATCAATTTTGTAAATTTTTGATAAATGGTTTTGTAAATTTACTCAGAAGCATTTCCCACTGAAAAATTGAATGGTCCATAACTCTAAAGAAAATTGATGTATGGATGGACAAATGGACTGATGGATAGATGAGTAGAAGGACAGAACTTCAACATTTAACCCTCCCCCTTTCTTCTGAACATGGGGGGTGTACTTACAAATACATGTATGCTACTAAATCATAACTGTCATGGAAGACCCATTACTTAGATAATGGATTGAAAGATACAACAATGAAGGTTTCTTTATAATGCAAAGTCTGTGTCACATAGTGTCAACTTAGTCAAGACATTATAGTTTTTTTCAGATTTCACCCAAAAAAATCCTCAAATTTTGAGATTTATAAGGAAACAAACTTCCCCCAACCACAAAATCTATGAACATCTGGCCAGCATTGATAAATAAAGAAGCCAAGATTTGATTTCTGCTCAAACTAGAAATTCTTGTTACATTGTATTACACTAATTAAAAATATTAAATATTATAGAAACATGGATCAAAACTAATATCTTTTTATTTCCATTCATTTTTAATTCTTGGGTTTAATATTACAGGACTAAAATATATCATAATGAAATATCCTATCAAATTTATACCAAGATTGTGCTCTTATTAATACCTCTATAATATTTATTATTATACAAATGTACCAGGTTATTATGACAAAGCTATGACCCAACTTTTCCATGACCTTCCAGAATGCTCTGATTTTTTTCATGACTAAGTGTATTGTGTAGGAAAAATGGTGATATGGTGACGTCTGTTTCTGAATAACATCTGATAAAAATTTAATTATTTTTTCAGATTTGTTCAGGAGCTAGCTATTAATATTTTTATAACCTGATTTTTAGAACTCTAGGTAAAATAATCATTTTGAAAATTGAATACATTGTACTTGAAATATATTACAGAAATCACTGCACATTTCATTGAAATGTGAAATTTATGTGTACAATTGTAAAATACAGGTGTCCAGTTCTACGCCAAACGCACAAAATCTTCCCTAAAATAGGGAATCTTTTGAATTTGAAGTAACAATTGTGGTTTGGCCAGTTTGTTTGTATAGCAATAAAATTTAAATTAATTTTGGACAGTGATGTTACCTCAAGCTGTTTAATGTGTTAGATATTTACAGGGTTATACTTCACTTGGTGTCCAGTCATGGTCTATTGTTAAATAAAGGAAACATCCTCTCTTGTGTGTATCAGCATTGTTATAAGAAATCTTAAAGTTAAAACTTATGTTATCATGATTGGTTTAGGTAAATAAATGGCTTAAAAATCAAGAGTTAAAATATGTAAGAAAATATAAACAAAATGTAGTTTAACAAAGTGTAGCATTTGTGATGGATGAAAATAAAAGCATTCTTCAGTTTTCAGTTTGTCTACATGTATTAAAAAGAGGCCCATGGGCCTGGTACGCTCACCTGATAACTAATGGCTTGCTGAAAGATTTAAAGAAAACATAAATACTAAACCCCAATGACTTTTTTCTTTACATCATAATAACCGTTATATCAATATCTACAACATTCTAATATACATGCCTATACAAAAAGTTTATAGTTTTAGAGATAATTAACCAATTCTGTATTGTTTCGCATCTACGACCTTGACCTTTGAACCCATGACCTTTTTCTATACATCAAAATGATCGTTGTATCAATACGTACATCATTCTAATATACATGCCTATACAAAAAGTTTATAGTTTTCGAGATAACAATTATAATCAGAGGTAAAAAAAATAGGTCACGACCTTCACAATTGACCTTGACCTTATTTTGAAGATACTAACAAGAAGATGACAAAACTGAAAACCCCATGTCATTATCTGGTCAAATAGTCAAGTTATAACAATTTGAAGCTATTTTACGATTTTTTTTCAAAATTAAACGCAAAAACACGTAACCTACTTTTTGTCCGAATTCTACAAAATGAACAAACTATAGGCTTAAGACCCTAGAGAAGCCAAATATCACATTAGATTTTTTCTCCAATCAATACTTTCGGGAGAAGAAGATTTTTTAAGGTTTTTTTGCACCCCCAGGTTACCTTCACCTAGTTATGGTAGCCATGGCAACGCCAAGAACAAATCTGAATTGCACCGGCCAATATATACTTCTCACCAAGTTTCATTGAAATCTGTCTTGTATTTTTAGAGGAGATGTCGTAAATAGGTGTTAACGACACACACACGCACATACTCACGCTGTGCTATGCCATAAGCTCACATGACCTTTCGGTCAGGTGAGCTAAAAACTACTTTCAAGCACTAACATTAATTCAATGACGAAACAAGGCGTTACAGATTATCAGGTCATAGCTTTGGCTGAGATGGTTCACCGTCTGTCATGTGTCGTGTCACATGTGCTACATTTAGCATTTTAATATGTGGTATAAATGGATGCAGAATTAAATAAACTTCATCATGATATTCTTGAATTTTGTATATCTTAAAAATAAATATCCTGAGCTACTCGTCTTGAAAGTGAAAAATGATAGAATTTGTACTTGAACCTAACACCACCCCACTCTACATCCCGGGTTTGTGGAAGCGTAAGTTTGAATGTTTGAGTATGTGGTATCAATGGATGCAGAATTAAATATACTTCATCAAGATATACTTGAATTGTGAATATTCAAAAAATTAATATCCAGCAGCCAGGCTACTCATCTTGAATGTTAGGTAGATATAAAAAATATTGGGTTCAAGTTTTGCGGAAGTATTGACCCATTTCTAAATTCCGTAAGTAGGTAGTAATAAGTACATTTTTCAAAGTAACCAGCAGCTTTTCCAACAAGTAACTAGCCACCAGTAGCTAGCTTTTCTCCCACGAGTAACTGGCTACTAGTAGCTAGCTTTTCTCCCACGAGTAACTGGCTACCAATAGCTAACTTCTCTCACGAGTAACTGGCTACTAATAGCTAACTTTTCTCCCACAAATAATTGGCTACTAATAGCTAACTTTTCTCCCATGAGTAACCGGCTACAAATAGCTAACCTTTCTCCCACAAGTAACTGGCTACAAATAGCTAACTTTTCTCCCACAAATAATTGGCTACTAATAGCTAACTTTTCTCCCATGAGTAACCGGCTACAAATAGCTAACCTTTCTCCCACAAGTAACTGGCTACAAATAGCTAACTTTTCTCCCACGAGTAACTGGCTACTAATAACTAACTTTCTCCTACAAATAATTGGCTACAAATAGCTAGTTTTTCTTCTCAAAGTAGCCAACCAATAGTAACCAGTTATTAGTACCTTTCTGCTATGTTTCTGTAAATATATTGGCAAAATAAAGACATTTTTGGAATGAATGATTTTAAAAAGTATAAGCCTATATCATTAAGGTATTTGGTTTACACGTAGATTACAATCTCTCTCTCTCTCTCTCTCTCTCTCTCTCTCTCTCTCTCTCTCTCACACACACACACACACACACACACACAGGACTGGGAGAAATTACTCTAAACATCCAGATAAAACTCAGATTTAAAGTATGGAACGTATTCATATTTCTAAATCCTGTGACAATGGCTGTGTTTATTTAAAGTGATACTTCAGTTTGTATTGACTTTAAAGATGACCACAAGTAATTAAATTTAATGTAGCGTAAACTAGTGACACGCCTACAAAAATTTCTGCTCTGCGTTAGTCGTAGAACTGTGTCATCTTTCCACTCTACTTTAATTTTCATTTCATTTTGAAATTTGAATATTTAAAATATATGAAGAGATCATTGAACTTATCATTCAAATATGAAATTTATAACTGTACAATACAGGTACCAACTAGCATTTTCATATTTTAGGTAGATTGGTCATATTTTACTTCTTACATATAAAAGATGGGGAAAATAGATAAAATGGATGCCACTTAGCAATTTACTGTTTAAACTACAGCTTTAGTTTTTTAAATCTCTTCAGATAAAATCAATGATTAATGGCTATACCTGAGAATAAAACATCACCTACAGGCTTGTAAAATCAATAACGGTGTGCACATTACCTGAAGAAAGATTATGTTTAAATATGGAAAATTTTCATAGAATTCCATCAAATAATACACTGATATTTAAATAAAAATATGTTATAAACATGCAATACTGAAATGGACAAAATTTATTACATATTTCTATTAAGGAAAAAATAATTCATCTGTTTCATCTAACGCCCTTATAGGAAAAAAAGGGTCAGTATATAAGCATTTTTACCAAAAAAAAAAAAAAAATTCAATTGACTATATGGGCAAGGATGACAACTTTAACAGTGTTTGTCAAAATATTGTCAAGAAAACTTTATGGTAGGCATTAAAAAATTAGGGTTGG
The DNA here is from genome assembly GCA_021292105.1 of Anadara kagoshimensis. Taxonomy (NCBI): domain Eukaryota; kingdom Metazoa; phylum Mollusca; class Bivalvia; order Arcoida; family Arcidae; genus Anadara; species Anadara kagoshimensis. The sequence goes on along the minus strand of CM037870.1, from coordinate 59,075,311 downwards.
TCTCGTTAGGGGAAACACACTTATTTTTAGGTCTAAATGACTATGAGCACACTTAAGTATAAAGGTTTAAAACTCACAGAATACAGTGTGTGGTTTTATAAGGAAAACTGTAAAAACAAAATCGGGGATTTACTATGTTTATAGCCTCCTGACAAAAAATGACCAGCATTTATAAGAACAAGGGGCCCATGGGTGGCTCACCTGAGAAAATGAGAAATCTAGCCCATAAAACTAAATGTATGAATAAATTTTAAAGAACAACAAAATTAAACACTGCATACCTATGTTTATTGAAAAGTCAGAGCATTTTATTTTGTAGGTTACACTCAAAGGATTCATGAAAGAACAAATACTAAAAACATCAGTGCAACCATAATGATTAGAAAGTGGAAATGGATTGGGCATATCCTCCGATTCAACAGCAGTAAGAGGATATGCACAACAGCCCTTACATGGCATCCGGAGGGCAGAAGGAAAGTAGGTCGGCCAAAAACAACATGGAGGAGAGCAACAGAGCAGGAAAGAGACCAACTGGGATGGACCACATGGGCACAGGCAAGAGTAGCAGCAAAAGACCGGCCAAATTGGAAGAGGTGTATCGGGACCTTATGTGCCAATGGGCACAAAGAGGATAGGTGAGGTGAGGTGACTCAAAGGATTCAGACATACAGGCAACTGATGAAACCTGCATAGTAGGCCTGGATACATATCACGATACACTGCTCGCTATATGATATGTATCACAATATATTGGTAATACATGTATATGCATTAGGCACTTTAAAATACATTTTACAAAATTTATTTTTAATGCTCTCAACCTGTCAACTATGTGGCATGATGACATGTATCAACTACACAAGATTTAGCAAATAATGTAAACTCAGTTTAGCTATTAAGTAAATAAAATGTTCAGCGAGTTTTACCAAAGATATAAAGTCATAAAAATTGTGTCTTCCTGACAAGATTGAAACCTAAAAAATTCAAGGTGACATGCTTTTTTAGTACCTGCAGGTGGTTTGCACACACAGACACTTGTGCGTCTTCATATTTGTTTTGTTCCCATCATATGGGCTTATGCAACAACAATATTCACAGATAACCTTTCTCATATACAGGATGCCCAAAAGATCCCATACTTCAGACTTTGAGTTCAAAGGAACTACAATATCAATTACTCAATCGGGAGTATTCATGTTGTTGTTTGACTGTCACGTTGTTATCGCTTCTGGTTTGCATAAAAGTTAAATTGAACATAGAAAGTTCTGGAATTCAGAGTTGCCTATATATTGATTTTTTCACAGCTTGTATCGATACTGTAAATCCGGTTTTATTTGCGAGAACGTAATTTTCGCGTTAATTCGCGATCTCATTTAATCGCGAATTCAACATTCTCGCGTAATAAAAGTATGTATAACATATTATAAACAACATAACGAAGTTACGTTAAATTTCAAAGTCAAATTAGGAAACCCGCTGAATTAATACATAACTATATAAATTCGTTACATTAAGATTTTATTAAGAACACACACATATTTTATTTATTTAAAACCACAAATTATAAAAAACAAGAGGCCCATGGGCCTGATACGCTCACCTGACAACTAATGGCTAGCTGATAGATTTAAAGAAAACATAAATACTAAACCCCAATGACTTTTTTCTTTAAATCATGATAACTGTTGTATCAATACCTACAACATTCTAATATAAATGCCTATACAAAAAGTTAATAGTTTTCAAGATAGTTAACCATTTCAGTATTGTTTCACATCTGTGACCTTGACCTTTGAACTCATGACCTTTTTCTATACATCAATATGATCGTTGTATCAATACCTACAACATTCTAATATACATGCCTATACAAAAAGTTTATAGTTTTCGAGATAATTAACCATTTCGGTATTGTTTCGCATATGTGACCTTGACCTTTGAACCCATGACCTTTTTCTATACATCAAAATGATCGTTGTATCAATACTTACAACATTCTAATATACATGCCTATACAAAAAGTTTATAGTTTTGAGATAATTAACCATTTGGGTATTGTTTTGCATCTGGGACCTTGACCTTTGAACCCATGACCTTTTTCTATACATTAAAATCATTGTTGTATCAATACCTACAACATTCTAATATACATGCCTATACAAAAAATTTATAGTTTTCGAGATAATTAACCATTTTGGTATTTTCACATCTGTGACCTTGACCTTTGAACCCATGACCTTTTTCTATACATCAAAATGATCATTGTATCAATACCTACAACATTCTAATATACATGCCTATACAAAATGTTAATAGTTTTCGAGATAATTAACCATTTCTGTATTGTTTCGCATCTGTGACCTTGACCTTTGAACCCATGACCTTTTTCTATACATCAAAATGATCTTTGTATCAATACCTACAACATTCTAATATACATGCCTATACAAAAAGTTTATAGTTTTCGAGATAATTAACCATTTTGGTATTGTTTCGCATCTGTGACCTTGACCTTTGAACCCATGACCTTTTTCTATACATCAAAATGATCGTTGTATCAATACCTACAACATTCTAATATACATGCCTATAAAAAATGTTTATAGTTTTCGAGATAATTAACCATTTGGGTATTGTTTCGCATCTGTGACCTTGACCTTTAAACCCATGACCTTTTTCTATACATCAAAATGATCGTTGTATCAATACCTACAACATTCTAATATACATGCCTATACAAAAAGTTTATAGTTTTCAAGATAATTAACCATTTCGGTATTGTTTCACATCTGTGACCTTGACCTTTGAACCCATGACCTTTTTCTATACATCAAAATGATCGTTGTATCAATACCTACAACATTCTAATATACATGCCTATACAAAAAGTTTACAGTTTTCAAGATAATTAACCATTTGGGTATTGTTTCACATCTGTGACCTTGACCTTTGAACCCATGACCTTTTTCTATACATCAAAATGATCGTTGTATCAATACCTACAACATTCTAATATACATGCCTATACAAAAAGTTTATAGTTTTCGAGATAATAATTATAATCAGAGGTAAAAAAAATTAGGTCACGACCTTCACAATTGACCTTGACCTCAATTTGAAGATACTAACAAGAAGATGTCAAAACTGAAAACCCCATGTCATTATCTGGTCAAATAGTCAAGTTATAACAATTTGAAGCTATTTTACGATTTTTTCAAAATTAAACGCAAAAACGCGTAACCTATTTTTTATCCGAATTTCACAAAATGAACAAACTATAGGCTTAAGACCCTAGAGAAGCCAAATATCACATCAGATTTTTTCTCCAATCAGTACTTTCGGAGAAGAAGATTTTTTAAGATTTTTGCACCCCTAGGTCACCTTGACCTAGTTATGGTAGCCATGGCAACGCCACGAACAAATCTGAATTGCACCGGCCCATATATACTTCTGACAAAGTTTCATTAAAAACTGTCCAGTAGTTTCAGAGGAGAAGTCGAAAATAGGTGTTAACGACGCACACACGCACACACGCACACACGCACATACACACGCTGCGCTATGCCATAAGCTCACATGACCTTCGGTCAGGTGAGCTAAAAATTGGAATAAACGGCAAGTGATTACGACATATTTAGCACTAGAGTATTACTAGTATATCACGTCATATAGTATGAGCATATAGTCCGTTTCACAAATTTTTGGATCCCGGCCTTCTGTTATAGTTCCTAATTGTTTTGAAGTTTTTGAAAGCGGTTTTACAACGGATAAACGCAGGTCAATTTTAACATCAGAAATAGCAATCCCGTTGTTCAACTGATCGGACACTTGTAATGCATACCAGTCCTCAAAACACTCTTTCATGTAGGATTTAAACTTTCCGTTAGGTAACAAATCAACAATTTTACACGAGTGCATGTGCGATAGGTAATAATCTATAGTCTGTTTCACACAAGTATTTAAATATGGTATGTTACAAGTAATATACTGGTATGTATTGAAACGCGAATTCATCCTCTCGCGAATTAATCTCCTAAACGTGATCGCGAAAATAAAGTGTCGCGAAAATTACCGGATCTACAGTATGTGTATAGTAATTCTAAATATCAGATTATAATGAATTATCAATATATAGTCCCAATTCTACTACATAGAGTCCTATTTATACCTTGACTCTCAACCACAAAAATATAGATAACCATTTAAAAATTAATGTACCAGTATTCCATATACAGTTTTCTAATTATGTATTGCAGTTATAAACATGTTTGTCAATTATTAAAAAGGTTAAGGATCTCACATTCAAGATCTACACTTGTCTAATAAAAGTAGATGTCAAGCAGCTTTGCCACAGCCTCTTAAGCTTTTAATATCATGACAAGAAAATGTGATTTTTTCTATTAAAATTGCTGTAATTTTGAATGAAGATGAAAGTAAACTAGCTTAGCAAACTTCCTAGGGTTTCATGCCATGATTATATATATTTGAGATTATATTCTTTTTAGTAGATTTCATAATCTAATTTCTCCTCAATTGAGAAAATATAAAATGTAAAGGTAACTAGAGGCTCCCAGGAGCCTGTATAGCTCCCCTAGGTAGAGTTGTTGCAGAATGAAAATCAACAGATTGTCTAATGTTTAAATAAATGCTTGAAATTTATTACACAATATTTATTTCTATCACAAAATTTCAATATTATTTCCTTTCAAAACTAAACCATATTCAAAATTTTGAGACAATACATACCAAGTATCATCGACTTTTCATGTATAATACCTAAGAAATTTTCCTTATCCAAAAACTGGTCAATGGACCATGAAATTAAGGTCAAGGACAAAAGCCATAAGGCAGTCTGACTGATGTACTATGGTGGCCACCTTGAATTACATGCGAACATGTCGGACACAATATTTCAGGTAGACCACACAAGGACTATTGTCACAAAGTTTGGTTGCAATTGGCCAAGTGGTTTCATAGGAGTTGATTTTTAAATGCAGATGTTATTTTAAAATACCAAATGTAAAGACCCAATGACTATTGTGGCCGAGTTTGGTTCCAATTGACTCAGTAGTTTCAGAGAAAAATATGTTTGAACGTATTTTCCCATAGGGTCCAATGTTAAAATATGTTCTCCACTGACGGCCATCTTGGATTTTGTGTGGCCCTCAAAAACACCAACGTTGTAGGGGGCCACCCAAAGACTATTTTGGCCAAGTTTGGTTCCAATTGGCTTAGGGGTTTTAGAGAAAAAGATCATTGAAATTGTTCCCATAGGATCCAATGTTAACCTATGTTTCCCATTGGCAGCTATCTTAGATTAGGTGCAGACTTAAAAAAACACCGATTTCAGAAGGTACCATCTAAGGACTACTGTGACCAAGTTTTGTTCCAATTGGCTCAGTAGTTTCAGAGAAAAATATCTTTGAACTTATTTTCCCATAGGGTCCAAAGTTAATCTATGGTCCCCGCTGGCGGCCATCTTGGATTTGGTGTGGCCCTCAAAAACCACAATGTTGTAGGGGGCAATCCAAAGACTATTGTGGCCAAGTTTGGTTCCCATTGGCTAAAGGGTTTTAGAGAAAAAGATCTTTGATATTGTTCCCATAGGGTCCAATGTTAACCTATGTTCCCCGCTGGCCGCCATCTTGGATTAGTGGAGACTTAAAAAACACCGGTGTCAGAAGGTACCATCTAAGGACTACTGTGACCAAGTTTGGTTCCAATTGGCTCAGTAGTTTCAGAGAAAAATATCTTTGAACCTATTTTCCCATAGGGTCCAAAGTTAATCTATGGTCCCCACTGGCGGCCATCTTGGATTAGGTACGGACATGTCGAACACAATTTTTAAAGTAGACCACCCAAGGACTGTTGTGACAAAGTTTGGTTGCAAATGGCCCAGTGGTTTCTGAGGAGTTGATCTTGGACGACTGACGACGATGACGACAGACGCCAAGTGATGGCAAAAGCTCACATGGCCTTTTAGGCCAGGTGAGCTAAAAATGGGTCAACGACTCAATGGGCCGGGTTGCCATTAAGTCAGGTGCACATCTCTAAAAATCTGTTGATATATACAGTACAAAGAGACTAATTTCAAAGTCTGGAAAAATGGGGAAAAAAATCCTGAAATTTTTCCATAAAGTCAGGTGCACATCTTCAATATATATAGAAACATTCTGTGAAGTTTTAAGGTTTTTGGATGAAAACTGTAGGAGGAGTTGAGTTCACAAAGTAGGTACCCCCCATTCAAAAACTTGCTAAAAAGTGACTAAGTTTCAAAGTCTGGAAAAATGGGGAAAAAATCTTGAAATATTTCCATAAAGTCAGGTGCACATCTTCAATATACATAGAAACATTCTGTGAAGTTTTAAGGTTTTTAGTTGAAAACTGTAGGAGGACCTGAGTTCACAAAGTTGGTACCCTATTTTCCCCGCCCGCCCAACCGCCCGCCGCCCGACATTCACCATACTATAAACTCTGTGCAACCCGGCCAAAAATTATAAAGGTCCTGATATAAATCAAGAAAAAGCCTGGTAAAATCCATATCACAAGGCATTTTGGTCCAAGACTCCAATATCACACTGAGGGCTTTAGCACAAGGTTGGTATTGGTGAAGGTCTCATGCAGCATAAGGGTTTCACCTTGTTTTATTCTGTTTATCATATGCTTTCACCATGCAGACCAAATACATATGTAACAGACATTTGTACACATTACAGTAAAAATTGACTATAGTGTTCCAAGTGGCCAATCTGATATCAATATCAGAACATATTGCTTTTCAGGCGGGGCCTTGCATTCAATGATATGGATCACATGATTTTGGCTGTATCAAAGCATGCAGAAACTATGTATTTACTACTAAGTATATCATAAACTGATATATAACTTTGTTGATAGGAAACTTTATGGTTCCTGAAAAAAACTTTTTCAAGATTATGAGGTTTACTGTTTCGGGTAAACCATTTCATGATCTTCCTATACATGTTAGGGCTTCATGTATGAAATGTGGTGGAAAATCTAGGCATTTTAGTTTATGACAAAGAGATGTTTAAACACAACACTACAACAGGTTACCATGACCTTGAAAAGAGGTCAAAGTCATACAGTTTCACAAACTTGGTGGCACCTCATGTCCTGGTGCTATATTTGAAATTTGAGAAGTTTAGACCTTCTTTTCATGACAAATGAAAAGATGTTTAAATGATCTTTTTTAAGGTCAATGTGAGTTTGAATAAAGTCAACCAGCTTCTTAAATATGAAAGGGCTTGGGCTTTGGAACGTCCCTTTATGTTTACTGTACATAGAGTTGTACAGAGATTATTTACATGCAAAGTTAACAATAAATGGACTATGGCCAAATGAAAATAGATTGAGGAATATTAGATGAGCTAAAAAAAACAAATAAACAAGAAAAACTACATACTTTGTACCACATTTTAAGATGCAAAGATTATGGTAAATCAGAGTTTTATGAACCCTATGTTATAATACTAGGTAATATAAGTTCTAAATAAAGTAATTTTCCTGATTTGTATTTTGTTAATTTTGACCTTTTTTTTTTTTTTGTAGTTCCACCTCTAGTTAAGAGTATTATGTGGGTTGATATTGTTCAACCTTAAGCGCATGCCCTTTCCTTCAGAATAGTATCACAATTAATGTCAAATCAAGTTCTATTCAATCATACCTTCTTTTGTTAAATTTTGCCAAGACATGATATCTGGGAGTCAATTAATCAATTAATTAAGTATATATCTATGGTTATACTCACATCAGGAGATGGAACACTTTCAAACAAGCTGTACAGACATGCTTTTAATTCATCATTATATCTCAGAGAATCTGCAAATGAGTCTATTTCTTCATCTGGTAATGTCTGTAATATAAATGACAAAATAACTCACTTCCTTGAACATTATTATTGACTGGTTATTGTCAATGTATTCATTTTAGTGTGTATGAATTTTAGTGTAAATTATAATTTGGGTAAATTCATGTGGATTTTAATAAGCGTTAATCTCACCTATTACCTTTTGTAAATTACCACTTATGTTTCATTTCAACAAAAATTTAATTTTTTTGTCTTATTGTTATCAGGGTGTCAACATTCAGATTGGTTTGATTTTATTTTTAGAAAAAGTAAATATAAAATTCCAATGACCTCAGTTTTCAGAATAACAGGCCTGTATTCATGGTATTGTGAAGAATGGAATTAAAATGTTTATTGGTCATTATACAACAACAACATCTAGTTTATGAAATTAAAATGTAAATTTTAATGTTATTCTAAGTAATGGAGCTGATTAAGCATAAGTCAAAAATCTCTCACTTTTATCGAGGTTGTAAGTTAAGAGTGGGGGAAACTGGAGCACCCAGAGAATACATGCACCACCAACCTTTGGCAAGCAAACTAACAAACATTCTCACACTAGGATCTGTCCAGAGTGGAATTCAAACCTATGCAGTAAGTTTCTGTAATCTGTAAGCAAGCACTTTTAACCACTCTGCCATATCCAGGCCCCAGTTTCACAATCATTCCTCAGCTAAGATTTTCCTTAACTTATTTTAGCAAATTTTTGTAATCTCTTTTTGAAACTACTGGTGAATATTTTTGTCAAAACTAAATGCAAATGTTTTAATCTAGAAGTGATCTTAAAAATGACACCATAAATTCCTCAATACCTTGAAAATTGACAAAAATATAGACTTGAAAATTTGCAAGATTTAAGTCAAGGAAAATCTTAGCTAAGGAATGATTGTGAAACCGGGGTCAGGTCCCTTGTATTTCTAAGGGATAACTAGGGAGTAGGTATGATAAGGTACCATTCATGCCTATGAATGTTTGAAGTAAAAGTGTCTGAAAATGTAGCTTGTGTCACATATGACATCATTTACACTGTGCATTATTCTATTTTGACAAGACATCTTTATGTAGTTGGAAACATTCCTTGATCTCCAACTACGTATTAGACATATCAAGAGATAAAGCATTAGCAGGATTAGGATATAAAGCATATTATATGGCAAAATCTAATTAGAGCCACTGTATTGTCTTAAGAAGTCCCCCAAGAAATCGAGGACTACTTGCAAAATAACATATGACGGAAATAAACTTTGGGATACTTCAACATACTGTTGCTATATAAGGGAGGTGGTAGAGCTGACAAGAGACCAAGGTTTTACAGTGGCAATAATGGAGATGACAAGACATCAACAGCCATTGGTTTACTGTACATGTATATGCATTAGCTCTCTCAACTTACTTTATAATCTGCTAACCAGTCTTTTACAGCTCTAGGAATTGACATTTTCCACAATGCAAACCTTTCAAAATCAAGCCACCCATTGACAAATCTTACATGTTAACATTCTTCATGAAAACTCTGAAAAAAATAAAGGAAGAAATAAATGTAATCAACAAGTACTACTGTTTTTTAAGTCTTAATGGTCCCTGAAAATTAAACACAAAGGAAAAAAAGATAAAAGGTAATGGTTCAGGCCAAGGAAAAGAAAATATGTGTTTCTGTCAACACTCTTAGAAAAATTAGGGTTAGTAGGTAGGGAATTTTTTTTTTTATTTTTTTTTACACTGACTATATGAGACAAGGATGCTAACTTTTACAAAGCTAGCCAAAATACTGTAGTAAACACTACAAGGAAGGCATAAAAATTGAGGATCTGTCAGGTTAGCCAAAACACACTTATGTTTTAAGCCTGACGTGTTGATGTTGTCACTGGAGAAGTGACACATTTAATTAGTTTTCAGGAGACAAAAATAATTAGATTTGTTTACCCTTAATTTATAATTATGTTACAATAATCAAATCACTTAACAAAAGCAGTATTTTTTTGTTGTATTTTAGCAATCGGTGCTAATATAGGTTACTTCACAGAAATTGAAAGAGTAAAGGACTAAAGGTGTGTGTGTGTGTGTGTCTTTTATTTCTTAACCATTTTGAAAGGACACCTATCCTAAGTATACCAAATAATCCAAACAATTTATGTTTATTAGTACTGTTAGCAAAAATTAGCATTGGCTATTGTTAATATCTGAGAAATTCTTTTACAAAATATGGTAATCCTTTTTTTAGCAAATTTCTGAAAAAATACTTAAAAAAGGACAATGTTTTTACAAATTTAGGAAATCTGGAAAACTAATAATTTAATAATTTTATATTTGTGGAAAACTAGTATTTTAGCAACTGTAAATTAACGTAAAATTTTTCAAACACAAGTTTTCTCTAAATTTGTCGCATGATAATTTCATATTTAAATCAATTCTAGGTATATTTATTGGAAATTTTGTGAATGCACATCTTAGTTTTAATGCTCTCCTCGCCAGGAGGTGCACAAGGCCGCAACACTATCATTCCATTTTTTTTTTCCATTTTTGTCTGTCTATGTGAATGCACATAGGAAATGAATGAAGTAGTGATGTTTTTCACTTATTTAATAAAAAATTCTGGCTCCAAAAAAAAAATCACATTTCATGATGACACATATTTTACACATGCATGAAAAAACAATTTTTTTTTTTTATTTCCAAATTCAAACTGTATATCAAGAAAACAAAAATCTATGTATAGCAGATTTACATTTGGGATTACTGGTACATAGATTTTGTTACTTTTCCAAGTCTTGATGTCTCAAAAATTTTAAAATAGACCGATTCATTTGCTCTAATTTTTTTATTGAATGTTCTTGTCAAAAACAAGAGCACCGTCTAGCAGAGCATTATATGCCAGTGTCATAACAAGCAGTAGTATTTACCAAAAAGTATAAAGTAGAACGGGAAATACATAAAACAAGAACACATGCTTAGCCAAAACATTTACACCAATTGTTATATCTATACACAATATATGTCACATATGAGGCAGGATGTTTAGTGTTACAATGTCTAATATAGTGTGGTTATAGGTATATGTTTTTGTGACATTTAAACAAGAGTGTCACATTTGAGGCAGGAGAAATTTACTCTCAGATTCAGAACTGCTTACATTTTATATTAAAATGTCACAAGCTATAGGTGAAGTAACAGAAAATTTGATATTTCCTGAAGGCAATTTTAAGGGAGGGTTCCTTAACATGCAAATTTAAACATGACACAGGCATCATTGTTAAGGTCTCATATGAAGGACCCATGACTCATTCCTAAATACAGAGTGCTTGAAAGAAAGGTCTCTACTTGTTTTTAAGTCTTAGCTAGACCCAGACCAGATTTGAACCCCAAACTTTGTGTTCAGGTTAGCTAAACTTGAATACATTTACATTTCATCTCATTCAAATTAAAGACACGTTACTGATTCTCTCATTGGTGGTCTTACATTACACAGTATGTTAATTGTATTGAAGCCCCATGTAAATGATACATCATATGGATAAAGGGAAATAATCCAAATTTCTAAACTGTTATAGAAATTCTGTATCAAACTTACATAATAACCCTTCAACTTCTGAAATTATCTATCAAAATGAAAAACAAGAGGGCCATGAGGCCCTGGCGCTCACCTGAGAATAAGTTGAATTATACACATTTTTCCAATAATGTCATGAATAGAGGATTAACAGAATTCATTATAAGTTAATATGAACTTGACCTAGCTTTTGTCCTGAACATTGTTCTTGACAAATTATACAAAGATTGGACAGAAAACATGGACTCTAACGTGTTAGCAAGGTTTTCTATGATTTGACCTAGTGACCTACTTATTGATCCAACATGACCCGTATACAAACTTGACTTAGCTTTTGTCATGAACACCGTTCTGGGCAAATTATATGAAGATTAAACAAAAAGTATGGACTCTATAGTGTTAAACAAGGTTTTTCTTAGATTTGACCTTGTGACCTAATTATTGACCCAACATGACCCACATACAAACTTGACCTTGCTTTGGTCATGAACATCATTCTGGACAAACTATATGAAGATTGGACAAAAGATATGGACTGTAGAGTGTTAACAAGGTTTTTCTTTGATTTGACCTAGTGACCTACTTATTGACCCAACATTAACGATATATGAACATGGCCTTGCTTTGGTCATGAACATTGTTCGGGACAAATTATATGAAGATTGGACAAAAAATATGGACTTTACAGTGTTAACAAGATTTTTTTATGATTTGGACTAGTGACCTACTTATTGATCCAACATGACCCATATAACAAATTGACTTTGCTTTGGTCATGAACATCATTCTGGACAAATTATATGAAGATTGGACAAAAAATATGGACTCTATAGTGTTAACAATGTTTTCTATGATTTGGCCTAGTGACCTACTTATTAACCCAACAGGACCAATATACAAACTTGACCTTGCTTTCGTCATGAACATTGTTCTGGACAAATTATATGAAGATTGGACAAAAAATATGGACTCTAAAGTGTTAACAAGGTTTTTGTTTGATTTGGCCTAGTGACCTACTTATTGACCCAACATGACCTATATACAAACTTGACCTTGCTTTAGTCATGAACATTGTTCTGGACAAATTAAATGAAGATTGGACAAAAAATATGGACTCTAGAGTGTTAACAAGGTTTTTTTTTATTTGACCTAGTGACCTACTTATTGACCCAACATCACCCATATAATAACTTGACCTTGCTTTGGTCATGAACATTGTTCTGGACAAAAAATATGAAGATTAAACGAAAAATATGGACTCTAGAGTGTTAACAAGGTTTTTCTTTGATTTGACCTAGTGACCTACTTATTGATCCAACATTAACGATATACGAACTTGACCTTGCTTTGGTCATGAACATCGTTCTGGACAAATTATATGAAGATTGGACAAAAAATATGGACTCTATAGCGTTAACAAGGTTTTTCTATGATTTGACCTAGTGACCTACTTATTGACCCAACATAACCCATATACGAACTTGACCTTGCTTTGGTCATGAACATCGTTCTGGACAAATTATATAAAGATTGGACAAAAAATATGGACTCTATATTGTTAACAAGGTTTTTCTATGATTTGACCTAGTGACCTACTTATTGACCCAACATAACCCATATACGAACTTGACCTTGCTTTGGTCATGAACATTGTTCTGGACAAATTATATGAAGATTGGACAAAAAATATGGACTCTAGAGTGTTAACAAGGTTTTTGTTTAATTTGACCTAATGACCTACTTATTGACCCAACATTATCGATATATGAACGTTACTTTGCTTTGGTCATGAACATCATTCTGGACAAATTATATGAAGATTGGACAAAAAGTATGGACTCTAGAGTGTTAACAAGGTTTTTCTATGATTTGACCTAGTGACCTACTTATTGACCCAACCTTACCCATATACGAACTTGACCTTGCTTTGGTCATGAACATCGTTCTGGACAAATTATATGAAGATTGGACAAAAACTATGGACTCTATAGTGTTAACAAGGTTTTTCTATGATTTGGCCTAGTGACCTACTTATTGAACCAACATGACCCATATACGAACTTGACCTTGCTTTGGTCATGAACATTGTTCTGGACAAATTATATGAAGATTAAACGAAAAATATGGACTCTAGAGTGTTAACAAGGTTTTTTTATGATTTGGCCTAGTGACCTACTTATTGATCCAACATGACCCATATAAAAAACTGACCTTGGTTTGGTCATGAACATCATTCTGGACAAATTATATGAAGATTGGACAAAAACTATGGACTCTATAGTGTTAACAAGGTTTTTCTATGATTTGGTCTAGTGACCTACTTATTGACCCAACATGACCCATATACGAACTTGACCTTGCTTTGGTCATGAACATTGTTCTGGACAAATTATATGAAGATTGGACAAAAAATATGGACTCTATAGTGTTAACAAGGTTTTTCTATGATTTGGTCTAGTGACCTACTTATTGACCCAACATGACCCATATACGAACTTGACCTTGCTTTGGTCATGAACATCGTTCTGGACAAATTATATGAAGATTGGACAAAAACTATGGACTCTATAGTGTTAACAAGGTTTTTCTATGATTTGGTCTAGTGACCTACTTATTGACCCAACATGACCCATATAACAAATTGACTTTGCTTTGGCCATGAACATTGTTCTGGACAAATTATATGAAGATTGGACAAAAAATATGGACTCTAGAGTGTTAACAAGGTTTTTCTTTGATTTGACCTAGTGACCTACTTATTGACCCAAAATTAACGATATATGAACTTGAACTTGCTTTGGTCATGAACATTGTTCTGGACAAATTATATGAAGATTGGACAAAAAATATGGACTCTAGAGTGTTAACAAGGTTTATCTATTATTTGACCTAGTGACCTACTTATTGACCCAACATGATCGGTATATGTCCTTGACTTTGCTATGGTCATGATCATCGTTCTAGACAAATTATATAAAGATTGGACAAAAAATATGGACTCTAGAGTGTTAACAAGGTTTTTCTTTGATTTGACCTAGTGACCTACTTATTGATCCAACATTAACGATATACGAACTTGACCTTGCTTTGGTCATGAATATCGTTCTGGACAAATTATATGAAGATTGGACAAAAAATATGGACTCTATAGCGTTAACAAGGTTTTTCTATGATTTGACCTAGTGACCTACTTATTGACCCAACATAACCCATATACGAACTTGACCTTGCTTTGGTCATGAACATCGTTCTGGACAAATTATATGAAGATTGGACAAAAAATATGGACTCTACAGCGTTAACAAGGTTTTTCTATGATTTGACCTAGTGACCTACTTATTGACCTAACATAACCCATATACGAACTTGACCTTGCTTTGGTCATGAACATCGTTCTGGACAAATTATATGAAGATTGGACAAAAAATATGGACTCTAGAGTGTTAACAAGGTTTTTCTATGATTTGGCCTAGTGACCTTTTTATTGATCCAACATGACCCATATACGAATTTGACCTTGCTTTGGTCATGAACGTTGTTCTGGACAAATTATATGAAGATTGGACAAAAAATATGGACTCTAGAGTGTTAACAAGGTTTTTCTATGATTTGACCTAGTGACCTACTTATTGATCCAACACATTCCATATATGAACTTGACTTAGCTTTTGACCTGAACAATGTTCTGGACAAGTTTGATGAAGATATAACAAAAACTGTGGCCTCTAAAGTGTTAACAATGAAAAGTTGACGCACGACGCACGACACACGACGCACGACGCACGACGGACAAAGACTGATCACAATAGCTCACTTGAGCACTTTGTGCTCAGGTGAGCTAAAAACAAGAGCAATTGTAAATTTTCTCTTACAATTGTATTGCTAAAAGTTTTTACTGTCCTTAGAATAAAATCTAGTGATCTCTGAATCCACATGAAAGATACTGAACATCACTGCTTCAGTTAACACTTTTATAAACTTATGAAAGGCAAGGGGAGGGGGCAACAAAAGGAAGTCCCTTGATTTGTCATGTGCACATTTGTACATTTGTTACAAGTTGCTGAACTTTAAATACTTACCTTAGTATATTCTGTCAATAAATTTTACTGATGTTATAAATATTAGAAATATGTAACATTTGTATACACATCTTTACCATATAATTTTAACTACCAAGGACTTTTCTACACATATCCATTGTATCTATTTATCTTTGCAATTTATCTGCATATTAATTCAGTGCTAGTAAACAACTGAAGGCTAAGCTAAAAATGAAATCATTACATGTTCAATATGTGTATTTCTCACACCTGAGACATGGACACACTAGGGTTGAGACAGGCTACATACTGAATTTCCCACCAAGCTATACCTGCTCTGGATTTATCGTTTAGAGCCTAATAGAGGACTTAATAAGTTGAGAAAAGTTCAGAAGTCAACCAACAAATTGTCAACGTCACAATTAGTTTCACACACTTAATTGACGACGTGATAATCATTTTACACAAGAACGTCAACAAAAATTGACTACATCATTTTATGTAGGCACGGATGGTGACATGAAAACTGAACATTTGATGCATTTTTTTTGTTTACAAATCATGTTTTATGTTGCAAAGGTGTGAGAAAAAGAATCCTACACAAGTAAATGGGTAAGACAGAGGTATCTCAAACTTAGACGAGTATTTTCAATGTCCAGATCACGCTAAAGCTTGTTCTGGACAGGAAAATATTCATCCTTGTTTGAGATATTTCTGTCTTACCCTGTTACCAGTGTAAGATTATATTAATATTAGCTATCATTATTTAGGTAAATGAAAATATGAAGAGTTGTCTTTCTTTGGATAAAGATAATAACTGAAATAATGTTCATATGTAACAGCTGTGTAGCTCATTTGGTATAGCACTCACAGGAGATCCCGGGTTGGATCCCTGGTCTGACCCTGCTTATTTTCTCCTTTCTATTACATTTTGGTGGTTATTTCCTATCTTGGAAGTGCTGGACTAGCAATGATGTGACCATATAAAGTCAATCTGAGGGAATTTGGGTGAGATTTCCAACTTTGGATCATGCACAACTCAAAAACAGTAGAAAAGGAATGTAGTGGTATATGTAACTCCATTGATACAGCACATGTCTATAGTGTGGGAGGTCCAGGTTAGTTCCCAATTCAGACCCTGCACTTTTCCTTCCTGTTACACATATAATAACATACATGTACATGATCGTATTCTATTCCTCACAGAAAACAAATCAGGACTTTCAGAATACTTTGTAGGTCTGTAACACTTGTAAACTATGCTAACCTAACCAGTGATTAACACAGATCATGAATACTTATTGAATTCAGAGATAATATTAGTGATTTCCTCCAAATTCATTCAAATTGTATAATTTTATGAACTGAATGAGAAAGCAAATACTATATTTGGATTTGCAAAATGGATAGTTACAAATTACTTAAGTTGGAAAAGACTTCCAAGTGTACCCTCCACTTAAATTTTAATTTTAACAAAACTAAAAAAAACTACATATTGACAAAATTAAGCAATTTTGAACAGTTGGTAGAGCATTCCCACAAATATTTGAAAAGGCCCAAGCCCCCATTTCACTCCGTATTCCTTAAATAAGATTTTCCTTAACTTAAATTTAGCTAATTTTTACTATCTTTTTCGGAAAGTTAGATCTACAAGTTAATATTGTTGACAAAAATTGAATACAAACATTATAAGCTTGAAATGATCTTCAAAATGACACCTTAAATAACTAAATATCTTAAAAAATAACAAAATTATTAAAATTTGAAATTTGCAAAATTCATGTTAAGGAAAATCTTAGTTAAAGAATGATCGTGAAATTGGGTCCCAGAATCAATTCTCAGTGTGGCTGCTACATTTTATAGTCTGTTACAGGGTTGAGTGGAGTCCACATATTTCTCTGAAGTGACTGACCGACCACCTTGAACCAAAACTTGGAAGAGGAAAATATTTCAAACTGGATAAATCAGTTCATAGAAAACTCCATAGTGCAAAGTTTCCTGGATTGGGGGTCTAAATTGGTGGTATTGTCCCTACAGTACATCTTTAAATTTCCTGTTAAACTACATAAGCTTTAATCATACATGTACTGCATATAACTCCCTAGCATATAAAGTAACAATCAAGTTTTATACAAGTAGCAGGAAGGACTGAGACAGCCGGCAAACTTCCAAAAAATAAGTGCTATTCTCTAAAAAGATGCCAGCTATTTTGTATTCAAAGTGGTTAAATCCAATGTCTAATTAGGTAATTAGGATTTTGGTGTCAATAAACTGACTATTACATTTAAAAATCAGCCTGCTACTTCAAAAATTAATGACATCCCTGCTAACAGATTGAGTAATTGGGTTTTAAGTCAAGAACATTTTGCTTATATCTAGACATCACCAGCTACCAGCAAAGTGGTAGAAACCTTAACCTTTGCAGAGCATATAGGCCAATATATATAGGGGGCTCTTTAATGTGCCCTATGTACCATCATACCATCATCAAATTTTGTCTTTCATTTCTAAATGCTCAAGACCTTGGTGAAAAGACAGTCACCTCCTATGTTCAAATGTTGGTCAGACCTGGACGTGGTCAAACCTCAACCTCACAATAGGGAGGACACCCCACCAACTGAGTTACCATAGTGGTATGCAAACTAACAGAGATATGCAGTACATGTATTACTGGTTTATCATAATTTTTTCTCTGGTGGTACATTAAGAATACACATTTTATGGTATTTTGAAATTTTGTGAAATGGAACATACATGTACTTAGTAATTTTGTTGAAGTGAATTGACCTATCATCATGCTATTTTTATGCAAAATATTCTTACGCAGCTTGTTTAGGCACCAATACAATTGATTACTTATTGAACATATAAATTTTAAAGTCATAAAGTCTCTAGATTAATATTGTTCAAAATCAAATATTTCAGGAAATGAAAAGTAACTATAGCATATGGTATACTCTGGTGCTTCTGCATCAAAATACTGCAGTATATTTTCTTATTTTGTCACAACTCTATAAAATAATTTTTTTGTTCTTTTTACTGTTTAATCTTACAGTAATTCACAGTTACATCCTGCTATTTGCTATGCCATAAGATACAAGATACTGATTCCAGAGATTATACTAAAGTTAAAACACAAGAGATGTTATATATCGCCATCGCGATTATCGCCGCAGTGGATTTGCAGATGGCGATATCGTGGAAGAAAACATATATCACTATATCGTAGAACCCTATTTTTTGCAACAAAATTCTTTGAAATCATTGCATCACTTGTGTATTGATCATGATTAAGCAAATTAAACACGTGGTTTTGTCATAAACCTTCAATAACTTTGATAAAATTTGCAATTTTATAACTTATTATTCTTTTATCATGTTTGACTTTATTGCAGTCCAGTGAAAACTCAGCCCATCTTTTGAGCATATTCATCCATTAATATCATGATATTATTAATTTTTGGCAATATCGCGATACTATTTTTGTCCACAATAACATCTCTACTAAACACAATTTAAAGAAGTATGTAAGTTTGTTACAAGTACAATTGTATTCCAATATTCCTATTGATGGAACAACTTCCGAGTTGGTATCCGAGTTGAAGATACTGTTACTTGGTCAGAACCATCATAACACCTTTGTTTCAGGCTTCCTGATTAATTTCATAAATTTCAAACATTGTGCAACTATTTAATTGATATAATACAAGGCTTCCATATCTAACAAGTAAATGACAGACAATAAACAACACCATGCTGTTTGCATAAATATGCATTTTTGAATCTCCAGTTGAAGCTACTGCAAGAGACCTTGGATTGACTATAAATTGATGTCTCTGTATATATTTTAGTGCTCAAATCCAAATACTCTTTTTCTTTTTTAGTCCTATTGTAGTGCAGCAATCAATTTTTGATTAAATTAGTGCTGTCAAAGCATTCTTGGTGTGACCATGACTGAAGTGAGTTATATCTTACTTTGCAAATGTTGTACATTGTACTGTCTTTTAGGGTTCAAAGACACCATTTGCATATATAGGTTGCCATTTAACTACCGGTAGTTCATTTTTCTGACTCCAGCAGCAACTTGAAATGGAGTGACTACCGGTAGCCTAAGATTACATATGCCATCGATGAGATTCAGACCCCTATAAGGTTTATTTTTATTCTTATAATTGCACAACATGCTTATAGAACCATTATATGCTGGCTGCTGTAAGGGTTCGTTTTACAGCTAGTGCAGAGGTTAAAAATTTGTTCAGATGAGCTAAAGCCCCAGACTTTTTGGCAGAGAAAATCAAAAGCCGGCAATTTTTTTATCAAGTCCTGAGTTTGGTTGACGAGAAAATCAAAGGCGAAAACCAGAAATCAATATGTATTATTTCTATCGGCAGTTAAATGGTATTTTTGGCAGTATTAACAACCCATGTGATGGCTGTTGAAACAATCGCACACACTTCTCTGATCATATCTGGTGTCTTTATTTTCATGTGTTTCTTTTCTTGCCACTGTAGCCTGCTTGTTGATGTGAAATTTAAAGAAAACAACAAAACTGAAAACTGGTAGCAATTACAAGCGCAATAACTATCTAGATTTTCTTTATCAGCAGAACGCTTAAGTTGCCTACCTAATGACTAGCATTTCTTACAAGCGCTGTAATGATCAAGAATGAATATAAACAATAACAGGGTAACATGACTACGGATGGTTTTTCAAGATTTTTTCAAGACACCAGGCTACAGTCGAAAATAAAATTCATTGGTCTTCTGAGTGTTTAAGCCCGACAGACTTTTCAGTAAAATTTTTGCAAAGTCCTGCTTGCCAAATTTCTAGTCCCGGGCTTCGGGCTTGAAGAATTTTCAACCCCTGTAGTGGATAAATAGCAATAAAAATTTGGGATTAAGATTAGCAGGGGCCCAGTAGCCTACACATTTCCTGTGACAACTAGGTACAAGTAAGAGAATATTATCAATGTTTATTCAGATTTATTTGATTTTCTATGGGAAAAAAGCGTAACTTCAGTCACAAACAAATCGGCTCTAACAGTATGGTTTCTAAAAACAAGAGGGCCATGAGGCCCTGGGCACTCACATGAGAATAAATTGAATTCTACACACTTTTCCAATAATGTCATGAATAGAGGGTTAACAGAGTTCATTATTAATTAATATGAACTTGACCTACCTTTTGTCCTGAACATTGTTCTTGACAAATTATATAAAGATTGGACAAAAAATATGGACTCTAAAGTGTTAGCAAGGTTTTCTATGATTTGACATAGTGACCTACTTATTAATCCAACATGACCCATATACACACTTGACTTAGCTTTTGTCATGAACATCGTTCTGGACAAATTATATGAAGATTGGACAAAAAATATGGACTCTAGAGTGTTAACAAGGTTTTTCTATGAATTGATCTAGTGACCAAATTATTGATCCAACAACATGACTTGTATATGAACTTGACCTTGCTCTGGTCATGAACATCGTTCTGGACAAACTATATAAAGATTGTACAAAAAATATGGATTCTAGTGTGTTAACAAGGTTTTTCTTTGATTTGACCTAGTGACTTACTTATTGACCCAACATGACCCATATACAAACTTGACCTTGCTTTGGTCATGAACATCGTTCTGGACATATTATATGAAGATTGGACAAAAACTATTGATTCTAGAGTGTTAACAAGGTTTTCCTATTATTTGACCTAGTGACCTACTTATTGACCCAACATGACCCATATACAAAACTGACTTAGCTTTTGACCTGAACATTGTTCTGGACAAGTTTGATGAAGATATAACAAAAACTGTGGCCTCTAGAGTGTTAACAAAGCACTTTGTGCTCAGGTGAGCTAAAAAGTCTGGGCCCCTAAATTTTACTTTAATCATTTATTACTATTACAACGTCTTTTTGGAATTTGTCAAGCTGCCTCCTGACTCAAAATAGTTCAGCTTCATCCCTGAAAATGGTATTATTTACAGGATTCAGTCTAGAACTATAGGCAACTACAACTCCGTGCCACAGGATATCACAAGCCCGCCAACAGCAAAGGACTACACATGAAGCAATCAGCCATACACTTCACTTTTAATTGCAAATACGATGTAGCCTACTTTACAGTTTTCAATCTCTGGTGGATTAGTGTCTGTTGCAAGTGTATTTGTAGAAATGATACAACATATCCAATTAAACTAAATCCGACAAACTGTAGCAAAACATTCATTCCTCAGAAGAACTGTAACTGATTGGAACCAAATTCAAACGAACACGGTGTACATAGACAGTGTCCTGGGCTTCTGCAAGCCCTGGTGAAAATTTATTGGACTAGCCTCCCACCTATCTCTTCTTCTTTTGTGCATGTTTCATCATTGGTCACTGTAACATACAGATACAAGGGCGTGATCATGATCTGTTACCACAGGCACTTGTTTCTGATATTTAAAAAAAACACTCTATACTTAAACATAACACAAGGTATCCATCTTCCTGCTATCCAAAACGTTGACTCCCTTGGTTTTTCTTTGTTTTTGACGTAATGCTGGGGAATTAAAAAACACAACATATACCATTCTTTTCTACATATATTCCGCTTAAGAATGATGTATAAAATGTCCGTCATTGTCGTCTCTAAACCGTTTCTAAGGACATAAACTTTATTTGACCATTGCACTTTCTGACATGGCCACAGTCAACTGTGAATGCTGATCCAATACTGAATTTCAGTAAACGTTCTGATTGGCTAAAAGTGAAAGTACATAGGGATAAAAGATTCAAACAACCAAAAGAAGATTGCTTTATAAACCAATCAGAACCTTTATCGAAATTTGGTACGGGATCAACATTCACAGTTGACTGTGGCCATGTCAGAAAATGCAATGGTCAAATAAAGTTTCGATCCTGTGACACGGTTTAAAGACGACAATGATGGACATTTTAAATATCAATCTGTAGAAAAGAAGGGTATATGTTGTGTTTTTAATTCCCCAACATTACGTCAAAAACAAAGAAAATACAGTGGGAGTCAACATTTTGGTTAGCGTGAAGATGGATACCTTGTGTTATGTTTAAGTATAGAGTGTTATTTTTTAATATCAGAAACAAGTGCCTGTGTCTGTTGCCTCCACATGTGACATAGGCCCAAGAACGATGTGTAAACAACTCGATTTGATCACATGGCTTAAAAACTGAAGTTTGTTCAAATAAAATGATGAAATCCTCTTACATAATGACACACTATATCCCTATTTCAAACATTACAGTGTGTATATTTTGTCAGATTTGTTTTGTTGCCGGGCGATCATCTGACAAGTCCGATGGGTGTGAACGTCATAAATACTGAATATAAATCAGGATATAACCGCAAATTGAAACCATAAACAACATATTCATTTCCTAGAGTCCATTAAGAATAAAAACAGTACAATACGATTTACCTCAGTTGTATTCTGGTGTAGCAAACAGGTGCACTTATAAGCAGACGAAATTTTGGACTCCAAATGTTTATTTTCACTTCCGGTTTTATGGTACCGGTGAAGTAACGCACTGAATATCACCAACATTAATATACCTACGTTAAAAATCAAGAGAGTGAATAAATAGTGAACCAGGGTTATGAAAATAATAATCATTTTATTTAAATGATGGGTTGTCTAATTTTTTGTTTATTGCACGTCTTTTTGATGTTGTAGCATGTAAAAGAAAAATTGAAAACAACAACGGATCACAAGCTTATCCGTACTTAACACATCTTAAGACCACAGGGGTCTGAAATCAGGATATTTATCACTCATAAAAATCTCATCACTGGTAACTATCTGGAATCAGGATATTTATCACATGGAAAAAATCTCATCACTGGTAACTATCTGGAATCAGAATTTAATCACTCGTAAAAAATCTCATCACTGGTTACTGTCTGGAATCAGGATTTTAATCACTTGTAAAAAATCTCATCACTGGTAACTATCTGGAATCAGGATATTTATCACTTGGAAAAAATTCATCATTGGGATATATCCCGATTCTAGACCCCTGTGCTTAAGATATGTATCATACCTCCTGCAGAAGTCCATTAGTAAATTACAACAAATTAACTTGACTTATTTCCATCTCTCCGTGTGGAGAATCGGGCCATTTACAAGTTTTCGTCTGTCGCTACTTTTGTTGCCTCTGTCCATGAATTGTATCCCAGCTCTTTTCCAATAGTTTCTCCAAGTTTCTTTGGGTGGTCCTCTTTTTCTTACAACAATTAAAGTGACCATCAAAATTTTCCTCAGTTTCAGCACGTTAAGATTTATGCAAAGTAATAAGCACTCGTAATAAAAAATTTACAGTTTATGTACAGTAATTTTCAAGATCACTATATCAATACCTCCAACATTCTAATGTACATACCTGTACAAAAAAAATTATAGTTTTCCCAGATGATTAACAGCACAATTAAGCAGCTATGACCTTGACCTTTGAACCCATGACAAAATACCTACAATTTTCTATGAAACGTCATTACAAATAGTTTAAAGTACCATATAGTATTCCGGTGCATCTGTGTCCTTAACCTTTTGAACTCATGACCTTCATCTCCCTACAATTTTATAATATACATGTACATGCTTATATAACAGTTTATAGTTTTCAAGATACATGTAATAATAAATGCTAATGTTTCAATGCATCTGTGACCTTGACCTTTTAACCCATGACCTTTATCTATCAATACCTGATTTTCTTAAATACATACCAATACTATATTTTTAATTTTCCAGGTAATTTAGCATTTTTGTTTCATGTGCATGTGACCTTGACATTCGAATCCATGACCTTCAGCTATTTATAAAAATGATCATTATATCAATGCTCACCATATTTGTACAAAAAGTCTATATTTTTCCAGATACTTTCAAATTTAAGTGTCCTAAGAATGTCATTAATGAAATATCCAAGGTATATGTGAAAATTTATTTTTAGATATTCACTAGTTCCACCGTTATGGTCCCCAAAGAGATCAAATTCCAATTATTTGTGCAAATCTAAAAGCCCTTCACCTAGACATGGTAATCACTAAGTTTCAGAGGAGATAATTAAATTGTAAAACGTAAACGCACGACAGATGATGGACAACAGTGAACCATCACATATCTTAATTTTCATCTTAAGCAAGCTAAAATATCAACTAATCATCAGCAACAGTAACAGCAGAAGAACTGATCAACCGATGAAATTTGTTTTACACATAAACTGCTATTGACCTCTGATGTTTATGGGTTAAACATATGACATACATTGTATACCAGTATATGTGAGGGTGTGGAGGAATAATGGAAATTTACACTCGTCAAGAATCTTTCATAAGTATCAAAGCAGTGAGTTCAAGACTGGTAGGGGAAACCTGAATTCCCAGAGAAATCCCAAACAAAAGTTCAAGATCAAGCAAACTGTCAAACTTTCTCACATTAGAACCCGCCACTAGTGAAGTTCAAACCTAGATGGTGAGAGGCACTGTGATTAAATGGTGTTTAATCAGTCAATATTATTCAGGTTATATTGAGAAACCACCCCTTAAAACTGAAGTTGTAGAAACTTATACCTGTGATGATTTGATCTACATGAATTCATGAAATGGACAGTTTTTACACATCTCTGATAAGATATGCAGCTGATAACACACAAAAAAGACTAATTTGATATCAATATATTTTATTTTAAAACCAATTCATGCAAATAACAAAACATGTACATTGTGCATGTATTAAACAACCAAATTTTATATATATCCCGACAGAATATCCTGTAAATTTTCGGCAAGAACACTAAGTAAATTTATACATGCATAGTTAACTTTACCATGGTTCATACAGAAAAATAATAATTTCTAAAATAGTTTGATTTTGGATAACAAGAATAGGTGTGCATAGTGTGTACACGAAATAATGTAAAAAAAATCTTACCAGTTTTTAAAGTGTTCATAATGTAAAAACTTTCCTAACCAGTTTACAAGTACATGTTTTCATAATATAAAAAATTCCTAACCAATTGTAAGTTTTCTTATGTAAAAAAAATTCCCAACCAGTTTACAAGTTTTCCAAAGACCTTTTCATAATAAGCCAACTAAATCAATTAAAAATTATTAGTTTATATGATTCTTTTTCTTTAATAATGAGCAAAATAATACCATACCAATAATGAATCTTCAAGTGGACCCAAAGACACCTGGCTAATTTAATGATGATTAAGTGGGCAAATCATTTTTTTTATCATTAGGGGTTACTTAAGCAATTCCTGAAGCACCCCAATAAATGGCAAAAATTTATTACCAGACAGGCTTTTTCTTTAAAAATATGTAACAGTCAATGTAAAATTGACTGTCAATGAGCTTTTAACACAAAGGTTACCGGGTATATCTGACATTTTAAGAAGTACCAATACAAGACCAATTGATTTTCCCTGTAATTGTAAAACATGGTAACATAAATGCTCACAAATAAATGCTTATCACTAACAGACCATTCTAATGCTCACCAATAATAGCTGATCACTGACAGATCATCTTTATGCCCACAAATAATAGCTGATCACTGACAGATCATCTTTATGCCCACAAATAATAGCTGATCACTGACAGATCATCTTTATGCCCACAAATAATAGCTGATCACTGACAGATCATCTTTATGCCCACAAATAATAGCTGATCACTGACAGATCATCTTTATGCTCACCAATAATAGCTGATCACTGACAGATCATCTTTATGCCCACCAATAATAGCTGATCACTGACAGATCATCTTTATGCCCACCAATAATAGCTGATCACTGACAGATCATCTTTATGCCAACAAATAATAGCTGATCACTGACAGACCATTTTAAGTGTTTTGGCATTGTATAAGAGTCTAGAACTGATTTTTTTGACATTTATGGGAATCTCACCATACATATAACAAAACCTTTAACATAATATACATGTCAAATACAGGACAATAAGATAAAGAGCTATACTCAAGGCTCACATTTGACATTGGGGCAGGGAAAACACCATTAAAAATACAAATGTATTATATTTTTCACAGTTTCACAACATATGGAAATTTGGTCTAATAATGGCTTTGTGTTTACATATGTAGATCTTAAGAATGTGTAAAAATTGTTAATACAACTTTGACTTTATTCTGAATTTCTGATGGGTAATGAAATTTTGACCCGTGTTATTTATTCTAAAAATACCCTGTAACATTATCATCTGAAACATAAAATACTAGATCAGCCTGAAGATGTCTAATTTAATTATTTTATGGAAATTTATTTGAAACTTTGAATTTAAAACATATATTTGATAATTTCACTTTAATGCACTGATGTGTTTAACATTCAGTTAATGGCCTGTGGCCACCATTATAGTACATGTATTCTAGGTTTAAAAAAATGTAAGCCAATATTATAATTGGCTAATGGCTACTTATTTCTATTTTAGCAAATTTGGGGAAAAAACCTAAATAAAAAAAGACCACTTTTCTCAATTGTCAGAAATTTGACTATTAATAAATTTAAAATTATGGAAACCTAACTTATGCCATCATTGCATCACTTTTCAATATGGTTGAAGTTTTAGTTAAATTCCATAAGAAGGCAAGACAAGATGCTAAAATCTGAGATATACACACCTCTCTTTGAAAAAAAAATACAGCGATACATTTACTTTTACCAGAAGACAAAAAATAGGAAAAAATCACTAACAAACATTTGTTCAACAAATATGCATTTTTTGATTATTAATTCAACTTTCGCATTCTAATCAATCGAGGATTAATACCTAATTTTATTGACCTCATTGCCATGGCTCTGTTAAAATGTCTCTGTGTTTTCACCTCCCCTGAATCTTCGAAATTAGCTTCAATAGATGTTATAACCCCAAATACAACACCGAGCACCAAAAACAGGATAATAAATAATGTATATTGTGTAACAGATGGATTTGGAACACCTTCCATTTCCCGTAAATGCGCTTTAGCTGGATTAAACCCTGGATTTAGATCTAAAGCATGTTGGAAATGTAAGGAAGCTTCTTCATAGTGGCCATACGCTTTCAGTATTTCTCCTAGTGTAAAATGTTGAAGCCAAGAATTCTGTGTTGTGGGTTGCATAACTAGTGAACGTCTTGTTAAGAAAATAGCATCGTCTAAGTATTGCAGATTGAAAAAACCCTTGCCAAGTTCAATAACACTTCCGCATTGTTCGGAGATATAGATAACGCTTTTCGGAAACATTCTATGGAAAACTGTGTATTGCCTTTTATCCTCCAGAAATTTCCTATTTGATTATACAAATGTCCAGTTTTAGGTTTCTGAAAATAAATAACAATAATTCTTAAATTACTTTAAAATCTAAAACAATTATTGTTGAGCTTGCAACCTTAAAATTTCAAAGAAGAGGAAACATCCACAATAACATTATGTTGCCAAGAACAACTCAACATTACTATCACTGCAATAATATGAAACAAAATCAACAGATTTTGACTTTTAATAACTTTTAACATTGGACAGCCACTGCATATAATATATCTGAAATTATATGTAATGCATGCATTGTATACAGTAAAATCTCAATTCACTGCCATTACTTGTTCAGTAAAATTTTGACACTATAAATGGCTTTAAATCGAGAGAGACAAAAGAAATATAGTGTAGTAAAACACAGAAGAAATGGATATTGCTACTTCAAAATACAGTGACAATAAGTTTTACTAATTCTTAATAAATGAAATACAGGTGAACCTGCCTTATAGGTCACCTCTATATAAGGGTCACCTGCTTTTATAGGCCAGTAAAATTTTATCTCGTCGATCTTTATTCATGTTAATTGAACCTGTATATAAGGATCACCTGCCCATAAAGGCCACTTTTACTGATTCTCTTGGGTGGTGTTTATAGACCACTGACTGTATGTTTATTTGGAATTAGGAATGGCAATGTTATGAATTATGGTACCTCTTTTTTCATTTTTCGTAATTTATCTTCTAATTCATTTAAATCAACTTCAGAATTCTTGTTTCCTTTCTTCTTGAATATGAGGGCAACCTCTGGTTCTGGTATATGTCTGTGTTCATTTCTATTGGTTATGCCCCTTAGGTGGTCATATTGTGTGTAATTAACAGGTTTTCCACAAGTCAACAATTTTTTATCAGTTTTGTTCTTTGTCTTATTTTCTATGGAGTTTTCCCTGAAAATATGTTTTAACAAATAATCAATATACAGTTTAGAGACATGTTATATACTAATTACAACATCATGCATGCATATTTACCAGTGTGGTAGCTCAGTTGGTAGAGTGCTCGCTCCACAAGTTGGAGGTAGTGGGTTTGAAACCTGACTTGGTCTAAACCAAAACTTGCAAATGGGTAGTGACTGTTCTTTCGTAAAGCGCTCCTCATTATGAAATGAAAGTCACGATCTTTCAAATGGGAACTTAAAATAAACGAGGTCCCGTGTCACAGTAGGCTTGGCACAATAAAGAACCCTGCTGTATAATGCCATCAGCGCAATACACAGGCAAAATGTCTGTGCCTTCTCCTATAGCTGGCCATGTCTCAATATAAGTAAAATACTCTTGACTGGTATGTTAAACACCAATACTCAAGTCATCCATATTTAATTAAACATCAATTTTGAGTAAAATGGGGCATTAGTAGTTTGTGTGCAAGTCAAGATTCTTTTATTCATATTGAGGTGGTCATATCTGAAATAGTGAAGAAAACTGGCATGAATGAGGAAAATATTAATCTTATGCAAATATTGGTATAGAAAAACATTGCTTTCGCTATTACATAAGTAGGACGTACATAGTCCGAAATAGTTTTATAACTTGGAAAATAAGTGAAATAAACATCAGTAAAAACATTAATTTTAATTGCGATAGTTTGAATCCAGTGACCAATTTTGGGTACCATTGATTTTGGGGAGTTACACACTTCTTACACCTGCACTTATCCACTGACATGGTGAAAAAATGAATTTGTTTCCAAACTGAAATGATGTTCTCTTTTTATAAAATTCTTTGCTATCCTCCATTTCAACTGATTGGATGATGAATTTGAGATTTTTTTATTTTAATTTCAAGTGATTTTTTATTTATTATTCTACGTTTGATGTTCTTTTTGGGCCATCTTTTAAAAAATAACATTGTGTTGATTGAATAAACACGTTCATGGAGGGATTTCCGGATTAATCTGACTAAACTTAGTGACAACTTTTGTCTATTTCCATTAAACAGACAATATCTTTGCAAGGAAATCCTAAAATTTTCATTTAACATTGTGAATATTCAAAGTGCAAGATGACTTTGCTGACTGCTTGCGTTCATTACTGTTTGTGATCACTATCCATATAGTTGTATTATCAGAGATGTATATATTTAGTTGTATGCGTCTCTGGTATTATCGATATCCAAACAAATCTTATCGTGTTTGAAAAAAGCTGATTTACATTGTTACCAACTCATCCCAATAAATTGGGATGAGTTGGTAATAAAATTCGGATGAGTTGGTAATAAAATTCGGATGAGTTGGTAACAAAAACTGGGACAAGTTGGTAAAAAGAAGTTGGGACGAGTTGACTTGTATTTTTCAAATTTATTGGAATTTCTATGGGAATAAAGCATTATTTGCTATCAGAAACACAGTGGACAATAGTTCATAATCTGTATAATTTAGGCCTATGCTAAATTTAGAATAAAAACTTCTGTTACCAGTGGTCTGTTGCACTTTCTTAATCAATGGCCACACCGTCAGTCATATTTTATTACCCTCAATAACTTTGTGGGGGTTAAATACCTTTCCTCATTCTATACACCCTTCCGATAAATCGCGACACCTGGCGGGAGTGCCATGATTGATAGTAGAATGTGATGTCATACAGGGAGTTATGAAAAGGAAATACTAGCATTTCGTATTTTCCCTCAATATAATATTGTTTTAAAATTAAATTTCAATTTTAATTACATATCGCTGGTATTTTATCCCATGACTTTAAAAAATAATTTGAAATTAATATATTTTTCATTAAAATTTTTAAAAATTCATTTTAATTGTTACATAATAATAACTGTTCCATGACATATTTGTTATTGTAATACCAAGTCATGGGCAGTCATTCGGAACTAATTAGGGCACTGATTTTGATTACCTGATTTACAGGAGAGAAAATGCTTTGGTCCAACCTAAGGACAATTTGCTTATGCATGAATGAATCCAGGTGTGTCAGAAGTAGTCTAAGCTTTTCGTTAATCTCAGAAGATTCTCAGTCGGTAGAATTATTTAAAAGAGAGAGAGAGAGAGAGAGAGAGAGGAGAGAGAGGAGAGAGAGAGAGAGAGAGAGAGAGAGAGAGAGAGAGAGAGAGCTACAAACATTGCATTTTAAGTATTCTGTAACTCAGTGAATAATTATATAAACGAACAAATCATCTATCCGAAAAAATTATAACGAGTCATGGGATAATTATTTATCCGACATTTTGAAACTTAACATATTAGTGTTACAGTTCAAAGATGATAAATAATAATGAACACCGCGTAATTAGTATTAAAAGTTATTTATTTATTTATTTTCATTTTTATACTTTTTGATTTTTTGACAAATAAGTATAATATAGCCAAAGCAGTGATACGACACTACATGAGAATAAATCAGATATTTATCACTGTGTATTATAATCAGGTGTTGACTTGTTCATCTCGTAATCAGATAATCTAGAGACTTGTTAATTGCAAATTGGATTAATGAAACCAATTAAAAGTCCTATTTTTTAAGTCAACTTAGGTAAGGATGCCATCATTTCTACTTAGAATCAGTTGTTATTTATATAAATTTGACCGAAATTTTAACCATACAACCGAAATTTCAATGTTGTTGTTGTTTTTTTTTTTGTTTTTTTTTTTTTTTGTTGTTTTTTTTTAATATTTTTATTAATAATTTTGAAAATAAATTTTCAGAACCTTTAACATTTTTAGCAATAACGGATGTTTCTTTAATGAAAGTTTAATCCGTTGAACAATGATTTTTAAATACAACTTTAAGATGTCGCTAATTTGTAATCACAGGAAAATTTAAGTTTTCAAATTATTTTGACTATCAATTATGTATCTGAATTGTTTAATTTATATCAATATTTTGTAAATAAGTTTTATGAAAAATCCGATTTTATAAAATAAATAAAGATAAATAGGAAAAAAGTGGAAGGTGAACGTTTGTAGTATTTGATTAAAAAATTAAAATATTTCCAGTCGGATATAAATATGAATTTCAAATGTCCTTGAGGGTAATTAAATGGTCCAAGATATTAATAAATATACGTACATATTTTATATTTTTCAAATTTGAACATTTACAAATTGCAATTTTCTAGTAAAAATAAAACTTATTATTTTGTTGAAGAAATTACAACAAATTCTACACAATCCTTTACAATGTTAAGTGTCTTTTCGGATGATCATCTATGTGTCTAAAATTTGTTTAATTAGCCCATTCATAATTTGTAATTTGAAATTTATTTAAAGTAATATTCGCTTTGTCGGTTTATCATCTCACCTGTAGCTTACATATGACACCTAACATATACTCGAACTGAGTGAATATACTGTACATGATGATGGGATCGATAGATAGCCTTCCCGGTGTGACGTCATATCAAGAGCGATAACCAGTTTCCGGCTATTTCTGGAAGGGTGTATAGCCTGTGCATAATTTATTGAACATGACAACATGGTCATGCACTCATGGAAATTTATGACCAGATGACATACAGTATGGCGATATACAGAAAAATTAGTTCATATTCAAAATATCCCAATGTCCTTGTAAAATATATACCCGTTAACTGACTGCTTTTCGTCTTTTTTCTTGACATTTTCAACCTTCCATTCTCCATCTTCTTCAATCACTTTTAATGTCAATATCCCCATAAGTTCGTCGTCGGTGCGTTTTTCGTCATTCTCATCAGCTGGAACAACTTTTCCTTCTTCTTGATTCAATCGCCAATGATTAGATCCCGTCGAACTGCGAGAATTGCTATTGACAATGTGCATAGAAACTATATACAGTGCCATGTAAGACACACATGGCATGTCGCAAGTCATTTTCCCTCCAAAAGTCAACTAGTATTTTCAGCCGAAGGGTTTTGTTGACATTCCTAAAAACATGGCGTTTTTGACAGCGACGGCGACACCTAGCGAGAATACAGTCGGACAAACCTTTCCTTCCCAAATTGACCCATATCTATCTTGACCACGAATAATGATCTGCTGTCCATGAATGCTGTTTTAAGTTATGGTCATAATCTCTGGTAATGAACAGTATAATGTTCAGGTTACGGGATATACCACGGGATGTTAATAGTTTTAAAATTATCATTGTCAAAAAGTAGTTTAAAGATAAAAGAGTCCCGAGTAAAGATCGGATTTTGCATTTGGACGCCGGTTCAGTTTAATAAGCCCTAAGTACTAAGAATATTGTTCTGACTTCTGTATACCCCGGATATGTCATGATGGTATATGGAGCCCGTGAAAAAAGAAAATGCAGTGAAATGCAATTTCTTTTATTCCGTAAATTTATTGGATTTGTAATATCTCATTATAGCGACAACAATGAACCTTAAATAAATAATACAAACAGTCGTAAAGTTTTACCTTGTTTCTAATGTATAGGAATTTTGCTGGATTACATAATAGTTAACATTGTTGATGCTGAGCCACTGTATTAAGTACGAATGTACCGTTGGTTTGGCCCAGCAGTATGGTTTAATAAAGTGTTTTCTAATGTTTAAATACGTTTGAGACGCACAGGTTGACCAATTCGACGGATTTGTACCATGATAAGAAACTGCGGATAAAATTAAAAGGCCCAATTAGACTGGGGTTTTCATTTTGCCTGACTGTTTTTTTTTAATTTAAAAGTACTAAAAATTCGGACTTTTGTATGGAAATTTTACCAAAATCAAACACTTAACGATAACTTGAAAATACCTAATTGGCAACCTTGCGCATGCAAATGTGCCCGGATCTGGACAAATTAATTTTTGGATTGCACGGCCAGCCTGCACTCAAATTAAAATGATATTCATCTTCCGATAACACCGTTATAAAACAAACTTATATCCGTAGTCCCACTTTGTTTTTCGCTACGATTGGACCTCGGGATTTTGATGAACAGTTCTATTAATACCATGAGACGGTGTAATGATTGGTACACGAATCGGTAATGGTTCAAGTTATTTTAGGTATTCTTTAGTGCGATCATAAAACAAACAAACAAACAAAATCTAACTAAATAAAATAAAAACGCTGTCACATTCCGTGCATGGTGTATGAAGTTTAAATCGAGGAACTACATTATTAGTTTATTCAATATTTTGGCTAAACCATGTTAAGTATTGATGGCCAAAATTGTTTCTGACAGAAAGTACAATTATATTATTCCAGCATATTGCACTGAGCTGGTAAAACTGTACAATTTCAACAGTTTCACCCACACTGCTAGTTACGAAATAGATACAAATATAGCCATTTTTTCGCTGAAACTTCATGTTTAAAAATCAGTGAGTACAAGTAAATATCTTTGAATTAAGTTTTATTCACGAATTGACTATATATGAGCTAAGAATGAGTCCCTTTTACCCTTTACTTATTTATAATTATTAAATAATTGTAATAAGCAGGGAATTTTAACTGAAATATGACAATTTTAATTGCCATTTGAAGTAGATACATCAAATTTAATTAAGTTTTGACAGTAGTCAGGTAGTAATCTAGCTTGCAGTAGAAAGTTTACATATAAAGACATCAACATATTATTATATAGAAACTTTAATCATTTAATCTATTGCCTTCGTAAGGAAAGATAAATATGTCCCACTGCTCGTTTTCATTGAATTCTGCCATTTCTTGACTGTTGTAGTAGAAAGCTTATTCTCGATCTCACGACTGATTCTGGTAAAGCAGTGTTGCACACATACATTCAGTGTATCAATATAGAATTTTACAACTTTTAGGATTTTGTGTTATACAATGTATTTGATATATTTAGGGCTCTATATAATTATCAGGAGAATTAAAACAAGTGCCTGCACGTGTCAGATTTGAATATCTCCAAAAATGTTAGTATATATATGTCACCCCGATCCGTGTTGAGGTTCATTCTCATAAAGATAGCTTTAATTTTACAAATATTGGAATCTTAACACAATATTTACTCTTTAATATACCTATAAATCTAGCGCACCGTTCATTTGAATATCTCTTATAAGGTGACTTGATCTTATTGACAGGTGAAATCCCGTCTCTATGGACGCGATTTAAGTATGGTTGAAAAGATAGTAACGTGTATTGGCAGTCTTAAGTCAATAAAAATGTTAGCGAGTCGGTATTGAACTTGTATTGAAAACATTGATCATGTGACCATATAATATAAGTAAGTCGATTGACAGTGTCATATTGGATTTTTTTCGCCTTGTGTGTGCAAAATATTTTATATAAAAACATGGTTAAATACAAGTTAACGTATTTTAATTTAAGAGGAAGGGCTGAAATTCCACGTCTGATATTTGCTGTAGCCGGTCAGGAATTTGAAGATGTCCGAATTGATGGTAAAACCGACTGGCCCAGTTTAAAATCAAGTAAGTTTTATGTAGGGATCAAAATATATGACAAATAAAATAGTACAAAAATATGCGGGGACAGGTTACGAGTCTATAAGAGGTTTTCATATTGTAATTTAGCATTTCTAAACGTATCATGTTTACATTTATAAGTATAGAATAATGCTTAATTGAAGCATGAAAATCATTAGCTGATTAATCAACAATATTTAATTGTATAAAAATCTGTTTACTATAGAAAAAATGATGTTGAAAAACGTGTACTTCGAAACAGCCAATGCAACAAAGAACACAAAACGGAATAAGTTAACTAATAACAAATCGTTGAATATTACATTCAGAAAATTCAATATTACATAACGACAACAGCCAATCAAGACAAGAACATACAGACACATATTTGGCCCTCGATGATTACAAAATTCCTAACTTTAGAGGACATTGGAGTAAATGTCCAGGACTCGGTTGTTTAAAGCTATGTGAGCTTCACTAGATACTTTCATTCAATTCTCAATATGTTAAAATGAAAAAAAAATCATTGACTTAAATGTAAATCGATGACCTAGGGATATTGCAAAAGTAGGTTTGTCAGGACCCTCAAAATGGTTTATGGTCTTTATTACAATATCGTTGATAAGTATGATGTCTCTGTGTCCAGGGTTACCCTGGGTATACTTAACGTCCCATATTTCCATGTTATTGTCACTCTCATATTTGATTTCACACGTGGCGGATGTACCTAGCTTACCTTTCCAGAACACCCGGTCTCACTTCCCTGGTGGAAGTTCACGTGTTTAGCCTAATTTCTCAGTTTCAAAGCTTTTTTCTCTGCTTAGTGATTATTTGGACATTGACTATTATGTTTGGTTTTTTTATTAGATCAATTCTATTTGATTATAGCAATTTTATGCATTGACTTTTCACAAGAAATTATATATACAAATGTGTATTGCCTGATATGCAAGATGAACAATTATTTGTGTTAACAGTGCTCTGAATGACCGGGCCCGATGTCCAGCGGTACAGTTAAGTACTGTAGCAGCTATATTGTGTACATATTTGGTTTGAATAAATTTAACTTAAGAATTAATTAGCCAGCTTTATGCATAAAAAGTTTTTAAAACACGGTTATTGATATAATTACTTACCGATATATGTTTATATACATATATCTCTAAAAAACAGTATCGCCTAGTTTTAAAGCCAAGGTAAAAGTCCTTCTACGTTTATTACAATGAATTTGTATTATCTATGCGTTTTTCAGTCATCAATACCTTTATTAAAAATCTCAAAAAGGTATTCTTTTTCAAACACTTAACGAGTATTAATGTAATGATGGATGCATCATTACAAATAAGGCGCCCAAACAAATAAAAGTCTAACCCTGTATTCAGAACTCATATTATTAGAAATTAACAGGTTTTTTTTACTTCAAGGTTTAAATGAAATAAAGATTCAAGAGATGTAACCTTTTTGGTCATTTAGAATATATACTTGGAGCAAGCGTGTCTATGTATGGTCTCTCTCTCTCTTTCTGAAATTTTATTCTATTGTCTTGGTGTCAAATGAAAGTAGAAGTAGTACATGAATCCAATTGGTTGAAATTCAAACAATAGACAAAGTTGACTGACATCACCTATACCCAATATCACAACCTGTTGTTTTGATGAGCTAATGATGTGTTGATTTTAAATTAATCCAAGCATTTACCAATGTAATGTCATATTGATAACTAAATACAGCTACTCTATCGAATTGAATAATGAATCATGCCCCAGGGATAAATGACCATTAGTGTTGCTTATAAAAAAGATTTAGCTTGAGAGCTTTTGGACATGGATCAGTGATTACTTAAGTATCCTTTACAATGAAAATTCAAGCTTATGGTTTTAATTCTTAAACAAAATGATAGCAGCCATCTCATGAAAAAAACTATAGTTTGAGGGTGGGGATCTCAAAGTTAGTACCTAGACCTACCTGTCCCCACCCTCCTATTGAATGAGCATATGGGTTTACTTAAGTATCAATCTATTCAACTTTTCATAAAGAATAAGAAAATATATATGTTAGGGATGGGGATCTCAACTGATCAAAAGTTAGTACCCAGCCCCGCCTGTCCCACCTCCTCTGGAATAACGTCATTTGTATTTCTGCAGTATCATTCTATTTAACTTTAAAAGACGAACCGGAAAATATATAGTTTCAGGATGGGGACATCAACCATTTA
This sequence comes from Anadara kagoshimensis, assembly GCA_021292105.1. Lineage (NCBI taxonomy): Eukaryota > Metazoa > Mollusca > Bivalvia > Arcoida > Arcidae > Anadara > Anadara kagoshimensis. The sequence continues at coordinate 59,037,976 of CM037870.1, read as the reverse complement.
AAAGTTAGTACCATGCCCCGCCCATCCCCACCCTCCATCAAGAATGACCCCATGGGACTTTCTTTAGTATCACTCTATTCAACTTTTCATATAGAACCAGAAAATATATAGTTTATGGGTAGGGATCTTAACCGTTTAAAAGTTAGCACACTGCCCCACCCATCACCACCCTCCCTGATACCCCCGGGAAAATCTTGCGATACAGACTTGTACATCTCGAGACACTGATCATGAATATGTATGGTTTTATAGTACAAAATATAGTATAAATAGCAAAATTGAGCATTATTGTTTTTAAGACCCCGCCCTCCTGCCCCTCTCCTAATGACCCCATGGGCATTTTACCTCGGCCTCTGGGGAAGGAGATGGGGATCAACCTTCATGTGAAGTTTGGTTAAGACTGGACCAACGGTCTTCGAGAAATTGGTTGGACAAGTTCATGGCCGGAAGAAGAAGAAGAAGAGGAAGAATAATAAAAATAATAATAATAATAACGAGTATTAATGTAATGATGGATGCACCATTACAAATAAGGCGCCCAAACGAATAAAAATCAAACCCTCTACTTAGAACTCATATTAGGAGGACTTGTACTTTTGCCGCTTTTTTCCATGTCCATGGCAACGGCTGCCATTTTGAAAATTTTAAACCTTTAATTACGATCTACATCACTAAAAAACTGCAGGGAAACCAAATTACTTTTTGCCATTTTTAAAAGGACAACAAAAATATGATCACTTTGCATAATTACAAAATTATCATTTTTTCATTTACATGGTATTACATTATTGTAAACATGTACTTAGTGAACTTTTTTTTATCAAATACCAGGTTTCCAAACTTAAAAATCCCTAATCAAATAGTAACACTTATTTTAATCCCAACATGGATTATTAGAAATTTTAAACTTGTATTATTCTTTTCATTTTAAGATTTGATTTTATATATAGAAGTAGTACATGAATCCAATTGGTTGAAATTCAAACAATAGGCAAAGTTGATTGACATCGCCTATACCCAATATCACAAACCATAGTTTTAATGAGCTAATGATGTGTTGATTTTAAATTAATCCAAGCATTTACCCATATAATGCCATATTGATAACTAAATGCAGCTACTCTATCAAATTGAATCATAAATCATGCCCTAGGGATAACTGACCATTGGTGCTGCTTATAAAAACAGATTTAGCTTGAGAGCTTTTAGACATGGATCAGTGATTACTTAAGTATCCTTGACAATGAAAATTAATGCTTATGGTTTTAATTCTTAAACAAAATGATAGCAACCATCCCACCAAGAAAACTATAGTTTGAGGGTGGGGATCTCAAAGTTAGTACCTAGACCTACCTGTCCCCACCCTCCTATTGAATGACCATATGGGTTTACTTAAGTATCAATCTATTCAACTTTTCATAAAGAATAAGAGAATATATATGTTAGGGGTGGGGATCTCAACTGATCAAAAGTTAGTACCCAGCCCCGCCTGTCCCCGTCCTCCTCTGGAAAACGCCATGGGCATTTCTTCAGTATCACTCTATTCAACTTTTAAAAGAGAACTGGAAAATATATAGTTTCAGGATGGGGATATCAACCACTAAAAAGTTAGTACCAAGCCCCGCCCATCCCCACCCTCCATCAGGAATGACCCCATAGGACTTTCTTTAGTATCACTCAATTCAACTTTTCATGCAGAACCAGAAAATATATAGTTTATGGGTGGGGATCTTAACCGTTTAAAAGTTAGCACACTGCCCCGCCCATCCCCACCCTCCCTGATACCCCCGGGAAAATCTTTTGATACAGACTTGTACATCTTGAGACACCAATCATGAATATATATGGTTTTATAGTACAAAATATATAAATAGCAAAATTGAGCATTATTGTTTTTAAGACCCCGCCTTCCTGCCACTCCCCTAATGACCCCATGGGCATTTTGCCTCGGCCTCTGGGGGGAGATTGGGATCAACCTTCCTGTGAAGTTTGGTTAAGATTGGACCAACGGTCTTCGAGAAATTGGTTGGACAAGTTCATGGCCGGAAGAAGAAGAAGAGGAAGAATAATAAAAAATAATAATAAATAATAATAGAACGGTGCAAAAACAATAAGTCGCCAAACTTCGTTTGGGCGCCTTAATAATAATAATAATAAATAATAATAATAATAATAAGAAACGGTGCAAAAACAATAAGTCGCCAAACTTTGTTTGGGCGCCTTAATTATAGATATCATGTGTAGAAGATTGTCATGGTATGTGGTATGTCTAATTGATTTAGAATAAACTATACTTTACACATACACAGTCATGTAATTATATATACTTTAATGGTACATGATATACACATATACATTTGTATTTGGCAGATTATATCGTGTTTCAATTTTGTCTTAAGTTAGCGATACTTCAAAGGATACAATCCAATTTCCCACAAAAACTTACATCTGTATTTTTATTTTTAATCATGCATTGTTCACACATTTACATTTGTATTACCTTGGTGGTATCGTTTTATTTAAAGACGCCTTAAGGTACCATCTCCTTTCGCACAAAACACTCACATCTGTATTTTTAACTAATCTGGGTTCGAACCACGACCGTGTTTGACCATGGCTTAAATAAAGGTAGTGACTGATGAGCAACCTATATGCCACGACAGGAGTGGCACATAAAAGGACCCTCCCTACACATTGGTCTGAGCTGAGCGACTTGCAAAGGTTGGAATTTCTACCACTTGGCTATGTCTCGAAATAAGTGAAATATTCTTGACAAGGACTTAAACAATCAATCAATTAACTTTAATCCTTCATTCCACACACGCACATTTGTATTTTCGTTGTTTGTATCATGTTTCAATTTTGTCTTTATGTAGGGACACCCCAAGGTACGCTGCCTGTTTTGGAGATTGAGGAAAACAATGGCTGTAAGGTCGTAGTTTCACAGAGTATGGCAATTTGTAGGCATTTAGCCAGGGCATTTGGTGAGTATTTAGGGCAATTTTAATACTAGTCCGTACAGCTAGTTGTAACATAAATGAAAATGTAAGAAGCCTTAAGGTTGGTTCTTGTAGTTCGAAAATGAGGCTGTCTTTTTCCATCTTTTCATGAAAAGTTTATCGGACAAGTTATGTTCAGTTTTTTATTTTGTTATATTGGGGACAGGGACCATTCTTTTCATTTCTTTTTAAACTCCAATACTATATTTGGATGGTATTTTATTTCTGTAGTGTTATGACATTTCAGAAAGGAAATTAAAGCAGATTTCGTTTATTATAAATTGAAGTCTTTCAAATCTGGCTTGCTGCAATGTAAGGGGTACATGAAACGTTCTCACTGGTTAAAGGTTACATAATTATTATACCAGTGTTAATTTAAGTACTTAACGGTCGTTAAGGAATACAATTCCTCATTAGTAGTGCTTGGACCAAAATTGTGAAACCCAATTATTTTCAAAGGGGTTGAATATATATCCAAAGGACCAAAATATATTTAGCCAAATGTAGCCAAGGAAATATTTTGCTTACGGAAGTATATCTTAGTTTTGGGGATAAGTATAACGTATTACAAGCGTATATATTGAGCGCCTGTTACATAATTGATATCGTATCTAGCCTGAAGATCACATGATGCAAAGAAGGTGAAGCAATGGCAGAGTAAATAATACACATATCCGAATAGGTAGGCATGGTGCTTTTTTGGAACTGTCTTTTAATGACTGCATTAAGATCTCGTTATTTTTATACTGTAACAGATTTGTATGGGAGGAATAAGATAGAGATGACGATGGTGGACATGGCATTGGATACTATTGTTGACATGAGAACACAACTTTATACTATCCACACAGAAATGCAGAAAGCTAATAAGGCCAAGAAGGTGAGGATACAAAACAACATACTAATACATGTACAAATACGTCAAACTGTTAATATTTGTTTCATACAGCGACAATTTCTCTCTGTATGTATCTTTTCCATGTATATGTAATTCGTTTTCCTATGTAAGTTCAATTTGCGTACCCGACGGGTGATATTTACCATCTGCATTTCGTTAGAGTGTGACTTATCCATCCCTCTTAGTTTGTATATCTGATGTTTCATTTCTGTTTTTGTCTCTCTAGTTGTTGTTTCCACCATTTCTTTCTTTGATATGTTCTAATTCCTGTATTGCATTAATTGGCTAAATTACATACGTATATCATATTGTTTTGAAGTTCAATTAGCGGAATCATTGTCGGCATATAAAGAATCACGAAGAAATCCACAAGGATTAGCACCATCAACTAGTTTATCCTTTCCGAAGTCGTTTGCAAATAAGACAAAACTCTCTCTTTCTCTCATTCACTTTTCTCTCTCAATGTTTTCCACATCTGGCCATGTTAACCTTAGTTCTATCCTTCTTGTTTCGCTGGTTCTCTTGCAAATTGTTCCTGAAGCGATTGCCGTTTTGTCAAGGATTAATACTGGTATCAAAACTGACATGGACTATTATTCAATCTGCTGAAATTTGTTTTGTTGATCACTGCTATATATGATCCTAAATGTTTATTTCATAAGTTTGAAATCCACATTTACAATTCACACCATCAGGTTATGTAATTGTTGACATTTTAACGTCAGCTGTGGTGTATTGCTTTTTCTTTATTTGACTATGGTATTGTCTGCAGTTGTTTGTAAAGAGTTGTTCAGCAAAGTTTTAAAACGTAAAATTACTTTATTTCGTCGCTTACAATACTCAGTATATATTTAATCTGTAATGCTAGGGATGTCTAGTTACTTGTCAAGAGAATCACTTCGATGTATTGAAAATTTTAAACGACCATCTACAATCAAACCGGTGATGGCAAGCTAGCTATTTGGGTTACATCATTAACTATGTATCTTGTCAATTTTCAGAACCCTTTTCAAATATTTTAGACTATTGGAGTGCTAGACAATGTATTTCATAATTGTATAGCTGAAACCACTGCAAAATCGCTATTTATCACAACTGTTCACGTAGATAATGGTTCATCCTATGATATTTATGATTGCCTAGATGACATCTCCAATCAAACCGGAGACGATTTCCACCAATATTTGTTGTGGCAAGTTCTGCATACCCATACTTCACCCTTCCAGAGCACATCGCCTCATATTTTGGACGTTCACATGTTTGCCAGTTTTCAAAGTTTTGTTGCATTTGAATTGTGATTCGAACATAAAGTGGATATTTGTGGTATTTTAATGCTCTGATCTGACTATTTTTACCCTCACCTTATTTAAAAAAATGTATTTTTGGTTTTGGAAATGTGATAATGATATAACCAGGGTGTTTGTGTTTCATTTAACCTTAATTTTTTATCTACGATTTCATAGGAGGAGCTAGAGAAGAAGCTAAGAAATGAAGTGCTGCCACGATTCCTGTCGATATTTAACGGTATAGCCAAGGATAATGAGAGAAAAGCTTATTTAGTTAGTGATTCGGTAAGTTTCATTAAAATGTCACAGACATTTGATTTAAGGTTTACCATCTATTTTTTCTCCTTTTGATTGTTGCCAGATGATAATTATGATGTTTTCTGAATGACATTGAAGTGTTGTTTGTATGATTTCTCTCCAATTTCCACATTCAAACTTCATCCTTACATTTCACTTGGAATGTCTGGTAAATGCAAGATTTTTTGTCTTACTGAAATCGAACTATAAAGTTTCTTAGTTTGGAAGAATCGGGTTATCACTATTAATTGTCTAAATTTGCTGCTAGGTAAAATCTAAAAATCCTCAAAAACTAAGGTATACTCCCTTCTGCAAAGTATTTCCTCAGCTACATTGGGTAAAATACCTTTTGGTCCGTTGGTTTTCTTTTCAAAAACATTTTTTGTGTCACGAGTTTTGTCTAAGCACTACTGATGAGGAATTGTATTCCCAAACGGCAGTCTAGTGCTGTAAAATTAAAACCCATCATAATATGTAATTTTATCTAGTATTTTGGAGTTATTGTGTCACTTTTGTTTACTACCATTGACCATACAATGCTTTACCAAATGACAAATCATAAATCCAGCTTATATAATAGTCCAAATCACTGTCCTAAAAAGCAAAGTAAAATCTATTAAAACTGTCAAATTGAGTTTAATACGTGACCTTCCGCCAGGGAAGTGAGACCGGGTGTTCTGAAAGGCTAAGAACCTTATGTTTAGATAGATACTTCTAAAATGAACTGCATGGTGCTGTTTATATTATTTGTATTTTGTTGTATTGATATTTGTATATATTGTTCGTTGTGTTTTCAGCTTACAGTGGCAGATATAGCGCTATATGACGCTTTTTCAATGATCATCCAAAAGTTCAACAATGTACTTGATTTAGCACCTTACTTAAAAGTAAAGTATCAAAAGGTTGCTTGTAATTCAAGACTAAAACAATGGGTAGAAAAACGACCAAAGACAGAGCTCTAAATTGATACAGGAAAGAATGAGCTAGCCATAACACAAAATAATGGAGAAGATATACGCGCTTCACTTCTGACTGTATAATCTACTTAGATAATATGATAATCTTCTTGCAATAGATCTGGTTGGATCTCTGACAACTAGTAGTTGAAATATGAACTTTCGCCTGTTCTTACTTATTGTCTAGCTGCATATTATCAAGTATATGTTTAGTTCTTTCTAATCAATTGTCATATTATTAAGATTCGTTCAACTGGAGGGAAGTTAGAAATGTTTATAAGGGAGATTAAAAACGGTGACTAGTAGTTTTGTATTGATATCAAGATACGAATAGTGGATTGTTGTAGTGCTTTCAACTTGACTTTTAACTTGCACTATAGACCTCTGCCTATATAAAGCCTTAGGACGCAATGTATCCACAAACTAAACAGTACTACCGAACTAACGTGTCGATACATTACCACACATAAGTGGGTTTATAGCGCCCCGTTTGTACATGTAATCTATAATTTGAAATAAAAACTTACAACTTAACTTTATTTATTTGTTTGTTGTTTATTGTTGGATTTTTATTGAACCGTTCCAAGATCTTTATGCATAAAGACTGTTACATATTACGATTAAGTGATAAATAAAAGAGATTAAACGAATGCCATCAAACAAAAACATATCACCAATACTAAAAGCACAGTAAAAATGTGAAAACTGGCAAATTAAACTTGTATCAGGATTTGAGACCGGGTGTTCAACACTTATGCACCTTACGTTAACGTAGCTACACCCCACGTGTGATATAAAAATTGAGAATTAGAAGGACATTGAATTGAACGATCAGCATCAAATATTTTGCACGATAGTTTTGGATTCAGAGACATAATAACGTATGGGTATTCCGTTTCCAAGGCTGGTTGACTATGATTATTGCAGTATTTTCAGAAAAAAACCTCCACTATGTTTTTGCAAATACAACAAATCGGTTTGGATGTTTACTAAACACACATTGTAATAATCTGTTTACGGTTTGTACTCAATAAAATATCCTGTTCAATAAATAGAAACCAAAATTGAAATTAATCATCAGTTATTTGTGGACCTTTACCAATAGTTGGCTGTAGAGGATTTGACATGAGTATATCTGAGAGCGATATATAGCTACTTGCTAGTTTTATGTATTTTTTGTGGTTGTTATTTGGACATGGACCGTCATGTATGTGTTCGATTCCTTCTTCTGCACAAATAGGAAGGTAAAACATTCTTATTTCTGAAATTTGTAAACATTTCGAAACGTAAGTATAGAGGGTATTTATGTGGCAGTATTTAACATGGTTTTCTAAAGCAGCGGTATATAGTTATTCAATGGTTCATATAAACCCAAATACTAGTATGCCTTTAGTCATAAGACCAGAGAAAATGCACATAACATTAATATTGGATTCACTTTATCACATAACAATAATAATTCGCATAAATGATAAGGCATTCGAGGTTCTTTCTTTGTTACCTTTATGAGAGTGTCATCTCAATCATTATGTTTATGTCGCAGTGAGTCGACTTAATAGATTTCTCGAAAGAAAGTTCATGTTTAGTATCACTTTTTATGATACTAGAATGCCTTTATAACACCGTTAGGCGTTTAATACTGAAAATATTTTCACAAATTGGTATTGACGATTCATAAAGCGGATATAATTCTGTATTGTCATTCTTTACAGCCTGTGATGAAAGGAAAGATGATCTCTTAACTTCTGTATTATGGGACAAAGTCCCCGGGTTGGTATGACTCGTGATTGAGACAATATAATCACCCGTATAACTGGGAATTGAAGTAGTGTTCGCCGAAACTTTTCCAGAATCTGAAAATGCTAAAAGTAACAAAAATGTGAGAAACATGTGAACCTACCTCGAATGGTATGTACATGACTATAGCAGCCATTAGAATAAAATAAAAAGGATTTTGTAACTCAGTAGAATCACTGCGCAACAAAATACACGTACCAGAGAAAGCATGTTCTTTGGGCGTGCTAGACATTTTGTACAATGGCAAATTGTTCTCCAGCAGTTCGAGAAAATATTGTAGCCTCTGAAAATGTTCATCACTGGTTGTCTTGTCAAATCACAACATGTAATAAGAGTAAGATAGACACAATACTTGGACAACACATAAAATAAACCTAAGTAATGGAACTAAAGTAATGCTAGATGCGACATAATAAGCAAACTATGCAAGGGCTTACTTTAAAAAAACAAGTGAAAATTCCAATGTGTTGTCAATAATAGTTCAGCATAAAAACGCATATAACTTTGCCAAATATTTAAAGCGACCAATATAATGTAACTACAAAAGAACCAATGCAAAACAAAAACGCGAAACAAGATTGAAAATGACAAAAATGAATGTAAACCTATTAACATCAAAAAGGAGAAAACAGTTTGTAACTGGAAAACATGCATTTGTCGAATAGACAATACAACCAAAGGAATAAAACCATAAACCAACAAAATTAGAAGAATAAAATAAAACATATTTAGCCTAGTGATTATAAAACCTTGGCCAGGCATTGTATGGGTATACTTTATGTGGTTAAAATTCTTTTGGAGGACACTTATCATCCAACGTATTTCAATGATCATGATGTGGAATGATTTTAATAATAGACATATAGAGTTTATTAGTACTTACGTGATATGGAAGCAACAGGGGCACATCTTGGAGTACAAGGAGCTGAAAAAAGCATGTATCGGTTTAAACTAATATCTATAAACAAGAACCCCTTGATACCAAGTTTATGCAACAATGCTGAAATCTAAAGTTTTGACCAAAATTAAATTGTTAGCCAAAAGTGTCCAAATCAAATAATCCCGTTGTTATGGTTACCTTTGTATAAACGTTTTCATATTCTTATAACTGGGGAAAGCAATTTGCAGATAAAACATGCACTTGGCAAGTAACAGTACATCTTAGCACACGGGCAACATACCAACGAATAAGCAAATAAGAGAAGGATACACTATTGTTTGTCTTTAATGCTTAGAGACAGCCATTTTCTTAAATAACTTTATACCTTTTAAATTTGTAAAACCTAACTTTCATTTTTTGTGTCAAAAATTAAAAAGCACATCGAAAATTCTTTAAGTTTTGTTTTTACTTTTTTATTATTCTCCTACGTACATAAAAATTACAATTTTTACTCAAACATTTCTATAGTACAAATGTATGTTGTCTTGGTGACCTCATATGCACATATTAAAAGGTTCAACTAAGGACAACAATTAAAATACAAATTACATGTATTTTTATCAAGAAATATTTATCCCAGATCAAACAAAATGTGTAGTTTTGAAGGCTATGAAGACTATGATACAGGCACGATTCAGGTGTGAATACCAATGTTTGAGAACATGGGGTCCAAAACGGGAGTTCTTGGGCAAATGACAATATTTGTACATTTGCTGATTTTTTCCTCTATATAAGAAATTTATGCAATGAATTAAAATTTATTTATATTTTTCCTTGTTAGTTTAGTGACGTGGTTATAGAACAACCAAACATATTTTACAGCAAACAGTAGTACATAAACACTCACAACATCACCAAATACTGAACCAACAATCCGGCATGTATATTTCAATAATTTAAGTATGGATAACTTACAACACAACACCTTAACAATGAACTTAGATACACTATTTGAATAAATGAGATAGTTACACAGAGCGGGGAGTTATCAAGGCTTTCCTGTCACTGTAGAGGTTTAAGGTGGACCCACTATTGACTCCATTAACCAAACCAACACAACAAAATTAAGAAACGAAGATCAGACAGGAATTTCATACATATTGAAAGTTTATTATTTAACACATTCTGATTTGTTTCTTTATTCTTATGAAGCAGAATTTATGCAGAACCTTGTTAAATCTGGAGAGAAAACTGTCGCCAAATCATTCAACTCAACATACAGATATATAGATGACGTTCTGTCTCTTAACAATCCTAAATTTGGAGACTATGTAAATGTCATCTATCCTAGTGAGCTTGAAATAAAAGACACGACTGATTCCTCAAGTTCTGCTTCATATTTAGACTTTTACCTGAATTATGACGCACACGAAAGGCCACATTTGAAACTTTATGACAAACGTGATGACTTCAATTTTTCTATTGTAAACTTTCCTTTTTTATGCAGCAATATACCTGCTTCTCCTGCTTATGGTGTATTTGTTTCCCAATTAATACGCTATGGTAGAGCTTGTTCCCACTACGGGGACTTTATACAACGAAGTAGGCTGCTTGCAAATAAATTGTTGACTCAGGGATATTGCAAGCCTAGGCTTATCAAGGCTCTCAAAAAGTTTTATGGCCGTCATCACAGTATTGTTGATAAGTTTGATGTCTCTGTGTCCAGGATTGCCCTGGATATATTTGACGTCTCATAGTTCCATGTTCCTTTCACACAATTTTGATTACACACGTGGCGGGTGTAGCTAGCTAAACAGGAGGTGCTTACCCTTTCGGAGCACCCGGCCTCACTTCCCTGGTGGAAGTTCACGTGTCTAACCTAACTTGTCAATTCCAAAGTTTTTACTTTGCTTCTGCATTGTGATTCGGACATGGATTAGTATGTTTGTTTTCGATTAAAGGTAAGAGAATGTTATAATGTCTATTGTCTGTTTTGGATGATGTACTTTTAAATAAGTTTGCACGGCGCAATTTTTGTAACCAGAGATGCAGCGTCGCACAATTAAACACTTTAATAATAAGGCAACCGTGGACAAATCATTGAGAAGGTTAAATAGACTGAACTTACATGATTTCCAGCCCATCATTGTGTCTTTGTATGACTGAGTTGATTCAACACTTATCTGGCTTTCTGTGTTGTTTGGTGCTTGGAATGATGATCCTGAAACTGCTAATTCGCTGTCTGAAGGCATATTGTCGCTTGGCTGGACAGGTGCTAATAAAGTAAATCAACATAATTTCTGTTTGCGATACTTCATTCATCGATAAAATGATAAAAACACTCAGACTGCTGGACATGCAACAAAAAATCATTCCCATATTTTGAAAAATTAGATGTAAAAATTTTAGAATATTTTATTTTTCTACAATTTTGGTCTGAGCACTTCTGGGGAATGAAATGTTCTTCCAAAATGATTGTCTAATACAAGTTTAGTAATAAATAACACGTTCCCTTAACCGCTGTACTGGAAAGTGTGAATGGCATAATGTTTGTCTTTCCCAAAATTATGTAATAAGTATGAAATCCGATTGCACATTTCACTTGGCCGTATATAATCAGTGTTAGGTTAAAACCTGTTGGTACATCCTAACAATAAGTCACAACTCTTTTAACGCAGATGAAATTTGAAAATATGTACTTGGAAACTGCTAACGCAACGAAAAACGCCAGATAAAGTTAATGATACAACATACCCGTGAAGTCATATTTAAATTGGAGGGCCCTCACATCCAACTTAAAGTCTAAATGAAACAAAACAAAAACGCGATGATGGGACTGAAATAGTTTTCATAAGGATAGGATGATATGGAAAATGTGATTTTGTGTAATTTATTCTACACTTCCTCTCACGTATACTTACATACACTACCATTGGGTGTTATATTTGGTGTAGATTCTTTCATAAGATCAAAGGAGTCTATGGGTAAATCATTACTGCTTTGTGTAGCTGGTGCATCTGTGAATAAGACATGAATATAACATTATTACTGAAATGAAGGATTGTTGTATGCATCAAATGCAGAATGTAGTTTATAAGACGACGCTGAAAAATAGTAAATAATTATATGCAATTGTCCCGTCACTGTTAATAGATTTACCAAATTCTGAACACAAACATACCAGTCCTACTTCGGACAAGATTTTCAAATAGCAAAATTGAAATGGACAAAGAATACAGGCAAACCAACTTGGGTATAATAATAATAACAATAATATGTATTTATTCTGTTACCGGGAAAAAAAATACCCGTCACGTTTTATAAACTTTTGATAAATATTTGGGACAAGTAGTTCATCTTGAAACTTCACAGGAACATTTACATACTATTACAACAAATTGATAAATGATGGATCATTGAATATTCATGTGATAGAAATTGTAACACAGCTAATATAAACAATAGATGATTGGACACCCTCGGGTGAGATTTCACTACCTATCCTACATGAATAAACTCATAACGGACCCTTTATCTTACATATCCTACATTTTACTGCCAACATTTGGCTTCAAATTCAATTTACATAGACATCGACGCAATGAATGTAAAATCTAACTTTGTTACCTAACGTTCTACATTGAAATAAATATCACCATCTGGAAGAATGAAACTGATAACAAAGTTATTTATTCTATTTATGGAAGAAAATTTTTTACTATCATGTGAGAATACTAAAGGGACAAGGGGTAACAAAAAAAAGGATAATGAAAAGACACTGTAAAGGAGAATCATGAAATACAGATTTTCATTAAGGGTGGTAAACGATTTGAATTCACTACCGAACGACATTGTTTGTGTTACAACTATATACAGTTTTAAATACATTTTGGAAAGGTATAAAATAACCGGGTTTTCTCAGGTACGCTTGTAGCTGCAACTGAAACTTTTCGAAATGTAATATACAATGTACACGTTTGATAGACTTTTTAATTGACTTTTAAATCACGAATAATTAACTATGACCGGTGCGTGTAAAATTTCTACACATAGCATACCACATGTAGCTTTGTTTTTTAGTTGAGGTCAAGTTTAAAGTAGGTTTTAGTATTAGGTAATCTTTTTAGTATTTTAAAACAGATATATTTTACCATTTGAAGAATGTCCAGAATTTCTATTCACTAACTCTAATTGTTCACAGCTTGTTTTCTTTTTCACCTTCAACAACCTTTTTCTGCGTTTGCAAAGGCAGACTATTATGATCAATATTAGAATCAGTAAAATAATTCCTACTACACTTCCCACTATTGGATATAAAATTTCTGCCCTAAAATATAAAAAAAACATAAATTTTCTCAAAACCTATTTCATACTTAAATGTATGTATTAGACATAAAATTTGTTCCAAGCACTACTGAAGAGGAATTGTATTCCGAAACGACCGTCTAGTGCTGTAAAACGTTTATGTAACACAATGTGGATCAAATAAAGATTCTGAATGAAAGGCAAAACACTGTATGTATTGTCCACGCATATGAATGTATAGCTGTATATATTGCCATATGTGACTTTGACAGTTGTTTTCTGGTAAAAAGCAAAATAAAAACTAGACCTTTAGGCTGAACGTCTGTTGCACTAATTTCATATCTTTCAAAACAAAAAAATTAAAATCATTAATACAGCCAAGAAAAACATAAAATTACGAAATGTAAATTTCCAATTTATTTCTACCATTGCAACTAGAAAAATAAAACGGATAAAAAATATCTTTTTTGGTATTAAATATGTGTTTTTATAGTTTAAATATGCTCCTCTCGTGATCTAAATGCAGGCGACGGGAAATGGAAATATTTTACTAAGAATAATGGCAACAATTCACCGTTTTCCTTTGAAAGGTGATTTCTGATGCTAAATGTATTAGCGTTATATGATTATTTAAAAGACAAAATATATAAATACAAAACTAATACATATACTCGTATATGTTTTGTGGAAATACAAACTCTTCGGAATTTATGTTATATTTGATAATAAAAACAAACATACTAATCCATGTCCGAATCACAATCCAATAGCAAAGTAAACACTTTGGAACTGTCAAATTAGGTTAAACATGTGAACTTCTACCAGCGAAGTCAGACCGGGTGTTCTGGAAGGGTAAGCACATCCTGTTTAGCTAGCTACACCCGTCTCGTGTGTAATCTAAATTGTGTGAAAGGAACATGGAACTATAGGACGTCAAATATATTCAGGACAATCCTGGACACAGAGACATCAAACTTAAACATTTTGAGTGTCTTGATTAGCCTTGGCTTGCAACATCTCTGTTTCAGCAATTTATTTCCAAGCAAAAATATAAGCTCAATAAGGTGTCTTGTAGCCTGTATCCATATTCATATTTGTTGGTACAACAATATACTTACCTAATTTCGTCTGTCACTGCGGCACTTTGGTTTGCTCGTGTCGTCATGTCGTCAACCCTATCTGTGAATGTATGAATAAAATGCCATTAGCTTTTTCTTTGGCAAAAAGATAACAATTGCATTTTTGTAAATTATCCAAAACATACCAACCCAGGTACTCTGGATTAGTAATCAACATCAACAACGTGTATATTCAAAATTGAGAATGAAATGAGCATGTAACTTTGCGATGTGAAATACTAGTATAAACGTATATATATTCAAATTTAGCGATTTTAAAACTTTAGTTTTAAGGAATAACCTACCATCTGAAGATAGATCAAACATTTATAAAATATGAAAGATCAAGTGAAAGTAAAAATTCAAACATTCCAGTCCATGTTAAAATCACAACCCCAAAACAAAGAAAAAACTGAAAATTTGCAAATTTAGTTAACACGGGAACTTCCACCAAGAAAGTGAGGCAGGTTGCTCCGGAAGAGTAATCAAATCCGGTTTTACCACATCCACTGCGCGTGTTATCAAAGTTGAAACAGAAAGCAGAAAGTACGAAAATAATCCTTCAGCAACAAACCATGTCATTGTAAAATAACTTACATCCAGTGGATAATTCTGGTAATTGAAGATTTGACGTGGTTTGGACACTGTTCTTGGTTTTGTTCCGTTTGAGCGATTCCCTGATAAAAATGTAGAAAGACATAGACATAAATAATTATAATAATGAAATAAGTAAAAAATGATTTAACATCTGTATCACAGGTTAATTCTGAAATTAACAGTTTGTAGAGCAGAAAATTTTAAATCTTCAATTTATGTTGAATTAAATTAAGACCTAACAGCCCTTATACAATCCAGGGAAGACATGATATGCTCTGCTAACCTCGTTTTTAGGGAAACCTATATTTTCATTATTTTTTTAATATTTCTTAAATAAATTTCTTAATATTAAATTGATTTGGCTGTCATCGCAAGATTGTTTATAAGTTTAACGTCTCTGTGTCCAGGATTGCCCTGGATATATTTGACGTCCCATAGTTCCATGTTCCTTTCACACAATTTTGATTACACACGTAGGGGTAGTAGCTAAACAGGAGGTGCTTACTCTTCCAGAACACCCGGCCTTACTTCCCGGTGAAAGTTCACGTGTCTAACCTAACTTATCAGTTCCAAAGTTTTTACTTTGCTTCTGGATTTGATTCAGACATGGAATAGTATTTTTGATTTATTGATTAAAAACCACTGTGAATAAACAAGCAGATGCTAATTAGTCCTTTTGAGTGTCTGCTTGTTTTGTATGTTGAATTATTTCAAAATTTGCAGATTATATTAGTAATAAATCATACAAAATGGTTTTACTTGTTAAATGATTGAAAAACAACAGAGGTAAACATGACATAAGCATCGGAATGTTGAAAACGAAACACTTGCAGTTGGCAAATACGTTAATATATTAAAGATAATCAAGTTTTGTTTGGCATTAGACATTGTAATATTGAATGCCAACAATATTTTACATGACACTAACGTTGATATACTGTATTGACAGCGAACCGAAAGTCAACGTTTTAAGTGGCATATGTACCAACAATGTTGAAAACCAGCCGATTTTAATGTGCCATAAAGATTTAAAGATGTGGAAAACCAGCCGAGTTCTACATGACTTAGAAATTAAAATGTGAAGCTAACACTTCACCGATATTGGCATGTTGAAACATTACAGAATTGTTCAATTGGCCTGAAGATTGCTACTATAAGCATGAAAGCACTAGCATCATACAGTTTTTGAAATGTTTCTGCAATTATGTAATAATTATTTATATCGCATTTTTGTACAAGTGTAGGTTTTGAAAATACATGTATATAATTACATACTAAATCAGTGTTAATTTTACAGCACTAGACGGCCGTTTCGGAATGCAATTCCCATCAATAAAACTTTGACCAAAATTGTGAAACTATTTTCTTCCCGAAGAGTTGAAAAAATATCAAAAGGACCAATACACATATATTTCACCAAATTTAGCTAAGGAAATGAAGTACATGAGAGAGTATACCTTAGTTTTAAAGGATTTTCAGATTTTTACTAGCAGCAAATTAATAAAGTAGTATGTTTCTGACAATACCCTCGGGAAGCTTAGTCATCGGCAAATTTTCCGGCACATATTGTTTATCTATTCATACTTACATCCATTTGTTGACATCCATTTTACATGGACCACATCCTGTGTTTATTTTGTAATGTAAATATGGACATTGTTCACACTCTGAAAAACAAAAACAAAATGATACTATTAGTTACCGAATTTACACCCCGTATATATGCCATATTAGCGATGAATGTGGAAACAAATATCACTGTGTAACATTGTTTTACTCTAGACCACATATTATACCAATGTTAATTTTACAGCACTAGACGGCCGTTTCAGAATACAATTCCTCATCAGCTGTGCTTTGACAAAAATGTGAAATCAAAATTAATTTTTTAGTGTTATGTGACCATCTATATACAAACAAAAGGTCGAAAGTTTGAGAATTTCACTTTTTGTTTTATTTTTAGCACCAATATTAGATTATGCAAAGAAGTAATAAAATTAAAATCATAACAGTAAGTGTGGAGAAAGTGACGAAAACACTAAAACCATTTTTCGTAACTGGATATATTTACTTTCTTATTTGTTTTCTACATTACGTTGGGTTCGTCTAAGGGTCTTTTTCGCTAATAGAATGTCACGTGTACATTTAAAGACCACTGAATGGATGGTTGGATGTGCTCAAATAGTACTATAATTACCCACTGAACATTATATTGACAAAACATCCAGTATCCGTCCATAATAGTTGGATTTTATAATACGTGGTCTCAATACATTTGACGTCCCGTAAGCAAAAAGGGCCCTTTATACAATCCAATAGTATTTGAATGCAATATAATTTCTTATAAAAAAATGACCAGTGAATTTTTAATTTCATCACAACTATTTAGATGATTTCAAATTTATTACTTTTTTGTATTACCCAATGTTGATGCTTCAAAAATATATAAAAAGAAGTGAAAATGTAAAATGTTTTTATCAAAGGGGCCTTTTTCATACGTCTTATCTGTGTACCAAATGTTTTATTAATTTGTTTTATTTGGCGTCGACCTTGTTACTAGATAAATAATTGCAACAATGCATATCAAAGTATTATGAAAAAGCTAAAATAGATATAGGATGTATATTAACTTCTTAAAGTTTTTTTGTAGACCTACCAATTTTCTTTTCAATTCTTTGGCTAACACAGTTTGTCTTTTAAGTATAGAACTTGAAAATCACAATACTAAAACAACTACTTGTCATAAATACATACTTTTTCAAACAATTTAATGGTATCATAATAATTTCCATCAATGTTAAATATGTTGGCAAATATTCCCGAATGAGATTTTTACAAGAACATACATCCCTAATAATATTGTTTTGTTTAATTGTGTAAATATTTCGTTTATAGTTTCTTTTATTTTAGTAGCATTTTGTTATTTGACGGGTTCACCTTTCCGCGTCACCCAATGTAACTTTCCTGGTGAAGTTCACGTGTTATATTTACTAAATTTACCAGTATTCCTTTGCTTTCTGTGAATGTGGTTTTGACATTGACGCGTGTGTGACGTGTGTGTGTGTGTGTGTGTGTGTTACACATTTTACTACATCTGTAGTTACGTTGAACTCTATAAATGTAATCTCTGACAATCGAACAAGAAAATATACAAAAATGAGATATATTCATCTGTAAATAGTAACTACAGACTACAGACATCAATCAAATCAAAAGATTTGGCAAAGTAAACACACGCATACTAGTCACAATCACACATAGCAAAGCAAACCCTGACACATTAAGTTATACACGTGAATTTTCACCTAGGAAGTGAGGTCCTGATGATCCTGAAGTATTGGCGTCTTCCTTATTAGCTAGCTACACCTGCCACATGTGAAATTAATGTTGAGAATGAAAAGGACAATGAACTAAAGGACATCAACTATATGTAGGATAGGTGTGGGTACAGAGGCATCATATTTATAACAAAAATATTGTGATGACAGTCATAAAAGTTTTATGGGCATTGATAAGCTTGTGATGACCCTTACTCAACAATGTATTTAAAAATATATTGATACCTTATCCGACTGGATAAAGGTTGTGAGATCTTTCGTTAAAACTAGGATTGCCAAACTTAAAGGGTCTATGAGTACTACACCGTCTTCAGTACTCAAGGATCCAGAAATCAAGGCAATTTTAACAGACATACACAACAAATATGTTGTTGTCCCAGCTGATAAGGCTTCCAACAACATTATTCTCGTTTGTAAGAGATTCTACCTTGAATGTCTTATTAAGGAGATTGGTTTAGATAGTATATCAAATAACCCTGCATATACTAGAACTAATTTTACCAAAGATGAAGTTCTTTCCAATCAAAGGGGAGTTCTCGAATCTTTCGGTATCAATCTTAAAGAGGAAGATCTTGATCTTCCTTAATTGTATTGGATTCCTAAACTCCATAAAAATCCATACAAGGAAAGATATATAATAGGCTCATCTAAATGTACTAGTAAATCATTATCGGTAACTCTAACACAAATTTTGACAATCGTCAAAGATGGTCTTCAGTCTTATTTTGAAAAAGTATATTCTACATCTGAAAACTCAACCACTGCGGTAGCTCAGTTGATAGAGTGCTCGCTCCGTAAGTGGAAGGTCGTGGGTTCGATCCCCGGCCGGGTCTGACCCAAGACTTGAAAGTGGGTAGTGACTGTTCTTTCGCCAAGCACTCGGCATTACGAAATGAAAGTCACGGTTCTTTCGGATGGGAACTTAAAATAAACGAGGTCCCGTGTCACGGTGAGCTTGGCACGCTAAAGAACCCTGCTGTATAATGCCATCAGCGCAACGCACACGCAAAATTTCTGCACCTTCGCCTATAGCTGGCGACGTCTCGATATAAGTGAAATATTCTTGACTGGGACGTTAAACACCATTACGCAACGCACGTGAATCAACCAAATGTGGATTCTCAAAAATTCTAAAAAATTACTTGAACATCTTGCTTCTAATACTTTATCTCATGTAAAAAGTATAAAACATTTGATTTTTCTACACTATACACCACTATCCCTCATTCTAAATTGAAAGAAAGTCTTAAAGAAATTATTCACTTGTCTTTCTTTTACAAAAACGGTAAGCCAAGATACAAATATCTGGTGCTGAACAGGGATTCTGGATATTTTGTCAAGCACCATACGGATTCCAAACAAAAATATACTGAAGATACCATCAACAAAATGTTGGAGTTTTTGATAGATAACATATTTGTTGTGTTTGGTAATATAGTTTTTCAGCAAACAATCGGTATACCAATGGGTACAAACTATGCACCATTGCTTGCTGATTTGTTTCTTTATTCTTATGAAGCAGAATTTATGCAGAACCTTGTTAAATCTGGAGAGAAAACTGTCGCCAAATCATTCGACTCAACATACAGATATATAGATGACGTTCTGTCATGACACGACTGATTCCTCAAGTTCTGCTTCATATTAAGACTTATACCTGAATTATGACGCACACGAAAGGCTACATTTGAAACTTTGTGATAAACGTGATGACTTCAATTTTTCTATTGTCAACTTTCCTTTTTTATGCAGCAATATACCTGCTTCTCCTGCTCCTGCTTATGGTGTAGTTGTTTCCCAATTAATACGCTATGGTAGAGCTTGTTCCCACTACGGGGACTTTATACAACGAAGTAGGCTGCTTGCAAATAAATTGTTGAATCAGGGATATTGCAAGCCCAGACTTATCAAGACTCACAAAAAGTTTTATGGCCGTCATCACAGTATTGTTGATAAGTGTGATGTCTCTGTGTCCAGGATTGCCCTGGATATATTTGACGTCTCATAGTTCCGTGTTCCTTTCACACAATTTTGATTACACACGTGGCGGGTGTAGGTAGCTAAACAGAAGGTGCTTACCATTCCGGAGAACCCGGCATCACTTCCCTGGTGGAAGTTCACGTGTCTAACCTAACTTGTCAGTTCCAAAGTTTTTACTTTGCTTCTGGATTGTGATTCGGACATGAATTAGTATGTTTGTTTTTGATTATTGTTTATATTCGGGTGTATATACATGTAGCTAACACAAGAAACGTGCTCTTCTAGAACATCTAGCCTCATTTCCCTGGTGGAAGTCCGTATGTTTTCCTTGATATTTGCTTTTGTGGTTGTGATTATAACGTGGACCGGCGTGTCTGTGATTGATTCATCTATTTACAGCATTGCATTTAACTGTATGTTACAGACCAGACGTAATTAAAATCAATATACAATGTAGGTGTAAGCGGCATTTATGGTTAACTATTTCAAGTTTTCTTCTAATTGTTTTAATAACTGACCTCCATTACTATTAAGTGTCTTGTTTACTGGACAAGGTTCTGTTGGATTACAGACATGGTGTACGTCGTGATAACATTTGTATGTGTTGCACTGACAATGAGGTGGTATAAACGTCTCACTTTTAATTCTTCTGGTAATTTCACCTGAAATAAAATATAACAAGAAGTCCGCTGGGGCTAACGCTCAGATGAAGATATAACACATATAGCATGTAGAAGTTAAATAGTCATTTACATAATTGACCAACCAATGGAATGATATGAAGAATGTTATATAGTTAACACATGGCATAAGTAAGTTGAGATAATGTTTATAATTGATTTGACAGCTTAAAATAAGAATGGAGACTTTCTCATCTAATTAACATATTTCGTTTGCAGCAATCATGAAATTATCAACTTGAAGGGTCTGTGACCTATCTCTGATCATATATCACTTTTACTCTATACATATATGTTTTGTTGTTCTAGAAAAATGTAAAAACACTTAATTGTATTGTGTTATTATTTTAAATATACAACAAAGAATGTCGCACAGACGGTGAACCATCGCAATAGCTCATCTGAGTTTAAGTGATATATAACGTTCATACGAATGAGATCATTTGTCTAATGCGGGATCGTTTGTGCGGAACACCTAAATTTTCATGCAATCGAATAAGTTGGCGTTTCCCCGTAAAACGGCGTTTTCCATCAATTTTAGACTTAAAGATTTTTAAACCATTTAACATTTACCTTTCCGGAGCACCCGGTCTCACTTCCCTGGTGGAAGTTCACGTGTCTAACCTAACTTGTCAGTTCCAAAGTTTTTACTTTGCTTCTGAATTGTGATTCGGACATGGATTAGTATGTTTGTTTTTGATCAACACTTATGTCTAGAGGTATCTACCACATAAAACGTTGATATTTTCAATTGATTAAATTGGTAACGAAAGCTGGATCAAAGAGAAGATTCATATAAGATAAATAAACATTTCAAACTACAAATAGCAAGCATGAAAAACAATACCTTGATTGCTCTTAGTTAATTAAACGTTGACTCTCGTCGATATTGTTAATTGACTCATAGTTATGTCCCCTAAAACGAAGTTAAAGAGATATCGTGTTTACTGAATTCCTCCGCCAACATTTTGTCTGCCACTTTTCGAAAACTTATTTTTAACAGATATGTTATTTCACAGGAACGAGCTATGGGTCGAGTAGATGTGTCAGTGGCTATCCGTATATTGATCATGTACTTGTATGGGACTTTAACCGTTGATTTCCTTTGCGGGACACTTTTGAAATGGCATCTCATTTAAGTGATAACTATTTCGTTTATACATACTTGGTGAAATACACGATTTCGACTGGTAACATGATCGTTCTTCGTGGTAAGAGGAGATGAGAAATGGCTGATGTAACCCATCTGAACACTTAACACACTTTTCCTCTTCGTGGTGATTTTCACAAGGTTTTATTTCGTGACCTAGAAATTACATAAAAAGAATTATAAGATTAGAGGATACAGTGGTTTTCCAGAGGAGTGGATTAATGTCGTTTTACACAGGGTCAGGAATATCGAAGCGGTCAGTTCTAAAATTGTACAAGAAACACGGCAAACCAAAGAAACCTGACCTACGACCTTCAAGGAACAATAAAAACACACATACTAATCCATGTCATAATTACGATCACAAAGCAAGCTAAAATGTTTGAAAACTGACAAGATAAGTTAAACACGTGATCTTCCAATCATATATAGACACAAGGCCGTGTGCTTCGGAAGAGTGGGGATGAGAACATTCCTTTTACGTCTATCTGCGTAATTAGAGTGGGATCAACATGTAAGCCAGTGCATTGAATGGCCAGACCAATTAAGAAAACTTAACTAGAACTGGCCCCGGTTTCACAATCATTCCTTAGCTAAGATTTTCCTTAACTTAAATCTTACAAAATTTCAAATCTTCATAATTTTCTTAGTTTTCAAGTTATTCAGGAATTTAATGTGTTATTTTTAAGATGACCTCAAGATTAAAACATTTGCATTTAGTTTTGACAAAAATATTCATCAATAGTTCCAAAAAGAGAATATCAAAATTTGCTAAATTTAAGTTAAGGAAAATCTTAACTAAGGAATGATTGTAAAACCGGGGCCTGCACCTTAAAAGTCAAATAACTCCCGCGCCCGACTAGGATTTAACTTTGATACCTTGGCCATTGAC
Source organism: Anadara kagoshimensis (assembly GCA_021292105.1). Classification (NCBI taxonomy): domain Eukaryota; kingdom Metazoa; phylum Mollusca; class Bivalvia; order Arcoida; family Arcidae; genus Anadara; species Anadara kagoshimensis. The sequence continues at coordinate 59,014,803 of CM037870.1, read as the reverse complement.
CTACATACCTTAATGTGGTATGTGAGACATTTTCTGATGTTGTATTACTTTTATGTAAAGTTTGATTAAAATCCATTCATAGATGTGAAAGTTGTGACGCAAACATCATTTAACACGGATACACAGGTGGAAGGGTGATTTCTATCCCCCCCCCCTTCAAACTAAGTTTGTGGGGGCTATATTGAAATGTTTTATTGAGCATATCTACTGTAAATTGGGAATTTTTCTCGCGATATCGTTTCAATTTAACACGGATACACAGGTGGAAGGGTGATTTCTATTCCCCCCCCCCCTTCAAACTAAGTTTGTGGGGGCTATATTGAAATGTTTTATTGAGCATATCTAAAGTAAATTGGGAATTTTTCTCGCGATATCGTTTTAATTTCGCGTAAATTCGCGAGCTTTTATACCAAGACGCCAAAATATCCATTTCGTGACTTAATTTTGATATTATTGACTTCCATTTGCACCGACAGCCATCATAATGGCGCCAAACTAAAAGTACGCAAATATCTTGAAATGCCGATTCTCGAGAGAATTTACTGACGCAAAAACTTCACGGTTTGTTCTATTACTTTGAAATCACATTGCGTGTTACAGACATACCTGGCGGACAATTAAATGCGACTCTGCAACAAACATCATCCCGGAGAACATACCCATCATTGGTGTCACAAGCTGATTCTGTTACCATTATTATCTATAGCTAAACGAATCAAACATATAATAATTAAAATAACATGTACAATATTCCATTTATATTCGAGTATTATAAGCTATATAAAAAAAACGTTACAATTTGTGTCTATCCAAAAACTTTTATTTTATAAGTCTTCACACCATTTTGTCATAAAGTCCAGCGTCTCTACAAACCTGTAAAAACCTTTCTTTTGATGAACAGGACATCTTATGTACAACATAATGAATAATGGCTAAGTTTCCGAAGTCAGCTGATTTTCACCTTCATTCAAGGTCACATTGACTTACAGAAGTAACTTATTTAAACATCGTGTAATGAACCAAAATGACCAACAGAGTCCCTCTGTTTTGTAGCTTATTTATGACGGTCTCTAAGCTTTCGATACACACCAATTCCATTTGAACAAGAAGATAATGATATATGCCAGAAATCAAGTAAACCAAAACTATATCACCAAAACAAACGGTGGCTACATTTTAGCAAGCAATTGATACCCATTCCTATAGCCCATATTCATTGCAATGTTTATCTTGCAGTTTAAAATAGGAGTTTTGCATCTTACGTCGGCAAGTTGTTTTATTCAGTCAAATGTCCTTTGCATTTGTAATTGGGGAAAGAAATCCGTAACTAAAAACACATCAATGACAATAACAAGCACAAACAAAAAAACAAGAAAAATAACAAATGAGACAAGTAAGTCTACTACTGATTATCACACTGGTATTGTGCTGCAATACTGTGTGTTAGTAGCGTGATTGTAACATTGCAATAAATGTAAATGACAATAGCCAAAGCAAACACGAAACAAACAAAAAGATAAGTTAGACCAGTACACATTATGACAAATGACAAAGCAAACACGAACAAACAAAAAGACAAGTTAGACCAGTACACATTATGACAAATGACAAAGCAACAATGAAAGAACAGACAAAAAAAACAAGTTAGCCCAGTACAAATTATGACAAATGACAAAGCAAAACACGAACGAACAGACAAAAAAGACAAGTTGGACCAGTACACAGTATGACAAAGCAAACACGAACAGACAACAAAGACAAGTTAGACCAGTACACATTATGACAAATGACAAAGCAAAAACACGAAAAAACAAAAAAGACAAGTTAGACCAGTACACATTATGACAAATGACAAAGCAAACACGAACAAACAAAAAAGACAAGTTAGCCCGGTACAAATTATGACAAATGACAAGCAACAATGAAAGAACAGACAAAAAAAACAAGTAGCCCAGTACAAATTATGACAAATGACAAAGCAAACACGAACTAACAGACAAAAAAAGACAAGTTGGACCAGTACACAGTATGACAAAGCAAACACGAACAGACAAAAAAGACAAGTTAGACCAGTACACATTATGACAAATGACAAAGCAAACACGAACAAACAAAAAATACAAGTTAGACCAGTACATATTATGACAAATGACAAAGCAAACACGAACAAACAAAAAAGACAAGTTAGACCAGTACACATTATGACAAATGACAAAGCAACAATGAAAGAACAGACAAAAAAAACAAGTTAGCCCAGTACAAATTATGACAAATTACAAAGCAAACACGAACGAACAGACAAAAAAGACAAGTTGGACCAGTACACAGTATGACAAAGCAAACACGAACAGACAACAAAGACAAGTTAGACCAGTACACATTATGACAAATGACAAAGCAAACACGAAAAAACAAAAAAGACAAGTTAGACCAGTACACATTATGACAAATGACAAAGCAAACACGAACAAACAAAAAAGACAAGTTAGCCCGGTACAAATTATGACAAATGACAAAGCAAACACGAACAAACAAAAAAGACAAGTTAGACCAGTACACATTATGACAAATGACAAAGCAAACACGAAAAAACAAAAAAGACAAGTTAGACCAGTACACATTATGACAAATGACAAAGCAAACACGAACAAACAAAAAAGACAAGTTAGACCAGTACAAATTATGACAAAGAAAAACACGAACAGACAAAAAAGACAAGTTAGATCAGTACACATTATGACAAATGACAAAGCAAATACGAACAAACAAAAAAGACAAGTTAGACCAGTACAAATTATGACAAAGAAAAACACGAACAGACAAAAAAGACAAGTTAGATCAGTACACATTATGACAAATGACAAAGCAAATACGAACAAACAAAAAAGACAAGTTAGACCAGTACAAATTATGACAAATGACAAAGCAAACACGAACGAACAGACAACTAAGACAAGTTAGACCAGAACACATTATGACAAATGACAAAGAAAAACACGAACAGACAAAAAAGACAAGTTAGCCCAGTACACATTATGACTAATGACAAAGAAAAACACGAACAGACAAAAAAGACAAGTTAGATCAGTACACATTATGACAAATGACAAAGAAAAACACGAACAGACAAAAAAGACAAGTTAGATCAGTACACATTATGACAAATGACAAAGAAAAACACGAACAGACAAAAAAGACAAGTTAGATCAGTACACATTATGACAAATGACAAAGCAAATACGAACAAACAAAAAAGACAAGTTAGACAAGTACAAATTATGACAAATGACAATGTAAATACAAACGAACAAAAAAAGACAAGTGAGAAAAGTAAAAATTATGCCAAATGACAATGCAAACACGAACGAACAGACAACTAAGACAAGTTAGACCAGTACACATTATGACAAAGAAAAACACGAACAGACAAAAAAGACAAGTTAGACCAGTACACATTATGACAAAGAAAAACACGAACAGACAAAAAAGACAAGTTAGACCAGTACACATTATGACAAAGAAAAACACGAACAGACAAAAAAGACAAGTTAGACCAGTACACATTATGACAAAGAAAAACACGAACAGACAAAAAAGACAAGTTAGACCAGTACACATTATTACAAAGAAAAACACGAACAAACAAAAAAGACAAGTTAGACCAGTACAAATTATGACAAAGAAAAACACGAACAGACAAAAAAGACAAGTTAGACCAGTACACATTATGACAAAGAAAAACACGAACAAACAAAAAAGACAAGTTAGACCAGTACACATTATGACAAATGACAAAGCAAACACGAACAAACAAAAAAGACAAGTTAGACCAGTACACATTATGACAAATGACAAAGTAAACACGAACAAACAAAAAAGATAAGTTAGACCAGTACACATTATGCCAAATGACAAAGCAAACACGAACAAACAAAAAAGACAAGTTAGACCAGTACACATTATGACAAATGACAAAGCAACAATGAAAGAACAGACAAAAAAACAAGTTAGCCCAGTACAAATTATGACAAATGACAAAGCAAACACGAACGAACAGACAAAAAAGACAAGTTGGACCAGTACACAGTATGACAAAGCAAACACGAACAGACAACAAAGACAAGTTAGACCAGTACACATTATGACAAATGACAAAGCAAACACGAAAAAACAAAAAAGACAAGTTAGACCAGTACACATTATGACAAATGACAAAGTAAACACGAACAAACAAAAAAGACAAGTTAGATCAGTACACATTATGACAAAGAAAAACACGAACAGACAAAAAAGACAAGTTAGACCAGTACAAATTATGACAAAGAAAAACACGAACAGACAAAAAAGACAAGTTAGACCAGTACACATTATGACAAAGAAAAACACGAACAAACAAAAAAGACAAGTTAGACCAGTACAAATTATGACAAAGAAAAACACGAACAGACAAAAAAGACAAGTTAGACCAGTACACATTATGACAAAGAAAAACACGAACAAACAAAAAAGACAAGTTAGACCAGTACACATTATGACAAAGAAAAACACGAACAAACAAAAAAGACAAGTTAGACCAGTACACATTATGACAAATGACAAAGCAAACACGAACAAACAAAAAAGACAAGTTAGACCAGTACACATTATGACAAATGACAAAGTAAACACGAACAAACAAAAAAGACAAGTTAGACCAGTACACATTATGACAAATGACAAAGTAAACACGAACAAACAAAAAAGACAAGTTAGACCAGTACACATTATGACAAAGAAAAACACGAACAGACAAAAAAGACAAGTTAGACCAGTACACATTATGACAAATGACAAAGCAAACACGAACAGACAAAAAAGACAAGTTAGACCAGTACACATTATGACAAATGACAATGCAAACACGAACAAACAAAAAAGACAAGTTAGACCAGTACAAATTATGACAAATGACAATGCAAACACGAACAAACAAAAAAGACAAGTTAGACCAGTACAAATTATGACAAATGACAAAGTAAATACAAACGAACAAAAAAGACCTACCATAGCGTATTAATTGTGAAACAACTATTTACATCATAAGCAATAGAAGCAAGTTACTGCCACAACCAGCCAATTTATTTTACACCTACAAACACATTTAAAAATTTAAACATAATTTACTATACACCCGGACAAAGATAATATATTCCGACATGCTCTACATACTCCTGAGGAAGCTCGTTATTATCAATAACTGTATCTGCTTCTTTATGCCAATTGTCTTTTCGTTTCCTTTGCAGGACCCTTTTGACCCCCGATTGTGTTGCTTTTGAGGTTAAGGGTATAGGCTTACAGCATTGACCTGTTCGCTTGACCTTTAATTTAAATTATGAATGTATAATGAACCGGTGCATTTTTTATATAGAACGCATGCGTTTGTTTCGGCTACATCGTGAGAGAAACGTGCATTGTTTATATACGTATTTACTGAGAATCCTAACACTGGTAAGACCCAAGTATTCTGTAGATCTCCCAATGAAAGGTCAAACAAACAGCTCAATGCCGTTTGCCTATTTACGCAATATACTATACGTTCTACTATGTCAACCTGTGTATTTGAGGAATTGTGGATAATTTACGTTGTATATAATGCTACTAACTTCCTTTTTCGCACACTTGTCTACCAATAATAAGTCGGATCAGCTTTCTTTCTTTTAAAACACCCAAGAAATTTTTGCTGTTTTTGTGGATACCTCTGGCCAACAGAATTTATATGTTGACGAAATAGTATATCCTAAATTTACTCGGCAAGTTAATTAGAAATCACAACCCACTAATTAACCAACCAACCCCCACCCCCCCCCCCCCCCCACCATGAGATTTTTAAACCACGAAAATTGGGCATCACGAAAACATTTTTATAATAATTTCATAGTACCTACATAATGTATATCTTGTTTTATAAATACAGTACAAGTAAATATAACTGCCAAAGTTGTGTTGTAACGCATACAGTACAGACCTGAACTACAGAAAGTTTAACACGAGCTAACGAAAAATAAATGAAGCTCGGCTGCCGATTGGCCGAGATATGGAAATCTTGTGACTAGGCTGCAGCCAGCTGTCGGGATTTAGTTAACGAAGGGGACAAGATGAACTGTCGATTCGGCTCTAATTCGATAGTTCAGTGTTTAATTTTCGACAGGTCTGTTCTGTACACTCTAGGAAAACCCTTGGCGCATTGGCACATGTATTAATGTCAACAGTTGACTGGTGTTGGCAATAATTTAATCAGTCTGTGTTTGCTATATGCAACATATTCTATGGTGGTATAGAAAAAGTAATCAGTCCAAAATAATGTGTCCTCTTTAAACCAAGGAAGCATTACCTCTGTATCAAAAACAAACATAATAATCCATGTCCGAATAGCAATCCAGAAGCAAAGTAAAAACTTTGGAACTGACAAGTTAGGTTAGACACGTGAACTTCCACCAGGGAAGTGAGGTCGGGTGCTCCGGAAGAGTAAGCACCTCCTGTTTAGCTAGCTAAACCCGCCACGTGTGTAATCAAAATTGTGTGAAAGGAACATGGAATTATGAGACGTCAAATATATCCAGGGCAATCCTGGACACAGAGACATCAAACTTATCAACAATACTGTGATGACGGCCATAAAACTTTTTAGAGCCTTGATAAGCCCAGGCTTGCAATATCCCGAGTCAACAATTTGTTTGCAAGCAGCCTACTTCGTTGTACAAAGTCCCCGTAGTGGGAACAAGCTCTACCATAGCGTATTAATTGGGAAACAAATCCACCATAAGCAGGAGAAGCAGGTATATTGCTGCATAAAAAAGGAAAGTTGATAATAGAAAAATGGAAGTCATCACGTTTGTCATAAAGTTTCAAATGTAGCCTTTCGTGTGCGTCATAATTCAGGTATAACGCTAAATATAAAGCAGAACTTGAGGAATCAGTCGTGTCTTTTATTTCAAGCTCACTAGGATAGATGACATTTACATAGTCTTCAAATTTAGGATTGTTAAGAGACAGAACGGCATCTATATATCTGTATGTTGAGTTCAATGATTTGGCGACAGTTTTATCTCCAGATTTAACAAGGTTCTGCATAAATTCTGCTTCATAAGAATAAAGAAACAAATCAGCAAGCAATGGTGCACAGTTTGTACCCATTGGTATACCGATTGTTTGCTGAAAAACTATATTGCCAAACACAACAAATATGTTATCTATCAAAAACTCCAACATTTTGTTGATGGTATCTTCAGTATATTTTTGTTTGGAATCCGTATGGTGCTTGACAAAATAACCAGAATCCCTGTTCAGCACCAGATTTTGTATCTTGGCTTACCGTTTTTGTAAAAGAAAGACAAGTAAATAATCTCTTTTAGGTGTTCTTTCAATTTAGAATGAGGGATAGTGGTGTATAGTGTAGAAAAATCAAATGTTTTTTATACTTTTTACATGAGATAAAGTATTAGAAGCAAGATGTTCAAGTAATTCTTTAGAATTTTTGAGAATCCACATTTGGTTGATTCCAGATGTAGAATATACTTTTTCTGAATAAGACTGAAGACCATCTTTGACGATTGTCAAAATTTGTGTTAGAGTTACCGATAATGATTTAGTAGTACATTTAGATGAGCCTGCTATATATTTCCTTGTATGGATTTTTATGGAGACGGTTTAGTACTCATAGACCCTTTAAGTTTGGCAATCCTAGTTTTAACGAAAGATCTCACAACCTTTATCCAGTCGGATAAGGTATCAAGCTCAACATCTAATTTAGCCCAACGTCTGGCGTACTCTTCAACGGAATCCATGGCAAGTCTGAAATTCTGTCCCCAAGTAAAAGGCTGAGCTTCTCTTTATTTTGGACCTTTTAACAGTAAAGATCTTAATTTAGTGTTTTCGATTATATTGAGATCACCAGCTATCACATGTCCAGCTGGTCCATAAATATAGGGAGAAGACGAGCAAGGGCAGGTAGGTGGAGTAAAAGTATGAAAGTTTAAACACTGCAATGTTTGTTTATAATTAAATATTTTGGATGCAATAGGTTTATTGTAGGAGTAGGAAACTAGAGGTGGCGAATTAATTTTGAAATAAGCAGGAACTTTAGATTGTACTTGTTTATTTTGAAGAATATTGGAAATGTGTATAACATCTATGCCTTTGTTAGCATAGTGTAACTTAAGATATTGGCGTTGACCATCGTTATCAATAACGTTTTCTCGAGCAGGTTTAAATAATCTGTTAAAAGCAATATCCATGAATAGCAGTAAGCTTATATTCTGCTTATATTTGTATATAATTATTGCAAAAACATTATTATAAATATAAGAAATATAATTAATTATTTATAACAACCACATGCTGTAGATTGTAACATCTCTCTCAACCATTCAATATATATCTTTATGTTAATTTATATTTTACCCTACCTCTGACTAAAATCTTTGGAAATGATTGGCTAAACAGTCGCACACACAAGTATAGACACATAGTTGGATTTCTGATTACAAAAAGAGTGAACCCCTGAATCATAGTCTTTTGTCGTCATCGCAATTGTTTAGATAGATAGATAGATAGAGAGAGAGAGAGAGAGAGAGAGAGAGAGAGAGAGAGAGAGAGAGATACTTACAACATAACTTAGGCGCCTATTGTGTTGATACCATTTAACTGCATAACTATCCCTATTTTTCTTTGCGTTTGTAAAAGTTTGTTAAAGTTATTCAGTAATTTGCGTGCGAAGTTCACGAAAAAGGATATTTAAAAAGCATTTTGTTGGCTAACCAATGAAGTGATTACATACACAGGAAGTAAGATATACCTCCTTTGTTCAAAATACGTGGAAATAACCCAGATTCAGTTAGACTAGGATATCCTGTTTTATTACATACTCATATCATAATATCAATAATTTCGTGATGGTTAAGTTAAAAAGACTAAAAAGACCCCCGTCAATTGGCGTGATACTAACACGATTTCGGAAGAAGGGTATTTCTGATTGATGTCATTATAAATGACGTGATATCTTGTAGATCTATATGAAAATTGGTTTTGTTAAAATTTTAAAATTACTGATTCGTAATTATAACTCATGAAATTGAAATTAACGTAGGCTCCATCAACGAGGCCTCCCTAAGATAGTATTTGATTCAAATCACTTGACACTAATTTGGCCGTCGCACCAGTCAGAAGTCGGTAGCTGTGTTTTATCAGTGGTCCCATTATGGCTTCCTGGTTTCAAGTCTGGTTGCGTTAGTTTTACTGTGATGTATTCTTTATTGTTGTAACATTTACAGAGTACATGTTATGTATCAATCACAAATAAATCGGTCTATATCCAATTACAACCAAAGCTTCTGAAAACAGGCAAATTAGTTAGACACAGGGAAGTGAGGCTGGATGTTCCGGAAGTGTAAGCAGCAGTGACCTCCCGTTTCGCTAGCCACGTGACGCGTGAAATCACAATTGAGAATAAAAAAGAATAAAATGAACATGGATCTTTCGAACATAAAATATATTTAGGATTATTTTGGATGCAGAGATGTAAAAAATATTGTGATAACGGTCATTCTATCAACTCCAAATTTCTGTTTTCAAATGGTTGAAACCGGAATGTTAATTCTCTACGGATCATTAACACACCGTCTAAATGCACAGTTTGACAGACTGGTGTAGTTGATATTACGATATGTTGATTTGCATATTGTTTTACACCGAATGGACATTTTAATTTTCTTTATACGTGTAATCTATAACTGTCTTGAAAACATTTTTCTTCTTAATTTAATTGACGGTTGTATTTTAGTGCTTTGGCGATGGCGTTTTCACTATACTGGACCACAACTGGCTGGTAACCAGAAGACTAAACCTGAGGCAACTATAAGAATAAAAGCAGGGACATGTGTTGAACGGGGTCATCAAAACATTGTTGGGGATTAATTAATGCTTATGATCTTGTCTGGAAAATAGTTGAGTATCGCCCCAATATAACATACAACACAGACATGTCGACGAAAAGGAGATGAAGCTAGGCTGTCGAGTGGACGATTGTTTATTGATAGTAATCGGCCGAAAAGTTGACAAAAGAAAGATAGTATCTGTCGACATGCGGTCGAGATGAGCTGACGATTCGGCTCGTTAGCTTAGTTACACTTCCAACTTAAGTGTCTGTAGTGTAGGTTTATATAAGTTGAGTTTGTTGTAAGTTGTTTTCAATTACGCACTTTATGTGACATGCAACCGGTTGTTTACATTTATTAAACCTGTAAAGCCTCAGTCTACGCGCGTCACTCGCTTCATAATTCGCATACATTATAGCTTAAACGTATTGGTAAAATTGTTCATTCTTCAAAATTTCGACAAATGCCTAAAAATAGTTTCGAAAACGCCACAATGTTTGTCATCGGATTTTTTTTTTTTTTTTTTTTTTTTTTTTTTTAAATTAAGTGATACATTATAAGTCTATTTTTAGAGTGTCAGAAATTGTGTGCTCTTAATTCTAACAGGCGGTCAAGTGGTCTGAAGCGCGTTTACAGATCACGGTGTCTTGTGACGCTTAGGCGCATCCAATTCGGTAGATTTGTGCGAGAAAGTTTTTCATTGAATTAGCCAAAGGTCGATGGCTTTCTCTGGTTGTGCCTCACTGCCTTGATATGATAAAAATACACCAATCCATGTCTTATTCACAATCCAAAACAAAATGAAAAATTTGGAACTGACAAATTAAGTAAAACACTTGAAAATTCACTAGGGAATTGAGACCGGGTGCTCTGGAAGGGTAGACACCTGTTTATAAGAGGATAATAGAAAAACTAAAGCCATTGCGTCCATTATTCTGCTCAACTCTTGAAATTTTAAAAGAAAGAAGCATGACCTCAGACCCAAAGCACTTGTTGCACTCTTTGGTTTATTTTCCCTTGAGAGCATGTTTAAAATAATCTGTTACATAAACTTAATCATTGTAAAAGTGCATTGTACTGCAAGGGGAGAAATGAATCACAGTCATAAATCCGTTTGTACTTTTACTTCATGTAAAGTGTCTAAATATATACCGGAGCCCTTAATTGTACAGGAACTTAAGTTACAAAGCTACTTACAAGTAGGCTTTATAGCACTACTTACAAAAGTAAGCACTAGGTCAACCTTGGTACTAGTACATTAAATAAAACAAAAACTCTATAAATAGTACATGTACTTTTTTTGAAATTCTATTATTACCCTACCATGCTTTGAATCCATAAATCTATGCACATCATTTGTCTATAAAGGCAATCCAAGGGAACCAGGAAAACTGTTTTTCATGGGCAGCTGGCCTTTAAACACACTTCATACACAAGTTCCAATAATATGAAAAAAGAACAATTGGGATATAATTCTACTGGCCTTTAAAAGCAGGTGATCCTTATATAGAGGTGGCCTTTAAGGCAGGTTGGACTGTAAATAAATTACGTGTTTAAAATATATATCTTACTTTGATTATTTTTTTCTCTGTATGGTACTTAAGATATCACTCTCTCTCTTTCTCTGTGTGTGTGTGTGTGTGACAAGTAGAGCTGTGCTGGAAATCAAACAATCAGATTATAGACAGGAACATGGATGGAAACACAACAGAGAGTCTCAAATAATACTAGTACCTTGTCAATTTGTGTACAGGGTCCAAACTAGAGGTTCACGAAGGCCCTATGAACACACCTAAATAATTTGCATTTAGCTCATTGTTGAAATTATGAAGCCTTTAGAAGGTTGATAGAGATTTTTTTGCAAAGATAGTTTGAACCAATGACCTACTTACTGATCCAACATGACTTACATACACACCTAGCTTATATCAAGAAGATAATTCATTCTGGTCAAGTTTGAAGAAGATTGAGCTAAATATATGAATATGTCCAATCTTTTTTTTCAAGAGAATTACTCTTTCTCTACCCTCTGGGCAAATTTGATGAAGATTGAATAGAAATTGACCCCCTACAGTTGGCCATTGAGAGTGTTCCCTGTGGTGGGAGAACATTATTGCAAGAGCTTTGCTTCTTCTAATTTAAGACTCTATAATGGGGCTTTTTATTAAAATGGTATTCAGAAATTAAGGTCAACATTCTTTAAATATTTACTGTCAGAAAAAAAATCTTTGATCCAGTTCAGTCAATCAATAAAGAAAACCCTATAACTGAAAATTTAACATGAAAAACAACAATACAATGTCTAGATTGGTAATTGACTGATTGATTGAATGAGGTGTTTTTTTCCAGTAAAGAATATTTCACTTTATCTTGAGACATTGACAGCTTTGATGAAGTGACAGAAATTTTTACCTTTGCAGGTAAATTTTTACATTTGAACCTACCATTCCTTCCTTTACTGGGGAAGGTTCTTTAACATGCTACAGCTACCATGCCATAGACACTGGTTTTTAAGGTCTCTTCCGAAGGACCCCATGACTTTCATTTCTAAATGCTGTGTGATTGATGACAGAACTGTCAAAAATGGTTGGGTTTATAATCTCGACCTCCCACATGTGAAGTTAAAATACAAATGCTAGAAGTAATGTTATAATGATGTATGTTTTATTTTTTTAATTTCTCAAGATTTTTAACTAATAAAGTATTTTTAAAAATTTCAGTAACATTATCTGTATATTCATTCCTTTGTCCAGGTTTGTTGTTGAACTGAAAGTATAAAAAAGACAAAACTTTCTAAATGAAAAATTCATTTTTTATTTGTTTTTCATTCATAAATTAAATATCAGCTTTAATACAATCAAGCATAACTAGAACTGTCTCTTGAGAGCCAAATACCACCCCCCCCCCTCTCAACAGTTAATGTTCTCCCATGACCTTGACCTATCCGATATGAACTTGGTTAAAGGTCATGACACACCTTTTGACAATGAAAATTATTTATGTAAAGTTTTATGACAGTCCTTCAAAGCAGCTATCAGATATGGCCCGACAAGATTTGACACTGACGGACTGACAGACAGACAGACAGACAGACATGTTGATTTTTATATACCTCCCTCAAACTAGTTTGTTGGGGGTATAAAAAACTATATACAAGTACAGTGAAACCTGTAGACTACCCATGGGACCTTAGAAATATAGACTTAATAGAAGTGGTCTTTATATGCAGGTTCTATATTAGTAATGTATAAGAAAAAACATTAGCGGTTGAAAACTTTCACAATTTTGATCTTCTCAACTATTTTACATTAAGTAAATTTTAACAGTTCAGACTGTCGGTAAAGTGTACCAGGGGAAATAAGAAATTTTCACTGAGAAGATATTATGAGGTAGAAGAGTCACCATATAAATAAAATATTTTTCCTCGTGAATGTTTCATCTTATACAGTATAGGGATTTACAATCTTGGTCTAAATGGACGTGTGGTCTTTGATGGAGGTGATCACTATAGCAGGTTTTACAAACTTAATAAAACAATGATTATCTAAAAGAATTTATATACAATCAACTAAAGATAGAAACCATGGCTTTTTGTTTACTGGTACACATGTATGTAGTGACCACTAATAAGATAAAGTATTTTGATTTTTGTTCTGAGTAAGCTAATATGTTGGGTAGGAATTCCTTTTTCTCTAACCATCCATTAGATTCAATTACTTTTCACTTAAATGTTTCAAATGGCTAAAATACATCATGGTTAGACTCTTTACAATGAAACATAGCACTGCCGTGCTGCTGTATGGCACAGTTGGGAAAATGGTGTTGGGGCAGGACTATGAATATAACCGAAAATCCCCCTCCCCCGGGGGGGGGGGGGGGGGGGGGGGGGAGGAGGGGTCAGCAATGCATAGTCCGAAGTATGATGTTTTTGAAAAAGCGACAATGTACCTAACATGTATTACTTAGTAAAAAACGGCAGAAAATAATAATTCCATAAATATATGAAAAAGACGATCAGTAATTAAAATTTACTAAATTTCGTAAGTTGTACCTGATTGTTGTTTGTCATTTTGGATAGAGAGAAAGTAGAGTTTTTGCAGACCCGACCGCCACTATGAGGGGGTTCATTCTAGGGTTTGTATGTAACTGGATCATTTGCTGCTAAGTCTAGTTTTTAATAAACTGCTGATTATCACTCACAATATTCCCGTTTCATAATAATTTTACTTCCAAATCGGTAAAGTATTTAAAATCCACATTTTGTGCTCAGTTTGCACACGGCACAGTACGATTTATCTCCTTTTAATGGAAGTCAAATCTAATCGATAAATCAGTTTTAAAATGTGACAGAATACCTCAACACCAAAATACCTTATTATATCCTTCAAAATAAATTTAAATCACCACAGATTTTGATTAGTTAAATTAGTTAAATTCACCTGCCATTGTTGTTTATTTCATAAAAAAGTATTTATTTTACATCGTATCTCGTAAACTTCTCGGACTCCTTTTTATTGTATTCTACGAGATCAGTTCGCCAGACTGCACAAATTATTGGATGCATCCCGCCGCAATATGTTACTAGATTCCGAAATATATTCCGAAAATTTATTCCATATGTGCATATGTAACCAAATGCATTACCCGTCTTGGAATACATATCTCACGATAAAACAGATATATTCCTTTCACGTTCATTTACCAGGCGCACTATTTCATACTATTTCATAGTAAAGAAGCCCCATCTTAGAGAAAGTGATAGCAATGTACTCTTTCACTGTTGTGAAGGCTGTGCAAAAAATGAAATGTTAGTGGGTGGAGGGGCACAAATGGAAGTTCTTTAGCAATTTTTTCAACAGAATTAACAAACATCTCTACTGAGATTTATGTTCCATCAAACTGGATTATACTGATATTACCTGAACTTGTCTAAATGCTAAAGAAGGCACTGTGTAGTTTAGAGGACAGTATAAGTCACATAACATTAACCATACTGTATCTGGCTCTAACTGAGCTATCTGACAACATGTAGTTACAGCAAGCTACAATGAAAATATCATAACATTAACCATACTGTATCTGGCTCTAACTCAGCTATCTGACAACATGTAGTTACAGCAAGCTACAATATATATAACATAACATTAACCATACTGTATCTGGCTCTAACTCAGCTATCTGACAACATGTCATTACAGCAAGCTACAATGAAAATAACATAACATTAACCATACTGTATCTGGCTCTAACTCAGCTATCTGACAACATGTAGTTACAGCAAGTTACATTGAAAATAACATAACATTAACCATACTGTATCTGTCTCTAACTCAGCTATCTGACAACATGTAGTTACAGCAAGCTACAATGAAAATAACATAACATTAACCATACTGTATCTGGCTCTAACTCAGCTATCTGACAACATGTAGTTACAGCAAGCTACAATGAAAATAACATAACATTAACCATACTGTATCTGGCTCTAACTCAGCTATCTGACAACATGTAGTTACAGCAAGCTACAATGAAAATATAACATTAACCATACTGTATCTGGCTCTAACTCAGCTATCTGACAACATGTAGTCACAGCAAGCTACAACGAAAATATCATAACATTAACCATACTGTATCTGGCTCTAACTCAGCTATCTGACAACATGTAGTCACAGCAAGCTACAACGAAAATATCATAACATTAACCATACTGTATCTGGCTCTAACTCAGCTATCTGACAACATGTAGTTACAGCAAGCTACAATACAATTAAAATATAAAAGAAACCATGTACCAAATTACAGCTAGCTACAATGAAAATAACATAACATCTTTAACTATTCAGTATTTCTTACATCTTAATTTGTTCATCACAATGTTGCATTAGATCTACTCTAACAGGATCATCGCCAAGGAAACTGTCTCCATGCACAAGACAGGGTTGCTTAATCTAGATCCAAAATGGATCCCAATCTCAACTTTAAATACCAATATTTTTCTCCACATATTTTCCCAATTTGAAAAAATTAAGTACAAAATTGTAATTTTTGCATTAATATAATATAATCACCCTTTATAGACTGTCCCTCAAATTTTCACGAAATGACTCTAACCCTATTTGCACAATTCAAAAAGCCCTGGATCCAGTGTGTCAGCCCTGCAAAGCTCCATATAATCATCATAGGGTATTACTGTAGAATCACAAATATTCGTGGCAGGGTAATTTTCGTTATTTTCGTGGGCAAGATAAACCATGAAATTTAATGTCAACAAAAATATTTGCTTACCAGGTCGGAACGGCATATACAGTAGAACTTCGATGGCTCGAAGTCCATGGGACTTTGGCCAAGTGTTCGAGCCATCGGGGGGTTCGAGCGACCGAACATGGAGAGGCGATCTTTATTAGATTTAGGTTTCAGGCTCCCGTTTTCATAAACAGTCATAAAATCGTGAAAATTGACAAACGTCATAGAAAATTAAATGTCCTTTTAAAAATATTAAATTCACGATGATATCTCGAAGTTTTTAAACTTCAGTTGTAAATAAAATGTTGGATTTCAAACTGCATATCTATCGATATCGACAGTTCATTTGAATTAAATAAATTTGGTTGAAAGTAAAAGTTAATAATAACAGCTGATAATTAAAATAAACTTACTTTATTATCGTTATAATACAGAGTACATGATATTGCTGGTTATTAATAATCACCGGAACTATCGGTAATACACATTGCCATGCGCATTCCAATAAAATGTCAATAACAGAATCTGAGGTAAAAAGTCAATCATCTGGCGTGGACTCAGGTGTTTTACAAATCAAGTACCGTGGGTCGTAATTGGATTAAGAGATTACTGATCTGATCACGGTTAATTACTAATCATGGGTAACACTCTATGTTCCAGACGAATTATTTCGTTTCGCTCTATTACTTTCGGTGAAATCTGTATCATGGCTTCAGCTTGTTTTGTTTACAACGACTGACCACATGTCATTTTGATAAAATTGTATTCGAGCGAAAGAAGTTCAATTTTCAACAAATTTACACCTTTGAGAAATATTTATTGTTCGAGCGAGCGGGGGTATTCGAGCTATCGTAGTTCGAACGATCGAGGTTTTATTTACATATGATTTAATAGGGATTTGGACGGGACCGGCAAATGACTTCGAGTTATCCGGGGTATTCGAGGCATCGACGTTCGAGCGATCGAAGTTCTACTGTAGTTCGAGATAAAGGAAGCTGCTGGCGGCATCAAAAAGTGAGTGAGTGAGTAATGGTGTTAAACGTCCCAGTCAAGAATATTTCACTTATATCGAGACGTCACCAGCTATAGGCAAAGTGCAGAAATTTTGCCTGTGCATTGCGCTTATGGCATTATACAGCAGGGTTCTTTAGCGTGCCAAGCCCACCGTGACATGGGACCCCGTTTATTTTAAGTTCCCATCCAAAAGAACCATGACTTTCATTTCGTAATGCCGAGTGCTTGGCGAATGAACAGTCACTACCCACTTTCAAGTCTTGGGGGGGGGGGGGGGTCATACTTTTGCAGACTGTAAGTTACTTCACTCCCATATATGTTTATCATCTCTTCAACATTGACCGTTTTGTGTGTGGTTTTCTTTATTTAATTAAGATCTGTTACTTTTAGTTCTTTCTGTGATATTTTTTCTATTTTGCTGACAAAACAGATATATTCCTTTCATGTTCATATCATGTATATTCTGGTTACGCTTTTGATGTTATAATCTCCCTCATGCTTTCAAATTTTGAGAATGAGTAGTGATTGCATATGGCTTTAACCGTGGGCAGTCATGTTTAGCTAGGCAGTAATTAACACAGCGGCTTTTCAATCTGTATTATTGTTTTGTTTTTGCAAGGACAATAATTAACAGAAGCCACGAGGTCAGTTTGACATAAAGATAATAGTTATTTATGACAGGAAAATGCCAAGCTCCAGACAGTAGTTAAAATTAAATGTTATCAAAACATTGTTTTTGTTACTTTATGAATTCATAGGACTTAAGGTTTACTCGAAAATTCAAGATATCAGAGTTCAATATAACGATGATAACGTTTACTTTTAACTGCATTAATGACCAAATAATTGGGGGTCCACATGTGATTTTTTTTCCACTAAATTTTATCCCAACGAAATTTTTTTTAAATTCAAAACCACGAAATTTTAGCCCCATAAATATAAATGATTCTACAGTATGTTGTAATTCAAAGCTTTATTTAAAATTAAAGATTTAGTTAAATGTGATTTTTGATAATCAAATTATCTGCCACAAATGATTATATGGAGCACTTGAGTTGTTGTTTTTTTGGGGGGGGGGGGGGTGGGGGGGTGGGAGTGATTATTTTTTCACCAAATTGGGTGGGAGGTGGGAGAGGGCTCAATATCAAGAGACACCAACTTAAATAGGAAGAGTCTGCAGGTATGAGCTGGTGAACTCCAATGAAACAAATTAAACTAACTTCATTTCCCATACCTGCTGTAAAGGCACTGGTTGTCTTGAGTTCAGATATATAACACAGGATTCTAACACCTTATGCAAATTATTCTCTTCAAGTCCAATCTAAAAACAATAAACATCAAACATAGATCAACATATCGTTTATGTGTGTGTAATAATACTTGCCCACTTTGACAAAATATTTGTAATGAATGACAAGATTTTGACAAATTATTGACATTATATGAATGACAAATTGATTTTTGAAGCAAAACACTAAACAAATTTTCTTATTGTTAAATTTTTTTTTATTAAATCTGAAGAGGATTGTAATATATACATATTAATTTCCATCTCTCTGGAGCACCTGGCCTCAATTCCCTAGTGGTAATTTCACATATTCAACTTAATTTGTCCTTTTTCAAAGTTTTTACATTGCTTTTGGGGTTGTGATCTGGAAATGGAGCAGTATGTTTGTCGGTTTTTTTTATAAAAATACAAATATGAAGGCAAATTCTCAAATTTGATAATTTTTTTTCAATGTGTATGGCACTAGGCTTGGAACAAAAAGAGATCTGTGAAAGGTACAATTAGTAATTTTTTAGTTTGCCTACATATACCTCAGTATCGATGTACTTGTTCTAATTACAAATAGCAGCAAGAACTCAACAATCAACAGACTGCATTTGGAGGTTTATTAGATCAGCTAGTTTCGCTAGATCAAGCATCATTAGGATAGTTACAATAAATTCAAAGTAGCTTCAGTGCAAAAGTCTACTGACTTGTAACTATCCTGATGACACTGAATCTTTACTGGCAAAACTAGTTGATCTAGTAAACCTAAACATGCAGTTTGTTGATTGTAGAGTTCATTCCTGTTATCTAGAATTTATTACAAGTATCCATTTATAAAGACTCTACTAAATCCAATCCAAATCAACAATGGATTAACGAGCGAATAGCGCAACCAGGGTATTGGTTCACTTAATTATTGATTGTCCCATAAGGCAATTATGCAAACCTTACCTTTTGACAAATATGTCCTACATGACTAAGTATTGTGTGCTGTAGTTTATAATTCACTGTAAATAAATAAGCTGGTCCTGTATGGATGCTGAAAGATACAAGATAGAGGCTGTTGAATCTGTCCCACTCTCTCACACTAAAATCTATCCCAAGTGAGAATCAAACAGTTAGACTGTGACCCAGTCAGCCATTGAAGTCCCTTTATAAACTATAGAATGGAGTGATATAATGAAGATGTACACCCCCAGTCAAGATTCTTTCACTTATATTGAGGCAGTAAGTTCAGGAACCTTGGAGGAAGCCACTATACACTGAGATTAACACCTACTTTTGACTTTTGACAAGTGAACTGACAAACTTTCTCACACCTGTAACCATGATATCTAGCTATTTCACCGATGCTAGATTTTCCTGTCTCGCCCTGGTTGAGATTACAAGACAATTTCCCGCATTAATTGGATTTCTCTGACTTTTAAATCTGATTTTATTAAATTATAAAGGGTATTCAGGATGAGACATGACCACTTAGGGACACTAAATTGATGACGTCATAATCATTTTACGCAAGAACGTCAACAAAGTTTGATAACATCATTTTAAGGAGGCATAGTTGGTGGTATGATAACTGAACATTTGATGCAAATATTTGTTTTAAAATCACATTTTTATGTTGCAAATGTTTGGAATAATAGAATCTCACACCGGTAACAGTGTAAGACAGCGATATCTCAAAGGAGTATGAATATTTTCCTGTCGAGAGCAAGCTTTAGATTTAACCTAGGTGGTAAGAGGCACTGTGATCTGTAAGCATGAGATTTAGACCAATCTATAAACAACAGCATGAGATTTAGACCAATCTATAAACAACAGCATGAGATTTAGACCAATCTATAAACAACAGCATGAGATTTAGACCAATCTATAAACAACAGCATGAGATTTAGACCAATCTATAAACAACAGCATGAGATTTAGACCAATCGATAAACAACAGCATGAGATTTAGACCAATCTATAAACAACAGCATGAGATTTAGACTAATCTATAAACAACAGCATGAGATTTAGACCAATCTATAAACAACAGCATGAGATTTAGACCAATCTATAAACAACAGCATGAGATTTAAACCAATCTATAAACAACAGCATGAGATTTAGACCAATCTATAAATAACAGCATGAGATTTAGACCAATCTATAAACAACAGAGACAATACATGTA
Source organism: Anadara kagoshimensis (assembly GCA_021292105.1). NCBI lineage: Eukaryota > Metazoa > Mollusca > Bivalvia > Arcoida > Arcidae > Anadara > Anadara kagoshimensis. The sequence continues at coordinate 58,994,183 of CM037870.1, read as the reverse complement.
GATACAAAATAACTCTAAGTATCAAAATGGTACACATAAAGAAGTGGATTTGAGTGGAATTATGGAGTTTTATTTATCCCCTTGTCTGGGGTATTTCATGGTTAATTCTGGGATGGTGGAGGAAACCAGATTGCTTGTAGAAAACCAGCAACCTTCAGCAAGTAAACTGAATTTCTCATACTAGTTCCCGCTGGAGTAATTTTTTAATCCAAGAACTGTAGAAATGTACCAATGACACGTCTTTTACAGACCTGGCATGTGTGGTCGGTGATATGGACATATCGCCCACATGATTTTAGCCATATCTGAGCATGCAGAAACATATTGACTACTAAGTATTTAGGAAATATAGAATAATACATGGTGAAATCCATATCATATACCATATCTGACCAAGGGCTTTAGCCCGAGGTTTGATATTGGTCGAGGTCTGATATGGCATATGATATGGATTTCACCATGTTTTATTCTGTTTATCATAAACTTAAATTTTTTTATCATTTAAAACAAATACAGGCATTAAATACAGACATTTATCAAGAATATAACACAAAATTTAACTTGGCGGCAATTAGACTATTTAGACTAGTTTAAATGCATTCCTCCAAATAATCCCATTCGCATAATATTCCTTTGCTGGCGACCTTTATGTATAAGGCGAAAGGATGCCATCGAAGAATTTTCCAATTGATATAGTGGTTAGATCTATTTGTTCTGAGTAGCGGGTCTGATATGGATATCAGACCAATGATACGGCTTTTTCGACTGGGCGTATGCAGTCAGTGATATGGATGACGTCATTTTAGCCATATCTTAGCGTGCGGAAACTACATATTTACTACAAAGTATATAATAAACATGTATAATAATTTATGAATGACAGTATATGTAGGTACATGTATATTGCTAAAATATTGCACGTACATACAAAATTACCTGATGGTGTTTACCTTATTTGAGATTGTTTTTCCAGGAAGCTGATCAATTTTGGTATGACATCTTTAACAGTCCTTTGTTGTATAAAATCTCCACTTACATCTGCCATTACTGATAAAACCTCTACAGCCTGAATACAAAACATCAGCTTAAACCCAATGCCCTTTACACAGTATAATGGTGTTCACATGCAACAACACTACACATTCCCCCATTTAAGAATTTTACTTTTGCTCTACCATAACGTTAGGGAGAGGATGAGAATGGCACAAAATTTAATAAGAATTGCTTCACAGAACAAAAGTAAAATTCCATTTTTTAACTTTATAATCTTTTGAAGACACAAAAAAACTTGAGTGTCTTTTTTCAGGATGACATTCAAATTACTTGCTTACCTTACCTACTACTAGCAGTTGGGGAAATCATTTTGTTGGAACAGCTTCGGATTTGACAGACGTGAGGCTCCGCCTTTTTATCCAATCATCTTTGATGTGACAGAGGTGATGCGATGATAACACATTTTAAATACTGTGAAATCATTAATTTTCACTATATTCCAATTTTCATTGTTAATGTGGACAACCTGACCACAGATTTACAAGTCAAGGAAATAGTGTATATGACAACCCTATATATCTTCAACAATAAAATGAATTTAACACCACATGTAGTGGTATGTTTTTCTTGAACCACAAAATTTGGACACCACAGAAATAACTGTTTCATAGTACATTGGAAACCAGAACTGACTCTTGAGAGCCAAAATTCCCCAGGCCAAACATTCAATGTTATTCTGTGACCTTGACCTTTATGATATGACCTCGGTCCAATGACATGACACACCTTTGGACCATGATGTTTATTCATGTGAAGTTTTATGGCTGTCGTCCAATGCACCTATGAGATATGGCCTGGACACAATTTTACAAAGACAGACATGATGATTCCTATATACCTCCCCCTCCACCCAACCAGTAAATTAATTGATGCAATTGAAATATTAACTTGAAATTGAAAATTTAACTGTACTTACAGACCAAGCTATGCACATTTATGAGAAAACAAAATATATTTACTTTTTTGGCAACAAGTTTTTCTTCATCTGTAAACCTTACACTAAAAGGCTGCCAGATTTCATGGATCAAGGGAAGTAATTCATCTACAACAAACAAACATGGAAAAACGTCAATTTCATTAATTACTATTTTCAAAAACAGCTTGCTGGATTTTAAACGGACAAAGCTGATCATTTGGTTAATTTAATTTGCCAGATTTAATATTTTTACTTTGCTTTTGGGATTGTGATTTGAACATGGGCCAGTATGTTTGCGTTTGATTAGAAATCATTAATCATTTTGAACAATTTTGAAAAATTTGGAATGATTTACACCATTAACATTTAGTTCAAAGGACAGCTAACATATTATTAATAAGGCAAATACTTCTAAAACTTCATAACTGTGAGAATTTTATAAAAACTACTTTCTGAAATCTTTAGGCTTTATGCTATTTGTTTGATTACGAATATAGAGTAATCATCTGTCAGACTGCATGTGCATGGTTCATGTGGTTAGAATTGTCTTCTTGGATGAGGATGTCAGACTGCATGTGCATGGTTCATGTGGTTAGAATTGTCTTCTTGGATGAGGATGTCAGACTGCATGTGCATGGTTCATGTGGTTAGAATTGTCTTCTTGGATGAGGATGTCAGACTGCATGCGCATGGTTCATGTGGTTAGAATTGTCTTCTTGGATGAGGATGTCAGACTGCATGTGCATGGTTCATGTGGTTAGAATTGTCTTCTTGGATGAGGATGTCAGACTGCATGTGCATGGTTCATGTGGTTAGAATTGTCTTCTTGGATGAGGATGTCAGACTGCATGTGCATGGTTCATGTGGTTAGAATTGTCTTCTTGGATGAGGATGTCAGACTGCATGTGCATGGTTCATGTGGTTAGAATTGTCTTCTTGGATGAGGATGTCAGACTGCATGTGCATGGTTCATGTGGTTAGAATTGTCTTCTTGGATGAGGATGTCAGACTGCATGCGCATGGTTCATGTGGTTAGAATTGTCTTCTTGGATGAGGATGTCAGACTGCATGTGCATGGTTCATGTGGTTAGAATTGTCTTCTTGGATGAGGATGTCAGACTGCATGCGCATGGTTCATGTGGTTAGAATTGTCTTCTTGGATGAGGATGTCAGACTGCATGCACATGGTTCATGTGGTTAGAATTGTCTTCTTGGATGAGGATGTCAGAATGCATGTGCATGGTTCATGTGGTTAGAATTGTCTTCTTGGATGAGGATGTCAGACTGCATGCGCATGGTTCATGTGGTTAGAATTGTCTTCTTGGATGAGGATGTCAGACTGCATGCGCATGGTTCATGTGGTTAGAATTGTCTTCTTGGATGAGGATGTCAGACTGCATGTGCATGGTTCATGTGGTTAGAATTGTCTTCTTGGATGAGGATGTCAGACTGCATGCGCATGGTTCATGTGGTTAGAATTGTCTTCTTGGATGAGGATGTCAGACTGCATGTGCATGGTTCATGTGGTTAGAATTGTCTTCTTGGATGAGGATGTCAGACTGCATGCGCATGGTTCATGTGGTTAGAATTGTCTTCTTGGATGAGGATGTCAGACTGCATGCGCATGGTTCATGTGGTTAGAATTGTCTTCTTGGATGAGGATGTCAGACTGCATGCGCATGGTTCATGTGGTTAGAATTGTCTTCTTGGATGAGGATGTCGGACTGCATGCACATGGTTTATGTGGTTAGAATTGTCTTCTTGGATGAGGATGTCAGATTGCATGCACATGGTTCATGTGGTTAGAATTGTCTTCTTGGATGAGGATGTTTGTTTGAGAGCAGAAAGTAGAATAATGGTATTCTATGCTCCAGTCAAGATTCTTTCACTTATATTCAGGCATTCAGTTTCTGGATGATGGAGGAAACCAGAGTGCTCTGAGGAAACCACCAACCTTCAACAAGTGAACTGACACAATAGAATCTGTCCAGAGTGGGATTTGTACATAGGCAGTGAGAGGCACTGTGATCCATAATTGTGGACTTTAGACAACTTGGACATCCAGGGCAGGAAGTTTGTTCAAGTTCAAAGAGAAGTCGTAAGAATTAAACCCCCAAATTATTTTAATCATATAAAGAATAGTTTCAATTTCAAACAACAAATTGTTCAATAATTAACAAATTAAAAAATAATTTTCTCTGCCTAGTAAAACCTGTGACCACCTCTATATAAAGACCACTTTCTTAAAAAATCAATATTTTGCAAGTCATATAGGTTGTCTTTATACACAGGTTTTATTTGTTTTACTTTAAAATTTGAATGGGAATTTAATGTTGCTTTAATGATTTAAACTTTTTAATGCCTTCTACTTATAAAATATACCTAGAATATATGACTATACTAATTTAAATGATCATATCTTGTAAATTCTTATGTGGTTTGGACTATCAAATCCCATTTTTAAAAAAAAAACAAACAAAAACAAAACAAAAACAAAAAAACCCAACTTTTTATTAATTTAGTTTCCCCAGTATACATGTACATTGCACATAAAGAATACGTGACTCGCTTGTTAATGTAGTATTTTTAATTATAATTTTAAAAAGATATGGTTATTTTTTTAGGAATTTAAATTTCTCTATGGTAATCATAAAACTGTAAATTTCATTTCATTTCATTTATTATAACCAAAATCATACACTTATAGGTATATACAATACAATATATATTTACATGTATGGTGGCAAATACATGGTCATACATTCATCTAAAATAAAAAGTACTGTTATCAAACATTTATCTATAAATTTTTCCTTATTTTGCATTGTACATGAAGAAATAATAACCTTGTTACTGAGAAATGAATGAGGATATATTATAATGAAGAACTTAAATTAGGGTGGATATAAAACACTAAACAACTTGATCAACTCTATACTATGTCAACATCCAATACACTTTTTTTAAGTGGAGAGGAGTGTAGTGAAGTGAAGAGGAGTAATTATGTTATGGTCTAGACCTTAGTCAAGATTCTTTTACTTCTATCAAGGCTGTGAGTTCTTAGATATCTTGAAGAAATGTGCAATGTACTCAGCAGAAAAACCCTATCTTTGGAAAGCAAACTGACAAACAATCTTACATGGAGATTTGCTTGAGTGGATACTGGTATTTTAAAAAACATAAGTGTAACTGTCAACAGTACTAGTAATAAATGTATCATGTAATTATAATACATGTACTAAAACCAAATACTTCCCCCTTCCTGTCACAGCCCCCACTCCCATTATTTTTTACTTTCATAATATGAGGTATTTATGGCCTTTAAAGGACTAGTCTACTTATTTATTTATTTATTTATTTATTTATTTATTTATTTATTTATTTATTTATCATAACCAAAAGTGTACACTTACAGGTATATAAATACCACATATATACATTTACATTTATGGACGGCAAATCATATAAACAGTCTATATACAGGACACCTGTGGAAATTACTATCATGACAATATTGCCACTGAAAGATGGAGCAAAATCCTATGTCCATAGTTGTCATTGCTAGAGTTTAGAAATGTTTGATTTTTGCACAATAAAAATGTCAGATAACATTGAAAAGAGTTTTGAAAGGACATGTATTGGTTTTCCCAGGTGTGACCATCATGAATATTCTAATTATGATGTCACATTGAATGAAGGTACAGAAGGGATAACTTTAACATAGTTATAATTGTTGCTTGTTTAAAACTTGAAAAATTGCTCTGTGTAAACACAAATTCAATTTTGGAAAAAAGAAAAGAATTTATTTTTCCTATCAGCAAATCAGGTAGGTCAGCAAATTTTGAAATATGTTTGATAGTTTTTTGTATGCTTGTTGAAAGAATGGTTTTATTTTTGGATTTTCATCTGCAATGAAGATTGAAGACAGCTAAATTATCATTTTTTTAAATACAAGTAATTTATATGTATTTATTTTATGACACATAAAATTACTACATCATTTATATATGTCATGTGGTAATTTACAAGTCTGAATATAGCAAGCCGTAACACTGGAAAACAGCTTATGGAAAATTAAAATTAAATATAGCACATAGAAATTGCAATACGATATCCAACATCATTGGAATACAAATCATGTGCTTATTTATATTTTCTAATTTAGCATGTGATCTATTTGTGTGTGTTATTTTTAGACAATATCATAAGTCCCCACGCTTGGCCTCTTGAATCAATAAAAACAATAAAATTACCTCCCCTTGTTTTGGAAAAACACATGCACTACATCAGGTTTCATAAACAGGTACTATTTTATTATTTTATAAACCACAGAATTTAAATTTTGAACTTAAAATGAGTTAAAATTGATTTCAAGACTAAATAGGGCCCAGTTTACAATTTAAGCCAATTGAAAATATGTGTATTTATAGTATTTACATGTGTCACAGCTAAAAATAGAACTTACATTATGTGTGTGTTTAAACATGTATGTATAGAATGTACGATGGTATATCAACAAGAAGGATGTTATCCACATAACTGTAAGTTGTAAACAAATTTTATTTTTCACATGATTTATATTTTTTTTAACTTAAGATAAATCTATATCTAGTAAACATCTAAACTATCTGACTTTATATGTAACTTTCATTATAAAATTCCTCAAAAACTATTATTATGTACGTATATTAATAATAACAATTGACTATTTACACTCCTATTTATTGATACAATTTAAGGATAGTTTTACTCACAATCCTTCAGATCCGACACTAATTAAGAAAATATATTTTATAAATTTTCCTGTATTTCCTTTTCTTATAGAATTATAGATGCCATCATTTTCCTGTATTTCCTTTTGATGTCATCATTTTGTAAATTTTGGGAAGAATCTAGGTCAAGAATAAAATTTCCGAATTTCCCTGACCTGGCAGGGGAATTTTTTTTTTTTTTTTTTTATTATTATTTTATTTATTTACCGGTACTTATTTATATATATTTTTTTTTTGTAAGTCAAAAGTGAAATTTCTAGCTGTGCCTTGCCTTTTACACCCCAGTAATGAGAGCCCTGACATGTGCTTTATTTTCACAGTACTACTATTGATTGACAAGAGCACATTTTGCAGTAAAAATGTGGTCCTTTAAGGGGTGGCCTGTCCCCCGCCAAAAGTAACATGTAGTTAAATAGCCTCTCTTAAAGTGTCCTGGAGGTAGGGCTAAGTATTTTATTAAATTTAAGAGAATTAATGAAATTGGGATTTTCCATGATCACTTCACAAATATATTAGTTAAAATAAAACTTGAAAAAAAACAGGTGGCGAAAAAGGGATTTTTTTTATTATACTGCATCCATTTTAAAATTTAGTTCATTTTATTTAAATTTCAAAAAGAGTGATTTCTTTAATCATTCCTAAAAAAATCTCAAATGTCGTCCTGGTGTCGCTCTTAATAATCAATGCAAAACTGAAACTAGGAAATTCCAATCTAAATCTGTTTTTATAAAACAAAACAAATCAAAGCTACTGGAATTCGTTTAATACTGAATATTTGTTTATTTTCAGAAAAATAAAATAGGAATACACACATTGTTATACATATAACTGAGAGAAAGTGTTAATGGTCACGGCTCCAAGTAACAATATATCGAGTATGGAAAATATGGATACAAATGATGAAACGCCAAAGCTGAATGGACACTGCCTGAACAATCCTGATGACACAGAGCATGATTATACTGCAGCATTAAAAGATGGAATTGCCTGGCTTCACTCGGACTCCTCCTTAACTGACATAACTTTGGTAGTTAAGGTGAAAATTTCCATGTCATCGTGTCGTATTGGCGATGTTCTCACATTATTTCAGAACAATGTTTGCTTGTTCAATGAGGGAGAAAAATGAAATGAAATAGTGTTACACTCTATCCACGCTCAGACATTTAAAAGAATTCTAAAATATTTACACTGGAAATACTTTATGAAGACCTAGATGATCTATTCTCTGTCTCAATTTATCTGCAAATCGAGAGTCTCATACAAGTCTGTCAAAAAAAGTTATGTGCAGTTCTAGATTCTGCCAATGTTTTAAATCTATGGAGACTGTCCAAACTTAATCTTCCACAATGTGAGTTATTGCATCAAGCATGCACATCATGGTTGATGTCAAGTTTTGCAGCCAATTTTGGAAAATCGGAAGATATGCTAACTATGGAAAAAGACGAGCTTTTACATCTGATTTCGAGTAGCTTATTGTTTGCTCCGAATGAAGACGTTGTCTGTAGAAACATCATGAGTTGGTGTAATCATGACAGCATTTCAAGAAATAAGCATTTAATGGAATTATTTGAATGTGTCCGTTTACCACTTGTCAAACCAAAGTTTCTACAAACATTTATAGACAGCTTGACACAAGAACAGAAACATTTACTAAATCCTTATTTATCAGAAGCAGTAAGTTACCAAGAAAATACAGCTAGGCAGTGTGATTTTACTTCACATAGGACGGAAAACCGTACTGCATCATTTAGTGAAAAAGTCTTATTGACTATCATCGTAGATCAAATTTGGTTTTATTCATTTCAGAAACGAAAATGGGTTAAACTTTCGAGCAATCCTGTGCGGTTTGAGCTGGGGTTTGGTACATGTACGTATGGCCAGAGTGACCTGTATGTAACAGGTGGTTATAATTGTTATCTTTGTTATAAGTTTAATGGAAGGTCAACGCTATGTAACTGGCAAAAATGTCCTGCAATGCTGGATGTTAGATGGAACCATTCAATGATAGCTGTTGACCATTCCATCTATGTACTAGGAGGAAATGGCAAAGGTTCAGAAAAGCCACTTGACACGATTGAGAAGCATACCCTTGGGACGGATACTTGGACGGCATGTGGAAAATTACTTATCCCAGCGTCTTATATTGCTACAGCTGCAGTACACCACAAGATATATCTGTTTGGTGGAGAATCCCCAGAAAGGTACCTACAGGTGATTCAATGTTTCTGTACCATGACTAATACAACAACAGAATTACCATACCAGAGCTTCCCTGTTCACGAAACATTTATTCTGTTGGTTTTGACAAAGAAATATATCTGCTGACAACCAATCAAAACAAGACTTTAATATTTTCTTTCCACAAGGACTGGGTAAAGGAGGTGACTTCATATTCCAGTGGTTATAGGATGGTTCATTCAGCCAAACGTATAAACTTTTCCAGCATTTACAAAAGAGGTTCAAAGCTAGTATTACTTGGTGGAATTCATCCTGTGGAAGAGTCAAGTGGACAGAAAATATACAAAACCTCAAAGAAAATTATTGAGATTGATCTAAAGACTAACAAACACACAGAACTGGAAGAAACATTGCCACACAGCCTCAGGGAATCCGATGTCACATGATCACTATCAGTAAGAGTCACCTCCAGTGTAGCAAGACATAAGAGCTTTCAGCAATTTTGTCTATCAAAAACATACCAAGTCAGAGTTCAATCTAGGATTTTTCAGAAGGACTATTTTCAAAAATTTCCTCTAAAACACAACAACAATATTATTTTTACATTCACATTATAGTAAAACATTGTATCTTTGCCACCATTTGTTAAGTGAGATTTTTGGCATCATAAAGGGTTTTGGTAATATAAAGTGAGGGTAGCTTATAAAAACAAAACAGACGTAGACTTCAAAATAGTCTAGCAATAAACAAGGTGACAAAATCATCAAGGGGCATGGTAACAAGGTTATACTGTATATTAAATATGGCCAAATAAGGCATTGACAATGGGGTCATTTTGGCAAAATAAGGAATCAATATGGTACCCCTTCTAGAAAGAATGCTGTCAAGAAGAGCAAATCCTAGTTACTATGCAACTCAATAACTTTGCCACCTGTGTTTTTTCCACAGTATTTTGAAGTCACAAAATCTGGTTTTTTTTATGTTCTTTTTTTCTTTATAAGTCTCCCAGGACTTATCACCACATCTCCTTACAACACCAAAGTTTGACTGAACAAATGGTGATGAATCAATCTTTAACTGCATTTTGTGGCTACATGTGACACCATTTTAACCCTTTGGTATCAATGTATGGATAAATATCAAAACATAATAGGGTCTGTGAATCTTGTCATGTGACCTGACCCCAGTTTCACAATCATTCCTTAACTAAGAATTTCCTTAACTTAAATTTAGCAAATTTTAGCAAGCTCCTTTCGGAACAATAAATAAATATTTTTTGTCAAAACTAAATGCAGATGTCAAAAACTTTATGTAATCTTTAAATTTCCCAATATCTTATCAATTAACAAAATTATAAAGGTTTTAAAGCCAGATTTAAGATAAGGAAAATTTTAAGTTAAGAATGATTGTGAAACCGGGGCCAGCACTATTTTGAAATTTCCGAGTACAAGAATGATAGATCTGCTTAGTAACCAGATAAAATCACATGACCTATAAATTGATCATTTGACATGACTAACATGTAACAGAGTTTGTCGTTGCTGTACCAAATGATACCCCCTAATTATTTATGTAGAACATTAAATATGGAATCATGTTGGTTCTAGTTTTCCCCATAAAAATCATGTTTATCTAGGAGTTTGCAACAAATGTTTTCAAAATTGTCTCACAGAATCTTTAAGGGGTGTTGATCATGTGATCAGTGGTGACTAGTGGTGAGCCCCATTTTGGAAAACACTTTGGTATCTGAGTACAAAATTAAAAAAAATCTAACAAAACACGAAGACCTTATAATGGTTCAAAAACGTATGACAAAATATTTATTGTTAAAATGTTTTATATTTGAAATGACTGATTGATGTTATTAACCATAATGTAATCGGTTGGCAATCAAGAAGTAAACATTTGTTAATACATGTATTTGTGTTGGGAGCAGGTTTGTGAAAAGAAATATTGATGCTAAATCTTGCCATTTTTCATCAACATCACAACACTTGAATCTCTTATATCAATCATGAAAACTTTTATATATTCAAATTACATGTACAGTAGAACTTTGATAACTCGAAGTGCATGGGACTTAGCTGATGACTTCCAGTTATCGAAATTGAAGGATGACGTCACAATTTAGACTTTCATTTTTATGCGAGAAGTGTTAGATGATGTTAAACTGTTTACCGATACACTAGTGTCATATGTATTACATAAATACATGTACATGTAATAATAAACGAAATATATTCAATTTAATAATGATGTTTTATAAGGACTCCTGGTGACAACAAACGCATACATTACACAAAATGTGTATTAGCAATACATGATCATACTGCATTCAAATAACTGAATCAGATACATATATTCATGTACATGTGTATGTAATAATCATAATTATTATGATAAAATACATATATGCAAGACAAGAGGCATTTTATAGAAATCATAACATTAGTGTGCGTACCACGTTGCGGTCATTAAAATCAAGCTTGGATAAATCACTTGAAAATTTGCTGTTATCGCCAGCGGCACAAAACTTGGCTTCTACTAAGAAGTAAAACATACACTTCATCACCCCTTACAGAAAAGAGTACTAATCCTTTAATTGGAACTAATTAATACAGTAGCAGAACCATTGATCTGTACCACTTCTCCTCCCATTAATCGGATTATACTGAAGCCTATAGCCCAAGGCCGATTAATTTCTGTGATTTCACTGCTTGTTCTATTGATCACTCATTGTTAAATATTTCGAGCTTTAGCAGGTGGTTTGTCATACAATGTTTAATTTGGCACCTTAACATTACTTTGAGTTATCGGGGGTATTCGAATTATAAGAGTTTGAGTTATCGAAGTTGTATTTATATAGTTATATAGAAAACCGGTTGGGACAAAATAATGACTTTAAGTTATCCGTGGTATTCGAGATATCGAAGTTCTACAGTACATGCCATTTTAATCTAGTTGTCACAGCATTTTCATTGTTTTCTGTTCCCAATTGATGTATTGTCAGTCACGCCCACAATGTTCCGACACTGGCCGCCATCACTGTACCAAAGCAGCGTCACGGCAACTAATGATGTCTAGTGTCAGTGACATCATTAAATGGCACAATTCAGTTTGAGTTTTCATTCTCATTATCTGTAATTCAAGCACGTCAGCCCTTTGTCGGAACATTGTGGGCATGGCTTGCGATCCGTCAATTATATATGAGTAAACTTATACAGACAAAAAGTGGCAGAATTAAAATTGAAAACAAATTTACTTTGCAATGTTTTTACAATGTATGGTTATTTACAACAAGATGTATTTTCGAAGTGTTTGAAATTAAGTTACTAAAAATACTGGAAACCAACACCTGTGAATAGTGGAGTATGGTGTTGTTAAAAAGTAGATACCAAGTGGCATTCAGTAGAGTTCTAATATTATAAAAAGAATTTGTAAGAAATAAATTAGATCTCACACTAGTTAACAACATATCTTCTTTTTAATCATTGACTAGTTTCGTCCTGAAGACACCAGAAATATTCTGGCGAATCTAGTCGATTATTTAAAAAGTAATATATTTGCTAACTAGTGTTGAGATCTGATTTATTTCTTACAAATTGAAATAAGTTAGAATTCTAGCTGGCCCAAGAACATTAAGAAATTTACAAAATACTACAGTCAGACTGAAAAGTTACAAGTCTCAGACTTGTGGACTGGCCAGTTTTAGAATCCCCTTTTTAAGAGCAAAGAAATTAACCAAACATGCTTCCATTTGATATTATTCACAATTTTCAATACCAGTATTTTGTTGTTTTTTTTCTGATTACAACAATTTTTCAGTCCCCTTTGCAATAAAATATATTTACTAATCTAATATGTTTGTGTTTTGTGGTGTTTTTCCATTTAATTGAGCCTTGTTATAACAGAAATCATTTATGGTAACTGCAAAATTGTTTACATAATGGCTACTTTTGCATGACACATTGTCTCATGGTGATACACCCATGTGCAAAATATGGTATGCCTATGTCAAAGAACAAAGAAATTGTGGCCCAGACACAAATCTGCACAGACAGATGGACAGATGGACAGTGATTCTTATATGTATATACCCTCTGAACTTTGTTTGGGAGGGGGGGGGGGTATAACAATATTCTATCAATATATTCTATCAATAAGTCTTCAATCTGGAAAGGGCCTATGCATCATTGCCCCCCCCCCCCCCCCCAAAAAAAAATTACTTTGTCCCACATAAATACTGTCTATGGGCCAACCCTGGTTCATCTTAATTCTGAATGATCTAATTCTACCTACAGTATAACTTCGATAACTCGAACTTCGATATCTTGAATACCACGGATAACTCGAAGTAATAATTTTGTCCCGACAGGTTTTCTATATAAAGTATATAAATACAACTTTGATAACTCAAACTCCTGTAACTCGAATTACCCCGATAACTCGAAGTAATGTTAAGGTGCAAAATTAAAAATTATAGGAAAAACAACCTTCTAAAACTCGAAATATTTTTAACAATGGGTGACGAATAGAACGTTTCAGTGAGAACACGGAAAGTAATCGACAGTTAGCTATAATACTTCCGTATAATCCGACTAATAATTTGAAATGTGGTACAGATCAAAGGTTTTGCTACTGTATTAATTAGTATCAATTAAAAGATTAGTACTCATGTATATTGTTTCTTTGACAAAAAAAACACATATATTAATGAAATAAATGCATAAAGTTATTTTAAAATGTTGACCCATTTTCTAGAAACATGGCCCTATTTTTTTCAAGGCCTAGACCAGGATGACTCGACCAACTACATTTCTGGATCAAACTCTGTATCAGCTAACAAACTAACTGCATGATGAAGTGTAAAAGGTTAGACCAAAACGTGTTGTCTAAACACTATATCCCAGAAAAATAAGTCAGTAAAGCCAGATTAAATGTAAACTTACCCTGACTGTCCTGAAGTGCTAGACAGGCATTAGCTATTGTATCCAGCACCATTAGTCGAAGACGTGGATTTTTGGACGACATCAAATGTTTGCTTCTTAACATAATCTGTAACAAAAATCCATATACATGTAGTTGAGAAACTAAAACCTTGCACACATTCAATGTAAAAGTGTTGAGTGAGTTGAGTAATGGTGTTTAATGTTGCCAGTTATAGGCGAAGGTGTAGAAATTTTGCCTGTGTGTTGCATTGATGGCATTATACAGCAGGGTTCTTTATCGTGCCATGGAACCTCGTTTATTTTAAGTTCCCATCCGAAAGAACCACGACTTCCATATCATAATGCCAAGTGCTTGGTGAAAGAACAGTCACTGCCTATTTTCAAGTCTTGGGTCAGACCCGGTCTTGGCTCGAACCCACAACCTCCCACTTATGGAGTGAGCAGACAATCACTACAACACTTTAAATTTAGCTTTAGCATGTATGGATTTGCATTTACATTTTTGCCATTAAACTGTTGGTAAAAATAAAAAAAACATGATTTTAAGAAATTGACACAGAGTTACCTCCCATTTTGATATGGATAGAAAACACCTTACCATAATGCATAAAATGTTTAGAAACAGGTGTATAAAAAACCCAGTGCAGGTTTTAATAATGCATACACATTACCATGCAAATAATAATATCTTTTACTGTAAAAGTATTTAATTTTGCGGTGAGCAAATTTCCACTTATTTCGCAGTTATTTGTTTTGCGCAAAAATTAAAACAAAGCGAAAATTAAATTAAAATTAAATGTGTATTAGTGTATATCTAAAAATCGCAAAAATTTAACTACATGGATATGTCTAAATTTCATATACCTGGAAAAAATACAGGGGAAATTAAAATATGTTTACAGTATGACACATATACAGACCAAGTAAATTTCACACCATTCAAAAACCTGCTTGTAAAGACCATGTTTGCCTTGGGTTGTTTAATTGACTGTACAATGTTTGTATTTAATGGTAAGACAACTAAAGACAGAAGTATCTTCCTGAAGAGCAGGAGGTCATGGTTTCAAACCCAGTTGACATTACAATTTGAGATACTGCTGCCTCACCTTTTGCTCGGTATTTAGATGAGTATCAACTGGTTCATCAGGCTTCATTATAATGTGATTAGGGGAGTGGTTTGCTTGTCTACCATGTGGCATACTGACTCTGTGAGCATCTAAAAGTTGCCCAGACTGTGCTCTAGTACAAGGGAAGCATTCACACATAAACAAGATTGTTCCTAATAAATAACTGAAAAATTGCTGAAGCAATGTTAAATAATATTGCAGCAAACAAACAACCAAAACAGAGAGAGGTTATCTTACCTGTTTAACAATAAGAACATGCTGGGGTTGCTCTTTTTTACCATCAGACTGTGTCAGATCATCGTCATCATGATCTGTTTGGGATTTGTCTTTCTTTAAATCATCATAATCTGGGCCGATATCTTCTTCGTTAGTAAGGTCGTCAGCAATTTGTTTCTGCTTATGATATTCCAACATGACATCGGTTAAATCCTGATTAGATTCACTGGGTTTGTCTTCATTCTTCAAAAGCTTGGACTTACTTTGGTCTTGAGATGAAATTTCTCCCTACAAAAACAGAGTAACAGAGAAATAAATTTAAAACTAGCCATAACTGAAATGGGATTTCATTTCAAAAGTGTACTCAATTACAACTCTAACTGAAAAATCTATGTTTTCCCAAGATACCATGTGCATGATCGAAATATAAATAGCCAATGAAACATCTACATCAAACAAATATTGTTGTTCCTGTGAAGTTTCATAAATATCTGTTTCACAGCTCTTGAGAACAGTGACAAAAACCAAAAGATTAAATTATTGTGAACTGATGAATTGACTCTTAACATTACACTCTATAATTGTATATGTATATATAGATTTAACTTGCCTTTTCAGAAGGAAACCATCTAACAACAGCTTTTGTAAGCTCATTCAGAACACCCATGAATAAACTGGCTTCTTGACTGTAATAATTATCTAAAGATGAAAGAATCTGAAAATAAAAATCAAATAGCTTTATATTGTGGAAGAACAAAATAATCTCTCCATAACTCACTTATTTCAAAGGGAGATAACTCAAACCAAACGATTTCAATGGTTTTGACTGTGTTATCACTATTTGGAGAACACCGTATCAGTTGAAAAGCTGATAAGATATCTGTGTATGAAGTTGGTCATAATTATCATTTATAACATATCTAAAAAAGGGAGGTTGTGGGTTTTAATCAGCAGCGGGTTCACACATATATAAATATAAAATTTTTGATACTGCTTCCTTACCTGCTGCTCTCAATTAAAAGGACAGAGTATCACTGGTTCACATGAAGTCAATATATTGTGACTTGAGGAGTAATATGCTTGCCTGTAACATACTAACCCTGTGAGCTAGCACCTTAAGGTAGTTCCATACTTTACAAATCGCCTGAAAACACATATTGAAATTTTGATATGTTGTACATAGGCATAAACCATTCAACATGCCAAAATTTCAGGGCAGGTATTCAACTTGCTTAAGAAGTTCTGAAGCGCCACCTGGCGGCCATTTTCACGACATAAATGATCAAAATATTACTACTGTTATCAACAAATAAGCTTTTATAATTTTTTGTCATGCTTAGAAACCAAAAGTCTCTTGCATCTAAATTAACCATTATGTAATGAAGATTATTTAAACCAATGGAATTTTACTTCCGGTCACTTAGTATTTTTCTACAGCGCCACCTATTAAGAGAGAACATTAAATTTCCAGAAAACTAAAAGTAACACCCTTTCGTTAATTTGTAGATTTTAAAAAAACTAAGTCGAATACGACCCCTGATTTTCACATATACTGCACCTGAATATATAAGTTTGATTTTCGAAAACAAAAAATAGGGGGTCGTCAAGCTACTTTTTTCATAAAACTGCATCAAAATCCTGAAACAAGAAAAAAGCCTCATTCCTTAGGCAAGAAGTTACCAATAATGTCCTAGGATACTATAATGAACTCATTGTTTTTCGTTTGGTATTAACAAATAAACAAAAATACTGATTGTGAGCTATTTGGCTGTGCAAAAGAAAACCAGTTTAAATTTCATATGGTCTGTCACCCATAGAAACCCATAGCAACCGTTACCCAACACAGATCAGTTAAAATGGAAAGGGGATTCGTATACATTGATGAAGCGTTCTTGATTCTAGGCGCTGAAAGTAACCCAAATACAAGAGCATAGCCAAACTGCTAAAATTTGACACCGAGAAAATTGATCATCATTATGTTTATTGAAAAATCGTCAGTTTGTATTTAAAATCATTGGGAAAAAACAAACATAAAGCGGCATTTAAAATACCGTCTTCAAAATTTAAACAATGTACTCAAATCTTTCAATTATTTAGAATAGTACTCTCAACAGTGTAGATTTACCTAATTTCCGTATATATATATATATATATATATATATATATATATTAAAATAGTTTACAGAATTAATATTGTGAATTCTAATCTTTTGTGAATGCAAAAAATTATTCTCCTGAATGATAGCATAACAGCGTTCCCGCCAAAATTCTGTAGGCGCCGAAGACCACACATTCGTGACGTCATAGATAAAAAGACGTCAAATTTGACATTTCGACCGTACGCACAAAACGACGACGTCACCATGGTATGGAACTACCTTAAAGACACCCTCAGTGCATGGTAGTACAAGGCAGATTATAAAATACACTCGCACATCTCATAAATTCATTGTTAAAATAATCATTAGAGATTAATGAACTTTCTTTCCTCATGAATAGCTGAAACATTTTTGATTCAACATTACAACCAAACAACCAATAACTACAGTACTAATGTGGTCATCACTTAAATCTATGACCCAATTGTTCAAAGTTTAGTTTGCTTTTCCAATTGTTTAGGGAAAATTTGTATTTTGTATTTTTTAAAATTCCTTGACAAAAGTTATTACATATGATTGCTGTTATTAAAAGAATAGATTTAAGTCAAATTTGTATGTCTACGATAAATATTTGTCATTTTCAAAAATTTTGAAATTTCACTAATCACTTGGTTAAGCTTACAGTGCTTTGAACAACCAGATCCTGGTAGCAAAATAAAGGAATAAATTACCTCTTGTATGGTGTCATCTATAAATGGTAGAATTTCAGTGCTGCTATATTGTAAAATAACTTTTAAAACTGTGGGACTTCTTCTGTTGTCCATAAAATGTCGAAGTCTCAGTGAAATAGCATTTACTAAGTAATCAACATTCTTCTTAATAAGCTCATCTATAGAACTATGAAGAAAAGAAATATAAAACATCAAAGGTTAAAAGTAATTTCAGAAATTTTATTACAAATATGTTTACATAAACGGCAAACTCGGGTAAGAATTGAAAATATGAAATCAAGAGATTACATGTCTTGATAATCCAGTGATCATATACTGCATAGCAATGGCATTATAAATGCAAACATTTTGGCAATGAAAAGTACCGGTAATTCAAATACAAACATTTCACCAATGAAAAGTAGGTTACTTAACAAACCATTCATCAATGAAATTACTTATTTCCTTGTTTAAGTTATTGGATTCTGGTCTCTTTGGTGTCGGCAATATAAATAGCCCTTTTTACAAGAGAAAGTTAAATAGTATTACTTACTTGTAATGACAGGCAGTGTAGATATCACATAGGGACAGATAAGCTGTATTACTTACTTGTAATGACAGGCAGTGTAGATATCACATAGGGACAGATAAGCTGTATTACTTACTTGTAATGACAGGCAGTGTAGATATCACATAGGGACAGATAAGCAGTATTACTTACTTGTAATGACAGGCAGTGTAGATATCACATAGGGACAGATAAGCTGTATTACTTACTTGTAATGACAGGCAGTGTAGATATTACATAGGGACAGATAAGTTGTATTACTTACTTGTAATGACAGGCAGTGTAGATATCACATAGGGACAGATAAGCTGTATTACTTACTTGTAATGACAGGCAGTGTAGATATCACATAGGGACAGATAAGCTGTATTACTTACTTGTAATGACAGGCAGTGTAGATATTACATAGGGACAGATACGCTGTATTACTTACTTGTAATGACAGGCAGTGTAGATATCACATAGGGACAGATAAGCTGTATTACTTACTTGTAATGACAGGCAGTGTAGATATCACATAGGAACAGATAAGCTGTATTACTTACTTGTAGTGACAGGCAGTGTAGATATCACATAGGGACAGATAAGCTGTATTACTTACTTGTAATGACAGGCAGTGTAGATATCACATAGGGACAGAAAAGCTGTATTACTTACTTGTAATGACAGGCAGTGTAGATATCACATAGGGACAGATAAGCTGTATTACTTACTTGTAATGACAGGCAGTGTAGATATCACATAGGCACAGATAAGCTGTATTACTTACTTGTAATGACAGGCAGTGTAGATATCACATAGGGACAGATAAGCTGTATTACTTACTTGTAATGACAGGCAGTGTAGATATCACATAGGGACAGATAAGCTGTATTACTTACTTGTAATGACAGGCAGTGTAGATATCACATAGGGACAGAAAAGCTGTATTACTTACTTGTAATGACAGGCAGTGTAGATATCACATAGGGACAGAAAAGCTGTATTACTTACTTGTAATGACAGGCAGTGTAGATATCACATAGGGACAGATAAGCTGTATTACTTACTTGTAATGACAGGCAGTGTAGATATCACATAGGGACAGATAAGCTGTATTACTTACTTGTAATGACAGGCAGTGTAGATATCACATAGGGACAGATAAGCTGTATTACTTACTTGTAATGACAGGCAGTGTAGATATCACACAGGGACAGATAAGCTGTATTACTTACTTGTAATGACAGGCAGTGTAGATATCACATAGGGACAGATAAGGTGTATTACTTACTTGTAATGACAGGCAGTGTAGATATCACATAGGGACAGATAAGCTGTATTACTTACTTGTAATGACAGGCAGTGTAGATAT
The DNA here is from genome assembly GCA_021292105.1 of Anadara kagoshimensis. Classification (NCBI taxonomy): domain Eukaryota; kingdom Metazoa; phylum Mollusca; class Bivalvia; order Arcoida; family Arcidae; genus Anadara; species Anadara kagoshimensis. Next base: position 58,974,241 of record CM037870.1, on the reverse strand, counting down.
CACACAGGGACAGATAAGCTGTATTACTTACTTGTAATGACAGGCAGTGTAGATATCACATAGGGACAGATAAGCTGTATTACTTACTTGTAATGACAGGCAGTGTAGATATCACATAGGGACAGATAAGCTGTATTACTTACTTGTAATGACAGGCAGTGTAGATATCACACAGGGACAGATAAGCTGTATTACTTACTTGTAATGACAGGCAGTGTAGATATCACATAGGAACAGATAAGCTGTATTACTTACTTGTAGTGACAGGCAGTGTAGATATCACATAGGGACAGATAAGCTGTATTACTTACTTGTAATGACAGGCAGTGTAGATATCACATAGGGACAGAAAAGCTGTATTACTTACTTGTAATGACAGGCAGTGTAGATATCACATAGGGACAGATAAGCTGTATTACTTACTTGTAATGACAGGCAGTGTAGATATCACATAGGGACAGATAAGCTGTATTACTTACTTGTAATGTCAGGCAGTGTAGATATCACATAGGGACAGATAAGCTGTATTACTTACTTGTAGTGACAGGCAGTGTAGATATCACATAGGGACAGATAAGCTGTATTACTTACTTGTAGTGACAGGCAGTGTAGATATCACATAGGGACAGATAAGCTGTATTACTTACTTGTAATGACAGGCAGTGTAGATATCACATAGGGACAGATAAGCTGTATTACTTACTTGTAATGACAGGCAGTGTAGATATCACATAGGGACAGATAAGCTGTATTACTTACTTGTAATGACAGGCAGTGTAGATATCACATAGGGACAGATAAGCTGTATTACTTACTTGTAATGACAGGCAGTGTAGATATCACATAGGGACAGATAAGCTGTATTACTTACTTGTAATGACAGGCAGTGTAGATATCACATAGGGACAGATAAGCTGTATTACTTACTTGTAATGACAGGCAGTGTAGATATTACATAGGGACAGATAAGCTGTATTACTTACTTGTAATGACAGGCAGTGTAGATATCACATAGGGACAGATAAGCTGTATTACTTACTTGTAGTGACAGGCAGTGTAGATATCACATAGGGACAGATAAGCTGTATTACTTACTTGTAATGACAGGCAGTGTAGATATCACATAGGGACAGATAAGCTGTATTACTTACTTGTAATGACAGGCAGTGTAGATATCACATAGGGACAGATAAGCTGTATTATTTACTTGTAATGACAGGCAGTGTAGATATCACATAGGGACAGATAAGCTGTATTACTTACTTGTAATGACAGGCAGTGTAGATATCACATAGGGACAGATAAGCTGTATTACTTACTTGTAATGACAGGCAGTGTAGATATCACATAGGGACAGATAAGCTGTATTACTTACTTGTAATGACAGGCAGTGTAGATATCACATAGGGACAGATAAGCTGTATTACTTACTTGTAATGACAGGCAGTGTAGATATTACATAGGGACAGATAAGCTGTATTACTTACTTGTAATGACAGGCAGTGTAGATATTACATAGGGACAGATAAGCTGTATTACTTACTTGTAATGACAGGCAGTGTAGATATCACATAGGGACAGATAAGCTGTATTACTTACTTGTAATGACAGGCAGTGTAGATATCACATAGGGACAGATAAGCTGTATTACTTACTTGTAATGACAGGCAGTGTAGATATCACATAGGGACAGATAAGCTGTATTACTTACTTGTAATGACAGGCAGTGTAGATATTACATAGGGACAAATACGCTGTATTACTTACTTGTAATGACAGGCAGTGTAGATATCACATAGGGACAGATAAGCTGTATTACTTACTTGTAATGACAGGCAGTGTAGATATCACATAGGGACAGATAAGCTGTATTACTTACTTGTAATGACAGGCAGTGTAGATATCACATAGGGACAGATAAGCAGTATTACTTACTTGTAATGACAGGCAGTGTAGATATCACATAGGGACAGATAAGCTGTATTACTTACTTGTAATGACAGGCAGTGTAGATATCACATAGGGACAGATACGCTGTATTACTTACTTGTAATGACAGGCAGTGTAGATATCACATAGGGACAGATAAGCTGTATTACTTACTTGTAATGACAGGCAGTGTAGATATCACATAGGGACAGATAAGCTGTATTACTTACTTGTAATGACAGGCAGTGTAGATATCACATAGGGACAGATAAGCTGTATTACTTACTTGTAATGACAGGCAGTGTAGATATCACATAGGGACAGATAAGCTGTATTACTTACTTGTAGTGACAGGCAGTGTAGATATCACATAGGGACAGATAAGCTGTATTACTTACTTGTAATGACAGGCAGTGTAGATATTACATAGGGACAAATACGCTGTATTACTTACTTGTAATGACAGGCAGTGTAGATATCACATAGGGACAGATAAGCTGTATTACTTACTTGTAATGACAGGCAGTGTAGATATCACATAGGGACAGATAAGCTGTATTACTTACTTGTAATGACAGGCAGTGTAGATATCACATAGGGACAGATAAGCTGTATTACTTACTTGTAATGACAGGGAGTGTAGATATCACATAGGGACAGATAAGCTGTATTACTTACTTGTAATGACAGGCAGTGTAGATATCACATAGGGACAGATAAGCTGTATTACTTACTTGTAATGACAGGCAGTGTAGATATCACATAGGGACAGATAAGCTGTATTACTTACTTGTAATGACAGGCAGTGTAGATATCACATAGGGACAGATAAGCTGTATTACTTACTTGTAATGACAGGCAGTGTAGATATCACATAGGGACAGATAAGCTGTATTACTTACTTGTAATGACAGGCAGTGTAGATATTACATAGGGACAGATAAGCTGTATTACTTACTTGTAATGACAGGCAGTGTAGATATACATAGGGACAGATAAGCTGTATTACTTACTTGTAATGACAGGCAGTGTAGATATCACATAGGGACAGATAAGCTGTATTACTTACTTGTAATGACAGGCAGTGTAGATATCACATAGGGACAGATAAGCTGTATTACTTACTTGTAATGACAGGCAGTGTAGATATCACATAGGGACAGATAAGCTGTATTACTTACTTGTAATGACAGCAGTGTAGATATTACATAGGGACAAATACGCTGTATTACTTACTTGTAATGACAGGCAGTGTAGATATCACATAGGGACAGATAAGCTGTATTACTTACTTGTAATGACAGGCAGTGTAGATATCACATAGGGACAGATAAGCTGTATTACTTACTTGTAATGACAGGCAGTGTAGATATCACATAGGGACAGATAAGCAGTATTACTTACTTGTAATGACAGGCAGTGTAGATATCACATAGGGACAGATAAGCTGTATTACTTACTTGTAATGACAGGCAGTGTAGATATCACATAGGGACAGATACGCTGTATTACTTACTTGTAATGACAGGCAGTGTAGATATCACATAGGGACAGATAAGCTGTATTACTTACTTGTAATGACAGGCAGTGTAGATATCACATAGGGACAGATAAGCTGTATTACTTACTTGTAATGACAGGCAGTGTAGATATCACATAGGGACAGATAAGCTGTATTACTTACTTGTAATGACAGGCAGTGTAGATATCACATAGGGACAGATAAGCTGTATTACTTACTTGTAGTGACAGGCAGTGTAGATATCACATAGGGACAGATAAGCTGTATTACTTACTTGTAATGACAGGCAGTGTAGATATTACATAGGGACAAATACGCTGTATTACTTACTTGTAATGACAGGCAGTGTAGATATCACATAGGGACAGATAAGCTGTATTACTTACTTGTAATGACAGGCAGTGTAGATATCACATAGGGACAGATAAGCTGTATTACTTACTTGTAATGACAGGCAGTGTAGATATCACATAGGGACAGATAAGCTGTATTACTTACTTGTAATGACAGGGAGTGTAGATATCACATAGGGACAGATAAGCTGTATTACTTACTTGTAATGACAGGCAGTGTAGATATCACATAGGGACAGATAAGCTGTATTACTTACTTGTAATGACAGGCAGTGTAGATATCACATAGGGACAGATAAGCTGTATTACTTACTTGTAATGACAGGCAGTGTAGATATCACATAGGGACAGATAAGCTGTATTACTTACTTGTAATGACAGGCAGTGTAGATATCACATAGGGACAGATAAGCTGTATTACTTACTTGTAATGACAGGCAGTGTAGATATTACATAGGGACAGATACGCTGTATTACTGATGAATGCTTTCTGGTCACCTAACTTTTCCAGCAATGGATACAAAGTGTGGATTAAAAATGGAATAAATCGCTCTTCAAGTACCTGAATGAAATTAAGAAAAACACAGTTGTTTGTATAGTTTACCTTAATCTAAACACTAGTTACAGTTTGCATGGTGAATAAGTTCACCAAGGAAGATTTTTTGAGTCACAATGCATTGCATTTCTCAAGATATGGTAGCTTTATTTCAAACCCAAATGTGAGAAACTTTGGGGGGGGGGGGGGGGGGGGGTGTTATTAAGTTTTAAATGTATTAAGTATTAAAACCTAAACAATCCAGCCAGCATGGTCACATTACACTATACACAATGTAAAAGATAAAAATGTACAAAAAATCAAAATAAGTTATTGTGGCATGTCTATTTATAATTCTTTTAGGGTGCAATTGACTATTTTGAGGAAAGGAATAATAATGTTATGTTCATTTACTATGCACTGTGTATTACAGTAAATAAACCTTACCTTAGCAGGAACCTCGGCCTTTCACTGCCTAGGTTGAATCCCACAGAGGACAGATCCTAATGTGAAAATCTTTATAAGTTTGCTTGTCTAAGGTTGGTTGTTTTCTCTGGGCACTTCAGTTTCCTCTACCATTCCTGAACTGACTGCCTTGATTTAAATAAAAGAATCTTGACTGGGGCTTAAACCACTATTACTAAACTCAAGTTACCTTAGCAAAAACTCCAAATCCTTCTAAGAACAGACAAATCTGTAATGTGTTCTTGTTAAATATACTGATATTTTGTTCTGCATCTGTCAACATTAATGTGAAGGTTTTGAGTTGATTTTCAGGTGACATGTCATCATCATCTCCATGGACAGGACTTGTTATCAAGTCAAAGTTAGATGGTGATAGATATTCTTCTATCAACATGCTACAAAACATAAATAAAGCAATAGTGAAAGTTTTGGCTATTAAGGGAAGTAGTGGTACATAATAATTATTAAGGGGAGATAATGCAAGTTCTATCCCATAAAATGAGACAAGCCCATGCTTTTCACTGAAATACATATATAAAGTTCCTAAAAATGATGCAAAATTATGACTAATAGTGGCAATGAAGCAAGATTTTACTGTATTTTAAATAGTCTGATCAATTTTAATTGGTGACATTAAAAAGTCCAGAATTTAGGGATAATATACATGCTAAAGAAACTTAGGAAATTTTTATAAGGATTTTAATTCATTCATTTTACTAATTAATTCGAGAAAAAAGCTATGACTAGACCTAGTTTTAAAATCATTCCTTTACTTAAATCTGGAAAAATTTGAAACCTTTATAATTTTCTTAATTACAGTTGAATCTGGTTATCTCATAGCCTTTAACTTGAATTATGTAATTATTTATTACCTTATAATATTTTCTAAATCTTCTGTTTTATACTTCTTTTCTACTGATTTGTTTAATTTGTTTGTGTCTGAATAAAAAAAAACAAATAAATTTCTTAAACTGTAATATAAATTAATACAATACATCTTAAATGTGATGCATTTAAATATAGAAACATAGCACTGCTGTGCAATTGTATGGCGTAGTTGGGAAAATGGTGTTGTGGCAAGACATAATATAACCGAAATCCCCCCCCCCCTGATTTAGTCTTGATATGAGTGAAATATTCTTGACAGGGCATAAAACCTTTTAATTAATCTACTAATGTGATGTAATATAAAACAAGAGGCCCATGGGCCTTAACGCTCACCTGTGACCTTGACCTTTGAACCCATGAGGTTCATTCATATATCAAAATGATCATAAGGCCAATATTCTACTATACATGCCTATACAAAAAAAGTTTAAAGTTTTTGAGACAAATAATCATTTCAGTACTTGTTTGTATCTATGACCTTGACCTTTGAACCCATGACCTTCATTCATATATCATAATGACCATTGTGCTATTACCTACAATATTCTAATATACATGCCTATACAAAATGTTAATAGTTTTGCAGATAATTAACTATTTCAGTATTCATTTGCATCTGTGACCTTGACCTTTGAACCAATAACCTTCATTCATATATCAAAATGGTTGCAAGGTTAATTCCTATAATATTCTAATATACATGCATATACAAAAATTAATAGTTTCCAAGATAATTAACCATTTAGGTATTTATTCGCATCTGTGACCTTGACCTTTGAACCCACGAGCTTTATTCATATATCAAAATGATCGTTAAGATTAGGGCTGTCACGGTTAGCAATTTTCATAACCGGGTACCCGACATGTGGTACCCGAACCGTGACCGGTTACCTGATATTCTATACAATTAATTAAGATTTCCATATTTAACAGTGTCACAGTTATATATGTCAGTTAAGAAATAAACTTGCCCTTAAAAATTAATTTATTTCTTTGCACGTTTGATTTCAAACTGTATACCTCGTGACTTTCATCCTATGTGTATAGTCCGGCAGCGATATCGCGGCAGAATGTTTATAATTAGGTAATACCGTATATTCACGCCTTCATCTGTCAACTCCCTCGTTATATATCCCCATCTTAGGCAATATATAACGTAGGCTCTTCCATATTTATAAATACTGCCAAAATATTGTTGACGGACTATACACGTTTTTTATAATGACGCATGCGCTTCGTTAACCAGAAGCTGACTTGCCGTAATAAGTTACTAATAACTTCAAAATAAGAAATCAAACTTGAAAATTTATTCAATGTATGCAAATAACATTAACGATAAACTCGTTAAAACACAGAATTTTAAACGTCATTCAAAATGTTTATCAGAATGATTACGATTTTAAAGCGCATTCGGAAACTCTCTAGTGCTATTATCAACTTTGGGTTTAGGAATATCGGAAACTCTCTAGTTAGCATGGGCCGATACACAATGTTTACAGTATGTCAACTGACGTCACGCAAGGTCATAAAGAAAGTATACTTTGTATTTATTCATCAATTTTTCATTGAATAATGTGCATGTCACTGTTTTCATAAGGTTTGTAAGCCGGTTGATAGATTTTTGAATTAAACATTTCTTAATATTTCACAGACAAACATCAGATGTGCATTTATGAACTTTGAACAGCGTATTGTCGTTACCCGGTTAATGATTCTGTAACCGTTACAGCATGAACCGACCCGTTTATCGGGTATCCGGGTAATCGTGACAGCCCTAGTTAAGATAATACCTTCAATATTTTAATATACATGCCTATACAAAAAGTTTATAGTTTTTGAGATAATTAACCATTTCAGTACTTGTTTACATCTGTGACCTTGACCTTTGAACCCATGACCTTTATTCATATATCAAAATGACCATTGTGCCATTACCTACAATATTCTGATATACATGCCTATACAAAAAATTCATAGTTTTGCAGATAATTAACTATTTTGGTATTCTTGGACATCTGTGACCTTGACCTTTGAACCCATGACCTTGATCTATGTATCAAAATGATCGTCATGTCAATACCTACAAATAACTGAAAATCCTACGCCATTATCACAAGAAATGTTTAAAAAATAGCATTTTTTATCAAAGGTCAAAAACTGGGACATGACCTTGACCTTCGACCTTGACATCAATTGGAAGAAAATTGCAAGACAAGATCAACAGTGAAAACTCCATACAATTATCTTCAGCCGTTATGAAATTATAACAATAAATGTCTCATTTTAAAAATTACGTAATTTTTCGCAAAAAACGCGTAACCTATTTTTCGTCTAATTTTCATGAAAAACACAATTTTAATGTTCCCAGGTATGCTGAATCCAAATATCCAATCAAAATTTGCCTGCACCTTTTGGTTTCAGAGAAGAAGATTCTTTTGTCTTTTTGCTATTTTTAGTAACAGCGGCCATCTTGTTGGGCGTGGCCAAACCCCGAACACCATTTTTAAAGGCTGTTACCCAGGCATGATAATCACCAAGTTTCATCAAATTTGGCCCAGTAGTTTTGGAGGAGAAGATTGAAATGGAAAGTTTACACACGACGCACGACGGACGACGGACGACGGACGGTGATAGATTGCAATAGCTCATCTGAGCCTTTGGCTCAGGTGCGCTAAAAATTAATAATTTATCAAACAAAACATTATTACCCCCCCCCCCCCAAAGAAAATTTACCTTCTAATCCTATTGTTCCCAACATGATTTCATTTATGATAAATGTAGCTTGCATTCTGTGTAGACTGGTTTGTTGAAAGATATCCAGGAAATGATCAATTAACAGGTCTAAATTTCCTTTAAAATAAATGAAAACAAGTTTAGCATAAAAAACACTGACAGGTATGAATTAACATTACAATACAGTTTGTAACTAACATTTATGTTTATACACTTGTCCAGCAATACAATATAAGAAGCTACACCACCTTTTTTTAATTGGAATATTAAGTTTTTGTTGGGTGACACAAACATGTTGCAGGTGCCCCTCAAAAACTGTGGAACCATTTCTGCCTCAAAATGGATCATTCCATACAAAACAACTTTTAAATGTTATTCTTTCTACATGTACATCATCCAAATTGTCTCTAAAATATAGAAAATACAAAAACAAATGACTGAACCCTGGTTTGGATCGCACCAAGACTTAAAAAAAGCAGTGACAGGGACCTTCCGAAGAGACCTTAAAAACTCAAGCCCTGTGTCATGGCAGGCATTGAATGTTCCCCATAACACATTGTAAAGGTAGACAATTCTCCTATTTCACCTGCAGCTGGTGATGTCACAATATGCATCCCATCCCATCCCATCCCATCATTACAGTATATCACAACATACATCATTAAATGATCATTAGGATTACCATAGTATCCAAGCATCTGACAAATGAACTTGATTTCTTGTATAATCCGAGGATCATGGAAATGTTTAAAATATTTTCTTGGTCTGGTTAGTCCTGGGTCATTCTGTACAGCACTAGAGCCTATAAAAAATACATAAAAATAAAAATGGATAATTGATTATTCCAATGACATTCAAAACTCTCTCGTTCCATTTTGGGAGTGGGACAGGGTACTTTAAATTTGCATTTTGTCTCATTTTGTAAAAAACAAGAGGCCCATGGGCCTTAACGCTCACCTGTGACCTTTGAAGCCATGAGCTTCATTCAAATATCAAAATGATAATTCGGCCAATATTCTAATATACATCCCTATACAAAAAGTTTATAGTTTTTGAGATAAATAATCATCTCAGTACTTGTTTGTATCTGTGATCTTGACATTTGAACCCATGCTCTTCATTCATCTATCAAAATGACCACTGTGCCAGTACCAACAATATTCTAATATACATGCCTATACAAAAGTTAATAGTTTTTAAGATAATTAACCATTTAGGTATTCATTCGCATCTGTGACCTTGACCTTTGAACCCATGACCTTCATTCATATATCAAAATGATCATTAGGATAATACCTAAATAGTCTAATATACATGCCTATACAAAAAGTTCATAGTTTTTTAGATAAATAATCATTTCAGATCTTGTTCACATCTGTGACCTTGACCTTTGAACCCATAACCTTCATTCATATATCAAAATGGTTGTTAGGCTAATACCTACAATATTCTAATATACATGCATATCCAAAAAGTTAAGTTTTCAAGATAATTAACCATTCAGGTATTCATTCACATCTGTGACCTTGACCTTTGAACCCATGACCTTCATTCATATATCAAAATGATCGTTAGGATAATACCTAAAATATTCTAATATACATGCCTATACAAAAAGTTCATAGTTTTTGAGATAAATAATCATTTCAGTACTTGTTTACATCTGTGACCTTGACCTTTGAACTCATGACCTTTATTTATATATCAAAATGACCATTGGGCCATTACCTACAATATTCTAATATATATGCCTATACAAAAAGTTCATAGTTTTGCAGATAATTAACTATTTTCGTAAACTTGTACATCTGTGACCTTGACCTTTGAACCCATGAACTTAATCGATATATCAAAATGATCGTCATGTCAATACCTACAATTAACCAAAAATCCTAAGTCATTATCACCAGAAATGTTTAAAAAATAGCAATTTTTATCAAAGGTAAAAAACTGGGACATGACCTTGACCTTTGACCTTGACATCAATCGGAAGAAATCGCAAGACAAGATCAACAGTGAAAACTCCATACAATTATCTTCAGCCATTATGAAGTTATAACAATAAATGTCTCATTTTAAAAATTACATAATTTTACGCAAAAAACGCGTAACCTATTTTTCGTCCAATTTTCATGAAAAACACAATTTTAGTGTATCTAGGTATCCTGAATCCAATATCCAATCAAAATTTGCCTGCACCTTTTGGTTTCAGAGAAGAAGATTTTTTTGTCTTTTGGCTATTTATAGTAACGGCAGCCATATTGTTGGGCGTGGTCAAACCCCGAACACAATTTTGAAAGCCTGTTACCCAGGCATAATAATCACCAAGTTTCATCAAATTTGGCTCAGTAGTTTTGGAGAAGAAGATTAAAATGTAAAGTTTACGCACGACGCACGACGCACGACGGACGACGAACGACGAACGACGGACGACGGACGGTGATAGATAGCAATAGCTCATCTGAGCCTTTCGGCTCAGGTGAGCTAAAAAAAAACAACCCAAATAACAATGACAATTATGTAAACATGTAGAACAAATCAAATTTTTACAAGAATTTAATGAAATACAAAAACATTAACCAAGTTTAAAGCAGTTATATTCTGTCATTAAACTTAAGATTCACATGTATGTGTTCATTTTTGACACTTTTTAAACCATGTTTTATGCAAAGTTTCAGACAAATGTGGAAATAAATAAGTCAATTGCGATAGTAATAATGAAAATAAATCTCTCTCTCTCTCTCTCTCTCTCTCTCTCTCTCTCTCTCTCTCTCTCTCTCTCTCTCTCTCTCTCTCTCTCTCTCTCTCTCACTCTCTCTCTCTCTCTCTCTCATCACATGAAGACAAAACTGACATAAACCTATAATTACATGTATATATGTGCAAACTCTTTTTTTAAAATTGGTATTAAATATTTTATATTTACCATGTCCAGTAATCTGTGTTCTCTCCTCCACAATTTTAATATCACTACAGTCAAACTCTAGTATCTGTATCAGTGATAATGTTAATCTTTTCAGATGTGATGAGGACATAAACAAACTGTTTATATTAGGTCCTACAATGAAGGAAAAGATAGTCTAAGTAGCAAATTCAGTAAATAAGAATCCCTTGCCAGTAAGTACTTTAATGTGATTTACAATTATGTTAAAAAACATGCACATCAGCTGATGTGACTTTGTTGTGACCAGACCTCTGCCCAAATTTAAGGTCAATGCAGGAAAATGTGTAAGACACAGGGATAATTAATTTTACTAAGTTTCCAAAAATTGAGAAATAATTGAAAGTCAAATTTACAAAATCAGTGAAAATAAAGTGCTTTTAAAATATTTTTCACAAATTTGCTAAAATAGGTTACTTTCTGATTGAATTTCTCAGAAAAAGGTAGCCATTTTGGTTAATGCGAAAGGAAATATGGTTCTTCTAATACATACTTAATGGTAAAGTTTCTGATAACAAGTTATGGCATGACTGGCATGAACTTATGAATATAAAACTTAAAGAATCAGAATGATTTAAAGCTATATCAAATGATTTCATATGGTAATTTCATAATTTGTAAGATTAAGTGTGTATTACACATATGTCTGCTTTGTACTAGCATGCACTCAAGGCAACTACCAGCTCACAGAGACAGCTGTTGTTAGTATTTCTGCCCTAATGGTTCATTATCCTGACACCAGGTAAGTCAGCAGCAATGTGAAATGAAGTAACTTGCTTAAGGTCACAGCACGCTCCCAAGTGGTTTCAAATCCATGGCCCTTGGATCTGGAGTCTGACAATCTTCTAAATGAGATACATGTACATGCTTTCACAAAACCCCTTAATAAATTGAAATCCCTTGAACACCTGAAAACACAGGTAACACTTACCTAGAAGAGATATATATCCAGATAGTAGATTAATTACTGCTAATTTTTGTTCTTCATCTGAAAAGTTCAAATTTTGCAATATTAACTCAGGTATCTTGAGATGTGCATAGTAATACGAGTAAGGCAAATTAAACTCCTATTACATTTCAAGGCTGAAGAACTCTTATTTACACATTTACTATGTTTACTTCAGTAAATTACATAGGTAAAGACTTCATAGTGACAGACTAGATGAATAGTTCTGGCATCCCAACTGAAAAATTCATAATTTTAAAAGAACAGTGTAAGATATCTGTTTTACACTCACACACCCCCCCCCCCCCCCCCCCCCCATTTTTAATTGAATTGATGCACTTTGTGGTACCAGGAATAGAACAATTCACTACTTGTGGTGCCAGATAGGGAAATCTCAACCTGAGGTCTAATACATGTACATTTATATTAGAACTGGGGTTGAAATTTCCCTGTCTGGCACCACAAATAGTGAAAGATTCTATTAATGAAAGAAGAACTATAGGGGTAGGTTTTTAATTACAATAACGGAACACAACTTAACTATAGTCCCAACAACAAGTTCGTGCATACTAAAATCCATAATTTATACTTTTTTCAGCATACATAGGAATTACATGTCTAGATTCTAAATTTTCTAAATTATAAAACAACTACAGTAAAACTCAAATATAACAAACATGCTTACAAGGAATACATGGAAAGTACCAAGTCAAATATTGGGCCTGTCCGCTCATCTATATAAGTCTATTTATAACAATATACCAAAGTGGTTTTAAAACAAAGTTAAAAATACAGTCCCTAGGGCTTTGTTATAAACATGTTTTACTGTACTGAACACCAACCTGTTGTTCTCATTTGTCTAGGCAATGATGTTGTCAAATTATGTAGATTTTCTTCCAGTATTTCTACTAGTGGTTTACAGTCAGTCTCCATGTGTGTCTGGCTAAACATCTCCAGGATTGTACGACTTCTAGCTGCTACGTTAGGATACTCATCTGATATCAAACCAACTAAAACTTCCAGAAACAACGATACACAACTCTTCAATGACCTGAAAACATAATACCCCAACACTTATATACACTAAATCAAAATAACACTATTAAGTATATACATGTACACCAAATCATCATAAAGATTGGCTGTTTTTTTAGTTACATTTATGTATATTTTCAATTTGCCTCTGCAATATCCCAGTCATTTAAAAACAGGATAAATACCAACTCACAACATTACAAACCAAGGTTTTATTGTCATAAATAGTGTACAGAGTGAAGCACTATAAGGGTGGAGTAATGATGTTTTACACAACCCTGACCCCCTGTAAAGAATATTTCACTTATATCAAGACAACATATAACATCACAAAAACCCAGGTCTACATATATTATCAAAATGAGTGAGGTAATCATGTTTAACATCTGTTCTACATGGAATTCCAATCAAAAGGGAAAGAGGCACTCAGATTCTAAACCGGCGCTTTAAACCTCTTAGTCATCAAGGCTCCAGTGATTATGATCCGTTCTACATGGAATTCCAATCAAGAGGGAAAGAGGCACTCAGATTCTAAACCGGCGCTTTAAACCTCTTAGTCACCAAGGCCACGGTGATTATGATCTGTTCTACATGGAATTCCAATCAAGAGGGAAAGAGGCACTCAGATTCTAAACCGGCGCTTTAAACCTCTTAGTCACCAAGGCCCCAGTGATAATAATCTGTTCTACATGGAATTCCAATCAAGAGGGAAAGAGGCACTCAGATTCTAAACCGGCGCTTTAAACCTCTTAGTCACCAAGGCCCCAGTGATTATGATCTGTTCTACATGGAATTCCAATCAAGAGGGAAAGAGGCACTCAGATTCTAAACCGGCGCTTTAAACCTCTTAGTCACCAAGGCCCCAGTGATTATGATCTGTTCTACATAGAATTCCAATCAAGAGGGAAAGAGGCACTCAGATTCTAAACCGGCGCTTTAAACCTCTTAGTCGCCAAAGCCCCAGTGATTATGATCTGTTCTACATGGAATTCCAATCAAGAGGGAAAGAGGCACTCAGATTTTAAACCGGCACTTTAAACCTCTTAGTCACCAAGGCCTCAGTGATTATGATCTGTTCTACATGGAATTCCAATCAAGAGGGCAAGAAGCACTTAGATTCTGAACCGGCACTTTAAACCTCTTAGTCACCAAGGCCCAAGTGATTATGAAAAAGAAATGTCAGTTTTGCTTCCTTTTTATAATATTGAGACAAAAAAAAAACACAATGAAAACTGTAAACAAAATAGCCCTGGGACAATATATTTTATTTGGATTAGATATGTATTCATTTTCAATTTTGATTTCACACGTGGCAGGTTTATCTAGTTAAACAGGTGTTGGTTACCCATCCTGAGCACCCAACCTCAATTCCCTGGTAGAAGAAGTTCACTTGTTTAACTGAATTTGCCAGATTCAAAGTTTTCAATTTGCTTTGGGATTGTGCTTTGGACATGGATTGGTATGTTTGTTTTTGGTTCATACAGGTTATTTAAAGTATGTTCATTTTAAATGATACATTACTTGTAGCAATGTTGAAGCATGACTCCTGCCATTTCTATAAGAGCTAGTCTGACTTTCCAGCTACTGTGGGATCTTAGACTGATTAACTGTTTCATTAAGATACACATCTTGTCATCCGTATTCTGTACCCATTGATCATTCCTTTTTATAATAAGTTTCTGAAGTCGGTCATCGGGTTGAACTGGAGAAAAAAACAAAACAAAAATTTCTTAAGTCATATTAATTTTAAATTTCTGGGTTTTTCCCCGGTGAGAAAATTAACACAAATGATTTTAGTCATAAAAAGAACATACTTTAACAACAGGTTTTGTTACTTTTATAAGAAAAAATATGTTCTAGCATGTTTATAAATAGAAAGCACATAATAAAATTTAGAAAACAAATGAATGACAGTGAGATACAAATAGCATCCCATTATCTTCTTATTTTCCAATTATATTTTTCATTTTGAGTTTCACTGTTGTGATGCAATTTCTAAGTGTAATTATCTGATAAAATCACTGTAAATGAAACCCATGAAATTAAGCAAAATGATGAGCCAGGTATATGGCATTCATCAAAATATTTCAGTGTCATTTCAGGCATGGACCAGTTGTTGAAAATTAATACTTTTCTCTGTCAATAAATCATCAAACGTGTTTATAATTCCATAATCTGTCAGAACAAATTGAAGTAACCACAAAGGTCACTTTTACATGTTTCCTGTGAGTGGTCTTTATGGACCAGTATGATTGTGAGTTACTGTGTCTTTATGTATAGGAGACAGTTACTGTACCTTGCTGGATAACTAAGTCCTTAGCCTGGCTTTCTTTTATTAAGTTATCATCTAATACTAGCTGTATTATCCTGGTGAGCACACTGATAGCTGTCTGAAATATACAAAAATAACAGAATTATGTTTATTCATAAACCTTGCCAAACCCCCTCTCTACCTTGAAGGTACAGTCCAACCTGCTTTAAAGGCCACCTCTAAATAAGGGCCACTTGCTTATAAAGGTCAGTAGAATTGTGTCCCAATTGTTCTTTATTCATATTATTTAAACCTGTATATAAAAGCCACCTGCCCATAAAGGTCACTTTTACTGGTTACTTTGGGTGGCCTTTATAGACAAGTTTGACTGTAATTCATGTAACCACACATTTAACATCTTAAATCCTAGTTTTAACAAATAATACATGTCATGTGTCCTTTGTCATTGAATTCATAACACAAAAAATGGGAACTACAATATTTCTCAAATTCAAAGGATATTACAAAAGATGGGCCAATGTTGGCTCGCTGATGGTATTTAGGGCCCTTTATTTTCATTTTGGAGACATTGTTGTGAGGGGGCCCCTTCTAAATTGAACACTGCTAGTTGTAAAACACTTACTGATATAACATTCTGCCCTTGCTTGGAATCTCCAGTTATGATATGACATAATGAAATGGAAACACCGGGTAAAAATGACGCAAATGTATCCCCCAACATAACCTTGACCTTTGAACAATCTGAAATGAAATAATAAAAGTTTTCAAAAAAAGAATCGTCCAAACGGTTCAATAAAAGATACACTGTTTAACAAGAGGCCCAGGGGCCACATCGCTCACCTGAGCAACTTGCTAGGTAGAAGCCGAAATGAGTTCAGTATTGAAGTGAGTGCAGGGGAGGGAGGTTTTGTACAAACTGAAATCTATACTTCCTACCGATGCTTTTCACTAAACAATTTGTAAGTATTTCTATGTACCGTAAAAGGTTGATGTTTCGACAAGCCTCGGCTTATTCCGTTACCTTTTTCTTACAGCATTTCAACCAATGAAATAATTTTAAAAAAAATTTTCATCATGCAATCTACCAATCTCAAAAGAGAGAAAATGCATAGGCCGAATACTGTAATCGGGAAATGGCAAATAGAAATTATAGAATACAGCAGGATTTACATTAAAAATTAGCTTTTAAATACAAGTACAATTAATATATTTCTCATGAACAATATATTTAACTTTATATCAAAATACTTATATAAAAGAATACAGCATGGAAAATACACTATTATTTAACCATGATTTGAACAAACTTGAATCTACACTACCTGAGGATGCTTCCATTTTAATTTGAGCTTTCCTGGCCTAATAGTTTTTGAGGAGAAGATTTTTAAAGATTCTCTCTATATATTCCTGTGTAAAACTTGACCCCCCTCTTGTGGCCCCACCCTACCCCCAGGGACTATGATTTGAACAAACTTGAATCTACACTACCTGAGGATGCTTCCATTTTAATTTGAGCTTTTCTGGCCTAATAGTTTTTGAGAAAAAGATTTTAAAAAATTTTCTTTATATATTCCTATGTAAAACTTGATCCCCCTCTTGTGACCCCTCCCTACCCCCGGAGACCATGATTTGAACAAACTTGAATCTACACTACCTGAGGATGCTTCCATTTTAATTTGAGCTTTTCAGGCCTAATAGTTTTTGAGAAGAAGATTTTTAAAGATTTTCTCTATATACTCCTATGTAAAACTTGATCCCCCTCTTGTGGCCCCTCCCTACCCCCGGGGACCATGATTTGAACAAACTTGAATCTACACTACCTGAGGATGCTTCCATTTTAATTTGAGCTTTCCTGGCCTAATAGTTTTTGAGGAGAAGATTTTTAAAGATTCTCTCTATATATTCCTGTGTAAAACTTGACCCCCCTCTTGTGGCCCCACCCTACCCCCAGGGACTATGATTTGAACAAACTTGAATCTACACTACCTGAGGATGCTTCCATTTTAATTTGAGCTTTTTTGGCCTCATAGTTTTTGAGAAAAAGATTTTTAAAAATTTTCTTTATATATTCCTATGTAAAACTTGATCCCCCTCTTGTGACCCCTCCCTACCCCCGGGGACCATGATTTGAACAAACTTGAATCTACACTACCTCAGGATGCTTCCATTTTAATTTGAGCTTTTCAGGCCTAATAGTTTTTGAGAAGAAGATTTTTAAAGATTTTCTCTATATACTCCTATGTAAAACTTGATCCCCCTCTTGTGGCCCCTCCCTACCCCCGGGGACCATGATTTGAACAAACTTGAATCTACACTTCCTAAGGATGCCTCCACAAAAGTTTAAGCTTTACAGGCCGAATAGTTTTTGAGAAGAAGATTTTTGAAAAATACCAACAAAGTTTCAATAATTCTCAATTATCTCCCCTTTAAAGAGGGTGTGGCCCTTCATTTGAACAAACTTGAATCCCCTTCACCTAGTGGTGCTTTGTGCCAAATTTGGTTGAAATCTGCCCAGTGGTTCGTGAGAAGAAGATGAAAATGTGAAAAGTTTACGACAACGACGACAACGACGACGACGACAGACAACGGACAAATTGTGATCAGAAAAGCTCACTTGAGCCTTTGGCTCAGGTGAGCTAAAAAACTATAAACCAATTAATTCAGGTGAGTGGAGTGGAATTTTATGCCCCAATCAAGAACCTTTCATTTATATAGAGGAATTTAGTTCAAGGATGGTGGAGAAAACTGGAGTGCTTGGAGAAAACTACCTACTTCAGCAAGCAAACTGACAAACATTATCATACTAAGAGCAACCCCAAGTAGGGTTTGAACCTAGGTGGTGAGAGGCAATTACTTCAAGTGACACTTTACTTTGAAATCTTAATTTGATTGGGAAGGACTTAAATAAATACATCATGTACATGTTATATACAAAATGTTAGATAACAACATGGAATCAATCAAGTTGTGATATATAAATAAATAGTCATAATTCTTACATTTGTCGTCCACCTGACCTAGTTCCAGTAGACAATTCATTGCAGCTATTTTTAGTGATCTTGACCGCTCGTTTTCCGCTAGATTTAGTATAACTGACACAGCATGTCCTAACACTGGTAGACTAGGAACGGAATATAAACTCCTGATGATGCTGAAACATCAATATACAAGAACATTTATTTACTATTAAACAATTCTTGTAACTCTGTAATTTAAAGTAGTGGTCATGCTGAATATGAAATGACAAATGTATCAAGCACATTAACAATGTATTGACTGAACCACACTCTGTCTTGAAGGTCATAATTTTTACATGTTACCATAGTTTTTTTTGTAGAGAAGAAACCAAACAAACTCAGAGAACTAGGATTCTCTGCCAGTCAATTTTCTAATGTCTAATACTGGTAATATGGACATCTGCTGTTGTTACTTTCTATCAAGTTATTATACTTTTTGATGAACAATTTTGGAGAATAAATGTGAACAAGAATTTCCAAGTGGTATCCAGGGATTTTTCTGATCTTTTTGGGAAAAGGACCTTGGGATGAAATTGGGAAAATGCTCAACAAAAATGTAATTTTGGGAAAAATCACAACAACATATTAGAAATTCTAGACCACTAGAATACTGGTAATTGAACAAATTATATCGATATTCACAGCAAAATAGCACTGTCTCTTTTTTGTCTCTATATAAATCATCCAGCAAAATGTGGGTCAATATAAATTGAAATCGTTATCAGAACGAGATATCCTCCGAATATGATGTTGATTATCTTGTGAAAAATTTTTTCTCAAAAAATTGATAAACATAGCTAATTGGGAATTTTTTACTACAGAATTGGGAAAAATGTATGTTTTTTTACATTGGGAATGGGTCCCTTTACCGGACCCTGTGGATACCCAGAAAAATCCCTGGTATCTCTCATCAATATTCTTCCAAATATGGGGACAAGGAAACGGGTTAATATAAGTCATTCTGGCTTGTTCCTGGATCCTTTTCTATATTTCTATATGTTAGTATATTGAATTATGTGTTGTATATATTGTTTTTGGAGAATAAAATATTGTTTAAACTAAAAACTTCCTGTGTATATTGTGTGATTACCTGAATTCTGAATTTTTTACAAGGGCTGTTAAGCTTTTGACTATAGCTAATTTAAGTTCTTCTGGAATATCTGAAACTTAAAAATAAATTCACAAATGAAAACCATTTGTTTTATAAGTTTTTTCAAGACCTTTCTAGCCATCTCTCATGGAAGTCATGTGTATTTAGTTTTTGTATTGCCTACTTAGAGGAGAAACGACACTGATGTGGTTGTCAACTTTCTTGATTTTGGTCACAGTTTTTATTAACCACAAACTGGCACTTAAAATCTATTGTTGTTGTTATTAACATACATTAAAATTCAACACACAAATGAATGCCTTAAACACCATTCTAGAACTGACTGCTTCGATATAAGTGAAAGAATCTTGACTGGGGCATAAAACATGATTACTCCACACCACTACACTCTACAATAAGGCACTTGGTTCCAACAAAAACCTTAACAACCTCTAGTTGTTGTAAATTTATGAAGAGATGATTAATGCCAAACCAACGGTTTGAGAAATTCTTTTGAGAGGTAACCTTTTCTATCTAATTTGTGAAAAAAATACTTCGAAAATCTGGCTACTTATAATTTTTAATTTGTGGAAACCTAGATTCCATATTACCTTTGCCTTGATTTGCTGGAGGGGATAACATAATACACGATGTGTTGAATATATCCTGAAACATCTCCCACTTTGATATTCTACTCTTAGATAAAATAATCTCCATACACTTGTATAAATCTGTATACAGTTCATCAGAGCTGAAAAATAAAGAACTCAAACTAAACAATTTTCATGGAAGTTTTTGAAATTTTGGAGGAAATAATAAAATTAAATGTAAAAGAAAAATAATTTTTACAAGAAAAAAAACACTATTTTAGTTGAAAAACATTCAGTTTTATCAGCATGGTGTCCATAACAATTTAATTTTGAGAAGAATGTCAGTCTGTAATAAATGACTAGTTTTAAACATGTACAGGTATAATAATTTATGCATGGCAGTGTATTAAGATTGGTAGACATCCAATGTTCAATCCAGAAGCAATTTAAGTGGGGTCATCCTGGTCCAAACTAGGGCTATGTTTTCAAAAGTTGGGTTCACATTATAACATGCATGCACCGGTATTTCAATGTGTTTCATTTGAAAAGATTAATTCAATGAAAAATATAAATGAGAAAGTGGTAGAACTGGATTTATTCAAAATGTGAATAGTAAGACTAAAAGATGGGCCAGGGTTGGCCCTCCAATATTATTTTTGCGGGAACAAAATCATTATTATAGAGTCAATGAAGCAAAGGACCCTCCTGACTGAACACTGCACATCTGGCGATGTTATACTGATGTAATAAACAAAGCAATTTCAAATTTTGTTGATATTTAAGATAAATCTAACATACCGTAATATATGTGGTGTACAAGGTTATGTAAGACAAGTTTTTATGATCTGATCTTGCCCTGGAGACCACTTTCGAATACTAACAGTCAATCTCACAGATTAACATCACAAACCACAATGTTCCTGTATTTTGGGTAACCAATAAAGTTTCAGGGGTGATAAACAATTATCCATTTTGACCAAATGTTTTGATCAAACACAAGTTTGAAAAATGATATCTTAATTACTAGTCAACTCATGACAGCCTAAGTGCTGGCAAGTAGTCTAAATTGCTGGCTTACAGATAAGTGCTACTCACTCCCTATGTCGGAAACCCGATCGGGACAGATACTAATGTAGGTATTTGTCTTTTCTCAGGACACTCCAGTTTTCTCCACCATTCCAGAACTGACAGCCTTTACATGAGAAAATCTTGACTGGTGTGTAAAATATTCATTTATTGAGGCACTCTACTCCTCAACTACTAGTCTACTCATGACAATGATAAACATATAAACATGTGGTGACATATAATAATAAGCCATTGCAAATTAAAAACCTTACTATTTGGTTGGTTGTTTAAGGATAATTCTAAGTGGAAACAACAAATATTCCTGTAAATACTGGACAGATTTATTATCAATATTCTCTACATCTTTGGCTAGTTTTTCTATATTTTCTCTTTTATGTTCCTTAGTCAACTGAACACAGACCGGACGTAAACGGTCAAACACTGCCTCGCGACTTGGAGGAGGAACATTCCTACAAAATAAATTGAAATTAGATTTAAAACATTCACTGAATTCATGCTTTTTTTAATACACAAAAAAACCTATTTATAATGACCCTCCAAAACTTTGCCGCCAGGCTTATCATAACTATATTTTGAAGTCCCAAAATCTGGTTTTCCAACTTTATAAGTCTTCCTAAATTTATCATCAAACCCCTTTGATTCAACTAATACTGTTTAATTCTGCGTGGTTCAGACAATGGAATTTATTCAGGGGTATAAAATTTCCCAGTGCACTGTTCAGTATTAACAATTTTCTGTACGGATTATCTCAGTCTACATTTAATTAATGCTACATGAAAATATTCACTTCGTATTCAATTTCACGCTATAAGGTCAAACTGTGAATATAGCGAAATTAAATCCCTTGAGTGAATAAAACCAACTATACAGTAGTGGTGATGAATTGAGGTTTACCTGTATTTACTATTATTTAGCCAAGAATATTCATATATTTCTGATTGCATTATAATCTGCACTGGTGTTCAGACATTAAATTTAAGTGGGAGGATATGTGTGTCCTAACAATGTCATTAGCTTTCTTAACCACTAGTTGTGGAGCCTAAGGGTTCAAACCCTAGCACTGGTTCAAATATTTTCACCGTTATTTTCATTCCCTGCTTACTCTTATGGTTCTCTTCTCCTGGATTGAACCTTAAAAATGTATGCCCCTTTTCATGGTAGGTATGGTATGATCTCAATGCCATTGATTAAGATGCAAGATCTTCTTTAAGGTGAAACCATACAGAAATCGCAACAAGAGGATTAACTTGATCAAATCTTAACTTTTATCAAATTATTATACACCCCCCCCCCCCTTTTCCACACAACTACACAGGGTGACAATCAAAGGCACAAAGGGTTTCATAATGCAAGATTTAATTTTAAAAACTATGAGAAATAACATTTCATATACTAAAACTACCACGCACATATTAATTGGTCATTTTTTACTGTGCTGAATGGAAAGGTGAAGTCTGATTCTGAAGTAACATGTTCCTGGAGGCTGCCATTTTGTTTTTCTGTAACTTTAAGTATCTCCCTACTATAATGGCGCACCAACGTAACGTACTAAGGGACCAAATACCTCGTGTTTCTTAAAGTAAGATCGAGCCCTTAAATTTTAACTATTTTATCTATTTATTGTCATTAAAACTTCTTTTCTGAAGTGAACCGGCCCCCTAACTTGGAATAGTTAAGCTTGCGTCATCCCTGATTATGATATGCCTTTATTAGTCTGTGTTCCGATGTAGTAATCAGCAGTGGGGTGGGGGAAACATTTTATGACGTAAACGTGAGATATCACTGTCCGATATTTTTAGCACTTCATATCGATAAACCTAAAAATTATCTTTTAAACGAACTATATGGGAGTATAAAAATGGGAATTATGATTTATTTAGAGAAAAATTGCAAAATACTAATTGGGCCCTTATAATGGACAATGATTTAGACACAATAGCACTTAAAATCACCGAAACTATCAAATCTGCAGCATTAATTAGTATTCCTAGCAAAGAAGTAACAGTTCGTTCTCGTGACAAACCATGGATGCATAATAAATTAAGATCATTGATTCGTAAACGGAAAAGGTTTCACAAAGAGCAAAGAAAAGTAACTCACCAATACATTGGGCTCAGTTTAGGAAATTACGAAATAAATGCAATAATTTAGTTAGACAGGCCAGAGAAAATTACTTTAACAAACTCAAAGCACAATTAAATAGTGGTAGCATTGACGATAAGAATTGGTGGCAGGTATCTAAGTCTTTTCTTTTTATGAACAAACCCCTAACCATACCCCCTTTACTTGTTAATGACTCTGTTATTACTGATGACCAAGCTAAAGCTGGAGTTTTTAACGATTATTTTGTTAACCAAACTTACTTGAATGATACTGATAAACGTCTTCCAACAATTAACGAATCTAATAATCTCATAGAAAATATTCACATTACACCTAAAGATATAGAAGATATTTTATTATCCCTAAATACATCCAAAGCTTCAGGTCCAGATTACATACATCCTTTACTTCTCAAAAAATCAGCTGATATCCTATGTTATCCACTTTGTGATTATTTTAACCTATTGTTAGAAAACTCTAAATTCCCATCTTCATGGAAACTTGCAAATGTAACTCCAGTACATAAAATTAAAAAGAAGATGCTAGTAACATTTGTAACTATAGACCCATTTCCCTGTTAAGTATCTTAGGTAAAGTATTCGAAAGATGCGTTTACAAGTATCTGAACAACTATCTGATAGAATATAATTTGATAACAGACTTTCATTCTGGATTTAGACAAGGGGATTCTGCAGTCAACCAACTGTTGCATATAAGTAACGACATTGGCAAAGCACTAGACCAAGGAAAAGAAATAAGGGCAGTTTTTTGTGACATAAGTAAAGCGTTTAACAGAGTTTGGCATCAAGGGTTACTGCATAAATTAAAGTCTATAGGTGTGGGGGGCAAGTTACTTTTATGATTTAAAAGTTATCTAGAAAATAGAACTCAAAAAGTTGTATTAAATAACGGTATTTCGTCAGTGAAAGAACTTAAAGCAGGTGTCACACAAGGTTCTATTTTAGGGCCTCTATTGTTCACAATATTTATTAATGACATTGTTTTTTCTATACAAAGCAATATTCGTTTGTTTGCTGATGACACGTCCTTATATGTAATAGTAGATAATCCAACTGATGCTTCTGACACAATCAACTCTGACTTACAGAAAATTGCTGAATGGGCTAACACGTGGCTAGTCTCCTTTAATCCAAATAAAACTGAATCCATGATCATATCAAGGAAAACTTCTATCCCATTCCACCCTATGCTTTACATGAACAACATCCCGATAATTGAAGTCGACAATCACAAACATTTAGGTATTTATTTTTCATCTGATGGTTCTTGGAATTTTCATAAAAACAATATTAAATCTAAAGCAATTTGTAGACTTAATTTACATAGAAAATTAAAATTTCAGCTAGATCGTCGGTCTCTCGAAAAAATGTACTTTACTTTCATTCGCCCATTATTAGAATACGCTGACATTGTTTGGGATAATATGACAGAAGACTTAAAAGATCAAATCGAAAATATTAATTTAGATGCTGCTAGAATAATTACAGGAGCTACCAAACTTGCTAGCAAAAATCTGCTTTATCGGGAAACTGGTTGGGAAACTCTTGATCAACGTAGAAAACAACACAGGCTAATCCAATTTTATAAAATGTATCACGGTTTAACTCCTGACTATCTTAAAGACTTAATTACTTTTAGAAACGACGAATTACATTCATATTCTACCAGAAGTAGTCAAAATCTTAACACTGTTTTATGTAGGACAAATTTCTATTTTAAAAGCTTTTTACCACAAACTATTAGAGACTGGAATGAATTACCTATTGAAATAAGGAATGCTTCTATTACTATTTTTCGTAAATTTATCAATAATTCTGTTAACATTCCTTGTTATTTTTTCTATGGTCAGAGGTTGAGCCAAATCTATCATACAAGGTTGAGACTTAAATGCAGTTCGCTTAAACAAGACCCATACAACAAAAAATTAGTAACTGACCCAAAATATTCATGTGGAGACATAGAAACAACAAAACATTACTTATTAGAATGCAAAAATTGTGATCACATTAGATCGATTACAATTTTTAAATTAAAGTTAAACCGTATTATAGACACTGAGCTTTTACTTCATGGAGATTCAAACCTACCGGATGCTTCAAACATTGAAATCTTTAAAACAGTTCAAAACTTTATTAACCTATCTAAGCGATTCTCAAACTAGAACAATATTTGTCAACTTACTATTCATTTGTATACTACCGCCAGTGTGTATATCTTACATGTCTCAATTAATTAATCATAAATATGTACTATTGCTTATATTCAACATTTTATATCTAACGATTGTACCTGGCTTTATCATAATATTTTCCTTTGTTTTTGGCCATTCAGTTTTGAATTTTACAGTATCTAAGGAAACGGGTTAATATAAGCCATTCTGGCTTGTTCCGGAATCCTTTTCTATATTTCTATATGTTTGTATATTGAATTATATGTTGTATTGTTTTTGAAGAATAAAATATTGTTTAAACTAAGTGTTCCGATGCACTAAGGGTAAATACATTCACTAAGTACAAAGTCTGCTTTGGCAAGGAAGGAACACCATTTCCCTTTTACTCGTTTATCTATAAAAGGCGGCAAAAATGTAACAATTCTTGGAATTTTAACATAGACTGAATAGGAAATTCCAATTCTTTTTATGTAGCTTCATTTTTAAAAGAGGAATGGCGGATTTGATGGATTGTATCCTGTCGGAATGTTTTGGGTTTTTGTAAAATAATATTAAAAATTTCAGATTTCTGCTCATAAAAGATATATTTTACAGGATTTTTCATTGCAAGTCAATTTTTATGCTCTCGTATGCCAAAATATGAAAAATAAGGCGGTTTCCCCGTCTATGTTACTGATTATGTTCATAACGTTCTCCCCCGGAGACCAACTCTTACAATCTTCACTTAAGTGGTCCTCTCAGGAGAACGAATTGAGAGTCTGTGCTTCATCAACGGACATAATTTTCAAAATACCCGACTAGCGAACAAATTCGTAAAGGCTATGCGTAACGTAGCCATCCCTTTGTACCACTTGGCCTTAAAACCCGTCGTCCCGTTTCACGGCAGGCGTGGTACGTTAAAAAAAGCACCAACCGGCCCTGGGTACAAATTTCTGTCACTTCACCTACAGCAGGTGACGGCTCCTGCATTCTTGATTCCGGGACGTAAAACCCGATCCAATCAATCAGACCGTCATGTGTGTTCATGTTGTCCCGGATAATGCATCGTTCCTTTGTATGGAATTTGACCAGTACCAAGTCATATTCATTATTAATGAAACCTCGTTTTTTTTCCAGATTATAAAACGGTATTTTCTAGTGGCATCATTTTATTACGAAGTGGCCTAATATACAATGTCAGTCTCTGCTCAAAATCGTATAACCGGCTATCAACAATTCATGAAAAAGGTGGAGTTGATGGACATAAAAAAAATCAGTGAAATTTAAAATTTTACGGAGTTTGCAGACTGATTTTGAGCAGAAACTGACATTGTACATCTTACTCTTCCGGTGTATCTAGTCTTATTGGGGAAACCGGATTCGTATTAAGCGTTATTACATATTTATTTTTATAATTCCCTATAATAAGTATAGGAATATGCATTGTATCAGTTTAGCAGAAGTCCAATATACTACAGTTTCAATGGACTTTTAGGACTTTAGTGAATTTTGTTGAAATATTTAAACAGGTAGAATGTTTAGAAAAACCAAGTACATTCAGTACCAATAAAACATACAATGCAATTACTGAGTGTTCACAATGTTAATTTAGGTTAATTTGGGATTTTTTTTATTTTATTTTTTTTTATTTTTTTTTTTTTTTTTTTTTTTTTGAAAATAGCTTTATTTATTCGCTCTAAAAATTCTATATATACTACTACTTCAATCATATTTATTTGTCATTGTCTGTATCACCACATACTGTGTGTACATATATATGTTATACCAAAGAATGTATGTTTAAGGTAATAAAGAATTAATGTCGCAAAAACTACGATAGTACTTCATTTTGTAATCCCCTCCATATTAAACTCTCTTTTAAATGTTTAAAAAATAAAATATTTTTCACAGAAATTCTCAAATTTATCATGTTAAGATTTTTTAGGCAAACTTGAATAAAATTTTAATGGGGTGTACTAATCTGAAGTCCTTCCAAAAATACAATACAACTAAACGATCGTTTTAGCATCACAAAGAAAAAGAAAATAATGATGATATTTACAATAGACAAACTGAAATAACACTGGTTAAATAAAAAAGAAAAACAACGCGATTCTTTACGACTGACCGGACACTGGACATGACAACTGTGTGATTTTCTGCCGTTCTCTGTGTCCATTTACTGTGTGTCCAGACTCTTACGTAACAAAATAAATAGCCAGGACGTAATAAGTCTTAAGATCGCCACTACAACGCTATAAATCTCTCTATATACATGACATAGAACAATAGCGCAGTAATACAGACCCCCAGCAGGGCCTCAACCATCAAGCTTAATACAACGGTATACCTGGCTTATATTTCTATTTATAAATCGTTATATTATAGTTGGGATAAGAGTGAAGGCGAGCGGCGTGCTGTTTCCTAAAACATAGAAAAAAATATTGGAAAAAACCTATAAATAGGTAAGTAAAAACCTATATATCTACAGATGTATATCAGGCACATCACAGAAAAAATAAATCGCATCAGCAACATGTTTTGATGTATTTTTCCTGGAAATATTCAATTGTGGACAATTTGACCTCTAATTCGTTATTGAAATAGACCGTTAGTTTATTTTAGGAAAATCATTATACACGTGCTTTTTAACTGTTCAATATTTAAATTAAACATCATAAATAAAATACTAGACGAGAAAAAAATCGATATTAACTGTAAAATTAACATTTGTGAAAGTTTAAATTACCAGAGTGATCGATGGGACTTATATTGATTTAAAAAATATATATATGTCTAATTAAAATAATCATTATTAAAATTATATGAAGGATATATATAGATTAGATTAATACATCAAGCATAAGCTGTTGCAAAATGCCTTTTATATGAATGTCCTTAAAGTCACATTCCTGCCCCGTATGACAATCTGTATGATGGTGTTTGGAGACAAGCTTTCTCAGTACTGCCAGAGATCGGATCAGATTTATCATGTGGAAATATCGAACTGACATTTAGTTCCAGAATACTACTACTATATGTCAATGTGTTGTTTTGTGTGTAAGAAATCTACATATGTGTCAAATTATTCAAAGCAATAAGTTAGATGCATCTGGAAATCGATTCCTGCATGCCGGGACAGAATTTTCATGATGATTAAACACTGTTTTCATCAAAAATAAGTTTACGACAGCTATCGTATACAAAACATGTTCTACATGCATCCGGTACTTTTAAGCTCAGGAAACATAAAAGAGAAATATTTATTATGTATATGAGAGAGAGAGAGAGAGAGAGAGAGAGAGAGAGCACGAGAGAGGGAGGGGGTGGGTCTGTGTATATTATAAGGATATTTATGTACAGTAGAAAACCTTAATAATTCATCTCGATATCTTTGCCATCCTGCTTATCAGCACATTATTTTGACCCCCACAAAACCTTAATCTTCTTAATCCTCCCCCAATATATTTATCCCCAAACCCCTTTGTAACACAGTAACACACGGACTGTTGCGTTGAATCCAGGTTTTACTGTATACACACTTATGTTGGGGACTTATGTCTGATAGCGCAAAAGGAAACAACTAATCAAGTTAAATTAAAATGACAAATTATTAAATTAATATTGCTACATTTTATAATATATCTATATGGTGATTTATTAGACAAGTTATCATTGCATATTGTGTTAATTAATAAGTTACCAAAATTATCAAAGAAGAAACTTTTATGACCTTCGTCTATTAAATGCATGTACATATCTTCTTATGATACTGTTAACTTTAAAGCATGCAAAAAAAAAAAAAAAAAAAACAGTATAGGTACGCGTGGTACTCTTTTCCTAGGGCTATGCAATTTTCATGATTTTTTGAGCGGTGTCTTACAATGGTAAAAATACTAACTAAATATGTATTTCTTGTACAAGAAAATTATACTAGTTTTCATGATTTTTTTATCAAATTTTAGTTTTACTGAGAGAGGGCATTTTAAAAAAAAATCAAGGTCAAAATACAGGTAATTTAGTATATATATACATGCGGTCAGTTGTTTGTTATGTCCATTGAACTTAAGTAGCTTAATGTGACATTTCGGCCATTTATCTTAATTTTGTCCACCAGTGACATCGTAACTGCAGGTATTGTCCGGTACAACAGGTAATGTCCGGCAGCACACAGGTATATGTTACCTGTGTCTACGGCCGGTAAGCCAGTGTAGTAGGAGAGATTGTCAAGATAATTACAAGATGTACACCTTTAAAACACTGATATGACAAGTTGCATTATTCATACAACTGTAATATCTTAAATAAAGATGTCAAGTCAGTGACGGGGCGACACAACGGGAGGTTTATACACAGTATATTTTAGATAAATTGCGTCACTCACAGACAGAACAGTTATATAAATTGTGACAAATTGCTTAGTAAAAAATACAATTTTCAAGGTTATTTGAGTTACGACTTACAGAAAGATGAGGTTAACACTATAACTAATATCATAATAAAATCATTAATTATATCAATTTAATTTATTAACTAATACATGTAATATAATAGGTATCCATGGAATCCTGTCTCATAATTGGTTTTAACAGCTGGTCATCACCATCTCTCTCTCTCTCTCTCTCTCTCTCTCTCTCTCTCTCTCTCCTTGTTTTATCAGGTGTTCATAGACTTTCAGTTTTTACATACAAGTTTAATTTGTATTCATACAAAAACTTACGCAACTGCCTTGAGGCTATTTGAATTATCTCGTATAAAGATATAACATGTACATATAAAATACTGTCTACAGATATTCTCTCTCTCTCTCTCTCTCTCTCTCTCTCATGATTTATCATATTAAAAGATCATTTTGTGGACTTCAGATTTATAGGAACACGTTTTATTTCATGGTTTTTACATAGAGAGTTATATCTAGCTGCATTAAACAGCTGAAAGGGGGATACATTATACATTACAGCAGTCAAATCACGTATTTTCAACCCACCCCCACCCCATTGGCATTACTTGTATCTGTAGTTTGAACTACTTCGGCCTTTCCAAAACTGCTGATTATACTGATAAATCTAAAGAGTCAATGGCAAAAAAAAATCAATCGATGCATTTCTATTAAGTTTTCCACTATATTGTCACCGGATTAATTGATTATTAACATTATATACGTGCCAATCCAGTACTTTTCAAGGTCATATACAAAATATATATGCCATATTGACTGTCTCCTTGGCACTGCAGTCACATCATAATTGGAATAATTATTTATCTGAAAGTGCGATAATCTCATTGTAGACTAATGGGGTTCTGGATGGGTATCTAGAAGAGGAGGGGGACGAGTCTGAACTAAGAATCGCCCAACCACCGTCCATCATCAATCATCATTTACTTTATTTGAATTATTTATGTTTCAGTATGTGTTTTATATTTGTTTCTCAGGTTTAATATACATGTATTTTTAATACAAATAAAAATAGCTTATATGAACAACAGTTCTACTTCAGACAAATGGCCATTCAAAAGAACTTTTAAGGCTGAAGACCTTCTTAATACTGAATGAAACACTATAACCACACCCTTGGATATTTACTCTAGGTTTGACTGGTGATATCCATCAGTCGGTCACTATGAAATCTTCAATAAACCCAAGGAAGCGGGTGCTATGTTCCAAATACTATAAATGGCTACATGTAAAGGAAACTATATGAGACTTAAACTAAAACGGTAGATGAAATAAAATTTATTGTGTCTCTAAATTCTACTGGAACTTCTCTTGATAGCCAGATACCTCCCGTCTCAACCAAGATTTGACCATGTGAACTTGACCTTTGACCTATACACCTAAATGTGGTACATCCTCTCATGCTAGCATAAATTTGCTCTGGGTTTGATTAAAACCACCCGTGGATTTGGATGTTATGGAGCGGTTATGGTGATTCTTTGCGGGAGTATAATAATACCAATTCCCAGTTTTATCTGCTTCATGTTCAATTTAAACATTTGTATTTCCAGGTTCTGCCAAACATGGACCCAACTTTATTGTTATCACTTCTAGTATTAGGAGTAGCCGTTGCTAGTGATGTTGATCCAATCAAAGGTAAGTATTAAAGAACAAACAATGTAGTGTACAGAAAGCATTAACATTGGCAAATATTAAATAACAAGTCTGCCCAATACCATTATAGTAATTGGCCAAAGTGTGACATTTCCTTATCCCAATGGTAAGGATGGCCAGTGTACAAAAATCCTATACAGCACCAAATAACACGCTAAGTCACAGACTGACCCATAACATTATAGTAGTTTTGCATATCCTTCCCAAAAGGTAAGCATTAACTTAAAGCATGAGGGACATAAACAAAAAATCCTGTTTTGCAGAATACTACACTTGTGAATTTTAAAGCAAACAAAGAAAATATGTTCTCGCCGGAGCACTATTCTTCACGGAATGGTAATTTAATATGTAGGTCCATAGTGGAGAGTTTTATTATTACCGTATTATGAACTTTTGAAAATTTCATTTACTTCACATTATGCATTTTTGAAACTCATTTAGAAAATTCAAAAAGTTATAATGTAACAAAATATATTATGCTACTAAAAGTTCATTTATTCCATGATTTAGCTTATTCACAAATGAATGAAAACCTATGTTTTTGCCGATTTTGGCAGGGTATAGTTGCTCAGCATCAATAATGTAAAAACAATTAGACAATCTAACAAAATGTTTAAGGATTAGAAATAAAGTCCAATACGATATGTTAACTTTATATTGGTTATCTCCCCTGGTATTGTCCAATGCTGTCTATGATGTGTAGATCCAGTAAGTTGTAATGAATTTACGGAATAATGGAAATTGAAAGTAAAGAAAGCATTGCTTCACTTACTCCAACTAGTTTTGTTAAACTTATCCCGCCCACTTTTATTTCTAACAAATTACATGTATTTTGGTTTAAATGTTAAAAAGTTCAACATTCAGATTTGTTAACAAAAACCAAGCGTTGGTTCCTGCAACAAGTTTTGTTGAGCTTATTCCACCATTTCTACGTCTGATACATCATTTTAATGTTTTCAATAGTGAACATGGACACAACCACCGATTGTGGAAAGGTTAAAAATCCTATCTTCACACAAGAGGTACATTTGAGCTCTACTGGAATGGCCCCTGGTGATTACTGCAGCGTGGGTATATATAACCCCACAGAAGACAAGCCAGCAGGATGCAAGTACAGCGCCATCTGTGTTAAGCTTACCTCAAGCAAGGTTAATGACTGTAAAATGAAGGTGACCTTTACAGGGAAGATGTTTGATGGAACAAGGGACCACTGGAATGTAAGTTTTATTACAAAGATATTGTTGTAATATTATGTTCCCACAAAATTAAAATTATTAGTAGGCAAATTTTGTAAACTTTTTATTTTTTTTTCAAATTTTCAAAATTGGTTACGTTTTGAAAGTAAAAGTATTGGTAAAACATAGTAGCCAATGACGATTTTGACTACTGGTAATACGATTTTGTATTTACTTTCAAAGTTTATCGTTGTAGCCAATGACAATTTTGTGTATCAGGAATGAAAACGTGGGTAATTTAACTTTTCTGAAAAATAAGTATTGCCCTAATGTTATTTGTGATATTATATAAAAATCTTGTTGATGTATCTTATATGTTATTAATATAATTTTTGCATTTTTTTTGCAATTACTGCCAGAAACATTTGAATATATAAAATATATAACCAAATTGGTCATTTTTGATATGCATATTCCACACTAATTTCTAATGTCTTTGCAGTTCAGCAATGGTTTCCTCTGCAACGAATGCCAAATCAGTAGAATCTTTGATCTGTTTTACAACATTGACTTAAAAAATATTAAACATTTCAACATTAAAAACTACTGAAAAATTGTTCCGCTAAAATCATTCTACAAACAATGTAATTCAAACAGTATATATAATCTGTGATGTTATTGGATGTGTTGATCTGGACTTGGCTGTTCAAAGCTCTCTTGGCATAACCATGGGGTTAGTGGACATTTGTATCCTGTGTAGTAGGCAATATTTTTAAAAAACATTCTTCTCAAATGTTAATGCACCCAATTGATATTGCTATTAACACATAGAATAGGTTTAAATCAAATTTGTATCTACAATAAATATTTGTTATGCAATATACCATTTTTTAAAATTTTTATCTTTTAATACATTCAAAAATGGCATACGATAGTTACAATTTGAAATTTCATTTCACTTACCATTTGGTTAAGTTAATCCAGGCACTAGCCAGTTGTTATGGCTACAATTAACACACATTGTCTTGCTTATGTTTCAGGAACTTAGTTGCTTCCAAGCTTTCAAAGTAAATCACGAATGGTGTGTGCCTTCACAGTTTATGGTGGCAGAAATCTCTGGAGAGAAGATAGAGAAGGCTGGTAAACGTGACTATTCATTCAATGCCACTGTTTATTCTAAATGCCAGTCTAAACCACTACCAAGAATCCCTCTATATGAAGATAATGGTAAGATATATATATATATATTTACTAATGTTAATGTTCCTTTTTAGTAACACCTATAGACAAGCATTACTTTCCCCTGAATATGAATGAAGAATACCATACTGGGATTAAACCGTTTATGTAATCTACAGGGTCACATGGGGTTGTGCATTTCACCTGAAATAAAATAGAAACACCAAATATACTTACAAATATTTATGTTCCTATTGGGGGTACACTTGTATTCATTAGTTTCCTCTGAATTAGAATGTTGTATGCCATATAGGAATTACAGTTTATTCAGAGTAAGGTCATTGTATATATAGGCAGACTAAGGTCATTGTATATATAGTCGTTGAAATTTCATTCTTAATTTTGATTTCACACGTAGAGGGTATAGATAGCTAAATAGGGGGCGCTTAACCTTCCGGAGCATGCAGTCTCATCCAGTGGAAGTTTACATGTTTAACTAAATTTGCCAGTTTTCAGTTATCACTTTGCTTTTTGGATTGTGATTTAAACATGGACCCATATGTTTGTGTTTGATATAAAACCCAGTAAATGTCTAATCTTATAAATATCCATGAATATATATCATCACAATAAAGACAAAAAATCTCAACATGTTAACTTGTAAATAGTTGATTGACTTTCTGTTTTTGTATTTCAGAATACAGGAACCCTAACCAAGAGGAAGCTGACCATTACAACAGAATACTTGGTGTCATCGTTGGAGTTAGTCTAGCATCCATCTTCTTGATAATGTTCTTCTTTACATATTGTTTCTACAAAAACAAAGCATATAGGCAAGTCCCTACAGATTAATGAACTAATATACTTAACTCGATGGTAAAAACGACCCCCAAATTTTTAATTGTGTTCGTGCATTTTAAATAATTTTGTTTTTTACACATTGCCCCCGAATATTTTGCAATTAAATTCAACTTACATCAACATCTTTTATATCATTTATTATTATTATTATTATTTTTATTATTATTACATGTATTATTATTATTATCATTATTAATTATTATTTCTTTATATTACTGTTTTTTTTAAATTTTATTTCATTTCATTTTTTAAGTATTAATTCATTTATTTTTATTAGCATTAATTCAAAAGGGGTAATGTCTTTAAATGGTAATAGTATTAGTAAAATAGTATTTTAAAAGTTTTTATTCATTTTTAAAAAAATATTTTGAATTGTTTACTTTTTAATCAGGGACTTATATATAAAGCATTGCTTTATACAGTGCTAAGACAATTTGATAAACTTACAATGTCTATGAAAATTCCACCGATATATATATATATATTGATATAATGGATATACACATGTACTTTTGTATTGGGTTGATGCAACAAACGTTGTTCCAATAGCAATGCAACAAACTTCGTTTCAAGTTGATACTTAAGCAATATCATTACTACTATATAGTGTAATGCATCAGTATTTACTTCTTCATACAGTATTATTATTATACTAGTAAGGACTACAAGGTACTCCATGTCCAATACTCACTTAGGCATAATGAAAAATGGAGGAAAAACATTGTCATCATTAGTTGGGATGGGAGCTTGGTTGAAGATATAATTTGTTCAGGGATGGTACAAGTCTGTGCTTGTGCTTTGTGACGGCA
This sequence comes from Anadara kagoshimensis, assembly GCA_021292105.1. NCBI lineage: Eukaryota > Metazoa > Mollusca > Bivalvia > Arcoida > Arcidae > Anadara > Anadara kagoshimensis. Next base: position 58,938,430 of record CM037870.1, on the reverse strand, counting down.
ATGCTTTTACTTGGCTTTAATTCATAACTTTATATACATATATGCTTTTAGTTAAAATGTTCGAAAAAATTGGGGAGGGAATTAATTTCTTCTCATTTTGTATAAAATTTCTTTTTGATAATTAATCAGTCTTAAATAAATGCTTTTACAAACAATTCTAAATAAAAAAGTTTACCAAAAAATTTAAATAAATGATTAATTTTCCAGTTTATATATCAGTTATGATATATAAAAAAAGGATGTTTTCAACTTTGCTTTGATAAATTTAGAATAAGATTAGGACAAACGTAAATCAATACATTAAATTTTGGTATGTTTTGTTTTATTGTTGTGAGTTAACAAGGCAACATGTTTTCCCCTTCACTAATAATAAAACTTATCTTAAGTTTCCACATAAAGAATTATACACTTAATATACAATATTTGGAAGTTAATGACATAACTGAGAATATTGTTTATATAGTAAGTAGTCTACAATATGGTTTATTAATTCTTAAAAATTCAATAATCAATGGTAAGTTTCAAATTATCATGTTTTATATAAATGTATAAATATAATTATATTCAGATAAATTAACATGTGTTTTTTGTAAACTTTGTAGCAACTCAAATAGAGAGGTAAAATCAAGCGCATGCGCATGATTAGTACACAAATTTCAATAGTATTTATTTTTGAGTTTCAGGAAAATGGTTATAAATTCTTTTTATTCTTGTTAATATAACTTAAGTCTATAGGACTTAAAACAACCTGTCATGAGTCATGAAATGATAAATAAATTTTGTAATGTTAAAGTTGGAAACAGTACAATCGGCTTATATAATATACATATATGTGATGTTGAGTTACTGGCACCTAAAGTCATTGCAAAAACACAGATATATGTCTTAATTCATCACTTTGTTAGTATATTGCAATAGAGTTGGAAAATGTATGAAGAGCCAATTTCATGTTCTTTATAATACATATAAATAAAAAAAAATTGAAAAATAGAAAAGAGAATTAAAATATTATGCAAATAAATAAAAGGAAAAAAAATGAGAAAAAGAGAAAAAAAAGAATTTAAAACATATTTTCAATTATAATTAATGAATTATTCCTCATTTGTCATTTCACTGCCATTGTACTGTTTCATCTTGGGTATCCGTTTGTATTTATCACATAATGCATATACTTTTCTTGGTGGCAACATAACATTTTTATTTCTAACTTTTAACATACTGTAATGAAATGTGATATACAGTGTCATGTGCTGTTTTAGAATTTTATTAAAATGTATATTTTCTTTGTATTATTTTAATAACAATTCAAGAATTGCATTTGGCTACTGAAATTTTGAAACAACGAAAATATTGCATTGCAAGAAATTATCGTGTTTATCACCGCTACATATACTAGTATGTAAAAAGGTCCATTAATTTTGTTCCACCAAAACTGTTAAGACAATGTGTAAATACAACACAACCACATCAATATAACCTGTAACTTGTATGTGTATAATCTAATTCATAATGGAAATCACAAGGAAATACTCAAGAATTGGTTAGGGGATATTGGATTATGGTTCAAATTGTTGTTTAATTGCATGAATAAAAAAGCATGTGAAACATCTCAGGATGTACTAATTATACATATCAATAAGATCACAGTCCAAAGTTGTTAATGTCGCAGGATTTTTTTGTTTTTTGTTTACAAATGATTTTCAAAATGAATAAAAACCATTAGAATTTGCATGTTCATTGTAATAGATTATGAATGACAACAGCATAAATTGGTTGTTCTTTGTTTGCAAGATTAAAATAATATTTTCGTGGTCAGGAAATTTATGTACCACTGAAGACTCTATTTTTAGACTAAGCCAAAAGAGAAGGTATTATTCCTTTGTTTGTTTCTTTTCTTTGTTAAATTTGCCAGTTTCATATTTTCATCTACATATTGCTTTTTGACTATTTTAATTAAAGCAATGAGACATTGACAACTTTGGGTGTTCATTGTTAAAAAGTACAATTGTACATAGGTTTTTTTATGAATGTACATGTAATGTGATTTTGCATGAAATGCTTGAAGTTACAATGTAGAAATAGAATTTGTGTAAAACATTACATGTAAATAATTCTGTGTTAACATGACAGCGTTTATTTTTTTACATGGGTTCAATGTAAAAAATTTTACTGGGATAGATAAAGAGAGACACAAAAGGTTAGTTGGCGAATAGACATGCCAAAAAGATACCTATAATGGAATGTTACAATCAGTACCAAATTCATTTATCTTGATAAATGCTTGGTGGATTAATGTAAGGTTTGAGTTTGAAACATTTGAAGACCCATATTATCCAATTGTAAATTAGCACATAACTTTGTCCGCATAAACTTTGTGAAAAAAGGATGCTTGACCACATATAACCAATAATTCATTGGCACATGACGGGCACCCGATTTTCAATAGGAGCTTTGTGACGAGATATTACTACAACTAATTGTACATTAGTACATGATTGACATTTGGTTGTTCACACAAGCTTTTTGAGGAGATGTTTTACCATTTGTTGAAATGCATTCCTTCATCGATACGATGAATAAAACTGATTATATTACACTAAATGCGTGATCTTTTTTTTCGTCATTCCGAAACATTCATTAATTTGATTTCTATCGTTTTTAAGAATGGATCAATTAATTTGATTTTTTGTTGACCTCCTCTCTAGGAACATTATATGCAGATTTTTTGTTGACCTCCTCTCTAGGAACATTATATGCAATTATAAATCACTATCCGTTGATTGATTCATGTCGGGCATTACTCCAATGTTGTATTCATATATTTTCATTTTTCAAGCACCTTGTCGAATCTCAATAACTAAATAAATAAAAATACATTTGTAGAGGAAATATTCTACATTTTGTTTCTTGCCTTTTTACTAAATAGCAAAAAAACCTGCTTTTGCAATACAAGTGCAATGGCATAAGCAAGGGAAAAAAACGCTTGTTATAACCAAACATTTTAACATTGTTTATGATTCATGTGTTATGTGTGTTGATAAAATAATTCAAAGACGAAAATATTTTGAACCCGATTTGAGTATTAATATGCTTTAGACAGCAAAATATATGCTTCGTAAACTCTAAGAAAATTGCAATATATTATTTTGCATGTGAGGGTTAGGAGAAAGTATGTTTTTTAACTAAACACACTTTCAATATTTCATCTGCATGTTTTTCAACATTATATATCTACATCTGCTTATATGTATATAATTTATACCCATAAAAAGAATGAATGTGCTTTTACTGAAATACGCCATTGTGAACTAACCAGTTAAACGGAGCTAAATTAATTATGAAACGCTTTCAGCAATGTGTGTCAAAAGATATTAATTAAGAGTTTAAATTTGAGTAATAATTTTGTGCATTCCCGAATTAGCTATTCGGTGTTTTATTAATCTTTTTCATAATTGATATTTGAATATTAATTGATATTTTTTGTTCTCAGCGAACCGAAAAGTGAATCTAGAGAAAGGTTGCCAGATGCCGGATTAGCAGCCAAGCATAAACCCGCTCCTAAACCTGTTGTTGAGCCTACCAAATTTTCCCAAAGTATAGACATTCGTTTGTGAATTAATCCTCTATGATGATGTTTCAACTGTTGTAAATAAAGACACATTTTTCACTTATTCGCATATGGAAAGAAACCCGTTTTCGTGCATACATACAAATTGCAATGTAAATTTAATAACAGCTATTGCCAGCAATTAATTTTCGCATGGTGTTACAGTGTGTGAAAAATCATATCCTAATTCATAAGAAAAACAAGAAATTAATAATATGTAGTTATTGATCCTGCATGAGGATTTGTTATGGTTCCTTTATCCTGTGAAAGTGATAGTAGTTAATCAGTAAATGGATGGTGTATTTGTTCCCGCCTTTTTTGTTGTAATAAGCTAGACAACTACATAGAAATACTGAATATTTCTGTATGCAGCAAATCATTCGATTTATCATACATTCTGCTTTGCTTTCTTGTTCTTCTCTGTGTAGTTTGAAGTTAGTGGTTTTTTACGAAGCATAAATTTTGCTTTTTTAGTTTTGTTTGTATGGTATTGAAGTCATTACGAAATGGTGGATTATTTTCATAATTCATTTTGACTTCATTTGTACTTCTAATAAATCAATTTTGGATAAATATCAGGAGCTTTTTAAATTTGATTGTCATTTCAAAAAAAGAAATATCTTTAGATTGTGTTTATTGTTATTCGTTTAGATTTAATGTTCATTATCCGATGGTAAATAAAACAAATCTTTTTGTATTGTTGTCTTCTACTTTTACTGAAATAAGTCAATTACTTAGTCTTCACATTCAGCACACATCAAAGAAAAATATGTCACTGAATTTTGTCTCTAAAACATTGGTACGACCGTACATGCAACATGTGGAACGACCATATACAGAAATCCCAGCAGAAACAGAGCTGTTAACGTTTCTACGAGAACTGATTATAATGTTGCGAGTCTTGCTTTGCATGAGGTTTGCATCGATGTTCTTTTTCAGCTCTACCATTTCCCGACAATTTAAAGTCATGTACCCAAGAACTGGTGAGTTAACATCGACAAGGTAGCACTCAAAATTAAACAAGGCAAGTGACTTTTGCAATGACCAAAATCGGTGAAAGAGGACCAGATATCCAATATTTACATCAAAAATGTTTATCCATGCCAATACTGTTATGTTATGGTAGCAATAACAGGGAAAGACACCCCACATTATATGCTACAGTAAAATGGTGGATAGTGAAATTTAAAAAAAAATGCAGACGATGCGTTGAGGAAAAGTCCCGCCCTGGAAGGTCTACCACTGTTGCAACGTCATAAATAGTCAATAAAGTGCAAGGCATCTTTTTAGTAATACGAGAGTTACAGAGAGATAAAAAGCCATTTTGAGTCCACAGGAAAGAGTGCAATCCGTTCCGATGTAGGTCTCTGGAATGAAAAAGCTTCCAGAACGTTGGGTATCGAGGTAGTTGACAAGTGACCAGAAGCAGATCAGGTACACTTTGTCACGTACTTATTTAAATAAATGGTGGTATTCTGACGGTAGATTATCTCCAAATAGGAGAAGCAATCAATTCCACATGCTATATTATACATTTATTGCCTTTGAGTGAGGGAGATATGAACATTTGTTCACCCGCAACAAGTCATATTTCCCGAGGGCGAAGCAATAAATAAGGCAATAAATTGTTTATTATACCGAAAGATAACCATTGTAATAAGAAAGACAGAAAGAAAGAAAAATATTTTAAAAAAGACAGCCTGAAAACATCATTCCTTCCCCGATTTATTGCTTTTTCTCCTATCGGAACTCACCGGAGGCAAACGCTAGAACGTCAAGATCGATTCTCTATCGATGACGTCATATCATTGTGACGTCACTGTGTGTTCCGAAGAGGTGGGATATGATGTTTTCAGAGGGATACACGATGTTTTCTCCACCCTGATCACATGATCCAACGATCCAATCAAATTACAGATAGCATCATATTTGTCTAATGAGGTATAATAAATGACCTTATTCGCCTGATCTCGCTTTCGTCTAAAATCGAAACCCTTTACACATGAGACTCGGAACATATCCATAAACCCTTAAACATATGTTATGGTTTGTTTTTACATACTTTTACATAGTTTTCTTCTCTTAACATACTTTCATCTTAAACCCTTTAAATATATCGTTAAACTGATTTTCTCACTTTTTTAACATGAAGTGATTTACAAGGTTTATATTGTCAACATTCTACTATTGAGGGACGTCACGGCTGTTGTACTCATTGCATACTGTAGGAACCTGGGCATAGAGAGACAATTTTGAAATATTATGCGAGTTATGAGATAATCAAAAACAAACATATCAAACCATATCCAAATCACAATTCCAAAGCAAAACACTTTGCAACTGGCATATTAGGTTAATAACTCTACATACTATGATATTGCCTGGTGTAGGCTATGGCAGATTAACAAAGATATCGTTGATGTTTTTTGAAAACAATTTTGTCTTCTATTGGTGGTAATTTATATCAATTGTCTTCTTTTTAATTTAAACATGGTTATTGCTCATGTTGATATTGTCTTCTTTTTAATTTAAACATGGTTATTGCTCATTTTGGTATTATAAACATAAATCACATATGTGGAGATAAGAAGATTTGTTCCCCTTTAACTAGCTGTATTTCGTCCTCGGAAAAAGGGGAAACAAATCTCCATATCTCCACCTCAATAAACGTATTATTTGTTATTAGATCTAATTTAATTAACTATTTGGTGTATTTTTATTTAAGAGATGCTGGATGCTCCGGAACGGTAAACACCTTCTGTCCCGTATAGCTAACTACACCTATCACGTATCAAATTAAAATTAAGAATGAAAGGAACATGAAACTATTGAACGCCAAAAAAAATCCGGATAATTTTGGATACAGAGACATCTTACTTGTCAACAATATTATGATGACGGATATAAAAGTGATTCTATAAATAAATGGATTTACATTTCAGGAAAACAGTCTATTAATTTAATAGTTCCTGAGAAAACAATCGATTTAAATACGCCATATCACAGCAATGAAACTGTGTTTTAAATTATTAACAGTATTTTTTACAAAGTACATAAGAAAAACATTCCCTGGATATATATGACGTCCAACGTCCAATGGTTCCATGTTCCTTTCATTACTAATTTTGGTTACACGCGTGACGGATGTATCTACCTTAACAGGAGGTGCTTACCTTTCCGGGGCACCTGACTTCACGTGTTTAACCGAATTTACCAGTGTCCTAGTTTTTACTTTGCTTTGAGATTGTTGTGTAGACATGGATCAGTATTTTGTATGTTTTTGTCATTCCTACTGTCATATACCATTTTTTGAATTAAATCATAAAATACATTCAAAAAATGGTTATTGTCATATACCATTTTTTTAATGTATTTTATGATTAAATTCAAAAAATGGTACATGTATATGACACTACAAGGAGCGGGAAAAAACTAAATGTCTTAATTTTTCGATATAACAAAAACCGACGGTATACAATAAACGCACCCTTAGATATTTGCTTTATTAAAACACTCGAAGTAGCCAAAGAAAGTGTTCTGTGTAATACTACTATGCCCTTAACGTAAAAAATATGTGTTATATAAAAAATAAACATGCCTACCCATGTCTAAATTATAATTCGAAAGCAAAGTAAAAAATTGAAAACTGACAAAGTAAGTTAACCACATGAACGTCTACCAGGGGGAAGTGAGACCGGGTGCTTTTGAATAGTAATGCTTCTCTTGTTTACCTACCTACACTCACCAAGCTTGAAATTGTGACAAATATATCCAAGGTAATTTTGGATATAAAGACATTATACTTGTCAACAATATTGTGATGACAACCCTCGAACTATAAATAAATTATACATTCCAGGAAAACAGTCTGTTAACAGTTGCTGGGGGAACAATCGATTAAGATACACTATATCACGAATGTGAAAGTGTGTTCTAGATTACAAACAGTGATTTTTGTCTTCATTGGTTTGTTTTGAAAACAACTACATAAGGAAAACAATGATCATTTGAAAGAATATTATTTTTGTCCTTTCTATTGAGGAGGCTAAAGTGAATGTCTTATCTTTTCAAGATATTTATCAAACAATAAATCACAGAAAGTGATCTGTATAATACATCTTATGCCCACAACGTCAGAAAACGTGCATATAAAACATACAATAACATATCTAAATAATAATATTAAAACAAAGTAAAATCTTTGAAACAGGCAAATTAAATTAAACACGTGAATGGCAACCAGGGAAGTAAAACCGGATGCTCCAGCAGGGAAAGCGACACCTTTTTCGATAGGTACGTCATGTGTTATCAAAATTGAGAATGAAAGGATCATGGAACTATTGGACATCAAATATGCCCGGATTATTTTGGATAGAGAGTCATCATGCTTATCAACAATATTTTGATGACGGGCATAAAACTCTTTGAGGGACTTGTTATGGACAGGCTTGCAATATTTCTGCGTCAACAATTTATTTGTAAGGAGTTTGCTTCGTTGTATTAAGTTTCTGTGATAACAAGCTCTACATTAGCGTATTAGTTATGAAACATATACACCATAAGTAGAATGAGCAACTATATTGCTGCATAAAAAAGGAAAGTTGACAATAGAAAGGTTGACGTCATCACGTTTGTTATGTAGCCTTTCGTGGGTGTCATAACTGTGGTATAAGTGCAAAAAATGAAAAATTAGTCGCATCTTTTATTTCAATCTCATTAAGATTGATGCCATTCTCATTAAAGAATTATTAAAGGAAACACTATCTACATGTCTTTGACAGATTAGCGTACACCATGCAGCTTGTAAAGGGTATATGAATCCGAAACAAAAGAGGTACAATGTATTTCTCATATGTATAGCTGTTTTAGTATAGCTATTTGAAGTACATGTGTATAAAAAAAACAATATTGCACTCAAACACAAACATTCCAATCCATGTCCAAATCACAATTTCAAAGCAAAGTTAAAACTTTGAAACTGACAAATGCAGTAAAACATGTGGACTGCCACCAGGGAAGTGAGGCTGGGTGCTTCGGAAGGGTAAGTACATCATGGTTGGATAGCTTCAGCCGCCAGAGATAATAATATTGCTGGAAGCAATTTATTTATTCTTTAATGTCCTGAATAAAATGTTCAGTAATATTTAAACTTAGCTTTTTACTCTTAACTTTGCTTCTTGTAGGGTTGACAGTAGTTTGCTCTTGACCAGTCTTCTGTCATTGAAATTAGTTCGCGTTGTGCTAACACAATCTAATAGAAGAATGCAAAAAACTAGATTAAGACTGATTATTTAAATTTAAGTAGATAAAAAAATTTTGACGTAATTGTCCATAAATTATTACAATTTAAAACAACAGTATAGACTTCAAAAGACAATTCTTAACATTAAATCTAAACACTAAAACAGCTAATTGAGCTTAACATGATTGTATAGGCCAACAACATCGAGCTGTCCGCCTGACCTTTCATAAGAATATCCATATAGGATAATCGATCTAATACATTGGTATTGGTAGAAATCGTAGTTTATACATAAACAATGTATTTCTCATGATGTAGACAAAATAAACACCTTTATTCCTTATATATCAATCAACTGGTAAATGATAAATACTTAAATTCAATGTCAAGCGAACATGTCAATATTGTTTACCTTTCTGTATATTCAATACACTTCTATATCTCAGAATCGTTTAAAATCAGAACAAGGTCAATTAGTTCAGAACAATGTTGATTAGTGAATTAATTAGCCAGTACTTTTGGCAAATCGTCAACTTGCTACTGATACGTACATTGTACTTATATTATAACAATTTTTTAACATGCTTCATGTTTCGTACCAAACGCGTAACTTTTCTGTTTTATAGTGATCTCAGTGTATCTGTTCTATTTGCATTTTCTCGTGTTCGGTGCCTACGTGTAACTGGTGATTAGAATCGTTCTGGTAAACTGAGAGACATGCTGCATTTTTTTTAAAATTCTTGGCATGGCTTTAAAGTTATACAATCAAACCTGTCTATAAAGGACCACAAGGGCAACGGTAAAAATTAGCCTTTATGGTCAGATGGACCTTAGTCACAGGTCCAAGTGACTTGAATAAATACCAATTGGGATACTTTACTGGCTTTTAAAAGCTAGTCATTCTTTTAAAGAAGTGTCCTTTAAGGCAGGTTTGACTGTATATTTCCGCTGCTGCTTAAAGCATATTTGTTAACAATGTTTTTATTACACTGAAAACAACGCATAATTGCTTTGTGCATGCTACACACTCAGCAGTAAAAGGAAAACCGTGTACATAACAATTTACTGTTTAGACTTAATAGTAAAAAACTAAAGACAATTGCTAAAAAAAGAAGTAAAATTATATCCCGCTCTCTTATGAGGTACAACTGTTTAAAACAGAAAAGTTTAAATGCTTACGATTCAAGATCACGTCATTTTTAAACATTATGTAATTTTCTGTTGGGAGTGTTTACCTAATTTGCAAGTTTTCTATTTTTGCTTTGCTTTTGGAAATATGTTTTGAACATGGATCAGTATGTTTGTGTTTGATATTTAAATTATGTATATATGTTAAATATTGAATCTCTTTATGTTGTTGATTTAAGTGTAATCCATTAAACTCCCATGGTCATGGTACTTAACTACAGCATAGGCAATAGACATACGCATACACTATTTCAATAGAAAAATCGGTGTGTTACGAAATTTTAAAAAAAGTTTACACTTAATTTATTACTTTCAATATTAATGTTATTGAACCAAATTGCATTTTGCTTTTCCGAAAACCTAATATAATCTAGTCTATGACACGATAAAATTACATGCATTGTCACATTGTAATGCAAAACTCAGTCTTCCGGAGCAACCAGTCTCATTTTCCTGGTTGAAGTTCCATGCTTTACTTAATTACTGTATATTGCTAAATATTCGCGGTGTCAAACTTCCGCGGTCTTATGTGAATAAAGGGAAGCAATTTGGATGAGAATCTGAAACATTTACTATTTGTTTAAGAATGATGTATTATCGCGGCGGTTTATTTTTGCGGGAATGCACCAGACCGCGAATATAGCGAAAATAAACTACATCGAAATATAAGAATTATACAGTATTTAGATTTCAAAGTGTTTACTTTTTTGGGATTATATTTTTTGGACAAAGATCAGTATGTTTATTTTTTATATTTAAATGGTGCATATTTGTCAAGTATTGAATATCTTTACGCTGCTGCTTTTAGTTTAGTTCATGAAATTCCCATGGCCATGCTACTTAACTATAGCGTAGACAATAGACACACATTTCCATATAGTACAATCGACGTGTTGCGTAATTGAAAGCGTGTTTACTCAATTTATTAAGTTCATTAAAACGTTGTAAATAAACATGGTATAGTTTAAAGGAAAATTGTATTGTACCATATACCATTATCCTTTCCCGAATACTTACTGTTATTTAGTCTGTAACATGGTAGACCTATATTTATTGTTATATATTTATGCGGAACTTACCTTTCCGGAGCCATCGGACTCATATTCCCTGGTGAATGTTCACGTCTTTTACTTAATTTGCCAGTTTCAACGTTTTTACTTTACTTTTGGGATTATGATTTAAACATGGATACGTATTTTTGTGTTTGATATTTAAATGGTGTATATGTGTCAAGTATTAGATATCTTTATATTGCTATCTATATGTAGTTCGTTTAATTCTCGTGGTCTTGCAAATCGATGTGTTGCGTAATAGAGAAAGTGTATACTCAATTTATCAATTTCAATATGAACGTTGTAAATGAAAGTGATGTAGTTTAAAGAGAAATTGTATTGTACCACATGCCATTTTCCTTTCCCGAATACCTACTAAGATTTAGTTTGGTAGAGCTATATGCCTTGTTACATTTTAATGCGGAACGTACCCTTCTTGAGCACCCGGCCTTACTTCCCAGGTAGGAGTTTTACTTAATTTGTAAGTTTTCAACGTTTTTACTTTGTTTTTAGAATATGTTTTGAACATGGATCAGCATGTTTGTGTTGTATATTTAAATCATGTCTACATGTCAAATATTGAATCTCTTTACGTTGTTGATTTAAGTTAATCCTTGGTCATGGTACAATGTACTTAGACAAAAGACATACACATATCATATTTCCATATAGCAATCTACGCCTATGTGTTACGTAATTGAAAACGTGAATACTTAATTCATTACTTTTAATATGAACGTTGTATTATAGTTTTATAATTCTAGAGACCAACTGTATTGCACCACGTGTCATTTTCCTTTCCCGGGTTCTAATATGGTATATTCTGCTATTGGTAGAGCTACATGCATTGCCAGGTTTTGAAACGGAACTTACACTTTCGAATCACCAGACCTCGTCTCCTAATGGAAGTTCATGTGTTTTATCAATTTTCCAGTTATAGCATTTGTGATTATGTTTGGTCATGGGTCACTATTAATGTGTTTGATATTTAATGGTGTACATATGTATCAAGTATTGCATCTTTTTACGCTGCTATTTTAATTGTACTTCATTTAATTTTCATGGCTATGCTATAGCGTTAACAATAGACATACAAATACCATATTTCCATACAAAAAAAATCGACGTGTAACGTAAAACTTGAAAAAGGCTATACTCAATGTATTACTTTCAATATGATCAAGGAAGTGAGGCTTGGTGATACTGAAGGGTAAGCACCTCCTTATAATATTCTAAAAATGACCATTTCCAGTTTTCATATCACTTGCAAAAACTGTGACGATATGCATTATATTTACGCATTCAGTATGCAAGACTTAATTCTAGTACAGAATTTTGTTTTTTAGCCCTTTGTAGATTAACACCACACAGCAGTTTCCTCTCCCCAACAACTAAGGTTTTCTAGTGTAAGACATGGTAGAGTTACATGCATTATCACATTTTTAATGCGGAGCATGCATCCTCAGTTCCTTGGTAGAAGTCCATGTGCTTTACTTCATTTGAAATTTACTATACGTTTGGGATTATATTTTGGGTATGAAGCAGTATGTTTGTGTTCAATATTTAAATGGTGTACATGTATGTCAAGTATTAAATCTTTCTACGCTGCCGCTTTAAGTGTTATCCATTAAATTCCCATGATCATTGTCACAGTACCATAAACAATAAACATGCCATTTAATACAGCAAAATCGATGCGTTATGCAATTGAAGAAGTGTTTACTCAACTTATAAATTTCAATATCAATATTGTAAATAATAGTGTTATACAAATGTATTTTAAAGAATAATTTCATTATTAATTTCAGTACCTATATAAATCAGGAATAGTATTATATTCCAAAGGCCAATTGTATTATGTTTATTAAACTTACACAGAGGGGTCTTGTCCCGATTGGAGAAACACGTTGTATTTCTATACCATTTTACATGTACTTTGTAATACAACATTCAAGAGAAGTTATTTGTATTTAGCGAACTTACATGGAAGAAGTTTGACCCGATTGCATAACACATTGGATCTGTTTATATTCCGATACAATGGCTAACGGTTTATTTTGTAATATTCATGAAAGTTTATTTTGTATTAAGCATAATTCTTAGCAGATCAAACATGCATCTTATTGTCAATAACATACCTGTCAATATTGCATGCCGCTGTATACTCTATGTTTTTGGTGCGAGTCTGTACATTGTTAAAATACTGATTATATGATCAAAAACAAATATTTTTTTAAAAAAATATTAAAAGATAAGCAACATATAAGGACAAACGTATATAGTCATATCCTATGAAACTAAAAATATTAAATATTATACCATTGTTGTATACACATCAATACATGTTGAATCCACAAAACCCAACTTTGAAGACCTTGTTAATGACGTTAAACACGCGGACGTGAGGCCGGGTGCTTCAGAAGGGTAACTTGACACCCCATAATACAATATCATGCATTTTCAATTTCCATTTCACTTGCGACAAACTGTGATGATATCCGGTTTAGAAACGCATATCCGTAGTATTCATTTATGCCAAATAAGACCAGACCTTTGACAACAGTAAAACCTATCATTAGTGAAATCAAATGAATCCAATACAGACAGGCGAAGGAATAAAACCACTAATTATATGTTTTAACCTGTGTACGACCTTGTTTCCACACAAATACATTGTTTAATTACATAGCATCAGTTGCATGTCAAAAGGCGATGATGGTGAAATGCCCGGATGATCAGACCACGTGTTTACGCAAGGGAATTTGACCAATTCAATGTACGGGGTAAATTACATAATAGTATTAATTAAAAATGTTTTACCTGGGAAAAAAGTAGCTTTTCATGATATACATAATTCATGTTTAGAGACGAACAAATATTATTGAATTATATTAAAAGCTTTGCTGACGTATGCCCTATTAAAGTACTGGAGCGATTACACACATTATATATCATGGTGAATAGAGTTTTATTACCCAGGGTGGTTATATAGGTATATGGTTATTTTTATACCTTCTTATAACTGGTTACGCTGTGTGCATTTAACAGCGAATTGCATACCTTAGTGCGGTTTTAAAGTCGGCGTCAAACTCAAGGTATATTGGAGTTTAATAATTCATTATTTGTTTTATTATTTCACTGCATTTGTTCAGGAGTAAGGACGCCGGCCATTTAAGGTATAAATATACATATTTTTATTTATACATAATATTTTAATCATATCTTGTTTTTCTAAAAGTGTACATAATTTTAGTTGTATCATATCAGCTGTATTGTTGGTCGTTGTTAAACAACTTTGGCTAAAATTCAAATCGAATATAATTAAGGTCTGGATATACTAGTTCAATTTCGATATATAACTAAATAATTTATTTATATGTGCATAATGCCCTGTGTAAATGTGTGACTTGACTTAATTTGTTAGAGAGATTTTAGCAGTCCCTTCATTTGACCTTCATACTAAACCAAGGACATGTGAATAATATGAAGTATATCCGGGTGAAAAATATTATTGAATGAAATCTCTCTCTCTCTCTCTCTCTTAATAATTCATTTTTGTTTTTAAATTTAAGAACATTTATAAGCAACGACATCATGGAAAAGGCATTAGTGTTTACATTATTGTGTGTAACAGTTGTCAAAGCTGCAGTAGTCTACGAGGACATAGTTAAAACAGGTAAATATCATGGCAAATTCAAGGTTTCTTGTTGTTCTAATTAAAATTTTATGTAAAAATTTCTTAAAGAACAAGCCATTGAACTGTTTAAAATTTTAAATGTAATTTACAATACATTATGACTTCATTTGTACCCTCTACTAAACATAATTTTGACTAAAAAGCCTTAAATGACGGAATCAAGGCATTGTGAACACTTCTGTAAAAAGATTCCTTTTCAACACTTTCACATAGAATTTTATGGAGAGGTACAAAAGAAAGTCTGTCCTGTTCCACCCTGAGGTATAGATTTCTTAAATACTTTGTCTTGGGGTACTTTTACATTTTAATAAAAAATATATGTACACTCAAAAGTGTGACAATTGCATTTGCTGTTTTTGAATGTATTATTTTATAATGATTTAAAAGTAGTACATGAAAATGTCATTGAGCAAAGTTTAAATTTAATTTACAATACAATAAAATGTTTAAAAATAAACTATAAATTGTTAAATATGAACAAGTCTGGTCTGGTGACGTATTTATGGTCGAGTTGGTTAAGTGTAATCAACTTCAAATTGATGATTTATTTGTGTAAAAAATATATAGATGGTTGAGAAATAGACATGCACATGCAGTGAACACTCTAAATAACTTTAACGATGTTCCATGAATGTTTGACCTCCTGGCCTTCAAACGTACCAGCAATGTCAGTGTTAAAAAGGTGTCCGGTTGACCAATCTGGTCTATTAAATTTATTTCTAGTCAATAGGACGAAAATTACATTTAAATGTTACTTAATTTATTTCTTAAATTTTATGGATAAGGTATATTGGTTTATTGTTTGGAAAACAAGCCCCATTTTCATTTTTATTGTGCGTTAAATGTTTTTCTAATGAACCACTGGTTGAAAAATAAATTCAATGGTTTGATTGGAACCTCCAATGGTACTGTCATTTGCTGATTTTGAATTTCTATTAAAATAATGCATTCAAAATCAGCACATGACATTACTGTTACCGCACTACTGGACATTATTCTGTCCATTTTTCAGTAAAGACAGTACCCGTTTTAAGTTGAAATTTTTATTATTAGTGATCCAAATGTAAAATCAATTGGATACTTGGGACTTCAAATAGACCATAACCACAGCGGCCACTTGACATTATTTTGTCATTGCCTGAACGAAGTCGCTAGTTTTATATTCAATGGTCCAAATGTTTGTTTGTGTGTTCCTTTCATGTCGTTCGATTGTTTATTGCTCTTGTTCGCATAAACAGATTACTTTTGAAGTGCAATGTATTTTTCTAACCACAAAAATGATATTAAACAGAAGCAGAAAACAGACCAGTTCTAGAGAAAATAATAGAATCATGATTGGAACGTTGTTTTCACATGGTTTTGTTTGTCTGTAAATGAAGTAGTCCTAGTCACTAGTGAATGCATTTTGTGAAGTTGGACAAATTTTCCAACGCTTCTGGTGGTTTTCCATTTAACTGAAATGTTTTTGTTTACTTTGTATCTTTCTAATTTTGTCAAAGCACAAAAAAGAGAAACTGTACACTTAACTTAAGCTTGTATGTACATGTAATTTGCAAAATCAAGAGTCACCAAGAACACGCCAACACAACAAGTTAGGTCTAACTAAAACAAATACATGTATAGAAGAAAAAACAGTCATAACGGTCCTTCTCATTGTAGAAGAAATTATAAGAAACATCTAATGTGTTTGTCAATATTTGCCATAATTGAAAACGATCGCTAGATGTGTGTATGACAACACCTTTAATTTTTAACAACCTTCAACTTATCTACCACAATAAAGAACAGATTGTTTTTATTTTATTTATTATTAAAAATACCTATAACAGATATATTAGATACTATATCGGTAAAAGGTATTATTAAAAATGGTTTGTGGCAGATAATTTATATCCTCATATGTGTGAAGGTTGCTCAAAATTAATGAAAAACACCCCTACCCCCAAGTCCCTGTGGACCAGGGAAGTGATGCATAAAGGTTAACACAATCACCTTACGGCCGCTTTATTTACTTTTTCTTGTTCAGGTCTAAATACGGCATTTCTTAAGTCATTTTACCTAAGTTTAAATAATATTGTGTTAACATTAGCGTAATTTGATCAGGCATGCTGGGTTCAACGGACTAGGCTATAGATATCTAACTTTAAGGCTGACTGACATACAATGTTAACATATAAGTAATCTGACGTAAACAAAATCAGGTTACATTCTCTTCTTTATATTTTGCCATTGTGTTCATTGATAAATATGTTGTACTTTTATATTGTTAAAGCCGCCGTAGGTTGAAAGAATTTCTTTTTCATCAAATGTAAAATGAATTGACATCGATTCATCCATTCCCTTTTCCGAAAAGGGAGTCATCATTTGAAAGGAAATATAATATTCTATATTAAAAAGTCATAAGCCAGTATTATTCTCTTCGCCTATTGTATAGCATACGTAGTCTACATTTGGCGAGTTACTGGTTGTTCGTAAGAAATCCATTGATTCCTTGTCTGGCAGAGCTTAGTTGTTTTCTGTGACATACACATACATAATTAGTATGCTTGATGCCCATCCAAAGTCAGTGCTTGTACTTATATAGTGTTCGCAGTATAAACTCTTCCTTTTGTTATGTGTATAATTTTGTATGCCGCGAACTTGAAAGATCTGGCTATAACAATATTGTTCACTCCACCACTTTTGCCAATATTATCAGTTAAACACATTAATTGAAACTGTCCTGTCATATTATTCTTATTGTAAACTACAAGGTCCATTTTTTTAACTACAGTTTATCTTTAAAATAATCAACAGGTTTGATGTTTCACTTTCTTCCATTTATATGACTGTTTCTAGTTGCTGTTTAATTTTGAAATAAGTTATATACCCAGGTTTCCACCATTTTAAAATAAGTAATAACCAAATTTCCATAAATTGTGAAAACATAGTTCATGTCAAAGTATTTTTGTCCCAAATTTTCTATAAAAATAATTTGCTTTTTGAAAATAAGTTGCAAATGACGATTTTTGGCTATCATGGAAAAAAAATAAAAAGATCACTTTATTTAAAGCAGATCATAAAACAGAGTTGCTGGTTCTGTGCAAATAACATATACTAAGCTGCAAATCACTACAAAACGAAGACACTCAAACGTAACATTTAACACAGGACACAGAACACCGATAACAAATTCCCCACAAAACACCAGATATGTACTGTTATCAAACGGTTTGGGTTGAATTTGCAGTTGTCGTGAACCAGACTGTAGAATGTGGTACAACACAGCATTTCCAGTTTCTGTTTAATTTTTACTTAATTTATACATGTATATCTGAAACAACATTCCAAATAGCAGATTATAAAACAGAGATGATAGTTCAGCATATAATAGATATGTGTAAATAGCATATACTTACAAAGAAGCACATGTGTATCTGAATCAGCAATATAAAACAGAGATGCTAGTTCAGCATATAATAGATATGTGTAAATAGCATATACTTACAAAGAAGCACATGTGTATCTGAAACAGCAATATAAAACAGAGATGCTAGTTCAGCATATAATAGATATGTGTAAATAGCATATACTTACAAAGAAGCACATGTGTATCTGAAACAGCAATATAAAACAGAGATGCTAGTTCAGCATATAATAGATATGTGTAAATAGCATATACTTACAAAGAAGCACATGTGTATCTGAAACAGCAATATAAAACAGAGATGCTAGTTCAGCATATAATAGATATGTGTAAATAGCATATACTTACAAAGAAGCACATGTGTATCTGAAACAGCAATATAAAACAGAGATGCTAGTTCAGCATATAATAGATATGTGTAAATAGCATATACTTACAAAGAAGCACATGTGTATCTGAAACAGCAATATAAAACAGAGATGCTAGTTCAGCATATAATAGATATGTGTAAATAGCATATACTTACAAAGAAGCACATGTGTATCTGAAACAGCAATATAAAACAGAGATGCTAGTTCAGCATATAATAGATATGTGTAAATAGCATATACTTACAAAGAAGCACATGTGTATCTGAAACAGCAATATAAAACAGAGATGCTAGTTCAGCATATAATAGATATGTGTAAATAGCATATACTTACAAAGAAGCACATGTGTATCTGAAACAGCAATATAAAACAGAGATGCTAGTTCAGCATATAATAGATATGTGTAAATAGCATATACTTACAAAGAAGCACATGTGTATCTGAAACAGCAATATAAAACAGAGATGCTAGTTCAGCATATAATAGATATGTGTAAATAGCATATACTTACAAAGAAGCACATGTGTATCTGAAACAGCAATATAAAACAGAGATGCTAGTTCAGCATATAATAGATATGTGTAAATAGCATATACTTACAAAGAAGCACATGTGTATCTGAAACAGCAATATAAAACAGAGATGCTAGTTCAGCATATAATAGATATGTGTAAATAGCATATACTTACAAAGAAGCACATGTGTATCTGAAACAGCAATATAAAACAGAGATGCTAGTTCAGCATATAATAGATATGTGTAAATAGCATATACTTACAAAGAAGCACATGTGTATCTGAAACAGCAATATAAAACAGAGATGCTAGTTCAGCATATAATAGATATGTGTAAATAGCATATACTTACAAAGAAGCACATGTGTATCTGAAACAGCAATATAAAACAGAGATGCTAGTTCAGCATATAATAGATATGTGTAAATAGCATATACTTACAAAGAAGCACATGTGTATCTGAAACAGCAATATAAAACAGAGATGCTAGTTCAGCATATAATAGATATGTGTAAATAGCATATACTTACAAAGAAGCACATGTGTATCTGAAACAGCAATATAAAACAGAGATGCTAGTTCAGCATATAATAGATATGTGTAAATAGCATATACTTACAAAGAAGCACATGTGTATCTGAAACAGCAATATAAAACAGAGATGCTAGTTCAGCATATAATAGATATGTGTAAATAGCATATACTTACAAAGAAGCACATGTGTATCTGAAACAGCAATATAAAACAGAGATGCTAGTTCAGCATATAATAGATATGTGTAAATAGCATATACTTACAAAGAAGCACATGTGTATCTGAAACAGCAATATAAAACAGAGATGCTAGTTCAGCATATAATAGATATGTGTAAATAGCATATACTTACAAAGAAGCACATGTGTATCTGAAACAGCAATATAAAACAGAGATGCTAGTTCAGCATATAATAGATATGTGTAAATAGCATATACTTACAAAGAAGCACATGTGTATCTGAAACAGCAATATAAAACAGAGATGCTAGTTCAGCATATAATAGATATGTGTAAATAGCATATACTTACAAAGAAGCACATGTGTATCTGAAACAGCAATATAAAACAGAGATGCTAGTTCAGCATATAATAGATATGTGTAAATAGCATATACTTACAAAGAAGCACATGTGTATCTGAAACAGCAATATAAAACAGAGATGCTAGTTCAGCATATAATAGATATGTGTAAATAGCATATACTTACAAAGAAGCACATGTGTATCTGAAACAGCAATATAAAACAGAGATGCTAGTTCAGCATATAATAGATATGTGTAAATAGCATATACTTACAAAGAAGCACATGTGTATCTGAAACAGCAATATAAAACAGAGATGCTAGTTCAGCATATAATAGATATGTGTAAATAGCATATACTTACAAAGAAGCACATGTGTATCTGAAACAGCAATATAAAACAGAGATGCTAGTTCAGCATATAATAGATATGTGTAAATAGCATATACTTACAAAGAAGCACATGTGTATCTGAAACAGCAATATAAAACAGAGATGCTAGTTCAGCATATAATAGATATGTGTAAATAGCATATACTTACAAAGAAGCACATGTGTATCTGAAACAGCAATATAAAACAGAGATGCTAGTTCAGCATATAATAGATATGTGTAAATAGCATATACTTACAAAGAAGCATGTGTATCTGAAACAGCAATATAAAACAGAGATGCTAGTTCAGCATATAATAGATATGTGTAAATAGCATATACTTACAAAGAAGCACATGTGTATCTGAAACAGCAATATAAAACAGAGATGCTAGTTCAGCATATAATAGATATGTGTAAATAGCATATACTTACAAAGAAGCACATGTGTATCTGAAACAGCAATATAAAACAGAGATGCTAGTTCAGCATATAATAGATATGTGTAAATAGCATATACTTACAAAGAAGCACATGTGTATCTGAAACAGCAATATAAAACAGAGATGCTAGTTCAGCATATAATAGATATGTGTAAATAGCATATACTTACAAAGAAGCACATGTGTATCTGAAACAGCAATATAAAACAGAGATGCTAGTTCAGCATATAATAGATATGTGTAAATAGCATATACTTACAAAGAAGCACATGTGTATCTGAAACAGCAATATAAAACAGAGATGCTAGTTCAGCATATAATAGATATGTGTAAAACAAATGAAACACTTGACACAATGCACAGAACACAGATAACAAATGGTTATTGAACAGTTCGGTTTTAATTTTATTTTTCAGTTAATATGGACCAGACTTCAGAATGTGGTGTAACACAGCATCTGTCACTTCAACAGACCTTACAACTACAAGCAACAGGTTCATCACCTGACGGTCAGTGTAAGGTGTCCGTACACGCCCATCCCGGTGACGAGGATAACTGCGAAAATAGAATGTTATGTGTAAAGATAGCACAAAGCAAAATGACGGATTGTAAAACAAAACTAATGTTTAAAGAACAGAGTGGTGTAAATCCGAAATCGAAGGTAGGTTAAAACATCAAATGTTCTAATACGAGTTTATTATACATATTTTTTGTTTTTACATTTTTAGAACTGTGGTCTACTGGTTAATTCTGGAATTAAATTCATGGGTGCTTTGTTCCATTCCGAGCATTGCTACTATACATAAAGTACACTGTATGCTATTACATGTGGTAGCCTCGGGTATAACATTGAGATGACCTTGTGCCCTATCCAAGGTCTCATAATCTGTTTCTTCAGTCAATAAATCCAGGATAAACGCTGGTCAAATTGACTTAGGCGATACTCTCCAGGCACTAAAACCAGGATAAACGCCGGATTGGTGAAACATATTGACCAAGGCGGAACTTCGATAACTGAAACCAGGATAAACACCGGGTTGGTGAACATATTGACCTAGGCGATACTATCCAGCCACTAAAACCAGGATAAAAATAGGTCAGATGAACACATTAAGCCAGGCGGTACTCTACAGTCACTAAAACCAGGATACACATCTGTCAGATGAACATATTGACCCGGGCACTAAAACCAGGATGAACACCGGATTAGTGAATACATGTATATTAATTAATCCGCGCGGTACGCTCCAGTCAATAACAGGTCTGATGAACATATTGACCCGGGCGATACTATATTTAACTTTAATTTTTCACACCTACGGTATTAAAAGACAATAAATAAATACAGCTAAGAAAAATGTTTGGGAATTTAAAAAACGCATGAACGTTTAAAAATTCTTTATAGGTGTAATTATTTCAAAATCACGGAATTGTAAATTTTGGGCAGTTTTTGTGACGTGTATATCAGTTCACACTTTTTATCATCACTACCGGATATATAATCCATTTTCATGTGTGGTTCGATATAAATAATCTCTGATATAAGCATTTGTCTGTTAAATCTTTCTTGGTAATGTCATATTGAGGGAGTAATATGCTTGTCTGTGGCTTACTGACTATGTAAGCTAGCAACTTAAAGTAAACTCTGAATGTACGTTAGTACAAGGTAGACCATAAAATACACTAGCACATCTCACGACATACGCAAACTTGTTCTTAGATTACTAGTAATCCTTAGAGGTTGATAAACTCGATTTTGTCGCGAATAACAGAAAAATTGCTGATGCGACGTTAAAAAAATTACAACTGTAGTTGCTAATTTATCATGTCTATCCTAAGGGTGTCGTTTTGGTCTCTTTCAGGAATTACGTTGTCGTAGTGCATTTACCAATGAATGGTGTACACTCAGTCATACACTAAATGTAGAACTAATGGAGAATAGGAATTTTACTGCCAATATGCCTAAGAGAGATTATTCCTTCACCGTGAATGTAGCACATGGTTGTGCTGCTGGCAATGGTATGTTAACAAATATAATGCATCTATATAGTTCACATTTCTCACCATAGCCAACGCGTTTGATACAAAAGTGGTCAAAGTGTGAATAACACTTATACAGTTGTGTAATTTTGATAAAGAAACAATAAAAACCATATGTCCATTTGGCAGCAAGAGTGTTAATGAACAAGCAGTGTGAGAAACAATGTTATATTTTGTTTCTTAATTGAAACATGTGGTTACACCATGAAAATGTGACTCAAATATCGAACCCAGATGTTAAAAAGAATAAGAAATGTCTTGAAAATTCGTATGTTTAGCCTAAATTGCCAGTTGTCAAAGCTTTGTCTTTGCTTTTAGGATTATGATTTGAATATGTCTGTGGTTGATCCATAACTACTGTGTTTCCACAAATTCAGTGCACATGGGAAATGCAAAAATAAAGTCGTATTTTCTAACAAACTTACAAAACATTTGTCAATATACTGACATAATAGGAAAAAATATTTTTCATTCATGAAAAAGTGAACTTAATTCTGTACATAGAGCAATTTTTGAACTTTTTAACAAAACAACAAATATGACTATGTCAAAATGATCCCTTCTGTACCTTCTTACTTGGAACAGGCATAATTGGAATATTCATGATGATCACACCTGGAAAAAACCCGAACAACAATTACCTACCTGACCCTAAATGCCCTGATGTAACTTTGAATGAGACCCAATTGCTGTATAAACTGGTCAAATTTCCAAAATTTTCGCAAAATCTCTCTATGTACAGGAGAACTGAACAATAATGTTTTTAATTAAAAATATAGTTTGGTTAGGTCAGTGCATTTTAAATTCATTTTATTAATAGTTTAATGGAAACATTTTCAATTAAAGAAGTAGGTAATAAAAACCATGTGCACTCAATTTATGGAATTACAGTAGTCTGATCATAATATTGATATCCCATTCACATTTAAACCTGTGGTCACTAAAAGCAACAATATTTTATTGTGTGGTTGTTTAAAATGATAAAAGTTTCATAGTCCTTTAGACATTTAATTAAAATGTTATTGATATGGTCTCATCAAATTAGAGTTTTATAAACAGTGGTCTCAGTATAATGTCTTTTCTCGTATTATTTCTTTCCTTACTTCTTGTATGTTTTGATTGCATTAACATTGCCAAATACATGTACAGTCAAACCTGTCTATAAAGGCCACCCAAGGGAACCAGTAAAAATGGCCTTTACAGACAGGTGACCTTAATATATAGGTTCAAATAATATGAATAAAGTATAATTGGGATACATTTCTACTGGCCTTTATAAGCCGGTGTCCGTTATACAGAGGTAGCCTTTAAGGCAAGTTGGACTGTACATTGACACCTATATGTTTTTCAGTTGCAATTTCTTGTATTCCATTACAAACTAATGAAGGCCTTTACTTAATGAAATAGTGCGCTAATTTTCATTTTAATTTATTTTTAGACATTAGAAACCCAGACCAGGAAGCCGGTGTGAATATGAACAGAATTTATGGAATATTGACTGGACTGGGGTGTTGTTCTATCTTCCTTATAATGTTGATTGTTTCATTCTGTTGCTTTAGAAACACTAAGAGTTGGAGATCTGCCAACAAATAACGAGGTCTTTAGTTTAGGAAATTAATTTTAGCTCATTTAAACAAAGTCCGTCAAAATGGGGTGTTTTTGCATGGCTATAGATGCCTGTTTGAAAAAATAGGAATTTTGTAAAAAGCGTAAATTGATTTTAAAAAAATTCTCCAATTGACCTCGTTTTATATACCAAGGTTATGGCCATGCATGTGCATTATCACTATCTCTATTACTTTTTCTTTAAGGAATTTAATGTTAGAGTTTTAAATTACTATCTCTGATTAAATGATTTTCATTTTCTTTGCCATTATTTAGAATTAGTAACATAAACATAAAAATGCTTATTACTAAGTACACACTTATTGCCAGGTGAGCCCCGCGGGACCTAATTTTTATGTATCGTTGTATGTTTTGAAATATTGGATATTCAAAAAATCCATAATATTAAATGTTTATGTTTTATTTTTCTAAAACAATGATGTTTGTTGGTTTTTTTTTAAAATTCTATTTTCATCTAACAATCTAGTGTCAAGTACACCGTACATTTATCACTTTTACTTGTTTTTTTAAATAAAGTTTAATTTTTACAAAAACAAATTTTAAAGATGAAATAACAATCAATTTAATCATTACATGGCGAGTATATATATTCCTTGCCTTATACCTCACATTATTTGCACTCACATTAGCTTTAATTTACTATTTCACCATTTTAATTCTCACAAATTTCGCATCTTCACATATGGGTCCCCTTTTAATACCATAGAATTATATACCTGTATTTTGAAATTGGACCCACTTTTTGAAAATCGATTTCAAAATCGTGTGCTCAAAATGTACGTATTATTTTAAAATACATGTAGTAGTATATCAAGATGTTCGTATTTTTCCCTTAAAAACCAAAGTTCACTTGTACATATTTTAGGGACAATAAATTCTGTATATCCATGCATTAAACATCTTAAAATTACAAAACATTTTGTATGCATGTTTTAAGTGATATGTTGGTGTAATGAAGTTAAAATCTGACATTATATTTTTGTTGCTAAGATTGAATTATTTTTCACACTAATGATCATTTGAGTTTAAATGTTGAGTGTTTGAAGATCATGTTATTTCTAGTAACCTAACTTTCACGAATGTTTGAGATTGGTAACCGTTGTTAAAAACAGTAGTATTAATCAACGTTGCTAGTTACATGTAGTCATATTATGCATTTTTGAAATTTCTGAATGAAAAAAATGAAAATGACATATTACCAACTGTATTGTCCCAATGCTCTATATGGCTTGCCCATTTGAAGCACATGTGATATTTACAGTATTCACCGGTAGTTGAGGTGTGACATAAAGATTGATAAACCTATACTAGTACCTTAGCTTGATTGATGAAATTCAATAATAATATATGAATATTATGCAACGTTAGAGCTTAAAGATATTTTTTTTTAAATAAATAAAATATATTTCAAATTATTTGCTATATGATAATAATTGTCACTTGAAATGTCCCTACAGGCACACAAGTACACATTTTTTATCTAGGCTACGCACTTTTTTAAGATATGCTATGCAATGAGTAGGAGCACAAGAAAGGAGTAGGTATGGTACATCATATCTCGATCCCTCCCAAACTTGAGAAAAGTATAATATGCGTTATATATGAGGTCATTATTGAAACATGACTTTTTTGTTTTTGTCAAGAAATTTTAAAAGTAACAATATGTTTGCAGTTTTAAGTCGACAGAAACATTGTGCAATCTTAAATATCTGAAATATTTTTCTGTGGCAACATTTATAGCTGGAGTCAAATGTAACGCAGTGTTTCGCGGACACAAAAATACATTTTCGCCTTTCTTCAAAACGGAAATGAAGGCTGTTTTAATGGTGTCACTATGATGACATAAAACTGAAAATTGAAATTAAAGTTGCTATTACAATAGCGATTTCTATCCCTGATATACGTGAAGTAAATTTAAATACTTAGTAGTAAACCAGAAAACTTTAAATTGGGTAAGGGGTGTCAGGGGCGACTACACATACCAACTCCTTTGCGTAAATAGTTTTATAAATATATCAATAATCAGAAATTACTACAGTAAAACCTCGATTCATTGCCACCATTTGTTCAGTCATATTTTGGCGTTATAAAGGGGTTTGGCGATAATTTGAGGGAGGCTCATAAAGAAAAACATCAACAAAATGGATTTTGGGACTTCAAAATAGTGTGGCGATAAGCAAGGTGGCAAAGTTATCGAGGGGCATTATAACGAGGTTTTACTGTATATTGATTGTAAAATATATTCTAAGAGAAAGTGTATGTAGGTGAAAACTGGGACACAAAATTAATTGTTAGTCCTAGGTGAAACAAAAATGTAGAAAAATACCTCAGAATGTTTTATATTCTTTCTTATTATGAGGTAGTGTTTAGTGATGTTTTACAATAGATTTATGTTCAAGACAAGATTGTGATTTTTAAAATAATTTGATTAAAAACTAGTTCTGAATGACAGTCTTCTAGTTATATTAGGTGAACAATTTGAGTATTATTGTCATGGGTAAATCTAGTCCGACTAATCAGCCCACTAAACCCCCATTTTAATTTTTTGACTTTTTGGAGGTTTGTGGTCTGACAGCTTCCATTATTGAATTCTTGAAATTTCTGGCGAAAACGCCAGAAACGAAAACACGCGTCGATAATTTCCAGTATTTCCTTACCTCGCTCTTGTTGACAACATGGAACACTTCCTTAAACATTATTCTACCGATCCATGCTTAACTTTTAATTAAAATCCATCGATATCAGTAGAAATACAAGGTTTTCTGATGCCTCTTCAGCTCTCTGTCACTTTCGCATCGTGAAGACATTACTAATCTGCATTGACCAATCAGATCGCGCGTTGCATTTGGATGGTGAAACTCGCAGTTCTATCTTTAGAAAGCATATGGCGATGTTTATTTACATTAACGATTAGCATTATTAATGTTTTCACGCGTATAACATATTATTTTAGTTATTTTATTTTTATCAATATCATGCGAAGACATGTGTTCTAAATCCAATGAAGATTTCTCATCTTTTTTCTCGTTTATATCTAAATTATTTTTTCTTTCAAATTGGGTAATATTCTATCATATCTGGGACTTGCATGTTCTCCTGAAATGCTGTCAAGTTTTGTCCAATATTTTGTAGATCGTAGAATTATAAGTTTTTAAACTAGTTGTAATATATAAAGTTCAACACAAGAGTACTTGTCCGCAAGGTCATTGAAATGAATTCTCTTATATTCATCCCGACCATACTGTAAATTTTGTCTTAGTAGGGTTAAATTTTAACTGTATTTTGCGTGAACATACATATATACAGGGAGGTGCTTAATTTTTTTTCTCCAAAATTACTGGAATAATATTTCCAGGATACTAGTTCAGAAAAAAATGAGAGGGGTTAAAAATATAAAAATATACAGAGAAGATCGCGACTACTCTATTTGAAAGTCTACATATAAATCTCTAAATATTTTGAATATATCTCAATGTTACCTTTTGTAAAGTACATGTTTTAAACACCATGTAAAACATCCTTAATAACGCGAACTACCAATGTAAATAAACATCACCATGTGCTTTCTAAAGATAGAACTGCGAGTTTCACCATCCAAATGCAACGCGCGATCTGATTGGTCAATGCAGATTAGTAATGTCTTCACGATGCGAAAGTGACAGAGAGCTGAAGAGGCATCAGAAAACCTTGTATTTCTACTGATATCGATGG
The DNA here is from genome assembly GCA_021292105.1 of Anadara kagoshimensis. NCBI lineage: Eukaryota > Metazoa > Mollusca > Bivalvia > Arcoida > Arcidae > Anadara > Anadara kagoshimensis. The sequence continues at coordinate 58,910,104 of CM037870.1, read as the reverse complement.
ATTTTAATTAAAAGTTAAGCATGGATCGGTAGAATAATGTTTAAGGAAGTGTTCCATGTTGTCAACAAGAGCGAGGTAAGAAAATACTGGAAATTATCGACGCGTGTTTTCGTTTCTGGCGTTTTCGCCAGAAATTTCAAGAATTCAATAATGGAAGCTGTCAGACCACAAACCTCCAAAAAGTCAAAAAATTAAAATGGGGGTTTAGTGGGCTGATTAGTCGGACTAGGGTAAATCGCAATTTGATTTAGTGCAATATGCTCACTGCAACACTTATGGCTTTTCGGATCGATCAGATGTTCAACATTGCATCAGCAATATTTCAGCCAAGTTGTTAAGTTTATTAATCTCTAAGGATTAATCCAAGAACGTGTTCATACATTCACGAGATGTGCGTGTTTTATGGTCTGCCTGGTACTAGCACACTTGGTGTGAATTTCAGGTGCTAGCTCAGATAGTCGTCCTGCAAAGAAGCAAACAACTTCTCCAGTCACATTATACCATGATACTGACAAAACCAGTCGATACTGTCTGCTTAATGCTGATCACAAGAAGTAGCAACATCTCAATTGTAAGACTCTGCCTTACTTCGAACCACGACCTGAAACTAATTTTTTTTAGATCAATGTTTAAAGGTTTTACTATATCAAGTCAGTGACCTTGAATGCTAGGTCAACTATCACAATTTTGGTAGACCTGCTTTAAGTCCTAATGGTAGATATGAAGTTTCAAGTTCATGAAAAAATATATTAAAGTGAATGTGTTAACATCAACCAGATTAAAAGCCTTAAAAGTTCAGACCTGGCCAAATCTATGCAATGTTTTATTACCTTCTGGATAGGTAGTCATTTAAACAAGAAGCCCATGGGCCTTAACGCTCACCTGTGACCTTGACCTTCATAGATATATCAAAATGATCATTAGGCCAATACCTACAATATTCTAGCATACATGCCTATACAAAATATTTATAGTTTTCAAGATAATTAACCAATTCAGTATTTATTTGCATCTGTGACCTTGACCTTTGAACTCATGACCTTTATTCATATACCAAATTATCATTAGACCAATACCTACAATATTCCAATATATATGACTATACAAGGAGTTTATAGTTTTTGAGATAATCAACCATTTCAGAACTTGCTTGCATTTGTGACCTTGACCTTTGAACCCATGACCTTCATTCATATATCAAAATGACCATTGTGCCATTACCTACAATATTCCAATATGTATGCCTATACAAAAAGTTAATAGTTTTGCAGATAATCAACTAAAATGGTAATAGTTGTGCATCTTTGACCTTGACCGTTGAACCCATGACCTTGATCTATGTATCAAAATGATCCTCATGTCAATACCTACAATTAACTGAAACTCCCATGCCATTATCACCTGAAATGTTTAAAAAATAGCATTTTTTATCAAAGGTCAAAAACAGGGACATGACCTTGACCTTTGACATCTTTTGAAAGAAAATAGCAAGAAAAGATCAACAGTGAAAACTCCATACAATTATCTTCAGCCGTTATTGAGTTATAACAATAAATGTTTCATTTTCAAAATTACATAATTTTACGCAATAAACGCGTAACCTATTTTTCGTTCAATTTTCATGAAAAACACAAATTTAATGTTCCCAGGTATGCTGAATCCAAATATCCAATCAAAATTTGCCTGCACCTTTTTGGTTTCAGAGAAGAAGATTTTTTTTGTCTTTTTGCTATTTTTAGTAACGGCAGCCATCTTGTTGGGCATGGCCAAACCCCGAACACAATTTTTAAAGGCTGTTACCCAGGCATGATAATCACCAAGTTTCATCAAATTTGGCCCAGTAGTTTTGGAGGAGAAGATTAAAATGTAAAGTTTACACACGACACCATGAGCTTATGGCAGTTTTCAGCAAGTCCAGATTCTTTTCCTATCCAAATGTGACAGGGACCATTGGTTTTATCAGATTGGTTTCTTAAAAAGGATTCTATTGTGAAACTGCAAGGAAGAAAGGAAGGAATGTAACAGTCAATTAGTTCAGAGGAGGGACCTCCGTGGCCAAGCAGTCTAAAGCACTGCCTAGGTTCTGATCACACTTAGATAAATCCTAGTGTGTGAAAGTTTGTCAGTGCACTTGCCAAGGTCAGTGGTTTCCCCTACCATTATTGAACTGACTGCCTGGGACACAAGTGAAAGAATCTTCTTGACTGAGGTTTAAAATGCCATCTCTTAACATAGTTGGTGTAGATTTTGCAGGAGTTCCAGGGTTTGTCTGACCCTGCAGTTTCCTTTTTTCATATCACGCTAGAATGGCTTTATTACACAGTGACATCAAGTATCAAACAATATTTAATTTTCCAATAAATCCAAGACTTAATAAAATTTATAATGTTTTATTTTGAGAACCTAGAAGTTGATGTTTCAATGTTTTTCACAATAAACCTGGTAGTTAACATTAACAAATAGCAATTGACACATCCACCAAACAATATTTTATCTAACATTTTTAAGATGTAATCTTTCAATCCACTTGAGTAAATTGCAGCTTTCAGAGATACTACAACAAATGTTCTTAAATTTTTTTCCAAATTAAAAAGATTTCTAGAAATTTTATGACTATTGAGAGTTGATTAAAAAGGAAAATCCTCTTTTAATTTGGATATCTTAAGTTAACAGATAAAAAATATTTTTGACAGAAAAATGTAAAACTTCCGAGTTCTAGAGAAATAACTAAAAGAATATTCTTTATTCTTTCTTTTCTTTAGGTTCATCTTTAAAATGTAGGAAAACTAAACTGAATATGCAAACTCCGAACATCATAGAAAATGAACTAGCGTAATACGGAAAGGCTGATGCTATAAACCGCTCATACTGTGTATGTTGTAATGGTCTTACAGATACCTGAAAAAATACAAAATATATATCAAAATTTAACCATAGAATTAGGTTTGACATTTTGGTTAAGTTTAAACGGAATTGAACTGAAATTGTGACTTGTACTATGTCAACAATATTTTTTCTATGATTCAAACTAATAATAAAACCAACTTATTCATCATGACTGTTTTCTTATGAGGAACAATCTAGGCAAGTTTAATATAAACTGTACAATAAACTGTGGCCCCAAGATAGCTAACAATCAAGTGTTGATAGACACATGAAGAAGTGTTAAAAAATCAAACTTAGCTGTCCAAAGAGCTGCTTCATCTATGGGAATGTGTCTGCTGTCTGCCATTGATGTTCGCAAAAATATCTTTAGAATTTGAAATGTAACTACAGTAAAACATCAATTCACTGCCACTATTACATCAATTCACTGCCACTATTACATCAATTCACTGCCACTATTTGTTCCGTCATATTTTGACTTTACAAAGGGATTTGACAATAAATTGAGCAGGGCTTAAAAATAAGAAGAATATTGAAGAAAAGGATTTTTGGACTTGCAATTGTCTGGTGTTAAGCGAGGTACCAGTCATTGCAGGGCCTTATAACGAGGTTTTACTGAACAATTAGACAGTCATCATATACATACCTGTGTAGTACTATATAAGTGTGTATATCCCATTCTGTTGTAGTCTACAATAAACTGATATACACCATAGACATCGGGTAGCTTAAATGACACTCCAAAATTACCATCTGTAATACACAAATCAATGTTTTGTATTCTAATTCAATAAATCAAATATAAACATACTAGTCTATGTTCAAAGCAGTCCCAAAAGCAAAGTAAAAACTTTGAAAACTGGCAAATTAAATTAAAAATGTGGACTTCCATTAGGGAAGTGAGATCGGTTACTCCAAAATGGTAAGCACCTGCTGTTTAGCTAGCTTAACCTGCCACTTGTGAAATCAAAATTCTGAAGGAAAGGAACATGGAACTATGGTATGTCGAATATATCTAGAATATTTTTGGATAGAGACATCATAAATGTCAACAATATTGTGTCAGTGGTCATAAAATTTGTCCAAAAAAATCTTGAAATGATAAGAAAATGGAGTAGTTTGCCTGAACGTCTAGTCCAGAAATTTGATCATCGCACAAACTCTGTACTTTGATAAACTTCTAAGCGTGTACATATGTGGCTTCAGAGTAGTTTTTTTGACTGTCATGGCCTCTATTAATATATTGAATCAAATGAAAAGTGAAATATACTGTAACTTACTCTTTGGTTTTAAAACAGTTCTAACAAATGGATCAATTCTGACAAATTCCAGTTGTACATCATTACCGGCAAACGATTTCCATTGACCGTCTTTAAGTTCCTGGATCTCTATGGAATACTCCTGTAATCAAATCAATTAAATATGATTATATGGAAAATAAAACCTTATATTTAGATGTTACATTTTTTATAAACTTCTTTCTGTCTTAAAAATCTGGAAAATTTAAAGTATTGAAATACATGTATTGCAAACTTTATTATGACATGCTGGCAAAAGCTATGGTCCTCATTACTAAGATGTCATGTAAAAGTGCACACAATGTCATATCCCGGTGATCACTTATACCAAGTTTAATAAAAATATTTTCAATAGTGTCAGAAAACTAGACAAACTATCAGACTGACGGCCTGAGGGAAACCATAAATTTCCAAAAAAAGGCATATAAAAATAACCACCTCATAAAAAACTGAAAAAAAAGAATAAAACTTACAACTTGATCGAGTACAGTGTAAGCCATTGGTGGATTGGTTTCTCCTTTCTTATGATGGGTTACTTTACCAACTCTTAGTACACCTTTCTCTCTGAAGACCCACTGTGCAAGGTTCAAAGCCAGTTCCTGATTACCAGACTTGTCAAACCTGAAAATATAAAAACATCACATTGAAAGTTAACTTACATACATGTACCATGTATTATATATCACTAATCTTGTACACTGTAGATTTAGTGAGTGTAACAGGAAAGAGAAAAAATGCTGGGTTGGACTAGGGATCGAACCTGGGACCTCCCACACTATATGTGATTGCTCTACCACTGAGCTACCCAGACTGCTACAATCCTCCCTTCCTTTTTTTGATTCAACTCCCTTGAATCAAAACCACCAGGTTCCACCCTGGGACCAACCATCATTGGTCACTTCCCAGTGTCGGATGAGCCCCCAAATGTAACAGGAAAGACAAAAAATAAAGGGTTGGACCGGAAATTGAACCCGGGACTTCCAGCCTATAAGCGATTGCTCTACCACTGAGCTACCTAGACCGCTACATGAGTATACATATTTATATGCTAATTATTTATGCTAGGTTTTCATAAATTTAACACATTAATAGCCATTTTTGTGAAAATATAGTCCTTGTTAAAGTATTTTTTTCAGAAATTGGTAAAAATATGTCTTTTTTTAAAAAAGAATTTCTCAGAAATTAGTAACTATTGGCAATTTTGGCTACCAGGAATTGAAATATACTGGTAGGGTTATGCATGGACTTTGTCCAACAAACTCAACTGATGATTTTCTATAACTACTATACAAGTTTTTATCAAAATCACATCAATATTACAGAAACTTTTATGCAATTAACCAGAATATACATACAACCCAAGCTGCCTCATAGGCAAATCAATTGATGCATACATCAAATAGAGGCCATATTATTACAAAACCATTGTACAAGGAATTTAGTGCAATGAAGAAACAACAGAAAACAAAACAACAAATTCGGTCACATTTTGTCACAAAATCAGTGCATCTCTAATTAGCATACTGCAATCTGATTGGTTGGTTGTTACTGTAAAGAACTGCTATATTCATGTTATAATATATTTCTGTAAAGAACTGCTATATTCATGTTATAACATCTTACTTTTTATCACCATTTGCATTTTGTACTGCTGAAGTAAAGAACTCATCGCTGAAGAAATCGAGAGATCCCACAAATACTACACGAGCGTTGTTTCTGGCTTGTAAGGCAGCTACTAGGACGGTGTTCTTCCCAACTGCATGTGGATACTGAAAATGATGTAATTTTGTCTAGATTAATTCTAAATAACATATCTTCATTCAAGTACATTCCTGTTAAAATATTAAATCTCAGAATATGTAAAAGGTATCTGCAAGTGTCAAGAGAAACAGTATGAAATTATTATTTCTAGATAAAAGCCACAGAACAATCGATCATTTTTAAAATATTTTATCTTTAAAGAAAGGAAACAGCTTACTGCTTTGGCAAGAAGACCAACAAAAAAGAACAACATTTAGCAATGAATCACTTTCAAGAAATGATAAAAAAAAAAAAGAAAAAGAAAGAAAATTACAGGTACAGTAAAACTTGTGATAACTTTCTCACCAGGATTATGGCCACACTATTTTGAGGTCACACTATTTTTCTTTATAGTACTGTACTCCCTAAATTCATCATCAAACCATTTATTGCCATAAATGTACTGAAATTTATGCCAGAATTTGACAAAAAATAGAACAGTTTCTAAGAGACCAACACCCTCTGTTCCCAGTATTGCTTAATTGTTGTTTTTAAGATCTGACCTTGTGACCTTGACCTATGCATCAAAATTTGTTTGATCAAAATCCATCAATTGACATGGAAGATTTGGAGTGGTAAATGACCAGACAGACAGGGCAATTCTTATATACCCCCACCAAACTTCATTTGTTGGGGTGAACTGTTTATATACATATACTCACATCATCAATTTTTGAATCTGGGTTGAAGGAGTAGGCAGTGGATGAAGCGTGTAATACACTAAGTATCAGTGGGTTTTCTGGATCAGCGACCATTCTGTAAAACATAGAACACCAAAAAAGGTTAAAACATGTCTATAATAAATAGTAGAAGAAACAAATAAAAGAATATTCTTTCTGTGAATTTTAAAAACTAAATGTGCAATAATCAAAATTTGACAAGAAGAAAGTTTCTGATGAACATTTTTTTTACCTCTTTCTAAACAAGTTTTTTAACAACTCAATCACAATGTCAAATTGCTACAGGTATTGAAAAACATGAATGGAATTGTAGCTGAGTTTTTTTATTTAAACTTTCAAACTATCTTCTGTAAAATCAGTCTATTAGATTTCCTTTTTAGGCACCTATTTTTTTTTAAAAGAAATAATAATAATAATAAAGTTTATTTTTGTGTCACATATCAATCCACAGAAAAAGAACAATTAAAACAGAATCTGACATATTTATATCAAATTAAAACAATATTAGTTGTATCTGATTACATACCCAACACCTCTAAATAGTAAAGGAGATGTATTCTTTGTTCCAACTATCATGGGAGCATCCAAGAGATTTTTAGAATCAGCCACGATCAAAGTATGCTGCAATAATTATAGACACATGTAAGGTAACCAAAATGTAATAAATATAACATATAATATGCATCAATATAGGTAAGAAATGTGTTACTGGTATGGAACTTGTAACTGAGGCGGATGTCTCAAGTGTTCAACACAAGTGAAATACTGTTACCGGAATCTAACATCTATTCAATAAATAGTGATTTTAAGGCGTTCAGAAAACAGAGAAATTCCATGACATTTTTTTTTTCATGCAGGTGAAAATCACATTTTCAAAATCCTGTTTCGTAAAAAATTTGAGACATTTAATTTTAAATGTGGTGAATCTACTTGTGTAAAACCACCCACATACCATATACAAGTTTTTATGTCTGAAGTTTATGTTCACTGAATAATGCAAGGTTTATTACATCAATTATATCATCTATCATATTTAATCCTTCAAGTACCTTTTTACACAAATTGGCGCAACGGTAAGGTAACACTATGAAAATTCCACTAAAACAAAGTTAATGAACTTAGCTATTTATCACAACTATTTATCACGAATAGCTATGATTAAAATTTTAAAAAAATTCTTTAAGGTATCCAAACCAAAGACACTGTGTTGTATCACAATCTGTAATGGTATCTATGAAGGTGACCACTGAGGTAGCTCAGTTGGTAGAGTGCTTGCTCCGTAAGTGGGAGGTCGTGGGTTCTATCCCCGGCCCGGTCTGACCCAAGACTTGAAAGTGGGTAGTGACTGTTGTTTCGCCAAGCACTCGACATTACGAAATGAAAGTCATGGTTCTTTCGGATGGGAACTTAAAATAAACGAGGTCCCGTGTCACAGTGGGCTTGACACGCTAAAGAACCCTGCTGTATAATGCCACGAGCGCAACGCACAGGCAAAATTTCTGCACTTTTGTCTATAGCTGGCGACGTCTCGATACAAGTAAAATATTCTTGACTGGGGCGTTAAACACCATTACTCAACTCTATGAAAGGTGTAAATAGCAATGGTATGCTAGCATCAGTTTAATATATTTTCACCCTTTTTCACTAAATTGTAAAAGTGGGCATACCTTTCCTTTATCTGAAAGGTCGTAGTTCAAATGGTCGATAACAGCTGTTTTCTCTTCATCAAATTCAACTCCACATTCTGTAGCCAGCTCTTTCAATGGATCACCTAAAATTATATTTAAAAGATTGTAAGTGAATGCCTTCATCACCCTCTCTCTCTCTCTCTCATTCTCTCTCTCTCTCTCTCTCTGAGCTTTCTGATATTTTAAAATCTCTCTGAATACATATCATTCTTAGGTTAACATCCATGGCCTTCAGGACTTTCTTGTTCTGAGAAAGTTTTGAAGACCTAGTTCTCAGAGTGTTTTTTGTAAGATGTTATTTTTTTATACTTACCTATGTCAGAGCTACCAGCTACCAATACATTGCCACCTCCATCAATAAAGCTGGTAATTGCAGCAACATCAATGCTACCACCAAATTCTGTAATATAAAACAAGAGGTATAAACATTTTAGATTACCAGTAATGATAAATCTACACCTCCCAACATTTTCAAATGTACCAGATTCATCTAAATCTCAAAAATAATCTTAAACTGACATTGAAAATCTTTAACAGATAAACATTGATCATGTAGAACTTAGATGGGTTTAATCTACCTCCTAGTTAAACCTGCTCAATTAAAAACACAAACATAACAGTCCATGCTCAAATCACAATCCCAAATGCAAAGTAAATACTTTGAAAGCTGGCAAATGTAGTTATGGGTAAATGTGTGAACTTTCACCAGGAAATTGTGGCCAGGTGATCTGGATTGGTAAGCACCTCCAATTTAGCTTATGCAATCTAATGTACCTGAAAGTCTTACAAAAGAGAATTGTGGCCATCTAAAAATTGTGCAAAATGTGTTGATATCTTACCTTCGACAGATGGTGAGAAAAGAATGAGGTTGTCATACAAAAATTCTCCATATTTAACTAGAGACAAACTGGCATCATCGGCAGTTTTAAATGTTAATTCAAATCCACGATCTGCAAGATAAATAAATATAGTTTTTTTGAAATATAATTCCACATAAATTTTTTAATAATACACCAACAAAAGTTCTATCTATTTATTTCTTTGTATAAATACAGACATTAAAATAAAAAGAAAATAATAAGTCCAAGGTCACTGAATCTGAAACAAATCTAATATAATTCTACAATTTATTTCAAATCACATTGAAAAAGGTTGAGATGTATTCATTGTTGATTTATCCTTTAGGCTTTACCATATTTTTTTTAGACGAGTTTTATCTGAAAGTAAAAAAACCTCAATCATATGGATAAAAACTTTGTTGCAACATTGATTCAAAATTATAATCATAATTGCAAAGAAAATCCTGAGCATTAAATTCACCCTTGCGTTAATAATCCTAGCCCTTAGTAACAAAATAAAATTGTTCATTTCATATTGATACGCAGGAAAGTTGAATGTATAGCCATAAAATAGAGCCAATTAAACCAAGACAAACTGAAATCAGCGCAAAACTACAGGAGATACAAACAGGATTTAAGGTGAAATGACACAGATTTTACCTGGAAAGTGTAGCATAGACAGTGTGAGGTGGATGTAATTAACAAGGATACTATATGTATCAACTCTATAGACTGGGCCTATGGGTTAACCTTTAATTTATTTGCTTTTAGTTTGGTAGCGTCAGGGGCCAGTTTCATAATAAAATTTAAATATACCCATAAAAAAGAGTAAAAGGGAACAATGAATCAAATTTTTCAATTGTAGGTGCTTCAACAAAATTCTACATTACTTCTAAATTTGTGTCCGATCATCATGATCTTGGGAGTCATTTTGTTACCAGATAAATATTCTTTAAACCGACATTCAATGTTGATACATAATTTTAAATTTCATTCAAATATTAATACGGGAAAAAAAACGAAAAATGTATTTTTGCCCGATGTCTCTAAAGTAAAGTAGCTTCAAAATTATTTGCATATTACAGGCATGTTTTTCACCATTAGCATCCGTGTCAACTACAAATGCCAATGTGGTTTAAAGAACTAAATGAAAAGAAAGAAATTACAAATTTCCTTGCTTTCAAGGTCGAGTGTCTGTTCCTGTTATTTTTCTTGGTGCTGGATAGTAGACTATAGTTTATAGTTTATACATTAATTAAAAGTTCCTGTGCCCAGTGCTCCAAGTAGCCTAGTAAATACTCGAATTTTGCGACCACAAATCGGATTTTGCGACTACAAATTGTCAGACGATCGCCATTATGTCAAATAATTTTTTTGAGTTTGGCCACTAAAAATCGGGAAATCCGGAAATTTTGTTCATGACCCGTCACCCAACCTGACAAATAGTCTCGCCATCAATAATATCTTAAAAGCGCTTGAATCAAAGCAGGTAACTTTATAGTTTAAAGCGCATAACTGACCGTGATCTAATTTTGCATAATGACAGCCAAACGGCAAAAATCACTTTTTGATTTGGGTTTTGTTACGACTGACTTTTACTTCATCTAAATGATCAAGTTTGATTGTCTTCTCATCGCTCCGCCTTGAAAGTTGCCTACCATGGTGGGACCAATCCGAGGATCTCGCTAAACCATTCAATCGGTAGTAGCGACGGGCGGTGTGATAGAAAGAATTTATAAGGTTTGGCCACCAAGAATTTTACCTGGCGACAAAAATTTTGAAATGGCTACTGAAATTTTTGAATTATTAGCCATGTGGCTACCAGTTTTCAAAACCTGCTTGGAGCACTGGTGCCTTGATAACAAAATTATTGAATACGGGGGTATGAATCGTGTTTTAGCCATTTTTTACACAGAAAAATGTTGTTACGCAAAATCTCCGACTGAGCAGCGCTGTCACGGTTGGAGATCTCCCTCTTTGTAGTCTCCATAGGTTGGCAGACCTGTATGCAACTGCTAGATAGATGAAGTGGCAGAAATTTTTACCTTTGCCGTGCGCCTACGGCAAATTTGTACCGGAAGGGTTCTTTAACTTGCCACGCCTGCCGTGACACTGGGCATCGGGTTCTTCTCTTCTTCAAGGAATCCGTTTTTACCATTTCTAAATGCCGAGTGATTGTCCCTATAAGAAAAAAGAAATGGCCTTGGTTAGGGCCAACCAGAATGCCCAGATCCGGCTACCGTGGATGTTTGGAAAAATTGACGCGTTGTAGTTATTTACCTCTTAATGTTCTGAAAAATATGGAATGTGTTTCTCTTACAGACCAGTTGTCAACCAATATCAGAGTTCTCTTGTTTGCATTAACTGTAGCACAGAAAAATGCTAGCAAGAGGAGACCGGCAAACGTTGTGATCGTGGAGGCTGCCATCTTGAAATAATGTAGACGTGGCTATCACGTGACCCTCTTGCCGACTTCAGAATATATTTAATCAAAGCACTGAAAGTATTGGAAGTAATAAATGACATGCCTAATATTTGGTTCTCCCTGCATAATTTATCTAATATTTGTTTTTAAGATTTAGTTTTTCCAAATCCATGATGATGATGATGATGATGATGATGATGATGATGTACTCATAACAAAATAACTCGCGGTATTTAAAACAATATTTTTTTTAGCTTTATATCGGGATTCTTAATATAGAAAACTTGAGAGTATTTAATTTTTTCATGGGGTTGTTTAGTACAGTTTTTAGTTTGCATAATATCTAAGTTATATGTCTCTTAACAATCCTAAATTTGGAGACTATGTAAATGTCATCTATCCTAGTGAGCTTGAAATAAAAGACACGACTGATTCCTCAAGTTCTGCTTCATATTTAGACTTATACCTGAATTATGACGCACACGAAAGGCTACATTTGAAACTTTATGACAAACGTGATGACTTCAATTTTTCTATTGTCAACTTTCCTTTTTTATTGCAGCAATATACCTGCTTCTCCTGCTTAAGGTATATTTGTTTCCCAATTAATACGCTATGGTAGAGCTTGTTCCCACTACGGGGACTTTGTACAATGAAGTAGCCTGAGGCTGCTTGCATATAAATTGTTGACTCAGGGATATTGCAAGCCTAGGCTTATCAAGGCTCTAAAAAAAGTTTTATGGCCGTCATCACAGTATTGTTGATAAGTTTGATGTCTCTGTGTCCAGGGTTGCCCTGGATATATTTGACGTCTCATAATTCCATGTTCCAGTGTCACACAATTTTGATTACACACGTGGCGGTTGTAGCAAGCTAAACAGGAGGTGCTTACCCTTCCGGAGCACCCGGCCTCACTTTCCTGGTGGAAGTTCACGTGTCTAACCTAACTTGTCAGTTCCAAAGTTTTTACTTTGCTTCTGGATTATGATTCGGACATGGATTAGTATGTTTGTTTTTGATTATATGCAAATGAGATACATTTGTAGCCCTGTATGATCTTTATCAAGTCTTCTCTGAAAATACTCCGGACAAAATTAAACGGAATTTAGTGTGAAAGAGGTCCTTTGGTGGTAAAGGTAAAGATTGTATCCGACATAATGAAATATTGACTGTGGCGTATATAGATTTCAAATGTAATCAGTAAAGATTAAAATATCTGCGCTTTACTGTACCCCGGTTACCTTTGCAATTCCAGAACTGGCCACCTCGATTTATATATAAACTCGAACCGTAAAGCTTCTCATCGTTGCGAGAAAAACGTACACCAGAAACTGCTGATTTCAAAAATAAACCACTAAAATATTAGAAAATATATTTATTTAAAAGATAAATCATGCAATAAAGGTGTAATTATTATACAGTTTTTATGTACTTCCGTACAGGGGTCCCAAATAGTGCGTAACAGATATATTAAGGTTTATGTGCTTTAAATACACACAGTGATTTTGATAAAAAATAAAATAAAATAGAAATAAAAATAGTTTTACATCCTATTGTAAAGAATGAAAAAAAAAACAGATTGGATATAATATTTTAGCAAGTGCATTACTGCTTAAATTCTCTAGTTATTGGCGTAGAAATATGGTAAACTAACATGCCTAAAAACCAGAAATTTTGAAGGCATGAAATTCGGTTGACAACTTTCAGCGTGGATTTGTAGAAAATCAAATCAGCTGACATTTGGATTTTTTAAAAAACAAAAAAAACAAAAAAAAATAATTTGAGAATACTATCGATATCTTTGCTCAGGATACATGAATTTTAAATAAATCTATCGAGCGGATTTTTTTGTGATGGCAGGGCAAATAGGGGCCGATTTAGTTTTATCGAAATTTACCCCTTGATTTTGGCTACCCGCTATTGCATCATGAGAAATTCGAGACCATCAGTCAGAAATTGTTAAAAATCTTCATAAAAGTAGTTTTCAGTGTCAATTGCTTGTTCCACCACCGCAAGTTCCAATGTCATGTTATACCTAGAAAGGCGTGACAAAGTGATGTGAAACATGTGCAATTTTTGGGGTATCTTAAAAAACTATACTGGAAACAAAGTATTTTTGCTAATCATTCAATTGAATTACCAAATAAGATAACAAGAAGATGATTCTGTTGGTAGATTCTTCACTACATAAGAGACAAGTTGACTCGAACCACGAATATTCATATACTTTTTTAAAATAACCCAACAACAGTGTAACTATGCCAATGGACGGAACGGTTGTTGATAAGTCTGATGCTTTTTTAGTAGTGGTGATTTTTACTAGCTAAAACTACTACTGCCACATTAACGGAATACAATCAATCAAATACAGATTGTCTATTAATTACTGTGGCTGAAATGGCGACTTGAAGAATTAACTTCCAAGAGGATCGAAACCGAGAGGTCTAAGTATCCGTTTTCATGTACAGAAATCGAGGTCCGACCGTAAACCATTGATGCGTTTAAGACGATGGTCTCATCACCTGTATTAGTCACCTGTGCGATCGCCAGCCCATTAAGTTACAATGGGAACTATTCAAATTTAAATTTCACCAATAACAATATTATTTTCTGAAAATGTCTGGTTCTCAGTAAAAAATACATACTGTCACGAATATTCAAATATAAAAATGATTAAAATATCTTGAAAAAAATCCATTCCACTTTTTGATTTAAAATATGGTGACATTTTACTTAATTTCCCTATGAAACTCATTAGAAAGTGCACAGCACTGTTTTTATAAACAGCTTTTTTCTTATTAAAGATATAGAAAAGTGAAAATGTCTGGTTTTCATGATAAAGTTCACATCGTGGTGAAAATTCAGTTATAAAAATCTTTGTGGTACCTTTAAAAAAATCCATTCCACTTTTAATTTGAAATTTAGGTGGTACAATATTTGTATCAATTTTTCAGTCAGTGGATAAGGGCCAATATGATAGACTACCGGCATGTATATATATATACTATGGATATCTATAGGCTATCATGGTCAAATACTAGCCTACTGGATCTAATACAACATTGTGCCCTTTTCTATTTAAAATATTATTAAAGAATTAAATCAAATCAAGTTAGAAAAAATAGGAAGTAATGAAACGTGCACATTTTTATTTTCCATTTTATCATAATTCTTATTTATTTAACTAAAAGAGTATGAGACGTTAAAGTAACAAAAGTTCAGGAAAAATATGCACATTTTTATTTATTATATTTCATTTAACTACTACTACTAAGAATAATAATATCTATTTTATTTAAGTTTTTTAAGTAATCAATGCCATAAAACATTTAACCCTAAATGAAATACAACATGATTATTCCCAGCCATATTAATTTATTATTATTATTAGGAAACAACATTGAAGATGACTTAGTTAAAATTAACATTTACATTTAAATAATTGTCTATTGAACGGATTTAAAATTGATTTTAATTATACTCAAATAAACAAAACAGAGTGACGAAAAATAAATTTATAACTAATATTTATTAGATTTTCAAACGGTTCGTGATAAAATTATCATTCAAATACATCACAATTAATAATAATAATAATAATAATAATAATAATAATATAATAATAATAATAACACCACGCAGTTACTACTTCTAAATTAAATAAAGCTGTGATGTTAATTGCCTGCCATGACACAAATCACATGATCTAGGTAAAGTGATGGGTTAGGTTCGATTTTTTGTTGATTGGGAAATTAATTGATTATTGAAACAAGTAGGTAAACCGTCACGCTTGAGCCCCTACTGTTCAATAGGGACTTTATGTTCAGATTTTTTTAAGTTCTCATGAACTTTTAGATTATTATATTGCATTTTGACCATGTCCCGATCATGTCCTGATTGTTAAAAAAGTAATATTATTGTATATTGATCATATTTATTGAAAAATATTTGTGACTTGAGAGTGATAATTCTCTCTCTCTCTCTCTCTCTCTCTCTCTCTCTTTTCTCTCTCTCCAAAACGTTACACATGGCTTTGTCCTGCATTCTGTTCACAGTTCAGGTCGATGAATAAAATAAAATAAAATAAAATAAAATAAAATAAAATAAAATAAAATAAAATAAAATAAAATAAAATAAAATAAAAAAAATATTGCAGTTAACTATCCAGCTTTGGATTTGTCGGCTCAATTAGATAAATATCAAATCATCTAGTTATAAAAAATAAACATAAGAAAAATCATAGTATTTATTTATTTTTTTATTTATTTATTTATTCATAATCAAGCTAAAATGAAATGTTTTAAAAAACGTAGATTTATTATTTATTGTTTAAATCTCTGCTAGATTGCATTGTTGATGCTGAGATAATATCTTGTTAATTTTTATTTATTTATTTATTTATTTATTTATTTATTTATTTATTTATTTATTTAGTATTTATGTAAAATATGTAAAATATTAATATAGCTAGAATGGAATATTTAAAAACACTGATTTAATTTTTATTTAAACTTGGAGTAAGCATATAAGACCCCGACAAAACGTATTTAAAACAAATACTTGAAACATTTATAAAATTATGATTTCGTGCAAGTTTTCAATTAGCTGGTACATATGCATGTTAATTTTTTTCATCATTTTATTACGAGATGCATTCAAGTCATTAGTGTCTAAATACTGATTATAATCCGTCTGCGTTTAGCCAGAGACATATAAAACCCCGATTGGATTTTTGTTGATCTATAATCACTTATTGCTCTCCCAAATTGGAATTATCTAACAGGTCACGCTCGACTGAACAAAACTCCCATCTTTATAACTGTAAAGTATATATCACACCTGAGATGGTCAGTATAGGACGGATTCTAATGTAAGGGCAGATAACCCTTCAGATCGGGCCTCGATTTCTGCGTATGATTGCGCATGTCGGGTACGAAACATGTTGACGGGAAATGACGCAAAGTGACATAGGAACCTGAGGACAATGGGATGACGCACATCCGCCCATTGCAGCTTGACAACCAATTGCGGCGACAAGCAAAGCGACACAGCAGTAATTTTTCCATTACCACAAGATGCCACATTGTTTATTTAGTGACAAGTGTTTCTGGAAGATCTACCCCATGGCTTACGAGGGACCAGTTGGTGGACATTACAACCGTCCATGTCCGGTGGAGCTTTTCCTGGCAAAATGGCCAGCACCATCGTATCAGACTTACTTGAGGTTTGTTTATTAATAATCATGATGTGTTAATAAGATGATAAAAGTGTACGTAATCAAGGGTTCTATCCTTAACAAACTGCATTTACAATCCTGTTATATGTTTATTTGGCAATGCTGTCGAATTATCAGAACTGAAAATCATTGAATTATACAATATTTCGTTCTGCGTCGAGCCAAGGCGTTTTTACTCGATCAATTTGTGAAAACATAGGAATAAAATTATTTTCCTTTTAACAAGTCCGGCTTTATGCAAGTTCAATAGAGATTGTGCATTGTGTGAGTTTTTAGTGCTCTTTACTATTTCCAGTTTCACGATGGTTTACGAAGTTTCTAGCAAAATCAATGAAGTTCACCTTTCTTGATATCGGTCTCATTTACATTACATACTGATAGTTTTTCGAGACTGACATATGTGGGTTACTTTTATTTATTTGTAGACAAGAATCATCTGAAGCACAGATTGGGTACATTGCCAACAAAACTGTTGAAAAGATAGAAGTAAAACAGCAGTGTATAGACAACAAAGAGTACAGGCCAAAATCAGACAGTAAATCCGGAGTTATCCGAAGTCTTAGTAAAGGGATCCGGAGACTAAAGAACAGAGTCACGGGGAAAACTGAAGTCAGAAAAATAAAGAATCAATAGATTTGCTACTTGAAGAATGATGTATACTGCGGCAAAAACAAAATCATGATATTAATTGTAGAAACTTTCTGATTATTATGAAATACAAATTGTCTATCATCTGTGATTATTGTTAATCAATGTAATTGCAGATTTTCCGTTAAAACTAGTTTTGATTATTTATTTGTTTTCTTGTTTGAATACTAATTTTATAGTTTTTATTTATTTATTTTATTTATTTATTTATTTATTTATTTATTTATTTATTTATTTATTTATTTATTTACTTATATCAATGTTAACTTATGTAACGTTTTTGATCTTGCATTTGACAATTGTTACTTTGTCTTTTAGACTTTTGACTTCTGATTTATTTATTTATTGTTTGTTTGTTTATTGTTGATACTTTTAGTTGAATTATTTTATTTAAAAAGAAAAAAGAATCAAGAATACAAATTAATGACAAATCAAAGACAGTAGTTGTTGTTTTTTCGTCGGATTCAATTTCATACTCAGTCTGGTTTTAATGCTTCTAGTAAGCGTCCTCTGTAGCGGCCAAAAGAGACATATTCTTTTTCGATCGATATCTATCGAATATATAGTATTTTACTAACAGTGACGCAATGTGTTATTCACAAATTAGATAGTGTAGTTCTAAGCTGGTACATGTATACCAAATAGATCTACCAATGAAACATATATTGGGAATTGGTGATTAAACATCTTGTCCCTTTCGAGACAATCGGGTTTGGAATGTTAGAGGAAACCGCCGACTTCACTAAGTTATGTTCCGACTAGAAAATGAAAGGCAATTTGTCAGTATAATGGAACGTTGTCTGTGGGATATTGATCCGATGAGCTAGCACCTTAATGTCTAGTGTCCTCTAGTACGAGACAAACTTTAAAACACACGCGTACATTTCACGCACACACAAACCTATTCTTGTATTACTCATAAGAAATTACAGGCAATAAAAAAAGTTTGCTTTCGTTGCGAATAGCTGCAAAATTGCTGTTGATGTGACCAACAAATCTTCGCCAATTTGATCAGTTGAAATAATTTGTGTAATTAATAAGCAGCTAAGGATGAACCTTTAATATGGAAATAATGCTTTATAAACGGAGGACTACTAGTTTGTGCCATCCTCTTTAAAAACCAGTATTGATAACATTATTAGGTAGGTGATCGAAGCAGTGTGTTACGGAAAAGAGCTATTGTTCAATCCACAATGTGTCAGCTGAAATCAACATCCAATGTGTCAGCTGAAATCAACATCCAATGTGTCAGCTGAAATCAACATCCAATGGAAAAAGGTTCAAAACTCAAATCATATACAGCACATACCTGTACAAAGTTTAACACTAAACTAACGGATTAGTAGTGTTATATACAGCACATACCTGTACAAAGTTTAACACTAAACTAACGGATTAGTAGTGTTATATACAGCACATACCTGTACAAAGTTTAACACTAAACTAACGGATTAGTAGTGTTATATACAGCACATACCTGTACAAAGTTTAACACTAAACTAACGGATTAGTAGTGTTATATACAGCACATACCTGTACAAAGTTTAACACTAAACTAACGGATTAGTAGTGTTATATACAGCACATACCTGTACAAAGTTTAACACTAAACTAACGGATTAGTAGTGTTATATACAGCACATACCTGTACAAAGTTTAACACTAAACTAACGGATTAGTAGTGTTATATACAGCACATACCTGTACAAAGTTTAACTCTAAACAACGGATTAGTAGTGTTATATACAGCACATACCTGTACAAAGTTTAACTCTAAACAACGGATTAGTAGTGTTATATACCTTTTTTTAAAAAAAATTTAATCATAAAATACATTAAAAAAATGGTATATGACAATATTGTCATGTATACCATTTTTGAATGTATTTTATGCCCATGGCATGTTTTAAACAGGTTCTAACTTAGCTTGAAAGAATAAAATTATCATAATCCAATAGACAAGTTCACATTAGGTGACATTATATTATCGACGACTCCATCACAGGCTAACTCCCATCTTACTCAGAAACTATGTTGCGCGTTTTCTATGTATGTATGTACCCTCTGCAGTTCCTCCGCCTAGGTTGTTGATTGGTTGTATAGGGTTTTACGTCTCAGTCAAGAATATTTCACTTATATTATACTATATCAGCTATAGGCGATGTGGCAGGAATCTTGACCGCTGCAGTGCACTCAGAGCATTGATGCAGGGAGGATTTTTTAACATGCCACGACACATCGTTTTAAAGGTCTCTTCTGAAGGACCTCGTGATTTTATTTCTAAATGCAAGATTTGTGAAAGGACAGTCCCTACCATTTTTTCAAGTCTTTGTCAAACCCTGGGGGAGGCAGGGTTCCAACCAACGAACACCCACATACAGAGCGAGCAGTGTACCAACTGAGCTACGGTAGTGGCATTGTGCGGAGGTTCCAAACCCACACTGGCGGGATCTTAATGTGAAGAAGTTTGTCAGTGGACTTGCCAAAGATAGGTGTTTTTTCCTCTGGGCATTCCAGTTTCCTCCACCATCCCTAAACTGACTGTCTCGATATAAGTTAAAGAATTTTGACTGAGACATTTACCCATCTCCACTCCTCTGCAATTCTTGTAGGAGACATTATAATAATTGAAAACAAAAGACAAATTTGGCAACTATTTATTTTAATACAAACAATGTAAGACCAATATAATCTGTAGAATTAATGACAATTTCTGGGGTGGGGGATGTATCATGATGCAAATTGGTTTTCCTGATTTTCTAAGATGAGCGAGTGATGTTTAAGTTTTAAGGTTTGCATATGTATGTTGTCCCTCACTATTTTATAATGCCCTGACTGACAAATCAAAGAGGGTTTAACTAAATATACTGCTCATTGATGTACATGTAAATTTATGTATTTAGATACATGTATAATCTGAATGACTGAATAATGGAATTGTTTCACTAGCAGCATTTAATACACATGTTGTATAAAATGTTGCTGGTTTCACAAAATCAAAAAGTTGTACCTTCATGACTGAAGTAATGAGCTGAATTTTACTTTCATGACTAAATATTTTGATTTATAGAGCCAATCAAAAAAGCTGTATTTGATTAGCTGGAGATTAAATCTAATCACCAATCACATAGTCTGTATTTAAATGACTGAATAATCAACTTACTGTCCAATCACAAAAGCTGTATTTGAATGACTCTAGATTTAATCTAATAACCAATCCCAAATTGTATCTGAATGACTGAATAATTACCATTCACAAAAGCTCAATACATGTAAACTCTAATCATCAATTAAAAGATTGTGGTAAGTTCTCACAAACTACATGTGTATATATTGCAGCAATGACATTTTGAATCTGTAATCACAAGTAATGATGGTGATGCTAGCTATGACACAAATTATTTCCTTCATAAATTATGACAATGAATACATAAGAATCACAAACAATGTAATACAATACATAGTGCTTTAAAAAATCTATGCATCAAACTTAAATAAAACTTCATTTTTTGCACTAAATATATAATTATTATCAGCTTGTCTTTCTTCATAGTGCTGTTCTAATCTATTAAGCATGTTGATAGTATCATTGCCCTCTGAATGACCAATACATTATATCATTATGTACAATGACAGCAAATTATAATTCAATTAATTTTTTCCCCACAAAAATCACTTCATGTTACATGTAAAATAATGGTGTCACACTTCAAGCAGAAAAACAGAAAGAAAATACAATCCAGAAAATAAGTTATGGCATACTAATATTCTCCATATAATTAATATATTTATATTTTATTTGACCCATCAAAAGAGGGGGTAAACCTTCATTATTCTATTACCCTTAACACATACTTTAGCAATTGGGCTATATTGTGGGGATATCTTATAAACGGACATATTTGACATCCTGACAACTGATAAACATAGCTCCATGTTCCTTTCAGTCCAAATTTTAATTTCACAGGTGGAAGATGTAGCTAGCTTAACGCATATCACTTCTCTGGTAGAAGTTCATGTGTATAATGCAATTTGCTTTTTCAAATTTTCTACTTCCTTTTTGGATTGTGATTGGAACATGGACTGGTATTTTTGTTAAAATGTTTTCTAGTCATTCATTTTGACTGCCAATGTGTATTAGTATTAGATGTAATTTCAAACAGTTCAAGTATTTTATGATTTGTAATAATTTACTCGGTCACAAAAAAATCTGAAATAACTGAACAAGTGTAAGCATATTTCAGAATAAATTGTCCATAAAAAGGCTCTACTTTTGGAATTTTATTAGAATTTGAAAATGAAAAAACGATAAACAATTTAATCAAACTTCCAACTGTGAAAAAAAATCACATATTCATTCCATACTATTAACATTTTTGAAATGTAATTTAATATTTTTCATTAAAAATAATGAAATTTTACGAATATTATGATATGGTTAATTTTGAATGATGTATTGACAGTACGGTATATTGTTATACATGTACTGCCATGAAACCTGGACTTAATCTTCGATATTGTATCTGCTAGCTTAGCATGAAAGTGGTTTGTCAACACAATGTTGATGACTATAATAACACTAACTATGTCTACAAGTTTTCAGGTTTAGTTGTCTAATGCAGTAGCCTACACAGTAAGTTCTTTCCACCAGCTTATTTAAATCATCAGTTTCCATGTGGAATGGAGTGGAGCTAAAGTGCTTTATATAAAAACGGTCAATTCTGGAAAGGAAGAGGAAAGCCAAGAACCCATATTTTGGCAAGGACTCGCACTAGAATTTGCCAGACTGGGATTCAAACCTAGGCATTGAGCCTCTCCTTGTGGATTTTTGACAACTATTTTAATTTCCATGACCATTTCAGAACAGATCGAGTCGCTTCAAAAGTAAAATATCTTGAATGGGACATTAAAACAAGATTCCAACTGAGAAATCTACCCAAATCCATCATTATTACAACAGGATTGCTGATGTTTATATTATTTCAATTTATCAAGATAATGGTAATGATATTTTCTTTCTAGATCATTATTTATATCAATATAATATACACTCAATACTTTGTGGCAATAACAAATATGTAACCTTTTTTCTACATCAGCAGTCATAGTAGTGATGAAGCTAGTGATGTTATGTGACAATAAATCTTAAGTAGCAGCCACAGTATTGATTGGACCAAAGATACTCTGTGCTGATAAAAACATGAAACCTATACTCTAAGCTAGCAGTCACAGTATTGATGAAGCCCATGATACTCGTGCAAAAAAAGTTAATACTGCAAATGAATTCAAATGAATGTTATAAATGTCTTCTCCAGCAACAAATAGACTAGTATTTCTTTTTATCACTGTTATGCGTTTGAAAAACATGTCTCTAGGCTTTGGAAAAAAAAAAAAAAAGCATTACCCTATTATTACCCTATATGTTTTTGAATAATTTTTAAAATCAATTTCCAATTTTGAAACTATGATGGTTTTCTATAGACAGATTTAATCAGAAAATCTATTATACCTCCAGTTAAAACAAGTATTGAGTAGAATTTCTGAATGATACAAATTACTTTTAAATGTAAAAGTCTCTATTAAAACAAGTGTTTTCTGAATGATAAAAATTATTTAAAAACTTTTAATATGTAATTATAGTAATGGAGTAAAATGTTAATTAAAATGGATATGGCGCCAGTTATACTTTACTGACCTTGACAATGACATGTGAAACATTACATGTTAAAATGGTATTCATGTGCATGTATGTGAGGGAGGAATAAATTTGACTAAAAAAGTAAATTTAACTCCAACAAAAATCAAAGATGTAACATAATCAATCAACAACAAATATATTAATAATAATTACTAATAATGAATCACTAATAAAACTTAATAATAATATTAATTAATAATTATGACTTAGAGATACAGACTAATAAATGATCAATGACATTCATGTACTAACAAATATATAATGATAACACCCTATATACATGTGTATTACCATGGAAACATACAACTTACTACATTATTGCAACAGGTGTAAGCAAAGGGAGGAAACTCTAAAATCTACGGTAATACAATTTGCTGGGGAACCGGTGATACAAAGCTTCTATAAGAAGTGACTAATCCATAGTTCTAGTTTTATTTCTATACCTTTTTCAAATTCTGTAGCTCTGATTAACATGTATTTTTTTTTTTTTAATAAATATGGAGTATTAATGTTTTCCATCTGTGGAGATATTAATATGTTTTGGGACGACAGCTAGTGAAATAATAACTTCACTTCAAATGCAAACATAAGGAACACATTTTTCAAATAAATAATATTTTTCCAAACACTATTTTAAATTTGAAACAAATTTTTCAAATAATACATATTTCGTTTTCAATTTTTTTCCCCAAACATTGTTTTAAATTTGAATTTAAAGTTGAATTCAACAAATTTATTTTAATTTAAAACATTTCATTTTTATGTGTATAGTTTTTAAAGTTTTTTAAATTGCACATTCAAACCAAGTGTGAATCTCATTTTAAGTTGTGTAAAATCTCTTTTTCAATGCACTTTAAAAACATAAAAATGTTTTTCCATTTGCCACGAATTTCATTATTATAATAAATGCACTTTCAGATAAAATGATACAACAAAATCTCAAAATTTGAAAAAAAGAAAATAAAACTAAAACAAAAAGTGAAAATAGAATACTTATAATGATTCAAGAACAGATTTCAAATGAATCTTCATTGAATGTTTCAACGTCAGTTTCGAAAGTTGAAATGTATTTTAACAGTACAACAAATGAACATAAAACATTCTATAGGCGGTAAAATATTGAGACAAATTACATACATAAATTGAATGTAATGAACACATTTTCAATTTAACATAAATATATTGAGTTGAGAAGCAAACAAGTTTGACAACATTTTACAATTAGATAAAAAGGGGACAACATTAAGTGTATGTTCAGTGTGTGTGTGTGTGTGTGTGTGTGTGTTTAACTTCTTTACTTAAAGCTGGAGAATTACAAATAGACAATTTTGATTTCAATTTTATACCACAAGAGGACACATAATCTTGACAACTCACAGACCAAACATGTACAAATAGATAGGTAATGAGGAGTACCGGCATCTAAAAATATTTTTGTAATCTCTTGGGAGTAAAATTCAAATTTTAACTATGAACTATTCACTGTATATCATATTACTACAAGTATTTTAAACAACCTTTCTAGAATTTGTTGAAAATTTAATCATGTTAAAAAATTAAATCTAAATTGTACTTAAAGACTACTTCTGTAAATTAGGATACGGTAAGTGAAATCACCAAAGTGGATATTACATTTTCAGGAAATAAAACATCATCTTCAGGTCCTGGTTTCACAATCATTCCTTAGGTAAGATTTTCCTTAGATCTGGGAAAATTTCAAATCTTTATACATGTAATTTTGTTAATTTTCAAGATATTTAGAAATTTGAGGTGTCATTTTTAAGATTACTTCTAGATTAAAACATTTGCATGTAGTTTTGACAAAATTTTCACCAGTAGCTCCAAAAAGAGATTACAAAAATTTGCCAGATTTAAGTTAAGGGAAATCTTAGCTAAGGAATGATTTTGAAACTGGGGCCAGTGTTTATTTTGACAGAATTTCGGTGAAATCTCCAATGCTACAGTTACAAACAATATTGAATACTAAATCAATCGATTAAAATTTATTCTGAATCAAACTTTAATAGTGTAATTGAAAAGTGGCTAATCAAGATTTATAAGTGTTTTTTAAACTTGTGACAGAACTACAAATAAGGAATAGACAAAGTAAGGGAAAGCACAATAATAAAACAACAAATATATACATGTATGCAAAAATATGGCTAAACATTAAATTAACTACTAAAGAAAGACAGCAATTAAATTAAAATTACATGTAACTTAGAATCAATATATAAAATATTTTTCAAAATGAACTTATTAAAGCTATAATTTTATCACATAAAATTAATTATAAACATAATTTGAATAAAGCGAATATATACATAAACATTTAAAATACAATAAAAAGCAAAATAATATGCAAAGAGTAAATTAGCACTAATGCACTATTAAATTTCTTCAACACTTCCCACATGCATTATAAGTAAAATCATTGTCAAGCTAAGAGCTTGTTATTTTCTTTTTTAACTGCAAACTCCCCTCGTCAAAAACCACACAATTATGGTAGTTAAAAAAAAGCAAAAATAGAAATTAAGACAAAACTGGATGTAAATGATCTTGGATTTGTGTTCTAAGAGTCACCAAAAGTGTGCATGTCTCTCAATTTGTCTGGTATCTCCGAGGAAAATATTATACAAAGTACCACTTAAAATCTTTGGTATTTTAATCTATTATGATATAAGTAACTCTGGAATTCACAAACAAAATCTCTAACAGATACACCATATGTGTGTGTGTGTGTGTGTGTGTGTGTGTGTTTTAACATCATTTTATATACATGGCAACTTCATTTTAGAATTTTTCTAGTTATTCTGAGATCATTTTACAATGTTGATAATTTTTTCAGTAATTTTAATACATGTACATGTATTTTAATTTAAGCTGTTGGTATCTATAAAATTCTATATTATTTCATAATCTACTACAACTGACTGAGCAAACAAATTCCATATCCAAACTATCAATTATTATTATGGTTTATTATTTTGTTAATTGTTTTCTTTAAACATAAAACAAATGAACACATTTGTACTGAACAATAAAACTGGAATTCAAATTAAAGAAAACAAATATTTAACAAACAAATAATGATTAATAAGTCAATATTGGGATTTCTTTCATTTAATTGGAAATATTTTATTAAAAACAAAAAGATAAAAGAATATCTATTAAAATAAATAAAGCTTTGTGTAAAAACAAGAAAAAATATAATAAAATCAAGGGACAAACAAGATAAAAAATGCAGTACACGATCTAAACTTTTTACATGGCTAAGGAAAGTATTCTAATACGAGACCTGGTAACCACGACAATTTTTATGCAAATCTTAAAATAACAGGTGTTTGTTACCAAATGAAAGAATATCCATACAACTGTCCTATGTGTTGGTGGTTCAAATACAAATTCTGAAATACAATGAGCGAGTTTACGTTAAGAGCAGCATTGGCAATTTATTTGTAGTTTGAATTACAATAGGATATTAAGAAATGGACTTTGCATGTAAAAATCTGAAGTTGATTTCAAGAGATAATAAAACTTATCAACTTTATTTAAATCAACAAAATAAAACAAATCACCAACATTTATAACAAATAATACCAATTCAGAAGAAACAGCCCAAGTCAGTCACTAAAGTACCTTTGTTGAGAATGCCACAATTGGGTATAATTATTTATTTGGCGGCAGAATTTTGTTTTTTACCCCTTTATAATCTTGGATGGAATACATTAATAAGAGTATATCATATTGTAATTATTACTAAGCCGGTTTTAATTTTGCAGCACTAGATGGCCGTTTCGGAATAAAAATTTTAACATAAGAGTATATCATATTGCAAAGAATAAATGAGACAAAAGCAGGCTTCACAACCTCTAAATAAGTAATTTAAATACATGTACCTGTATATATGCACATATAAAGTACTTGCAATACATATTATAATAGTAAGTGATGTATATATACTACCAAAACAGAAGTAGACATAAGTTATTATAAACTTCAACAAAAACAAACTGTAACAAGACTGGAAATATCAAGGATTTCAAATAAACTAGCTTTAAATCATTCATTCAGACAATGAAGCATTATTTGATATCACTAATCACAATCACCAACAAACACCCACCATTACAGTAACCTTCTTAATCATATATATACAAAACAAACCACAAAACCAAAATATACATATAACTGCATTTATCTTATTTTTCTTTGAAATAAAAAACCTGTAATAAGTTACCATAAACATTACCAACACAAAAAGTAGGATTGCACATATTTACTTAACATGACTTAAGTAAATGTATCATCAAGTCATTGTCACGTAAGTAAATGTAACATCATCAAGTCATTGTCACGTAAGTAAATGTAACATCATCAAGTCATTCTAACGTAAGTAAATGTAACATCATCAAGTCATTGTCACGTAAGTAAATGTAACATCATCAAGTCATTCTAACGTAAGTAAATGTAACATCATCTAGTCATTCTCATGCTAACTTAACATAACTTAAGTAAACATATCATCATCAAGTCTTCTCATGCTAACTTTACATGACTCATCATCAAGTCATTCTCATGTAAGTAAATGTATCATTCTCATGCTAATTTTAATCTTTGTTTTAAGTGCCTTTACTAAATCACTGTGAATTGCAGAAACATAAGTAAGAAGATTCAACAATGTTAGGGATTGAATAATTAAAAAAATTCCGGACCAGTCACAAGAATATACATCTGTATGCAAGAATTGTTTCATGTGAAAATTTAAATTTAAATTTAAAAGCACATGTAGCTTTGCTTAATTGCACGAAGTTTTTTAAAAAAAAAGTTGTGGCTTCTTTCAAATGAAATTCAACCATTAGTTATCTAGAATTACATGTAGTAGTGGGTCTGTTTAATGAAATTCAACCGTGTGTCAGAGATTGAGAACATTAACAGCTTAAAGCTATAACTATATTTGCAGACAAAAATGAGTCCAAATGTCATTATTTGGAACGTACATGTATTCTGTGTACTAATAGGAGCCATCAGACAATGTTTCTTGCAGTATGAGACCTATTCACCAGAAAGCTAACCCATTGACATCAATATGGAAGATATAGTTCAATAAAACAACATAAAACAGGTTATAAATGTGTATCATTTTATGTAAACACAACTTAATAATAAAATAGAACACGATATAGAATACGTAATTCTACGAACAACAACACTGATTTCAATGTAACATACATACAAAAATTGTTTTTTAAAATCTATCACAGAATATGAATCATTGTAAATGAATTTCCCTGTCACTATTAAAATTAACAGTTAGATTTATAACCCTCTCATCACCTACACTCAAAAATAGAACAACCTATTTCACCAACCATTGGATTATTCTATTGTTCTGAGGAGATGATAAGTTTAATTTGATACTATTATTATTAATTGTATGATTAATTTACATTCAATACCGATTCAGTGGTTTATCTGTTTCGATTAGACTATAGAACAAAATGTAAATATCTACACTATACAAAATAGGTTTATGCACAAAGGCACCCAAGACAGTCTCGAGAGAACATGTTATTTTTGGCCTCTGTATGCGCAAAGGCACATCGGGTCACCTATTTTCAACTTGGACTCTTAAACTGTTTTCTTTTATTATTGCATGCTCATTATTAAGAGTACGCCAAGGCATAAAATGGCTTTTTTTAAACATGAGCAATCAATAGGTGTCTTGTCAAGTTAACCCACTGGGCAGGGCCATTATGGGATAGGTAGGTTTGCACAATTTAAAAATTACAGTCATGTGTGTTAGTAGCCAAATTTCGAAAATGTGTGAAAACATAGTCCTTTTAAATGAATTTTTCACAAATTTGCTAAAATACATTACTATTTGAAAGAATTTCTCAGATAGTAGTACCTAATGGCGATTTTGACTAACAGTAATGAACACAGATTTTCACTTTGAATTTATATTGGGCACAATTATTAAGAGTTAAAGTCCAAATCTCTGTTCGCTGAACAGGACATTGATTTTCAACGAAATTGCTAATAGACTCTATCCCTTACAACTTATTGAGAATAAAATTTGTATTTGATGGTCATATTTTCTAAAATAAAAGAACCATATTTTCAATGATGCCAGAAATATGAAACCAGCATATTTCTTAGAAATGCATTCCAGATGTAAAATAACTATGCACTTCTCTTATTGTTTGAAGTCTCTCTCTATGAAGCAACAAGAGCCTTGTAAAGTGGACGGGAAAATATTCCATACTTAGCTATTGATTTGACTTGCAGTATTCACTAAAATTTTAAACACATGTGCATGCACACATGACCAAACACATATCTTATCACAGTCATGAACACACATTCTATGATTTTTAAAATTTTTACAAAATTTTAAAAATTTTAAATACTCCTCAACAAGAGGCCCAATAGGGCCTGTACCGCTCACCTGGGCCGTTAACAGCACAAAAACACAATAAATACTACATTTAAGGAGCAATAACTCTGATGTGGATATTTAGATATTTATGAAACTTGCTACTCGCATCTGTGACCTTGACCTTCGAACCAATGACCATAATCTATATATCAAAATGATGATTGCATCAATACCAACAATATTCTTATATACATGCCTATACAAAAAGTTCATAGTTTTCGAGATAATGAATCTTTTTGGTATTGTTTTGCAAATGCAAATCTATACATCAAAAAGATTGTTGTATTAATACCTACAATATTCTAATATAAATGTCTATATAAAAAATTTATAGTTTTCGAGATAATTAATGATTTTGGTATTGTTTTGCTAATGTGACCTTGACCTTTGGACCCATGACCTTTTTCTATACATCAAAATGATCGTTGTATCAATACCTACAACATTCTAATGTACATGCCTATACAAAAAGTTAATAGTTTTCAAGATAATGAACCATTTCAGTATTCTTTCGCATCTGTGACCTTAACCTTTAAACCAATGACCTAAATCTATATATCAAAATGATTGTTTCATCAAAACCAAGAACATTCCAATATACATGCCTATACAAAAAGTTTATAGTTTTCAAGATAATTAACGATTTTGGTATTGTTTTGCTACTGTGACCTTGACCTTTGTACCCATGACCTTTTTCTATACATCAAAATGATCGTTGTATCAATACCTACAACATTTAAATATACATGCTATACAAAAAGCTTATAGTTTTAAAGATATTGAACCATTTCAGTATTCTTTCGTATCTGTGACCTTGACCTTTAAACCAATGACCTAAATCTATATATCAAAATGATCGTTACATCAAAACCAACAACATTCCAATATACATGTCTATACAAAAAGTTTATAGTTTTCAAGATAATTAACGATTTTGGTATTGTTTTGCTACTGTGACCTTGACCTTTGGACCCATGACCTTTTTTTCTATACATCAAAATGATCGTTGTATCAATATCTACAACATTCTAATATACATGCCTATACAAAAAGTTAATAGTTTTCAAGATAATGAACCAGTTTAGTATTCTTACGCATCTGTGACCTTGACCTTTGAACCCATGACTTTTTTCTTTACATCAAAATGATCGTTACATCAACACCAATAACATTCCAATATACAAGTCTATACAAAAAGTTTATAGTTTTCAAGATAATTAATGATTTTGGTATTGTTTTGCTACTGTGACCTTGACCTTTGGACCCATGACCTTTTTCTATACATCAAAATGATCGTTGTATCAATATCTACAACATTCTAATATACATGCTTTTACAAAAAGTTCATAGTTTACAAGATAATGAACCATTTCAGTATTCTTACGTATCTGTGACCTTGACCTTTGAACCAATGACCTTAATCTATATATCAAAATGATCGTTACATCAAAACCAACAACATTCCAATAAACATGCCTATACAAAAAGTTTATAGTTTTCAAGATAATTAATGATTTTGGTATTGTTTTGCTACTGTGACCTTGACCTTTGGACCCATGACCTTTTTCTATACATCAAAATGATCGTTGTATCTATACCTACAACATTCTAATATACATGCCTATACAAAAAGTTAATAGTTTTCAAGATAATGAACCATTTCAGTTTTCTTTCGCATCTGTGACCTTGACCATTGCACCAATGACCTAAATCTATATATCAAAATAATCATTACATCAATACCAACAATATTCTAATATACATGCCTATATAAAAAGTTTATAGTTTTCGAGATAATAAATAATATTAGAAAGGTAAAAAATTAGGTCATGACCTTCATAATTGACCTTGACACTATTTTGAAGGTAATTACAAGAATATGTCAAAACTGAAAACCCCATGTCATTATCTGGTCATATAGTCAAGTTATAACAATTTAAAAATATTTTACGATTTTTGCAAATTTAAACGCAAAAACGCGTAACCTATTTTTAAACCAAATTTCATGAAATGAACAAACTTAAAGGTTAAGACTATGTAGAATCCAAATATCACATCAGTTTTTGCCTCCAATGAGTGGTTCAAGAGAAGAAGATTTTTTTAGGTTTTGTCTATTTTTAGTAACAGCGGCCATCTTGGATGTTCGATCGTCATGATTTGAACAAACTATAGTTAGACTCTGTCAAGGACCTTCCATGGCAAATTTGGTTTCATTTGGCCCAGTAGTTTCGGAGGAGAAGATTAAAGTTTACTGACGCACGCACGGACGCACGCACGCCTCGCCATGCCATAAGCTCACATGGCCTTTGGCCAGGTGAGCTAAAAATGAAATAAAACTTCTAATTTCTGGATTTATTGAAAAGGGGACACTGGATTTCTATGGAAACATTGGATAAACACTAAAAACAACTTTCCCATTTAGAAACACAAGCTTCTAGTATTCATTGTATTGTATTGCCAGCAATATACATACATTACCTTTTTATTTATGTCAAATAAAAGCCATACATTTTCAAAACTGCTTCTCAGTTTCAGCTATGTACAGCCAGTGAAACAAACACATATTACGCTGTCCCTACCCCTATCAATATGAACAACAACAGTTTCATTTTGTGACCATTATTTATACAAAATTTTTTGATGTACAAATTAAGCAATGCCTTTATTTTCCCCGACTGATGCTGAATTTGACTGGGCAAATAAAACAATACCACCAGGGATTTTTAATTAAGCCATGCTTTCATCATCCCGGTTACTACTGATATTATCACTGGGAGGATCAACAACAATCTCGGGGCCTTTATTTAATAACTGTTCCTCCTCTCCTTCTTCAATGAAAAATGTCACTGGTTGTTTCTTCTTAGTAGATCGTTTTTCTGTTGGACTGTGAGGTATTGTGGGTAGATCACTTCCACTATGTGGACTTCTCTTCTTTTTATGTCTAAACATAAAAGGAAAACAGCGTTATTATTTATTAAGCTTTTAAATATTCACTTTTAGGAATGAATCATTTTGTTGTAAAAATCTTTACAAGTATTTCCAAAAAGAGCTATCAACAGTGATGACAGCTCACATGCACAGCAAATAAATCAAAACAATAAATAATATTGTTATACTGAAGTACATGTGCTGGGAAAGACTTTTTAACTGCCAGACACGGAGTTTGTCAGCATTTAACATGATCAATAACACATTAAATTTGAGCTGAACATTATGGAAAATGTTTATGTAGAATAATATAAGAACATGTCAGCTTAGGCAATTCTAAATTGCAAAGCAATACATTATACTCTTAATAGCTAAAAATCCAAACTAGAACAAAAATCTAACTAGAGGGATAACTTGTAAAAGTGAAACTATATACAGAATATCAAACTGTTATCTTCAAACACAATAAAAAATCTACAGAAAATTTCCCAAGAATTTTGTGAGATAAAATCATCAAACATGAACAAATTTGAACTTGATCTGTAACACTTATCATAGTATAACTGTATACTAGTACCCTGTTTATAACAAAACACTAATATATAAATAGAAATGAATGTTGTCAAGTTGGTTTCAGATTTATTAAACCCATCTCTTTCAAATTATTCTTCGAGATGCCATCTTGAATCTAATGCAAACACCTTTCAACACTGACTGCTGTTGACTGTGTATGCCCATGCAAATCTTTACTGTTAAATGGGTCTGTTCAACAAAGCAATCACCCACACAGTCACTGTGTCTTAGATATGGACCTGATATCGTCAAGCATGCATGAAAGGCCAAAATAAGAATCAAAGTACTGAAAGTACTAAAATTCGCGAAAGATTAGAAAGACAGGGAGTTCAGTGTCTCCATCAATGTAGTGTCAGGTATATGAAGTTGTCAGGTAACTGAAAGGAGGTTGTTATGTTCACCTTGCATTGCTCCCAACACAACATAGCGGGTTCATGTAGTGTGCAATGTGCAGACTATGAGCATGGGGCTGTTTTAATATTCACACATTGGACCAATATTAAGGATTCATGTAGGAAATAGTTCAATCCGAATAAATGCATGTATGGAACCATCAAGGATGGTCAAAGTTACTTCCATCGTCATGGAGACCCTAATATTAAACAAGAGGTCCATGAGCCTTAATGCTCACATGCAGCTGAGTACATATCTCATGCAGAGGTTCAATGGTCATTGACATTAATTAAAGAGAATGTCCAAATAAATTTTCAGCAGTAAGGGCCAATTATATGTAAGGATTTTTTGCAAATGTATTATAACATAACTAGTCATTAGAGTGCTACATATAATATATCTGAAATCTAGCTACAATATATTGTTTATAAACAACTAAAAAGGTAAAGAAAAATTTGAACCCATGACCTTAATCTAAATATCGCAATGAATATTAGGTCAATACCTACAATTTAGAAGCCTATACAAAAAGTTTATAGTTTTTGAGATAATTAACCATGTCAGTATTTGTTTGCATCAGTGACCTTGACTTTTAAACTCATGTCCTTCATTCATATATCAAAATGATCGTTAGGTTAATACCTACAATATTTTAACATATATGCCTATACAAAAAGTTAATAGTTTTTAAGACAATTAATCATTTCAGTATTCATTTGCATCTATAACCTTGACCATTAGACCTATGACCTACATTCATATATCAAAATGAACATTGTGTAAATGCCTATAACATTCTGATATACATGCCTATAGAGAAAGTTTATCATTTTTGAGATAATTCACCATTTCAGTATTTGTTTGCATCTATGACCTTGACCTTTGAACCTATGACCTTCATTCATATATGGAAATGACCGTAAGGCAAATGCCTACAATATTCTAATATACATGCCTACACAAAGAGTTCAAAGTTTTTGAGATAATTAACCATTTCAGTATTCGTTTACATCTATGACCTTGACCTTTGAACTTATGACCTCTATTCATATATCAAAATGACCGTTGTGCAAATGCCTACAGTATTCCAATACACATGATGATGATGCCCAAACAAAAAGCTTATAGTTTTCAAATATATTGACAAATACATTAATTTTGCAATTTCCCCCTCAAGTACCTTGCCATTATCTCATTTTGGCCCCTAAAGCTACAATATGTGCAAATCTAAAACTAGGTGCCCATAGTGTTTTACATGAAATATCTAAGTTATATCTCTTGTAGGTTCAGAGCAGATGATTTTTAAAGATTTTCACAAATTTCCCCTTTATGGGGCCCCAAGGGGACATAATCCTTGCATTTGTGCAAATCTGAAAACCCCTTACTTGACCACTACTGTCAAATATCATCCAATTTGGCTCTGTAGTTTTGGAGGAATTGATAAAAAATGTGAAAAGTTTATACATGACGCACATCGGACGAAGATAGATGGCAATTGCACATCTGAGCCTTTGGCTCAGGTGAGCTAAAAAGTTTATACAAGACGGATGAAGATAGATGACAATTGTTCATCTGAGCCTTTGGCTCAGGTGAGCTAATAAGCTTCTGATATCTTTCATGTCATGATTGAGGATATTTTTTAAATAAATTAATAACTTGAAAAAATTAACTATTATTTTATTATTATTTATATCACCAGAGTTGTGTTTTAAGAATTCGATAATTTTTGGAAGACTTTTTATTCCCGAGACCAGCATAATTTTAGTAAATCTTGTAAACAACAATTTTTTCAATCGGGTGGTCGTTAGGATCCCCGCTGACTGGGTTTGACAGGTGACCCCTCTACAAAGGTTCTGTACATGATAAAAATGTAGTTGACAGATGACCACTCTACAAAGTGATCGCTATCCCAGATTTCACTCTAATCAATTTATAATTTTTTAAGGATGACTTCACGGAATGCTTTGAAAAACGGGAAAAGCAGTATGATAGCACAAAATTCCAAAATTTTTGTCTTAATATGGGGAGACTCCTCACATCAGCAGGGATTGAGCTTAACTTTTCGATGAGCCATACAATGAACTGTCAAGAGTGATGGTTGATCTGAATATATCAGGCATATACATTTGGATTATTCTATCCCTTGCTTTACTTTTCGATATTCAACATCTGCAATTACATTGACGAATGGTTTTGCAGAAAATGTTGATCTATAGGTACTGCCAATGTCAATGACTGTATAATTTTGGCAGATTTTGATTTATTAGCAGGAACTTGTTTTGCATTACTAAAGGCTTGGGCCTGTTTGTGAGATTCAGAAATGTCATGTTTATTTAACTGTCAAGTTTATAACTAGTGCAACCCTCGGTAAATACAGATTTTTTTTCCTGTCGAACTCTACACAATCGGCACACTTCATTCCGTCCTGCGTATCATACAACCAAGGCCTGCCATCTTCCCATGGCTTTTTATATGCTCCGATGCGTTTGGACTTATCATACTCTTGATAGTACTTTCGTTTTTCCGCAGGTCCTTGTTTAGCCTTTGGAGTCGATGCTCCTACAAATTTCCACATGGCAGAAAGCCGGAAGTATCATTTTATACATAAATATCAGAAAAGGAAACGAAATGGCACCGTATTTGAATTCCGGTCGGAACACCGGTCCATTTACACTTGTTAACTATATGATACCCATTTTTCAATTTTACTATTCTTGTCGCCAGTCAGAAATATAAACAGGAAATCGGTAAACGGATCGGAATGTCAAATACACCGAACTGAAAATTCTAATCGCCACCTGGCAGCCCTGGGCGACCTGTGTATGATGCATTTATCGCCCAGAGCGAAAAACTGGGCGCCCGTTAATCTCAATCCCTGATCGGGAGGGTTGGCAGGTATGATAAAGCGGAGAATATAGTTGGGGCGGAAATATTAATATTGGGGCGAAACGTCCATAACCCGCATTCAAAATTTGAGTTATCTACCTTTATTTCAACTTTGAACCTACATACGAGAGAGAGTTGATTATCTGTAACGGAAGAATATTCGGGTTGAGAAATCTGCATGTAACAGCTAAATTCGAGAATGATCAAGATCATTCGCGAATAAAAACCGATTATTTACTTTTTGCTGCTGCTGCCGCTGCCGGCAGATCCAATTGAATTTTTATCTAGCAAGTTCGAACTTGACTCGTTGGCCACAATTGTTTTCCAGATCCCAGTCTTGGACATTTCCTCTGTGATGTTCACAGAATCCATTTCCCATCCGATGGTGCTTCCTTGTACAGCCAAATTAA
Source organism: Anadara kagoshimensis (assembly GCA_021292105.1). Classification (NCBI taxonomy): domain Eukaryota; kingdom Metazoa; phylum Mollusca; class Bivalvia; order Arcoida; family Arcidae; genus Anadara; species Anadara kagoshimensis. The sequence continues at coordinate 58,873,274 of CM037870.1, read as the reverse complement.
TAAAGCGATCTTTTTCAGTATCACCATCAGCCTCATCTGTAAACTTTATCTTTTCTTGCTCAAGCTAACAAAAGAATAATTCTTTAAATCATATGTTAATTATGTTCACTTTTAGCCCCTAAACACAACATGAGCAAGGTTGAACATGCATAGTATCAAGTCAGTGTAAAACTGAAAATTTTCACTGATAAAGGGCAATATTTCTAAAACTGCTTGATCAAAATTACTCAAATTCTGAAGTGGACCTATATTTTATCAATATAAATTAGATATATTTCATTACGAAGACTAATTTAAATGAATCAAATAATAATAAGAAATGGTGCAAAAACAATAAGTTGCCAAACTTCGTTTGGGCGCCTTAATAATAATAGTGGAGAACCCGAAATGGAAGAAAAACAATAAGTCTTTCAACTAGTATACTAAGTGGAAGACTTAATTGAATCAAAATATCAAATTATTTCTAAGAAGCAAAAGATGTCTGTAAACAATTGATAAATGTCAGGAAAAAGTTTATCAAAAATTCTAATGTGGTAACCTGGACTTTTGTGTTACATATTAGTAACCATGGTTACTAAAATAGCTTACACACATTGTCTACTGTTAGAGCAAAATTTATTAAGACAAAAGAAACAAATTGAATATTCATGTAAAGTGATAGACATACAAATATATATGCATTCTACACAATTTTGAATACCTCATCTTGTTTTTTCTTCTCGTCTTCTTTAGCACGTTTGTGCGTCTCTGGCATAATATCATCCAACCATTTCAATTCATTCTGATTAAATACCCAATCTAACCCTTTCCTTACAAAACACATTGCCAACACCTAAAATTAAACAGCAGAAAACATCACAACAGCTTTTAAACAAACATGTCATTCATCATGTTCACATAAATGATATTTTATGAAATGTGTCAGATTTTGCCCCTAAATGAGTTTTCTAGAATTTTGCAATATAATTGTGTTTAGGTACCTTATGTAATTAATTAACTGTTTTAGTATTGTATTCTAAAATCAAGATAACTTGTTCAGTTGTCCAAGATTTCAGTACTGAATGAGGTATAAAAGAGTCGAGATTAATTTATGGAGGACATAAAAGGGTGTGTGTATTGAATTGGCTACAAATATAAAAGACAACTCACTAGTTTTATATAAAATTCTACATTTTATCAACATGTTTTATTTCTACTTTGCTCAGTCTGTTTCAATCGCTAGTAGTTGTAAGCGTCCTTTGTTGTGGCCTACTCTTTTTCAAACTCTACAGAGGTGTCTTTAGCATGCACTGAGACATGGGACCTCGGTTTTGAGTCTCATTCGAAAGACTACTGAGGAACGAGCTTTTTACAGCTCTAGTATGGGCAGAAGATGAAAAATATCTCAGAAAATTTCCTAATCCCGAGTGAGGTTTGAACCCACAACCTTTGACTTAGAAAGCCAGTGACAGTACCACTTGGCCAAGTCCGCCCATCTATCATTAGGACAATGAAGTTATGTTTGTTGCTAAGTTAATATCTTGTGCAAGAACTTTTCTTTTACATTTTTACATTAAGGTGATAGATAATGTTTTGAATTTAAGTATGCCTTTCGTTCCAAAATTATATTGTTTGGAAAACCAGTATAAAGGTCTTCAAATACATACCATAAGTGGAAAAGCAATGGAGATCTCTTTAATGGTCTTTATAACCCACAAACATGCTAAGCACAATATTTGGAATCCAGTAAATATATGTACTCGTCGTGTCCGCACGTGTCTGAGGTACATGTAATCTGGTTGATATTTGGGAGGCATGAATAATATTAATATCCTATCCACAACTTGCATGCCACGTAGTGACGACACACCCATATACAAGAACACTCCATACAACACCGGCATAGGTATAAACTAAAAAGGAAAAAATGAATATTTTTATAATCTGTTTTATGTTAACTTGAAAATGATTTAATTCACTTTGCTTAAAATATTTCCGATTAGAGCTGAAACAGGAGTATCTGTTGCAGAGATGCCAATGTAATTTGGTGGCATCAATCTAATAAATTGTGCAGTTTTTTCAATGATATGTTCATGGAATGGCCGATATGTTAAAAAGTCAAACTGCATTTACCGACTTATCTAATTTATTTTTAATCACTAAAAGGGTATCAGTCATATTGAACATACTATGCTAATAATTGCATCTCGGGTCAACTTGTTGCAAAGAATGGATTTTTTCAAGCTTTTATTATATATAACTTGACTGCTAATTTTCTACATTTCCTTATAAAACTTACTCGTAATACACTTGTTAACAGAACAGATAATCCAATCATAAGAAATATAGTAAAACCTGTCACTCTCTGCTCCCTAAAATATACAATTCACATGATAAATTATTAATGTAGTTAAGATGATGCTTTGATTTTACATACAGTTAAACCTCTACATTATCAATTCATTTACAGGAGGTGTTAACCCTTCAAGAGCACACAACCTCACTTCCCTGGTGGAAGATTAAATGTTTTGATTTGCCAGTTTTTTCAAAGTTTCTGCTTTGCTCTTGGGTTTGTGATTTGACAATGGACAGGTATGTTTATGTTTGATTACAACCAGGTGTTTGAAATCCAGATTCCCTTTTTTCTATATTATTACCGGTATGTCTTGGAAAAATATCTAGGTGTGTATAACTTCTATATGGTGCATGTGTTCATCTATCTGTCTATCACTACCCAGATCATTTGTCTTTCCATTATAAATATGTCTACTCTGAAACCCCTATATTTCTCAAAGGATCTTAATCAAACTTGGGAAATTGTACCACAAGATTTAAATCACCAGGTTGTAATAGGTGACCTCATTCCTTCTCTCACATGTATTTGTCTGGATTTCAAAACAAGATGGCTTGACAATGGGCAACAATTTTAACCACAAAGCCACCTGAATACCCACAGATTATTAAGTCTTTTACCTGGTAAATTGTAGTGTACTAGTTAGAAGACTTATTACTTTTCTTTCATATCTAGTTTTCCATTATTTTTGGTGGGTGGATGGATGGATGGATTTGGGTTGGTGGTTCATTCGTTCGTTCATTTATTTAATTAATTTATTTATTTATTGAGGCACTTGAATACCCACAGATTAATTATTACTGCTTTTAGGACCTACCTGACACCTAGAAACTTTGGTCTCTCTCCATTCATTTTTTTATTTATTTGTTGAGGCACTTGAATACCCACAGATTAGTTATTACTGATTTTAAGACCTACCTGACACCTAGAAACTTTGGTCTCTCTCCTGGAGCTGTACACTCAGACTCTTTCTTCAAACTCATCACATGATTTATAGAGAGAACAGTTGCAGCAACAAAGTAAGGTAAACCCAGGAAGGAGTTGAAGATAATCAGAACAGCTACAATCAGCAAGTCTAAATGATAACCACATCCTTTCTGTAAAATATAAAAGTATAATATGATTGTAGGTGCTGTCTATGACATTTAAATTAACAAAGAGTGTGTCAAATTTGTCATGGACGTCATGGAAACTTGTGCAAAATGCAAGCTGATAGAAATGGCATCACCTCTCATTTTTTATGTTACATTTACATCACAGGGGATATCACCTTTATAAGTGACATTTTAAGATCTATTTCATTGAGTTCTTAAACATGTTAAAAGGCATATGGACAATAATCATGCAGAAAATCTAAAACAATAACCTCAATGCAAACCCAATGTGTGGTAAGTGATAATAAAAAGGTATACATAATTGAAAATGGAACTAGACCACAATCCACTATGGCTCCATGAAATGAAATAGGAAAATAAGTTAGGTGGTATACTTGTATTTCACTAATATGTCCATTATAGGCAAGTTTTTCCTGTATAACTTTACAATCAATCTTTGATATCTTGAAGTTTGTTTTCTTGAATACAATGGAAAAATCAATGTTACTATTTGGTCTAACAGGTTTATTTCAAGTTCAATTTCTCAAAAAGACACATAAACTTGGAAGACAAAATTAAAGTCCCACTAAAACATCAAGTTATCGAAGGTTCACCACCACCTTAAGTTTGAGTGAGTGAGTGAGTAATGGGGTTTAACGTCCCAGTCAAGAATTTTTCACTTATATCGAGATGTCGCCAACTATAGGCGAAAGTGCAGAAATTTTGCCTGTGCGTTGCGCTGATGGCATTATACAGCAGGGTTCTTTAGCGTGCCAAGCCCACCGTGACACAGGACCTCATTTATTTTAAGTTCCCATCCGAAAGAACCGTGACTTTCATTTCGTAATGCCGAGTGCTTCGCGAAAGAACAGTCACTACCCACTTTCAAGTCTTGGGTCAGACGCGGCCGGGGATCGAACCCACAACCTCCCACTTACGGAGCGAGCACTCTACCGACTGAGCTACCGCAGTGGTTCCCTTAATTTTGAAGTCAAAATTAACATCAGGCAATATTGTTTACTTTCATGGTATATACATGTAGTAATAATTTTGTAAAATAAATTCAATAGATTTGTAGTAAATGGGTAACTTCACAGGTGCCTGTATCAGTTTTTTCTGACTCAAAGAGTTCAGTAGAGTAGAGTAACAGAGTTTTACACCTCGGTTAACATTCATTCGTTTATACCTGTATCACTGTGGCCAGTTCAGGGATAGTGGAGGAAACTAGAGTGCCAGGAGATTCAGACTGAAGAAATGTTTAACAAAATCCCAGAAATAAATTGATAGGTTTTACCTCTAGTTTATTTTCTTTCCTATTGACAATGACAGCAGTGATTTGCTGATCCATAAAGATCAAGATAGTGGCTAACAATGCAGGGATCACAGCTGCTATACAGGTCCACCAAGGATTGAGAAGGAACGGGATTACTACCCATCCTCTGCCTGGCTTAGTCGGCTGAAAGTAAAAAAAATATGTTGTACCTCATTGATAAATTATAACGGTTAATTGGAGGAGTGTAATCAAATGTCCATAATAGAAATATTATAAGGACTGTGAATAGTTGTGCAAGAGGTGATTCGATCCAACCAATGATTCAGAGGCAATGATTCACAAATCAAACAACGAGTCACCAGCTACAAATAAATGATTTGGCTTTATCTAATTAAAACCAGACTTGAAAAGGTGATTTTTTTTCTCTCAATCATTTAATATCTATATATTGAGACATTATAAAGCTTAATTATTTTTATGTGTTGTTAGTTTTTTGTTCAGAATAAGAGTAGGACACATAGTCACGGACAGACCTAGTAAGAATGCAAACTGCTATTGACAAAGACCATCATATAAATACGCAAAACCACACATATGTGGTTATCTGACGTAGCTGATTGCATGAGTTTATTGTGCGGACGGATACATTACACGAGTGCGCAGAGAGTGTATTGTATGCGTTCGCACAATAAACGAGTGCGATCAAGCTACGTCAGAAAACCACTTATGTGTGGTTTTGTATTTATCACATACCCTACCAAACTAAATGAAAAGCTTTTTTTGGCTTAATCTGTCAAAGAATTCACAATCAACTATATTATATCGAATTTTGATCCTATTCGAAAAATCTGATACCTGACTGGAAAAACTGCTAAAGAAGTAATTAAAAACAACAGATAACTCTTCGTTTACGCATCATTGGTTAACATTTTACTAATACCATCGTTAAAAATTAAAAAACAAACATTGATTTTACAAAATTATTTAACATCGTCCGCGATTCTCCCAACTCGAGTAAATTCTCTCAACTTAACATGACGTATGTATCATATTGACGTCATATTATTGTTGTCATTACGTATCACATAATGACGTCATATTATTGTTGTCGGAAAAGGGAATTCCCCTAAAAGGAGTTCCGGCTACTATGGTGATACGGAATGTTGTATCGCATGGCAAGAAAATGTAATGTATCGTTATAGTAAGATTCAATGGGTATGTGATAACAATAAATATTATTTACACTAAAATCATCAGGAACTTCCAGTTTTGGTGTTTTTAGTCCAATACCAGCATCTAATCCTACCATACTGACAATAGCTATCAACACAGCAAAGTCATTTAACAAACTTCTAATCTGAAATATTGAAACACGAGTCATAAAATATATCAAATATCCAGTAAAAATAGTACACTAGAAATGGATACGCCAAACACTGTATGCTGTAAACAAATTCAAAATGTACTTGCAGTTTTCACTTTTAATTTTTCTTCTTGCATATTGTCTTGTTTTGGTTCTTGAGAACAAAATTAAGAGTGTATTTTTATTTCAATTTCAATAACATTTCTTGAGAAACAAGACAAGTAGATACACCGACAAAATGAAAGCAAGTTATAAAGCAAATTATTAATAAGTTACAGCAATATAAGAACTGTACATGACTTATGAATTAAAGAGACTTTGTAACAGAAAAAACTTGTGTTCAAGCAAAAATTGGGGTGGAGAGTGCCAAAACTGGTAAACTAACTGATAAACTTTCTCATACTGGGATTGGAACCTAGTTGGTGAGAGGCACAGTGAATTTAAGGGACTTTGAAATAGAAAAACTACCGGTATGTCTTGTTCAAAACCAAGCAAAAATTGGGGTGGAGAGTACCAAAGCTGGCAAGCTAACTGACATTCTCATACCGGGATTTGAACCTAGGTGGCAAGAGGCACAGTGATCCGTAAGCCAGTGATTTAAACAACTCAGTTACCAAGACCACCATTTTATGATAAAGTAGGTTAATTTATCAGTCACCAATATGAAGATGTTCAATTCTTATCTCATTATCGTTTGATAATTTATAAGTTTTATCAACATAAACTTTATGTAACATGTTTTTTGACTTACTTTGTTTGGAAAAAATCTGCTGTTACGAAGCATCTTAAGTCCCATTGATATCACGAAAGTCCCAAAAAACAGTATAACTGAAAGAAAGAATACATCTGCCACATGGCCACACCCATCACCAACCAGCATGCCACCTAAATCTTTACATTCATGTTCACTAACACTTGGCCAGTGAATGGAGGTATTTGTATTGTTTGGTTCTATAACAAGAGTCGATGTCATCACTGTAGTCGTACTAATATTATAACTTGTAGCGTTAATTAATGTTGAGTTATCATCTGTTGTATTGGCTGGCTTAGGTATACACCAACAGACAGCATCATGATCAGTCTTTATTGGATGTTCGTCGATAATATTAAACAACTTAGCAAAAGCTTCTTTGATGAAAATCACAGAAATTAAAAGCGCAAAACTTTCCTCTGTAAAACGAGTTATATATCGCACCAGAGCACTTAGATCTAACGCAACCATAACTATCAAAATGGCTCCAGTCCAGAGACCGGTCCATAACCGAAACTCTAGGTAATCCAGACCACTATCCCTAAAACATAAACAGGACAAAATATAAAATTTACATAGCAGTCATGGGAACAAATGCTGATGTCATATGTAGTCAGACATTTATATACTTTGTACGTTAGTTTTTGTTCCCTATGATGTAGATTTACTACAACAACAAAAATATCCTTATTAATTTAATTATCTATTTTTTTCATATTTTTTTAATTTTCATATACACTTATCTATAAGTAATACTAACTAAGATTTCTTTTTATTATAGATCTAAAAACTGTTAGAAATAGAAGTCAGCTTAGAAAATAACTCGTCAACATAAATTTTGCAAGAATAAATTGCAATGTCCAGCATATTCAATTTGAGCACTGAACGTTGTAAAGATGAAATCTCATTTACTGTAAACATTTCTCTAAAATATTGTTATACTGAATCAACATTTAGCATAAAAAACCATACCTTATATAAAAGTATGCTTATATAATTAACTTACTTGCAAAACTGATTCAAAATTGTTTCAAAAACCAACACTGGACCTGTACTTCCCAATATAGTTAATGGCTGCCCAGAGAACAAAGCATACAATATACCACACACTGCTCCAGCTAACAGACTCTCTAAAGCAGCCTACAAAATTAAAAAAAATCAACAGTTAATTTTTGAGGCATTTTCATAATACAAATATACACAGCAATTGTATGTAATGAAGTGATACTGATCTGAATTCTATTTTCCAGTGTAATTACTTACTACAGATAAACATGCCTATAAAGACCACACAGGGGGCCTAGCACATAGGGAATTTATAGACAAGTGGCCTTTATATGGGGGTTCTTATTGTTTAAATAAGAGCCAAAGAAAGTCATAAGAGTGATCTGATTTATAAAGAGGTGTTTGCTACGGCAGGTTTTACTACATCAGGAAAATACTAAGGGTAATTTACATATATGACTTTATTTTACTCCAAGGTTAAGGGCATGTTCTTAATATTGTCAACCTGTCTTGACTAAATAAACAAATACTATCAAATTTAAACAAAAACTTCAGTCCTGATTTTAGCTGAGACGTATATTTGAACATTCGAATACAAAAAGATTTTTGGAAGATATATGAATACTCCTAACTATAAGAGTTAATATATATAGTACATGGGGTCCAAAAATAATCCTAACAAAAGAATGAGCTTTTATTTCATCTGGAAGAATAAATTAGTTACATAGCAAAAATCTGCTTTTTTTGTGGACAGGTAATATCATATATTGTGAAAGGTGTCTGGTACATTAAGGTTTTACTGTATAAGGAGTTTACCATATTTTTATCTGTGGCATCGGATAGTAATCCACCAAAGGTGATAATGGGAGTCAGACAGGCAAAGTACAAAAATACAAATGATGCAATACACTGGACACTAAGAGCATCTTTCAAATCACTAGGATAAAATGGTATTTTCCGCTTCAAATCCTGGATCAATCCTCCAAACAACCTGAAATGGCAAAAAAGGGACTTTGCTTAAGTCTGGGTTAAACATTAATTATATATACCCTACAACCTACATGCATAAGTAAAATTTGAATGTGATCTTCAAATGCTTTTGGGGCCTCCATGGCCAAGTGGTCTAAAGTGTGTACTTACAGCACCTCTCACTGCCTAGGTTTGAATCTAACTCATGACAAATTCTAGTGTAAGAAAGTTTGTAAGTTTGCTAGCGGAAGGTTGGTGGTTTTTTCCAGGCACTCCAATGTAAAGATGTATATCCACTTTGCTGCAGCAATCTCTTCAGGTATATATCATTGAGTTCTCTTTTGTAACTATTCATGGACATTAAATATATACCAAAAATGTTTATTTACTATCATAACCAGGTATACTGACCTTCCAGTTCGTTGTAGTGCTGGGTCGTTACCATGGGATTCTTCTTCCTCCTCGACTACAGCCTTACCATTAGGTAATGGTGGACCGGAAGCTGCTGTTTTTCTACCTTCCTGTAAACAAAATATATAAAAATACATAAATATGCATCATTCTAAATGTCTATAAATGTACGAATTCTGAATGATAAATGATGCAGATTTTCCAGTTTATAATTAAAAAAAAAAAAACCAAGATCTTTAAAGGAAGGCAAACTTCCCTACTAAGAGGCATTTTAAGGGCCGTAACTCCTACTGGTAATCAATGAACTAGAAAAGAACATCTACATCTTCCACACTGAGTTTCATCAACATCTGATGAATGGTACTGAAGATCTGGTCTGGACAAAAAGTCTAAATGGCCAAATTATGGACAGAATGCATAACTATATCCCATGTTGATTTCTCAGGGATATATATATGTTCTAATATGCTTTTTCATATAAGGGATCAATGGCCCTAATGACCTCTTTTAGAATGAATACTGGGTATAGCTGACAAATTACTGATGTCTCATAAAACAACTATATCTATATCATTATGTTGCATCAACCACTTCTGGTGTTTTCACAAAGGGAGGCCATTTTGAAAAACTTTCCTCTAAAACACTATAACATCAATCTCTGCATTCATGTAATGTTAAATATGACCCACTCAGACCTTAAAATGGATTAACAACTTAGTGGGCCATAGACAACCATGTAACATACTTGTGAAGGGACACTCTTTGGTGGTTCTATACGTATACTAGGATCCCATTCTCCAGGAGGTAGTACTGTGACTTGGTCTAAAAATTCATCAATTCCAGCCAGTAAATCTTCTCTTTGTCTGGCATGATAGGCAACATCATGGAAAATCTATATATTAAATAATGAAATGTTTATTAAAAGTTGATTTTATAACTTAATGTAATCATATGGAGTATTATTTCAAGCATTGTTTGTTTCTAAATGCACATAGATGTATTTTTAATAATATCTATAAATGAAACTGCTGTATTGATTTGAAAATAGCAGAGAAGCTGTTTGGCAGAGTGGTCTAAACAACACATTTATGAATCACAGTGGCTCTCACCGCCTGGGAGTAAATCCCATATGGGTGTTCTCCAGTCAATCCAGTTTTCTCTATAATTTCTGAACTGACCGCTTTGATCAAAGTGAAATATTTTTGACAGGGGTGTAAAACTTGTTATTCCACTCTGCTCTGGTGTATCAAACAATTTCAGATGCTTCTTACGTAATTTTAGAATTGGCATAGGTCCATTCTGTTGGATCCTGTGCTAAGTACAGAAGTATGACATTAGGTCTTGTATTTTTTGTAAAAGGGAACAGACAAAAAATCAACTTACTTCATCAGACATAAGTGTTGCTATGGATCTTCCTATTTCATGGAATTTACTTTGGTTTCCATAGGGGCCCAGGAGGAAAAATAAAAACTTTGTAGGGACTGGTACTTCTGTTAAATCCCCCATTATTTCTGACTTAGATAATCTGACAAACGCCACGATTGGATGAGTCAGGAATTTCACCTCTCCGACCAAAATGTTAGCAGCTTCTGAACCTGGAGGAATCTTCTTCATGAAGTGAAGGTTGAGCTGAAATTAACAATATTATGATTTTACTTTAAAAATTCAAACAAAATGTCAGAATGAAAAAAATAATGTTAAAACATTATCAAAAACAAAATTAAAAGTGCTGGTGGTAATTAAATAAAAAAATTATCATATCCAAGCTTAAAGATAAAAAAAATAATGTATGCAATTATAATTTTCTAACTAACTCATAGCAAATAAATGGGAATGGCAACTAATAAATATCTTCAATGTAATCAGCATTCAATTCTAACCTAAATACATGTAAAAGATATTGTTCAATGGTTCATTCTTTGCCCTGCACTTTAACACTTTTATCATTTGATACACATAATGAAAATTTTATTACTAAAGAAATCTTTTTATAACTTTAATGCTATCTTTGATACAAATAATGAAAACTTTATTACTAAAGAATTTTTCTCGATAAATTGTCTAATTTTGTGAGTTCTCTTTTTAGATTATTTTCTATGAAAACCAGCCATTTTTAAAATCAGACAAAATTATTCAAAAATATCTGGGCTGAATGAACCAAAGACCATTGTAATTAAATAAGGTTGATCACAAAAATTCAAAAGGTACTCTTACTTATTGCAATTAAGAATGCATGTTTTGTTTGAATCAATATTTAGCACTAACCCTCTAAGCAACGATATAATAATAAATGTATATTCACTTTTATCAATAAAATTTTTCTTATTGCAAAATTATCAAATATATAAATAGCAATAAAATAAAATAACTGGCTACATGAACAATAATTTTTTTCTGTTTATAACATCTGGCATTGCAAGAAGCTTAAATTTCAAAATATGGATATATCAAGCTAATTTTGAATACTTTCAAACAGTGTTTAGATAAACAGTCAAAGCTGCAGTCTGAGACTTATAATTTTTGGGAAGGACTGGTTACTTTTTTCAATACTCTCCATTATACCATAATATGTTGAAAACAAGACCTATTTGAAATTTCTGACTAACTTCAAACACTGTTTTACACATGATCCTTAATTTATGAAAATCTATTAAAATTCATTAAAAATTTTCAATTTTTAAATCATGAAATGAAGTCTGAAAATAATTACTGTAATAACAAAGATCTATAACACTTGAATGTTAATTGTTTTCTTGAATATTATGAATAGCAAAATGCATTATTTGATGAAACCATTTTACTTTTGTCATTTATAACTTTCAAGTTGAAAACTCGGACATTGGGAAAGTTGGAAGTCAAAATTAAAATAAAGCGTAAATCAATAAGTCACCCCAACTATGTTGACAGTGACTTAATCAAATGAACTTGAGCTATTAAAATTTCAATGAATACAGTTTTTATTTTGTTGCTAGGTTACCAAATATTTTCAAAATTTAATCTTATCATCATTAACTAATATACATTTAGTTTTAGTTTTAATTTTAGTCATTTAGACATGAAAGGAATCAGAAATTTCAAGTCCATTCAGAAATTCTTCTTGAAGATCTATAACTGATCCAAGCTGTGAATGTAACAAATTATCATGCATATTTTCTTCCACCCAATAAACATACAAACAAATAATTAAGTACCATAATTAAAATAAAAAAAATAAAATAAAACAAGAAACCAGCATGCAAATTAATCCTCCATCAATTCATCTGTAACACATGCTAAAGCATACATTATTAATTTAATACTGATGACTGATTTATTAAACTTCTGGCACTACATATTACCATACTACAATTACTCTATCAAACCACCTTTCTGATTTTACTCAATTCTAGCTCATTTTAGCCAAAGATTCCAAGACAGTCTAAATAAACTTTATATCAAGACTACTTTTTTTTCATGAAAAGAAGCAAGTATTGAATAACTCTTATCTTTAAAAGAGAATAAAGTGTCGTCGCCTAGCTGAGAGCGTGTCCTTGGTTCTGTAAGTTTGAGGATTCAATAGTCAGTTTTCCATGCCATTCTGTTTTTGGGACGTTGAGTCACTGAATTATACAAGCACTTGCATAATTTCAAACTTAGCATCTTGGAGACTGTGGTGCATTAAATTGGAGTGTTTACCAGTTGGTTCATTTACATTTTTAAGAATGCATGTTCAATCATCCTTTTTCTAAAACCTCTTTTACTTTGGTCAACAATGTTTCTGACATTGAGAACAAGTAATGGGATACTTTAATATATTCCCTGTTTTAAGGTCACTATTGTAGTTTTTAATATTTTTGATTTTTTTATGTTTAATTTGAATCACTAATGTAGGCCCCAATTGAAAATGCCAAATTCATATTCTGGAATCTGAAGTTGCATATAACATATATACATTACATTTGTTTTATAGACATAAAAAATGTTAGTAAATAACTAAAAATCCTGAATAACTGTAAAACTTAACTATAATTTTCTAAGAATATCCGATAATTACTGTAACTTTACTATCACCAGAAATGACTATACCAAAACTAAGTCCTATCTTCAAATTTCCTAGTTTGGGTATATAAATATTCTTTGTAGAACCAATTATTTTTTACCCAACAGTTTGTGTTTCAGGCTCCAATTTTAGAATGTGATCAGAGACATTTTGTTTGTGAAATTTAGTGTTGTAAAGAAGAGAATCAGCTTTTGGGATGGAGTAACGGTATTTTATGCTCAAGAAAAGATTAACTCATTTATATCAAGACACTCCATTCAGGGATGGTGGAGGAAACCAGAGTGCCCAGAGAATAACACTGACCTTGGGCAAGTAAACTGACAAAGCTTGGCAGTGGAAGGCACTCAATGTGATCCATAAGCAGGTATTTTTCGCCGAGACTCGGCAAATGAAACAGTAAGCTTTCAAAAAAGTTCCAGAAAAAAAAGAAAGATTTTACAAAGAATATATACCACTAGGGAAATGTCAATTTAAGACCTATTTTTGTATTATTGTACATTGAATACAAACCTTTCAAAAGCATGCTTTCCATTAACCTTTGTATAATTTAAAGTTCGAGATCAATATAATGACTATATAGGGTAATACCTATGTTGTATTTCATACCATAATTTCTGTTTTAAGCAGGTTCACATGTCAGTTTTTCATAGCATAAAATTCTGTTTTCACATACTGTTTAAGTTCTCAAATTTTATACCCAATGGCAGAGTTGAAAACCCATACAGCAGAGGTGGGTTTTTTTTTATCAAGGTTGGGTAATTTCACTGAAATTATGAAGGTCATATTCAGCTAAAATTTTAAACAGTTTCTAATCTTGACAATGGTGTTTTTGATAAAAATAATTGAAACTTCTAGCCTATATAGAAAATGTACTGTGCATTGTTCAATATAGTCAGCAAGGCACCATAAGTTGTCTGCTACTTGTTTGGATTTGGATAAGCCTGTTTCCTACATCCACTGATACATATTACTCCATACTTGCTGTATACTTTAAGAAGTCTTCAACTTTAAAATTTACTGAAAGAGCTGATTGTTAAATTAATAATGCATGCTGCTCTGCTCATACATTAAATAAATTTAACAAGTTTAGCAATCAAATCATACAAGTAAAAAGAACAAAAATATAAGAAAAAATAACTGCATTGAAAAAATAAATTAGCAGTTTTTGCCAAAAAACAGTAAGTAGCATTCTAAAGAGAATAATGCAAATTAACTTTTCATTTCAAAATCAGAATAATTGAAAACAAAACATTACGGTAAGGTTAGAAGTTGGCATATCTAACAAAAAGCATAGAACTTGAACAACTAGAGTAAACCTGGCATTATTGAGGAAAAATACCAATGAACAGTGGATCTTGAATTTTAAAACTATATATTATGACAATGTACATATGTCAAAGGTGCAAGTGTTACCTCCTTGTGTTTCATCTCTTGTTCAGGATCCTACGTCAAAAATTTCATTAATTAAAATTCAATTTCAAAACAACACAAAAAGTTTTTATTTAATTTAGATATATACTTAATGTTAGAAAAGATTGATTAGAAGCAATGTACAGAGAAGATGAGAAGATATACAATGTACAACTAAAGGCTTGTCTATCAAAAAATAAACTGCCCTTCCTGTTTTCCTTCAACACCCATTTATTTTACTGTCTGAATGAATTAGAGAAGTGTGAAAGGGTTTGTTTAAGATAAACCCCCCTTTCTGTTTTCCTTGAACAGTAATTTATTTAACTGTCTGAATGAATTAAGAGTAGTATGAAAGGATTTGTTTAAGGTTAAACTACACATTTACTGAGGCCCAAACCTACAAACTTTGAATAATGGTTCCACCATTTTAACCACATGGGACTTTAACCATTGAAAACAATATACCATATTTATAAACACAAGCTGTATGAGTGAAGCTGAATAATAGTGTTTTTTATGGTTCCTGGATTATGCCCAACCCTTATTATTCCTCTTAAGCTTCAGCATTGAAGTTGAAGAACCTTGTAGGACAACAAGGCAGTAAAACCAATACCCCCCCCCCCCCTTTGTTTGAGGGACATAAATATCCCCAATCTACCAATTGGAAGACAACATCCACTGTTCAATTATCAAATATTCAATTACCTCATGGTTCTTCTTTTCAGAATCCTAGACAATCACACATTTTGAACATCATATTAACTAAATATGAAACTAAGAAATCAAATACTTGCAAAATAAAAACCATCATGAAAAATAAGCCTTGAACTTAAAATTACTAAAATGAGGCAAAAAAAAATCTTTTAAAGCAATTTCAAATAAGGCTCAGATAAGCATGAAAAATTAAAAGGCCTTGTCAAACAAAACAAATAAACATTTTTGTTATGGGATCTAAAACATTAACATGACAGAGCACAACAATCTACCATCTTCCTAGAAACTATAAATTAATTCCCATGGAAACTGTGAATTCGTTTCCATGGAAACTGTAAATTCATTCCCATGGAAATATTGATTTGTTGTTTAAGTTAAGTGCCAAGTCTGTTCTGAGCCCATGTAAGCTTAGTCAGTCCAGTGCTTACACGGTTATAGAAGCTCAATGCACCTTGGAGCAAGACTCCCCATGCTAGTTTCAAGATTAACCCCAGCATTTCTGCTGTGACCATGGTTATACCAAATGATTCATCAGGCAAGTGGGCTGGAGCAATGTGAATATTAATGTCTTTCTTAAGAATACAGCCTCATATGGGGATCAAACTTGCAACCCTTGAACCAGAAGTTTGCTGACTTAACCACTTTACCACTTGAATCATCTTGCTGTTGTTTTTACAGTGCACAATTTATTTTTAGAAAATTTGGCAAAATACATTGAATACTAAGTGAGGTTACAAAAACATTTTCTTTTTTAAAATTTTCATATTTCTAAATTATCACCTTTTTTTGAAACTGATTCTCTAGTAAATCTGTACTACTTGAATTATGGTGGAGGTCTGTAGCATGGGTGTAACTGTGTTCAAACTTAGGTACACTGTTTTCTCGCTGCATCAAAAAGTTTGGCGTACTTTTGGCACCAGGGAAACCTCGTTTTCCTGTATCGTTGTCTCCTAAAATACACATTACAGACAATAAATGCACTGTTTTAGTCATATTAAATACATCACAAATGAAATTTTAAAATCCCTACCCACTACTCATTCAAATACTAGAATACCAACACACATTACAGAAAATAAGTTTACCAATTTGTCATATTAGCAATACTAGGATTGAAAACTGAAAATTTCGTTGGTATTTAAAGCCTAGTTTTCTTTAGTAGTATACTGAGGCACAAGATGAACCAACAAATGCAATGTTTTGTCATGTTAGAAACATCACAATTGAAATCTCTTAATTTTCCTTTGGGATTTTAAATCTACAGAGAAACAGAGACTACCAAAACATACATATTTAAGTGAAATCTTAAATGACTTGCTTAACTTCCCTTACAAAACTCAATTTTTTTGTAACTAATCTGCACAATTTTAACATTCTTATAATTAATTCAATAGCAATGAATTTTAATTTTTCAAATCACAACAAAGATTATGGAAGAACTTTAAACATTCTTAAAGATCCTTAAAGACCAACTACCAGTATTTTTATTATCAATGCATTCTACTAGTCTTAATTTTAAGTAAACTGAACATTTAGAATGTCTTGAATATACCAATATACTGGTTCATATAGCACTAGTTTAGTACCGGTAGTAGTTATCACAACAATGTTACCACAATCATCCAACATATAATATCACTATATAACAGGGATACATCTAACAACATTTTACATTCTGATTCCGAGTCAACATCTGTATAGGATTTACATTATATTTAGAATAAAGATCAACTGTTAACTCATCATTTAATGAAACAATGCAACAATACTAATGCAAGGACTTTATATATCGTTCTAAAACAAATGTGTATCCTGTCTTTCAAAATTGGCTAAAATGTTATTTAGTGTTGTACCTCATTTGAATTAAATTTGCTATATCGGGTAAAAAATATTTTTTTTATCAGTTGTCATTATTTTTATGTCCTTTGTTTTAGAACATATTCTGACTAGTTACAAGTTATTACTGTTAACTTATTTAATTACCCGCATATTTATGTTTGCAGCATAGGAAATTTAGACATATCAACACAGTTAAATATTTGCATTTTTGAAATATGCACTATTTCTTGCAAAACAAACGACTGTATTAAAACAGAAATATAAATTAACAATTTTTGTACTAATTCCAATACACTAAATGTCAAATGTTTTACTCCCACATAAATCAGAAATATGTAACAATCATGCAATCATAGACAATAAAATGGTATCATATAAAGAAATGGATGTCAATCATAAACTGCTAAGGCAAGCAAATTCAAATTCTTCAAAAATTAAAAAAAAATAAAGTTAGGAAAAATCTAGGAATGTTAATACTGTTAGCTAAAAAAATATAGAAAAAATGTATATAGTTCTAGATTTCTAAATATGTAGTTATAGATAGACTTCTAAAACCATATGATAAATTTATACATTTTGTATTATAATTATTATATTATCATAACAATCTGTTTTGACATGTATAAGGAGTGTATGGACAGTCCGACGGGTGGAAGGATGGAAGTTTAAATTTAATAACCCCCTCTTTCTAAATATTTCACTTACATCAGGACATCACCAGTTACAGTTTAAGTGGCAGAAATTTTTACCTTTGCAGTACAGTGAGGGTTCTTTAGCCTGCCACACCTACCATGACACAACACATCAGTTTTTAAGTCTCTTCCAAAAGATACCATTACTTTCATTTCTAAATGCTAAGTGCTTGGAAAAAAAACAACCTTGACCTACTTTCAAGTTTTGATCAGACCCACCAGGTGTTTGAGCCCCAACCTCCCAAATACAGAGCTACTAGAGTGGTGATAAAACATTGAGAAAGCAGCTTACTTTTAGCATGAAAATTAACATGACTAATACCCCCTCTCTCTTTATAATTTTATATGGGAGATGCTTAACCTATTTATATTCTAAATCTACTTAATGTCATAAGTTTAAAAAGAGTCCTAGTGAAATTCAAATTAATTATGCAGTTATGCTTAGATGGTAAAATGGAAGAGCACAAATACATGTACAACCTAGCATGATTTTTCAATAACATCAAAATTTCTTCTTCCATATACTTCTAGTATATAAGAAAGGTGATATCTACTGGATGATTTTATACATTATAACATATAGATTACTTTAGAATGACTCTTTATTAAGGTCTTAAAGAACACATAATTATCTTCCTTGTATTATCACTTGGCTAATTAACAGTTACACGTAATTTTGTTACTTTGTTCCAGTGTGGAAAGTTTCAGGAATAAATGAAAAGCCCTTAAATGTTATGAATCCTATGTTTCCATTCCAAGAAGACAAAATCAACATTGGCTACGAACTTCTAAGAAAATCTTTCAAAGGTAACTTATTTTAGCAAATTTGTGAAAAATAATTTAAAAAGGATTATATTTTCACAAATTTAGAAAATTTGCAACTACCAATTTCAAAATTTGTGAAAACTAAGAAATCACTAATTGGTTAAACCTTCTTGGAACATATCATTATGCCAAAAATAATCATTTGGAACAGTGGAAGAAATTCATGTGACAATTCTGTAACAAACATTCTAGAAACTAAGCAACCAGACTGGTAATGATGAAAAGAGATTTACTGGTATAAATAAATATATCTTTAAAATATGTAACTTTACATTCACAATCAATCATTAAAAAGCAGACAAGAACTTAAAAAAAATATATTGGAAATTTTAAATAGCAAATTTAAAATGAAAAGGAAAATAAAGTAGCATTTGTTTCTTGTATTGCAACAAAATGGAATGAATTTGACAACAAAGGATTGGAATCTTGGAATGAACATGCGTGTTCATTTCACTTAGCACTTTACTAAAGAAAACAGCAATTTATTAACAAAAACAGCATTTTACTAATGAAAACTGGCATCATACAATAAATATCTAGTTAACAAGTTTTACATGTTGATGTCCAGACCTACTTACCAGGAGGTGTAGGTGATCGTTCTAAAACATTAAATATACCGTGTAAATACCATACAATCAAAACAAAACAGTGGCAAACCCAGGAATTTTAGAAGGGAGGGAGTGGTTCCATATTTTTTTCTTTGGTGTGAAAGAATGATGTTCCCCCAGAAAATATTTTAAATATGGCATTAAATCTTGCAATTTTCTGCAATCTGAGCAAAAGGATACACACATGCATAATTTAAAGGACAGAAATAAAGGGGGGGGGGTTCCTATCCCCTGAAGGTCTGCCAGTGCAAATCACATGACGTTCAAACTTGGATGGAGGTACAATGTATTCGTTATAGGAAGAAGCTACATTTAATTTGTTTGCCAGTAATCTTATTCCAAATTTTTTTCATGTATGATATCAAAAAGACTTCCATTTTAATTTTAACCTTTGAATAATTTTTTTTAAAAATTTTTTGATAGAAAAAGCCTAAAAATGATAAAATCAAGCCATTTTGAACATTTCTGTGAAAAACAATTTTTCATAATTTTCCCTAGAATTAAATAGTTTGGGTGACAAAAGGAAGTCCTACTATGATATCCTTTTACACATACAAACTTTAGATTTTATTGAAGGAATAAAAATGATTTGTCCAAAGCAAAACAATTACGTTTCATTTAAAATAAAATATAACAACTCATGTTTTCTTGTATCTGAATATGTGAGGACCTGTGGACACAAAGGTACATGTAATGTGTGTAAGTTGAGTAAAGGTGCTTTACGCCAAAGTCAATTAAGATTATTTCACTTACATTGTGTTAAGTGGGTACTCAGCCCTGAACCATATCTGGTTTTGTATTTACCACTTCTGGAAGTTGAAGAGTTCTTTATTGGCACCACTGACAACATGGTCAACATGGTGGAATGGTCTCAGTAAGTGGTGCTATATTGAATGTCCAGAGGTCTTATCACATTGAGGCAGTCAGTTCAGGGATGGTGGAGGAAACCAGAGTGCCCAGATAAAACCACTGACCTTCAGCAAGTGAGCTGACACACTTTCCCCATTCTAGGATCTGCCTAATTGGGATTTGAACCTAGGCAATGAGAGATGGGTGCTTTACTTGACTTGGCCACCAAGGTCCATGTGCATGTATGAGGGTCTATATGTACATTTATCATGTGCAAGTGCTTGTAACATTTGTCTGAAATAGCTCTGCTTGTCTTGTAAACTACATCAGTGTTGCTGAAATTCTCTGTTAGTTAAACATTTATAGTTTATGATTATGATACAAAATGTAAATAAAATATAAAGAGTATAAAGTTCAACTACAAGGTAAAACTGAATAGAGGCCCAAATGGTATTAACTGTGCAAACAAATATTTACAACCCCAAACCAACCCCACACAGGGCAGATTTGTTTCAACATGGTTTTGAGACAAATTCTCCAAAAAAGTTACATGAAATTAAAGTGATTTTTCAATATTAAATCACATTCAAATCAAAGTGATCGCACATGATCTGGATTAATTTTCTTGAATCAAATATGTCAAAGCCAGTGAGCAGAACATGGCTTTATATGAGATTTTTATACAAGTCTCCACTTAAAAAAAGATGTTATAAGACACAACATAAAATTTATAGTTCTCTAATGAACTTATCACATAACCAATTAATATATAATTCCATGCAAAAAATAACAATTCAATGGAAATACTCTTGAACAGAATAATATACATTAGATATGATATATGGGTAGCTAACTGTAACACTTTCAAAATTTCTAAATCCAATGGCTTCAAGCAAACTTTGACAGGCAAAAAGCATACATTTATTTATGGTACATGAATAGAAAAAAAATCAGCATCTGTAATTTACAGCTAAAATAAAATGATGTTTAAAAATAAGCACATAACAAGCGCTGTAAGGAGCAGTTAGCGCCAATCTGAAAATCTAGTCCATCAAAAATTTTAACCAATGGAACATCGGATCACACCGATGCTAACACTCAAAGCATGATAAGTTTTTTTGTACCATGTATAGGCAGCCTGATACTTCTGCATCATTTGCCTCATGCTAATGGCAAAGTAGAAACTTTTTAAACTGAACAACTACTAAATCAAAGATTTGGTTTGGTGTAGACAAGTATCTGGTTAATACAGGCTAATTTTACAGACAATATGGACATATCCTGATAAAGTAATGTAGATCAGTTTAGACAGGTTTACTCTGGGTTTGGTTTCCAAGGTTTCAACTGTATTGTTGAGTGTCCTTTTTACTTTGCCTTTGTGATTGTGACTTGAACAAGGACCAATTGTTTGTGCTTGATTCAAACAAGATAAGCATATAAAGAGCTGTAACATCTCTCAAACATTAACACTGCCAATATTTCCAGCTTTAAAATAAAAGCAGCAGCCATGCTTTTGACACTGTTGTCTGCTACAACTGTCATCACTACAAAAGGATCATCCATGGTGTCTCTCAGTGTCCAAAATTTGGCTAACATTTTATGTCATTGTCCAAAATTTAGTAAAATGCTAAGCAGCCAAACTCCAATCTCAGAATTACAATTGTTCCAAATTTGTATTGAATGAATCATTTAAACCGGCATCGTCAGTACTGTGGCTATTGTCCATAAGCAGTTTTAAACCATCAAGCCATTAGCAGCTTAAAACATCAAACTTAGCAAAATTTCTAACATCTCTACTTTTCAGATAAAAGGGGCTACAAACAGTATTATAAAAATTTTTACAGGATATTTAAACAAAAAATTCTACAAAGAAATAACAATGTACTGTACTGGTGGACTGCAATAATAAGTAAAACAGGATAAAATGAAGCTTTTAGCATCAACTCTCGAGCAGCAATCTAAAATCAAGGAAAAGTATTGGATTATATTTTTTTTTCGAAAAAGGAAAGAAAAATATGAGTATGGTATGTGCACAGCCATCTTACCTGCAGAAGAATCCTCTAAAAATATTATTATATTATTTAAAATATTTCAAAATAATGTTTGCCCATGAAATTCTAAACCACAGAACAAATTTGTAATTCCTAATTAATGGTTCAATGCACAGCAAGATGGTAACATATGTATCATTTGCCAGTAATCAGTTGATAAAAACAAATAATCAGCAGGTGATGGAATACTGTCAATCTTTTAAATTCAAAGAATTTTGAGATTTAATAGCATAGCTTTTTAAAGGCTTCAAATTTTCCAATTCAGTGACATAATGATCTGCTGATCATAATGTAAATTGATATTGTAAAGTTGTTTTTTATGATTATAATTTCATCAACAATATCCAAGAAAAAAGCATTTACCAACAAAGGTTATTTATAGTATCAAGGCAATTTCATACTATGGTTATTAAACCTCAGTTGCTGAGTCAATTTGGCTTAAAACGTGTGTCTACAGATCACAGCACCTAGGTTTGAATCTGTCTGTAGCATGTTTAGGCAACACCTAGTGTGAGAATGTTTGTCAGTTTGGTTGCCAAAGGAAGATGACTTTCTCAAGGCATTCCTGTTTCTTCGACCATCCTTAAACTGGACACCACAATACAAAAGAATATAAACTGGGGCTTAAAACTTCACTGCAGTCCACTTCAGAATGCTTGTCTAGTGATCAGCTGGTTATGTAACATCTAACCAATAGTTGATGAGAAGTAAAATTAATGTTTTAGCGGGTACTTTAGACCATCTAGTGACTGAGTCATACACTTCATTACTAGACTCATGTTATGACAATATAGAACCAAACTTATGTACTTTGCTGGTCTTGTAGATACAATGTAACTTAGTTATCTATGGTACAGGGGTCCTACTAGTTTTGAGGTCCAAAAATGTAGGAAAAATTGGATTATTGGGTCAAAATCATAGGAGTTTTATAGGAAAATATAGGAGTTTTCATTAAAATTATAGGAATATTTTAAGTAGTCTACACATAAAATATACAGTCATGGTCTCCCTTTCTCCCCTTCAGCCATTTCTTTTCCTTCTTATACTAACAAACATAAAATATTGGCAACTGCAATATGCCCTTCCTGTTTTAAACATACAAAAATGTTAATCTTGCTTCAGATATGTACTAAATGTGGGTTAAATGTTCCTATTCTGAATTTATCAAAAATATAGGAAAATATAGGAAAAATCAGAGGTTTTTCAGATAATATAGGAAAATAAAGAAAAGGGTCAAAATTATAGGAAATATAGGAAAATATAAGAATGGTAGGACCCCTGATAGTACTATATTTAAGAAAGCAACACTGAAGTTTTGACAAATATATTATCTTTGGGTTTTTCATTCAGTGTACAGTAAAACAAAGCCCTGGTGACTCTATTTTTGACTTTGTTATGAAGTAACTTCGTTATATTGTTATAGATTTATATAGAGGAGCAGTTGGGCCTAATATTTGAATTTGTACTATCCATGTATTCATTGTGTGTTTGTTATATTCATGTTTTAATGTATATAGAATCTTTCCAGAATCATTAAAAATATTTTGACTTAAGATGAACTTTGTTTATTTCCAGCAACTATTTTTGATGCAGGGAAAGCATATATAGTATGTAACAGTAACCATTGCAGGAAGAATGCATGATGAATCATGATAACAGGCCCAAAGCATAGTTTTTACAACAAAATCTACTCTCTCTCTCTCTCTCTCTCTCTCATTGTAAACAATAAAATGTTCTCATCACAAAAATGCAAAAAAGTTTTCACAAAAAGCTTTCAGTAAATGTGTTAACACACTGAAGTTTCACAAAAAGCAAAATGCTTTCTAACATAACCACTATAATCTCATTTTACAAGATATATATGTCCCACAATAATAAACCACTGTAAGCTAATAGCTCTATAAATATGACTATATGTATGTCAAAATCGTTTTCACAACAAGTCGTCTATATTTTCATCAAAATGCAAGAATTCTCTATAAATATATATATAAGAAAAATAAAAAAAATCTAAGACTAAACCGTCAACTTAATAAAAGATAGATTTTCATCCCGCAGTTAGGGCTGCCTTCTTTGGTCATTGACAACATTAATTTCTGCACAAATTTAATATAAAAATATATTTATGTTAATAGCCAAAATATAACACAAAACAATACAAACAGACACCAATTATATTGAAATTTGAAAAAAAAAGTGTAACTGCAAGTGTTTAAAATTTTTCATTAAACTTGATCCATTTTTCATCAAATATCCTAATACTGGTAACCCCTTCTCCTTCTAATTTTTTCAAATTAAAAGGAATCAATGGAACAAGTAAACAAGGCTTGCGATGTTTGTTTTTTAAATGTGTGGCAGCCCTACTAGTAGTTATTAATTAATAAAGGCATTCTACCAATGATGTTGTAATATAATTCTTGCAATATTTTGCTATTTTTACGCACCACTGGTTACCATGGGTAACATTAAAATGTTACCACCATCTGTAGCAATCCCCACTGGGGCTTCTGCTAAAACAGTCAATAAAGTATATAATGTATAATATGCTTGGCATTCCATCTTTAAACATAAAAAATATTATGATAGCCTTCCATCATTGTTTTGTTGGTAACTTTCACTATTTATTGGTAAATTTTCTGACATTTTTCTTGCTGAGTGTATAGTGTATTACTTTTAACAATGTTCTAATTTTAGTGTAGTAATTAGAACACATTATCAACATCCACATACAACCAGCAGCATGGTTTCAGAAGAGAAGATCCAAGTTTACAAATACACACACACACCGCATGCTTGACCATACCATAAGCCCAGCGGGCTATAACCAACTGAATATCAGCTGTGGCTCGGAGGAGCTAAAGTTTGATTTTGAGCATTTTACTGTATATAAACCACTGATTCAATATATTTATATTAAATATACCAGAAAGGATAATTCTGACTAAGTATAAGCCTATATACAGCATTGATGACTTATGACAGCATACTGGTAGTAAAACAGAAATAAGAATTATTTTGAATATATACATGTAGAAATTACTGTTTATATTCTGTTGTAAATATAGTAAGAATTTTATCATTTGAATGAAATTCTGAGTAAGTATATATAGATATAACCACTTAATCTGTAAATATATATAGATACAACCATTTATTCCGTTATATACTTTGTGAAAATCTTACCATCTTGTTCTGATAGCCCCACTATAATGGTTAAATCTAAGACAAAATTGACAAATAATGATATGCTGATCCAAATTAACATACCACTTGTATTTTACAATAACCAGTATTATATGCCTGGTAACCCCTTCTCCTTCCCCTTCCTCCATTTTTTTACATTTTAATACTATTTATGAGCAATAATGATGTGAAAATGTTCAGTTAATTTATTTTCAAGATGAAGACTTGTCCTTTTAAATGAATTATGACAAAAAAATCTACAGTCAAAGAACATAAAGAATTTATACACCAACAGATGGCAAGACATTATTTGGCAAACATCATTGCTCATAAATAGTCTATTTGTAGAACTCTTAAAACAATAAATATTGCATTCATATTATGTCTGTCAGTTTTTATAAACTTGGCATGAAAATTGTGTGGGAGTATGAGAGTATATTAAGGATCAATTCGGTAAACTTCTAATAGACAGAAAGAATAAATAGACGGATGGATGAATTAAATTAATTGATGGATGGACGGACAATAGAACACACAAAATGTCAAAATATGGATAGAAAATCATAACATATAGTATCATTTGAAATATGGATAAAAAATTGCATGATATTAATCAGGAACTAATAATAATTATATCAACAATCACAAAACTATCATACTTGAAGTCAATATAAAAACTCACACTGTTTGTTAGTATGTGTAATGATTAGAGATATCAAGATAACAACTGAAGATCAGTTAAATATTTTATACTGTTCTATGGTCAGAGACAGGACGGTGCCACTATGCACTTAAATGGTGAAAGAATTCATGGTCAGGATTATTATTATAAAGTAGTGTCCAATCCAGAAATGTATGTAGTTGGTGGATGTAATCCTAGCCAGGTACTTGATAAATCAGGCATGTTTTCAAAATTGAGTTGAAATTATTAAAACTAAAACAGTATTAAAAGTCAAACAGAAAATATGAATGAGAAAGTGGTAGAACTTGATTTGTTCAAAACTCATCTAAAACCACAAAGATTGGCATGTTATGTATTATAGTAGAACAAAACTATTATATCAGAACCAATTGTTCCTTCTGGATTGAACACTGCATCAAGTTGTAAATAGATATGTTCCAAAAAACCAAAAATATTATCAGAGTCTTTTACCTAAGTTTAAATCAAGGATTTTTAGAAAAAGATTTCAAGTAGAGAAAGGAAAAAGACAGATCAGTTTTAATAGTCTAATAAATTTCAGATTAAATTAAAACCCATAAAAAATCCCATTTTCAAATTCAAAATTCTACACAATAAAACATTTCCCAAAGTATTAATTCAATGAGGTTCATTCATATATACCACATTCAAATTGCTCATATTTTGTGAAGTAATTTAATATAATTTCTTATTATGGCAGTTGATTTTTATCCGTAAATCGGAAATTCATATTGGTCACATGACAAGATATTTCTGTCAGTTACTTCACAAGATGGCTGGTTCTGTGCCTTAATTTAAGTTTCCAAACCACATCAATTGTTCTTTGTTCCTGGAAATCACAAATTCATGCTAGTCATATGACAAGATATATAGCCCCTTATGGGAGTGAAAAATCAACAAGTTGTGTTGTAATAATGATCAAAATGTGAAGTTTATATAGACAATCAGTTATCGTGTAGATATACATGTATATGTTTAAAATGAATCTGAAATTGAATGCTGCCACATCAGTTAATAATTCTGTGGTGCATGGGCACATTTTTCAAATGCTTTTCCATTTTGAAAACTGCTTTTCCATTTTGAAAACTCGTATCTAACAACTTACATGGAAAAAGGCAATATTCTCAAGAAAACTTGTGGTACTCGAGAAAATCATGTGACATTTTATGTGATATGAATGAATGAACCCCATTTGATAAAGAAAGTAATTTGTGTTAAAAAAAAGAGAAAAAAAGAGAAAAATTCAAAAATTGATGAAACAGAAGAAAAATTGCAGTACCAGATGAAATAGTCATATTAATTCTGAGCAGTCTTTTTAAGTGCAAAACCATCACACACGTCTAAACTAATACTAATATCATACTAAATTTAACTGATCCTGTGCGGAATTTATCTGAGGGAAAGACAAAATATATTAATGATAAAACTTCAAAACCAAAAAATTTCAATTTCTGAACGTAAATACTGTATAATGATGTATTTTTTAGATGGAGAACGGACTTAATTTTTTCCTGAATTTAAAATCAAGTATGTGTTCAGCAAAAAAAAAAAATCTACATATATCACTTAAAAAATATTAACCTTGGATTTCCAATAAATTTTCTGATTTGTAATTGTTTTTAGAATATCAAGCATAAGGGCCACAATAATCATCTGACCAGTGATTAATTGATTGATTGAATAGGATGTAATGTCCTAGTCAAAAACATATAACTTATATATTGGAATGTCACAAGCTAAAGGTAAGTGACAAAAATTTTGACCTATAGATGTAGAGTACTTGGGGAGGGTTTTCTAACAAGGCATGCCTACAGTGACATGGGGCATCAACTTTAAGGTCTCTTCCATGGGACTTATTATCTGACTTATGAAAATAAAGCAGCATTATACAGTATTTACATGTATCTTAAGCAGCTTGACCAACAACTTTTGAACTTCGTCAAAATGCAAATGAACAAAAGAATGTCATAATCCAATCTTATAACTTCAGTCTCAAAAGGCTCCAGTAAAAATTTCATTTTTATTTATAATCACATACATATTTTTACTAAAATAAATCTCATGAAAAAATTTGAAATGAAATAATTCAAATTTTGTAACAAACATATAATTACAAGGGAAAATAACTCTTTCATTTATGTGAATCTAAAAGCCTTTCAACTAGTCAAAATTGTTGATAAATAATGAATTAGACCAAAAGTCTTAGAATAGAAGATTAAAATGTAAAACAAGATGGAAAATGAAGCATTTAAACCATTGCAATAGCTCATGCACCTGAGCTTTTGGCTTAAAGGTGAGAAGCTAAAAAGCATGGCAAAAATATCAGACGTCAGAGAAAAATTCATAGAGTTAATATGGATATTTTTTTTAATTTCATTATATTTCCCAATCATGATTTAAAAAAAAAACATAAACACTAATAAAATTCCCAATTTTGATGATGTATGACCTCATCTCTCCAAACAATTTGTACTAAACATTGTAGGAAAATAAAAGTCAAATATTCAAAAGAAAGATGAACTAAAGTTTGAAAGTCCTTATTTTAAGCTAAACTTTTGACAGATAAATCTTTCTTACCATGATGATTGTTTAAAAATTTTGGCTCTGAATATTTTTTGCCGATGTCAGCTAACGACCTGATGTTAGGTAGATGATATCTGGATCCTTTGCCGTCATCATGGCGATGTTTCTTTTGATTTTGATGGCGATGTCTGAGCAGTAATATATCTCTTACGTTATCTTTGAGATCTTCTTCCAGTTGCTTAGAGGCTGCCATACTGTCTAACACAATGTCTATAAAGAGAAAAAAGAAATGTGGAGTCAAGTTACTGCATTTTATGATGCCAGTTAAGACTTTTCACTTATAACAATTTAAGGTGGTGAATTCTGGGACTGGACAAAGGACACTGGAATACCTGCCTTCAGAATACATTGAGGTACAGGCACAGTTTTATTGATGTTTTGTGTTGTAGACTTTTTGGTACTTCCACAATTTCTAATTCTGACTGTTTTGTTCCACAATTTCTAATTTTGAATGTTTGTTAAACATATATAACTCATTTGTGATATTTTTATATAACTAGCTATAAGAATTTATTACATATAATGCAAATTTGATATTTAAGAAGAAATAATAGTTTTGTCAAAAAGTGTTCAGATTTATAAACCAACAGTCCTGGCCTTACAGATCTCCATGACAACTTTGATTTATATTAACTGACACCAGACCCCTAAAGTTATATATACATTTTAACTAAATGTGGCACCACATTGACACCAGCAAAACTTCAAAAGGAAAACACTGATTTAAACCTACCAACTACTTGTGGCAATAATGTGGCATCAGTATCTAATATTACTGTTCCATTTAATATTAAACATCTTAGCTCAAATAGTGAATGTAAAGATAGGGTTGCCACATGGGGTTTAGACCATCTCTCTCCACCTTCTTCTACATCTTCCTCAAATTTTACCCATCTGAAAAATAAATAACAAGTGAGAATTTAACACCACATACACAGCCAAATTTTGTTCATGTTTATTTCACATGAAAAATTCCATTTGAATTTCACACATGAAATAAGGGTGGACAATATTTGGCTGTGGGTGTCTTGCAGCTTTATGTCCCACGAGAGATGAAGAGGATAAATACAGTAAACATGGTTATTTTCACATGGTAGAAATTTTCACGATTTTTGCCTATTGTAAAAAGTCACCAAAATCCCCCTGCCCCCTCACAAATTAAGATCAGAACTTGTTATAAACACCAAAATGGGCAAAATCGCAAAAATAACACCCTCGTAAAATACCAACAATATAATTTCGCAAATATTACCGCTTATGAATAAAACAACGTTTACAGTAAACAAACAGTGTCTGGAAGTAATTAGCTCTATGAGTGCCATTTCTGAAAAAATTATCTTTTCATGTTTTATGGTCTGCCTGGTACTAAAGTGCAGAAAACAAGTTCAAAACAGGTATTTTGGTAAAATATCTTTTTTCTTATCCATGTCATAAATTAATACAATATATCAGTATTTTTCAAATTTTTTGCCGCACCAGACTATATATGTTCAAAAATTTTGAAAACAAAAGGAAAAAAGTTGTTTAAGAAACTATCATTAAAATTTTGCTCTTGATTACAATGCTTTGTGGTGGGAAGGTAGATAAAGTTTAAAACAGCCAACAGGACAGGTAATAGGTCATATGCAAATAGGAAACAGGCCATAATGTATTTCATATGCAAATTAGCTTTCTTTCTCAGGTGTGTTTATATATATAAGGTAATCTATAGGCCATGGGCCCAATATTTGTGTACAATATTAAACACTACTATTTATAGCAAAATGCGTGCTAAAGTTTAGAGTGGTATTTTATCGTATAAATAGAAAAGGAGTTTTTTATCTGTATCCACATAGAATAATAAGTGTTTCTAAACATGCTTTAAATGTAAGTCTACATGTGGTCATGTATTTATAAAGGTCATGAACCCAATCTTAATCTGCATAATGGGTCAGTTAATATTCAATAATGTAAACTTCCACCCTCTACACAAATCTCCAATGATACATTTGGAATTGGTAATGATTACTTAAACAACTTTTTTGTTTTTCCAACAAAAATTCTGAAATTACACCACTTGATGCGGCAAAAAATTTCATGAAAAATTGTATATTGGGTTTTAATATTTAATTTGAAATCAAAAAGATATTTTACATAAATACCTGTTTTGAACTTGTTTTCTGCACTATAGTGCACACTCAAGACAAATTTTAAGTGCTAGCTCAGTCAGTAAGCTGCAGACAAGCATACCACTCTCTCAGTCACAATATACTTACATTAAGTAAACCATCCAATATGTTGCCCTAATACTGAGAGCAAGACAAGTAAGCTTAAAGTCTTATGAATGACCTAACTGGGGTTTGAACCCATAACCTGCTGCTCACAAGACAGACTTAAAGACATGTGTAAATATATTTAGGTAACCATGTATATGATGACCCTGCCCTAAAAACAAATTTAAAATGATACCTAGCAGTTTCTTTCCATTCCATTTCATCATCTTTATAAAATAGTTCTTCCATTTCACAGAAGACATCATGAGTTTTATGATCATCATCATCTTCATCTTCACCCAATAGAAACTGTATACGTTGTGATGGGGGTGTAGCTATAAATAAAATCAAGTAAATAAATTATAATCAATGTATAGCAAAATACAGATAAAGAATAATAATACAAACATAGGGAAAATATCATGCATTAAGGCTAATGTATTCTTGTTTGGCACCAATGTCTATGTTTTTATGCTTTATTATGTATATTTTTATTAAATTTTTAGCTTTGAGTAGGGATATGTGGTGTCCAAACTTCTTGCAGCTAATGTGTTGCTTCTGTAATTGTCTGTTTACAACTGTTTATGTTGTGGTGGGTCTGGTCAAGGTTTCAGTCTGATGAAGGTCTATAGTCTGAAAGCTTAACCAGACCCACTGCAACATAAAATAAACAATTGTTAGTAGATGCTGGTGTTTTGCCTAATTATTCACTTTTTAAATTTCTGTGCAGGTTTGAGTATCATATTTTAAGTGGCCTCTTTAAAAAGTAGGTTCTCTTAAAAGTTAAGTACATGTAACAAATCCCACTGACAAAGGTCAGTTAGAATGTGTTTTACATCACAGTTAAGATTATTTCACTTATACTAAGGTGGCCAGTTACAGAGTTGTTAACAAAGAGCAACAAATGGAAAACCCAAAAATACTAGATTAGGTCTATTGAGAGACAAATCCATCCCTTTACCCTCATCCTCAACATGGTTGACCTTGTGACCTTAACCCTTGACCTATACCCCTAAATTTGGTATGTGACACATCATCTTAATGTTGGTTTACATTTGTGCTAAGTTTGATTGAAATCCATTTATATGGAAACTACACAATACTGAGGCGGGCAGTTTGATGGACAAACAGATGCTGATTTCTATATATGGTTACTCCCTAAACTTGGTTTGCAGGGGTATAAAACACAAATATTGTTAAAAAAGACTAATTTTCTTATTCTAGGATCAGCAAAAGTAGCAACAGTGAAATTGTTGTTTACAGCTGCATCAGCTGTTTAGATATTTGTGATTGCACTTTAACCTTTCTTGCCACAGCTTGAAGCCTCTCACATTTCTAATTAAAGGGTTTCCTACCAATTATACAAAACAAAATTTACACTGATAATAGTGTCCTTTTGATATATTTTAATTGTCCTTGACCACAGGGTATATATGACATGGCATACCCGTATATAATATATCGGTAAAATGCTGCTAGCTTAAAGCCAAACTGCCATATTACACAATAGAAGTAACTCTGATACTAATGCCCCAGACAGAT
This sequence comes from Anadara kagoshimensis, assembly GCA_021292105.1. Lineage (NCBI taxonomy): Eukaryota > Metazoa > Mollusca > Bivalvia > Arcoida > Arcidae > Anadara > Anadara kagoshimensis. Next base: position 58,840,789 of record CM037870.1, on the reverse strand, counting down.
GCATGGTTAGACAATTTGATACTAACTAATAGACAAGATACATTTAAGTAAAATATCACTGTGTTGCAACATTAAACATGAAATAGGATCATCATATTCTTTACAGAGCTGTGCTGTAAACCCTGAGTGGTCTCGCTAATAAATTCACTCTTACATCAATATTCTCAAGATTAATGTGACAATCTGTGGTATTCTCATATGATATCAGTAAACCTATAAATCTATATAGATTTTACACAGGAATATTGATAAACTGATGTTTGTAGAGAAATACGGACAATCTGATTTTTAACCTCCTAAATTAGAATAAACCTTGTGATGTACAAATTAATTTCATATTAAATCGATTGTTACTAGTTCCTGACTGTTATGCCAATAATGATTAGAGCATTTCAAATAACAGGCTAGACTGCTAGCAGAATAATGATTTGATTTAAATTGATTTAATAGGCTTTAATATATTGAAAAGCGAGAAGGTCAGGGATGACACCTGCTTGTAAATACATGACAGATTTTTCTACAACTTCTTAGTTTGTCTATCTCACACTATAATTTGATAAGATCAATGTTTGATTAATAGGAAATTTATACTTGTTGATCCCTATGCTGTGACATTTTAAATATCAAGTACGTCATAGAAAAGTCTTGACGCAATGTCTCAAATGTTATATTGAAGATGTGCCAAAATATTTTTATTTTATTTGTTTTTTTTTTTTATTAGTAAAATATATGTGTACTTATATCACAAATAATGGGTTATGTGATTTTAAAACTTGAGCAGGTCTAACTTAAAAGATAAGGGACAATTAATTCATTGGACCTCCAATTTGGCAGTAAGACCTCATATAAAATTGTGCACCAAAACTCTAGACACTATAGATAAAACATATTATGAATGTGATTTAAAACACAATCTGAGTAAAAAACATCAAGGAAAAATCCTTTTCTTCATCAACATGTACATCATTTCATTTTTTTCCCTCCTGATTCAGTTTTTCATGACCTTTCTTCATAATAATTGTGATATGAGGCCACTATTTAAATGAAATATCACAAAATGGCAACATAGATTCTCAAATGAGATTTCAAGATTCAAAGTACATGCCCCCCCCCCCCCCCCCCCTTTTAAGTCAAGGTCATTCTGCATTTTCTCTCTTGAAATGCCTGAGTATGATCCATGGTTAATCTAGGTCAAACATTAAACCACTGACCTTGAAAAGTGAAGTTAATATGTCATTATGTCATCATTCCGAAAAAAGTTTAGACTTTTAATTATTTTTATTTCAATTTCCGGTAGTATGCAAAATTAATTTTATATTTTAACAAACTAAACAGTGACAAAAAAAAATCAATTATTTTTATTTCAACCAGTATAAAAAATTAAGTTTGTATTTTAACCAACAGAACTGTGACCTTGAAAGTGAAGTCAATATACCGTTATATCATCAAGCTGACATCCAGTGCAGATCAATGAATCAACAACTTTATATAACATGATGACAGAATTGAAACCAGAATGATATCAATATATAAATCAATCAATTAGACATAATAAGTAGTCAGCTTCAGTGGAGAAGTCAGGAGGAGAAATTGATTAAAAAATTCACTTCAATTAACAAAATCTAAAAGAAATTTGTGTATCTGTGTTACAATTTCAATGGACATTTGAAAACATATCAGAAATTTTTAAGACACTGATTAACAATTTCACTTGAATTAACAAAATCTAAAAGATTTGTTTTGCTTATTTATGTTGTGATGTCAATGAACTATTGTAAATGTCTGAAATCCTATTTGAATTATTTTCACAACAAAGTGCAATAAGTGCAAATACATGCACATTTATGTATACACGTAATATGTTAACTATGTCAACAGCCTACACAATAACACACGAGATAGAATGTATGTGTGCATATGACATAGAAAAGATAGAGAGAGTGGTGTTTGAATCAAAATTTCTTTACTCATGCTGAGGCAGTCAGTTCTGAAATCTCGAAAGAAACCAAAGAACTTGGAAAAAACTACAGACCTTCAACAAGCAAATTGAGACAGTTTCTCATACTATAATCTGCCCAAATGGGATTCTAACCTAGGTGGTTTGATCCATATGCATGCCTCAGACCACTTGACCACCAAGGAAATGGACATTGGACATATAATATAAACATATGGCAAATATAAATTTGTATAGTTATTTATGGATGTCACTGTATTTGTTTTTTCCCAATGCAACTATATAGTTCTTTGACATTTCTAATTGTGAAATTTAGGTTGTCAAGTGAACTTTATAAATTTTTTTGGGACACATAAAATGCTCCGACAAAAGAATTCAGTTGTAGATTTACTCCACATAAAATAATCTACCATATTTTATAATAAAATTAAACATATTTACGCCACTAGTGAATTTATATTAGTCTGTTTACAAACTTAGTGTATAATTTCTAGAGCAGAGTTCGCACAGACATTTGGACTCCAAATTTAAGGACTTTTTAGGGTCTTTTCAGGGTCTTATTTGCAAATTTAAGGCCTAGTTAAAGGGACAATTTTAGCAAAAAAATATTGGTGCAAAGGCAATTAAATCAATCAAACAATTACTTACGTGTCCATAGTAACGACACTTGAAGTTGAAGTTAGGCGTTCGGGAGGGCCAGGTATATTTAAATTGCTCATTTCAATGCAATTAATTTATTTATTTATTCGGCCAAATTTATTTATGTATTTCAGTCTATTCGCAACCACTTAATATCAAAATACAGACACCCAACTGGCCAAATTCAGGGGCTTTTTAGGGCCTTCAGGATAAATTCAAGGGCTTTTTAGGGTCAAACTTGTTTTTAGGGTCTTTTTAGGGCAAACCTCAAAATTTAAGGACTTTTCCATGCCTGTACAAACCCTGTAGAGGCAACAAATTTTCTAAATATGTTTTTAGTCTGAAACAATAAAAGACAAGAAAATATTATTTCTTATATACACATTATACGGCGTAAATATTAATGCGTGTTTGAGCTGTTGTGGAAACAAAAACATGTTTATGTCTTTCATCTCAATTTAGGACAACTGTTTTTATGATATTTTATACCTATTGAGTGAGCCAGTTTATAAAAGACAGAAAAACAACAAGAAATTGATATGTACATCATCATTTATAAGTCTTTACACAATAAGGTTATGTTGGCGTATCTAACATTTCAATACATAAATACAGTACTGTTTAACTTGACAAGGTACATTGTTTAGATTTTGTTTTCATTGTACATAAGTATAGCAAATTTATAAACCTTTTTGTTATGTTGGTTTTTTTTTCTTTTCTTTTATCTTATGAACATAATAGAGAGTCTCTGTTTCTGCAGTTTTGTTTGCATGTTTCTGTTATAAACACCACAAGATTACAACAAATGTGACAAAAATAAAGGACTTATAAAAACCTTCATCTAGACAACTGGTTACTTTTATGTCATCATATGTAGTACATGTGTAAAGTAAAACCTTGTAATAATGCCCCACGATATCTTTGCCATCTCCTTTATAAGCAGCACTATTTTGAAGTTCCAAAATCAATTTCTGTGTTTTTCTCAAGAAACTGCATTTGATTTATTGCCAAACACCCATATAATGGCAAAGTTTGACTTTTAATGGTGATGAATCAAAGTTTTAATGGACTCATTGTATTTTATCAAATTGACTGTATCTGTACCACCCCAGTTACCTGACTCCTCAACCTGTACTTTATGTACAATGTTAAAGTTTTTAAAGTTTTTGGTGCTCATATTCCTAAGTTGGCATGGTTAAGGAAGCGGAGGGGGTCCATTGAGCCAAGCTGTAATTGACAATTCTTGTTTTCTGTCATGTTGTTGGTTGGGTACAACTCCTATTTATAAATTTCATTTTATCAATCAACTGTCAATGTACATATATATATATATATGTATGTTCCCAACTTGGCACTTTCAAAATATCAAATGTGTCAAGGATTTATATAATGATTATTGAATATTATATATGTCATGCACTATAGGTACATTTGAACTTTTTTAACAAGATAAAATATCTATCCATTAATATTCAGCCTGACTTGTGCTTATAGCCAAGAATCAATGAACAAAGAGTGAAAGAACAAGACCCCTATTGGAAGGTACACAACTCAATGAAAGAGTTAACCAGCTCAACACCCACATTTCTTTCAGACTTCTGCTAGTCTTACTCTTTTATTTATGAAGGATAATCTCTCTTTTTGGGGCCCAAAGGAGGCATAACCCCTTCATTTGTGCAAACCTGAAAGTGCTTTACCTAGACATGATTACCGCTAAATACCATAACAATTTGTCCCAGTAGTGGAAAAGCAGTGCTCATTTTTTTCCCAGAAGTGGTCATTTTCCAAAACTTTCCTCTAAAACATCCAAAAAATCAATATTTTTGCAATCACACCGGTATGCTAAGTACGGGCAAGACCTTAACAATACAGCATTTGACAAAATAAGGGATTAATGGTCACATGGTCCATTCTAAACACTGGAGAAGACAACTAAAATATAAACAAGATGACCTTGAAGGCCCTGGATGCTCACCTAAGAATAATCTGAATTTAGATAGATTTTGGAATAATGTTTACTAACCACTAGAAGGTTAACTAAGTCATTCAACAAGCTGACCTTATGACCTACGGGTACTTATTTTATAATCTAGTGAGGACACAACAATGAACAGTGAACTATAGCAGTAGCTCATATGAACCTGTGGCTCAGTTACAAACTAAAAATTCAGAAATAGATAAAAATACACAGATAATAACACAGAAACACATTAATTATAATGATATAATAAAACAAAATAAAAGAGATGGAAAAAAAAACAAATATCAGCAGCACATGAAAGACAAAAGCAGTAAGTATAAAGTTATATAAAGCACAAATTCATATCACTATAAACACTGATAAAAACGGATGTGAATATATATATAACACTACTTTTACAATACAAGAACTTTTATTGTCAAAGGCAGCATAAAAACCGCCTACGCAAAATATATTAATGAATATAGATTATACAGAGTTCCCAAAGTTTTTTTTTGTATGATCCACCAATCATTATAAATGATGCTGAAAACAAGCTGTAAACCAATACTAGCTGTCTTAAAAAATGGTCTAGCTTTACAATATCAAGGTATCATAATCACAACACTTTTATACCTGTCTTAGGTAAACCATTGCCCTCCTCTAGGTGATGGTGGTGGTGGCCTTACAATGAAATACATATATTTATCATACCTTATGGAGATTCAATCAGGGCCACATATTTTAGTGAAATACAAGATTGTCTGTGGGACAGAAACTGATATTCCATAACCAGTGCAAGCACTAGATATTAATAGGTACTCTGGATTGGAGTAAAGGAGAGAAGAATGGTAAAGGGGAGTAGAATGGATTTGGATTGAAGTGGAATTTTGGTGTTTTATGCCCACAGTCAAAATTCTTTCACTTATATTCAGGTAGTCAGTTCTCTATGGTGGAGAAATCTGAAGTACCAGGAGACAACTATTAACCTTTGGCAAATGAACTGACAAATTTTCTTAAACTAATATCCATCCCCAGTGGTTTTAAATCTAGGTGGTGAAAGGCACCGTGATCCATAAGCTGTTGCTTTAGAACACCATTCAACTACTGAAATCCCCACATACACTCTGGGAATTTTTTCATAACCGGTGGATGACCTTATCTATAAATATTACAAAATTTTACATCCAGTATGTACTGCAATAAAATGTTATCTGAATCATTATAAACGTCTGATGGTTTTATTCAAACTTTACTACCTCAATATAAATGATCTATTCTTGATAGGGATTAAAGTATAAATTCTCTCTAAGACTTGCGATAAATGTTCTACAGATAAGTACTCAAGTCAGAAATGTATTACCATTATTATTTTAGTACATTTGTCATTCAGATAGTAATACTCTCATGACAAATTTATAAAAGGCTATCCATTTAATCAAATTCCTAAAATCAATGATTTAATTGAAATTTGTTCTAAAAATAATTCATAACTGACATAAGATGTATTTAATTCAATCCCCAATGCATGATGCACAAATAACAAAAACTATTACAATATATACCAGTAATCAACCAGATCAAGGTTATATGAGGGCATTGGGGCCATGTTTTGATTTCATAACTTGGAGATGAAGTTAAACTTTTTTGGGTCCAGCTCACTTTGGAAAGAAATTATATTAGTACAGTAGAACTTCGATAACTCGAACTTCGATATCTCGAATACCACGGATAACTCGAAGTCATGATTTTGTCCCGAACGGTTTTCTATATAAACTATACAAATACAACTTCGATAACTCAAACTCTTATAATTCGAATACCCCCGATAACTCGAAGTAATTTTAAGGTACCAAATTAAACATTGTATGATAAACCACCTTCGAAAAGTCGAAATATTTAAGTGATCAATAGAACGAGAAACTAATCGGCCATGGGCTATAAGCTTCCGTATGTTATAATCCGATTAATGAGAGAAGTAGTGGTACAGATCAAAGGTTCTGCTACTTTATTAATTAGTATTAATTAAAGGATTAGTACTCTGTGCCATAAGGGGCGATGAAGTGTAACGGTGTACCCCCTCAGTAGAAGCCAAGTTTTTTGCCGATGGCGATAACAGCTTTATCCAAGCTTGATTTTAATGTCTGGTACGCACACTAATGTTATAATTTCTATAAAATGCGCCTCTTGTCTTGCATATGTATTATTATCGTAATAATTATGATTATTACATACAATGTACAAGAATATGTGTATCTGATTCAGTTCTTTGAATGCATTATGATCATGTATTGGTAATACACATTTTGTGTAATGTATTTGTTTGTCGTCGCCAGGAGTCCTTATAAAACATCATTATTAAATCGATTATATTTCGTTTATTATTACATGTATTTATGTAATACATATGATACTAGTGTATCGGTAAACAGTTTAATACCGTCCAACATATCTCGCTTAAAAATGAAAGTCTAAATTGTGACGTCATCCTTCAACTTCGAAAACTCGAACACCCCGATAACTCGAAGTCATCATCGAAGTCCCATGTACTTCGAGTTATCGAAGTTCTACTGTAATAAATAGCTGAAATGTTTAAAATTTTAGGGGTAAAACCTTGTTGGGAGTTATGGGCTATTGGGCCCCCTGCTAATCTTAATCCCTGCAAACTTAAGGAAGAGTTTGTATCTAAGAGTGTTTGGTGTGGGAGAAGTCTAATTATGTGTATAAATGATGTAAATCAATGCATATAAAAATCATAAAAGATCTGGCTGATACAACATCATAAAATATTACAGATGTTTATTGGATGTCAGATTTACTAGATCAAACTCTAAACAGTGGATTGTTCTGGTATTTCTGAACAAATCCATGATGGCGAACTCGATTTCTGATATTTCTGGTGTCTCAGGACAAATCAATGATAATAAATGGCAAACTTGATTTCTGATATCTGAGAACAAATATATGATATCAAATGAACAAGAGGCCCATGGGCCTTAACGCTCACCTGAGAAAGAGTACATATCTTATGCAGAGGTTCAATGGTCAATGACATTAATAAAAGAGAATATCAAAATTTTCAGCAGTAAGGGCCAATAATATGCAAGTATTTTTGCAAATTAATTATAATAATTATTATATAAGTATGCTATATATAACATATTTAAAGTCTAGCTACAATATATTATTTATAAACAGCTAAAACATTTGATATTAAAATGTGCATTAGGCCAATACCTACAGTATTCCAATATACATGCCTATACAAAAAGTTTATAGTTTTTGAGATAATTAACCATTTAAATATTCGTTTGCATCTATGACCTTGACCTTTGAACCTATGACCTTCATTCATATATCAAAATGATTGTTGTGCAAATGCCTACAATATTCTAATATACATGCCTATACAAAATGTTTATAGTTTTTGAGATAATTAACCATTTAAGTATTCGTTCGTGTCTATGACCTTGACCTTTGAACCTATGACCTTCATTCATACATCAAAATGATTGTTAGGCCAATACGTACCTTATTCCATTATACATGCCTATACAAAAAGTTTATAGTTTTTGAGATAATTAACCATTTAAGTATTTGTTCAATTCAATGACCTTGACCTTTGAACCTATGACCTTTATTCATATATCAAAATGATTATTAGGCCAATACCTACAATATTCCAATATACATGCCTATACAAAATGTTTATAGTTTTTGAGATAATTAACCATTTAAGTATTTGTTCAATTCAATGACCTTGACCTTTGAACCTATGACCTTCATTCATATATCAAAATGAGCGTTAAGCCAATACCTACAATATTCCAATATACATGCCTGTACAAAAAGTTTATAGTTTTTGAGATAATTAACCATTTAAGTATTCGTTCGTGTCTATGACCTTGACCTTTGAACCTATGACCTTCAGTCATATATCAAAATGATCGCTGTGCAAATGCCTACAATATTCTAATATACATGCCTATACAAAAAGTTTATAGTTTCTGAGATAATTAACCATTTAAATATTCGTTCGCAGCTATGACCTTGACCTTTGAACCTATGACCTTCATTCATATATCAAAATGATCGTTAGGCCAATACTTACAATATTCCAATATACATGCCTATACAAAAAGTTTATAGTTTTTGAGATAATTAACCATTTAAGTATTTGTTCAATTCAATGACCTTGACCTTTGAACCTATGACCTTCATTCATATATCAAAATGATTATTAGGCCAATACCTACAATATTCCAATATACATGCCTATACAAAATGTTTATAGTTTTTGAGATAATTAACCATTTAAGTATTCGTTTGCATCTATGACCTTGACCTTTGAACCTATGACCTTCATTCATATTTCAAAATGATTGTTAGGCCAATACCTACAATATTCCAATATACATGCCTATACAAAAAGTTTATAGTTTTTGAGATAATTAACCATTTCAGTACTTGTTTACATCTGTGACCTTGACCTTTGAACCCATGACCTTTATTCATATATCAAAATGACCATTGTGCCATTACCTACAATATTCTGATATACATGCCTATACAAAAAATTCATAGTTTTGCAGATAATTAACTATTTTGGTATTCTTGGACATCTGTGACCTTGACCTTTGAACCCATGACCCTGATCTATGTATCAAAATGATCGTCATGTCAATACCTACAAATAACTGAAAATCCTATGCCATTATCACAAGAAATGTTAAAAAAATAGCATTTTTTATCAAAGGTCAAAAACTGGGACATGACCTTGACCTTCGACCTTGACATCAATTGGAAGAAAATTGCAAGACAAGATCAACAGTGAAAACTCCATACAATTATCTTCAGCCGTTATGAAGTTATAACAATAAATGTCTCATTTTAAAAATTATGTAATTTTACGCAAAAAACGCGTAACCTATTTTTCGTCTAATTTTCATGAAAAACAAATTTTAATGTTCCCAGGTATGCTGAATCCAAATATCCAATCAAAATTTGCCTGCACCTTTTGGTTTCAGAGAAGAAGATTTTTTTGTCTTTTTGCTATTTTTAGTAACAGCGGCCATCTTGTTGGGCGTGGCAAAACCCCGAACACAATTTTGAAAGGCTGTTACCCAGGCATGATAATCACCAAGTTTCATCAAATATGGCCCAGTAGTTTTGGAGGAGAAGATTAAAATGTAAAGTTTACGCACGACGGACGACGCACGACGGACGACGGACGGTGATAGATTGCAATAGCTCATCTGAGCCTTTGGCTCAGGTGAGCTAAAAATTCAATTTCTAGTATTTCTGATATCTGAGAACAAATAAATGATTTGGTTTATATTGCTTGGTCCGTTTCAATCACTTCTAATTTTCAGCATCCTCTCTAGCTGCCATAAGTGGCCTACTCCTTTTCTAATCCACAGAGGTGTCTTTAGCATGCACTGAGATATGGGACTTTGGTTTCGAGTCTCATCCTAAAGACTACTGAGTAACAAGCTTTATACAGTTCTAGATTCTAGTATGGGCAGATAAAAACAATATCAGAAATTTCCAAGTCCCAAGTGAGGTTTGAACCCACAACTCTAGAATTCGAAAGCCAGTGACAGTACCACTCGTCCATGTCCACCCATGACATGGCAAAGCAAACAACAAATTCAGTGAGTTAGGATCTCCTGTGAGAAGGCACTTTTTGTGATTTGAACTTATTTAAAAGGGTCATAACTCAGACGAAAATGAGCAAACCAACTTGGGTTAATCATTAGTGTATCTCCTATCAAAATAGTCCTTCATGGTTTTGGAGAATTATTCCGAACAAGAATTGTCTGGACAGACGGAAAGACAGGCAGAAGTTTGAATATACCCTCTTTCTTCTAAAGGTAAGTTATAATAAATGATAAACTTCATTTCCGTTTTGTCTTGTATCGCAGGACAAATTAATAACAACAAATGACAAACTCAACTGATGCCATTTCTGGTGTCTGGACAAAATGACAAATGACACTTGATTACTTTTAAATGCAAAAGTATCAAATTCCTTTGCAAAGAATAAGAAACTTATACACCCTGGCATTTGATCAAAGTGGGAAAAAAAAAAATCTTACACTGTTATGTGTGAGAGATTGATTTTTCTAAATAATCCCAGTTTGCCAAACCTAGTACGGGAGTGATGCAAGATTAACTTAGTATGTACAGGTGGGAGTGAGTAAAATGGTTATTTCTAATGAAATTTATGATATGAATGCACTGGGGAAATTTTGGTGAATCGTGTTAACTGAGATCTTCTCCGTAACTTTACATGTGATAATAATTAACTTTGGATTTTTATGATCAATAATTTTAGCAAACAAATTGCTTCTCTCTCTCTCTCTCTCTCTCTCTCTCTCTGACTTGTGTTTTGTCTTTCATAAAAGTATGACCTTTGCATACAATTATTACATATGTTTAAATTTTGAAATGGCTACCAGCATCCCAAAATTAGGCCTAAATTCTAATCAAAAAGTTGTAAATTTTCATACTGGCCTAAATGTGTAAACCACAATGCCACATACTTGTCTACAAATACCATGAAATGGTTATTTAAGCATAAGAAACTGTTGCTTGGAAAATGAAATGGTTGCTAAGAAAGCAGGATTATAACCTTACAAAATGTACTTAACATGTACTTAACTTTTTACTGTTTTTCGTTTCAATATGTGTGTTAAACATTTCCTTTACACCCATGTGCCTACATGTGGTATACCGGTAAACACAAATTTGAACTCGTAACAGAATTCTGCAATGTTTCTAACCATTTTTTATACAAATCTTTATTGATATTTTTCACACTTGCACTAAAAATACTTTAAAATTGTACTAAAACAAATCATATTACTTTAAAGTGATCAAGTGCATATTGGTTAACAGTTATAAACAGAAAAACGAATAACACTGGCATGTGCTACAAATGTGTCTTATTTCTGCAATATCAATTGAGATAAATATGTTTTTAGTAAATTAAAACTTACCATCCATAAATGAAGATTCTCCATTTTGGACTCTATCTAGATCACTCTTTTTATGTTTATGGCGATGACGTCGACGGCGTTTATTTGGTACATGTAAACCGATGAATACAGTCCCAGTTCTTTCAGATCTATGATCTAAAACAAACAAGTTCAATTTTTAGTAACAGTTAACAATAGTATTAACATGTGTAAATAAAATACTCAAAATTAGGTCACTGTGACCCACCATATTGCTGATTGACCTATATACTGTTATAAGCAATGTTTTACTCATTATATGATGGCATGATAACGGAAATATTGACAAGTGCTTGATTCATGACCTGAATTATGGTAGTCTATAATTCTGAACAGAGAGGCCTTACAAGAGGACTTTTACTTTAATCATACTACAAGATAGGTCATTCATGTGAGCAATAAGGCCTTCTTGTTTTTCTTAGTACTATGTTGTTCCTGATGAAGTGCCTGTATTTCCCCATCTTTCAAAATTAAAATTGTTTAATTACTGTAATACTGGAACCAGTTGCACAAGGCTTAATTAAATAAGACTGATTAATTAAACCATAATTAGCAAATCATTTAGTGTGTGGTTTGATTATTGATTAACTCTACATGTGCTTTGAACAACTGGAACCTGGACACTGTTGAGACAAGATTTAAATTTTTTTTTGTATCTTGATAATATGTGTATCGACTGTTATACATCGACAACTGATCATACCAATTAATTATAATGCAGTTTTTGTGTTTTATTTATCAGTCGCCAGGGAAGAAACCAATTAATTACATTGGTATTTTTATGCCATTTTCGATTGTTGAGCATTGGCAGAGTTCTTGCATTGTGCTCTCAAAGGAGTATTATTTAAATGACAGACAAGTACAATACATTACTTCTTTTTATCGTAAATCATGTCAATCACGCAGTCTTATCCTTAAGGCATACAGTATTCCACTGAATTATTGAGATTTTTTTTTCAAAATCATATATTGTATTCCTCAAACTGATAAACTGATGATTAATTATTTGATACAGTTGAACCTGTCTTACAAGCCACCTCTATATAAGGGCCAGTAAAATTTGATCCCAATTGCTCTTTATTCATGTTATTTAGACCACTATATAAAGAAAACATGTCCATAAAGGCCACTTTTACTGGTTCCCTTGGTGACCTTTATAGACCAGTTTTACTCCAATTGGTTTTAAAATAAAATAAAATAAAATAAATCATTGTTTAAACAAAATTGTCTTGAAAAAGTTTTTTCATAATATACAATTCTCAATAATTTCGAGAAATATCAAACAAATGTATTTTTTGTTTCCAGAAAAAAATATGGTAGGTTATTTTATGTATTTTACAATTTCACAATTTTTACAGTGTTTGTCAAATATTAACTAAAAGATTTTAGGATTGGCCAAAATAAATACTGCAGAAGCACTAGACACATTTTTATGGCCCAATAGGAACACCTTTTATAATAGCGGTTCAATCCTCTTTTCAACTTTTGTTCTAAAGCTATTGCTTCCCGATACCCAGCATTATAAATATATATTATATAAAACCAGGAATGTCACTTGAGTATGTGAAAAGCCTTTCTGATCTGCTTTGAAGAAACATTTATGAAGTGTGAAGTAATATTGTTTTACATTCCAAGTCACTTCTATGTCCCTTTTATAGGCAGGGTAGGCGAGCAAGAATGAGCGATAATCATATGATGGTCACATTAATGAAGTCAAATCTACAGATTTTTTATAATTACCTTTGATATCTGCATCACTTGGGATATGTCCTACAAATGATCCTAAATCTCTGATTGGTTGATTTTGTGGATTTCTCTGATCCATAATGATATGTTCAATTTATTCTTTCAGAGTTATCTCCCTTTAGGTATATCGCCTACAAAAGATGAGAAAAAAAAGAGTTATTGACCATAAAAAATTATATTATCCTAATTATTTTAAACTCTGAAAAGACACATCTAAACAATTTAACCAAACCCTTTAAATTATTAGTGGTCAAGACACATCTAAATAATTTAACCAAACCCTCTAAATTATTAGTGTTCAAATTTTTAAGTCTGAGAAACTATAGTCATTTTTAACGGTTTTTTTTTAACAAAATGAGCTAAATTAAGATATTTTTTAATAGAATTTCTCAGAAATTTGTAACCAATGGCAATTTTTGGTACAAGGAATGGAAACATAGCTGTTGGCTCAGTGATTTAAACCACGAAATTATAAAGAGTAATTTCCCTTTCATTTACACTGGCTTATGAATTGATATACCTGGTAGACTGGTCCCTGGTCCAGGTTCACTAAATTTTTCTCTTAAGACAGTAAATTTACTAAAATGACTTTGATATTTCAATGTTATATGGCAAATTATGGAAAACATTCAACAGAACTTAACAAGGCAGCAGTGCCCTTATGGATAAGATGTCAGTCTCTAAATCCAGGGTCTCTCACAGCTGTGAGTTCATGCCCCCTCTCAGCTCACATGTGTAAAAGTGAATTTTCCTTGCCATTGACCTTTACTGGTTCACCTAGTATCAGTATAATGTGACTGGAGGAGTGGTACGCTTGTCAGTGGCGTACTGACTGTGTGAGCTAGCACGATAAAGTCATGCACGCTAGTACAAGACAGACCATAAAACACACTCTCACTTCACATGCATACACATACTTATTCACAGATGAATCCATAGAGATTAATAAAAATAGTTCTCGGTGCAAGTAACTGAAAAATTGCTGATGCAACCTTAAGCAACATTCAACCAAGCAACCAACAGAAGTTAACATTAAATTTTTTGAGGAGCCAAACTATGAACTAGACTAGATTAGATTAAGTCTAACCATTGCTTGACAAGTCATTTGCAACTGAAAGTAGTTATCACAAAACTATGCCATCATCTTTTATATTCACAATAATGAATATGGTAAACCTGTTATAAACATCATGATAATGGCTTCGTCTATGGTTAATTTATAACAATCATGATATCTTGCCAAGTAGAGGCTGATTTTTTTTAACAATTACCATGAATTATGTCATGGACATTAGTTATTCTAAAAAACATACATATGTTATGTATTTTACACACTTTGTCCCATAAACTGCCAAACCGTCCATTTTTTTCACACAAGTATGCTATTTTTTTTGAGTTGACACTCACTTTATGAGACTGTATCAATGTAATACAGTGTAACAAATATCAGACTCTACATTGTACCTCATAAATTTACAAAATCACAACATTGTTTCATGTAATAGTTATGCAACTCTCTAAAAAAATAAACATTTTCTGTAGGCAAACATTCTATATTTCAACTCTGAACCAAGTAGCAATCAACATTTACAGTTTTTAGAACATAAAGAAAGTGCAATCATTTCAAATTTCACTCAGTTTTAGTCATTACAAACCATAGTTTTGAATTTAACTAAACACACAGATTCCAATTAAACAGAACTACATATTTCAGGTTGCTTAGTAACCATATAACTCTTCATTGAAAAATAATTAACAAAGAAACAAAGTACACATGACAAACAGTAGCAAGAAAATGATACCGGTAATCATGGACAAGTTTCACTAATATTGTTTTAAAATTGATTGTCAGTATCCAATACTACCGGTATTACAGAAGAAAAGACCATATAGTTCAAAGATAGATCATGGTACTGATCTATTGAAATATAACATAATCTAAATGTGATGAAATACATGTATCTATGAACTGAATAACATTTTCAAATTTCCTGTACAGAACATTTCCAACTTACACATGGCTCTTACATTTGACTTCATTCAAAATTTCCCGATATTTCCCGGACATGTCTCCAACAAAATTAAAAATTCCCAAATATTTCTCTTGACATTTCTCCAACAAAATAAAAATTCCCCGATATTTCTCTGACATTTCCCCAACAAAATTCAAAATTCCCAGATATTTCTCTGACATTTCCCTAATTTTAGTTTTTCCTGACATTCTATCATATAATTCCCACTGATTCATGAATTGACAGAAATTGCTGATGTACTGGTATTTCTAAAAGTTTACAACATTTTACAGGTTTGCATAATACACACCAGTTTACCAGTAAACTAAAAATACGGTACTGCACATATCTATTATCTGTAATTGCAGAAGATTAGTGAATCCAAGGTATGCAAATTACTAACGCAACTAATGTGCATTTTATACCATGATAGAGGTCAATGACTTACAACAATATCAAAGACAGTAAGGTTGATGAAATAAGGCACATATGATTATATAACACAGAAAAAACTGGTTATATCAGGCACTTAATAAATAATGTTTTGGCATTTACAAAAACCATGAACATGTTAGCTGCCGAGGCTTTACTGACTGTATATAGGCAAACAACATTGACCTGGAAGTTTGACCTTTCATTAGGAATATTTATGTACAGTGATCCACACATATGGGTTGTGTTAAGACTCGCAGTTAATACAAACACAATGCATATCTCCCATGATGTAAACACCCATGTTCTCTATACATGAATGTACTGGTCCATAATAAGTTATAATAAAGGTCAAGCAGACAGGTCAATGATGTTTGCCTATAGCAATATTTGGGACATGTTACATTAATGCCAACACAGGTGCACAGACAGATAACAATAATGAAGTGTTACTGTTAACATCAATGATTGTCATCTACTATAAATCCTACATAAGCTGGTGATACTAACATGCTATTTTTATCAGGCGGTTCAGATGCTGATACTTATAAAAGGTTAAGAGATTAGAGGTGCAACGCCAATGACTTAGGTAGTCAGAGGTGTAACATCAATGACTAAGGTAGTCAGAGGTGTAACATCAATGACTAAGGTAGTCAGAGGTGTAACATCAATGACTTAGGTAGTCAGAGGTGTAACACCAATGACTTAGGTAGTCAGAGGTGTAACATCAATGACTTAGCTAGTCAGAGGTGTAACATCAATGACTAAGGTAGTCAGAGGTGTAACATCAATGACTTAGGTAGTCAGAGGTGTAACATCAATGACTTAGGAAGTCAGAGGTGTAACACCAATGACTTAGGTAGTCAGAGGTGTAACATCAATGACTTAGGTAGTCAGAGGTGTAACATCAATGACTTAGCTAGTCAGAGGTGTAACATCAATGACTAAGGTAGTCAGAGGTGTAACATCAATGACTTAGGTAGTCAGAGGTGTAACATCAATGACTTAGGTAGTCAGAGGTGTAACATCAATGACTAAGGTAGTCAGAGGTGTAACATCAATGACTAAGGTAGTCAGAGGTGTAACATCAATGACTAAGGTAGTCAGAGGTGTAACATCAATGACTTAGGTAGTCAGAGGTGTAACATCAATGACTTAGGTAGTCAGAGGTGTAACATCAATGACTTAGGTAGTCAGAGGTGTAACATCAATGACTAAGGTAGTCAGAGGTGTAACATCAATGACTAAGGTAGTCAGAGGTGTAACATCAATGACTTAGGAAGTCAGAGGTGTAACATCAATGACTAAGGTAGTCAGAGGTGTAACATCAATGACTAAGGTAGTCAGAGGTGTAACATCAATGACTAAGGTAGTCAGAGGTGTAACATCAATGACTAAGGTAGTCAGAGGTGTAACATCAATGACTTAGGAAGTCAGAGGTGTAACACCAATGACTTAGCAGTGCTTCAGATTGTCTGTGCGCCCGCGCCAATCCCGCATTATTTTAAAAAATGGCGCATAACATTTTCTTCTAATGGGTCCACGTGGCGCATGGTTTTTCTTAGCCAAATTGATCGTTAATAATTTCTTACCAAAACTACATATTAGATTCCATGCGGTTTTCCGATTTGACTTTCTGTTTTCGTTTTCTATCGGAAAATCTCTAGCATCTTTGTTTATCTCATAATCAGCATGTAGACAGGACTCCCGACAAGCCCCTTCTCTTCGCTCTATGCGTCGGTTATTAACATTAATATTCAAAGGGGGAGAACTCGTAATAAAACTTTTTATGACCTCGGACGTTGTCGTTCATTTAATATGCTAGCGGCAACCATGGCTATGAAATGCAGACGACTCTATTCACATTTTTTAAAACAACACAAAGCGCAGAGAAGTAGATGCACATAAAATGAATCATCGAGTTGAAAGAGTTTAAAATATATCGTAA
This sequence comes from Anadara kagoshimensis, assembly GCA_021292105.1. Taxonomy (NCBI): domain Eukaryota; kingdom Metazoa; phylum Mollusca; class Bivalvia; order Arcoida; family Arcidae; genus Anadara; species Anadara kagoshimensis. The sequence continues at coordinate 58,823,076 of CM037870.1, read as the reverse complement.
AGGTTAACAAAGTATAAATTAGCAGATGACAAGATCGCTTTTGGTGCATTATATAAAGATGTCAAGTGCCGACTTTCACTTTCAGTCACGTGGTCGTGGCATAACATTTATTTATGTGGCAAAACATGACCCACTATAACAAGAAATGACCCCTTGTTATTGGACCTGGTGGGCCCTTGTGGCCCACTATCTGCAAAAACAATCTGAAGCACTGACTTAGGTAGTCAGAGGTGTAACACCAATGACTTAGGTAGTCAGAGGTGTAACATCAATGACTTAGGTAGTCAGAGGTGTAACATCAATGACTTAGCTAGTCAGAGGTGTAACACCAATGACTTAGGTAGTCAGAGGTGTAACATCAATGACTTAGGTAGTCAGAGGTGTAACATCAATGACTTAGGTAGTCAGAGGTGTAACATCAATGACTTAGGTAGTCAGAGGTGTAACATCAATGACTTAGGTAGTCAGAGGTGTAACATCAATGACTTAGGTAGTCAGAGGTGTAACATCAATGACTTAGGTAGTCAGAGGTGTAACATCAATGACTTAGGTAGTCAGAGGTGTAACATCAATGACTTAGGTAGTCAGAGGTGTAACATCAATGACTTAGCTAGTCAGAGGTGTAACACCAATGACTTAGGTAGTCAGAGGTGTAACATCAATGATTTAGGTAGTCAAACTGTTTAAATTTCGGCTTGATGTGTACTGATATGGAGTGGAGTAATGGGTTTTTACACCTCAGTCAAGGTAAAAAGTCAGTACGTGGTTGTGTGAAAACAGGAGTACTTGGTACCAATCTTCAGCAAGCTAAATAACAAACTTCCTCACAAGATCAGTCCCGAGGAGTAATGGAGTTTTTAAGATTCTGTGACTTTTAAAGAGGCAATCAGTTCATGGTTGTGGAAGAAACCAGAATGCCTGGAAAAAAACAGACATTCCACATACGAATTGACATACTTTCTCGCACTACAATCTGTTTAAAGTGGGATTCCAACCTAGGTGGTAAATCAATGACATGCATGTGGAACAGAAAGCAAAGGCAAGAAAGGATGGGTGGTTGAGGCCAAAGACTTTGCTGCTCAAATGTTGTGGGTTTGGCCACTAGCAGGACCTGTAGTTAAGACATCAGTTCACTTAAATTAACAAGCACTCACAAAACTGATTAGCAATTACAGGAACATATTGACATATAGGAACATTTAAATATATACAAGTGTTCTTTTCAAAAAAATTATTTTTGGATTTTTTGGTTCCTTCTTGCCACTAAAACTGAGCAAACGTTTATCAAACTATGATGATAAGTGGATTAAAATCCAGGTCATATGAAGCACTATGTCTGTAAATTGGCACATTAGACCACTTGGAATACCCAGACGCTGTACTTGTATATACAGGTATTAATTCCAGACACACAGCATAAACATTCTCATCAAACCTCTACATTTAAAACCAGCTATCATGACATGTTAAGTCCTGAGGTCAGTACGTGAGGTCAGTCAGTAAGTAATGTATCTGACCACTAACTGGGCAGTGGTCAATTATTTTAAATACTATATTAAATATGATCTGAAAGGAGAGGTAAACTTAAACATTAACTGTACTAAATCTGAGGATTAGGGGGATTACCATGAGGTTGTAAAAGTGCATGGAAATTTACACCATGTGGATGTCATAGAAAAGGACCATAGGAAGGTTACCATTTCAACTCTTAAGCAAGAGGTAACAACTCAGCAATTCAGCCTTCAGGGATAAGGTTACAACCTAGAATTCGAACCCTTTTACAATTGAGGTCATTGAGCAAGGTTTTTTCCACATTTGAGGTCGTTTGGACAAACTTTTATAATTGTTTGGTATATTAACCCCTGTAAACAGAATATCTCTCCTATTTAAACAGAGACAAATGCTAGCATACAAGACAAAGATGGTATACAGTTTTGACAGTGCTTTTCTATCCATATTTAGAGGCAACACGTTGAATAAACTATTAGTATGTTCTTATAAGATGTATATATCAAACAATTGCTTATAAACCCCATCTAATTCTCATTTTCAACTATAATCCCTGGTCCTGCTGACTTTTGTGACTGGCAGGAATTGACGTATTGCCTGTCATGCCTTTATGTTCTGACACTGGCCGCCACCATGGTACCAAAGCAGCATCATGGCAACTAATGATGTACTAGTGTCAGTGACGTCATTAAATGGCACATTTCAGGTCAAGTTTTCAGTCTTTTTGTATGTAATTCGTGTATGCCAGGGCTTTGTCTGAACATTGTGGGCATGGCCGGCGATCTGTCAATTGACAGTGGGTTGACTAGCTCAATTTGTAGAAAGTTATGTTAGTATTGACAAGTTCCAATGTTCCAGTTGGTTAGACAGGTGTATGTTTCCCCTTTCCTGTTAAGAGGCTCATCTGATACTAGGATGGATGTGGCATAACAACAGATTAGTTTCAGGATTAAACCCGGTGGTTTCCATTCATGGTAGAGAAAGAAGAAAGGGGTGGCAAGACAGACTCAAAAGGTGGATGACTAGCTCAATCTGTAGAACATACCTGGTCCCACTACTATGAGATGGTCCCAGCTTTCAGTGTTGCATTTCCTCCCTTATCTGAATTTTTCCAATAACATACCAATACATGTATCTAAATTTAGCCAGGTAAATAAAATATTATTCTGTAAAGATTAAAAGGTTATTAGGTGGTTTTTAAAACCATTTAAAGCTACTTGAAATAGCTTAAATTATGGTAAAAATAGATCAAATCATTTAAAACTAGGAAAATTACTTTTCATCTTCTTAATATATATATATATATATATAAGTGCATTAACTCTTTAAAGTACATATCTATGTAGAATACAAAGTCTAGAGATTCTGTGTTAGGGTGTATTTATGTACAGGTGAAATGGTCTACCAAAATACTGGTTTACTGCAGTTTCACAACCTTAACCATACAACTTGCAGTTCAGATTCACAAAAACCATTTCATTTCTTTTTATTGCAAACGGAAGTCATGGTGTAAGTTCTGTCAATCTAGAAACTGTCTAGGGATGGGGTGGTTAGTGGTTACGAACAATCCCAACCAGTTATTCAACTTCATCCAAACTTATCATAACCTAATGATAAAAAATATTTGTCTCAATATAAAAAAGCATGGTTTAATTCACAATATTCATCACTGAAGTGCAATTATAAGACAACTGTTCGTCTCAGTTCAAGAAATTATTCATTTCACGATATTCAAACAGAAGTACAATTATAAGTGGATGTATAGACTATATTTTCATCAATGATTTGTCACAATGAACAATACACACATATATATGACAAGAATGAACAAACTTACCTTGTTACAATCAATATAGCTGTGTAATATTTATCATCATCACAATAAAAAGGAAGTTAAAATGAAATTGTATATGTGGTATTATTATTATATAAGAAATGCATCAATACAATAAATGACGTCATGACAAACCCTGTTGATTTAACCCACCTTACAAATACACAGAATTTACAATTCTAAAGAAATGTAAGACTGTCAGCTTAGATAAGTTGAAACAATACAGAATTTATGTTTTTTGTCTTGTTTGTTTACTTCTATGACAACATAATAATGTTTCATTACATTCAGATGTGCAAGTATTTATTCAGAAGTCTGTGTCTGCATGTATACTTTTATCAAATCAACTACAGTGGAACCTGTAAATTGGAATACAATTCAAACCTAGATACATGTAGTTATGGATGCTATGATCTGTTAGCCTGTGTCTTGTACCAAGAACTTGACAACTTTCTCGATAGACAAATAACCCCCATTGTAGAAATATTTCTAAGATTTGACCTTATGACTTTGACCTTTGACCTTGTCTTGTTCCAGCAAACTAGAGCAGTCTCTTGAGAGACAAATACCCAATTCCTGTCCACAACATTTCTGTGTTATTATTTGACCTTGTGACCTTGACCCTTTATAACACACCTAAATTTTATATACAACACATTGTCTCATGATGTTCTACATTTTTGTGCCAAGTTTGATAAAAATCCAACATTAGACATTTAAGATATGGCATGGACACACAACCAGACAGATGGGGGCGATTTCTACATACCAGGTACCCCCTAAACTTTGTTTGCAGGGGGTGTAAATATATTAAGTCTTTGATTATGAATGTGAACTGCCAATTTTTTTCACACACTTGGATCTGTTTTAGCAGTAGCTGGTGAGAGGTATTGTGAAACATAAGCTAGCACTTTAGACATTAAGACACCATACCTTAATGACCATATATTATATTTCAAATTTATGTGACATTTTCATTAGATTGACTGCCAATATGTTGTAAGGGTAGACATATGATATTCCAGCTGGTTTACTTGAGCTGTATCATAATACAACTTACAATTTGTTGTTGGTGTAACTGAAACCTGTAACTGTAAGATCAATTTTCTGGCTGAACTTTCCAAAAAACAACATGACATCTACAAGTCATATTGTAATTTGTCACAGGTAAAGTTATGCAAAAACTATGATAAGAAAAATGTTAAAAACCTAAGCTCAATGTTACTTTCTAACAAGTAATCTGCTAAAAACTCTGTGTAACACTTGTTTACAGGTTGACAACAAGATGCAAGTTCTTTTAACAGATTGTGTATTTTTTGTTACTAAATGAATTACATATGTGTAACTTATTATTATTAAAACAACCTTTTTCCTGAAATTTTTGCTACACCCCCTCAAATTTTTTGTTTCTGTCGACTCTAATTTTCAATTTATGAATACAGAGAGAGAGAGAGAGAGAGAGAGAGAGAAACAAGCACATGTAAAATGGAATGTGAGTAGTGAGTGGAGAGGAGTGAAGTAATGAAGTTTTACACCTCAATTAATATCCTTTCACTTATACATGTGTATGCACAACAATGTAGAGGAGGTTCAGGAATGGCAGAGGAAACTGGAGTACCAAGAGAAAACTACCCATCTTCTACAGTGAGGCGAGATACAGACCACAAGCAAAATTTTACCAGTCTCAAGTAAATGATATTGTCTTATTCAAACATTCCATTAAATGCAAATACATATAAAGTGTCATAATAGGAGGCATGTTACAAGATTTATATGTCATAATGAAAATTATTTAAATCTACTCACCATTAAGAAGTACGCATTTACATACATGCATATGATACTACTGGTAATACACTTAAGATTTGATAGGTGTAGTAGGTAAAGATCTTAGGTGGCAAAATCTGGTTATAATGTGATAATGATTTTATGATAATCGTTGTAACCAATACTTCAGAGTGTCTATTGATAAGATCAAATGACCATGTCCATTATCAATAACAAGATTATATAAACCCCCAAGTCATATGTAAATACTGTTATCATCATACAATAATTTATACTGTAACCTCCACAAACCAAATTACTCTTTGGTCTCTCTCTCATACTATCAACTATGTCAATTATTTGATTTATTAAGATATATTACAATTATATTAAGGAATAAAATGATCAGAAATCACAGCATGTATTTATAATCTAACCAGGTAAACAGGACATTTTGGGTTTTTAGGCACCAATACACAAGAGACTTTTGACAGAAGGAGGAAACATCTGAAAATCCCACATCCTCACCACCTATCCCAATGATGATTAAACCTAGCCCTACTGGATGGAAAGAAAGAATACCATGCTTATGCCTTATAAGAACTCGACCCAAGAAAATCTGACAGTCAATTACTCTACACAACACATGTTCAAAATTCTCCAGGTTTTGGACATATTGATTTTACATTCTTGATATTTAAATGGTGAAAGTCTGATTGGCCTGCCATTTTTTTTTACCAAGATAAAACTGCTTTTTTTCTATATGATATCATAATTGCACATAGAGTTTTCAATGAACATATTGGATTTTCAAAACTATGTGGGAGTCCTGCCAAAAATAAATCCAAAAGGTTCTGGAACTTCTATAACAAAACATGATTGAACCCCTGCAACATCACAAGTTAGGGTTGAGGATTGTTGAGCAAGTGGCGATCTGATCCAATCCGCGATTCAGTCCTCATGAATCACAGATCGAACCACAAATCTGCCACACAAGAAAAAAACCATATAATCAATAACGTCTAATACAAAATACAATAATTTTAGTCTTTTATTTGTACAGTTACCACTGCAACTGTGTTACAGTTGTTTATATTTGTTCCGTTTAATAATTTAAATGTATTCTAGATATTTTAAAAAGAAATTAACGATGAATTCGTAAATGAAACGAAAGTGCAGAAAAATGAGTCTGGTCCATTTTGGAATTATTTGGTCACTTCTATAGCAAAATTACACAGAGTTAATGACTTTTTCTCAGGGATCGCGATCCACAAATTTCAGGAAAGACAAATATTCATATCCGAGTTTTCTTTTAAATTCGAGAGTACTCGAGTACTCGGATACTCGTTGCAGCCCTATCACAAGTAGTTTTAGCCCTGTCTACAGATTTTTATTTTTTCTAGACTGTTTACAATTTTTATAAAACTTTAAAACACTATGTCCCAGATATAGTCATTTAAATATTAAGTGAGTAAAATTCTATTGTTTCATGGTACATTATAACACTTCTATATATTGTACACCTGCTCAGGTATATAAGTTTTATGATTTATTACTATGGAGACATTAAATCAGATGTAATATATACTTTCAGTGGAAAATAAATGTTCTTGTTTATTTGTAAAAATATACATGTATTTACAACTATATCATGTATACATATAATATCTACGAACATAAAACAACTGAAGCACAACAAACAAAACAATTTCAGCATTTTATTTTTTATGGGAAATCTTGAATATACAATGTACATCTAGCAAAAACAACTTTTTAAACATGCATGTATACCTCAAACCAACCTTAGCAGAATAGCCTAGTGGTTTGTCACTGGCTACCAATCAAATTCAATAAAGGGCCATGTGTTCAAACCCTGATGTGACACATATCTTCCTTTGTCTCCTGTCCACACTGAAGCTGTGAAAAGCTTTTTTCCTAGGATTGTCTTAAAACTAAAGGCCCTGAGTCTAAATGCAAGTCAGTTAGATTGATATGTAATTGTGAGATCACTGATAAAATATAAAGTCTGAAATTCTGTGTCCCAATGCACATCACTAACAATTAATTGTAGGATATTAAAAATATAACACCTTAAATTCCCTTTGTCCTAATGCATGTCACTTGCATAAGTTTATTTGATGTGGCACTGTGTTCTAATGCACGTCACTTGCATTAAGTTGTAGAGTTTATATAATTGATTAGTTTATTTTACTTAGAACTACCTACACTCCCATATCCTGTATACCTCAAATATTCCATTTTATACCTTAACTTTTACACAGAATTAAAGAACAACTTGTACACGAATTGTAATATTGTCAACAAGAAGATTACCTCACCTACATACACAGTCAATAAACACACCTGTAAACTGTACATTGTGCAATGCAAAAACTGACAATACTTTGAAATAGGACCACAATGATATACCATATGACAAATGATATACAGTCTGACATTATATCACTGTAATTTTAGGATGGTTCAGTTCAAAATACCATAAAGTGACTTCCCAGTAATCTAATCCAGAATTTACTATCCTGGTCCATTTTCCACTTAGTGCTTATGCTTGAATACCGATTTCTGGTTATATAAAAACACAAACAATAAGGCTGAAAGTGAAAAGATCAAACTTCTGGGACTGCCAACAAACATTTGAGTCCAAAATATGGACCCATTTTGGCTTTTAACAGTGACTATTTATATTTTATGATGCAAATTGTTTTTCTAATGAAATATCACTTTCAGTTCTGCCAGTAGTTTGCTTTATGGTAGAAAATGACTGTTTATCACAATAAGTATTGTACTGTGAAGCATTTATATCATGGTAATTATATATTGTGTATATGTAACATTACAGTCCTACTTGAAATTATTAATTGTACTGTTAAAATATTCACTCTAAGGATACTGCCATGACAAACTTGATAAATTTAAATGTCAATGAACACACAGATTATGTAAAATTTATCAATTAGGTATTCTACACATAAATAAATCATCACACTAAATTGTGTATCTTCTCCAAGCTCAACAAATTTGAAGCCCACAAATTAATTATTATGGTATATACTATACACTGTATGTAGTATATATAGACTACAAGTTTCTATTGGGTATTGGCCCTATTAGGGTACGTATAATCTTTTACTTGGTACTTACAATTTTTAGTCTGAACCCAAAGAATCAGGTAACTTTACTCCTCCTAAAACAGAGTAAAACCAGTATGATCCATCTATTGAATAATCTTAAGTTAAAGTGACAAGGGGGTAGATATGACCAGGACTTTATAATTACAAAGTTACCCAGAGTACATGGATTTATTGATACAGATCATGTGTATAACATGTGCCATGGTTACACTTAGTAACACTATGCCCTCACATGTACCATGGTTACACTTAGTAACACTATGTCCTTAAAATCTTTAAATATTCAGCTTATTACACACTAAATTTTAACTATTTATCAAAAATGTTCTAAATTTTAAATATGTGTAAAATAATTCAAACTATTTCATTCATGTATATCTATTTAGGTTGATATTTAAAATTATTTAAATATTTTATATTTGAAAGGTATGTTGGTTATTTCTGGAATTTTTAACCTAGATCTGACACTATAAACAGCAACATGTTTTCAGCCGTTATCTGCACTGTTTACATTAATAAGTGCATTATGTGTGCTCATCAAATCTAATCTATCCTATATCAATACAAAAATTAGTTAAACAAATACCCAGCATCATTATCAATGAGAACATTTCTAGGGTTCAAGTGGTAGCAACGCGAGTCCTTTGATACCACAACACAGAAAATGTGAAGCGACTCATCCTTATAGATGCTAGGATTGTTGTTGTTGTTGTAATGTCGTTTAACATATGCATTGGCAATTTTTTCAGCTATTTAGGATAAGATCAAGTTTATTAATCTCTTAAAGTCTATTAAATATGGTAATCTACAAATAAGAACAAGTTTGTGCAAGGTGTGCCAGGACTTTTTATGGTCGGTTTTGTACTGGTTTGTATTCAGGGAGACTTTAAATTGGTGGATTGCAATAGCCAAAATGCTGCATACAAGCATACCACTTTGCTAGTCACATTATTCTGACACTGGGCTGACCAGTCGATACTTTGCCCTCTTCCTATCAAGCTGCAGGTGAGAGTATCTGTAATGTATAACCTGGTCCTGGTACCAACCCATGACTCCCATTCTTGAGGTGGATGCTCTACTTACTCTCAAATCATGCTGATGACTAGATATCCTAGGCTTATGAAAACTTAAAAACATCCCCCCCATAAAATACAGGCTTTTTGGTACCACTAAGTTTATACCCAGGCCACTAAGTGTTATAAGCTCTTGGCTCTCTGTCCACCTTGTCAATACAGCTTGTTTCAATACCGTCAGGAGACATTTATAACAGCACATGATCTAAGCTAACACCAACAGGTAGAACCACACTTAAAGATGAATCCCAACACCTATGTTAAATTGAGGTTAGTCACTGGTTTAATGTTCATGGCTAATACATGTAAATCTCATTGCAGATAAGGGTATATTCCATTTAGCATTTGGCCAGAAAACTGCCATTTTTGTTAAATTGAGTTAAAATTGACATTTTCGTTATTTTCCAAGTCAAATCATAATCAGAATTTACCTGTAAATATCTTCAAGTTCAATTTCTATTTCCAGACGTATCCCTATATCCATCATACGATGTTTTCAATGTGTTTAGACTTCAAGCAGGGATTTAGATTCGCAGTATCCTATGGCTCCTGACAATAAGTCTTGGACACTTTTTTTAAAAAAACATTTTAACTATGTATTACAATTTCTTTATGAAGTGACATGGAGCCCTTATTCAAAATAGTTAAGCTTCATCATCTATTATAGGAACCAAAATTCAAATACCAAATTGGCATTCAAATACTTTTCGTTTTTGAATATTTGTTTCAGCTATAAGGTGCTTGCCCTTTTAGAGCACCCTGCCTCACTTCCTTAGCGGGAGTTCATTTACCAGTTTAAAAAGTTTTTGCTTTGCTTTTGGGATTGTGGTTACATGGACCAGTATGCTTGTGTTTGATTATTTTAACTAATACTAAATCCACTTGAAACAGCCCATTTTATTAAAGCCTCTATATGTATGTAACATATCTGTTTTGATGAAATGTATAAAAATTCAATCCAGTGCCATCTTTAATTAACTGGATCTATAACTCAGTAATTTTACTTCTAAAGAAGTATGTAAATTTATAATCTCTGTATAATGAATTCTATTCTCTTACACGTGTTAAGTCAAACATAAGTCATATAATATTAATATAGCCTATATAGATTATCCATCTTAATGAGATATAGACCTTGTAACATTTGGTGTAAAGAAATGATGCAACTTATTAATTGACAAAGGCTACTAGAAAACTTAGATTTGTACAGCATTACCAGTATAAATGGTGTTCTTACTGGACAAGGGCTACTAGAAAACTTAAGATTTGTACAGCATTACCAGTATAAATGGTGTTCTTACTGGACAAGGGCTACTAGAAAACTTAAGATTTGTACAGCATTACCAGTATAAATGGTGTTCTTACTGGACAAGGGCTACTAGTAGAAAACTTAGATTTGTACCGCATTACCAGTATAAATGGTGTTCTTACTGGACAAGGGCTACTAGAAAACTTAAGATTTGTACAGCATTACCAGTATAAATGGTGTTCTTACTGGACAACAGCTACTAGTAGAAAACTTAGATTTGTACAGCATGACCAGTATAAATGGTGTTCTTACTGGACAACAGCTACTAGTAGAAAACTTAGATTTGTACAGCATTACCAGTATAAATGGTGTTCTTACTGGACAAGGGCTACTAGAAAACTTAAGATTTGTACAGCATTACCAGTATAAATGGTGTTCTTACTGGACAACAGCTACTAGTAGAAAACTTAGATTTGTACAGCATGACCAGTATAAATGGTGTTCTTACTGGACAACAGCTACTAGAAAACTTAGATTTGTACATTATTACCAGTAGAAATGGTGTTCTTTCTGGTAGATATAGAGACATCACCAGCTATAATCACATAAGAACAGATTTGCAAAACATATAATAGATTTAGTCATGCCAACAAGATGTCATGAGGTTTATAATGAAACAATCATCGCCTTCCAGGTGTCTAAAACTCCGATGTTCAGGCATACAGGGACTTATAAGTGTAGAAGTTATACTAGAACTAGAAAGAATTTGTAATTGTATCCTGTTAAAATAAACTTGCCAGTAAAAATGGGTTGCAAATTGGATGACAAAATAAAATATGTGCATTATTCAAATCTCCCAACATTGTTTATGCCTTGTGGCCATGCAAATGTTGCATCCTCAATCATTGAAAAAAAAAACCTGAAAAACTGATCCAACTAATTTTTGTTCGCTCCCTAAATACACAAATTAGCACTTTAAGTTGAATTATGGCATTACAACCAGGGATGGAAACAAGTAATTGTTTGATTTCCATAGATTTAAAAAATAAATGTTCACTAGTTAAAGCAAAACAATGTTTTTATGTTAATTTTATAGCAGGACAAGTACTGCATTACCATATCATTTAAATTGTATTGATTTCTGGTAATATTTGTCTATTGTAGAACAAACTTTTAATGCAGATAACTATTCCTGAGTATTTTAATGTATATTTAAATACAGGGTTGATATATCATGGTACATGCATATTGCAATACAGATTTTGCCATTTTGCTGCACCCCTTATTTACACTATGTTTCTATTCCTGGTAGCCAAAACCACCAATGGCTATTTGTAAATGGGGTCTGGGGCCTCGTAATTCTTAAAGCATCACAATAGCCAAAATTGTGAAAAAGTAAACATACCATTGAAGTGATATAATACTCCAAAATATTATTTTTGATGCTGGAAATTCCAAAATTGTGAAAATTGGCAAAAAGGATGTGAAAAAAAACCCATAGGATTTTGAATTGTGAATTGGACAGAATATCAGCCCTAAAAACAACCCAGAGAGAGCCAGAGCCCTGTGTGGAAACCTAGTTTTATCAATGCCATGATTTCAGATATGACTTGTTTGTTATAAAATCTTACCTGATTGAGATAAATCTGTTATATTGCAGTCTGTCAACAGTAACAAGTTGCAAGTGTAAAAACAATATCACATTGTACACATGAATGATATCTACCACTATCAGATGTTTGTAAATGTATCATATGATGTCCTGAAAAATAAAAACCAACAAATAACCATAGACAGCTGTTAATAAAACTATCAATTTTAAGAATAGTAAAATTTTAAATCCATATTTCATATAAATATACACACAATGAAGTGCCCCACAAATGGCCGAAATCTGCTAAAAATCAGAGCTGTCAAGTAATTTACTTGACTTGCCTTTTTCTGTTATTTCTTTTTTTTTTTGTGTTAATGTTCACCACCGAATGACATTGCATTTGTGGGGTCCTGACACAATACATAATGGTATTTCAAATCCCTGCCAAGATTCTTTCACTTACACTAAAGTCAGTTTTAGGATAATGGAAGATACCAGAGTATCCCATAAAACCACTGACCTCAAGCAAAGTTATGTATTACCGATAAATTGTCACACATTAGGATCTCCGAAAATGGGATTTGAATCAAAGAAGTGAAACCGATTCATTGACTGATTTGGGGTTTACCTCTCAGTCAAGAATATATCACTTATATCGAGACATAACCAGCTATTGGTCACATGAATGTGCATAGATTTTTACTTTTGCAGTGCACCAAAAGTGAGGTGCAGGGAGGTTGCTTTAACGTGCCATGTACGCCTGTGACATGGGACATCTGTTTTAAGGTCTCTACCGAAGGACCCTACGACTTCCATTTCAAAATGCCAAGTGCTTGGCAAAAGACCAGTCACTACCTATTTTCAAGTCTTGGTCAGACTAGGTTTGTCATTGATAGATCGACATCATTGATAAAAGCCATTGATATGATATATCAATATATTTTTTTAGTAATGATACATTGTATTTAATGATATCAACAAAAAATGTCAATGACACATAAATTAAACTGTCTGTAAATGTATTATAACAACCCATCATTTGTGACTATTACATTTGTTCTGTCTCATATTATTTGAAAATTTTTATATTTGATTCGGATTACACAAATTCACTGTATATATGTCTTTGTTTTACTTGTTATGAGTTACTCATATCCCATCTTAATGTTAAATGCATGTGACTATGAGCTAGAAAATATTACAACACTTGAAATATTGTTGTGAAGGACTTTCATTGTTAAATTTGAACTTATTGTATATAAGGGGAGATATGTCATTTAAACAATTTTAGTCATTTGTTAAAAAAACAGAAATTGCAGCAAAATAACATATAAAATGAAAACCTAACCATTTCCATAACTTTTGATAAGAAACAATACGTATAACCTACATGTATAAATAAACGGATTAGGAAATGTAAACAAAACACCAAGTCCTTAAAGTGGATCGACACGCTCTGAAAACTCCACTTGAATACATTGTAGCTAATACACAAGACGACTTATCATATTTAAACTCAGCACCGGTATAGTACCGTTTTACGATTTAAATTCCCATAAAACACGTACTTAAAAATAAGAAAATAGACTGAAAAATTACAAATAAATATTTCTTAATAATTCCAATAAAAACAAATTAAATCCGATTGTTTGGACTAGGAAGAACACGAAACGGAATCTGGACAGCTGATCATCGAGAGAAAACATTCTTGCGACCCTCTAATGTCCTTCAACAAAAACAAACACAAAATACGTCCTGCTGGCAAGAAAAATACTGGATTTTACGGGATCGTCTGGCTTATCCTTCGCCCTATTGTCAGACGTCAGATCAAGTTAAATTAAATCCATTTAACAATAAAGACACAATTATTCATACCTTCCCGTAGGAAACATCTGTAACAATGTGGTTGTATTTCCGCTAAGATATTCTGTGCACATGCGCAGAGCTCTTTCATTTTCATGCTAGCATGTGCCCTAGACGTGAACAGAGTTAATTACCCTTGTTTAGTTTCATTGACGTTAAATTAGCCTTGTAAGATTTCGACGATAGCATGCGTGTAGGAGGTCAATAAATCGCGGGAATTTCAAATTTATCACGATGGCATCACGACTAAAGATTGCGTCATTAGTTTCGTGACTATTAGCATGGACATTTCGAGACCAAATAATTTTATTGATTGAACTTATAATCAACATGTCACGAAATTAGGAAAAAAATAGTTATACTAAAGTTTATAAAATTAGAAATAAAATAAAAATGAAAAAAAAACATTACTTATGTGGTAATTTGTTAAAGAGATAGATCTAATTTACGCTTGTATGTTTTGAAATATATAAGAACTGTTTCCTTCTGGGTCACTAAAGTTCATGGTGATTTCGGAACATGATCCGGTCGGTTTATGTTTGATTATGTCTATGACACTTTCACTGTTGAAATTTTTAATGAATGGAACAAGATTAAAACAAAAGTCCAGAACGCAAACTCAGAAACATTGCTACAGTACAGACCTGTCGAAAGTTCAACACTATGCTAACGAATTAGTACCGAGCCGAGCGTCGACTCATTTTTGTAAGCCGCTCAGTGTTAAACTTTAGACTAGTATGTACTGTATAATAATAACACCGAGAACTTGAATAAAACAAACGGTTTCTCCGGCCACAAGAACCTGATGATGTGGGTTACTAACTTGATTCCAAACAAAAATATGAAGACACCATCAACAAAATGCTAGAGATTTTGATAGACAACATATTTGTTGTGTTTGGTAATATAATTTTCCAGCAAACAATCGGTATACTAATGGGCACAAAATATGACATCCAGACTTTCTGGTTAGTTTCTTTTTTCTTATGAAGTACAATTTATGAAGAACTTTGTTAAATATGGAGAGAAGTCTGTCGCCAAATCATTCAACTCCATATGCAGATATATAGATGATGTTCCGTCTCTTTATCTTAAATTTGGAGACTGTGTGAAATTCATCTATCCTAGTGAGCTTGGAAAAAAGATACGATTGACTGTGTAAGTTCTGCTTCATATTTAGACTTATATAAAGTGTACCTCGATTATGCCACCCACGAAAAAGCTACATTTGAAACTGTCATGCCGTGTAAACGTGATGACTTCAATTTTTCTATTGCCAACTTTCCTTTTCTATTGATGTGCACATATACAACAAACAAGGATAAATCCTCAAACCTTTTTTAATACCGTTTCCAAGGTAACTAAACAAAGAGTTCGATCCGTATAAAGTTTTAGTCAATTTTAGGTTCATAACAAGAATACTGTTAGAATAAACACTTTTGACAATAATATTCAATATTTTGTTTTTCTTCGGAGTTATTGAGATTTCTTCTTATCTTTGTCATGACAAAATGTATGATTTTACAAGTTTCAATTTTTTCTGTTACTTTTTTCTAAAATCGCTCACAAAATGGAACAACAAAGCAAAATAAAAACTTTAAAACCAGTATATTAAATTAAACACGCGAACTTCCACCAGGGAAGTGGCACCGGGTGCTCCTGAAGGGTAAGCAACCGCCACGCGTGGAACCAAATACGAATGAAAGAAACACGGAACTATGGGACGTCAAATATATCCAAAGTACTCTTGAACACATCATCCATATCAACGGTATTGTGATGACACCCATAACACAGGGCCTTGATAAACACAGACTTGCAATATCATTGGGCCACAATTAATTTGCAAGCAACCTGCTTCGTTGTTTCTGTAGAAGGAACAAGCCCTGGACACCATAACATATTAATTGGGAAACAATTGAGAAGCCGGTATATTGCTGTATAGAGGAAAGCCGACAATGGAAAAAAAATAATTCATCATGTTTGTCATACAGCTTCAAACGTAACCTTATGTTGGTGTCATAATTGAGGAATAAGTCTAAACATAAAGCAGAACGTGAAGAATCAGTCCTATCAGGGATATTACAAGCCTAGGCATACCAAGGCCTTAAAAAGATTTATGGCCATCATTACATTATTGTTGATAATTTTGATGTCTCTGTTTCCAGGATTGTTCTGGATATATTTGACGTCCCATAGTTCCACGTTCCTTTCCCACACAATTTTGATTACACACGTGGCGAGTGTAGCAAGCTAAACAGGAAGTGCTTACCCTTCCGGAGCATCCGTCCTCACTTTCCTGGTGGAAGTTCACATGTTTAACCTGACTTGTCAGTTCCTAAGGTTTTGATTGTGATTCGGGCATGGATTAGTATGTTTGTTTTTTTATTAATTCAAGCTCGTCGTATAGTTTAATTGAAGCTCACGGCGCATCAGGTGTAAATGGTCTTGCTTGTGTAAGATCAAACAGTTCAAACTGATCATATTTACTTTGTATGTGAAGTTTTGTCACATTAGGCTTGATAAATGGCAATAAACTTTTTCATTTTCATTGCTATTGATTTAATATGTTATATATAATATATATACTTTCTTGTTTTTGTTTTGTTTGTCTTCCTATTTAATGTAGTCGTTCATAGATAATCATAATTAACAACAGATCCCATTTTATCTGTATACACCTGGAATTATCACTTTTCCGATACTTTTGAAAGTATTAGGGATTAACATAATCCTATTATCCAGGAATTAGAGATTACCTAATGTTAAGTATGTATGCCATAACAATATTTATGTATGTTAAAGCATTTTTATATTATTTTATACCATTCATTTATATGTAACAAGAAGAAACGTACACAACGGAACATGTTTTACAAATAATAAATTCAGTTATGTTTTAGAAATCATTTTAACTTATTTTTAAGTTTTTAATATATAAATTTACCTCACACAAAGGATAAACTTTATCGACATATTTGGAATTATATATATATTTGGCCGTCATCATATCTAGGTCTAGCAATATGTAGAAAAAAATGAAAATGGCAATGAAAATTAAAGGCGCGATAGTCATACAATAATAAAAAGAACAAGAAAGTAAAACACAAAACTAAAACATGTTGAGACAACTGATAGATTTATGTTTTGTTTCTATGGTTACAAATAAAGTGCTGACTCGGGGACAATATAAACCTAGGTTTATGAAAAACGTTTATGTGTTTATGTGCCTCGTCACAATATTGTTGATAAGCATGACGTTTGTATCCAAAATCATCCTGGATATATTTGACGTCTCATTCCATTCATTCTTAATTTGGATTCCACATGTGGCGGTTGTAGCTAGCATGTAACTACATATAAGGGCATAAAGCATCAAATTAAACCTTTCATAGGTGGCATAATTGAGATATTACATGTAGTTTAATAATGTAACGAGGTACATTAACGTTTTGATAAACCTAGGTTTATAATATCAATGAGTCAGCAATTTATTTGTAACCAAAGAAAAAAAATGCCTGGTACATGCACTTTTAGAAGCCAAAAAATCGTAGAAGACCTAAACTGTAAATTGTCCAGTTTTAATTAAAAGAAACATCGTTTTTCTTTTACAGACCCTGATCCCTATGCACTAGATTGATCTTTTCCTCATTAATTGGTAAACTCTATTTTAAATTTTGTTCAGCCCTCACGACAAAAACCGTTTTGCCGCGGAGGTCCTAAAATGTCAATCAAAAAATCAATATATATATAGATAAAAATTTCAAATATTTCTCAAAAATAATTTCAGATACATGTATGTGGTTGTCTATAACTAAATAACATATCTAGTGGCATATTAATTCAAAAACAGGTTTATATATATATATATATGAAAACAACATTAACATGCTTTACTTGCTAATACCTATTTATCCCCCTTACAGCGAAACACAATAAGATGTTTTCGATTGAAGTTAATCAAATGTATACCTAGTGTACCCAAAGAGATGTTTGTAACGTGGAGTACCTGATAAAATTATTGTTTTGCTGTGCTTCTTTGGTGTCAGTTAGTGCTGTAAAATTAACACCGATAACTGATAATATATAATTGGTGAGTCTGAGTAAACAAGCACCTATCACTATTTCTTTATTGTCATGGATGAAATTTATAGACCTTTTTCATGTATCGTACAAGCACCTTACACAATGAGAATTATCTCTCTTTATCTAAATTTGATGAATTTGTGCGTACACAAACCTTGCACAGTTGGCATGAGGAAATTAACAATTCTCTTCACCAATTACATACAAAATGTTTGCTTGGTATTAGTGAATGCCTTTCCGTGCATGTATATAAGTACCTTGCGCAATATTAAATCAAGGTTTATTCCTCTTTAATGTTAAATGTATCTATTATTACCAAACGTGTTTTAAGTTTGCTCTATGTAATGGTTGATTGGTATTACTGACTTAACATGTACATCTTTAAAATGGAAACATGGAAATGACAATTATTTCTTTTAATCTATATATTTTGTTTCCATATTTTTCCATATTGATTGTGTTAAGCCATTCTGTGAATTTGTGTGTACAAGAATCTTGTACAATGTTAGGTAGTATTTTCTACACTTTACACCGCTATATTTGATTCTTAATTGGAAGAACAGCTAAAACAAATCATTCATTTGTCATTAATTTACACAAAACGGTAAGCCAAGATATTAGTTCTGAACTATTGTTTTTTAAGCACTATACGGACTCTAAATATACGAAAGATACCAGATAGACTACATTTTTATTTGCCAAAAAATCGGTATACCAAATTGGCAATGGGGACAAACTGTACACAGGTGCTTGTTATTTGTGTCTTTATTCATATGAAGCAGAATTTATGCAGAAGCTTGCTAAATCTGGAGAAAAGCCTGTCATAAAACATTCAACTCAATATACAGATATAGATGACGTTCTTTTTCTAAATTATCCTTTTAAGTATATATAAATGTCATTTATTCTAGTGAGATGAAATAAAAGACGCCTGATTCTTCAAGTTCTGTTTTATATTTGGATTTAACTATGTCACCAATAAAAGGATGATTTTGAAATTATGCGACAATCGTAATACTTAAATATTCCCTTGTCTATGAAGCAATGTACCTGTTTTCCTGCTCATAATGTATCTGTTCCAGAGTTAATATATATGGTGTAACTTGTTTCCACTATGGAAGCTTTATACAAGAAAGCAAGCTGCTTAATATAAGGGATATTGCAAGCCTAGGTTTATTAAGGTCCACAGTAAGTTGTTTGACCGTAATCAAAATATTGCTGATAAGTTTGATGTCTATATACAAAATTCTCATGGATATATTAATGTCTCATTTTTCCGTTTTCCTTTTATCTTAATTTGGATTTCACTCGTGATGGATATAAATTTATGAATGCGATTAAATATGGTACATGTCCATTACCGGGTAGTTATCTTGTCTTTTTACTTGTGGATAATATTTTGTGGTGGTCGTAAGTCCGTGGTTCAGACTATTCACTAAAACCACGAAAATTGAGCCCCAACGAAAATTAATGATTTCACAGTATACAGGTATCTCCGGAGCACCGGGCTCCATTATCCTGGTGGAAACGAGAATTAATGTTTCGTTTTTTTTCTGTTTTATTGACGTGTGGAAAGTAACATTTATGTCTCTTCACATAATATATTAATCTATACATAATGTTTGCTTAGAATTATTTAACGACTTTGTTAATACAAGCACCAGACACAATATCATACTATTAATTAGATATTTTCAAATTTATTTCTCTTCATCCATCCCTTGCATCTAAATAATGTTTGTTTGTAATCAGTGACTCTTTACAACGTTATAATACTGACCATAGAAATAAAAAACAAACATATCAATCCTTGTCCAAATCACAATCAGAAAGCTAAGTCAAATTAATTTAAACACTGAATTTTCAACAGGGAAGTGAGGTCTAGTGCTCCAAAATGGTAAGCATTTCTCTCTAATTTTATATACCTTTATAATGTTTGTCATAGTTCCATGTTTCTTTCACACAATTTTGATTACACACGTGACGGGTGTAGCTAGCTAAACTGGAGGTGCTTACCCTTCCGGAGCACCCGGCATCACTTCCCTGGTGGAAGTTCACGTGTCTAACCTAACTTGTCAGTTTCAAAAATTTTACTTTGCTTCTGGATTGTGAATTGGAAATGGATAAGTATGTTTGTTTTTGATTTGGTACTCGTGCATGTACAAGCGCTAAACACAACATTATATCGAAATGAGTTAATCAGGAGTTATTTCTCTTTACCTATATCATGTATTTAATTTATTTACACTGTCGCTCAAATGTCAATCGTAAAATACTGGTAATGTTTAAAATCTGTCGCTCAAGTGTCCACTAAAGTCGTCGCTCAAATGTCCAGATAGAGGTAAGAAAAAGACTTAGTGCATAAAGTGTGTCCATTTTGTCACTCACACACACGCACGGTAATACATACGCATATACAAGCCTACACGAAATGAGTTTAAAGAAGTTAATGGGTACTGTACGTTTATTTTATATTTGCGTTATGCATTTCAACCGTGTTTTAAAGCAAAAACTCTTGTTTCATGTTTAATATAAACTTTTTTGGTTATTTCATGGTCTATGATAAAATACATGACTTAAACCAGTTCTAAATCTGATATAGTCGGTAATAAAGGTTGGTTTAAAGTTTGTGTAACAGTTGTTCTGGAGATCGTTTTATATAAGCTTGTGCTTGTTCCTGATTCAGTTTACAGTTTGCTATGTCTTGTATTACTTGTATTGACTGATTAATAATTATTGTTAAAACCCAATTTAATTTCTTGAAATCATAGTTTTAAAAACTCTTAGGGAACATATATTACGGCTTTTTAACCTAAAACATTTAGCGTGCACAGTGTATCCATACCGACGCAGAGATCGATGTTAATTAATTGCATAATGATACAAATCGAAACAATATCAACGTTAGTTATTTAATTTGAAGTTCATTGATTCATTGAGAATTGGCACGAATGGAGACTTTGCACACGATATGACAAGTTTGGAATATCACGAGCATAAATCAGAAGTTTCGGAAAAAATATAAAATTATTAAATCTAATTTTTTCACATGGAATGATTTTTTCCCTTAAAAGCAGTGAAGTTACAAATGGAACACATTTTAGTTTAATTAGTAAAACGTCATTTTCCAATATATATATATATATATATATATAAAGGATATAAAGGATCCATGTGTATGCTGATAATAGATGACAATGATTTTAATCTTTACAAATACGTGATTCCAAATGCGGGGGCTGACTGGTGTGCCACCTGATGCATCTTAATGTTTGTATTATAGAAAAACATGTGTTGCAGTTGTCACCAATAAAATAAATACTTAACTAAAATTTTATATAAAAATTGAGTAAATAAAACATTTTTCCGAGAACGTAGAAGCTTTAAGCACCATGTATGTTCAACGCTTGCATATGAACAACTCCATAAAAGAGTGTATGTTAAAATGCTGTTTCTACGGTGGCATTGATAGTCAAGTGGTCAAGTGAGCATGCTTGTACTGTAACAATAACACTCATTTGACAACCATTGGTTCCCTAGTGACAAAAATGTGGTATGAAAAATAACATATTTTATGGGTAAGAGTTATGGTCTAGGACTCCATCCTTGACCGTTGCTCAACCTGATTTAATAATAAAAACCAAACATACTTGTCCATGTACAAATCACAATACCAAATCAGAGTTAAAACTTT
The DNA here is from genome assembly GCA_021292105.1 of Anadara kagoshimensis. Classification (NCBI taxonomy): domain Eukaryota; kingdom Metazoa; phylum Mollusca; class Bivalvia; order Arcoida; family Arcidae; genus Anadara; species Anadara kagoshimensis. The sequence continues at coordinate 58,801,255 of CM037870.1, read as the reverse complement.
CATACTGATAAACAAGGTGAATTCTCACCAGGAACCAGAGAAGCGAGGTCTGATGCTCAGAAAATGTAAGTTTCTCCGGTTTAGTTATCTGCACCCACCACGTGTGTAATCAAAATTGAGAGTGATTTTGAAACTTTATGACAAACGTGATGACTTCAATTTTTCTATTGTCAACTTCCCTTTTTTATGCAGCAATATACTTGCTCCTCTTGCGTATGGTGTATTTGTTTCCCAATTAATACGCTATGATAGAGCTTGTTCCCACTACGGGGACTTTGTACAACGAAGTAGGCTGCTTGCAAATAAATTGTTGACTCAGGGATATTGCAAGCCTAGGCTTATCAAGGCCCTCAAAAAGTTGTATGGCCGTCATCACAGTATTGTTGATAAGTGTGATGTCTCTGTGTCCAGGATTGCCCTGGATATATTTGACGTCTCCATGTTCCTTTCACACAATTTTGATTACACACGTGGCGGGTGTAGCTAGCTAAACAGGAGGTGCTTACCCTCCCGGAGCACCTGGCCTCACTTCCCTGGTGTAAGTTCAAGTGTCTAACCTACTTGTCAGTTCCAAAGTTTTTACTTTGCTTCTGGATTGTGATTCGGACATTGATTAGTATGTTTGTTTTTGTTGATTACAAAGGGACGTTAAATATATCTAGGTAATGCTGGACATAGAGGCATGATACTTATAAACAATATAGTGATGCCGACCATATAACCTTTTGTAGATTCTGATAAGCCTAGGCTTGCAATATCCCTGGATTAACAAGTCAACGAGTATGTAGTACCTTAGAAATGAGACAATATTCTTAAACAATTAATTTTTATTATTACAAACTGGCTGAAATTAATACTGAAATAACACTGGCTAAGAGCCAAAACCCTGACATAATTTTGGGGTTGATTTTTATATCATCATTTTCAATATTTAATTATTTTACTGGGGGAATATAAATAATATCACCCTGGTAGGTTCTACCTTCTACCGTTTATTTTAGAATTCCATTTAGTTCATAGCCAATATTTTTATAAAAAACAAACATACTAATCCATATCCGAACCACAAACCAGAAGCAAAGTAAAAACTTTGAAACTGACAAGTTAAGTTATACACGTGAACTTCCCCAAGGGAAGTGAGGTCGAAAGGGTAAGCACCTCCTGTTTAGCTAGCTACACCCGCCACGTGTGTAATCAAAATTGTGTGAAAGGAACATGGAACTATGAGACATCAAATATATCCAGGGCAATCCTGGACACAGAGACATCACACTTATCAACAATACTGTGATGACGGCTATAAAATTTTTTGAGGGTCTTGATAAACCTAGGCTTGCAATATCCCTGAGTCAACAATTTATTTTCAAGCAGCCTACTTCGTTGTACAAAGTCCCCGTAGTGGGAACAAGCTCTACCATAGCGTATAAATTGGGAAACAAATACACCATAAGCAGAGGAAGCATGTATATTGCTGCATAAAAAGGAAAGTTGACAATAGAAAAATTGAAGTTATCACGTTTGTCGTAAAGTTTCAAATGTAGCCTACTCCATGATGTACATATTTTTAACACTTCAAAATACAAGCTGTTGCTTATTTCAAATATAAATCGCCACGTCTAGTTTCCTACTCATACATAAACCGATCGGATCCAAGATATTTAATCATAAACAACCATCTTATGATGTTTTTGTTTCACAATTAATACGCCATGGTAGAGCTTGTTTCTACTACGATAACTTTATACAACAAAGCAAGCTGCTGACCTTACACGAAATTGTTGACACAAGAATGTGACAAGCACACGCTTATCAAAGCTCTCAAAAATTTTATGGCCGTCATCACAATATAAAAATATTATGTCCCTTTACCCGAAATTGCTATGGATATATTTGACGTCATATAGTTCCAAGTCCCTTTTATTCTCACTTATGATTGCATACGTCGTAGGTTAACAGAATTTGATTACCCTTTCTGGGCTTCCAGTCTGGCTTCCGTGGGGGAAGTTCACATGTTTCAAATAACTTGTTAGTTTTTACGTTGCCTTTGGATTTGGTATGTTTGCTCTTGATTAACATAAAAAGGAGTTTATGCATTATAGACCTTTCCCTGTGCCACACTTAATAATATCTAATATCTGGAAAGGGTAAATGAAAATTACAAAAAAATTAAAATCTCAGTAAGTAATTAATCAGCTTTGTTGGAAATGCTGAAGAAAACTATCATTGAGAAATATTATCATGTGATTTACGACTAAAGTATTTTCAATATCAAGTTTGATCACATTATTTGTAACATATGTCTGTTCTAAGCAGACCATGGAAATGAACATATATAAATTATATTTTTTGTAAAAAATATGACAAGAAACATAGAAACGCATGTAAATTACATTATATATGAGATCAATTATATACACTAGAGTTGGCCCATATTCAAAATGAAAGTAGATTTGTGCGCAGTTGTAGGTTAGTGTCATTTAGTGATGTTATAATAAAGAGAAATATACCGATGATTTTTCTTAGAAATTTATTCCCTAAAACTCACAAGACCTACTAATAATTAAATGACAATCTCGAGGTCAGGTATTAAGGGGTATTTATGTACTTACAATGAAATGTGCTTGAACTTGAAATGTATATTTATTGGCGTGTTCATAATGTAGAACTATTTCCAAAAAAACAGGAAACATTAAAATGGTTCAAATTAAAGTTGTTGTTCTATTCTTTAAAGGTATTTTTCAGATCCATCTTGTATTTTGTAAAGTAATTAGATCTAGTCTAGAATGCGACTACTTCAATACCTAACTGGGAACTTTAACACGACATAAATAAATTAATCAGGCACTACTAGCTGATTTTCATAAGTTTCAAATGGGGTTTTTGGTGGCCGAGTGGCATGAAGCGGAACACCTTTATCACCTATATAATGTAGGTTCGAACTAATCAAACTCTTGATCGGTTGTATATTTTTGCCGAAGGACACTTTCTCCTGGAATCCTGGTTCTTTCATCACAGATATTGAAATTATCTTAACTCGGGACTAAAACCTTACCTTTCATATCTGCATGAACACAAATGTCATTATGAGGTCACAAAGTACACACTGCTTTTATTGAGATATTAGACATTTCATGTAATTCATTTTATGACCCACATACCGTTTTAATGTGTGTCAAATATATTTTGTAAACGTCATAATAAGCAAAGTTAATCATTTATAAAATGTTAGAACATAGTAATAAAACACTTATCGACGTATGAAATAAAAATTATTATATTTGATCTCAACATTTTACTCAGAAAAGCGCACCTGTTACCTCTGATGAGGTTCATTAAGGGAAAATCTCTGGTTCAATGAAAACATAACACAGCTGTGATTGGAAACATTGATGAAGTTGAAACAACTAAGAGTGTTTACGATATTGTTAAGCCTCAATACACAGTTTTATGAGGTATTTTTAATGAAATCTCGTCACTATAACAGTTAAACATGACATAAAGCTTCTAAAAGCGTATTATATATAATCCTAGACGAAAAAGACCACGTGTAATGGTTTTATTGTAATGTAAAATAAACAAAAATAGGTGAGTAGTCGAAAACACTAATAACAATTGAAATCTTGTGCAGTTTCACTAAAAATGTTCATTTAGAAAATAATGTTAAAAAGTTTCTACTAAACAAATGCTTGCCATCAACACAGGAAATATTAAAGGGGATTTCTATATGACCGAGTAAAGTGTCAACTTGTAGATTAGAACGTCTCACACTACTTAGATTCGATCAAAATTCGGCCAGATCTTAGTAAAATTTGTTCATTTCATTGCTATATTTCTATAGGTGTTCCGGCTTTCTCCACCATCGACATGAGTCCAAGAAAAAGCTAGAACACTAACCTTATACCCTTTACTATAACAGAAAAACACCTTTGGTCGATACAGCCCAAACAAAAATGTAATAGCCAATAATGAAACAAATACTTAACACCGCACAACTTGTTATAACATAACATAACATAACATAATATAACATAAAATAACATTACATAACATAACATAACGTAAATTTTTGATAATGTTTCAAATCAATCAAATTTACAAACTGAACAAAAATGAAAAATATTGAGATAATATAAGCGTGTTTGAAGATTCTGAAGAATGTTACAAAGGAAAATAGCTGATCACATCTCCAATTTGAAAACTCCATTAGTAGTAAATGCAAAATTAAAACGTTCTTGGTTACAAAACATTTAATTTAATGTGAAAAGTTGCCTTTGTTGTTTTGGCGTCAATCAAACGTTACGATTTCCACCCACATCCACGCGTCATAAAAATGACGGGTTGCAAGTTTATTGTTTAAATGTACAATTAATTGTAAAATAATTGACATACGTTTTTCCACATAACACAAAAACAGTCGTAATGTGAAAAAACTACATTACAAAAGCTTCAGATCCAATCGCCGTCGAATATCTAAAATGTTCGTCATATCAGATTGCTCAATTGCATATTGGCGCCATATTGCTAGAATTTGACAATGGCAACAATGCACATCTAAGGAATTATACCATATGTATTGTTATAATAATCATGAAATACATGTCTTTTTCATTGATGTTAATGATAACATACATGTTTGTGCTCTATTGGCTAATTCAGATTATTGTTAATCTTTAGTGTTTAGAGACAGCTGTTATCGTAAACAACTTTTATACACTTAAATGTTAACAACCTAAAATCCATTTTAGTTTAGATTTGAAAGTTTTAAAATATTTTGATTTTGGAAAAGAGGAATAGGGTCACCTTATTTAAAAGTGGAAAGACTGCTTTAGTATTTGACACAGGTGTGATTCAGGGTTGAACATCAATGGTTTAAAGCATGTAATCAATAACAGATATTTTTGTTCTTAGACAACTGATGGTATTCGTAAATCCTTGAGCTCTTCTCTATATACAGACATTATTAATACAATGAATTAGACTTTTATGCATTTTTCTTGTTAGTTTTTTGCTTTTTAAACACACAAAATGCGGTCATTTTATAAAAACAAATGCTTATATAGGGTTTTTAGTTAAAGTCTGTCTGTAATTATAACAAAAACAATAAATCACTTTACTAACACGGCCGCTACTACAAGTGTACAACAAAATATATACCACTATTAATTTTACAGCAGAATACGGTCTTACGCTTTCAAAAACAATGCCTCATCAGTAGTGCTTGGACCAAACTTGTAAAACCAAATTGTTTTGAAGGTGTTGAAAAAATATCAAAGGACCAAATTTATAGAATGCAAATTTGTATACTAATGATTTAACTTGTTGGAACCAACATGGGTCCCTTAGAAAAAAGACAAATATATATTTGATCAACTAATTATAAAACTGAATTAAATGACAAAATAGACAATGACTAGCTCTTTGGCCATCAATGTGCCAACGGTCGGTTGTCCAATAGCGTCTAATGCCAGTTTACAGATCACTGGACATCTCGCCATATAACTTCGAATGTCAATATGGTGGATACCACAGTGGAAAAGTTCGTACTTTCTTTTTCCAACATTCTTTGGTATATGCAAATATTGGAACTTTATAAAACGAAGCAATCTGCTTACAAATAAATTTTTTACCCAAGGATATTGCAAGCCTAGGCTTATCACAGTATTGTTGAAAAGTCTGATGTCTCTGTGTCCAGGATTGCCTTTGACATGTTTGACGCCTCATAGTTCCATGTTCCTTTCACTCAATTTTGATTACATACGTTGCAGGTGTAGGTAGCTGAACAGGAGGTGCTTACTCTTCTAGAGCACCTGGCCTCATTTTCTTAGTGGATATTCACGTGTTAAACCTAACTTGTCAGTTCCAAAGTTTTTACTTTGCTTTTGGATTGTTACTGGGACATGAATGAGTATATTTGTTTTTGATTTTATCCGGGTACTGCATATTTATAACAGTTTTCTCTACTTTTTCTCCATTATAATCATGACGTTTACGATTATGACTGGTATTCATGATAATCCTATTGACCTTGACATCACATACAGAACAGAATATAGCATTCCTGAAATCGACTTCTCAAAAGGTGGTTATCTTGTTTCTTATTCATTTGTCATATCGTGATCTGAGATATGATCTAGGTTGCCACGCATGTTGTATCAGTTCTAGATTGCCAAACGCATGTTGTATCAGTTCTAGATTGCCACTTATATTGTATCAGTTCTAGATTGCCACTTACATTGTATCAGTTCTAGATTGCCACTTACATTGTGTCAGTTCTAGATTGCCACACACAGTGTGTCAGTTCTAGATTGCTACACACAGTGTATCAGTTCTAGATTGCCACTTACAGTGTGTCAGTTCTAGATTGCCACACACAGTGTGTCAGTTCTAGATTGCCACACACAGTGTATCAGTTCTAGATTGCCAATTACATTGTGTCAGTTCTAGATTGCCACTTACAGTGTGTCAGTTCTAGATTGCCACTTACAGTGTGTCAGTTCTAGATTGCCAATTACAGTGTGTCAGTTCTAGATTGCCAATTACAGTGTGTCAGTTCTAGATTGCCACACACAGTGTGTCAGTTCTAGATTGCCACACACAATGTATCAGTTCTAGATTGCCACTTACAGTGTGTCAGTTCTAGATTGCCACACACAGTGTATCAGTTCTAGATTGCCACACACAGTGTGTCAGTTCTAGATTGCCACACACAATGTATCAGTTCTAGATTGCCACTTACAGTGTGTCAGTTCTAGATTGCCAACACAATGTATCAGTTCTAGATGCCACACACAGTGTGTCAGTCTAGATTGCCACACACAATGTATCAGTTCTAGATTGCCAATTACAGTGTGTCAGTTCTAGATTGCCACACACAGTGTGTCAGTTCTAGATTGCCACACACAGTGTATCAGTTCTAGATTGCCACACACAGTGTATCAGTTCTAGATTGCCAATTACAGTGTGTCAGTTCTAGATTGCCACACACAGTGTGTCAGTTCTAGATTGCCACACACAATGTAAGTTTAGATTGCCACTTACAGTGTGTCAGTTCTAGATTGCCACACCACAGTGTGTCAGTTCTAGATTGCCACTACAGTGTGGTCAGTTCTAGATTGCCACTTACAGTTTGTCAGTTCTAGATTGCAATTACAGTGTGTCAGTTCTAGATTGCCACACACAATGTATCAGTTCTAGATTGCCACTTACAGTGTGTCAGTTCTAGAGATTGCCACCACAGTGTGTCAGTTTAGATTGCCAATTACAGTGTGTCAGTTCTAGATTGCCACACACAATGTATCAGTTCTAGATTGCCACTTACAGTGTGTCAGTTCTAGATTGCCAACAGTGTGTCAGTTCTAGATGCCAATTACAGTGTGTCAGTTCTAGATTGCCACACACAATGTATCAGTTCTAGATTGCCACTTACAGTGTGTCAGTTCTAGATTGCCACACAGTGTGTCAGTTCTAGATTGCCAATTACAGTGTGTCAGTTCTAGATTGCCACACAATGTATCAGTTCTAGATTGCCACTTACAGTGTGTCAGTTCTATGATTGCCACACAGTGTCAGTTTTAGATTGCCACACACAGTGTGTCAGTTCTAGATTGCCAATTACAGTGTGTCAGTTCTAGATTGCCACTTACAGTGTGTCAGTTCTAGATTGCCACACAGTGTGTCAGTTTCTAGATTGCCACACACAGTGTGTCAGTTCTAGATGCCACACACAGTGTGTCAGTTCTAGATTGCCAATTACAGTGTGTCAGTTCTAGATTGCCACTTACAGTGTGTCAGTTCTAGATTGCCACACAGTGTGTCAGTTCTAGATTGCACACACAGTGTGTCAGTTCTAGATTGCCAATTACAGTGTGTCAGTTCTAGATTGCCACACACAATGTATCAGTTCTAGATGCCACTTCAGTGTGTCAGTTCTAGATTGCCACACAGTGTGTCAGTTCTAGATTGCCAATTACAGTGTGTCAGTCTAGATTGCCACCACACAATGTATCAGTTCTAGATTGCCACTTACAGGTGTTGTCAGTTCTAGATTGCCACACAGTGTGTCAGTTCTAGATTGCCAATTACAGTGTGTCAGTTCTAGATTGCCACACACAATGTATCAGTTCTAGATTGCCACTTACAGTGTGTCAGTTCTAGATTGCACACAGTGTGTCAGTTCTAGATTGCCACACACAGTGTGTCAGTTCTAGATTGCCACACCACAGTGTGTCAGTTCTAGATTGCCACTACAGTGTGTCAGTTCTAGATTTGCCACACAGTGTGTCAGTTCTAGATTGCCACACACAGTGTGTCAGTTCTAGATTGCCACACACAGTGTGTCAGTTCTAGATTGCCAATTACAGTGTGTCAGTCTAGATTACCACTTACCAGTGTGTCAGTCTAGATTGCCACACAGTGTGTCAGTTCTAGATTGCCACACACAGTGTGTCAGTTCTAGATTGCCACACACAATGTATCAGTTCTAGATTGCCACTTACAGTGTGTCAGTTCTAGATTGCCACACAGTGTGTCAGTTCTAGATTGCCACACAGTGTGTCAGTTCTAGATTGCCAATTACAGTGGTCAGTTCAGATTGCCACACACAATGTATCAGTTCTAGATTGCACTTACAGTGTGTCAGTTCTAGATTGCCACACAGTGTGTCAGTTCTAGATTGCCAATTACAGTGTGTCAGTTCTAGATTGCCACACACAATGTATCAGTTCTAGATTGCCACTTACAGTGTGTCAGTTCTAGATTGCCACACAGTGTGTCAGTTCTAGATTGCCAATTACAGTGTGTCAGTTCTAGATGCCACACAAATGTATCAGTTCTAGATTGCCACTTACAGTGTGTCAGTTCTAGATTGCCACACAGTGTGTCAGTTTAGATTGCCACACAGTGTGTCAGTTCTAGATTGCCACACAGTGTGTCAGTTCTAGATTGCCACACAGTGTGTCAGTTCTAGATTGCCACACAGTGTGTCAGTTCTAGATTGCCACACACAGTGTGTCAGTTCTAGATTGCCACTTACAGTGTGTCAGTTCTAGATTGCCACACACAGTGTATCAGTTCTAGATTGCCACTTACAGTGTGTCAGTTCTAGATTGCCACACACAGTGTGTCAGTTCTAGATGCCACACAAGTGTATCAGTTCTAGATTGCCACTTACAGTGTGTCAGTTCTAGATTGCCACTTACAGTGTGTCAGTTCTAGATTGCCACACAGTGTATCAGTTCTAGATTGCCACACACAGTGTATCAGTTCTAGATTGCCACTTACAGTGTGTCAGTTCTAGATTGATTGCCACACACATTGTGTCAGTTCTAGATTGCCACACACAGTGTATCAGTTCTAGATTGCCACTTACAGTGTGTCAGTTCTAGATCGCCACACACAGTGTATCAGTTCTAGATTGCCACACACAGTGTATCAGTTCTAGATTGCCACTTAAGTGTGTCAGTTCTAGATCGCCACACACAGTGTATCAGTTCTAGATTGCCACACACAGTGTATCAGTTCTAGATTGCCACACACAGTGTATCATTTCTAGATTGCCACACAGTGTGTCAGTTCTAGATTGCCACACACAGTGTATCAGTTCTAGATTGCCACACAGTGTGTCAGTTCTAGATTGCCACTTACAGTGTGTCAGTTCTAGATTGCCACACATAGTGTTTCAGTTCTAGATTGCCACACACAGTGTATCATTTCTAGATTGCCACACAGTGTGTCAGTTCTAGATTGCCACACAGTGTGTCAGTTCTAGATTGCCACACAGTGTGTCAGTTCTAGATTGCCACTTACATTGTGTCAGTTCTAGATTGCCACACACAGTGTATCAGTTCTAGATTGCCACTTACATTGTGTCAGTTCTAGATCGCCACACACAGTGTATCAGTTCTAGATGATTGCCACACACAGTTGTCAGTTCTAGATTGATTGCCACCACACATTGTGTCAGTTCTAGATTGCCACACACAGTGTATCAGTTCTAGATTGCCACTTACAGTGTGTCAGTTCTAGATCGCCACACACAGTGTATCAGTTCTAGATTGCCACACACAGTGTATCAGTTCTAGATTGCACACCACAGTGTATCATTTCTAGATTGCCACACAGTGTGTCAGTTCTAGATTGCCACACACAGTGTATCAGTTCTAGATTGCCACTTACAGTGTGTCAGTTCTAGATTGCCACACATAGTGTATCAGTTCTAGATTGCCACACACAGTGTATCATTTCTAGATTGCCACACAGTGTGTCAGTTCTAGATTGCCACACAGTGTGTCAGTTCTAGATTGCCACACACAGTGTGTCAGTTCTAGATTGCCACACAGTGTGTCAGTTCTAGATTGCCAATTACAGTGTGTCAGTTCTAGATTGCACACACAATGTATCAGTTCTAGATTGCCACTTACAGTGTGTCAGTTCTAGATTGCCACTTACAGTGTGTCAGTTCTAGATTGCCACACAGTGTGTCAGTTCTAGATTGCCACTTACAGTGTGTCAGTTCTAGATTGCCACACAGTGTGTCAGTTCTAGATTGCCACTTACATTGTGTCAGTTCTAGATTGCCACACAGTGTGTCAGTTCTAGATTGCCACACAGTGTGTCAGTTCTAGATTGCCACTTACAGTGTGTCAGTTCTAGATTGCACACAGTGTGTCAGTTCTAGATTGCCACTTACAGTGTGTCAGTTCTAGATTGCCACACAGTGTGTCAGTTCTAGATTGCCACTTACAGTGTGTCAGTTCTAGATTGCCACACATAGTGTATCAGTTCTAGATTGCCACACACACAGTGTATCATTTCTAGATTGCCACACAGTGTGTCAGTTCTAGATTGCCACACAGTGTGTCAGTTCTAGATTGCCACACACAGTGTGTCAGTTCTAGATTGCCACACAGTGTGTCAGTTCTAGATTGCCAATTACAGTGTGTCAGTTCTAGATTGCCACACACAATGTATCAGTTCTAGATTGCGACTTACAGTGTGTCAGTTCTAGATTGCCACACAGTGTGTCAGTTCTAGATTGCCACTTACATTGTGTCAGTTCTAGATTGCCACACAGTGTGTCAGTTCTAGATTGCCACTTACATTGTGTCAGTTCTAGATTGCCACACACAATGTATCAGTTCTAGATTGCCAATTACAGTGTGTCAGTTCTAGATTGCCACACACAATGTATCAGTTCTAGATTGCCACTTACAGTGTGTCAGTTCTAGATTGCCACACAGTGTGTCAGTTCTAGATTGCCAATTACAGTGTGTCAGTTCTAGATTGCCACACACAATGTATCAGTTCTAGATTGCCACTTACAGTGTGTCAGTTCTAGATTGCCACACAGTGTGTCAGTTCTAGATTGCCAATTACAGTGTGTCAGTTCTAGATTGCCACACACAATGTATCAGTTCTAGATTGCCACTTACAGTGTGTCAGTTCTAGATTGCCACACAGTGTGTCAGTTCTAGATGCCACACACAGTGTGTCAGTTCTAGATTGCCAATTACAGTGTGTCAGTTCTAGATTGCCACTTACAGTGTGTCAGTTCTAGATTGCCACACAGTGTGTCAGTTCTAGATTGCCACACACAGTGTGTCAGTTCTAGATTGCCACACACAGTGTGTCAGTTCTAGATTGCCAATTACAGTGTGTCAGTTCTAGATTGCCACTTACAGTGTGTCAGTTCTAGATTGCCACACAGTGTGTCAGTTCTAGATTGCCACACACAGTGTGTCAGTTCTAGATTGCCAATTACAGTGTGTCAGTTCTAGATTGCCACACACAATGTATCAGTTCTAGATTGCCACTTACAGTGTGTCAGTTCTAGATTGCCACACAGTGTGTCAGTTCTAGATTGCCAATTACAGTGTGTCAGTTCTAGATTGCCACACACAATGTATCAGTTCTAGATTGCCACTTACAGTGTGTCAGTTCTAGATTGCCACACAGTGTGTCAGTTCTAGATTGCGAATTACAGTGTGTCAGTTCTAGATTGCCACACACAATGTATCAGTTCTAGATTGCCACTTACAGTGTGTCAGTTCTAGATTGCCACACAGTGTGTCAGTTCTAGATTGCCAATTACAGTGTGTCAGTTCTAGATTGCCACACACAATGTATCAGTTCTAGATTGCCACTTACAGTGTGTCAGTTCTAGATTGCCACACAGTGTGTCAGTTCTAGATTGCCAATTACAGTGTGTCAGTTCTAGATTGCCACACACAATGTATCAGTTCTAGATTGCCACTTACAGTGTGTCAGTTCTAGATTGCCACACAGTGTGTCAGTTCTAGATTGCCAATTACAGTGTGTCAGTTCTAGATTGCCACACACAATGTATCAGTTCTAGATTGCCACTTACAGTGTGTCAGTTCTAGATTGCCACACAGTGTGTCAGTTCTAGATTGCCAATTACAGTGTGTCAGTTCTAGATTGCCACACACAATGTATCAGTTCTAGATTGCCACTTACAGTTGTCAGTTCTAGATTGCCACACAGTGTGTCAGTTCTAGATTGCCACACACAGTGTGTCAGTTCTAGATTGCCAATTACAGTGTGTCAGTTCTAGATTGCCACTTACAGTGTGTCAGTTCTAGATTGCCACACAGTGTGTCAGTTCTAGATTGCCACACAGTGTGTCAGTTCTAGATTGCCACACACAGTGTGTCAGTTCTAGATTGCCAATTACAGTGTGTCAGTTCTAGATTGCCACTTACAGTGTGTCAGTTCTAGATTGCCACACAGTGTGTCAGTTCTAGATTGCCACACACAGTGTGTCAGTTCTAGATTGCCAATTACAGTGTGTCAGTTCTAGATTGCCACACACAATGTATCAGTTCTAGATTGCCACTTACAGTGTGTCAGTTCTAGATTGCCACACAGTGTGTCAGTTCTAGATTGCCAATTACAGTGTGTCAGTTCTAGATTGCCACACACAGTGTATCAGTTCTAGATTGCCACACACAGTGTGTCAGTTCTAGATTGCCAATTACAGTGTGTCAGTTCTAGATTGCCACACACAGTGTATCAGTTCTAGATTGCCACACACAGTGTATCAGTTCTAGATTGCCACTTACAGTGTGTCAGTTCTAGATTGATTGCCACACACATTGTGTCAGTTCTAGATTGCCACACACAGTGTATCAGTTCTAGATTGCCACTTACAGTGTGTCAGTTCTAGATCGCCACACACAGTGTATCAGTTATAGATTGCCACACACAGTGTATCAGTTCTAGATTGCCACACACAGTGTATCATTTCTAGATTGCCACACAGTGTGTCAGTTCTAGATTGCCACACACAGTGTATCAGTTCTAGATTGCCACACAGTGTGTCAGTTCTAGATTGCCACTTACAGTGTGTCAGTTCTAGATTGCCACACATAGTGTATCAGTTCTAGATTGCCACACACAGTGTATCATTTCTAGATTGCCACACAGTGTGTCAGTTCTAGATTGCCACACAGTGTGTCAGTTCTAGATTGCCACACAGTGTGTCAGTTCTAGATTGCCACTTACATTGTGTCAGTTCTAGATTGCCACACACAGTGTATCAGTTCTAGATTGCCACTTACATTGTGTCAGTTCTAGATCGCCCACACAGTGTATCAGTTCTAGATTGATTGCCACACACAGTGTGTCAGTTCTAGATTGATTGCCACACACATTGTGTCAGTTCTAGATTGCCACACACAGTGTATCAGTTCTAGATTGCCACTTACAGTGTGTCAGTTCTAGATCGCCACACACAGTGTATCAGTTCTAGATTGCCACACACAGTGTATCAGTTCTAGATTGCCACACACAGTGTATCATTTCTAGATTGCCACACAGTGTGTCAGTTCTAGATTGCCACACACAGTGTATCAGTTCTAGATTGCCACTTACAGTGTGTCAGTTCTAGATTGCCACACATAGTGTATCAGTTCTAGATTGCCACACACAGTGTATCATTTCTAGATTGCCACACAGTGTGTCAGTTCTAGATTGCCACACAGTGTGTCAGTTCTAGATTGCCACACACAGTGTGTCAGTTCTAGATTGCCACACAGTGTGTCAGTTCTAGATTGCCAATTACAGTGTGTCAGTTCTAGATTGCCACACACAATGTATCAGTTCTAGATTGCCACTTACAGTGTGTCAGTTCTAGATTGCCACTTACAGTGTGTCAGTTCTAGATTGCCACACAGTGTGTCAGTTCTAGATTGCCACTTACAGTGTGTCAGTTCTAGATTGCCACACAGTGTGTCAGTTCTAGATTGCCACTTACATTGTGTCAGTTCTAGATTGCCACACAGTGTGTCAGTTCTAGATTGCCACACAGTGTGTCAGTTCTAGATTGCCACTTACAGTGTGTCAGTTCTAGATTGCCACACAGTGTGTCAGTTCTAGATTGCCACTTACAGTGTCAGTTCTAGATTGCCACACAGTGTGTCAGTTCTAGATTGCCACTTACAGTGTGTCAGTTCTAGATTGCCACACATAGTGTATCAGTTCTAGATTGCACACACAGTGTATCATTTCTAGATTGCCACACAGTGTGTCAGTTCTAGATTGCCACACAGTGTGTCAGTTCTAGATTGCCACACACAGTGTGTCAGTTCTAGATTGCCACACAGTGTGGCAGTTCTAGATTGCCAATTACAGTGTGTCAGTTCTAGATTGCCACACACAATGTATCAGTTCTAGATTGCGACTTACAGTGTGTCAGTTCTAGATTGCCACACAGTGTGTCAGTTCTAGATTGCCACTTACATTGTGTCAGTTCTAGATTGCCACACAGTGTGTCAGTTCTAGATTGCCACTTACATTGTGTCAGTTCTAGATTGCCACACACAATGTATCAGTTCTAGATTGCCAATTACAGTGTGTCAGTTCTAGATTGCCACACACAATGTATCAGTTCTAGATTGCCACTTACAGTGTGTCAGTTCTAGATTGCCACACAGTGTGTCAGTTCTAGATTGCCAATTACAGTGTGTCAGTTCTAGATTGCCACACACAATGTATCAGTTCTAGATTGCCACTTACAGTGTGTCAGTTCTAGATTGCCACACAGTGTGTCAGTTCTAGATTGCCAATTACAGTGTGTCAGTTCTAGATTGCCACACACAATGTATCAGTTCTAGATTGCCACTTACAGTGTGTCAGTTCTAGATTGCCACACAGTGTGTCAGTTCTTGATTGCCACACACAGTGTGTCAGTTCTAGATTGCCAATTACAGTGTGTCAGTTCTAGATTGCCACTTACAGTGTGTCAGTTCTAGATTGCCACACAGTGTGTCAGTTCTAGATTGCCACACACAGTGTGTCAGTTCTAGATTGCCACACACAGTGTGTCAGTTCTAGATTGCCAATTACAGTGTGTCAGTTCTAGATTGCCACTTACAGTGTGTCAGTTCTAGATTGCCACACAGTGTGTCAGTTCTAGATTGCCACACACAGTGTGTCAGTTCTAGATTGCCAATTACAGTGTGTCAGTTCTAGATTGCCACACACAATGTATCAGTTCTAGATTGCCACTTACAGTGTGTCAGTTCTAGATTGCCACACAGTGTGTCAGTTCTAGATTGCCAATTACAGTGTGTCAGTTCTAGATTGCCACACACAATGTATCAGTTCTAGATTGCACTTACAGTGTGTCAGTTCTAGATTGCCACACAGTGTGTCAGTTCTAGATTGCAAATTACAGTGTGTCAGTTCTAGATTGCCACACACAATGTATCAGTTCTAGATTGCCACTTACAGTGTGTCAGTTCTAGATTGCCACACAGTGTGTCAGTTCTAGATTGCCAATTACAGTGTGTCAGTTCTAGATTGCCACACACAATGTATCAGTTCTAGATTGCCACTTACAGTGTGTCAGTTCTAGATTGCCACACAGTGTGTCAGTTCTAGATTGCCAATTACAGTGTGTCAGTTCTAGATTGCCACACACAATGTATCAGTTCTAGATTGCCACTTACAGTGTGTCAGTTCTAGATTGCCACACAGTGTGTCAGTTCTAGATTGCCAATTACAGTGTGTCAGTTCTAGATTGCCACACACAATGTATCAGTTCTAGATTGCCACTTACAGTGTGTCAGTTCTAGATTGCCACACAGTGTGTCAGTTCTAGATTGCCAATTACAGTGTGTCAGTTCTAGATTGCCACACACAATGTATCAGTTCTAGATTGCCACTTACAGTGTGTCAGTTCTAGATTGCCACACAGTGTGTCAGTTCTAGATTGCCACACACAGTGTGTCAGTTCTAGATTGCCAATTACAGTGTGTCAGTTCTAGATTGCCACTTACAGTGTGTCAGTTCTAGATTGCCACACAGTGTGTCAGTTCTAGATTGCCACACACAGTGTGTCAGTTCTAGATTGCCACACACAGTGTGTCAGTTCTAGATTGCCAATTACAGTGTGTCAGTTCTAGATTGCCACTTACAGTGTGTCAGTTCTAGATTGCCACACAGTGTGTCAGTTCTAGATTGCCACACACAGTGTGTCAGTTCTAGATTGCCAATTACAGTGTGTCAGTTCTAGATTGCCACACACAATGTATCAGTTCTAGATTGCCACTTACAGTGTGTCAGTTCTAGATTGCCACACAGTGTGTCAGTTCTAGATTGCCAATTACAGTGTGTCAGTTCTAGATTGCCACACACAGTGTATCAGTTCTAGATTGCCACACACAGTGTGTCAGTTCTAGATTGCCAATTACAGTGTGTCAGTTCTAGATTGCCACACACAGTGTGTCAGTTCTAGATTGCCACACACAGTGTGTCAGTTCTAGATTGCCACACAGTGTGTCAGTTCTAGATTGCCAATTACAGTGTGTCAGTTCTAGATTGCCACACACAGTGTATCAGTTCTAGATTGCCAGACACAGTGTGTCAGTTCTAGATTGCCAATTACATTGTGTCAGTTCTAGATTGCCACACACAGTGTGTCAGTTCTAGATTGCCACACACAGTGTGTCAGTTCTAGATTGCCAATTACAGTGTGTCAGTTCTAGATTGCCACTTACAGTGTGTCAGTTCTAGATTGCCACACAGTGTGTCAGTTCTAGATTGCCACACACAGTGTGTCAGTTCTAGATTGCCAATTACAGTGTGTCAGTTCTAGATTGCCACACACAATGTATCAGTTCTAGATTGCCACTTACAGTGTGTCAGTTCTAGATTGCCACACAGTGTGTCAGTTCTAGATTGCCAATTACAGTGTGTCAGTTCTAGATTGCCACACACAATGTATCAGTTCTAGATTGCCACTTACAGTGTGTCAGTTCCAGATTGCCACACAGTGTGTCAGTTCTAGATTGCCAATTACAGTGTGTCAGTTCTAGATTGCCACACACAATGTATCAGTTCTAGATTGCCACTTACAGTGTGTCAGTTCTAGATTGCCACACAGTGTGTCAGTTCTAGATTGCCACACAGTGTGTCAGTTCTAGATTGCCACACAGTGTGTCAGTTCTAGATTGCCACACAGTGTGTCAGTTCTAGATTGCCACACAGTGTGTCAGTTCTAGATTGCCACACACAGTGTGTCAGTTCTAGATTGCCACTTACAGTGTGTCAGTTCTAGATTGCCACACACAGTGTATCAGTTCTAGATTGCCACTTACAGTGTGTCAGTTCTAGATTGCCACACAGTGTGTCAGTTCTAGATTGCCACACACAGTGTGTCAGTTCTAGATTGCCACACACAGTGTATCAGTTCTAGATTGCCACTTACAGTGTGTCAGTTCTAGATTGCCACTTACAGTGTGTCAGTTCTAGATTGCCACACAGTGTGTCAGTTCTAGATTGCCACACACAGTGTGTCAGTTCTAGATTGCCAATTACAGTGTGTCAGTTCTAGATTGCCACACACAATGTATCAGTTCTAGATTGCCACTTACAGTGTGTCAGTTCTAGATTGCCACACAGTGTGTCAGTTCTAGATTGCCAATTACAGTGTGTCAGTTCTAGATTGCCACACACAATGTATCAGTTCTAGATTGCCAATTACAGTGTGTCAGTTCTAGATTGCCACACACAATGTATCAGTTCTAGATTGCCACTTACAGTGTGTCAGTTCTAGATTGCCACACAGTGTGTCAGTTCTAGATTGCCAATTACAGTGTGTCAGTTCTAGATTGCCACACACAATGTATCAGTTCTAGATTGCCACTTACAGTGTGTCAGTTCTAGATTGCCACACAGTGTGTCAGTTCTAGATTGCCAATTACAGTGTGTCAGTTCTAGATTGCCACACACAATGTATCAGTTCTAGATTGCCACTTACAGTGTGTCAGTTCTAGATTGCCACACAGTGTGTCAGTTCTAGATTGCCACACACAGTGTGTCAGTTCTAGATTGCCAATTACAGTGTGTCAGTTCTAGATTGCCACTTACAATGTGTCAGTTCTAGATTGCCACACAGTGTGTCAGTTCTAGATTGCCACACACAGTGTGTCAGTTCTAGATTGCCACACACAGTGTGTCAGTTCTAGATTGCCAATTACAGTGTGTCAGTTCTAGATTGCCACTTACAGTGTGTCAGTTCTAGATTGCCACACAGTGTGTCAGTTCTAGATTGCCACACACAGTGTGTCAGTTCTAGATTGCCAATTACAGTGTGTCAGTTCTAGATTGCCACACACAATGTATCAGTTCTAGATTGCCACTTACAGTGTGTCAGTTCTAGATTGCCACACAGTGTGTCAGTTCTAGATTGCCAATTACAGTGTGTCAGTTCTAGATTGCCACACACAATGTATCAGTTCTAGATTGCCACTTACAGTGTGTCAGTTCTAGATTGCCACACAGTGTGTCAGTTCTAGATTGCGAATTACAGTGTGTCAGTTCTAGATTGCCACACACAATGTATCAGTTCTAGATTGCCACTTACAGTGTGTCAGTTCTAGATTGCCACACAGTGTGTCAGTTCTAGATTGCCAATTACAGTGTGTCAGTTCTAGATTGCCACACACAATGTATCAGTTCTAGATTGCCACTTACAGTGTGTCAGTTCTAGATTGCCACACAGTGTGTCAGTTCTAGATTGCCACACAGTGTGTCAGTTCTAGATTGCCACACAGTGTGTCAGTTCTAGATTGCCACACAGTGTGTCAGTTCTAGATTGCCACACAGTGTGTCAGTTCTAGATTGCCACACACAGTGTGTCAGTTCTAGATTGCCACTTACAGTGTGTCAGTTCTAGATTGCCACACACAGTGTATCAGTTCTAGATTGCCACTTACAGTGTGTCAGTTCTAGATTGCCACACACAGTGTGTCAGTTCTAGATTGCCACACACAGTGTATCAGTTCTAGATTGCCACTTACAGTGTGTCAGTTCTAGATTGCCACTTACAGTGTGTCAGTTCTAGATTGCCACACACAGTGTATCAGTTCTAGATTGCCACACACAGTGTATCAGTTCTAGATTGCCACTTACAGTGTGTCAGTTCTAGATTGCCACACACAGTGTGTCAGTTCTAGATTGATTGCCACACACATTGTGTCAGTTCTAGATTGCCACACACAGTGTATCAGTTCTAGATTGCCACTTAAAGTGTGTCAGTTCTAGATCGCCACACACAGTGTATCAGTTCTAGATTGCCACACACAGTGTATCAGTTCTAGATTGCCACACACAGTGTATCATTTCTAGATTGCCACACAGTGTGTCAGTTCTAGATTGCCACACACAGTGTATCAGTTCTAGATTGCCACACAGTGTGTCAGTTCTAGATTGCCACTTACAGTGTGTCAGTTCTAGATTGCCACACATAGTGTATCAGTTCTAGATTGCCACACACAGTGTATCATTTCTAGATTGCCACACAGTGTGTCAGTTCTAGATTGCCACACAGTGTGTCAGTTCTAGATTGCCACACAGTGTGTCAGTTCTAGATTGCCACTTACATTGTGTCAGTTCTAGATTGCCACACACAGTGTATCAGTTCTAGATTGCCACTTACATTGTGTCAGTTCTAGATCGCCACACACAGTGTATCAGTTCTAGATTGATTGCCACACACAGTGTGTCAGTTCTAGATTGATTGCCACACACATTGTGTCAGTTCTAGATTGCCACACACAGTGTATCAGTTCTAGATTGCCACTTACAGTGTGTCAGTTCTAGATCGCCACACACAGTGTATCAGTTCTAGATTGCCACACACAGTGTATCAGTTCTAGATTGCCACACACAGTGTATCATTTCTAGATTGCCACACAGTGTGTCAGTTCTAGATTGCCACACACAGTGTATCAGTTCTAGATTGCCACTTACAGTGTGTCAGTTCTAGATTGCCACACATAGTGTATCAGTTCTAGATTGCCACACACAGTGTATCATTTCTAGATTGCCACACAGTGTGTCAGTTCTAGATTGCCACACAGTGTGTCAGTTCTAGATTGCCACACACAGTGTGTCAGTTCTAGATTGCCACACAGTGTGTCAGTTCTAGATTGCCAATTACAGTGTGTCAGTTCTAGATTGCCACACACAATGTATCAGTTCTAGATTGCCACTTACAGTGTGTCAGTTCTAGATTGCCACTTACAGTGTGTCAGTTCTAGATTGCCACACAGTGTGTCAGTTCTAGATTGCCACTTACAGTGTGTCAGTTCTAGATTGCCACACAGTGTGTCAGTTCTAGATTGCCACTTACATTGTGTCAGTTCTAGATTGCCACACAGTGTGTCAGTTCTAGATTGCCACACAGTGTGTCAGTTCTAGATTGCCACTTACAGTGTGTCAGTTCTAGATTGCCACACAGTGTGTCAGTTCTAGATTGCCACTTACAGTGTGTCAGTTCTAGATTGCCACACAGTGTGTCAGTTCTAGATTGCCACTTACAGTGTGTCAGTTCTAGATTGCCACACATAGTGTATCAGTTCTAGATTGCCACACACAGTGTATCATTTCTAGATTGCCACACAGTGTGTCAGTTCTAGATTGCCACACAGTGTGTCAGTTCTAGATTGCCACACACAGTGTGTCAGTTCTAGATTGCCACACAGTGTGTCAGTTCTAGATTGCCAATTACAGTGTGTCAGTTCTAGATTGCCACACACAATGTATCAGTTCTAGATTGCGACTTACAGTGTGTCAGTTCTAGATTGCCACACAGTGTGTCAGTTCTAGATTGCCACTTACATTGTGTCAGTTCTAGATTGCCACACAGTGTGTCAGTTCTAGATTGCCACTTACATTGTGTCAGTTCTAGATTGCCACACACAATGTATCAGTTCTAGATTGCCACTTACAGTGTGTCAGTTCTAGATTGCCACACACAATGTATCAGTTCTAGATTGCCACTTACATTGTGTCAGTTCTAGATTGCCACTTACATTGTGTCAGTTCTAGATTGCCACACAGTGTGTCAGTTCTAGATTGCCACACACAGTGTGTCAGTTCTAGATTGCCAATTACAGTGTGTCAGTTCTAGATTGCCACACACAATGTATCAGTTCTAGATTGCCACACAGTGTGTCAGTTCTAGATTGCCACACACAGTGTGTCAGTTCTAGATTGCCAATTACATTGTGTCAGTTCTAGATTGCCACACACAGTGTGTCAGTTCTAGATTGCCACTTACATTGTGTCAGTTCTAGATTGCCACTTACATTGTGTCAGTTCTAGATTGTCACGTACATTGTGTCATTTCTAGATTAATTGCCACGTACATTGTGACAACTCTTTGTTGAAACGTACAATTTGTGTTATTCTTCACCACGACGTGTTCTTTGTTGCCGTGTACAAGGTATATTTTGGTGGCTTAGCAACGTCACATTAGAGGTTTGATGTTGTTTCTCAGAATGATATTCACAAACCAGTTTGTTGTATTGTGAAAAATATTACCGTCTTTATTGTATTAAATAAAACTAAAACCGATCATTTATAAAAATTACAATCCTAAAACGTAAAGTAAAAAATGGCAATTGATAAATTAAGTAGGCCATACAACAGGAACATTAACTAAGGAAGGAATGAATGTCTTGTGCTCCGGAAGGGTAAGCATCTAGTTTAGCAAGCTACGAAACAGAGGCTATCGTATCTATAAGGATATTTTATCTACTTATAACAAGAACTCATCAACCAATAAAACGGAATTTTACTACGAACCCCTCAAAATGCGGACCACAAAAAATAATGTCACACGATATTATGTTAGATCTGGTAACTCGATAATCAGAATGTCTTGTTGATAAAAAAGTTTATTGATATTTTTCTTAATCTGCTGATTATTTTTATTTTGTACTGTAGTTTTTTCAGTTCAATATGAGTTATTTTGTAATATACCAGGGCCTGTTGGTCGAAGCTTGATTCATTTAATCAAAGATTAACGCAAATTAAAATCATCAATAAAGTCAACGTATAATTATGACCTTGATAGTTTTATAACAATTTATTTTAGTTTGATGATATTTTATTCATTTTGAATAACTTCAACATTATATTCACAATATTTCTGAAATTATACAAAATTTAAATTTTGACTCATCAATTGATTTATCTAACTTTGAACAACTGGGACCAGAACTGCTGTAAGCTATAAAAGATAAGAGTCTTTGGTAGATTAATGTTAAGTGATATTCATTTGATTAATCAAATTTGGTGAAATGTTATTTTAAAAAAACAATAATGTTTTATTTCAAGGAAAGGAAGTCAATGACAGACGCAAAATAAATTTCTATCAATGTTTAAAATTTATAGCATCTTCATTAACAAGAATGAATCACATTTCCTGCTTTTGGTGTATTTGTTTCACAGTTTATACGCTATTTTAGAGCTTTTTTCCATTACGAGAACTTCATAAAACGAAACAATCTTGTTGACGCAAGATTATTGCAAGCTTGGGTTTACGCATTGCGTAATCGTAACATAGATTTTTCACATAATTTTATTTTTGTTTTAGTTACAATTTTTAGACCCTAACCATTTGACATACTGGGCTATCATTGGTTCTTAACTGTTATTGTAAGGCCCTAAACTGAACATAATGTGTTTCCATTGGTGCTTCAACACACGCATACATCATTATCGATATATGATATACTGTAATATACATATGTATCCTTAGATGAACCCCAGTATAATCGATATAAACACATTGGTACTTAAAAAGCTCGTTGAAATAACTTTTATATAGTAAGCTGTAACAAGTTGTTAGTGATTACCATGTCGTCTTTTCAGGGGTTTATAGCAATAGTTTTGCTGTTTGTGTTGTGTGTATCCGTAAGCGGTAAGTCTTTTTCAGAGTTTCGTTGTTTTAAACTTCCAGAGGTTGCGTTCCTTCACCGCGATAGGACTTTCATTTAATAAGTATTACTAAACCTGTTTACATCCGTGCAATAATATTGTTGTCACATTTCGGAGGTTGCCATCTCACCATTAGGACTTCCGTATAGAAACATGATTATTTGTTGTATAAGGACAAGAACGCTTTGAAAAGAAGTCTTTGTTCATGCTTTTGTACATGCATTTTGCTTTTAATTTTCGACATAGAAGTATTTTATTTTTTATAAATATATAAATATGTTTTTATTACGTTTTTAAGATGTCATATAATATTTTTGATTACAATGTTATATCTAAAACATTAAAAATGTACCTCATATATAAATTGCAATATCAAATGTTAAAATAAAATAAAATCGGTAAAATTAAAAATGTAATATGTGGCATCTTGAAAACCTAAAAAAAAAACCTACTTATTTATCTATACCATTTGTAAAAATTTCACAATTTTACTGATATCCTAAATATAAGTCAAATAGAATGTCCTGCTGATGAAATAAATGAAAGATTCCAAGGAAATATAAAAAATCTTTAACATGTTAAAAAGACCTATTATATTTTTGTGAAAAAAATTTCTATGTCGAAATTTTATATTTTTGTCTTGTATCCAAATATAAGGAAGATAAAATATCATGCTTTCCAATCAAGAAAACATTTTAAAGGAAATATGACGTACTACGTACACAAAATAAGTATTTTAGTTCAGTTGTATCAACGTCATCATTCTCATCATAGACCCCATTCCCTCCGTGAAACCCTGTAATATTTTAGTATATGTTAGTTAGATACACTTTTATGCACTACATACAAAAATAATTCCTTCTGAAAAATGAACATTTAATCATATTAAGCGTTTCAGAAAGTATTTCATAAGCAACAAATAAATACGTTTTCATTTCAGATGAAATTATGAAAATGAACGGAACAATGCAAAAATTACATAAACATTATGTTTGCACGTTTTTCATATTTCTGTTATTATAAAAACGTGAACAGACTATTGCCTTTTTCAGTTTACTTTTGAATCATTACAATTTCTCATAATATGTAAATGTTAATGTTCCATTTTTATCGTTTCTATGACTAAAGCCAGCATTGTTTCGATAATCCGTTTTAATATCAGTCAATATAACTATGTCACCTTGTTTATTTTCACAATATTTTAAATTCCAAAAATCCATTCCTTCTATGGTTTTATTTATAAGTCTCATTCAATATCTCAACAAGCATTTATAACGACAAAATCAGGCATAACAAATGACGTCGGTGGATTGATGTTTTATTTATGTATCTATTTATTTATTTTCCAGAAGCCTATGACTGCACTGGAGGTTAGTGATTCTCTTTTTTTAAATTTTATAAAATTTTATATTATTCATCAACAAACAAATACTAATTATACATACAACATATATAGATGATTAGTTGATGTATCTATTATGCCATGAGGTACAACTAATATGATATCGTCGCCGGACAACCAAGTAAACGCTGTTTAACAACATATTTACATTAGTTATATTTTTCAATAAATAAAAATCGAGTCCGTTATTAAGTTGTTTTGCACAGTAATTGAAGTTATAGCGCCATAAATAAAAAATAGGTTAAATATTTAACTTTGTAATGCTATAAAACCCTGTTTGAGACCAAATGTAGATATATGACCATAATTTCGTTTGATAAAGTGACGTCACTTTTGTCTTATTCATTGACACGTACCGTCATTTACTGGCTGTTTCAGAGACTGGACATGCGTTTCGTAAATGACAGCGTTTTAGATTTTTTTCAGGATAAAAAATCAAAATAAGTTTAAAAAGTATATATAATAATTAATCTGTCTACAATGGTTTTGATAGTGCTAACGCGCGAGTATCAGTTTTCAATGGAACTTATTACACTAAAAAGCCATTTTTAGACAATTTAATGCTTGAATAAATAGAGCATTAATCCCATGAAAATTCAAAAGTAATATGTGGCATAATTTTAAAAATCACAACAAAATATATATTGAGAAAACGCTTTTAATGGGCTTGTTAATCAAACACAAACATACTAATCCATGTCTGAATCACAATCCAGAAGCAAAGTATACACTTTTGAACTGACAAGTTAGGTTACACACGTGAACTAACAAAGAGATACTGACAAAAATATGTCTATTGATGTGTCCAAGAATCTGTGGTAAGTCTTTTACCAGTAATCAAAGTTATCGAAATTCCAGTACCCCAATTATGTGCCAATAAGCATAAAAAATTCTTAATTTCCATTCATTCATTCAATATTTATTCCTTGTATTTAAGGTTTTTATTTGTAAATAAATGCAACCAAAAGTAGTTTTTCTTGTATTTAATATAATAGATTCGATTACAAATCGAACAATGACATAATACATTAGATAATATCTAAAGCTTGCCGCCTCTGGGTAACTTGAACATATTTTATTAACCAATCAAAACCTTCAAGGGTTCCACCTGACAAAGATGAACTTGATCAAGTTCCAAAGACGTCTTCATGTCTTTTGGTGTAGATATTATGTAATTTGGAGAAATGGCGTGAAGAAACTTTCTCTTATATCGAGGCGATCAGTTCAAGGAAGATGCAAAACCGGAGTGTCCGGAGAAACAACCGAAGAATAATCTTTCACGATATGCCCCGAGTGGGGTTCGAACCTGATCTGTGAGAGGTTATATATCCGTTATAGATCGATTTAGGCCTCTCTGCCACTATGCCCCAAATATTTGATCGAGCTACGATGTCATGTCTAAGATGCACAGGCTTTGGAGTCCATCAAGGGGAATTGGTTTTAACAATCACTTTATTAAAGCAAAAGCATCCTATTACATTTTTGAACGTGTCACATTGCTTATACATGTTCCCAGCTGTATGTAAGTGTAGTGTTTTGTATTGATTTCTCATTATAATGATGCAAACGACAAGCTTATAATTAGATGTAATTTTTTGGACCTGTTAATTTCCTTATTTTCTGAATTATAATTAATTTTACTAGCATTTCTATTTTAAAACCTTAAATATTTTGTAGATATACAGTATATATATATATATATATATATATATATATATAATTTTGATGCAAACGATACTCAAAACTCATATTGTGCCTCCTGTATTTTAAATCGAATACCGAAAAGTTTAAAAGTTTTCGTATGATTCAAACAAACCATCAATACACTAATGGATACAACCTGTGCCCCATTTCTTGTTGATTTGTTTCTTTATTCGAATTAGCAGATTTTAAAAAAGAACACTTGGTCCATCTGACTCTAGAGAAATCAATGGCCAAATCACTCCACACTGAGACATATAGAAGTTTGCTTAGTAAACGTACATTTTGAGACTGTGTGAATAATATACTAGTGCGCTTGAAATAAATGATTTGATTTTGCATATGTTGTAGTCAAACTTTATTTATGACACCCTTTCTTGCAAGATATTATTTTAAGTTTGCAGCATTGTTTTATTAAGAATAACAAATTAATTTTAGTGAAAAGTTTATCAACAAAACTGAACACACTACTTACAAAGAAAGTGTTAAATCAGGGGTATCCTAAGCTTATCAAGGTACTAAAAGTTTGATGATCGTCATAATAATATTATTGATAAGTATGGTGTATCTGTATCCAAACTAATATTGACATTTTTGACCTACCAATGTTTCTTGTACCTTTCATTCTAAGTTTTGATTTCACATGCGACGGGTGTAGCTTACTGGGGAGAGCTGCTTACCATTCTGAGCACCCAACAATATTTCAATTTTCATCATGAAAGTGCATGCGTTTAATTTAAATTGTGGACTGCCAAAGTATTAATTGTGTTTGTTTGGAGGGATGGTTTGAACATGGACATGCAAGTTTGCATCAAACCAAGCACAGGCATACCTATCCATGTCAATAACACAATTAACCCATCTATATATCTGTGTGATAAGTATGTATGATTTGTCCTCTCTCTCTAATTTAAAAAAAAGAATAAATGTTGCGCGTTCGAAAAAAAGAACATATTAATAAACAATGATGCACAGTTTGGTATACCGATTGTTTGTTGGAAAATTATTTTGCAAAACACAACAAATATATTCTCTATCAAAAACTCTTTGTTGATGGAATCTTCAGTACGTATTTCTTTGCAGTAAATAATTGATTAGAAACTAATAACCTCTGAAAATAGTACATTTTATCTGCAATTAACACATTACAAAGTGTTGACGTAACATGGCATGATCGGAATAAAAATGTGTACTCTTATAGTTCGTTTGATATGTTTTTTTTATTTTGCTAATGTTATAAGTTTCATAGTTTCATACTTCTTAAATGGTAAACATTTACATTTTCTAATGGTTAACGCCCATTGTTGATCATAATTTAAGGTTGCCTGAACAGGTTTTCGTAAACCGTGAATCTGATTTTACAACAAAATCAATATCTGTTCTGGTTTCATTCTAGAAAAACTGTTAACAGCTGTGCCGAAACTTTTCTAGCTTATAATACGCTTTAGTTAATAAGTTATTTTGTATAACCTAAAGAAACAAAACGACACAACAGTTTCTTCTAAAAGACCTAAAGTAGAAAATTCTAACTGATGCCTTAAAACGTCGTTTTAGCAACTCTCCCTTGGACGACAATCGACAAAGTCGTTTGAGCAACTCTCCCTTGGACAACAATCGGCAAAAAATATTCTAGAAACCAGAAACACATCACATCGTGAAATCTAGTTTTTGTTATACCAAGCCGTAATTAAAGGATGGAGAAGAGGAGCGTAGCAATGGTGATTCACTTAAAGTCCTCATTAACCTGTTAGTAATGTGTCACATGGGCTTTTTGAATTTGTAATCATACGTAGGTGTTACATAGTTTATAAAATGAATTTCATTATGTCGTATCAAATATCATAATTAACAGTTGATAATGTAATGTAAAAAGTATACAAAGGTTACTAATTGCAACAGATGCTGAGTGTGTTTTACTGTAATATTATATGTGATGTATACCCATTGAGTAAACGACTACATTTAGAATACTTGATGAGTAATTAATGCAAATTAACATCCTATTTATGGCATATTAATCAATACGGGTTGTTAATTAAAGTTTGCTTAATGATGATATATTAAATCATCATCATCATCATCATCATCATCATCATCATCATCATCATCATTTATGGCTCTGAAATTGTAACCTATTCTGTTTAAATTTGATAACAGGAGGTGCTTAGCCTTCCGGAGCACCCGGCCTCACTTCCCTGGTGGAAGTTCACGTGTCTAACCTAACTTGTCAGTTCCAAAGTTTTTACTTTGCTTCTGGATTGTGATTCAGACATGGAGCAGTATGTTTGTTTTTGATTTCTAATTGTTTGTGTATGTGTGTGATGATGTTTACATGTTCATACAGTTGTTGTAAAATATGTTAAAACATAAAAATATAATATTTTTTAAAATTGTTTATTATATTTTAAAAAGGAATTGCAAAAAAAAGATGCACGACATGTTAAAAAATTCGTAATGAAATGTGGACTCAATACCAACATTTTTTTCCTTGAAATTGATTTTTGTTCTTGGCCCTCTGGCTACTGTCAGGTACATGCTCTTTGCCGCTGGAAGTTCCAGTGTTTAAATTTGTTGGGCCCAGGTGCTAATCACAATCCTAAGCTATTTACAATCTTTGAAAATTGCAATTAAAGTTAACCTCGAAGTTCCACCATCGAAATGAGACTGGGAGTTCCAGAAGGGTAAGCACATCCCGTTTAGCTAGCTTCATCCGCCACGTTTGGAATGAACGTTGAGAATGAAAAAGTAGTGGACAGTATAATCAAATGTTTCAAGTCTCAATTTTTATCAAACATTTTACTTTCTATCTGAGTAACTGTAACACTTAATTGTGCTCAATTTCCATTGAAATTCCAATAAAATTGAATAAAGTTGAATATTTTTGCTTACTCGAGCCAAATTGTAACAGGAAATAAAACTGCTATGAACATCCAATATTATCAAAGTATATTTCTGAGCAGGATTTTACAATCCCGCTTTTAGGATTTTACATGTTGAAATACCACGCAGAAGACTTCTACACATAAAAAGAAATATATTACCAAGGCGTCAAATCCGGTGTAAACATCGCTTTTTGACATGAAAAATTGCTTTGGCGAAATTTTCCTTTCCACGCAAATATAAATGGTAGTCGTGGATGCATACTTATATAACGCTTTTCAACGAGGACTAGTCTTAATTATATCTAGAAAATTAACAAAGATTATCAATCACTCTTTAATGTTAGGAAAATCTTCAATTCTGAATTAAAGTGAAGCTATGTTCTGAATAAATGCAAACAGTTTAAATAATGTACACACGTTGAAAAGTTAAGCGTACGATATCAGACGTTTGATGAACAACTCTGATAAAACAAGGGACATGTGTAAGATTTTTAATAAAACTGTCAATTTTAATTTTATTGAGCTGGTTCATCTTAGAAAGACTTATTATATTGTGATAGTTCATGATATAAAGAATAATTCTAGGAATTTTATACAGTTTTATCTTTTTGCTGGTACATTATGTATACAGACAATAAAACACATATTCGTTACCCGATCTTAATATTTTTGTTGCAAACGTTGTTTTAATAACATTTTATGCTTGAAATGTTTTTTTTTTTCGCTTACTTCGGGCACCTGTTACCCCTGACGTATATAATGTAGCATTATGTAAATGCAAATAATATAATTACATTTATTGATTTTCATACATTGTCGAGTTTTTAGAATATTTGTTTCATTAAACTGTTAACATGACATATATATCTTAATTTTATATAATAATTTTACAGTTAGATTTAAAGCATTATTGCGGGCAAAGCCTTATAATTGCTACAACGATCTCGTCCGACGTTCTACAAGTTGTAAGGAATTTTGCTTTTCAATTATAAACAAAGACCATAGTGAAAAGTGTGAGTATATATATAAAATAAGAAAGAAAAACAAAACAAATCTTTATATCAATACTGTTAATGATGTATGTTTCTGATATTTCAGTCTCGTTGAAATTTCGAAAATACGTAACACTGGTTGAAATTGTTATTAACTTAACAATTACTATTATCCTATTAAATTGGGTGACAAAATACGTATTTATGATATATAGATTTTGAATATAGTAATATTTTAATCAAAATAAAGCTATAGCAAATACAATCTAGAATCACAACTGTTAAACAGTTGGAAGAGTAATTGCTTCGTATTGAGAGGTCGGTGTTAGAAATCTGACTGGGTCTGACCAAGATTTGAAAATAGGTAGAACATTTAAAATTAAAGACACAGGGTCAATCCGTAGATATCTTAAAATAACCGATTCGTAAAAGAACGCACCAGCCCCGCACATTTGCAGCGAGTACAAGAAAGATAAAATGCCACTTCATCTTCTGCTGGTGACATCCAGATATTACCGTAACAGGTACAAACACGTTCATTCAGTCAATCAATGCAACCAACAACGCGGCTTAATGAAATATGAATCTCATCATTGGCCAGCAGTACATAAATGTATGGGATAACAAAAGCGTGTTATTCCATCTTTATCATGGGAAACATACACTGTTTATTCATGTATTGGATTGCTCAACATATAAAAATATTCTTGAAAATAATCAAGCTGACAGGGCAATGTTGTTTGTTCATAACGTTTATAGGTAACAACATCGACCTGTCGATTTCACCTTTCATCGGAAATCTTCATATACGAGGATCAACCCAATACATGGTAGTATTAGGATACACTTTCTTCTATGTGCGTTTTTTCAACAAAGCTATTGTAATCCTTTTAAATTACACACACACACACACACACATATATATATATATATATATATATATATATATATATATATATATATATATATATATGTGTGTGTGTGTGTGTGTGTGTGTGTGGTGTGTGTGTGGTGTATATATGTATGTTATACAACTTATAGGTAAATCTTCTCGCTCAAGTGAATACAGTATGTACTTGAATTCGTAAATATTATATTAGTGCTGTAAAATTAAAACTGGTATAATATGTAATTTGAATCCCTGACCCGATATCGCTACTAGTGGCTGGTGCCCCGAGGATATCACAAACTCAGTAGGCAATAATTTCGTATTATTGTCAGAAATATACTATAATTATCTAAATTTCCTGCAAGTTAAAATTTGAAATTTCTCAAAAACTAAGGTATACTCCCTCATGCAAAGTATTTCCTTAGCTTAATTTGGTAAAATATATTTTGGTCCTTTGGGTAGCTTTTCAACATCTTCAAAATAATTTTGGTTTCATAATTTTGGTCTAAGCACTACTGATGAGGAATTGTATTCCAAAACGGCCGTCTAGTGCTGTAAAATTAAAACTGGTATAATATGTAATTCCTAATATCCAAATATTTGCTGTATATTTCATCATTAATTATGGAATTAAAACTGTGTCAATAAAATATTTTAAAAATTAGGATTTGCAGTTTGCGCATATAAAATGCACATTTTTCATGACATAAATAGCATTAAAAACTTGTGTTCCGTATACATTAGTCTTCTTGTAAAACCTTAGAGGTCAATATTATTATATACATATTTATGTTTGTTTTTAGTTTTCTGTCCATGGGGAGATCGGAAAGCTTCTAGCAGCTGCAGATTGATAAAAACGGCGGATTGTGACACTACATGTAAAAAGGATCCAGGGAGTGACGTAAAGCTAAAAGAAAAACAAGCGGAATGCTGTGGTACTTGTATTGCAAAATGTGGCGAAGTCTACAAACCAGCGGTTAATGAAAACTTTGAGAAAATGAGAAAACAATTGCAAGATTAACTAATAATGTTTGACATTTAACTCTGTTTTTAGAAAGTTCTCTTATTGCATCAATCGCTTGATCGAAATTTTTGTTTTAAAAGATTGATTAAAATAAAACTTCTGTGCAATGTTATTTTCTCAAAAACTTACAGAAGAGTTAAAAAGTAAATTATACAAAACGAAAGATTTCTTGTTATTATCTTATCAGTTACGTGTTGAAGCTTAAAAATGAAATTTTGACGCTTAATAAATGAGTTGTTCCCCGTTCTCACAATTCGTGCCCGATGTAGCTATCATTTTGTGAAACTCAGAGAAGAGCAAAGCATCAACAGAGATACAAAATGCTCATTTTATTTACCAGAGTTCATTTGATGTTATCAATGGGAAATTTTTGTAAAGTTTCAGATGTTTACAAATCTTTGAATATAGTATTAACATTACAATGCTAAAACTTAATATTATTTCTGTCATATTTTTACTCATACAATTTCTATGGCTAACATGTAACGATGAATACCTTCATATCTGGGAATTCTTTCAAATATGAATGTATTTTAATTCTTTGTAATAAATGCACTAGTAATTTTATTTCAACGAATTAAACACGCTCGTGTAAAGACTACTCTAGTGGTTTTTATCTATCTTTTCATTTACTGGAAATCCTATACCAGGAAAGAATTTACGCTTATTTTGTTGGTTTTTTGGCATTTTTGTGTAGAGTAGTTATTTGTCATGCATGTATGAGAAAATGTTATATCTTGTCAGCTAGATTCTTTATTCTCCTCAAAACTTGTTTGTGTTGACAATAGAAATATCGTCATATTCTCAAAAGCTGCTGTTCTGTCTCACAGACGAAATCTGCTTACAGACGTAATAACCGGCAAATTCATAATATAACTAAACATATGATTGGTTAATGCTGTATTTATTCTGTTTCTGTTATGAGTTAATGCGCTATGTAGTAAAAGCTACAATATACTAGAAAGAACCGAATTAGAATTAAAAACCGCGAGAAAGAGTAAATTCTTGTGAAAATTGGAGAAAGTTTGTATACTAAAATGTCTATACTAAATAATTGTCTAACAAGTATGTGTCAAGTTACGTGTCCGTTGGTTGGGTTGATAAACATGACCCAAGTGACATTGAAAATCGTGCAATATTAATTGCTCGTAAATGAGTTACAAGGCAACGTTGAAATAATTTCATGCATTAAACATATTGACGTGTGATATTAAACCTACACTATGGTGCCGTATGTTCATAAAGTTTCAACTGAAAAAGGCATTTTACTTCGTATAGTCTTCTAAATGTGCGTATACAGGAGTGAGACTGAAATAAGTATAAAAAGTAGATGTCCGAGTAGAAAACAAACTCGGATTAATTTAAACAGAATCCGGATAACATTACAGTTGCACTTGTTATTCATCTCTATGTTTCCATTTACTGGAATTTAGACCAGGAACGAATTTACTCTTTAAATTAACTATCTTGAATATTAGACTTCTCACAAGCAAGACCAATTCATTAAAATATAACTTGTTTACCTTGTTATTGTTGTAGATGCCTGTTGGTAAACCTATATATACAAGTTTTTGTTTTCATTTATTCTCAAAACTAATTGTATTGGCAATAAAAATACATATTTTATAAGGAACAAAATATTAAATGTTTAATTTTAACCTGAAATGGTTAAGTATGACGATCTTTTTTCAAAGCTGAAAGATGAATCCGACATTTAAAGCAGGATAGTATAGACAGATAACATTGACCTGTTCACTTGACCTTTCATCAGGAGGGCCCACTCAGTACATGGGCAGTGTTACGATTCGCATTTATACATATACAGTGTATGTAAACGACTTAATTATCCTAATTAAAGATGTGAATTAATCCTCAGTACACATATGATTCGCAATTAATACATAATCAGTATTATCAATGTATGTTAACATGATGTAGAAGAAACAAAAACCCACTTGTTTTCCCTATACGTGAATGTAGATGTCCATAATAAATATTTAAATTAAAGGTCAAACGGACAGGTGAATGTTGTTTGCCTATTAAAGATAATTTATATTGTTTGTTGAACAAGATTAATCACAAGTCTATATGGATATAATGTTGGCATGAATCAAAGAAATTGAAAGTTAAGAAAATAAGCATTTAATTTTATAATAGTACCGTCAGAAAGGTGCAGGTACTGGAAAAAGAAGCTAAAGGCACCAAAAACACATTACAACTAAATTGAGCGGCATG
This sequence comes from Anadara kagoshimensis, assembly GCA_021292105.1. NCBI lineage: Eukaryota > Metazoa > Mollusca > Bivalvia > Arcoida > Arcidae > Anadara > Anadara kagoshimensis. The sequence goes on along the minus strand of CM037870.1, from coordinate 58,766,880 downwards.
ATAAAACATGATGAACATAATTCGGGACCATGGATTGCCTATCAAACCTAAAAATGTTGCCGGTACCTGACGTAATGACAACCTAGTTACAGCATACACATTTTAACTAGAAGATATTCCGGTAACTGTATGTATCTTCGCTCTACAGTAATGATAACAATAAGAACAAGAGAACGATTGTTTAATTATTTATTTTATAAATTAAATTACCTTACTTAAAGGTAACGGTGATTAATTTCAGCTGTGCATACGGTTACCGATTAATTAAATAAATGTCCGAATCGCAATTTGGGTTAAACATCGCTCTTTAGCACTTGGTTTTAAAAAATGTATATTTTAGAACGTGTATAACACTGATCAAGAGCAACACGCTTAGTTAAAAAACATTAGAAAATTTCCGAGTGTGTGCAACGATACCAAATATACCTATATATATTTAATAATTAGGTCGTTTAAGGTTCGTAAGTATTCAAGCCTATTTTTGTTTTTAGCAAAGCAGTAAGAAGCAAGTCTAAGGGATCATCCATTAAAATCCGAGTGAACGAGGCCAAAATGTTGATTCTTGTAGGAAAATGTTTTACGCGTTGAATGTTTGGTTATTTTGAACTATTGTGACAAAAACAACACAAAAATGATTACTATATCTTTCATTGTACACACATCATAGATTACAATACAAACCATCTAGACAATTTTCCAATTATATGTCACAATTTTAAAAGTAGTGATTAAATCGGTGATAAAAATGCGTTTTTATAAAATGTACGGTCTTGCAATTAATGTAAATCTTCTATATATGTGTTAAATCTGACAAATAGCAAAACAAACATACAAAAAAACCATACCAGTCAATATCCAAAAACAAAGTAGATACTATTAAACTGACAAGTTATGTCACTGTGACCTTTCACCAGAGAATTGAGGCGGGGTGCATCGGAAAGATAAGAACCTCCTGTTTAGCTATCTACATCCGTCACGTGTGTTATCAAAATTGAGAGTGAAAGGAACATTAAACTTTGGGATGTCAAATATATCCATGACAATCGTGGATAGATACATCATACTTATCAACAGTTTTGTGATGACGGCCATTAAACCTTTTAGGCCCTGATGAGCCTATAGTAGGCTTGCAATATCCGTAGGTCAATAACGTTTTGTTAGAAGCTTGCTTTGTTGTAGGGAACAAGTTTATAGCATTATAATTGTGAAACAAATACACCATAAGCAGGAGAAGCAGGAAATAGAAATAGAAAAGGCAAGTTGACAATAGAAAAATTGAAGTAATCACACTTATCATAATTCTTCAAATTTAGCTTCAATTGATATGCAAGTCTCAATATGAAGCAAACTTGAAGAAGCAGTCGTGTATTTTACTTTCAAGGATAAATGGCATTCGCATTATTTCCAAATTTAGGATTGTTAAGTGAAAGAACGTCATCTCTATATATGTATGTCTGTATGAGGAGTTAATGATTTGGCGACAGACTTCTATTCAGATTTAACAAGGCTCTTAATAAATTCTGCTTCATACAAAAATTAATGAAATCGGCAAGCAATGTGTACTGTTTGTGTCCAATTTTAAATACATATACAAATTCCAAGTACATATTCAAAGGTGAAAAAATAACAGCTAAAAATGTTTTTTGCAATTTAAAAATTTATCATAAATTACCATTTTGATAAAACTCTGTCAATATGACAGGTTTTATCAGGTTATCATATTAAGTTATTATTTGACACTGAAAACCATAGAGTCATGGATAATAGTTGTTGGAAGTGTCCATTAAAGAATTAAACATTGTCAACTGTTAAATTAAATAAGCGATTTATTAGACAATAGTACTAATGCCCATTTTTATTTATCCTGAAGCGCAACTTGGGCTGTAACAATGTCATCTGGATACATTTGGGTAATGTAATCAATCAAGATGGAATCACAATTCGAACTGTGCAGCGCTTTACAAGTTCCGAAATGATTTTTTTGTCACATTCAACAGCATGATCAGAGACTCTCCAGTTGTCAAGCATGTGGATAATTTGGTTCCTGGAATTAGGATTATCCATCTTTATCTGGTCAATTTCAGCAGTTGTTAAATGTAAATTAATTCCAAGTGTTTCCCACTCTGCACCAATCTTTTCCGCCATTTTAATCAGCGAAATATCCGAGAGAATACCTACAAGGAAAATATAATAATGAATTATTCAACTGAATAACATCTACTTGGTAATATGAAGTTTAAACATGCAAGAAATTATTCGGATAAAAAAGAAACATGTATAATATATGTTTAACATGTGAATCTAGACGGGACTGTCATTCGGGGATCGTGCAACAAGCGTTTGAATCACTAATAGACCGGCCGTTGATAATAAAATTGAGAAATATCAAACATTTTACTGTTTGTATAGCAAGTTCGTACACTTGACCAAACAGAGCATGGAGGTGATAAGTGTATTTGGTTATACTTAATTGCACATTTTCAATGTGTTTAATTGATACGATTAATTACAGAAGCTAATTATTGACCATTATTGTCATTAATATTTTTAAGTAGTCTAAGTACGTGTTTGTCCTTCCCAGTCTTGACAGTTGCTTGAAGCATGTAATGCTATAGTGTGGTGTTCTTTTTCAATAACAAATCTATTTTTCCTTTTGTATCATTTCTATTCCGAACAAACTGGCCCAAAAGTAGTTTTAAAACACTTTTACAAGACATCAAGGCACCCACGAGATAAACCACATCGTGGTATGGTACAAACATGTAAAGGTAATCTTACGTACCATCATAGAAATCTAAAAACCGCCTTGCCTCAAATTCCATATCATCCAGTTGGCAAGTATTAAGAGCAGATGTAATGACACCAATCTTGAAAGAAAAAACATCAAATGTAGACAAAATACAAACGTGTTAATAAAATCAATAAAACGAAGAACAGACAATGATGAAGATAAAAGGATCTAACAAATGTGTGTTGAACCAGATTAAAAGATAGTGATATTGCAACCCTGGGCTTATCAAACCCCGTCATCACAATATTCTTGATAAGTATGATGTCTCCGTATCCAAAATTACCCTGGTTATATTTGACGTCCCTTACTTCCATGTTCCTTTCGTTCTTATCTTTGATTTAATATCTGAATTGACGGTTTCATAGTGGCTTAGAATATATGGTTATTGCTGTCTCCATTAATATGCTATGGAATAGCTTACTCTCATTACGGAAACATTATGCAACGAAGGAAGCTGCTGACAAATAAATTGATGTCATTGTGACATAGTAACACTAGGCTTATCAAGGCCGTCAAAAAATTTATGGCCGTCATCAAATGTGACTTACTTCCAGAACATCCGGTCTCAGATTCATGATAGAAGTCCGCGCACGTGTGATTTAACTTACCAGGTTTTTACATTTTGTTATTTTCCTAAAAAGATTGGGAATGGATATAGACTGGCATATTTGTTTTTACTGGAAATAACAACTCCTATCAACCAGGGATGGGGCAACTTATGAAATATATATTCAATGGAATACTCAATGAAATATCTTTAGGATTTTTCTTGTTGCAATATTAAAAAAACTTACTTTGTTTATTGATTTCTCTTTTTCTCTTATCCATAGCTTTAAAAATTCTTCATATTTCTTCCGACTTGTATCATATTGGTAATCCCGATCTATTGTCTTCTTTAATTTCCGGACTTTATTTTCAGTATCCAAGCAATGAACGAATTGATCCCATGCTTCTTCTTCGCATTCTTCTAACGTAAATTTCAAAGCAATATACTTTATCAAAGCGGTCACTAAAAGAAGAAATGGAAAAAATGAAAATTATTAGAAATAACTTTAATGGACCTCGGTGACATGGTAGTGGTGCGTAAAGTACGTGCCTATGAATCACATGCCCCTCACCGCCTAAGTTTCACAACTTGGTCAGACCTTAAAGTCATATAAGTACGTGGTTTTCTTCGGGTAGTCAATTTTCCTCAACCATCATAGTTGGATATAAATATCTCTGATATAACTGAAAAATCTTAGCTTTGGCTAAAATATCATTAGTCTACTATATTGAGTAACGGGTTTTAGCATTTGGACAATATTAAAGTGGGTAATTCAATGGGTTCGTGATGTGTTTTTCATTTCGTCCTGTATTGTTATTTAATTTTATACATATATTTTATTGTTATTCACAAACCTTTGGTCTCGAGTTTAAACTTAGTATTGTACGATGAAGACTTTTTTGAAACATCCTAAAAAAAATATAATAAAATGTATCGAATATATCATTAACAATTTTAATGTATTTTACCACACTTTTGTGTACAATATATTATCTTTGAATCATATTAAATTCTAATTAATTGAAGCCTTCATTATGGGTGAGTAGATAAACATCTCCAATCAATCCAGAAATAGTGAAGTTTTAGTCGATATATTTTGTGAAACTTCTGCTGTGCTAATGTTTCAGAAAAGTTTCCATCTCTTTATTATTGTGCCAATATGATAATGTATTTGGTTGTCGGGTTTGAAAGGTTATTGAAAACCTAGATTTATAAAGGCCCTCAATAAGTATGATGTCTCTATACACAAAATATTCCTTCATTAATTTGTAAAATATTTTACGACCCATAATTTCATGTTTCTTTCGTTCTAGTTTTTGAATTAACATGTTGTATGTGTAGGTAGCAATCCTCCGGATCAGCCAGCCTCACTTCCCTGATGGCAGTTCGCGTGTTTAACTTTGTCAGTTTTCAAACCTTTTCTTTGCTTTTGAGATTTTGCTCTGAAATGAATCGATGTGTTTGCAGTTGATTAAGCCCGATCTTACTATGCAGTTACCTTTATAACATCGACTTTCAATAACTGAAAATAACTCCAAAGAAATCAGTTATTATTGGCTAGTTTGCCGGTTTTCAATTTTTTACTTTTCACTTTGGTTTGCGAATAGTTGTTTTAACATGGATAGCACACCTGTATGTTGTGTTTGATTCGTTACATATTTCTTTATTCCGTCTTTTTAAATTATTTATGGTTATAATGAGTTGATGATAGCAATAACATGAATGCATAATCTTGATACCTTTAACATAAACTCATCCTTCAACTAAATTTTTCATTATCAACTACCTGTTTCTCCAAATACAAGCATAACTGGTCCTTTCGTTGCTGCATAAATGACCCATTCGAATCATCAACCTTGAACTGCAAATAGCCTCGATAATATTGCTCCTGCTTTTGAATATACAAATCTCTGACACTCAAATGACAAGATAAACAATCTTGATAATTCTTCAGGAAGCGCAATGAAGATCTAGGCAATTCTGCAGCTATATTTCCAGAACACCAAAAATGAATATTCTCGCCTTCTGTTACACAAAATTCCCTGCTCGGAGCTGGGCCATCCGAATATCCATTATCAACTAAGTCGTTCGCGTATTTTTTCTTATTCTCTGTAGCAACACAAGCTATATGTGTATCATTCCAGTTTGAATTTTTCTGCTTACATATTACTTGAACTTTTGTCTCATTGCTGTGCTTCACCATTTCATTAGCTGAATCAAACACTAAAATATTTGGTGTATGGCTTGGCAACGTTAGTCCAATTAAACTGAAATGTAAATGTGTTTAAAAAGTTTCAAATATGTATCTACTGTAGGGACCACTCTGTTTGTGACAGTGAAATACTCTTCATTTCCATAGAAAATCAAATAAATTTGAATAAAGATTGATATTTTTCACTTAGTTATACCTAGTCGTAATAAGAAATCTGTATGTGCATCAGCGATTAGTACAGAATATATCTACACAGGGTAAAACATTGACGCCATGGGAATTTTACATGTTGAAACACAAGGCAAATGGCTGATTCTGTTGCGCATATGACGTAAAACGTCACTAAGGACATCACTTCCGGTGCAAGCTTTACCATTTGTGCCATGAAAAATCCACATAACGCCAATATTGTCCTTTCTACAGACATACTTTATGACAATCGAGGATGCGCATACAGATTTCCTGTTCCGTCTAGGTACAAGTAAGTGAAAAATATCAATCTTTATTCAAATTTATTTAATTTTCTATGGATATGAAAAGTATTTCACTGTCATAAACAGGTGGTTCATACAGTAAATATTGATAATTCAAGATTATTATAAGATTCTTAAAATATTCAAATAATTTAACAGCAAACTTACTATATGAAGTTTCATTGTAACAGATGTTAATAGTTGCCATGCAATCTACAATATACACAAGCCTGTATTTATATCAAAGTAAGGAGAAAAAAATATCTCGCATAACACGATAAATGGTATTGCAAGCGAAGTAACAGAAAAATGAAGTTTTTTCCGGACACTCACATATTACTGAGGGCGGATGTACAAGTAAATGTAACTTAACGTTAGTTGCATAGACCTCAGTAGAGACGAACAAAGTGTGAATAGGAAATACATATCAGTCCATGTTCAGATCATAATAAAAAAACAGTATAACTAGAAAACTTAGTTAAAGAGGTGAACTTTTATTAGGAAAGTGAGGCCGGATGCTACGGTGTTTAGCTGTCGATAATAAAAGAATCGCAATAAAGTTTATCCATTAATATCTGTATGCTGAATTTGATCTCTGTAACATTTTTATAGAAGTCAATGAAGTTTTAACTTTAACTTTTGTTTCACTGTTTGGTTCGTAATACGTCAAGTACCTTTCCATACAAAGAAATAAGCGGTCCCATTATATGTAGACTAGTATGTGTAGCTTTGCATGTACAGTCCAACCTGCCTTAAAGACCACATCTATAAAAGGGCAACCTGTTGATAAAGGCCTAGAATTATATTCCAATTGTTCATCATTGATATTAGTTGAACCTGTATATAAAGGTTACTCGCCTATAAAGGCCACTTTTACTAGTTCCCTTAAGTGGCCTTGATAGACAGGTTTGACTGTATTTAAATGCCACTCGTTTTTCTGGCTGGTAATTGCATATCGGTATCATTTTGTATTGCATCTTATACTCACTTAACATGAACTCAACTTGCTATATCAAGGCAAAGTAATACAGTCAAACCTGTCTATAAAGGCTTCCCAAGGGTGAAGGTGACCTTTATGGGGAGGTGCTTTTATATACAGGTTCAAATAACATGAATGAAGAACAATTGAGATATAATTTTACTGGCCTTTATAAGCAGATGACCCTTATAAGATGTGGCGTTTATGACAGGTTGAACTGTAGTAACTTGAGTGATTTTTATTAAGGGCTGTAGCTATAGGAAGATCAAATAATACCTTAAGAAACGACTGAAAGACTAAACGTTTTTGGCATTTGTTTTCTGTTTAAATAGCGTGCTCAGTTTTACGAAAATGACAAAAAGTTTAATTGGGATCTGTTTTCATATATGTCCAATTCCTGTTTTATTTGAGAAAGTATCCAACTACAAGATTTTCAATATACCCAAGTGAATACCGTGGTAAGTGGCGGACAGTTACCTAGTCATGCAAGTAAAACACAATTGTTAGAAAATTTGAAATAATGGTAAAATTTTATAAAAATAAAACTTACCGTATATTGGAAACACCAGCTGGAATGGTAATATACGCTACCTTGTCTATTATCTTTTGATCGGCAAATTTCCATTCTCCGTCTCTTTCTTTATAAACTGAATTAAATCTATCAGAGTATCCTAAAATTGAATGAAGAAATCTGTAACGCAATGAAAGCTTAACAGAACAAGCTTTGTGATCACCAAATCCAATGAGAACACACATACAACTTATTCGATGTTATAATCATTTTTAAAGAAATTTGGAAATATTCTCTTCTGGATCAGTATATCAATTTACAATATAGGAATACATGTTTCGTATTGAAATTAAACGATGAAAATCCAGAGGTGTTGGCCCGGAAATACATGTATTAATGTATTGTGAGAAAAAAAATGATATTTTAGATGAAATGCTATAAATGAAATGTATCCTGTTAAATAATAAAATCCTTATTGAACTGATATTGTTAAAGCTAGGAACAAATGGTTATAAGCGGGGCGAACGCCTTGTATAATGAGTAAATGCCCATTACTGTGGAAACATTGATATTATAGCATTGCAGAGACACAACCCCTTTACCTTCAACCAATTCCGAATACCTCCGTATAATAAACTTTGAAAGCACAGAATACCTTCAAGAAAAAGTAGAGTAGCTGTATAGGAGCCATTGAAGTTTCCTGTTGAATCCGAATTGGCTGATAAAGTTAGGATTTGTAAATATTTATGTAGTGAAAATGGAAGAAAATGGATTTGATTTGTTTGGGTCATAGTGCAATTTGATACCACATTGAAGGTCATTCTAGTTATATCGGTGCAATTAGTTAAGAATGATAGAGGAATCCAGAACAACAGTATATGAAATACATTTTACAGAGAACTTGGAGTTTGGATTTTATAGATAAATTGATCGTTGGAGAATTATACCAATCAATTAGTTAAAATATTTACCCATATTTCCGAGACCTTGAACTTTCAAATGAAATTGGTTCTCTGTTGAAGTACAGCAATCAATTGAAATAACTGCAGTTGAATCCATCACTTGGGAAAGATTATTATGATTTTCTTTTGCTGACTTTAAATCAGTTTTGGGAACAGTATTCAACTGAAAAATATAACTAAAGTTGTGTTACGTGGTTTAAAAACGTAAAAGGGATGTTATGCAATCCAAATCATTATATTCAATTCGATTGATACAAATTTGTAGACAACAAGGGTTTTAACGTATTCAAAAACTGCAATACTAAGCACTACTGTAAGAAAGAATATAATTTTGTATGTTTTATCTGCACTATATATTTATCGATGATAATAAAATTAAAACAAAATAACACATATGGTTTCATAATATGTGATGAATAACATTTACATGCCAAATAGTCGATCATGAAGAAAATGATACGTATTCAAATTTTATGAAACTTGCCTTTCAATTGATCACTGATTTTTACACAAACATATCGGTCGATGTCAACATAACAATAAAAAAGCAAAATAAAGTTTAAAACTCACAAACTAAGCTAAACAAGTTGAATTCCATCATGGAAGAGAAAGCCGAGTGGTTCGGAAAACCAAATATGTACTTCTCGGATGTCACATGCAATATCTAAATTAAGGATTGAAAGCACCAGGGAAAATGGAATTGTTTAGAGTCCTTCAATACCGTTATATAGTTTATGGTCTATTTATGTGTTTGATTTCCTCTGCAATATATAGGTTTGTTCTCGCTGTCAGTGGCTACTACTTTTTACATATTTTTTCAGCTACTATTTGAAGTTTTTATAACACTTTTCTATATGACCACATGACAGAAACATTAACTAATCAACTCGACAATATTTCTATTCAAAAAGCGAGTTTTAATCAAATGAAATGTAACCTAGTAATTTGTAACTTCATAAAAGAAAAAAATACACAACAAAACAAACACGAACATACCACAACAAACGAATGTTCATAGCGACAAATTTCCTATACACTTACCCTTAAAGAAACTTCAGTCGGTTGTTTGAAAACAGAGTCAGGAAAGACAACACTGACATCTTTATCCCCGATACACTTATAATTCATGCCGTCCTCTGAAACCATTATTCTTTCTGATTTAATCCTTGTTACAGCAATAATCTTTAAACTTTTAAATTTCTCGATTTCAAAGCCGGTAAAATTTACTGCCTATAATCCGACCAAAAGAATCAATTAAATTAAATAAAAAACATACCAATCAATGTCAAAATCACAATGCGAAAGCAAAGTAAAAAATTTAAAACTGGCTAATTACGTTAAACAGGTGAATGGCCACCATGGCAGTGAGACCGGGTGGTCCATAATAAGCACTTCCTGTTTAGCTAGCTACACCAGCACGTTTGAGATTTAGAATGAACTTTAGGACTTCAAATATATCCAAAATTATTTGGGATACAAAGACATCATACTTAGCAACAAAATTGTAATGACATTCATAAAACTTAAATGATAATCAAAAGGCATTAGCAATACAATGATGGAATAAAGAAAATTGTAGCCGAAAATATGTATATGGTAATAAATGAAACAAAGGTAAATATAAACATATTAACAGATATTGCGCTGTAGTTGTCATTGAAAACATAATTGTCGACTGTTGTTACAACAAAATAATAGTTTTTTCGAAATTAACATTCAAAATGTGTCAACTTAATATACAATGTAAATGTTGGGTTTTAGCTCGATATTTTATATATCCTATAACTTTTATATCTAAAATTGTATACATTTTCCAAAATAAAATTCCCTCAGAAAAGCCAACTTATTCTGCTGTCCTGTACTTTATTATTGGCGATAATTTTTTATCTATTGCAGTAAAATTTGTAAAGCATATTTGAAAGCTGAATTTGTGTCTGTAGAAAAACTGAAATAATGAAATTGACTATTTAAAAGCGTTTTTGATTTTTATATATTTTCTGTTTTTTAAGATTAAAAATTTAAAATACAATAGCATATACCAAAGCTTAAAAGTAATCACTTATCGGTGAAAACGTAACAATTACCTTACATATTTTTAACATCATCAATGAACCACTTTGTCATTTTACGTACTTGTAGAAAGTTGGGAAACAGGTTTTAATACTATACTTTTTTTCCCGTGTTTTATTTGATGCGTTTTTGTTGATATATTTTTTTGTGGCTCTAGTAATTGCAATGAAAATTTAATTTTTGCAACACCTTTATATCTTCATGAAAACATAAAGTTTGAAATAAAAGTGTGTGAAGAATTATATAACATAATATTTCAAAAAAGTGTACAATTTTTGGTTCATTTTATTTGATGCTGTAATTTCTGAGTATTTTTAACAATAGCATGCTATAACTTTACATTTGAGAAATGAAAATAATGGAAGATTTCTGAAAACGGTCATCCTCTCAGTATGTTTGAGTGTAGGTACATACTTTGAATTTCAACTTATTTTATCTACTTACTTTCTTTTCTGTTAGAATATAAGTTTCCAAAGTTTTTATCTGTTTCCATTTTCCTCCATTTATTGACACTTTAACCGACACTTCTCTATTATCTTTTCCACCGTGGCAGTGAGGAATATACACTCTTAATGGGCGCTGTTAAATGCAAAATTTAAGTTAGAAAATAAAGATTATCTTTTTTCAAATGACGAAGAATATAAGATTATAAAACGCTTTTAAACATAAATACTTTTCCTTTAAAGTAATTATAATGTTATAATATTTATTGTTGTTTTCAATTTTAAATTGAAAGATATTTGTAAGTGCTTTGAATTTTTAAAAACCTTGTTTTTATACAATCACTTTAGCAACAAATGAAATTCAAACATTGCGTTTTACATCTAAAAGTTCGGTAACCTGTGCTTAATATATTAAAAAGTCAAATTTAAAAAAAGACATTTCTTTAATAAGAAAAAGTGTTATTCAATAATAGAAACTGAAAATGCCATATTTTTTGCCAAAGGGACCATTTGCTATGAATAAGTATGGCTAAAATGTTTTAGTCCAAGTCAGTTGGAACTAGATATCGTTATTTTAATGTTTTGTTGTGAATACTTTCGAAGAAATAAAATATAGTCTTACTTCCAAAATACATTCCTTATGATTATATGTCTGGATATTAACCATCAAACTGCAAATCTGTTCCTCGTCACTGATACACTCTCTTATGTTGTATTCATTGTGTCCAGAACTGGAACAGCACAAATCGTCTTTGGTTATCGCACCCGGTATAGCACAAACAACACAACAAACATCGTCATTATACTCGTCAATGAGGTTTTGCTCCTGTATCTCATATCTGAAACAATTGCCATGGCACTGTAGTGTTGAAATTGTTACAGTGTATATACATTTTAATAGACAAAAAGACATTGAAATTTTTTGTCTCATTTGGTTGATTGATTGAATGGAGTTGTACGTCCCAGTAAAAATACTTCACTCATATCGAGACGTCACCAACTATAGGTGAAGTGGTTAACATTTTGACCTTTGTAGTGCGCTCAGGGGATGTGACGGGGGCATCGGTATTTAAGGTACCGAAAAACCCCATGACTTTCATTCCTAATTGCTTAGTAGTCACTATCTTGTTTCAAGTCTTGTACATACCGGGCTGGGGTTCGAACCCACGACATTCCATATACGAAGTCAGTACTCTATTATTGACCTACCGTAGTTGTAACTGTCTTACTTGAAAAGAAAATTGTACAAATACACCGATTAAATCAATATTTTGCTGATTATATGAAAATGTTGTCAAATCATGATAAAAGAATAAAAAATTATGTTTCGAAATTTAAAATGTTTCAATTGTCCTGTATACAGTGAAAATTAAGAAATGCTGATTCAAGTTCGTTTTGGTAAAATAAAAACAGACACTGATGAAACCGTGGAAAATTGTTTTAAATGGTCTATTCAAAGAAATTCAGGTTCATTTTCAATGTGATTTATAAAAAGTTTCTTTACAACGTTATATGCCAAATGGTGTTTGGAGTATGTGATTCATAACATTATAATACAGTTTATTAGATTAACCTACATGAAAGGCTTCCAATTGAGTGGATTCAATCTTCTACGTTCTTTGTCTTCCTCTTCCTTCCTCTTTGTTTCTTCTTCTTTTCTTTTTCTTCTCTCTTCCTCCTCTCTTCTCTGCCTCTCCTCCTCTTCCCGCTTACGCCTTTCCTCCTCTTCTCTCCTCTTTCGTTCTTCCTCTTCCCTTTTTATTCTTTCTTCTTCCTCTCTTCTTTTGATTTCTTCCTCTTCCAGTCTTTGTTTTTTTCCTCTTTTCTTCTTCTTCCTTTTTCCTTCTATCTTCCTCTTCCCTTCTAAGTCTCTCTTCTTCCTGTCCCTCTTCTTTTGTTCTTCCTCTTCTAGTCTACGCCTCTTTTCCTCTTCTTCTTTCTTTTTGTCTTCCTCTATTTTCTTTTGTTTTTCTTCTCTCTCTTTATCTAATCTTTTCTTTTCCTCTTCTTCTTTCTCAACTTCCTCAAATATTTTTGCATTGAGTGTCCATTTCTTTAGAAGTTCATGTAGCATATTTACGTCAGTATTGGAAATTTCTGATTTGTCTTTTAAATCATTCAAAAGTGACATGGCCTTATCTATTATGGCTTGTAAACTTTGATTTTGTTTTGCATTGTTCGATTTATTTAGTATCTTTCCCAATGTTTCTTTATGTCCTGAATTCCTAGAAAATAACGTTTAAATTAGACAAATTTATATATTTGCATTTAAAATTGATTTTTAGATTGATGTTTTTCGTCATGAGTGTTAATACAGAAAGAAATAAGAAAAATGGTTTTGAAATGTGTTTAATGAGGCACATTTAAAATGATAACAAAAAAGCTTACAACCTTTGATTGAATATGTTGACCTAGCCGGTCACTATGAAGTCTTTAATACAACTTTAACGATTGATAATTGGTTAACTCCATGTCCATATTTATAGGGTTTTCTAAGACATGGATAAGTATGTTTGTTTTTGATAATTCTTAAAATTTTAATTAAAATTGTTTAAATACACACTGTGTTCATTGTGTAAAAAGTATCTTCAAGAAATAACGACAACTAGTAATCACTAATATTAATGTTTGATTAATTAGGACGTTTTGCTATTGTTTGCAAAATGATCACAAGTGTTTCGGCCAGACTCAAAGTTGGAAACGTTGAAACTTTTAATGCTATATTTCAATCAATCTTGATAAATTTGATTATTGATTTATTCTAATTAAAAAAAAGATAAAACATGAAATTCATTACCATTTGCCGACAAATGTAGAATTCCAATCTTCACCTATGACATTTTTCGTGTTTTGATATTGGTTAAATGTCCCAGTGTTAGTTGAGTTTTCTGCTAAAAATAAATTTTAAAAGTTACTGTATATTGTATCTTATGGCGATTTTATCATCCCTCAATGGCTTTTCTTTAAAACGGCAATAAAATATTTTTCAAGAGAAATAACAGAACTTTAACAATGAGAGGAAATTCCATCATCGGTTTCTTGGCACCGTACATTTTTCTTGTTTCTTGGGTATGCAATCATCAAAATCAGACATACTAGTTCATGTCCAAATCACAATCCCAAAGCAAAGTAGATACTTGTAAACTTGCAAATTAAGATAAATACGTGAACTTGCACGTGGGAACTAAAGTCGTCCGGTGCTCTGGAAGGGTAAGCAAACCCTGTTAATCTAGCTACATCCGCAACGTATGTGTAAATAGTTATAAACGCAACAATAATTTGCACTTATGACAATTTGACCAACCATTTAAAGCTCAGAAGCTCAGAAATGCTAAACCAGAGGCAACATATCAAAACATCATAGCCAATTGATAACCTAAGCACTAAAGTGTATATATGAACAGAAATACCTACCTCGGAGTTGGTTTACAAGTTTCACCATCGCTTTTTGTTTATCTTTTAGCAATTGTTCAGTCTTTTCTCTCAAAACCAGCAACCTTTTATATAATATTTCGGCATAATCATGTATTTTTGTTATAGTTTCAATTGATTTCATAATAATTTTCTCCGTTTCTTCGGTATTTTCTGTCAACGAATACACAGAATCTCTCTCTTTTATGAAGTTATCAATTTCAGTTATTCTGTCTTCAAGTTCTTGTAACTCTGATTTCTTTACATCTTTCTGGTCATGGATTTTATCGTCAACGTTAAAACTGCTACCAGCTCCCATTTTGACCCTCCCGAACTTAAATTCAATCTACCATCTAAACAACGATAATTACAATGTTAGTATTTACAAAATTGACCGATGTTCAAATTACTATTTGTATTAATTATATATTATACGTTTTAATTTTACAGCACTAGATGGCCATTTCGGAATATAATTCTTCATCAGAAGTGCTTGGACCAAAATTATGAAACCAATTTTTTTCAGATGGAAAAGATACCCAAAGGACCAAAATAATTTTTTATCAATTTTAGCTATTGAAATACTTTGCATGAGGGAATATACATTAGTTTACTGTTTTGTTTTTGCAATATGTGGATACTGGGCAACAATAGAGAAATATTCAACCCCTATCACAGTATCCTAAGGCAATTTTTACAGATCATGTTGTCTATTCTAGAACAAAAGAATGAATTATTTGCTTTCTTGACAAAAGGTGATATATTTCTTCTGATTTTCATTTCTTTCAACATTGCAGAATTAACTATCTAGATATGAATAAAATAATGTTAACTTGGGAGTAAAATCATTCCTTTCACCTACCATCTCAGTTACTATCCATTTTGCGCTTAAACAATTAGATGGAAAGTTGACATTGTTACAATAAAAATCCATAATAATCCATGTCCGAATTACAATCCAGAAGCTAAGCAAAAACTTTGCAACTGACAAGTTAGGCTAGACACGTAAACTTCCCCCAGGGAAGTGAGGCCGGGTACTCCGGAAGGGTAAGCATCTCCTGTTTAGCTAGCTACATTAGTCGTGTGTGTAATCAAAATTGTGTGAAAGCAACATGGAACTATGGAACATCAAATATATTCAGGGCAATCCTGGACACACAGACATCAAACTTATCATCAATACTGTGATGACGACCATAAAACTTTTAGAGGGCCTTGAAAAGCCTAGGCTTGCAATATCTCTGGGCCAACAATTAATTTGCAAGCAGCCTGCTTCGTTGTACAAAGTCGTCCCCGTAGTGGGAACAAGCTCTACCATAGCGTATTGATTGGGAAACAAATACACTATAAGCAATAAATTAAATAGTATGGCGTTGCACTTAGACAATGTTAAATCAAGTAAAAAGGGAATAAAAATGTTATCAGTCTAATTACAGAAAATATGTTCAATTATCGATTTTTGCGGAGTGAAATTATCGACAGGCATTTTGTTTTCTGTATATGTGTACATGTCATTTGTAACTATAGGCAAACAACATTGACATGTCTGTTTGACCTTTTACTGGGAATATTCCATACGACAATCACCAAATGCATGTCTAATGGATAGAAAACGCATTTAATACATTACCAACATGTTTCCCCACCAAGTTTATAAAATAAACATCTGTGTTACTTAAATTAATGAACTAATCCATAATAAGTATTTAAATTTAAAAGTCAAGCGGACAGGTGAATGTTGTTTGACAAAACAAAGATTACGTAAACCAATACTTGTGCTGTTTACATTAGGTTTTTACTCATCACTGCTTTTGAATTAAAATTGAGATATTTTAAATAAAACATCAATGAATTGGAAAACTGTTGATATTGACATTTAATCGGGTTTAAAATTATTAACTTTCAATATTTTTCTTTTTCTTTATTGGAAAGTAAGAAACACGCCTAGTTTATATACAAAATCAGGTTTATAAATATAGCTTCATACAAAGTTGTCTACTATCAATAGCTTAAAAATTCTATTAATATTGCTTTATGCCTGATGTATTAGTTTGATGTTTAATGTTGCGTTTCTAAAGTTGTATTTGTTTCGATGTTTGATGTTAGTCGTTGCTACGGTTTTTACTAATTCGTTCGGTTACAAATTACTTCATTGTATTTTTATATTTCGTCAAACAAAGAATTTGGACACATAGATTGTTAATATTTTTGCCAATTTCTGAATTTCGAAACCAGTAGGCGTATTTACGCCGTAATGGTTGTCCATAAATTAATTCCAATTTATTTGATGATCAAACCATCAGACATTTTCAAATCGGTCAGGCCCCTCAAACAAAATAAGATCTTTTTGGTTATTTATATATTATTTTATACCATACCTTAGCTATAGCTATTCACACAAATAATAAAAAACCCATACCGATCCATGTCTAAATTGCAATCTCAAAGCGAAGTAAAAACTGACAAATTCAGTTAAACCATAAACTTCTACCAGGGAAGTGAGGCCGGATGATAACCAACACACCAGAAATGACCTATACACAGGTAACTTGATGTCAGCTATGGCTGTAGCTATGAGAAGGAATTGTATTGCAAAAATAGATGCAAAACTAAAGTATACTCCCTTGGTTAAAGATAATATGTTCCTTTAGATATCTGTTCAACACCTTGACAAAATTTTGGTGTAACAATTTTGGTCCAAGCACTACTAATGAGGAATTGTATTTCGAAAAGACTGTCTAGTGCTATAAAATTGCAACTGGTATATGTAATAAAACATTTAATTTAGACCTGGTGGTTTAAATATTAATGACTTCTATTTTATTTAAATTTATATTTACTGTATAATAAATACTTGATTACATATTTGAGGTAATTGTTTAGATTCTAGGCTAATGATGAAAAAGTACTCACGAATATAGTGAAGATGAAATTTCCTTCATTGCTGAATTACATTTTAAGCTACCAATCACAACCGTTATATATCGGTTTTGATTTTAACTTCCTTGTTCATTCAAACTAGACCATTGATCTATCAGGGCGGCGTCATTAACTCTTTAATTTATATAGAAGTTTGAAATGAATTCAATGACGAAACGTTATTCAATCGATGTGCTTTGTTGATGCTTGGTTTTATTTATTTAAACAGTCTCCATCAAACCAAATAACATAATAGCATATATATATATATATATATATATATATATATATATATATATCCATGCTTTGTAACTATAACAAACAAATGTTTTGTAATATTAACTATACAGTATTAGAACGTGTGACATTTTGGGAATTAATATGACAAGCTATATTAGCTACAAATTCTCCAGACCAAAACTAATCTTCATCCAAGATTAAATGTTATTCCTTATTATTATAATTTGATTCATTGCCATTTCTTGTCAATTTTAATCAAGTTGCTTACATATGAATTGATAACGCAGGAATTTCAAGCCTAGGCGGCTGATCAAGGCCGTTACAGTTTTATGGCTGTCACATCACATTATTGTTGATAAGTATGTCTCCATATACATTATTTCCATGTTCTTTTCAATCTCAATTTGGAATTCAAAATGTAGGTGTAGCTAGATAGACAGGAGCTAGACATCTTCTTATCTAAGAACACTAGGGTAGATGAAATTCGCATATCCTCTTAACTTAAGAATTATAAGACGTCATCTGTAGATAGATTTAACAACTTTCTTCATAAATGCTGCTTCAAAGGAATCAAACAAATCGGCAAGCAATAGTGCACATTTTGTGCTCATAGGTATACTTAAGCACCCTGCCTCACTTCCCTGGTGAAAGTTCGTGTTTAACCTAATTTGTCAGTTCCAAAGTTGTTACTTTGCATCTGGATTGCAATTCGGACATGGATTAGTATATGTTTTTTACTTAAACAAGTAACTTATTTGTCACAGTATATAGTACAATCATTTATGCTTTTATTATGTTATCGTTTAATTCATGGCGCGGCGTGTCCCTGATTGCATTGCCTATTCAAATCTCAATTTCAAGTCCTTGTTCACACTGGTACATTTGCATTGTGTCACTAAAGACATGAAAGCTACTTGACCGAGTGGTCTAAAGCGTGTGCTTATGGATCACAGTGACTAGCACCGCCGATGTGCGAATGCCGGTCATATCCTAGTGCGAGTAAGTTTATCAGTTCACTTGAAGAAGGTTGGCAATTTACTGGATACTACGAACTTAAATGGCTATACCAGTGTTAAGTTTGCAGCATAAGATTGCCGTTTCGGATTACAAATTCTCATCAGTAGTGCTTATCCAAAAGACCAAAATATATTTAATCAAATTAACCAAAGAAATAAGTTGTATGAAGGAGTCACACATTAGTTTTTGAAGATTTTCAAATTTTAACTAGCAGGAAATAGAAGATAGTATATTTCGGACAGTACAAACCTATTGCCTACTGTGTTTGTTATGTCCTGGGGGAAACATCCACCAGGAGAGATATCGGTTTAGTGGTTTAAATTACAGATTGTACCAGTGTTAAATTCACAGCACTGTATATTGCATGCAAGGTGTGGTTTCTATAAATAGGCCCTTTTTGTGTTGGTCCGGGTCAAGTTTATTACCATAAGGCGTTGGTTCTCTTGACACATACTTAATTTGGTTCGTGGCAATAATATAACCATAAGGTTCCAGTTCTCTTGACATAACGTTTCTTTTATACACCTAACCGAAATAGTTATCAAAGATATTTCCGCTGTTTTCCTGAATCTTTATGAAGCTTATTAAATCATTTTTGGTGGCATCGTTAAGGTCAATGTTAATCTTTCGGAAGATCTGTACTGTAGTTGGTTATTATGAAATGTGCTGATGTGCATTGAAGATTCATAATTATGAACCAATGGAGATTTCCAAATAAAATAAAATCAAATCAATTGGAGATTTCCGATACTGGGGGTGATGGTTAGCATTTTAGAAATTCTTGTCATGTGTGTGGTTCTGGTCAATTCATTTTTCAAATCAATATATTTACAATCATACTTAATTCCCTCCAATAAACTTGTTGAGGGCAACTGAAGATATTTTCCAGTAACTTAAGTTCAACTTTTCACCCATGACATCACTTGTTTGTTCTCTCTTGCCTTGACAAATTTGCGGGATTTTATTTGAGGTAATTAAAATAGAACGTTGAAACTTTAATAGACCAATAGGATTTGTGAAACTGAACATAGTCCTAGTTTGGGCCCTCCGACATTTCGAGGGTTAAAAAATTATAAATTAAAAACAAAGATACTATTTCATGTCCGAAACCACAATCCAGAAGTATAAGGAATAAACTTTTGATTTTATTGGGTGATAATTTTAGAAAAAATATGCATGTGACCAACTGAAATTATCACCCAATAAATTCAGTACAATCAAAGTTCAATTCTTAAATATAACTACATGTGTATATAACAAAGCCAAACAAGGATTTATGTTTTCAACATTATTTATTGCTGAAATGTTGACAATTAGAAACTATCTAACTTAAATGAAGTACAAGATGAAAACTGGCATAAGGCATGGAGCAACACTGCTTCCTTATTTATATATAATATTGGCACAATTAAAAAGTTGCATATTTTTATGATGCACTGTTCTTTGAAACACAAGAAGAATGTAAAGACATCAAATCAAGTTAAATTATTAAACACATATAATTACAAATACATGTTCATATTTTTTCAGCTGAATGATAAAACTGGAAGCAATGTGTAATCATAATAAATGGAAGTGTGATTTTAACTTGTAACACTGGAAGAGAAATTGATATATCATATTGATTATCAATATAACAATAAACATCACTACAGCAAACCTCGGGATTACACTTGACCCAGCAGACTCATGTTCTTGACTCTTGAAAATTGAATTTGGCTCTGGATTTTCTAAGAGAAGCAATTCCATCTGTCTTATGGTTAACTCCTAGGGTGAATTTGAAGCGCAAGTCCAAAGGTCAAATGCAAACCCTGGTTTTTTTTGGATACATTACAAAATTGTACCAGCTTTATATGAACCCAAAAACTGGATTTGTATTTCTATTTAGACAAAATTTTCCAATAAAGTTGTGGGTTGTATCAGATTCAGTGATCTTGTTTGAGTTGGTGCTTGTTAGATGATTTAGATGTACTGATATATATATATTGATTATTCTAATTCTTATTGCACTGGATATCTTGGCATTAGCTGATTAAATATATACAAATAATCTACAATGTTATTTACATATAAATCACAACTCAAATCTTAATGACAAAATTAATATACATTAATATTAATAAATCTATCTAGTATGATATCTTTCAGTTATAAGGTTTGATTCAGAAATAATACTTATAAGCTTGCTCAAGGTTTCCGATAATCTGGGCATAACATCATCAGATTTTAATTTGGGTACAAGTTCCAAGTCCTTTGCCATTATACCATTATAATTTCAGTTCATTAAAAAATTTCGAGATTATTCTCAAGCAGTTTTCAATTGTTTCCCATGTCAAAAGAAAGAAATTACTTTCTAGACAAGACATGGTTTAAAGTTTTAATATTTTTTTTAATTATGAAGGAGATTTTGAATAGTTTAGCATGGCCTGTCACAGTGAATAAGTTAATAAAATGCAAACTATATTCTACATTTAACTAGTGAAAAATAACAAAGTGATCAAAATATTATCACAGAAAAACATACTTTTATCTCTGTTTTAACCTTGATTGCACCGCCATCTACAGGCCTAAAGGGCAATAACCATAAGTTATAATCAAAGCACTATTAACACTGAAATTATGTCCTTGATTGAAATTGGTAAGGTTTACCCTCAAAACTTAAAATTCTTACCAGCAGTTGATTATGAATCAAATAAAAAAAACTGTTAGCACTGCACAATTTAACAATTGAACCATGATGGAAAATAAACAGATTTATCAGTCTATATTTAGCATAGTTAAACAGATGAACCTTAAAGACTTAATTTTAACAATGTTTACAGCCAATGAACAAAATACTTCAGACATTTAAAGCAGTCTTGTTTATAAACACAGAACAAAAAGCACTATGAAAGTTGAAACAACATAAAAACAACAACAGCAACATGCAGACTTGTACAACCTCTAACCTCTGAACTTAACATAATCCTTAAAAGTCAGAGTTCAAGTACTATATACAAATCAACCCTTGTATGCAAAATGAAGGGGAGGCAACTCCCCAATAACAGTAACATAAATTACATGAGATTCACAAATATGACAAAGTAATCAATCAACTCTTTTAAACAGGAAAAATTGATTTTACAAATATTAACTCTTCCTGTTAAAATGATTAATTGATAGCTTGATCCTGTTAAAATGATCAATTGATAGCTTGAAATTGACATATGAAATACAAACAAGAGGCCCATGGGCCTTAACGCTCACCTGAGGAACAGTACATATCTTATGCAGAGGTTCAATGGTCAATGACATTAATAAAAAAGAATATCAAAATTTTCAGCAGTAAGGGCCAATAATATGCAAGTATTTTTGCAAATTAATTATAATAATTATTATAATTATAAGGATGCTATATATAACATATTTAAAGTCTAGCTACAATATATAATATAAACAGCTAAAACATCTGTATTTTAAAATGTGCATTAGGTTAATACCTACAATATTCCAATATACATGCCTATACAAAGAGTTTATAGTTTTTGAGATAATTAACCATTTAAGTATTCATTTGCATCTATGACCTTGACCTTTGAACCTATAACCTTCATTCATATATCAAAATGATCGATAGGCTAATACCTACAATATTCTAAAATACATGCCTATACAAAAAGTTTATAGTTTCTGAGATAATTAACCATTTAAGTAGTAGTTTGCATCTATGACCTTGACCTTTGAACCTATGAACTTCATTCATTTATCAAAATGATCTTGTGCAAATGCCTACAATATTCTAATTTACATGCCTATACAAAAAGTTAATAGTTTTGAGATAATTAACCATTTAAGTATTCATTTGCATCTATGACCTTGACCTTTGAACCTATGACCTTCATTCATATATCGAAATGATCATTAGGCCAATACCTACAATATTCCAATATACATGCCTATACAAAAAGTTTATAGTTTTTGAGATAATTAACCATTTAAGTATTCGTTCGCATCTTTGACCTTGACCTTTGAACCTATGACCTTCATTCATATATCAAAATGATCGTTAGGCCAATACCTACAATATTCCAATATACATGCCTATACAAAAAGTTTATAGTTTTTGAGATAATTAACCATTTCAGTACTTGTTTACATCTGTGACCTTGACCTTTGAACCCATGACCTTTATTCATATATCCAAATGACCATTGTGCCATTACCTACAATATTCTGATATACATGCCTATACAAAAAATTCATAGTTTTGCAGATAATTAACTATTTTGGTATTCTTGGACATCTGTGACCTTGACCTTTGAACCCATGACCCTGATCTATGTATCAAATTGATCGTCATGTCAATACCTACAAATAACTGAAAATCCTACGCCATTATCACTAGAAATGTTAAAAAAATAGCATTTTTTATCAAAGGTCAAAAACTGGGACATGACCTTGACCTTCGACCTTGACATCAATTGGAAGAAAATTGCAAGACAAGATCAACAATGAAAACTCCATACAATTATCTTTAGCCGTTATAAAGTTATAACAATAAATGTCTCATTTTAAAAATTACGTAATTTTACGCAAAAAACGCGTAACCCATTTTTCGTCTAATTTTCATGAAAAACACAATTTTAATGTTCCCAGGTATGCTGAATCCAAATATCCAATCAAAATTTGCCTGCACCTTTTGGTTTCAGAGAAGAAGATTTTTTTGTCTTTTTGCTATTTTTAGTAACAGCGGCCATCTTGTTGGGCGTGGCCAAACCCCGAACACAATTTTGAAAGGCTGTTACCTAGGCATGATAATCACTAAGTTTCATCAAATATGGCCCAGTAGTTTTGGAGGAGAAGATTAAAATGTAAAGTTTACACACGACGCACGACGCACGACGGACGACGGACGGTGATAGATTGCAATAGCTCATCTGAGCCTTTGGCTCAGGTGAGCTAAAAAGCCATAACAATTTTGAAATCAATTGATTACAATAAAATGTCTGTATAATGAGACCTTTATTGAAGTAATTAAATTAATATTTAATACTTATAATATGCCAGTGTTAGACTTATGAAACTGAATTAACCTTTCAAACTCATGAAGGAACGTCAATGTATATTGTTTTGTTTTGCAAAAACATGTTTTATAAATAAAGATTTTTCTTGGGCATCTTATAAACACTCTTTAGAATGTTTTCTTGTAAATTAAGAAATCTAATTCATTGTGACAAATCAACTTTTGTTTTTTTCTTTAAATATTTAAGTAGAGTAATATTACAGTCATATGGAAAGAAATTTGAATTTTCGATAGCCATATTTAGTTAAAATCATTTTGCTGTAACTTACATAGTTCACATAGTCATTGCTTTTATATGTGAAATATGTGTCATTTTATACTACAAATGATTTCAAGAATAAAGCTGATCTTTATTTAGAGGGTTGTGCTATGTGATGCAGGAGCCCTGCAAGTTAAGTTTCAACCACCTCTGTTTTAATTATTAAGGCTTTCCATAAATAACAACAGATAATATAGTGTGGTTCTGCATGAGGTCTGCTAATCTTTATGTTTAGGCTTCCAATAAATAAAATTATAAAATATACATATAAGGTATATGTGTAAATATATATCTGTATAAATTTGGGTAATTATGACTATATCATTATGCATTTAATAATATATACACAATAGTGTGATTTGCCTCTATATCATGGTATTTTTTTTCTCTCCATGATAATGCCAGCATCCTAAATTTAGTTGAAATTCCACCTGTCTGAAATCTCAACATTTTAACTTTTTTCATTAGTTCTTCTTAGAGTATATATGACAATTAAGAAAGTATTATAGTTCTGACTTAAAAGTTAAGAGGTTTTCCACATTTACCGATACTTCAAATCCTGGATTCTGCAGAGTATTTGGACTTCTATGTTCAAATTTTACTTTTCAACTCTAGTTATGATTGTGTTTTTGAATGTGCAATCAAAATAAATCTTGAATAATGAAAAAATTTTAGTTTCTCGCTGCCTTGGAATACCATAATAAAACTTAGTATTAAATATATGAAACCAAAAAATCCTTTCCCCAAAATTAAAACTGTAAACCTCTTCATTTATGATAATATCATTTTAATAATTTATATTGAAAGATATTTTATAGTTTACCAGACATCCTAATTGTTAGCAGTTACTTTAAAACTATCATGAATCCAGATGAATATTGAAACATCTTAAACCAATTAATTTTGGGTATGATAATTTTTTTCAAAAGATCATTAAGGTATCTAAAAAGCTACAGTATGTGTAATTAATATAAAAAGTAAAACTTTTCATCAATTTTCACAATGACAGATCAATGTAGATGTTTTAGGTCCCTTGAGATAACAAAATTAAATGACAGCTGATAAAATTTCTTTGGTGAATAATTAAAATGGTCCTTTCTGTTAAATACAATCTCACCAAAAAAAATTACTTTGGTCTTTTTAACAAAACTTTTGACTCTTATCAACATGAAATCAAGTATTGGGGTTAGAAAGTTTCCTGAGTATATGAGCAGGGGGAAATATGTGTTTCAGTACATCTAGAAGCTGCATTGTCTTGTACATCAAATAAACCTCTGTGATTGATTGCATGTTTTATACTATATCAGCATTTTTTCAGCTATTCACAGCAAATATTTAAAATTTAGAAATTATCACCCTTTCCAAAAGACTTGTATAAATTTATGAGACAAAATGAACTAAATTAAACCAATTTTATTTCAGGACCCAGATATTTAAAAAGTCAATTAATAATTTAACCATAAATAGCAAATCACTTACGGTAATGATGTACTAACTGTGGGGTAATTAAAAATTAACTTTAAATTTTTTTGCATCTGGGCCCTAGTGATTAAAATTATAAATATCACTCATTGAGCTAACAAATAATAAGATGTAACATTTCTTTAGCAAGATTAAAAAGTAATTTAGGTATCTAATACAATTTTTTGGCACAATAAGGCTTAAAGCAGATAACACTACACAGAATACATTGTCACATTTGATTGGTTGATTGAACTGGTGTTAACACGTCAGTCAAGATTTCTTGCTTATATCTACATGTTGCATTCTAGAATGGTCAAGGATTCCACAACGAAAACCAATGAATCTTGAAAGTGAACATCTACACAGAGACAAGCACTGTAATGTGAAATCTAGCACTTTTGATCTCTCAACTAGAAGATTTTGTCATAATTGGAAAACATGAAGAAAATTCCTATATCATTACAGTCTACAGTAATATTTTTCTTTCAATGCCATTCCGAATACATAAAAATTCACTTCACTTGTATATATTTTGAACTTTTTTCCAACTATATGATAAATTTGAAATATTGGCAGTTTCTGACAAGATATTCATTTAAAACTTCGTATTTCTGACCTTTCGCACATCATTCAATCATTTCTATGAATTTGACATCATACCAGTTTTGATCACTATTGCTATTTTCCACAAATGTGACAACGTTTTCTGTGGTGAAAACACACAGAAGCAGTATACAATGACCTTGCCCTTTACAAGGGAAATAATTATAAAATAAACTTAAATAACAATTTTTCAATGCACCATGAAAAATCAACAAATGAATCTATTACTACAAAAATAAAATTAAAAAAAAAACTTTTCCTGAAACTAAACACTAGCCATTAGTCATTATCCAGTTTATCGAGATACATCAAATAAATTCTGTGTATCTCTACCTCTTTATTATTAATTTACAATGGACAACTTTTAACACCAGAGCAATTCTGAATATTTTTCCTCAAAATCTATTCAAGAACAAAAGGCAGAGAAAAAGTCCGAGTGAAATAAGAAAAATTCCATGCTAAAAAATTGTTAAATGCATGAAAGCTCTGTGTTGATACAGAATATAACATATGATACAGTCCATCTTATTCCTTAGTGATCATGGTAGCATTTATGGATTGACCCTTCTAGAATGTTTGTTGATTTATTAAACAATTACTGACATTACCCATATAAAGTCTAGCTTGATAATCACCAAATTGATCCTAGCATTGAGCAGTAACACTGAAATGTCTCTCCTGTTAGTTACAATATAAATCCTGCTTAGAGTGTTAAATATATATGTTTGGTAACTCCATTTGTACCTCATGGCTATATTTTGCAATCTTGCAGGTAAGTTTGGCATTGTACTTCAACTATGTCCAAAATCACCTTACATAAAGAAAGCATTGGATTGTTAAATTTTCCGTAACTTCACTATATCCTTTAAAAGAGGAGTTATCATCACTGACACTGATTTGAATTTGATCAGTTTTCCTCACTAAAAATGATATAATTTCACAGTAGTTCCCATAACAAAATGCACAAGATTAAAATCCTGATTCACAAAAGATGAAGCAGTTTAGAAAAAGAACATCGGCAAGATTTAATAGTCAGAATGTTGATGCAATTTACATTTCAACATCCACAGATCAGCAGATATTTACACTGAATAACAATTGAGAAGTTCCAGTGGATCTTGGTATTCTATTTAACATCCACAAAATAAGGTCTGGGTGGTGGATGTGATGAAATATAATGAAATATAATTAGTACAAATGCACATCCACACAACCAAGGATTCATTTGTGGATACTATGTAAAACGTACATGTGATGATCTGAGAAGTTTCAGTAGATCTTTTAAGTCCGGTTAGGCATCCACACAAGTCTGCTAAGAGAATGTGATTTCCAGAGTCAGGACTTGAAAATGTTCCCTTTCGTTTGGAATTCCATATACACATCCACACATTTAAGACTTTTAAGAGGATAGAGAATTTCCTTACGACGTCGTAAATTCAGAACGTTCTCCGTTTTTTCTGAAATTCCATTTATGAATCCACACATTCTAAGACTGGAAAAAAGATACAAGACTTCCAGAACCAGAACTTGAGAATGTTCCCATTCTTTTAGGATTCCATTTACACATCCACACATTCCGGACTGGCTAGCGGATGTGATAAGAGATAGTTAGCTGCCCTCTCTACATCCCAGTCTGTCCGCATTAATGCCTCTTTACATATATTGATATCACCTAACTGAGTACCTAATAACTGTTTTAATTTAACAAATTTAACTGCTTTTGCTACATCCCATTTTGTATCTTCTAAAGCTTTCATACAGTCTGGAACACTAATCTGAAAATAAATAAAACAGAAACATGACTTGTCAGAATAAGACTTATCAACATGACTGGTCAGAACAACATGACTGGTCAGAACAACATGACTGGTCAGAACAAGACTTATCAGAACAACAAGACTGGTCAGAACAACATGACTGGTCAGAACAAGGCTGATCAGAATAACATGACTGGTCAGAACAACATGACTGGTCAGAACAACATGACTGGTCAGAACAAGACATATCAGAACAACAAGACTGGTCAGAACAACATGACTGGTCAGAACAAGGCTGATCAGAATAACATGACTGGTCAGAACAAGACTTATCAGAACAACAAGACTGGTCAGAACAACATGACTGGTCAGAACAAGACATATCAGAACAACAAGACTGGTCAGAACAACATGACTGGTCAGAACAAGACATATCAGAACAAAATGACTGGTCAGAACAAGACATATCAGAACAACAAGACTGGTCAGAACAAGACATATCAGAACAACATGACTGGTCAGAACAAGACGTATCAGAACAACATGACTGGTCAGAACAACATGACTGGTCAGAACAAGACATATCAGAACAACAAGACTGGTCAGAACAAAATGACTGGTCAGAACAAGACATATCAGAACAAAATGACTGGTCAGAACAAGACATATCAGAACAACATGACTGGTCAGAACAACATGACTGGTCAGAACAAGACATATCAGAACAACAAGACTGGTCAGAACAAGACATATCAGAACAACATGACTGGTCAGAACAACATGACTGGTCAGAACAAGACATATCAGAACAACAAGACTGGTCAGAACAAGACATATCAGAACAAAATGACTGGTCAGAACAAGACATATCAGAACAAAATGACTGGTCAGAACAACATGACTGGTCAGAACAAGACATATCAGAACAACATGACTGGTCAGAACAAGACATATCAGAACAACAAGACTGGTCAGAACAAGACATATCAGAACAACATGACTGGTCAGAACAACATGACTGGTCAGAACAAGACATATCAGAACAACAAGACTGGTCAGAACAAGACATATCAGAACAAAATGACTGGTCAGAACAAGACATATCAGAACAACAAGACTGGTCAGAACAACATGACTGGTCAGAACAAGACATATCAGAACAACATGACTGGTCAGAACAAGACATATCAGAACAACAAGACTGGTCAGAACAAGACATATCAGAACAAAATGACTGGTCAGAACAAGACATAACAGAACAACATGACTGGTCAGAACAAGACATAACAGAACAACATGACTGGTCAGAACAACATGACTGGTCAGAACAAGACTTATCAGAACAAAATGACTGGTCAGAACAAGACATATCAGAACAACAAGACTGGTCAGAACAAAATGACTGGTCAGAACAAGACATATCAGAACAAAATGACTGGTCAGAACAAGACATATCAGAACAACATGACTGGTCAGAACAACATGACTGGTCAGAACAAGACATATCAGAACAACAAGACTGGTCAGAACAAGACATATCAGAACAACATGACTGGTCAGAACAACATGACTGGTCAGAACAAGACATATCAGAACAACAAGACTGGTCAGAACAAGACATATCAGAACAAAATGACTGGTCAGAACAAGACATATCAGAACAAAATGACTGGTCAGAACAACATGACTGGTCAGAACAAGACATATCAGAACAACATGACTGGTCAGAACAAGACATATCAGAACAACAAGACTGGTCAGAACAAGACATATCAGAACAACATGACTGGTCAGAACAACATGACTGGTCAGAACAAGACATATCAGAACAACAAGACTGGTCAGAACAAGACATATCAGAACAAAATGACTGGTCAGAACAAGACATATCAGAACAACAAGACTGGTCAGAACAACATGACTGGTCAGAACAAGACATATCAGAACAACATGACTGGTCAGAACAAGACATATCAGAACAACAAGACTGGTCAGAACAAGACATATCAGAACAAAATGACTGGTCAGAACAAGACATAACAGAACAACATGACTGGTCAGAACAAGACATAACAGAACAACATGACTGGTCAGAACAACATGACTGGTCAGAACAAGACTTATCAGAACAAAATGACTGGTCAGAACAAGACATATCAGAACAACAAGACTGGTCAGAACAACATGACTGGTCAGAACAAGACTTATCAGAACAAAATGACTGGTCAGAACAAGACATATCAGAACAACAAGACTGGTCAGAACAAGACATATCAGAACAACAAGACTGGTCAGAACAACATGACTGGTCAGAACAAGGCTGATCAGAACAACATGACTGGTCAGAACAAGGCTGATCAGAACAACATGACTGGTCAGAACAAGACGTATCAGAACAAAATGACTGGTCAGAACAAGACAAATTATGTTCATTTGATGAAGACATCTGACTGGTTCAAACAAGACTTAACAAGATTACAAACTAAAATACCCGACTGTACCAAACAACCAAAAACAAACTGATCCATATCCAATTCACAATCCCAAAAAGCTAAGTAAAAACTTTGCAATATGGTTAATTATGTTAAACATGTGAACAACAACCAGGGAAGTGAAGACAGGTAAGTACCCAATGACTTGCTAGTTACACCTATAAAATCAAAATTGGCCATGAAAAGAACAAGAAACTATGGAATGTCAAATATAACTAGGATAAATTTAGATACAGAGGCATAATACTTTTCAACAATATTGTCATTAGGGCTATAAAACTTTTTAAAGGGCCTTGATAAGCCTAATACTATCCCAAAGTCAGCAATTTGTTTGTAAGTCATCTAACCCAGTCTGAACAAGTATGCCAAAGAGATGATATTTTTTCATATTTGCCTCAACCGGGTCAAACCTGCATCATTAAAATACCTAACCTCTGAAGACCTAAACTCTAACCACTTGACCACATAGTTACTATGGTTTGTATGTCCGTTAGAACTACATGTACTTACTTCATTTCCAAATACTTGTTGCATTGCCTCTATTTCCGCACAATTCTTCTCCCTAAGTAAAAACAAATAATCCATGTACATCTAATACACAAACAAAAATAAAATATATTATTAACATATTAAAATTATTGAAATTCAAATATGTAATTCAATGAAAACATTATATTTATAATACAATGTCTGCATTTATTAGATTTTATTGTCATCAAACTGTGTTCTAGTAAATAAAGTCTAACATCATTTAATTTTATATTTTACCATGTAATGTATCTATTATCATATTACATACAGTCATGCCTGCAATAAAAGTCACATCTATATGAGGCCATCAATAAAAGTCACATCTATATAAGGTCATCAATAAAAGTCACATCTATATAAGGTCATCAATATAAGTCACATCTATATAAGGTCATCAATAAAAGCCACATCTATATAAGGTCATCAATAAAAGTCATATCTATATAAGGTCATCAATATAAGTCACATCTATATAAGGTCATCAATAAAAGCCACATCTATATAAGGTCATCAATAAAAGTCATATCTATATAAGGTCATCAATATAAGTCACATCTATATGAGGCCATCAATAAAAGTCACATCTATATAAGGTCATCAATAAAAGTCACATCTATACAAGGTCATCAATAAAAGTTACATCTATATAAGGTCATCTGCATACAAAACTTAAAAAAGTCACCTCTATATAAGATCATATGCATATAAAACTCAATAAAAGTCACCTCTATATAAGGGTTATTTGTTTATAAAGCTTCTAAACAACTACGTTTCATAATCTGTTTCAATACTGGATCAGCCAACTATCCATTTGAGAAACTGTTTGATCAGGCAAAATACCTTTAGGTAAGTTATAAGTCAAACAAAAACTATTTTGAAACAACTGGTACGGACATCATGGGTAGGGAGCAAGTAAAGTTGTCAAAGAATTGTGTCCTGTGACACTCTTTTTAGGTTGGAAGTGCATATGTTGAGGTTTCTAATAACCAGATAACTCAACTCTTTATGGACCTTCCAAATGGTCGTTTATGTCTAGGAGCACAATTTGTCTCTTTTGGCCATAAAAGGCCTCCTCCTTTTCAAACATTATAGAGAAGTCTTCAATGTGGACTGATTGAGACAATAAGTTATTGGTTATGAATTTTTGTAAAGTATCTTTGTGAATATCTTTTATTTTAGGGAGAACCAAAAATAAGAAGATTACTCTAGTGACTAGGTTTGTATGCCTCCTGAATGAGTTCAGACGAAAACAATCCAAGAAAGTCCTCTAACCCATAAACCTCAACTTCATAAAGCTTTTAGTTGGCATCCCTTATTCTTCCCTTCAATGCTTTTTTTTAGAAATGTATTGAGTATAAAGCCAACTATATAGTAGACTTTGTAAATGTTACCTTTAAGAACAGGACCTTGTTTCACAATCAGTCCCAGACTAATCTTTTCCTAAACTTAAATCTGGCAAAATTAAATTCTAAAACAATCTTTATCAGCTGTTGGTCTTAGATACAGATTAAAAGTACAGAGTCCCCAACATTGTAAAATGGTTATTTCTAACATTTGACCTTGTAATCTTGACCTATACACTTAAATATTGTAAATGGCACAGTGTCAGGTGTTGGTTTAATCTTGTACCCAGTGTGATCAAAATCCATTCATATACATGGAAAATATGGAGCAGGCATGAAATTTAGGCAGATTGATAGGGTGATTTCAATTTAACACCTATACTCTGATTGTGGGGTATAAATGACATTTTTAAAGACTCGGCTCATTTCTATACAGATGTAATGCCTTTATTGCAGGCCTGACTGTAAGTATGTGTGTACTCATGACTTTACCTTCAGCATATCCTGATTAAAACATGGAGAGAGAGAGAGAGAGAGAGAGAGAGAGAGAGAGAGAGCAAAACAAACATGAAAAGGTACATCACAAACAATCAACAAACAAAATGAACATGTATCATAAGACTCTAAATGAGACAGTTTCCTAAACATATACTGTGGTTAATATAACCTGGTCAAAATGTCTCACCATAAACCTAAATTTCATATATTAGATTTTATGATCATCTATCTTAATACATACAAACCAACAAGTGCTGAGCTGTAAGGAGACAGACCATCACAGCTCTACTGCACATTTAATTCCTTAAAACATTTAACCAAAAACTTCAAAATAATGGATCATGGCTGGTCTGGCATCAAAGGTGATGCCAAAAGATATGATAAGATGAAATAAGTAAGCTCATCTGTCCTTCAAACAGACCAGCCACCATACTTAAAACTGAATCATAAATCAAAACCGAAAGTAAAAAAACTTACCAACATATCAACATATAAGCTAGATATACATGTCAATTTTCTGTATATGAAAAAATTTAATTGTGACCGTTTTGGAAATTTGGGGCCAAATGTTACTCAAAATAAAGAAAGCTTGGCGGCAAAAGCTTTTTAGCGACAAAAATTAAAATAAAATGTAATTTAAATAAAATCCAAAAACTAAAATAACCAAAAATTATATAAAAACTAAAATTATATAAAAAAAAATTAAATGTGATTAGTGTGAAAACAGCAAACAAAAGTGCAAATATATTAAAATATGAAACATTTTGTTTGATAATACATCAGAACCGGCATTTCTTCTTATACCCCTGAAAATTTTTTTTTCACTTTAACAAGGGGGTCAGTCAGTTCATGAATGGAAGAAATCAGTGCCAAACCATTGACATTTGACATGTGAACTGACAAAAACTTGTCTTATTATGGTTTCCGTAGTCCCCAGTGGCATTGAAAGCGGATCCATAAGCACATCCTTTAGACCACTTAGCCAACAAGGTTCTGTGAAGAAAAAACTTCAGGCCAACTAAAATCATACTTTTTATAAAAGTATTTTTTTCCTTTTGAATAAAATGTTTTGTAAAGATTTATCATCAGAGGGAATTCTGACCACAATACACCATTCATTTACTTGTGTGTACTGTCCCATTAAGCTGAAATCATGTTGATTTTCAATAATGTCTGACTAAATGTTTCAAAGACATTTAGGTCCTGATGTTGAATCAAGCAAAATGCTTCTCTTTAAATAAATCATTTGTTAAGTTTCAGAAAAAGTCCACAGATTGTAAGAAAAGTCTATAATTTGACTCGAGCTAATATAATAAACAATATTTCTTTGAAATCAATTTTTTGATATGCATCCCCCTCCCCTTATGTTCTATCAGTTTATATATCAGCAAGGAACACCAGATGTTAAATCTTGACTATTACATGACTTGTACTAGATAAAGGTTATCAATACTGTAATCCATCTGAAAGTTTGTCAATCCATACATAAGTCTTGGAGAAAAAAAATCTCCCAGATATGACTGTTATCTATGAATTTGTAGACTTTGTTTGACTGGCAAAAATTATGAAAATTAAACAGAAATTTATAAGGTTTTTTTTTGTTTTAGAAAAAGAAAAATATTACAAACAAACAACTTTAGAATGAATGGCCATGCAGTAACTGTATACAGCATTGTGTTTGATACATATCAATATGTAGCCAATTTTCAGCTGGTCGAGTTTAATGTGTCAATTACATATGACAAGATTTGTAAAAATAGATGGTAAATCTTTTTTCTTATGCACTTAATCAGTACATACATTGAGAAAAGAAAGTTCAAATAAATCCACAGGGGTTCAAAATTGCCCACATCCGAAGTCCTGGACATATGGATTTGACATTGGGACTCTAGATATTTAAACTGTAAAAGTCTGATGAAACTGTCATTTTTAACAGGACAATCTTACTTTTTCTTTATGATAACATAATTGCACATGGACCTTTTAATGATGATATTGTAATTTCAAAACTTTAAATGGGATCTGCCAAAAATAAAGACAAAAGGTCCAAGGTCCAAGATAAAACATAATTTTAAATCTCTGTTCCAATAAAAATGTATATGCTGTGCAATTCACTGTAGGCAAGACATATAATTCCACCTTCATTAAAATAAAATCTAAGACCAAATTACATGACAACACAACAATGTTTTTTTTTTACATAAATGACGATAACATTTGTTTTTCGAAATCAAATTCAAAGAACATTTTCACATATGGGTACAAAATCAGAAATTTAGGACCTCACTTATAGACAATATATTTATATGAAATTGATAGAAAATTGTCAAGGACAAAATTGACCAAATTTCTGTTTCCTTGGTGGCAGAAGAATTTTAATCTATGCAGTGATTCACTGAATTTCAACCTACAGTATATATATATGTGTATATATATATATTCGATTTCAGATTACTTTAAACTTTTTTCGGCAATATAATTTTCACAACAGATGAAAGTATATCATGAACATTGTGAAATCTACTCAAACAGAAGGTACCAGCAGCTTTGATCAATGTTTGAATGTTTGTGAATCTATAATACCAGCTTTCAGAATCATTCATACATGTATATCTCAGTATATAAATATAACCTGCATATAAAGGACACCTGTCTTTAACACTGGCAATTTTAATTTTTTTTTATTAAAAAATGCTGAAAAATGTTTTAATAATTAGATGAATCTAGTTGCATTTTTTGCATAATTAGTCCTTTCAAAGAGAAGCAACTCTTACTGATTCTGTCTTACTGGTGAGTTACCTGAATGTATTCAAGTTTACAAAGACAACAGGGATAAAATAATTGCTCTAATTATCAACTGTATTTCATAAATGAGAGTTCTACTAAAGCTCATCATATGCAGTAAAACCTTGTTATAAAGTCCCTCAATAACTTTGCCATATTGCTTATCACTATAGTAAACTATCGTTAAAATGTCATTGACAACTTTGCCCACTTCAATTATTGCCACACTATTTTCAAGTTCCAAAATCATTTCTTTGTATTGTAACACTCTTTTTGACTGAACAAATGTTGGCAATAAATCAAGGTTTTACTGTACATGAACAGGGTATCACATGTTACACAGGTAAAACCTCATTCATACTGCATTCAAGACAGGTGTCCTTTTATACAGAGGTACAATTTATTCAGGATTTTGCTGTATCGTTTTATTTCATCGTACAAGTACAGCCCATTCAAGTTTAGAGAATCAAATAAAAGATACTTAAAAATTAATCATTCCTCTGATATCTGAGTGTAGTATAACATAACACATGCAAAATTCATGCCAAAGAAATATTGAAACAAATGCAAACTAATTATAAAATAAAGTTAGGAAAATAAAACAAAAATAAGCAAAATAAAAATAAATAATTAAATGGGAGGAGAAATTTCTATGTAAATTAAAAGTCTACACAATCAGTAGGATAAAGGATGGAAAAGAAATGGTTGCTATGGTAACTACCTCACTATAATAAGCAATAAGGGTTATCCACTCTAAAGTTTTAACACAAAGGCTGAAACAGATAAAAAAAATCACACAAAGGGGTTAAAACAAAAACACATATATAAACAAAGGTCATAAGGTAACTAAAACACACAAAAAGGTGAAAACTAAAATCAAAACCACAAAAATTTACCTATCTAATGCCAAATCAAGCAAATCTTCGTAGCTGACACCATCAGAGGTTTTATAGTTAGCTAGCATGAGTGGTGATATTTCCTCTGAGCTGCCCCTGTCAGAAATATTTCTTCCCGCCAGAGTTAATGTTTTTACCCAAAAAGGATCATGAGAATTATAAAAACCAATTTGTTCTAAATCACAATTTACATTCATTAGTGGAAATTTACTTCTGGGAAAAGTTGATGACTTGTTCGAATTTCCATTTAACAATTGATTATTTGGAAAACAATCTGGACGTTTTGACTCAATCTTTTCATCAGAATATTCAAATACACTGTCATCTTCCAGATAATTTAATGAAGGCATAGATGTTTTGATGGGTGTAGGCGGGGCGGGTGGGAGCTCAGGGCACTGCTCATGCTCAGCTTGACTATTGCTGGACCATGCAACATTTGTAGCAGCAGAATTAATAGCGCTATTAGATGAGGTGCGACCTGGGTTTTCGTCGAGCACGAGGGGATGCTTTCGTTCTCTTGGTTTTGCATTAAGGGTTCCTGCTCTATGTGGGTTTCTCGGTGGCAAAGGTACAGGATTGCTTTCACTGGTGCTGTATGATCGAGGCGGTACCGCTGGTGCTGTCAATGGAATGTCGTCATGGTGATCATGAACAAAATTAACACCCTCGATAGCATGCTCGTTTGCACGACTCCCAGAGTCAACACTCATTGAATGATGTAAGGTAGGGATTTTTGTACGTAATTTAAGAGGTCTAGAACTCATACCTTGTCCAACACGACCTCCTCTTATAGGAATAGCGCCACCTCGTAACATTCTAAGTGGATTTGTATCAACTTCATCATCATCATTACTTGTACTCATGCTTTTGCCAGGAATACCCTGAGGTTCTCTTAAATTCCTGGCAGGGACCGGTTCAGAGATTTCTCCCCCTCCTCCAGTAAATCCTCTCTGGTGATCAAGAGATCGTCGGATTCGACTTTCTCTTGCTAATTTACTCATTATCTCCCTTGGGGAAGGTTCACTAAATTCATCATCAAATAATAAACTAGAACCTTTTGTACTAGTATTAACAGAATCCTTTAAGGATCTATCAGATTTAGAACTGTCCTGAGAAAATGAACTTCTTGGTGAGTCTGTAGCTGAGTCCTTTTCAGTTCATCAGAATCGGGCAAGTCGATCCTAAGAACTTCTATGTTTCTCTTAGAATCATCGAAATCACTATCAGATTCAAATGAAGTGTTAGTATCTTCAATAATTTTGGGACTTTCCTCTTTTTCAGCATATTTATAAAACACATTATCATTTTCAGCTGGAACTTGAGGAGGTGGATATTGGGGCCTTATGACAGGCTCCACACGATGTATTATTTCTGGTCTTGGTTTTGGTAAAGGAACAGGAATTTCTGAACGTTTAATATCTGTTCTTGGTTTCGGAACTGGTTTTGATTCGACTAGTTGAGTATCATATTCTATGAATACTTCTGCAGTATTGGCCAGAGGAACACCAATCTGGGACTCTGGTGATCTTTTTCGTTCACTTCTAAAATCCCGATCAGGAATATGACTTTTTTCCTTCTCTTTTAATGAACCTCTAACAACAAGTAAATTATAAGCCTCTTGAGCTTGAGGGGGAACATCCTCCTCCATTTCTGCTTTGTTGGCAATCTCTTCAGAAAAAGTCCTTTTCCTTTCCTGCTTTGGACTTCTTTTGATTGACATTTTTAGCTTCGTAATTAATTTTGGTGACTCTGATCCACTTTCAGAATCTGATCTACGTTTATCAATAGTAGGACTGGTTGGGGGCGTGGTTGACTCCTGAAACATGTGACTTTTATTTGAATGAACAGCAACTTCATTGGCTAAAGCTATTGCATCATCAATCATTTTCTCGTCAGATGCCGACATTGGTTTGACTTTGGCCTGTTTTCGTACTTCTGGTTTTGGAGGTTCTCGCCTTGGTTCCTGTAAATATACAAAGATAAGGCAAGAGATATAAGATAGAAAGTAACCATGCAAAAACATTCACAGCAGATCAGTATATATACATGTATACAAGTAGCATAAAACTCCATCACCGTCACAGATCTAGATTATTATGAGTTTTTATAGGAAAAAATATTTTTAATACTTACTTTGGAAAGAAAAACAATAAAAAAAGAATCAAATACCATAAACTGAGATTTTTGTGCTGTGGTTTAATTTTTTGCTGTTTTTGGGATCACTAATACTTGCAAAAATTAAAATTGCAAACATTTTATTCTTTTTATTTCACAGTAAATAACGTACCACTTTAAGTTTTACACTTTGCAGTTTTTTTATCAGTACAGTCATGATCAGCACTTCATTTGGTTCAGATTGTGTCAAGATAAAACCAATGTTACCTGATAATCATACAGGTAAACTTTGAAAAACTGTTGCCAAAAATCAATAAGCAGAGATGTAAAACCCCAATAAAACGAAATAATGCAAATGTAAACTTTCTTTTACATATTATGATACATTCTTCAAGATCACAAAAATTGGTAGCACAAAATAAAAACATACCTATTTTTGCACCAAATCTGTAAAATTTACACAAAGACAAAAAATTCCAGATTCACAGTAAGATTTTTTTTTTCAGATAATCTGAATCAACATCAGTAAAATGGTTTTTTATGCTCCAGTCAGTCCTAACTTTATATTCATTTATAATGAGATGCAAGATAATAATATATAAAATACATCATAAGTTTCAATTTTACAGTACTACCGTTTGTTTACCATATCTCAGAAAACAAGAAAATGAACATTTTTTTAATTTCAAATGGAATACGGCCTAAATACTATTTCATTCGCTTACTTGCTAAAAATTATATTTCTTGTAGATCAAAATTAGGATTAAGTTAACCTTGCCCATGTACTCGAAGAAATAATTCATTTATTAGAACTGTCTATTGAGAGCAAAATCTCCCGCCCCCAACATCTACAAGGGTTAAACGTTTTCCCACGACCTTGACTTTTTGCCTTGGTTCAAGGTCATGACACGTTTGGACCATGAAGATTATTCATGTGATATTTTATGACAGTTGTCCAAAGCATAATCAATTAAATGTTTACATTTTAGCATTCTCTGAAGTACAGTAAACAAATAGCAGAAATGTTATGATTCTGAACAGAGAGAATATAAAATTCCATTGTGTTAGAAAAATATAAAAAAGATGCTATTTGTGTAAATGTAAGAGTTAATATAGGTATAGAGTATAAGGCAGCAGTAGTCATCTCAGAATTTAAAGGTATGCATTATGTCTATAATTGAAATATAAATGAAACACAATAATGGTGTTTAGAAAGATGACTGAAGAACAAATATTAAAACATAAAAAAGTGAGAAAGTACATTTCAAATGTTACATAAAATAAATACTTTTGTATACAGTAATATAAAGGCCACTCATGGGACCAAAGAAATATGGGGTGGAGTGGAGTTGAGTAATGGTGCTAACCCCATCCCCCCACCCCCCCCCCCCCACCTCAGTCAAGATACTGAGGTGGTCAGTTCTAGGATGAAAGAGGAAACCGGAGAGATGGAAGAAAACCATTAAGGCCCGGTTACACCACCCTAACTTTGTTGGAGCGTTCCTACAACGGCAGGGAGAGGGGACTGAATTTTCGACAATTTTCACCGCGCAAAAAATGGGGAAAAAAAAACAAGGATGTTGCCTTAGCGGTGCACCGCTAAGCTGGCATTGCTATAGCGTTGGCTTATCAGTAGCGAGTGGTAGCGAGCGTTGACACAAGTGTTGATAGAGCCGCGCTCTGCGCATGTGGGCGTTAGCTCGGCGGGGGTTTTCTTTTGACTATGGAGCTGAAC
The DNA here is from genome assembly GCA_021292105.1 of Anadara kagoshimensis. Taxonomy (NCBI): domain Eukaryota; kingdom Metazoa; phylum Mollusca; class Bivalvia; order Arcoida; family Arcidae; genus Anadara; species Anadara kagoshimensis. Next base: position 58,726,766 of record CM037870.1, on the reverse strand, counting down.
GGATCGCTTTGATATTTTTGATAGAAGTCGATAATAAGTTCATCATGCCACGTGGACAAAAGAAGAGGAAGGCTGGAGAAGGAAAGGCAACAGCCTCCAAGAAGATAATTACTAAGCAGCCAGATGAACCAATAGAGTCGGGTAAATATATGTGGCCCACTGGTTGTGTCAAGAAATATTTAACAACTGTGAAAAAATACTGTTATGCAACTTTTATTTACGTGAGGTCTGCACTCAACGGCAGCTCGATTCTAAATGGGCTCCTGTCCATTTCTCCCCGTATTTATAGCCACATCTGGTCCCGCTCCGACACCTCCATACCAACGCCAAACCAAAGTTCATTGCCGTAATGGATCGCTGCTTCAATGCCCGACACCTTTCCAGCAATCCTGTGTCCGCTCGTAAAACGCTTACAACCGCTCCATCAAAGTTTGTGCAATGTTTAATCGCCGCCCGGCAAAAGCTGGCTAAGCAGCAGTAGTCCAGCGTTCAAGATCTCTGCGTTGGTCTAGCAGACCCAAGCGTCCCTGAAGTTGCATCTAGCAGTGCCAAACTTTGACTGGGCGTTATTGGAGCGGCGGTGAACTTTGCTGGAGCAAAAAATTGCCCGCTCCTTACCGCTCGCAATATTTTGTGCAGCTCAAAACTGTCGGAGCGGTAGGATGGACTGTAAGCGGTGCCAAGCGTATACGGCGTTGCCTTAACAAGGGCCAACTTTTGATGAAAGGTAACTCGTGGTGATGAAATCTTTTCACCGCTCCAGGAACGCCTTACCAAAGTTCTTGCGGTGTGACTGGGCCTTTAGCTTCTGGCAAGTGAACTGAGCAACTTTCTCACATTAGAATCTGCCCAATGGGGTTTGCCGCTGTACCACATGTTCAATACCTCTTAACGTTTGTGGGGAACATTTTGGAAAACGCCAATGTCACAATTTCCCAGAATAACGTCGTTTTTACGGGAAAACATCATATTGTGCGATTCCATGTCAATTGGAAACAAGCGTTTCGCAGACACGTTAGAAGGTATCACGTGGTACAGCGGCGAACCCCATTTGGATTTGAATCTAAGCAGTATGAGGCACTGTGATTCGTAAGGAGAGACTTTAGACCATTCACCTTCCGAGGTCCCTTAAGAAATTTAGACCTTGTAAACAGGTGGTCTTAATATTGAGCTTATTTCAGTTTTCAAGAAAAGTAGCAGACAAAATGTTGGTGGAAGAAATGGAGTAAACAATATATGTCTCCCATTTCATTTCGAGAACATGATTATTTCCCTTTCATATTCTAAATGAAAATGATTCAATTGCATGGTTATTTCTGCTAAAATGGGCACAAATTAGGATGAACACAATGAAAGCCTTGAAGAAAACAGAAGCGTAGTAGCCTAAAATAGTAAATTTTGAATATCCACCCACCCCCTCCCATTCCTCAAAAACTTCACAATCCCTGATTACTTACAGTGCGAGGAGGTTGAGTTGGTAAGGGAGGACGTCTAGCCTCCCTGTAAACAGGTGGTGACAAAGATCCACCTCGGTCATCTATATTATTCTTGACTAGATCAGATTCTTCTTTTGATGGAGTGGATGCATCAGATGATGAAGCTTCAAGCTTGGCTTCTTTCTCATCTAATGCCTTTAGAACTTCATCCATGAATGATGGTCCAAAGTCGAAAGATCCCTATATATGCAAACAAATTCAAATTAGAACTTACAATATGTCTATGAAACAATATTTCTATACTGAAAAAATCAGCCTTATGACAATGAACATGACAAAATGTTGACTACCATCTATATAGCTTTAGATATATATAAAGCAGTGTAACAACATTAATACTAGATATACACATACGTTAGTTTTTTGTTGTGAAATACTGTGCACATATTAAATTTAGCAGTGTACTAATTTTAATGATTTTCACAATGGTACGGTAGAGCTAATTTAAATCCATTTAAATTAAAATACATGATAGTGCACTAGGTAATTTATGCTAATTGAATCCCAAATTATAATTTGCATCAAGATTGGCACTGGTTAAAATTTATACATTTGCAGTATACAGTCAAGAGACAAATATTTTTCTAAAATCTTCATAAATTTTAAAGTGTCAATGACACGGTATTATTCCATTAAAAGTAAATAATGCAATATCTATAAAATTCAGATTTTATGTCATCAAATATTGACTAAATATTGACTTACAGACATATCTGGCATTTTAAAATCAGCAAATATGGAATCATCATCAATATCCTGATAATGTGGAGTTCTCTCCCCTCCATCAACATCATCACGGACAACACAATGACTGTCTATAGATTCTTGACTTATCCTGAAAAGTTGAAATTAATGAATGTGTAAAACATGTAAAAATAAAATTAGAACTGTCAGTGCACTTGACTTATACCCTGCATAGGTTTTGTAATTGGGTCATGACTTTTAGCCTATTTACCTAACTTGGTATGCAACAATCATCTTATATTGGTTAAGATTTGTGCTAAGTTTGACTGAAATCCATCCAAAGACATTAAACATACAGAGTAAACATAAAATATAACATATGGATAGACAGACAGGTGGATAGGATGATTGCTATATACCCAAGAAATGACCCTAAACTTTGTGTCAGGGGGTATAACAGAAAGTTATGTAATGACAGTAGAACCTACTTAAACTAAGATCTAGGTATAAAATCTGGGAAAAACAAAAAACCTTCCACAACAAGACCCTGTCTAATCTGAACAAAATCTTTAGTCTAGAATGTGATGGATTTACATGTACACTGGTTCTACAGTTTAAATGTTCAAAAGAAATTGTCCATTTATTTGCTGGCCTAAATGTAGTAGCTTAAGTTGGTAAAGTTTTATTTTATAAATTTTAAAGTCAAAGGAAATCTAAACCAAACCAGCAACTAAAATATATATTATATTATAATTTTTCATTTTTATACAATATTAGCATAAGACAAAGTTTTAAACAGACAAAATTGAATCCAGCTGAAAATGACAGCCAATAACAAACATCAGCTGAATGAATTTTGTAAATTTTCAACAAAATAACAATATAAAGGATCATTGCAGGTTAGAGTGGTCATATTTATACATTGATAAGATAATTGAAAGGAAGACATGCAAATAGTAATGATTACAAATCAGAAGTGAAAACATGGTGGAAGGCTTAAGCTAGCTACATAACAACAGTAATTGCAGCAAAGCTGCATGAATTATAATATACTACACAGTAACCATGACATCACATAGTAATGGTGCTATGTGCCCAGATGGGTTGATTGGTTTGTTGGTTGAAATGATATTTTAATGAACTTTGAAATAAAAAAATTATCAGGTATGGGTAAAAGCTAACTAGGGTGTGAAGCTAGGATTAGGTATTGGACTTTATTAAAAAATATCAAATAAAATTTACACAATATTTATAAATAACTTAGACAAAAAACGTACCTTGTTCTCCTAAAGCAAGTATTGAAATGTCAAATAAAAGTGTCTTGAATTACTGATCGACATATAAACCAAGAACCCATACAATTAAATCAATTTGATGATGTTGGAATTATTTTGAATGGGTTAAATAAATCTTGATTTATTGCCATCATTTGTTTAGCCATATTTTGACATTTTGTTAGAGGTTTAGTGATAAACTAGGGGTGACATTAAATGTATATATATATTACATGTACATGTTTTTCCTCTTGTCATGCCAGTTAGTAATTTTTTTTAAAATTCTGATCCCTCTATAAAATTAGATTATGGAAACTCATAAACAAGATACATGTTTTTGACAAAAAGCAATCTAGTTGATTTTATGAATGTAACAATTCTCATATTTTGGTAAATATTTCAATGATATTCAATCTACGGTGTGTTAAGACAAATTGTACTTAGTTAAAAAATCATTTAAATGTAGCTCTTTATTAACAGTTAATTAAAAGTCCAGGAATTTTGAAAAGAGAGTGAGTCATTGAAACATTCAAGAGCACAAGCAGCCTGTTCTGGAATGGTAGAAGAAAATAAATGCTATGAACTTTTGGCATGTGAACAAACAAATTTTCTCACACTAGTGTCTTCCCTGAATGGAAATCGAACCCACATTGTAAGAGGTATAGTACCATTATATTACTGCAGAGGACATTAGACATTTACCTGGTCTGTACATTGGCAGACAGGCCACATCTAGACATTATACTCCGGCTATCTGAGGTATTTGTAGAATGGAGAAACCAAACTTACCATGAATGAGTCAGTCCATTTGTAGTTGGTCCACCATTAACAGGATAATCACTATGACTACTATCTCTGTCTGGACTTTGTCTAGTTAGACTAACAGATGAAGTACTAGCTTGATCACCTAATTTACCTGTAAATAAAATGGAATGGTTTATAAATCTGAATAACCAACTGTCATCAAAAACATACACCAAATCAAGTTATTGAAATACACTTTTTATCTATTAGTAGTTTTTTTATGTAAGACTTTCCAAATCTGCCAACCTCAACTCAAAATTCAAATTCGAAAGCAAACATTTTGTAAACAGAATTGGATTGGACCCAAACTGCAGTAAACTCTGTGTAGATATGTTATTTTTAACTATTGCAAATATTGAAATTTAATCTGCATCCACAACGGTTGCAGGGTAGACCTATATTTGTGATGATAAAAATCCACATTTTACAGTCAGACCTCTTCAACTGCAAAACCTTTATCTCCTATTTAGAAGTCCAAATCACTTTGAGTTAAAACATAGTAGTCCGGTCTGTTAGCAACACGAATATGTACAATTGTGCAAAGTATGATACCAACATGAAACTTTCCTTGAATATACTTTGTAATGTCCTTAACAAAATTAGATATAGACCCAATCTCAAAAAGTCTCTGATTTCCGGTATGACGTCATCAATTTTCGTCCATTATTCATGAAACTTCTTTAATCGTCATAAATTAAGTGTGGACAGATGTGACATACTTGGCGGTTTACATATGCATTTTTATATAAATAATAACATTTTCAACACATATGAATAACTAGTAATTCTATTTTACATTAGAATTTACATATTATATTTTGCGCAATTTAATACCGTTAAAATACTATGTAAGTTATAGTAATTATATTGTACTGGAAGCTATTTTACCGTGTGATTACACAAAATATCCTTGGCTGTAATACTTTATTCGCAATAAAATAAAATAAAATAAAATAAAATAAAATAAAATAAATAATTAATTAACAATTCAATAATAATAAAAACGAATAATATCCATTGTCTTACATGTCGGAACTCAATATTTACTATATTTGCCTTGTAAAGCCACACCCCGTGTATCTGTATGAAAACGTGCATAATTTTTACCTTGCGTGTATTCTAAGCAGCAACTAAATATTCGAGAACATCTCGTTCGTAATACTTTCTGCGTGTTCCAGAATAAAAGCGCTCTTTAAAATGTCAAAAAAGAGAAAATGTGAATTAGTTGATGCAGTTGGTGACTTTGAGCGACGAAGAATGTCGTGTTCTCCAGATATACGGACCGATTGGAATAAATGTTGTTTATGTCAAGAAGATTTAGCCGAATCTATATTTACAACTGCAGCTATTGATAATATTGAGCACAACCCATCATCTGCTACCTCAAAAGATTCCTTCCATGGTACAGGTTTATCACTTTTCCAACATCCAGTGAAAATAGATCCATATTTAGATTTGGCATCTAAACAGCCTTCCGGATCTTCAAATCCATCTCTCCCAGATGCATACATCAATCTACCACCTATTCCAGGGAACAAGACAGAAATGCCAATACTAACAACAAATAGTTGTAATCAAAACATAGAACATGACCCATTCAAAGAATCATTCCATCTTTGGTGGAGACCTTATTAGAAAACCCTTTATCCGAAAGACCTCGATTCTCCTAAGCTGCTTATTATTCTAATATTCAGAATGATCACAGAGAAAGAATTAAGTGCTCTTCAATAATGTTACCCTTATTTCATGAAAGCGTTAATTCTGCTGCCATGGTACGTCATACAATGGATATTGTAACAACAGTTCTTGCAAAAATAAATCCAAATCAGCCAGTTGTAATAACATGTGATCAACCGGTTTATGCAATAGCAAAACAAGTACAATGGGCTTTACCTAAGAAATATGGAGAAGATAAGGTTATAGTCATGATGGGTGAACTGCACATTGAAATGGCAATGCTTAATCTAATAGGTGATTGGTTAGAAGGTAGTGGTTGGGTTGAAATATTAACCAAGTCTGAAGTGTCAACTTATGGTAAAGCAGAGTCTTTTTTGACTGGTTCACATGTTAAACGAGCAAGATATGCACACCAAGTTACAGCTGCTGCCTTATTTGTTTTGTTGTCGAAACCATGGTATTTATATACAGATCCTAACAGCAATTCTGTTGACTTCAAGGAATGGTTGAATGCGAAATCGAGCGAATCGGCAGCTTTCAGCTTTCAGCTTTTGGTATCAAGCATTAGTTTTAGAAACCTTGCTTTTAATGTTTGTTAGAAGCATTAGGGAGGCAAACTTTGACATGTTTACTAATGCAATTACTCAGATCATTCCTTGGATGTTTGCTCTTGATCATGTTCACTGTGCTAGATGGTTACCAGTTTTCTCAAAACCCTCAATAAACTTAAAATGAGACATCCGGCAATATTTGAAGAGTTCCAAAAAGGACACTTTGTCACTCAGAAAACTGTTCGACCGTTTTCTTTCATGTTGGATGATCAAGCACATGAACAAAATAATAGAACAGAGGGAGGAGCTATAGGATTACTTAGCAATCCACAAGCACTGCTACAATGAATGGTTACTAGGCCAGAAATTGGCAAGATTATTCCTGAATTTGAAACAGAAGCAGGAATGGATATATCAGAAGATGAATATCAGAACCATCACCAGGACTCTGATGCTTTTGATGAAAGATTCCAAAACCATGTCTTAAAAGCTGTAGATGTAATGACTGATGAAGGAAATCCTTTTGAAGAAGGTTCTCTTCTGGTTTCATTTGCTGATCACAGAATTTTAAATAAAAAAGCCTGCGATTCCGTAAAAACAGCATCAAAACACGGGGAAACCACTTTATGTCATATCTCAAAAACCGAATGGTTGAAGGGACATCATCCATCCATGATGTCATTAAAAGAAACAAAATTCAGTTGTTCAAGGAAAAACTTCTGGAACAAGCTTGGGAAATGCTAAAATTTCTGCATTGACAAAAGACCGCCAACTTTTTTCTCGTCTCTTTATTGCTTGCCAAACCAGACAAGGCGATCTTAGCGATTTTTTCAGTCACAAAAATCATCCATATCCACCATCTATTTCTGAATGCGGGAAAATAAGAAAAGGAAATAAAGCAGCTGTTTTAATTTGTCTAGAAACCTATGGCAAAACTGAATTTACTGCTCCAGACGCTTATTATTGACGGGCCAGCAATTGTTCATATGACAAAACCTGGAAACATGAGTAGTTTCAAAGACTATAGCAAGAATGTGTTTCAGCCCTTAATTTTGACTTATTTGAGAAATGCTGATAGAGTGGATATCATTTTCAATCGGTATCTTGAACATAGTCTTAAATCTGAGACAAGGGAACGACGTGGGACAGGAAAAAAGTTTAAAGTGTCACCAACAACAATAATACCAAAAGACTGGAATGCATTTTTGAAAGTCCACAGGAACATGAAAGAACTTTTAAGCTGTTAGCAGAAGATTTAGTAAATATAGATATTGAAAACAAGACAACTGTATGCACATATCTTGATAAAGTTATTTCGTCAAAACCAACACTTGACACTTCAGCTTTATCGCCTTGCGGGCACGAGGAGGCTGATACGAGGCTATTATTACATTTCAAAGATGCAGCAGGTGTTGGACATGATAAAATTCTCATAAGAACAGTCGACTCTGATGTAGTTGCAATAGCACTGTATGCATTCTATTCGTTAAACACAACAGAGTTATGGGTCGAAATTGGTACCGGAAAACACAAGCGGTACTTGCCCATACATCAGTACTCTCAGATGCTTGGTTCAACTAACTGCTCCTCATTTTTATTCTGGCATGCATTTACTGGGTGTGATACCGTGTCTTCATTTGCTGGACACGGCAAGAAAACAGCATGGGATGTACGGAAAGTTGTTCCTGAAATACCAGAAACATTCATGACTTTGTCTAGCTGTCCACATGAAATACCTGATCATACATTCACCATGCTTGAAAAGTACATTGTCTTGTTGTATGATAGCACAATGAAATGGAAAATGGATGTCGCCAAATGTTATTTACAAAAAAGAATCGTGCGATCGAAAACATCCCATTGACAAAAGCAGCTCTTTTGCAACATTCGAAGCGAGCCGTTTTGCAAGCAGGTTTTATCTGGAGTCAGTGTCTTGTTAGAATGCCAAAAATACCAGATCCATGTTGCTGGGGTTGGAGGAAAAACGATGAAGGGTTTGTTCCCTTGTTGACAGATCTAGCTGAGGCTTCTCGTCACTGCTACGAACTAATACATTGTAATTGTAAACTTAGATGTGCAAAAAGATGTAAATGCATCAAGTCTTCTTTAAAGTGTACACATTTGTGTGGCTGTGACGGACAATGTTCTCGAGAGGATGATATTTAGTATGCGATCACAATGTGAAACATCAGCTTAGTTGCTAAAAGTACTGGTTTGTCTGGTTATCCGGTTTACCTGTTTCAATGCTTGTATTTTCGAACTATAGGTGGTTCTTTTATTTATGCGTATGGTCGTTGATAACTGTAATAGGCAAAATCATTTCAAAAACTGTCAGGGACAGGATTGTTTTATTAGAGCAATTTGATTAGAATTTCGCGCATGCGCACATGTACAAGTCAATATTTTAAATGGCAAAGGAACATCATTTTGTGCTATCTAAGTTTGTCAAAGAAGTCCGCATTTTTTCTCGAATTACAGTAGTCTTAAACAAATAGTAAATTTGCGGCAGCCATTTTGAATTATGACGTCATACCAAAATATAGACAGTACGCAGATACAACCAATTTAAAATTTTGTTAAAAATAACTTTGTTTAACATTCCTTAAACCACTCTATAAAACTCAACAACATAATATATCCACTGATATGTGATATTTTCAACTGCGTTTCATTCGATGGCAGCCATTTTGAAAAATGACGTCATACGGAGAAATACGGTGCATGCAAGTTGGGTCTATATCTAATTATGATCGCAATAGTGCTGACTAATATTCCTGTAAGTTTCATGCTGGTATCACATTTTGCACAATCTATGTGCTAACAGACCGGACTATAGTTCCACTGTAATAAAGATGCTACAAAGTATTAATATTATACTTCAGTCTTACCGACTTTAACAGGGAGTTTGTCATAATTATCTCCAATGAACGAAATATCACCGAAAACAGCACCATCATATCCAATATGGCCGGTATGTCTTAAATCATTCTGTGGTCCACTTATCATGTCTGCTCTTATCTTTCTAGCAGAATTTCTTTTAGAATCTGAAAAAAAAAAAAATTTACAAGCCTATAATCTACTTTTCTGACATGCATTATTTTTATTACTACTAGCCATTTCTCTTATGTTTTAACAATGTTTTATTACTGTATTGCAAAGAATCCTTTGCAATTTTTCTCACAATTTTAATATTTTTCTTCATTTTTTAATTTCAGAAAATTCATAATTTTAACACAGGCTGATGAAGTTTATGAGATGATTTACCATATAATTATACTGAAAATGTTGCTCTCTCTCTCTCGATGATAAATAATTACGCTGAGAATGTGCCATGAAACTGTTTAAACATTTAACATGAAATTTCAAGTTCTATTATAACCAATACCCATTTACAATAATACAATTGCATAGTAGCTCTCTCTGTCTCTCTCTCTCTAATTTATGACATACACACATTTACCTTTTCTGACTATATTCGCTTTAGATACTGGACTAGTTCTTGGATCTAAGAATGGTACACAGTTTACTGGATCAAATAATCCAGATTTTCCATTTGATAACACACCTTTCCATAAACCTGGCTTTGGAGCATTTTCTGGGCTATAAAAATAGCATTGTAGAAAATTAAAGGCAAGAATTTTAACCAAGAAAATGAAAGAAAACTTTTGTTACCACAAAATTTACTCAAGATTCCTAATTTCATGTACTTCACTATTAAGTCATATTTCTATAACTTTATAGCCAGATGCTTACACCAGGTTATCAGCTGAAAACATTTGAATCAATCTGGAGTGGGACTTACACTAAGGCAAGTGAAGCGAGATAATAGTGTTAAATGCCCATTTGTAAATTCTTTCCACAGTAGAGTCTGTTCGTAACAGGATTCAAACTTAGGTGATAAGAGGAACCTAAGCACGCCTGAGACCACTTGACCACAAAACCCCACCCCTTTCTACCTAGACAGTGATTGGTACTGTGATTTTCATGTCAAAAATTTAGAACAATCAGTCACCTTTAGCAATTATAATTCCTGGATTTGCAAGCACAAAATTTAGACTAGAAGTCGCCATAGGTAGCCAGTTGTAATTCCTTCAATACTTACAGTCTTCATTATGAATAACTTACTGTTTATCTATAACTGTAATAAGATCATATGATTTATAATACAGGAAGTCTCTTGGTACAGTGATTTCTGGGAAATCTTTTACAGTCTTCACTTGTGACGGTCGTAACTAAAGTATTCAAAATAAAATAATATTAAATACAAGAGTGCTACTAGGCACAGCAAGATATGCCCATTTACATTTTTCTATTGAACTGTTGGTACTGATTGCAACAACCATGACTAAGAATCATACGAGCACAACTCTTAAGAAACCTGTTTAAAAAAACATGGTTAAAATTTCAATGGGGAAAAACTCTGGCAAACACAATGTCATATCCTGGTTTTTATGTATATAAGTGCTGTATTTCAAAAACTATAACCAAAAACTTTGCACAATGTATACAATGGTATGATATCAGTTAACTTCCAAACCACTATCAAGTCTCACTTCTTTCAGGTAAGACTACCGGTAATAGAATCCTACACTGGTAACAGTCAAAATGATTGACTTTATCAATTTTGTGTGTGTATGTGATTGTGTCTCATCTGGAATGCCCTCTGTTTTTCATAGAATCATACTTAAAGAAATCCAATTAATGCAAGAGATTGTTCGTGTGATCCGTCTCAATCAGGGCAAATCCAGCACAGGTGAAATAACTAGATTCACTGGTCAACAGTGTGGGAAAAAATGTTTTTATCCAATAATTAGTAATCATTATCACTGACATTTAGTAAAGTTTCACTTATATGGAAATGCCACCAGCTATAGATGAAGTAGAAGAAATTGACCATTGCAGTAAGCTCAGGGGCAATGTGCAGGGAGATCTTTTTTACGTGCCACACCTGCCGTGACATAGACATTAGTTTTCAAGTCCCATGACTTTTATTTCTAAATGCTGAGTGCTCGGCGAAAGAACAGTCACTACCTATCTTTAAGTCTTGATCAGGCTTAGCCAGGGTTCGAACCATGACCTTCCACATACAGAGAGAGCACTCTATCACAGACTGTCAGTACTATGCGACACTTACCTGAGGTAACATAACAAACATTTCACTAAAAGTTGGTCTGTTCTGTGGCTCTTTATCCCAACATTTTAACATTAAACTATAAAATTCCTTGGTACATAAATCTGGTCGTTCTAATCTTTGATTGTTCGGAGAATCAATGGCTTCTAAAATCTGAAGATAAATAGAATACATCAATAAAGTCTTTCATCAAAATGCACCTTATAAGATCATTGATCATAGTTAATAAAGTCCTACATTGCAGCGACGATGGTTTGTAATCAAATGAATATGTATATGTTTGCAGTTTCTCAAGCTACTTCCTTTCTGAGAAAGAAGTTTAGTATCATCACGCGAAATTTGACATTGTAAAAAGCTGAAATCCGTGTTTCCGCAGAAATTTTCACAGCCCTGTTCTCATGTGTACAATGCATATGCATTCGCAGTGATTTTTTAAGATGACCGATGACATTTACTGAACTTTATAATTATATTGGGTCACTAAAGCGCTATGTAACTAATTATATTGTTTTATTTTTACACAATTATAATCAAAACCAAAAGCACAAAGTTAATTGTACCCTATCAATAAAGTCTTCAAACTTCAACATACCTGTTGCCCTGTTAGTCCAGCCCATGGTTGGAACCCGTATGTAAATAATTCCCACAATGTTACACCAAATGCCCATACATCACTGGCTGAAGTGAACTTTAAGTAATTTATACACTCTGGTGCACACCTACAAAACAAGGAACATCATAAAGGTTTTTCATATGTATTTCAGAGTGGAGTAAAGTGCAGTGGAGTAATGGAGTTTAACGACCCAATCAAGATTTTTCTACTTAAACCAAGGTGGTGATCAGTTCTGAGATGATGGAGAAAACCAGAGAAAACCACCAACCTTCAGCAAATGAACTGACAAACTTTCTCACACTAGGTCTGTCTAGAGTGGCATTCGAACCTAGGCGATGAGAAGCAATGTGATCAACAAGTGTGTGTTTTATATCACTCGAACAACTAGCCACCCCCCTGGACATAAATTTAGGATAATACAAACACCATTAGCACAGTTTGTTTTTAATTTTAATACAACAAAAACATTACTATTTAACAATATACCATGTTTCCTACCCTTTCACTCTCACTTATATAATGACCATAGCATGCTAATATAAACATCTAAATAAGCATGAAATAAACCTAAATGAGAAAAGTAATTATATGCCATATTGATGTATTTATGACATAGTGTTTGTCATGTGAATGCTATTACTGAGTTAATGTGATATGCATCATATTACAGTGTATCATGATACATACCAATGATACCATATTTTGACATGTCTGTAATGTCCAAACCCTAAAATACACCCTGCAAAACCCATATTACCTTACAGAAACTTTATGACATCTTTACTTACCATGCTATTGGAAGTTTGAGATTTATACTGAAGTTACTTTGGTAATAATCTTTTCCTACACCTAATGCCCTGGATAAACCAAAATCACTGATTTTAACCTAAAAGTCAAAAAAAAACAATACTAGTAATGACATAACATAGATGTTAGACACAATAATGAGGGAACCTACAAAGACAACAAACAAGAGTGGAGTGGAGTAATTTTTCACAGCCCAGTCAAGATTCTTTTACTTATATTAAGGCAGCCAGTATTGGCTGGTGGAGGAAACAAGAGTGCCTACAGAAAATCACTAACCTCAAAAAGATACCAAACAAGAGATGCCAAAAGATAAACATAACTCACCTTATACATATTTAACAAAAACTTCAGAAGTTGATATTCACTTGCGGCTCTTCTAAAGTTTATACATGCCCGCTTTATTTCTATACTATACTTATTACTTTCCATCTTCCACCCATATTTTCAATCAGTTAACCTTATTTAATTGGTAAATTGCAAATACTGTTTTATGTTGCAACTGCAATTTTTCATTGCATCTGATAGTAAGCCAATACGCTATGAATCTCATGGATCTACCAGGCTTGAGTGGACATTAAAGTGGCAGTGTCCGTATTGTTACTTTACCCCCTTGTCAATAATTCTTTCACTTATATTGAGGTGGTCAGTTCTGGGATGGAGGAAACTGGAGAAAACCAGTGACCATTGGCAAAAACTACCTGATAAAATTTCTTACACTGGGATTCGAACCTAGTCAGTGAAAGGTTGTGTGGTCTGTAAGCCTTTGCTATAGACACCCCCCTCACCGATTAGACAAGATGGGACTTCAGTAATAACACAAAATATTGAATCTTACCTTAGATTTACTAAACACAAGAATATTTCTAGCAGCTAGATCTCTGTGTATAAGTCTTTTACTTTCTAAGTAACTCATACCATCACAAATTTCTTGAGCAAAATCACATAACCTTGGTATTGTAAAATCAAATCTTAAAGAAGTCTCCTTCAAACACTCTAGCAATGATCTCATTGGTGCAAGTTCTGTTACCTAGGTGATAGAAATAAAATTGAAAATCATTTTTCGAATCTTTTATATCAATAATACATTTACATGTACAATACAATGAAACTGCAAAAACTGAAAGATTTTAATTTTGATAATTACTTTTTGGGATGTTCCAGTCTCCAAACCGAAAGGATTGCAATAAAACCCCAATAGGACCAACTTATGATTCATTGATTAAATTTGGATTTTACATTCCTATCAAGAATATTTATGTTATTTACAGCATTTTGTTCAGTGTCTACATTTTAACAACCAGTTAAAGTGGTCTTTATGGGTAAGTGTCCCTTATATACAGGTTCAAATAACATGAATAAAGAGCAACTTGGATAAAATTGTATTGGCCATTTAATGGCAGGTGGCCCTTATATAAAAGTGGCCTTTAACACAGACTTTATTGTCCTTATTTTGTCCACAATAACAGCTCTATTGATCACAATGACAAGTTCATGGTCTTTTGACTACGTAATATTTAATTCAGTTTGATGCTGTTCATTTTTGAGGCTACATAATTAACTCTAATGATCCTTTTTCGAACAGAATAAAACAATCAAACTCAGCTGTTAGAGTTAGATGGTAACCGTAACAGGAAGGCCACACATAGGTTTATGAGGGAATATTTCTCGTGAGGCTTACCAGCCTATATACAAACATGAAGTAGCTAACATAAACACAGGTAGTAAGGTTTATAATATATACAGTACAGACCTGCCCAAAAATTAACACAAAGCTAACAGAAAGGAGTCAAAGCTCGGCTACAGAGTGGCTGATATATGGATACCTAGTGATACAAAACTACCGACAGATTGCAGCTACTGTTGGTATATAGCTAATGAGTTGAGTTAAGTAATGGTGTCCCAGTCAAAATATTTCACTTATATTGAGACATCACCAGTTATGGGCGAAAGTGTAGAAATTTTGCCTGTGTGCTGCGCTGATGGCATTATACAGCAGAGTTCTTTATTGTGCCAAGCCTACCAAGACACAGGACCTTGTTTATTTTAAGTTCTCATCCGAAAGAACCGACTTTCATTTCGTAATGCTGAGTTTTGGGTCAGATCCGGCCAGGGTTCAAGTCCAAAACCTCCCACTTACGGAGCAAACACTCTACCAACTCATATAGCTGAGATGCTGAAATAAACTGCCGATTTGGTACTAATTTGTGATCTTAGTGTTAAATTTTTGATAGGCCTGTACTGTAGCACACATAATGCTGTAAGTATGTTTATAACACAGGTACATAGATATATACATTATACATACTAGAGCTAACGAGTTATCATTATCCAGAACAACACCAAACATCCTAACAATATTCTCATGATCAATTGTCTGCATAATAGCTGCTTCTTTAAGGAATTCTGTGGTTCCATTTTGTAAACGTTCTTTACTCAGGCACTTAATAGCTACTTGAACCTGTAATTCATAATATGGAAATACCAATTAAAAGAAAAAAACAGCTCTATCAGAGTAAACACAGTGTCTTACTTATTCCAAATTGTTGCATAATGCACAGCAAGTCAAATTCAAGGAGTTTTCATTTAAGATACCAGAAGTTGTAAGCTTTAAAAATATATTTATGCAGTTTCCATTTCAGATATATGAAATTCAAAGTTTAGAAGATAACATGTT
The DNA here is from genome assembly GCA_021292105.1 of Anadara kagoshimensis. Taxonomy (NCBI): domain Eukaryota; kingdom Metazoa; phylum Mollusca; class Bivalvia; order Arcoida; family Arcidae; genus Anadara; species Anadara kagoshimensis. Next base: position 58,711,055 of record CM037870.1, on the reverse strand, counting down.
TGAAATCAAAGTTTTTGCCAAACATTAAACAAGTTCAAGCTATTTTGATCTTTCCTGACAGAAGCAAGATGTAGCATTCATATTGAGAAGTTGTGAAAATTGTACAAATAGTTTGGATTATTTTTTTTATATACACACGTTTATGTAGAGGAGAGTGGACTAATGAAGTTTTTCTCCCCAGTCAAGATTTTTCCATTTACATCAAGTGGTCAGTTCTGGGATGGTGGAGAAAACCAGAGTATCTGGATGATACCATTAACCTTTTGCAAACAAACTGACAAACTTTCTCACACTAGGATCTGTCCAGAGTGGGATTTGAACCTAGGTGATGTGAGAGGCACTTTGATATGTAAGCACACATTTTTGACCACTTGTCCACTAAGGCCCCTCATGTTAATGAGTAACTATATTAAACTCAGTATTTCAACTTTTGCCAGATATAATCAAAGTAAATATTAAGATGTTGCTGGTTTCATTTCCAGCTGTATGGTATGCAAGTCAGGTCTAAAGTCTTTTATTTTTATAGAATTCAGCACAGACAACAATTCAGCACAGACAACAGAGAACTTTATTGGTGGAAATGTCAAATTATTGTCACATGAGATTTTTGAATGCCATTTTGTAATGATATCAATTAATTTTGTTGTCCAAATTCACAGATACATGACAGGACTAATGGACTCCAGAGGGTTATCAATAAGATATGTTTATAATTGACAACACAGACAAATTATAAATTAATTTTAAAGATGTGTTCACAAAAACTGAGAAGACATGCATTGTTTTATTATCCAAATTACAATTCTACTATGCATGTTTAGATCACATAACTTGTGCAGTTCTGGCATGGGTAACGCAAAGCATTCATAACCGTAACCAATTCTTAATGTATTAAGTATTCATAACTGGTAAGATAACTGCAAGTCAGTGGTGTTCCAATGATCAAATATAATCGATAATTGATCAATTATTACCACATTTTAAGCACTTGATTAATCAATGATTGGTTTCCTTTTTGGCAGGAAGATACTACAGATAGAAAACAAGAAATACTCTGCTCTTCTCATTGGAGAGCTATTTATGTATCCTGGATCATGCTGGAACTAAGACTAAATGCAGGGTATGACTATATTTTTATTTTTGTCCAGAGTATGAATACGCGACACAGAATTCAAATTACCAAAGATTAAAAAAAAATCAAAGATTAATTTTTATGGAAAAGCCAGTTCAAAATAATACTTGATGTAATGTCTGAAATTCCATGTTCTGTACTTAATGATGAACAAATGTTCATTTTCTATCTATCATTTATATAATCAACTATTTCCTATTAATATTCACTTGAGCAGTTCCAATCATAGACTATGAAAACTCATCCGATTTCGATCATTACTCTGATTACCCAACTCAGTCCATTGAGCAGTTTTAGAGAACTTTTTATACCCCCTGCTTAAAAAGTGGGGGGGTACATAGTGATAGGGGTGTCCGTCCATGTGTCTGTCCTTCCGTTACACCTTAGGGTACCTATCTTATCCGCAACTACTCCTAAACCCTTCAATGGATTTTCATGAAACTTTTACACAATCTTTGTGATATAATGTAGATGTGCACCTCCTATATAAAAATTTGATCCGATGGATTTTTGGGAGCGAGGGGGTATTTTTTGTGAGCTTGTGGCTCACAGTTTTTCTAGTTTATTTCATTGTTTACCTTTTCACCAGTCTCTGTGGTCCAGATTCCCTGCTGTACAACACCAAACTCCCCTTCTCCAAGGGTTTTATTACTAGATATAGAATCTGCTGGGATGATCTGTTTACCAGGAGGTCTGATAACTGATGGAGGTCGGGTATTTCTGTTTTCTGGAGGGGAGGGTGATAAACCTCTTCTCTCCACAACATCAGAACCTGATCTGGTTAAAATAGCCTGTAAATAATGACAAAGTCTTAGTAGAACTGTCAACCATTACCATGGGTGTCACAAATTTGATATTGGGATTGGGGATAATCCTATTTTTTCACCAAATCAGACCTGATCTAGTAAAAATAGCCCTTACAATGAGCTATTACATAAATAAAGGTCAAATGCTGGGGATGGTGACAGTTGTGTTCTCCTAACTGCTTAACCACATCAAACGATGCAGGTTTGCAATCCCACTTGTTGAGGGAACAGATATTTGAAAATGACCCAGTATTTTCGTTAAGTGGATTCAAACACATTTCAGAGTCTGGTCCTGTTAAAATAGCCTGTAAATAAACATAATGCAACAGGCAGGAGGTTATTGTCATTTCCTTACACAGTGCCCATTGAGATCTTACCATGGTGTTGAATATAAAGCTAGAGTAAGTATAAAAGAAATGTATTTTGTGACTTTATCATGTTGATAAACCACAACTTTACTGTGGTGATATGTCTCAACTTTAATTTGTTATGGGGATATGCTGTGATAAACAAAGAGGCTTATATTTTAACAGTTAAAACTGTGATAATTGAAAATGTAAGGAACTTCAAGTTTTCAAATTCAAAACAACAAAAATAAAAGGGTTACCAGAAGGACAAATTACTTAGGAGTTATACATGGTATTTGAGTATATGACATTCAATTTATCAGAGTTTATCAGAGTTTGGCTTTACTATTATTTTCAAGATGGACTTTGATTGATTAAGTGTCATAAATAACAGGATATAATATACTGTACTGTACTGTGGTGTTAAAATATCTAGCATATATTTTGAAGATTTGAATGATGCTATCAAACTGATTCTGACCTCTATCTCTATAGTGCCATTGATATGATTCTATACAAGATCTCTCTCTTTCTCTCTCTCTCTCTCTCTAAGATCTCTTACTCTCTATCTGTGTGTGTGTGTCTCCGATTCTATACCCTCCCTCTTCCCCTCTCTCTATTGAACTGGTTCTATAATACTCTCTCTTTCTATATCTGATGCAGCTGAACCAATTCTATAAACGATACTCTCTCTCTCTCTCTCTGAAAAATTTTGATCATACTAAAGTCTACTGTATTAGGCCATGTAGTCCAAGTGCTACCAACCTGAAGTCAAAAGATCTATATACATGCATATAACAACAGACTATTGCAACATACTACAGTTAAATAACACATAAAACTTACTGAGAGTACTGATTTGACTTTAACCGACATATTAAATCCATAAATGAATATTTATCACATATATATGCACATATAATTCACAATGTAATATTTCTCCTTAAATGACTTAATGTAGCACCTTGTACTGTCATATATGTGTCAATGAGTCACATTAAAACTCTGCTGATCAATAACTGTCAATCAATCCTAATATTTAAATACACTTATAGGATGATCACAACATCATTCTCAACAAGTTTGATCTGAGAAAACTGACCTTAATAGTATTTTGATTTTGAAGCTGGCCTTGAAAGCATTTTGAAACAAACCTTAACAGCATTTATCCCCAATATCCTAAGAACATAGGTTTTTAATTAAAAGAATTTAAACTGTACCAGAAAATCTTAATTTCCATCCTAAAATGGTGGATAGAAAGAGTATCACAAAATTTAAAATATTATCCTAATTTTACCATTCCAAAATGATTGAAAGAAACACTAGCATCACACATTGAAAGCTGAAAATTTAAAATATTATCTAAATTGGGTTTTAGAAAAGCACTGCTTCTGATTCTAAATTGAAGTAATATACATCTGTATTAAAAAGAAGATACTGTATCTAGTTGTCTTTGGTCCATTAAAAATGTGAATTTTGAAAATCAAAGTTCTAGCCTCCCATGAATCATCGATCAAATTACACTTTTCCCCCTAAAAAAATTGTTTTTACCATAAAATTCAAGTTAAATTAATAATTCTGATCAAACTTGTTGAGCTTGATATAAATCCATGTGAACATCAACACTTTGACGATCTCAGTTTATCCAGAATAATGTAATCCCTTGTAAATATTATAATTTTACGATGATCATTTTGTGGTTTAACACGTAAAATGAGTATGAGTGTGGTTAGGTTTTAGAGGATCGATAGTTTGTGTTTTGAAGACAGGAACAAGCTCATATCCTGTAATGGCTACCGTATCCTGTATATAAGTAAAACTACAACCTTAAACTCTCAAATAAAAAGAGGAAATCTTTATATGACAGATAGGTATTCATTTAACAAAAGGGGAATTACAATTTTAAGTGAGAGAAAAAAATTGTATTTAACAGTAAGTACACACACCCTTAATTGGTGTATCAGTACCTTACTCTTAATATTAATGAGGTGTCTTAAACCCACTGGTTAAATAGTTTAAGATTTAAAAACATAAGAGAAAAGATAAATTCCTGGCTGTCTGACCAAGCCAAAGAATTATCTTGTTTGATTTTTATTTTTTACATTTTAAACATTCCTAAAGGAATTTGTCCATTATTAGGGTGGATAAAATAAATAAAGACTCAGTGCAGGGATATTTTTTTCCCACATTTTTTGACAGATCTTACATCCTTACTTCATTCTGTTTCACAGTTTCTTATTGTATTAATGGACCATAATGATAAGATGCTTATATATACCACCAACAACTAATTTTACTAATAAATGGGATGATGTGTACCATATTTCATACTTGCACTGGTCATAATGAATCTAGTGAATACACTTAAAACTTAACAAAGAGTTGGAGGTAGGATGTCAAAATAAATCTGTGTATTCAGCAAAGTGCAGATTCATCTTTGAACAAGTAAAGAAACCCTAAATATTATCTCTCAAACACAAAAATACAACTAAACTGTTGTTTTTGAAAATTTGAAATACCTGGACCAGGGTGTTCAAAACTGTGTTAGCTTAATAATAATAAAACTTCATTATGACTTAAATCAACTCTTGATTTGATGATAACAATTGTATGTATTAACATTTCAAAATAACTTTGAAACATAGCTTTGAAGAACTGGGCCTAGCAGTCTAGAATATCCAACTCAATATCATAATTTTCATATTTTTCACAAATTAGGAACTCAGAAATCAAAAGCAGTTGTTACTGGTCTTAAATAACAAAAGTTTGCAAGTCAGAGAGCAAACAATAGTGGTCTATTACCAAAGACCAGTGAAAAAGTTTTTGGCCACTCTTTATAACTTATGATAATCATAGAGATTCTGACCTCATGAAGTAACTACCTTTTTAAGTTTTCCAAGAGCACCTTGTGGAAACTCTCGTTTATATAATTTCTTCATTCTTCTCATTTCTGGTTTTGTCATTCCTATTCCGATCAAGTCATCTTCCTCTACATACTTTAACTGTGGAATAGTTGTAATCTTCAGCTCATTGGTAATAGCACTGTGGTAATGTCCGAGCTCCGCATCTTCTAAGAAGTCACGGAGCTCACGTACTGTCCCCATGGTGACTGTTTAGCTAGATTAAGTCACTGAAAATGAAAAAAATAGACTGATTAGGTGTTGATTACACATACATCAAGAAAAAGAACTCATTCTGAATTTTGATTTCATGCCGTTTGTCACCAGCTAGCTAGAGGGGGCTTAAATTTCTGGAGCACCTGGCCTCACTTCCCTGGTGAAAGTTTATCTGCCAGTTTTAGAAAGTTTTAACTTGCTTTTGGCATAGCGATTTGAACATGGACCAGTATGTTTGTTTGATTTTTATATATTGCTATATTTATGAATGATATACATGTAATTAATAAAACAATAATAATTCATATAAACTATATATTTACATTAAAATCTCACACCATTTATCAACCATGTTGATATTCGAATCACTTAATTCCTTACATCCCAAAGATCACACTGTAGTCATTTTGATTTGAATGGACCTACAACTGATTGTCATACAATTTGTCAATCTAATTGCAGTTTTAATATCAGGGTCATAGAACCAAGTTAAACTTGTTGAATGGTAACAAGAAGTAAGATGTATATATTATACTTCCTTAATTGTCACATATATTCTATAATTAAAGTTAATTGAAGTAAGTTCATCATATTACAAATTTAAGTAGCTGTGTTATTTTTGTTTCACAATTATAGTATATTAATGTAATGGTGTAGTTTTTTTAAATCCAGCATTTTAAAGAGACTTGCAAGCTGTAGACATTTTAGTTCTCCGGTTGCTAAAGGGAGATAACTCAAATCCCAGTCACAACAGACACTGGTAAATTAGGGTTACAGAATCTACCTGCAATTCATTGACCTGCAGTGCCAATAGATATCATGAATACAGGAATTTAAAAAAAAAAATTTACATTTCATAACAACACAGACAAATGGTTTATCTGTCTACAAAGGATGATGATTTATCTGTGAATACTGCAGCTTTTATTTTTTTTCCATATCTGCTTGTTTCATATCTTTTGTAAAATCTGACTTTGACTTCATCTTGGGTTTCAATTATGTTTTATTTAAAAAGTATTAAATAAAATAAAAACCTTCATAGAAAGAAAATTTGTTTATACAGCTTGAGTTACATGATAGCAACTGCATTGATTTTCCAAACTAAAACTTGGATTACAACACATTTATAATTGAAAACATTCAGCCAGTATAATACCAGACATATTCAATCATCTACACAAAAAGTAACCCTAAACTTCAGTACATGAAAAAATGTTGAAATTTTACAATAAATCAGAAACCTACAACCTTCTAATCTACAGATTAATGTTGTCTTAAAAATAATCTAGTAATCTTTTAAAACTAATTCAAACAGCTGAAGTAGAGATAAATAAACTAGTAAGATATAAAACAGTCTGCAATAATACAACAGGCAACAGTGCTGTCTTTATAGAACAAGTAATCATGGAGTGGAGTAGAGTAATGGAGTTTTATATCCCAGTCAAAATTCTTTCACTTATATTGAGACTAATTATCAGTGGGATGATGGGGGAAACCAGAGGGCCCCGAGAAAACTACGACCTTTGGCAAGCAAACTGTTAAACTTTCTCACACTAGGACTGTACTGTGTGGGATTCAAACCTCAGTATTGAGACGCACTGTGATCTGTAAGTGTGTGCTTTAGAACCATGTAATCAATGTGACCACTCTGCCACCAAGTCCCCTTTGAAAATGTTTGGGTTATGTATAAAAGTTCAAACACCACATGGAATGCATACAGTTCAGATAACTCACCCATCTCCAAAAACAATGGTACAAAGAAGTTATTAGGTACATGTATAAAGGAGAGACAGGGTATACATTCTTTTATTTACAACTGAGTGAACTGACTAAGAATCCTTTGAACTGTTTTGCAGATATATCTTAGATTTTAACTGAAAATATTTTCATCTTCATGGTAATCAGTTCCTGTCACACCTTAGTCTATAGATTGCAAGCTCGTTTAAGTGATGTTGGGATGTTTCGGAGACAATGGAAATATCATTTGTAGCTTTTGGTGATACAGAAATATTATTTTTTGTTGCTATTTTTTAAGTTAAACTAATCAATACTCAGACTAAAGGTCAAACCAGCAGGGTATACATGATTGATTACAAATTGTAAATCCTTATTCTTTAATCTCTATTAAAACAAACTAAATATTATGAGCTTCTACTTGATGATAAAGCAGAACAGACAGCAGGGTGCACACTCTTAATCAACATGCCCTTCTTGACTTCAAATGGAGTACAAAAACAAATCCCTCAATTAAAACAGAGCCATCTCTGATCTCAATCCATTACACAGTGGTTGTTAAAGATAAAATATTATCTATTTAAATTATGACATTTCCTGACGGCCAGGATGGATTAAACACTATATCTGGTTTATCATTCCTATAACAGAGTACCTGCTGTTTTCCTCAAGAATAAACAGCCTCTTATTGTGTATTCCAAAACACGTGTTAAATTGTGTTACTTCATTAATAGCATCAGAGAGAAAGGAGTAGGTATGCTTTAGTACCTTTTTGGCCACAGCCTCTTGATGTGTACAATGTTTTCTATAAGAGACGACATCAGGCAGATTTGACTGCCTAAAACTCCAAATTGACCAATTAGAGTTTATAAAATTGCCTTCAGAAGACCAGAATATCGTTTTTGGCCTAGAAGGCCCCTATTGACCCCTAGCCTGTTGGATTAGCCAATCTACCTACTGCTACAAATTTTAGGGAAATCACTGTGTGTATTCCAAAACATGTGTTAAATTGTGTTACTTCATTATTAGTATCAGATGGAAAGGAGTAGGTATGATTTAGGTGCCTTTTGGCCACAGCCTCTTGATGTGTACAGTCAGTTTTCCATAAGAGGCGGCAACAGGCAGATTTAAAATGTATTACTTCATTATTAGTATTAGATAGAAAGGAGTAGGTATGCTTTAGTACCTTTTTGGCCACAGCCTCTTGTGTACTTCAAAGTGTGTGTTAAAATGTGTTTCTTCATAATATATATGATAGAAAGGAGTTTTTCATGGTTTCTTAGCTAGCTAAATATTTTTTCAGTTACATACAATCAAATTTTGAAAGTCAAACAATTCAACTGGAGTAATGGAGCTTTACAACTCAGTCAAGATTTTTTTATCAATATGAAAGTGGTCAGTTCAAGGATGGAGGAAACCAGAGCATCAGGAAAAAACCACTATCCTTCAAAAGGGGCTCTTGAACCATTGGATACAAAATAATGATACATTGTCAACAAACATATAGTCTGTGGGCAAACCTTTCTCCATCTCTTAGGTCTTAGTTTAGTTTCTAATAAATCTAATTCTGCTGCGATCTGCCTCTTTTGTATTATTTTATTTGACCCAATACTGATAGTTTAAAAAAAGTCCAAATTTTTTTTATTATGTCATCCAATTTCTTTTCAAACATGTCCCCGGTTTTTTTCAAGGTCAGGGTCAGGATGACCCAACCAATGACAGCTGTTATCTGAATTAGTGACTGCTGTTATCTGAATTAGTGACTGCTGTTATCTGAATTAAGTCTCCTTGACGACTCAACAGAGATAACACATGATTAAAATTAATTTTTAATAAAACATAGAATAATTTTGCATAACAATCCAAAACCCACAACATCTAAATTACAAATGTTAAAATGTCTAAATTATAACTGTATACCCTGCAGCAGCATAATAAATTGAGTTAACATTGTGTATTTTGTAAATTACTATTTTGTACTGCTTGGCCTTTTATAAACTGTTGTTATAGTAAATACCGAGTGTGTAGCACCGATACCTATATAAATCATTATTACATTATGGCATGATTTAACAACAAAAATATACTCTCATCAATGTACTTTGGTTTTTAAGGTGTAACAAATAGATGATCTATTTCTGGTTTGTTTTGTACCTATTTACCCACTAATAAGACCTCAAGTGGCAATCTTGTCAAGGATCTACGATAAACAAAATAAGAGCACATATTTCGTCTTTCTTTAAATGACAAAGAAATAAATAGTGACTTTTTTTCATGAAACAGTTTATTTCCATAAAATAGTCTATGAATCATTTATTGAAAGATGTACTCTCTCTCTCTCTCTCTCTCTCTCTCTCTGTGAGTCTCTTTCTCTCTCATTAAATGTTTTAATGTACTTGTTGACCAAATGAACCATACTGATACATGTATAATGTATATATGTACACAAACACATACACATAGGTACAATCACACAGTCACACTCCCCTTTTCTCCCTAATCAAAAACATTTGGCATGCACTCAAACAAAGAAGCATATTCTACGAACTGATAACAAAAAATCTATATGAATGAAATGTTTTTCTATGCTCTCTCTCTCTCTCTCTCTCAAAATATTAAGTAGATTTTTTTTGTTATTTTGTGTTTTTAGATTAAATGAAATTTTTTTATGCTGTCTTTCTGGGCCTTGGTTGTCGAGTGTCTAAAGAGCACACTTATGGATTAGAGCGTCTCTCATGACATAGTTACAAATTTCACTAGTGCAAAATATTTGTCAGTATGTTGTGGTACTTCAGGCACTCTGATTTCCTCCACCAATCCTGAACTAACCACCTCAAATACATGTATAAGTGAAAAAAAATTGACTGGGGGCGTAAAACTCTTTCTCAATATCATCTACATTTGTTTATAATATACCATAGACAATAAAATACCGAGGACCATTATACTGATATATACATATAATATAAGTACTTATGGTTTGATTGAGTGATATGGTGTCTTATTGATGTGTGAAATAGTCAATCATCCATTTTAATAGCTATACCTTCTAGGTGTAAAACTATCATAACTATCTCTGTATATATTGACTGTAATATATTTAATATGTCAATGACTCCATTATCTATACACATGGTGGTGGTGTGGTAGGATAAGATGATCATGACTAGAGTTTACCCTATATAGTACAAGATTATTTCAGCAGCAACTAATGAAAATTCAATGTTCAATATAGGATTTTCCAAAAGGGCCCATTTTCAGAAACAAATTCATTTAGATTTTTTTTGCATTTATGTTATGTTAAATATGGCTCACTAAGGCCTAAATGGGGTTATTTGGCACAATAAGGGGTCAATGGCCCCTTTTAGGATGAAAATCAATGCACAGTTAAGTTTGAAAGTACAGATGTGTGGATTAGTGGATAAGTTGTGAACTGATGTGATTAGAGGTTCATCAACTTTAACCCAAATCAAGCTGCATGGTTCATGTATGTTCTTAAATAAAACTGAGGTATAAAATTATGTATTGGACCCCCATGTACTCTGGTTGCAGTTGCTTCAGTTGTAACTGAAAACTGGGGACAAGTAAGAGGACTGTGTTGCAGTGTTCTGCCCAGTCTTCAAAAACTATGGGCCACAGGGCCCATTGAGCCAAGAAAATTAGGGCCATTCTCAAATTTTATGGGCCATACCAACCAAGTTTTTATAAATAACTATTACGTACCTGGTGTATCTTATTTATTATATTCTATTCTCTATTACTGGTGTTAAAGACCCTTCTATCCTTCACTCCTTTCCAGTGAGCTAAGGCAGCAGAGTAGTTAAAATCCTTTGATTCTCCCCCTTCTAGCCTTATAGTAAGTAAATCATCTAAGACTTCTGGTGAAAGTCTGTTTCTCATTGTTGTTTTGATAATGTTTTGGGCACTGAACCCCCTTTCACAGTCTGCAGTGTGAACTGGTGCTGACAGATCAATTTTAACAAGAGTCAGTAGGTTGGGAAATTCACTGCTGTAATACTTCATCAGTAAAAACCAAAGCTGGCTCATTTTGTCTCTTGGATAACCTTCTTGAACCACCAGCTCTTTAACTTTAGCCCACTCTTTCATTGTCTGAACAGGATCAATAATAGGATCTCTTGTAACAAGTGGCTGGTTTGCAGTAGCAGTTGATTGTTTAGATTTTCCATATTGTTTGACCAATATCTCCATTTTGTCATTGCCCCAGGTTTCCCTTTCCTTCTGGTTGCAGAATGAGATAGGTCTCATTGACAGGACTGCAAAGGCATAGATAAGGTTACTCTCATTATCAGGAAATCTGTCCTCCAGTCTCTTTAGTATTCCATCAATTAATTTCACTTTGATTGAATCAATATTTTGCCCTGGACAATATGATTAGACTTGAACACTTTTTTGCCTCTTTCAATGGTCAAATCTTCATTCTGAAGCTTGTCAAGATGATGCTGTGATTTTCCACATTTAATGTCAATCAAAGACCTCTTGCAGTTTTCAACATGGACTTTAATAAGGCTCACATCTATATCTGCCTTCTGAAATACAAGACATAGCTCTGAAACAACAGGGAGAACATCCATGAGTAAGTAGGTTGTAGCTATGAAGTCATACTGGATCATCTTTTTCTGGTAACCCTTACCCTTGGCATCCTTGTCTTGTGTGAAAAATGTAATCAGAGAATCCAATATCTTGTAGACAGTCTCCACAGCAATGTACACAGACATCCATCTCACCTGATGTACTTCTTTCACCTTTAAGGTAGGTTCATCAAGTACCGTTTGTATCTGTATCAGTTTGCTAGATCTGACTGCAGAAGCTTTAAAGTAGTAAAAGATGCCCGTTAATGTATTCTGATAGTCCTAGGTATGGCACAGTATCAGCTGCCTGTGAAGTTACTAGGGCCAGTCGGTGAGCAACACAGTGGTAATTCACTAACATTGGATTGTCTCTGCACATATAGCCAGTCAAGCCCTCACCCATACCTGTCATTGCTTTGGCCCCATCAGTCCCTAGCCCCATAACATTCTCACTGAGCAACCCTTTCTCCTCCATTATTTTTTTCAACTCTGTATATATAGCCTTTCCAGTGCCGCTGACCACAGCAACATTTGAAATAAAATGAGTAGATGGGTCAAGAGTTTCTGGGTCTATAACTCTGCAATATACACTCAGCTTCTTAGTAACAGATATATCTGTACTCTCGTCACACAGTAAACTAACATAGGGAGATATACTTATTCTATTGTCAACAGTTTGTTTCACAACATGTGCTATTGAGTGAATGAACTCTTCTGCTGCCTTGTCAGAGGTGTATGACACATTTTCTCTACACTTTAACTTTGAAATGTCTGGACAGTTCATTTCTTTCAAGAAATTTACCAAACTGTCAAATTTATTGATGGCAAGATTTTCCTTTGCTAACCAGAATGCTGCCTTAAATGCACAGATCACAGCTGCTTCTTTTTCATTCCAAAAATCTGAGACTTTTTTAACAATTGATCCAGTCATGGAGTTAGCTACTACAGCCTCTTTATGGTCACTACAGTCTGCATGTCGTGTAAGGGTGCTTGTTTTCCAATTTCTACACGCATGTGTAGTCATAGAGTTTGATTTCTTATGTTTCAGGCACAGTTTACATACCATAGAATTTGATGTTTTATCGTATTCTAACCAAGTAAATTCAGTTAACCATCTTTTTTGAAAGGATCTGATTTCCTTTTTCTTCCCTTTATCACTGGTATCTGCGACTGTCGCAGTTTTTTCGACGGTATCAGATGCAGTTGACATGATGTGGGTGGGGGATGCATTTTGCATTTGGAGGGAAGAAGTTACCTCGCTACTACACCCTGGTTTATCGGGGCTCACATCCTGTGTACACGATGCGTTTTTTTCATTAGATTGGCTTGTTTTTTTAACTTTTGAAGCCGGCGATTGAAAGAAATCTAATAAAGACTTCATTTTTCTTTTGCCGTCTGCCATTTTGGAAAGAGCGGTGAAGCAAAGCGTCACAGGATACCGATTGGCAAACACCAATCAAAACAGCGATCGGAACTCTCTAGAAAGGAGATTACGAAATGAGATCACTTAGACGCTTGGTTGGTATGGAAATAGACGCTTTGTAAAACGAATGTAAACAAAAAGACGGACAAGTTTCGTCGACGCAAATTTATGAATTCAAATGTTCTAAATTTTATTAGATCGGCTAACTTTTTCAGCGCGCCGAACGGCCCATTTGTGGGGATATTTATGCGCCATTTGCATTTATTTAGCGCCAATGGCGCAAGGGCGCGGCCTGGGCAGAACACTGGTGTTGATATATGATTTATGATTGATGTGCCCATTGCAGTCGAAAGGCCAGCTTCCAATATGGCTGATTTTTAATCACTTTAGTCACGTGATTTTCAGTTCAAATTTTGGTACGCAATCGGAAATGGTAGTAGGTCTCGAAAATTTAAGTATACTTTTAAATGGGATCGTTATTACTTAAAATCATCAAATATTTTGAACAATAAATATTTTTTCCTTCAATTTATGTAAAAAAGAACCAATTATATACAGAAAATTACGAGTAATACGTCTTGAAAGTGGAGGTTGTGTCACAGCTGTCGGCCGACGATCTCGCTTCAGACACATTTTTTGAAAATATTAGGGCGAGTGATGGGTTCTAATAATTATTTTCTAAAAATTTATTCATTTCTGAACACATTCAAAAGACATGTCCGAAATCGGTGTGGGATGCGATTCTGTCAGTTGAGAAAACGGCAGGTGTGGCTCCTTTTGCGGGTTTGGTTCACATCTGTCGGCCGACATTCGTGCTTCAGACACAAATTATTAAATATTAGGACAAGTGATGGGTTCTAATAATTCAATTCTGAAAATATATTCATTTCTGAACATATTCATATGAAAGACATGTCCGAAATCGATGCGGGATGCGATTCTGTCAGTTAAGAAATCAGCAGGTGTTGCTTCTGTTTTGTTTTGTTTTTCGTATGATGATTATCTCCCTTGTTTACACTGTCTCTCGCATGTATGCGAATAAAAATAAAGTGATTTTACTGTCTTATTGATTGATATTTGTTTTAATGTAAGGAAATTTAAAAAAAATAAAAATAAAAAAATAAATAAAATCTAAAAAAAATTGGCTTCATTTAACATTTTAATCTTAATCAAATAAAATTATTTTCCATGGGAAATATTTCTTCAAATTTGATATACAAGAGAAAGTTATATAATTTTCTTTTAAGTGGTGTCATGTGCTGATTTTAAATTTTTATTAAAATAATGAATTTAAAATCAGCATATGACAACTAGTTGCTATGTGCTGATTTTGAATGCAGTATTTAAATAAAAATTCAACAGCAGCACCATGACAGTGGAACAGGAAGAAATACTGTTTCCACACCCCAAGTTAATAACTAGAAATTAAAATCTCTTTCTATAAGATGGTCAGGTCAGTTTTACCGGGTGTAACAGTTAATTCTTTAGTATCTGTGGTTCATTTTTTCACAGATCAAGTGCTGCTGGTAGACTTTTTGCAGCTAAAGTACTAATGCACAGATGCAATATTAATCTAATTCTGACTGTCTCCAAAATGACATGGATCAAGTTCATGTATCTACCTTCAGTCCAGAGGATGCTTCATGTCTTTTGGGTAAGGAGTAGAGTAAAAGTCAAGATTCTTTCACTATCAAACATATTTAGAGATGGGGAGAAAACTGTAGAGCCCAAAGAAAACCAACGACATTCCACAACAAACTGACTAACTTTCTCACACAAAAACTGTCCTGAATGAGATTCAAACCTATACAGTAAGAGGCCATGCCCCTACCAATATTTCAAATGTTATGTTGGACAGGTGCCAGTGTAATGCACAAAAATAATTATGCATTTATTATGTCAATTAGCATTTATTTTTCCTTAAAGTAATGATAATTTTAAAATGCAAGCAAAACATCTTTATTGACATTGTACTGTGTGTTGACCATGTAATGTTATCTGCAATAAAAAAAACAAACAAACATAGTCATTGTTTATTCTGTAGTCTCTGTCTTGTTTTTAGCATAGCAATAGCATTAATAATATTTAATCTACAAATAAAAATGTTATCTATGAATAATCTGAAAATACAATGTTGGCAAATTTGTAAATAAAATTTGAAATATGCATTTCACCTGTCAATAAATATAAAAAAAGTTATCTGTAAATAAAATGAACTAAAAATTAACTTGTAGGAATGCATAATCTGAAAATAAACTGTATAGGTATTGGTAATCTGAAAATCAACTGAAATGATTATACATGTATGATGTCTATGTTTCCATTCCTGGTAGCCAAAATTGCCATTGGCTACTAATTTCTGAGGAATTCTTTCAAAAAGTAACCTATTTTAGCAAATTTGTGGAGAGATACTTTAAAAAGGACTATATTTTCACAAATTTTGGAAATTTGGCTACTAATTATTTCAAATTTATGGAAACCTAGTGATGTATCATAAAATCATATGAAAATAAACTACACATATTCTGCATTCTTGAAAATAAAAAAGAAATTAATTAAAACAGAATAATTTAATGTAGTACCAGTATAACATCATTCACCACACAAGAATGATACTGTGGGACTGTCAGAACTAGCCATGATGTGTGCAGCAATGATCCATGATTTAAAGTTTGGCTCAAATTAAAATACGGTAAAAGATATTTACATAGATTCTTGCACAATAAAAGTGAATGGGTTATATTGTGATAAATTTCATAAAAAGCTCAAATACATGTACATGTATCAACTTTAAAAATATGAAATGTTTGAACAGTAAATCTAATACATGTAGTACAAGAATCTTTGTGATCCATTTCTGAATTTTCTGTGTTATCAAGTATGTTTTCTGCTGGTACATCCATACTTGCTGTGGTTACTGTGGAGAGAAAACATTCAAAATTAGCATCAGTGTTTTTAAAAACCTATTTATAGGTATTTGTAGCTGTGAATCATCAGCAACAGTAGCAGTAGTGATAGCTGAAGGATCTAGAATTGCATTAATTACAACATTTTTGCAATTTGTGCATTTGCAACCTGTACCTCAATATCTGCCAACACCGTCACCAGTTTCTGAATAACTAAACTGAACTTTGGCATTTAAAATCCATCTTCAACCCCTTGAAGTGGCAAAACTTTTCAAATTACTAAAAAAAAAATAATAAAAAAATAAAGTAATTTAGTCTGAAAAGTGTAATTGAAAACATTTTATGTAATTTTCCATATCATGACTTCTCCTCTTCTGCAAACTTTCTGAAATTTAACAAACTATAATTATGCTCTTTGTCAGCCTGCCTACCTGTAAATATGTGATACAACTGCCAACTTCTGATCTGAAACATTAAAATCACAGTTTTAAAATTTGCATGCACTGCAGCAGTTAAATCAACACCAGATAATTGTTGTTCAGATGGTTTTCTAGCAAACTGTCCCTCTTGTGACTCTAAATGTAATGAAAGTGTAAAAAAAAATCCAATATCAGCTGATTTCTGAGTCACATAGTGACTACATGGGGCCAGCTGGGCGATCTGGATGTTTGATTTTCGTGGGATTTTTTCTACAAAATTGAACTAAAATTAAACAAAATGTTTAAAGATTATATTAAAAACACACCAACAAATATCTAGAGTAAAAATAAACAAATTAGAAGATGTCTAGACGCAATAAATAGCAAGTTTTGTTTTCCAAATCATCGGCACGCAGGGTCAACTTGACAATCTTCCTGTGCAATAACCGGTGCGAGTGATGGTTTCTATCCGGTATCAAAATGACCGGTGTTCTAAATGCTACCGATTACGACTATAATTTTTAACCCAATCGGTGTGGGATGCGATTCTGTCAATTCAATTTACCGGGCATAAACTCCGAATGCACCGCCCACTTGATTTTGACCTTTCACGATACCGCAGTTTATGTCTATGATTCCAGCATTTTAATTAGTTATAAGGAGTGTTTAATTGTTGTGATCGTCTAGAAAAATCAATTTGCTATCAAACGGATACAAAAATATATATAGTTTAAGTTAAAAACACCATTTAATTAATGATTTATTGCGTCAACCCTAAAATGCAAATTCTTCGAGGTGACGACAAAGCGCCATCTGCCGACCAAATTTGAATTACCCCCCTTGAACGGCCCTGAAGATTAAATCGCGGGTTTAACGGAAAAAATCGAAGCTGGCCTTTCAACTGATTGTAGATAACAAATCATTAAAAAATAACTACCCATTGTCAAACTCACACTTTGGAATAGCAACAAGTGTTCAGGACCTGTCAAACCTATACATTCAGAACAAATTTTACATCCTTTTTATTGTTTAACTTGTACATGAAAATAACCTATTGATTTTGTCCAGAAATCTCCTGAATTATTGATCAATCAAACCAATCATACCAATATAAAGGGAAAACTTTTACTGTCAATATCACACATGCTCACATGATTACTTTATACCATATCTTTTTTATAAATGCATGCAAGGTCAGTGGGTCCAATCTTCAACAGTAAAATAAACTTTTTAAGTATGCTTAAAGGTAGTTATAGTATAAATAGTTTTTTTCTGGAACTGATTACAAGTGTAGTACTGTACAAGTATACCTACCTATCTATCAAATAGGTATACCTGTCATATGTCATAAATTCAACAAACCTTATGGGGAATTTATAAATTTAAATAGTTTTTAAAGCAAAAAACATTAATTCAATTTAGGTTGTAAGTAGTTTTTAATTGACAATATCTTATTAGTCACAGATCAGCCTTTTACCTGACAATCCTATATAGGTAAAGACAGGTAAAAACCAGGTGTGCAGACTGAAGATTAAATATGAGGTAACATGCAACCTGTCAAAACATACAATTGTCATTATTATTGTTTACTGTGACAGGTAGGATGTGTGTATTGGGTTATACTGGATATAAATAAAGTGACAGTGTGTCAAAGATATGATACCTGATAAACATATAAACACAAGAAATTGAAAGGTGTTGCGTAAGCCATGATTTAAACTCCAATTTCAATGCCATCACAATACTGGTGGGCATTATCAATGAAGGGAAAATAGATCACAAAATACAAGACAAAGCAACTCTGAGCTGCAACATACACAGGTCTCTGTAACAAAAATCATCACCAACCAAATAAAAATAATTTTCAATACAATGTATAAACAATATTGATGTTGTAGTGTATACTTTTAGAGGTTTAACGCTTAGATGTTGCGTTGTAAATGATAAACATATTGCAGAATTGCAGATGTACATTTTGACCTATAATGCTCTATCTACAGCATCTTCCCCTACCCCAATCTTTTATCATGTCAATATCCTGATCTTATATAATAATAGATTGTCAAGTATAAGCAGGTTATCACAGAAATCAGCATAATGTCAAGATGCACAAGGCATGTTTGTAAACATGGACTGTTCATACTTATCATGTCATATTGTAGTACTGCTGAAAAGTGTGAATCAAGTCCAGAAACAACATCAAATTCCATCCAAGATATTCCAATAAACCTTTATGTTTACTCCATCATCTCTGATATATGCAGCAAATATGACATATAGTCAACAATACAGACATGTTTGAACTAGATGATCCAAAACTGGAGCCATTGTCATCAGTCAAGTGTTTGTTTTACAATATACCATGAATATGCACTCGACCACCTCTGATACACAGAGCAAATTGTTTTATCTAGTTATCAGGGCCATTGTTATAACTTAATTCAGCTAAATATTCCAACATCCCAAAAGCATATCAAACCACTCGAATATGCACCATCACATCATTTAGCGCCAAGTTGAATTTTTGATACAATGAGTTTATATAGCCAAAACAAAAATCCCAGTCTTAGTTTTCCAAAAAAGCCATGAAGAGAAATGCATCAATAAATCTTTCAGTGTAATGAGTTTTGAACAATTAAAGTCCAGTCCAAATTTTCAATTCTTGAAAGATATTCATTATCATGTCATTTCTTTATAAAGAGGAATTGACTGCATGATTGGGGTTTTGTATCACATACAGTCAAGAATATTTCACTTATATCAAGAGGTCACCAACTATAGGTGAAGTGACATAACTTTTTAAATCTGCAGTGATCTCTGGGCAATGTGCAAGTTTGTTTTAGGATACCACACCTAAAGTGACACAGAACATTGAATTTTAAGGTTTCCTCTGAGGGACTTTCATTTCTAAATGCTAAGTCCTTGGGAAAAGAACAGTAGCTACCACATACAGAGTAAGCACTCCGAGCTACCGTAGTGGTATTCAGAAAGAGAGTTGATCTGAAGATTATAGGGTAGAGAATACTTCAAAGATGTTACCTCATAATGTTACCAATAATTATATTCTGTAGATTACATGTATACAAGTGTTATGTTCATGCACTTATAAATCCCAAACAGATACCTATTTAAAAAGAACATGCATGAATAAACTACTCAACTTTAAATCTGACTCAATTTTCAAAAGTTAAGGAATTTCAAAAATGTGAACATAAATGGATACTAAATTTTTATGCATACTGATAAAAAGCACATAAAATTTCAGAATTCAGTAGGACTCCAGATAGTTTTAGAATGAAAAACCGTCACTTAATATGTTGTATAAACCTCAGGTTGCACTGCCACTTTGCATAAGATATGGACTTCAATTCTCCTGCTTTACTAAATTTATTGCCAAACCCCCTTATAATGCCACATTACAGTTCACAACACCTTCAACAGGTCATTGAGTGAATAAGCTTGTCACTTTGCTTGTCAAAGGTTGCCAAGTCCCCTTATAATGCCATCTTTTAGATCAGAACACCTTCCAATAGATTCTTCAGTGAGAAAACTTGTCAGATTGCTTGCCAAAGGTTGGTAGTTTTCTATAGGCACTCCAACTTGCTACAGATGGAAGAAAAATTATGAAACTATAAAATCAACATGTCATTCTGGGTTGCCAATGGCCGAACTACATCCAAAACCAAGAGGGCCTTGTGACCCTTGCTACAGAATCTTGACTGGCCATACCACAGAATGGAATTTGGCAGCATACCACATGATCAAAACCTCTTAATTACTGTTTGAAACAATTAAAAAAATGTTTTAGGGGTGTGATTCCATATCTAATGGCAACAATTGTTGCACACTTCATTATTTTAATCCTTTCAATTTATTGAATTCATTGCCGTACTCCCATCTAACTATGACTAGACAAAATCAAGGTAATTACGTCTGTAACTGCTCAAGTTCATGTTACAAAACACAACATTATATATGGAATCTTTATCACCTCTGCGCCCTTGAAAATATATAAATTAAATTGATTTATAATCTCATAAATTCTAAAAAATAGAATTTAATTTTATTATCAAATGATTCACTGTCTTAAATACCAATTATGAATTTTTAATTAGGACATAAAATCCATGTTGTAATAAATTAAATACTGATTGTTTTTTGTTCCATATCAAGTATCAATGTAAAAGTGCATACAGCCATCAATTACAGTTAATTAAACATAAATTATTCACCTTAACACAACTATAGTGTTCTAACTGATGCAGGGACTCGCAGCACCTTTCACTGTCCTCAGTAGAGTGGAAGAGTGAAGTGGGGTAATGACATTATATGCCCAAGTCATAATTTTTTCACTTATATCAAGGATGGTGGAACCTAGAACACACAGAGAAACTATTGTCCTTCAGGAAGCAAGCTGACAAACTATCTCACATTAGGATCTGTCCAGATGGATTCAAACCCCTAGGTGTTGAGAGGTGCTGTGATCCCTAACTTTAGACCACTTGGCCACTGATCCTTCATCCTAAATGCAATTGTACGCAAAAAAATATACTAGTACGAGAAAGTCTGTCACTTCATCTGTTCAATGACAGGTTTTCTTTAGACACAATGTCTGACCTTAATTTAGGTGAAATAAAAACTTAATGTATTCTACCAACTCTGAAGTCCTGAACCACTTTGCCACAGATGTTTGAAATTGCTAAAAAAAACAAATCTATCAAAGACTGCATGTATGTCCACTTCAGATTTGTTTTTATGAAGAGAAACCTAGCTCGATATGGGCATCATTTTTAACCTTCAAATCTAAATTTTAAGATTAAAGATTTATTTAATTAATCTCTCATTTATCTCTGCATGTGTGTGTGTGTGTGTGTGTGTGTGTGTGTGTGTGTGATAGACTCATGCAGAATCAGGAAAACAGTATGTATTTAATAGACTTTATTAAGCTTCCTCTTTCATTTGTTATTAATCATAAAAAAGTTTCCTTATTCACACAGACTAGTCTGGACTATATGTAAAAGTCATCTAAAGGTTTACCAAGAAATCTTAACCAGTCTTTATTATCCGACAGTCAGGTTTATTGCATGATGCCCTTGTGTCAAATGTTGTAAAAATACAAATTATATGGTTTGGACAAGACAATGGACAGAGTGTATAAAGTGACACTAAAACCATCACAAGTTACACCTCACAGAGAAACATTGTAAATTCAGGGAAAAAAAGAGAAATTAAAATCTACTATACAACCATGCTTAACATGACCATTTAAACTTTACCATGCTTTTCACCTTGTTAGCATGATAAATAATGTTTGGAACATAATTGAAAGGAATTATAATTAATTTCAGTAAAATTCTATATATATAAATTTATCAAAAAATAAAAATACAAAGTAATATGTATGAAAATAAGCAGTTTGATATACCAGAATCAGCTGTGCATGATAAGCATTTTTGCACATCTTTGTATATGTCTGTAACATCCCTTGTTCTTATTGCCAAACATTTTTGGTATTTTTTTTATTACTGGTATTCAAATTTATAATCTATTTAACAAATATCCATTAATACAGGGCTTCCATTTGACCCTTGACTTTCAGGGATCAAGTTAACTTTCCTTAAAATCTAAGAGTCAATCAATAAATAAATACAATTGCTTTTTTCTGAAAGTCTAGGGAGCCCAATTCAATATGCAAGAGTCAAAACCATATTCTCAAGGGTCAGGTGGAAGCCGGGTTAATCTTTCTTCATTAGGCAGAGCTAGGTCAATGTGTGATTTCGAACGGTGACATATTACAACATTACAAAGATGCTCGTACATGAATACCGGTATATTAAGATATATTTCTAAGGTAGATTAATATCAGGAATACAATATTATATTTAAACAAACCTGTTTGTCTCGATAGCTAAATTCCAAAATTCCACTTCCACACATTAATTAGAAATTTAACAATTGATCCTTCCTGATTATAAAAGTTCGTCAGATAAATTCTCCAAATAAATACATGATAAAATCCAACAAGAAAACATTGAGGGGACCTTGAGACATTTTACTACCGCTAACATAATAATAAATGAAGTGATTTATCTATCAGGTGTTGGTAATACACATTACTTACAATAAATATAGAGATATATACAGTATAGGTAGGTATAGTCAAACAACACTGACCTGTCTGCTTGACCTTTCATAAGAAGTACCGGGTAATTCATATTCAATGAGCCACCCAATACATGGGTAGTGTTAGGATTTCCATTGAATACATATATACAATGTACCAGTTTAGTAAAATGTAAACAATTTTATACTTGTGATCTCTATATACACGTAAATGTACTACTAGTAGTAGTCCATAATAAATATTTAAATCAAAGGTCAAACAGACAGATCAATGTTGTTTGCCTATATATACCTAATGACAGTCAGTCAATCATAACATTACCTGTCACACTGCTTTATATTCCTATGATCATGATATAACCGAGACTTTACATTTCATCCACACTGTATTATAAGTCCACATTTATTGATATAAAGTTTTGATATCTAGTATTATACCCAAAATTACCTGTTTTCTTTCATCTTAACCACAACACTTTAATATTTTTTAATTTCCATCTTAAGACCAGGGGTTATATCAGAATTAACACCAATAACTTTATAGACCTGTAAAAGTTGAGGGATCATTACAAAACTTTATTTTATTTTTTAACTGCAGTGTGAATACTACCAGTATCTATCTTTTTCACCTGTAAAAAGTGGCTTAATATTCTTTTTCTTACTCTAAGTGTGTCCAATTAGCAGTACACAGACAAAAGACATCTATTTTGATTCTCATCTCAAAGACTGTTCTAGTAAAAGAGGTTTTTTTTTGAGTGAGGTATTTTATTTCAAATTATATACTAATTGACAAGTACCCACTCTGTCGATCCACATCTTATCCACACTAAACCACTACAGAAAGTGTAGCACTGTCTTGATAGACTTATTATGTATACATACATTATAGGATAATCTAATTTTCAAAAAAGGAATCCATACCCAGTGCAACAAACACATTGCATAGTCATGTTGCAATGACTTCACCTACAGCTGGTGACACCTCAATATAAGTAATATCACTGGTTCAATCGGCCCTATCAAGATTAAATTCTATCAAATACAATGAAAAGCAGTTCATGTATTCATAAGCCTGCCATGCACTAAAATGACCACTCAGCCACCATAAGGTCCACTGAGATCTATTTTTTGTCTATGGCATCAGCCACTAAGGTCAACTTTTGTCGGTGGCATGCTAACTCTATGAGCTAGAGCCTTCAAGGCAGACCATAAAATACACTCACACATCTCAGGCACATGTGAACTTGTTCTTAGATTAATCGTTAAGAGATTAATAAGCTTGTTCTTGTGGTGAATAGCTATTGGGATTAACAGGTGCCCAGTAGCCCATGGCTCCCAGAAAGTTGTCAGGCCCCTAAAGTTTTAAATCTTTTTGCTAGGTATTGCTATTGCAACTTCTCTTCAAAAGTTAGCTTGGGTCCCAACTCAAAATAGTTAAGCTTAAGCCCTGGAATTGCTGATGCAATGTTAAAAAACCATTACTACCCAATAATCAATGATTCTAGACAGGATGGTCTGTATTCACAATACACATAAAGTCATCCATGTAACAAGTTGTAATAAGCTGAACCTAACTCAATTATCATACACTCCAGCTATATATAACATGTCACACTTATCCCACTATTTCCTTCTCAATTATTGATCCTAATCTTTTTATTGATGTGAAGTTCAAACAAACTTCCTAAATGCAAATCAATATCCCCAAAAACTATATGATTCACCACTGGTGCAATATGAATATGCAGACGACCGAGACATTCAAGAGTTTTGATATGGTCCCTCAGACATAGACAGCTGATATGACAGTAAAAACTTGGATGAGTTGAAGTCATTGTATACAGAAATAAAACACAAGACTGTGACTAACAAAACACAACATGTCCTTATGCCTTCTTGACAATTAATTCATGCAAGTGGCACTATGAGGTTCAAGACAGGAGACAGAAAACAGTACATGTCCTTATGCCTTCTTGACAATTAATTCATGCAAGTGACACTATGAGGTCCTAGACAGGAGTATGTCTTTATGCCTTCCTAACAATTAATTCATGCAAGTGGCACTATGAGGTTCCAGACAGGAGTCAGAAAACAGTACATGTCCTTATGCCTTCTTGACAATTAATTAATGCAAGTGGCACTATGAGGTTCCAGACAGTATGTCTTTATGCCTTCCTTCCTAACAATTAATTCATGCAAGTGGCACTATGAGGTTCCAGACAGGAGTCAGAAAACAGTACATGTCCTTATATTTACATTTTGTCTGTTTTCTGTCTTCTACACAAGGTTTCAGAGCAATTGCGTTCATATCGGCTATGAACTGCAAGATCTACCTTGGTGACGTCACGGGAATTTCAATCACAACAATCGGCGTATGTGACGTCACGGGAATTCCGTTCACAACAATCGGCGTATGAATACACAATATGAAATACACAAAACCGTAAATCTTTATTGATTGTTTGCATAATTGTGATTATTTATTACCGAAATAATTGTATTTAATAACAAATTGAACAATTTAGTAAAAATGTTGTATGCAATTTGTTGTTTTTTCCACGCACTTTTTTGTCCTAGAATTTCTGGCGCCAAACTGCACAGCTGATCAGTTGGATCTGCTGTTCCATCAGCTGTTCCGTTAATCGAAAATCGTTGTTGACAAAGCGCGGAATTAAAATTTTCTAAAATGATTTTGAACCAAGAAAAAGAAAAGAAAATATTTTAAACGTAAATATAACAATTGAACTGTTTAGAAATGCGGTTCATAGTCGATATGAACGCAATTGATATGCAAGGCAAACTAATCACAACGCGCTAACGCGCGTTATTCAGTTTGCTTGCATATCAATTGCGTTCATATCGACTATGAACCGCATTTCTAAACAGTTCAATTGTTAAATGCCTTCCTGACAATTAATTAATGCAAGTGGCACTATGAGGTTCCAGACAGGAGTATGTCTTTATGCCTTCCTTCCTAACAATTAATTCATGTAAGTAGCACTATGCGGTTCCAGACAGGAGTCAGAAAACAGTACATGTCCTTATGCCTTCCTGACAATTAATGAATGCAAGTGGCACTATGAGGTTCCAGACAGGAGTATGTCTTTATGCCTTCCTTCCTAACAATTAATTCATGCAAGTGGCACTATGCGGTTCCAGACAGGAGTCAGAAAACAGTACATGTCCTTATGCCTTCCTGACAATTAATTCATGCAAGTGGTACTATGAGGTCCTAGACAGGAGTATGTCTTTATGCCTTCCTTCCTGACAATTAATTCATGCAAGTGGTACTATGGGGTTCCAGACAGAAGACAGAAAACAGTACATGTCTTTATGCCTTCCTGACAATTAATTCATGCAAGTGGCACTATGCAGTTCAAGAGAGGAGACAGAAAACAGTACATGTCCTTATGCCTTCTTGACAATTAATTCATGCAAGTGGCAATATGAGGTTCCAGACAGGAGTATGTCTTTATGCCTTCTTTAAAATTAATTCATGCAAGTGGCACTATGAGGTTCAAGACCAGAGTTCGAAAAACTGAACAATTTATCAACTAATTCATGCATGGGGCACTATGAGGTTCCAGACAGGAATTTTTTGAAAAATGAACAATTACCAACAACTAATTCTTGCACTATGCTGTTCCAGAAAGGAGTCAGAAAAGAGAATCTTTCCTTATAACTAACTGAAAATTAATTTATGCAAGTGACACTATGAACCAGGCAGGAGTTTGAAAAAAAGTCAATTGATTCATACAAATGGCATATGGGATTCATGCAAATGGTATCAAGATTCCAACAGAACCCATTAAGCAAAATATTAGTCATAACATTATCATACTGGTACATTAATTTAAAAATAATGGTGCAAATGTATGCTATATCATAACACATGTGTGGTGAGCAATAATCCACAAATAATACAGTACTAAATTTGATTTGGCAGAAAAGCAGATACAAAGCTACACCAAGCATGAGAATTCTGACAGATTCATCAAAAATCTTTTCTTTTTTACTTGTCTCAAAATTTTTTAACCCATTGCTGCTATTTTTGTCCGATCAGAAAAAATGAAGTAATACACAAGTATGTTTGTTTTTCCACAACATTTATGGTTTAATAATTATATCATAATACTTGTAAAAACTGAGACAACCCTCATAAAACCAAATTTCTGTTTGAGATTTACTCTATTCAGCATAAACAAGAAGACAATATTCTACAGCATGCAAAGATGTCTGGTACATAAAACTGGCTGTACTGGAGTACACATGCTACATGTATTGGTATTTTATGACCCAATCAAGATTCCGTCTTTCGATATAATGAAGCGGTCAGATCTGGAATAGCAGAGGAAATTTAGTGCATAGAGAAATCTACCAATATTCTGCAAGTGGTTTCACTATTTTGCACAAGGAACTTTCAGAACTTTCAGAATGGACTCGGTTACCAATGTGATTCAGTTAGGTACAATGAATTTATTGAACAGGAATTTACATCCCAGTTAAGAAAAGTTCATTTATATTGAGACATCAACAGCTATTGAAGTGACAGATATTTTAACCTTTGCAGCACACTCAGGGCAATGTGCAGGGAGGGTTCTTTGGCATGTCACACCAACCATGTCATGGGGAGTCTGTGCTTAAGGTCTTTTTCAATGAACACAAACACTTTCATTTCTAAATGCAGACTGCTTGGTGCAAGAACACTCACTGCCTTTTTCAAGTCTTGGTCAGACAGTGCAGGGATTCGAAGCCCCACTTTCCACATTATTTCGTCAATAAAGATATGTACTACTGTTATATATACAGAAAAATAAGAGGCAAACCAGTGAGCACTAAAGATGACACTAACCATTAACAACCTGATCTTGCCAGAATAGCTTATATGTTTATACAGTAAAACTTCATGATGTAAAATAAATACATTACTGTCATGTTATCATTGTGGGCAGTTTGTCCAAATAAATCTACATACTGGAGGTTGTTAACTCTAGCCAAGAAAATGACACAAACATCTAACATAGATAAATATGTAGAAAAATTTAAATACATGAAGTATGTATGTGTATGTATGTATGTGTATGTATGCCACTGGTCATGAACTTTTACTTTCTACTCACTCTATCATCTGGCAAATTGACAAGTTGGCAAATTTTGATAAATATTTTATGTAAGTAATTGATTGGTTAATTGATCTTTTTTGCTTTTATGAATGAAAGTGTATTTACCTTAATTATGTATTTCACTATTGGAGTAAACACATGCTCTCATTTGAAGTGTACTTAATACTACTTGACAAGGTTTTTGCATCCTCATAATGCAGAGTAAACAGCTCTCTATACATTAGAAATGCTTTTGATGGTTAAATAATTTTGTAAGTTATACATTCTCTTAGGAGCTGCCATACTACATTTTTTGAGATTTAGCCAAATTTCAACCACTAAGATGCCTCGGTGGTCGAGGGGTCTAAAGCGCAGGCTTACAGATCAAAGAGCATTTCACACTAGGTTTGAATTCCACTCAGTGCAGATCCTATTGCAAGACAGTTTGTCAGTTTTCTTGACAAAGGTTGGTGGTTTTCTCTAGGCACTTCAATCAAACACTTTTTCAAGATAATATATTATCGATTATTTTGTTTACAAATATGATATGTATGTAGAATGCATTTGTTATTTCCCTTGAATAAGGAATCATATAAACAGACATTGTCCTGTGGAAATGACATCATTCTAGAATCTGCAATGAAAGCATTGTTCCATTTCCAGTTATAGCGATAATATATCTCTCTGTACAATATTATCACTTAGTCAATGAGTGAAGCCCATTAAATCTTTTCCCAAACTTACTATTCTGGAATTGGACAGAAAAAAGGATTGATTACCGTAGTTGATTAAATAGGGTTTTACATCTCAGTCAAGAATATCTCACTAATATGAAGATGCCAACAGCTATAGGTAAAGCACAAAACTTTTGACCTTTGCAGTGTGCTCTGGGCAATGTGCAGGGAGAGTTCTTTTGTGTGCCATGTCAACCACGACACAGGACATAGACTTTAAAGTCTCTTCTGATGGAACTTGTGACTTCAATTTCTAAAAGCCAAGTGCTCGGTGAAAGAACAGTCACTATCTATTTTAAAGTTTTTCTTGGATCGAAGCAAGGATTCAAATCCTGCCCTTCCACATACGAAGCAAGCTCTTAACCAACTGAGCTACCATAGAATTCAGAAAACAAAGGAGATATCACACACTCTTTGTGTTCATCATATAATTTGTCAACATAATTTAATACAAAGCTTTATTTTACAGCAACATAAGTTTTAACTGTCATCATAATTGTCACACTTTTTTTGTTTTATATAAATTCATGATGTCATAACTTAAGAATGTACCGATTCACAGCTTGAATTTAAATGAGCTCAGCTCAAAGTTTAACAAATGCCTAAGAAATATAATAAATATACATATAGGTATCTAGGGTATAGAATAGCCGGTGAAATGTCCTGTCATCCACCTGACTGGGCCGGCACAAGTAGACATTAGTCCTGCTGACTTACCTACCCTTCTAGCTTACATAAATTATTTATTTAAGGCCATTCTATCAGGTATATTATAATTTATTAAGATCACTTTACACTGCAGGATGTCTTGTAATGCTACCAGGATACCTGTCAGACTCACTCCATCTGTCATTTAAAATTAAGTCTAAATTCACTTAAAAAGAAACTTTAACTAAATGTTTGGGTTTGTAATAAACCTCGTGTGCCTGCATAAATTATAGCTGTATACCTTACTGATACAGGTGTAAATATAGCTGAAAACACAGGTGTGAAATAATGTAAAAAAAGAAACAAGACAAAAATATCATTTCCAACCTGAATTAAAAAACTCTGCTAAATTAAAACAGTCTAACTGAATAATAAGGGACATTTATTTTTGGACCAAAATAAGTCATCTAGTCCAAATGATGTAAGGTCACAATGGTCTCTGGCCGAGTGTTCTAAAACGAATATACAGATCACATGTAGCGCACCACACCATCTAGGTTTGAATCTCACTCAGCGCACCACATCACTGAGGTTTGAATCTGAACCAGGCAGATACTTGTGTAACAAAGTATGCCAATTCACTTGCATGAAACTGTGGTATGCAGAGAAAACCACAGACCTTCAACAAAAGAACTAACAAAACCATCAACAAAAGAACTAACAAAATGAAAAAGATTTGAACCTACCGGTGGCCAGATGCACTGCAATCCGATCCGTAAATGTGGACTTTAGACCACTTGCCCACAGTTAATTTTAAGTGATGGACTAAATGGGATCTAATCCATGAAGTATATAATACAGGGTCTTCCACTCTTGCTCCGTGCAAATGAAAGTGCCATATGCTTGGGACATTCTAGTAGACTGTCTAAAATTCAGCTAAAACATTATCTCTTAAAAATCTCCTAATTCAAATTGTTGCTATCAGCATTTTTAAAAGAAAAAGGTCTTACTGAAAATTCAAAAGTTTCGGGTCCCCAGATAAACCCAAATTTCGTAACCTGCAGGTCTAATTTTTTTGTTTCTCAAAGTTTCGTAATTTTTACAATAAATATTAGAATTGTCATTTTTACAATAAATATTATTATATTTACCTGATATCGTTCAGTCACAAATCTCTGCTGTAGATCTGTCATGACAACCTGAAAGTAAATGTAAGGTATAAATATGAACAGCTATATTGATTCAGTTTAGTGTTTTACAAAAGTGGTTCATACCCAGGGATGGCCAAGAATCAAGTCTAGTGTCATGGTAATGGGCCAGCTTATTAGGACAGCAACATCTGAAAATGTAGTCCTAATAAGCTGGCATCTAAAAATCCTTATGCAAATCTCAGCATCAGTCAAGGACAATTTGAGAAGTCTATTGTGATATGACGCAGGAACTAACACCATAGGGTAATAAATAGTGCTTTAGTTTATATCAAAATTGGGTTCTGTACAGTACTGCAAAAAAATAGAACTAAACAGACACTGGTAAAAAGTATCAGGGGTCCCAGTTAGCCAATATTTCTTAAACATGATCCCAATGTGCCTCTGCTCCAATGATAAACATTAAAGGTTTTTATTGAAGGCAGCAGGAAAGGAAGCAAATTTTGAAGCTTCATTAGTCAACTCCTTACTTGTACATTTGTAGTAAGATGTCAATGCTAGGTTGACAAATACATAGTGTCAACCTGCACTGTTTCCCTTTTTACTGTATAATTATTACCCTGGGGTTTGTCTCTTAAGAAACTACATTTTAATTTCAAGTGTTAAAAATACTGATAAAATGATTAAATATGTGTACTTTATATAACATTTCTATTGAGTATTAGTAGATTAATAATACCCAGACTACAGTACTGTACTAAATCCCAATCAATGACTGTCAATATTTGCTTAAAGGAAGATTAAATGGTATATGAATCATGTAATAGAGGCATTTACTATGTCCATATGAACAACCATTTACAATGTCATTATGCCAATATACAGTCTGCAGATTTATATAAATATTAGCCTAATCTGTGTATATATGAACGATTATACAAAGTGTAAATACTACCAATAACTTACTGGCTTTTTTTTTTAGATTTGTTGGAGTTTATCATACTGATATCAATAGGAAAAGCCAATAATTGCTAAAATCTTTATAATTAAAAAAAGTTAGGAACATCATTTTCTCTGATCTCAGACAGAAAAAACATTCTTTATCAACCCTATTAAGATATATTCCGGCCTTACCCAAAGTTAACTTTAGATAAGTTTTTTCTCTTAGTTTTACCCAAAGTTAA
This sequence comes from Anadara kagoshimensis, assembly GCA_021292105.1. Lineage (NCBI taxonomy): Eukaryota > Metazoa > Mollusca > Bivalvia > Arcoida > Arcidae > Anadara > Anadara kagoshimensis. The sequence goes on along the minus strand of CM037870.1, from coordinate 58,679,644 downwards.
CTTAAGACAAGCTGTTTCTCCAAGTCTTACCCAAAGTTAACTTAAGACAAACTTTTTCTCCAAGTCTTACCCAAAGTTTACTTAAGACAAGTGTTTTTTTTTCTGAATCTTACCCAAAGTTAATTTAAGACAAGTTTTTTCTCCAAGTCTTACCCAAAGTTAACTTAAGACAAGGTTTTTCTCCAAATCTTACCCAAAGTTAACTTAAGACAAGCTTTTTCTCAAGTCTTACTGAAAGTTAACTTAAGACAAGTTTTTTTCTCCAAGTTCTACCCAAAGTTAACTTAAGACAAGCTTTTTCTCCAAGTTATACCCAAAGTGAACTTAAGACAAGCTTTTCCTTCGAGTCTTATCCAAAGTCAAGTTAAGACAAGCTTTTTCTCAAGTCTTACCAAAGTTAACTTAAGACAAGCTTTTCCTTTGAGTCTTATCCAAAGTCAACTTAAGATGGGCTTTTTCTCCAAGTCTTCACCAAAGTTAACTTAAGACAAGCTTTTTCCTCATGTCTTAGCCAAAGTAACTTACAATAAGCTAACATATATGATGTAGATTTCATACCTGTCCTAGATATACAGTCTGTTTCAAAAGTAACCAAATTATTCCATTGTCAGTTAGAAATTATAAATCCCAAAATATAAACACTATATCAGTGTATTAATCTATATTTCCATTTCAGTTTTATACATCAAAATTAGTACAAAATGCACCTACATGTAAATATTGGACCTATAATTCTAATATTACTAACATACTAAGTAAATAATAAGAGTTGACCACCTGTATTACAGTTATTGGTATACACGCATTTTCCTTCAAAACCATTTTCCTTCAAAACTTCCATAAATCCAAATATGAATGCTCAAACAGATGTAAAACATGCATGAAAAACACATATATAAAACTTCTGTTACACAAGACAGAAAATTGGCTACATTCTCACACTTGTCAAAGTGACGGAACAGTTGTGAAATTTTATACAAATTCCCGAAAAATCCTATACAGCTACTGTGTAATTACTAATGGCAATCTGTTAAAAGATGGTAGTATGTAGATAAGTACTGTTAGTCTGATTTACAGTACTGATATGGAAAAGTGTAAAAGATGGATTGGATTGCACTCTTGGACTTTATTGGCAGTGGACAGGATTCATGAATCTGGACTGTTGGATTAGATTGGATTGGATAGGACTGGTGGAATGTAATTACTAATATTTTAAGAAACCACATTGTTCAATACCAAATGATTTAAAGTAAAACAAAAATAAGTGTTCAGTTCAAGAGTCCATGTCTTATCCAAAAGTCCAGTTGATGAGTGCATTCCCAGGTTGCAATTCAATCCAAGAGTCCAATCCAGTCCACATTTTACACTAAAGAGCCCAATCCAATCCAAGAGTCAATCCAGTCCACAAATTACACTTTGCCTACTGATGTAAACAACAGATGGAACTAATATCATATAACCAGCTGATGGGGTATGTATGAACTGCAGAGAGTAGAAAAATATGAGAATTTCAAAAGCTGGACACAAATGAATGTGTGGGAAATAAATTGATGTTAAAAGGCTGTAAAATTAGCACATTAGTTTTGTGTTTTGTTTGTGTTTAATTGTTTTACCTTTCATCTTTCAGCTATTTTGGTAGAGGAAACATTTGTTTTGCAGGGTTAATCTCCGAGAACAATGAAAACATAAGTTCATGCTGCGAATACAATTTTCAAAAATATTTTTAGATCTTTTTTGTAGATAACAAAATCATGCATGATGACTTTCAGAGTGAAACTATCACAATTGGTAAAATATTCAGCGTAGCATACTCTACTTTTGCCTCATGTAAGGTTAGCTGTATAAGGTCAATCCTAAAGTTGTGAAAACTAACTTGCCAAATGGTTCAGTGGTTTTCTCTGTGCACCATTCCCGGTGAGTCAGTTTGCCATCTGGATATAAGTGAAAGAGTCTTGCTTGACTGAGGCATTAAACAATATTACTCATTTCACTCAACTCAGTTAACTAATGAAAGCAGTGTGAAGTTGAAAACAAATATAATCACTTCGTAATGCAACCAGTGAATTGAGTTCTGCAAGACTGGTTTAAACCAAGTTTTCTTACAAGCAGCAAAGTCTACCTACTCTACACCCCATGTTTACAAAGTAGGTGAAAGCAAATGTTATATAATCTTGGAGAATGTGTATCATGTGTCCATATAGAAGAAACTAGTTATGTAACCGGAAACTAGTGTACTAAAAATATCACACATGTTATAAAAGACCTCCCACTAACAAACTGATTACTTAAATATCATCATGTAGTCAAAACACACACATGACCAATACATAATGATGCTGCTCCTCAACATGGAGTTACATCATAATATCTGGTTTTCTCTCAACCTCTCATTCTCTATTCTCTATTAGACCCTCAGTGATCTAAAGCACACATTTTTGGATCACAGCACCTCTCATTGCCCAAGATCAAATCCCATTCAAGCAGTTCTCAATGAGAGAAAGTTTGTCAGTTGCTAAAGGCACATGTGTTTTTCCTGGGAACTCTGAATTCCTCCATCATCCCAGTATTGACTGTCATAATATAAATGAATAAATCTCGAATGGGGCATAAAAGACCATTACTCCACCCCACTCTCGGTTTTTCATTCTTTCTTTTCCATCATTCAAAGATGTAAAACAGAAGGTTCTGTAGGGTTTATGATTCTCAACTGACTGTATTCAAAAGGCATTATAAATAATTCAATGGATCCAATTGGCTCAGTAGTAACAGAGAAAAATTTTCAAAGAATAGTCTACAAGACTCTACATTATATAAAATAGCCACTTTCCAGACATTCAATATATCAATTTTGGTTAAACATGTACAATAATTACAAAAACATAGCCTTCTTTTTGCTCTCTCTCTCTCTCTCTCTCTATCTCTCTCTCTCGCTCACATTATAACAGGTCATTACTATAATTAGTACATCTGCACTGTATCAGCTGACTCCTTGGTACTACCTAGATCTATTAGAGAGAATGTATATTTTGTCTTTGAAATACCACATTACAAATTAGATATAAGTATCCATGTGTTTTATGTCAGACCTGTTACTGAGGTATATATCTACACTTGATATCAAAATCATTACGTCAAACCATTTACAGTGGAAGTACAAGGCTATTGTTGTTTCATCAGGTTTTTAATGGCCAGCCTATATCTGTGCACACTAGATAACAATTTGTTCCTTCATACTTATCTCAATGTGTACATGTATATGTATGTAAATTGTTCTTCTTAATTGTACATATAGTGTCTCATAAGTCTTTTAGGCTGGATATCATAATTCGTTATAAAATGTTTATGTATATGTATAATAACCTATTTATTATCTTATTTTATCTTATGTATTATATTAAAATTTTAATTGAGTCTGAAGAATATTTAAGAAAATTTTTAAGGTTCTGAAGGCATGAAGCAACTTATATGGTACCCAGAATCTTTTTCGAAAAAAGAACTCTATGCAGTTTACTGCAAGGTCAAATCTTAGCAGTATATTACTGCAATCACTGATTATGGAGCAATGAATCATGAGTTCATATGGAATTTGAACATTTCTGCTGCTGTGGCTTTAACAAACATGTACATGTACTGAGAGACATGTCATGAATAATAATTATAGAGATTTTTATTGCACCTACTGAACTCTTAAAACAACTTTCAGTTCGGATGTCCCTTGCTGCCTTTGTTATTCTTTCATCAAGTTTGTGCTGTTGAAAACATTAATTTAAATTACCAAATTATAGGATATATAGGATTATAAAGCTGCCATAACCTTCCCTCTCTCTCTCTCTCTTTCTCTCTCTCTCTCTCTCTCACACACACATTTTAGACGGACATTCTAATACTACAAGGCAATGACAATTTTTACACATAGAACACACAGAAACTGAAATGCCAATTATATATATATGATGTGTTATGATGAAATTTTATACCAAGAAACAGCAGTGGAAATGATAAACAACTACAAAAATCATATATAGAGGGAGAAGAAAGATGATGGGATGTAGATAAGAAGTGATGATGTCCTTACCCAAACACAGATAAGAAGTGATGACATTCTTAACTAAAGATTGGTTAATTAAAATCATTTATATCTAGACATCACCAGTCATGCATGAAATAAAGATGATGCTGATATTACAAAAACATAGATAACAGGTGACAATGTCCTTTAAACTGCAGACTGGTTATTAAAAGGGTTCATTATCCCTGTTATTAAGAGTCTTATTCTCTGTAAGATCCCGACAATTTGGCTATAATTTGGAAATCACATGTCTCAGATTTTGTTAATATCATATATACATGAAAAAAACTAAAATAAAATACCCCAACAAAAAATTTTAAATATCAATTTCATGGTAATCAAGTACATACATGTATATACATTTTCATATATTTCAGTTAATTTTTGGTGCATATTAAGTATGCAGAAGAAAGCTTAGGATCCATAGATTTAGCCATTCCCACTTCTGCAAGTGAGCTTTACAAAACTTTGTCACACCATGAAATCAAAATTTGGCAATAGAGCACGATATTTGTAAGCCATATGTTAGATTTGACCACCATAGTCATAAGGTGCTTTAGACATCTGGTTACAAATTTTCAACTCTCTCTCTCTCTCTCTCTCTCTCTCTCTCTCTCTCTCACAACCAAGTGGTTAATGCCTGAACTGACAGAGTGAGTGGAGTACAGACACAAAACCACTCTGAAATCCTTCAAATGAGTATAAATATGACCCATTCAAGGATCAATAACTAATTTCTAAGATAATTAAATGGTTAACTGATATGACCTTCAAAGACATACTCCTCAGATATTGGATATACCTCTAATGACCATTATCCACAGGTAAAGTGTTTTATATTCATTAAAGTTTCAAGGAGTTAAAGGTCCCAGGAATGGTAAATCTATTAATGTATAAGCAAACAACAATGACCTGTCCATCTGACCTATCATTAGGAATATTCATATACAATGATCCATCCAGTATATGGGTAGTGTAAGGATTGATAGTTAATGCATGATGCATGTTTTACACGATGTGAAGAGAAAATAAACACCTGTGTACCCTATACATGAATATACTGATCCATAATAAATATTCAAATTAAAGGTCAAGTGGACATGTCAATGTTGTTTGTCTAATACACATAATATACTCACAACAAATAAATCTGTCTACAGCTAGTCAATATTAGACTAAGAACTGTATGTTTTATGTGTTTATGGCTGTAAACTAATAACTGACTATGAATCATTTCATTTTTATTTTCTTTAACAAAGCTGTTACAATTCATCACCTTAAACACTAACTATAGAAACATATAAATGATATTTCACACAAATCATTATATTTCACACACTTATTATCGAACACAAACATACTGTTCCATGTCCAAATCATAATCACAAAAAGATTTTCAAGTAAACTTTGAAAATTTGCAAATTAAGTTAAATGTGAACTTCCACCAAGGAAGTGAGACTAGGTGCTCTGAAAGAGAACAGATACATGCATACATGTACACACAAACATGTCACTAATGGCGAAACTATTTATAAACCTTAAACCAAAAATGTTAGTAGAAGATTATATTATCTACAGCGACACATCATCAACCCATAATTACTTCTATCTAGAGGGCTCTTATGAAGAGACCTTAGAAACCTTTACCCCATGTCGAGGTAGGCACCAAGTGCACTGTGAAGTTAAAAATTTTTCTACAACTTTCCCTGGTGATGTTTCAATTTAATTAAAATAATATTTGACTTTGGCGTAAAAACCCATTTAATTAATCAATCAAGCAAAACGTTCATGCAACTTGTGGCTGTAATGGCCATTACTGTGAGAGTTCTTCACTGTGCCAAGACACAATATATACATTTGTTATGTCTGTCTTTTTAAAACTGGGTACCATACCCTTCTCTTAATGAAATTAAAATACACAAGATAACACATCAATAAATCAGAGGAAACAATACATGTATCATGCAACAGATCCAATGATGATTATATAACCAACATACCTTGACAAATTCTTCAACACGTTCATCATTTCTTTGTCTCAGAAACTCTCTCTCTCCTCATTTAATACATTCTTATTGATATTTACTCCTTGTGTGGTGTCATTAACCCATAGATCAATTACTACAAACTAAGCTACTCACGTTACTATTAATCTAACATTATTTTTATTGGGGGATAATAAGAAGTCCTTAACCTGTACTATGAACTTTATTTAAAACCTTTTTTTTTTTTTTTTTTGAAAAAATGAACAATTTGAATTTTAGGAAGTTTATTTTTTGTATTATATTAAGTTATCAGACTTAATGTCACTCAAGTTTATTTCTACCTGAAGGACAGAAAAAATAATTAAGATGATAAATAAGACAAATATGTCCTTCAAAACTGGCATCAGACAAGGTTCATATGGCAATAATATGCTCCAAAGGGAGTCATATTTCTGAGCATAGAATCACACTATAATTGCAACTTGTAATTAAATGTATAGAATCTTAAAAGATGTCTTTCCAAAAGGGGTCAAGGGGTTAAAGCTATGTATGAAACTGTATTGTCCGCAGCAATGTACAACTGTTCATTAAATAAATGTGAGAAGTACTGATAACCAATTTTTTAAGTCTCCTTATAAGAGGACTCAAAGTGACCATTTGGTTTGGACATGTGCTTTGTTTTCAGTATAGCTTGACATCTACATGCCTAAATTATCAAAACACTTTAACATTGGATGCACTGTTTATTTCTTTGACCAGTGATTTAGTGCTGGCACAATAAGCAAACAATAGTGCCCACTGCCTAGAAAAAACACCAACCATCAATGAATGTACTCATAAGTAGCTGCCCAAATTGCATCTTGGTAGTGAGATATACTTTGATTCAAGTGGAGTAATGATTCTTTTACCCCTAGTCAAGATTCTTTTACTTATATTGTGCCAGTCAGTTCTGAGATAGTGTAGGAAACCTGTTTACCAGTACTTTAAGAAAACTTATCTTGGCAAGCACATTCAGAGAAACATTCTCACATTAAGACCTGCCCGATTCCAAGCTAGACAGTAAGATGTGCTGTGATCTGTTAATGTAGGCTTTAGACAATTTGCAACTAAGGATCTTGTCCTTGGACCAGTAAGCCCAAAAATGTACTAACGAGTTGTAAAATGATAAAAACAAAAATCTTCATTCATCAGAATTATGTCTGGGTACATACTGATTGTAGTGAATTTATTTAAGGTATTTTATACAACATAGACCCATTATCTTTTTATTTCTTATCATACATACATGAAACGCATCAATGCATAAGAAAAACTCAGGTTATAAACACTGACATGTGCTGAGGAAACATTCCAATACACAAAACTTTACAATGTGTGATAAGATTACAAAGGTATGTAATTAGTCCGATTTTACCTGCACAAAAACTAGGTCAAGTTTATAAATAAATATTACATATACCTGCCTGGCAATTCAACAATTGGAAGATACAGCAGCATTTCTCTTACTTATCTGACACAGTAGTAGTTATAAAGAGTGAGAGAGTGATAAATTGAGGTTTTATGCCCCAGTCAAGAATACTACTTATATCAGGACTTTACCATCTATAGGTGAAGTGACAGAGACTTTGATGTTTGCAGTACACTCAGGGCATTGTGCAGGGAAACACTGGACATCAGTTTTTCAGGGTATCTTCCAAAGGGTAATGCAAGATTCATTTCTAATTGCAAAGTTTTGGTCAAAAGAACACTCACTACCTATTTGTGAATCTTGATTAGATTCAGCCAGGATTCAAACTTAACCTCCCACACATAGAATATTTTAGCACTCTACCAACTGAGCTACCATAGTGGTCTTCTCATGATACTAGATTAGTGGAATGATATTGAAATCTGAATCAAGATTATTTAATCATATACTGAGGCAGACAGTCAGTTCTGCAAACCATAGACCATCAGCTACTAACTTTTCAAACTAGCATCTGTTTAAAATTGGAAGCAAACCTTGGCATTGATCAGTCTCTCTAAAACCACTTTGATAAAGAGTATCCCACCTTCTCAAAGACTACATTAGTGGCAGATACATCTACAGTGTTAGCTTACAGAACATAGTGCCTCTAATTGCCACAAATTTCAACTCAGGTAAGATCCTACTGGAAGTTTGAGAAAATCTGCCAACTTGCTTCCTGAAGTCAATGGGTTATTCTGGCATCCTATACTTACAACAGTGATATAAGTGAAAGATTCTTAACTGGGGCGTGAAACACCATTACTCCACTCCACTTTCCGTTTCAAGAGATGCCACACTTAGATAAGTGTATAGACACTTGAAATTAACTCTATATTATGCTCTCTTCATAAGAGGTTAATTGCACTTTGTAAGGTCACGTTGCCACTACACAGATTGGGTGGCCACACTGAATGTTGGTTAGTGTAACAATGGTTGCACATTTTCATCATGTTACATGCATAGTTAGTCATATCCATCATAAATGTCAATTATTGCAAAAATATAGTGTGAAATAATTACATGTGGTAATTGTTCCCATGATGAAACAAACATGTGTACAGTTATGTACACGCTCGTAAACACATGTACATCACACTTCAATCTGTGTTTGATACATGTGCATGGAATGAAACACCCATTACTTAGTGCAGGCTGGAATGTCCCAGGACAAATCATAAATGGTGTGATATAAAGAATGATAAACGGCCAATGTTGTACTTGGGACTAATGATGATAAATCAATTAATCCAGGGTAATTTATTCTTATGATTTATTTAGTATGTTCCAGATACTAAAGATGAATTTTTAGAATATTTAGACTGAATAATATGATAATTATATATCTCACCAAAAAGGAAAAGACAGTGAAAATGAAAAAGACTCAGGTCCTTGAAATTCAGGTATATAATTATATGATTGAAAACAAACTCAACTTTAATTTAAAGCAGTCAGGTATTCAATTAAAATTTCTTAAACTCATGACAAACACTTTCAAGACTTGCACCTGGCCTGGCATTAAGTGACTGAGATACAAAAACTTAGCCAATTGTGAAAGAAATAAGTCACTGGTTCAACTGAGCTATCAAAGTAAACTACATTTAAACATAGTGAGAAAATTAGTATGTATCAGTTGGTACATTGAATATAGAGACAGTCACTTTATTGATAAAAACACCACAAAACACAAGACATAATCATTTCATTCCTATGATCAAAATGAAATAATTCTCTAAAAAAACTCTATCACATCCAACATTTCATTCTTAATTCAACAGTGTTCTAATTTCTGATACATTTACCAGTGTATATATATTTACATGTATCTCATAAAGTACCAGTACAATGGACATCAGACATTATAGCTTTAAGATTATGCAGGCTTCTTTTACATTTAAATATCCTTATGTCTGTTACATTATCTAACTTACACATATGTGATATTTTATAATAAATGACTTACCATCAAAAATGTCTGTGTGTAGCTCACAGCATCACAATCGGTAGCACTGTTATTGTAAACACATAAATGTCTGAATACTGAATCAGATGTAAATATATAAATCCTCAGAAAATCCGAAATATCCAAGTAAAAATTCACTTAAAACAGAATTACCATCAAATCCTGAAACAGATAGAAATATATATCAACTTTATATTTAGTTTGGAATTATCAGACCAAGTCATACATACTACACACTGTGATGGAAGTCAACACACTTCCTATGAGGCTCTCTATGGGTAGTGCATATAATCTAATAAGAAGTGATGTGTAGTGGTCTGGGTAGCTCAGTTGCTTGTTGTAGGTACCCAATTAAATAATGACCCATGGAGCTGGTATTTGGAAAGGAGGAAAGGTGAGAAATATCAAAGATAATAGGGACAGACAGAATGTAACAGGGCTATCAGTAGATATTATAGTGATTCACTACCAAACCTTTCAGCCTTGTGGTAGAGTGCTCAGTTGGAGTAGGTTTGATCCTCAGTGATGGCACTCAGGGAGAGAGTAAATTTTTAAAGATTTTCTTCCCTCCTGTTACAAATGATAATTACTTGACAAAACTGCCAATCAAAACACAAATGTACTAATGCCCAAATCCCAATCACAAAAGCAAAGATCTTGCAATTAAGTTTACCTCCACTAGGGAAGTGAGGCAGCATGCTACAGAAGGGTAAGGTAACCTCCAGTCTCAGCTAGCTACACCCACCGCATGTGGAATCAAAATTGAGAATGTAAGGAACATGAAACTATGTGACATCAAATAAATCCAGGATAATTTTAGATACAGAGACATAATACAGCTACAAAACAGACTTTAATACACAAAATAATATGTATCAAAATCAACAATAATGAAGTTAGATCTATAAATGCCTTTAACTTCATAATTTTATCTTGATATTAACAGTAACTGTTTACAAGCAACAGTTTATAATTGCCACAAAACATGAGATTAAACCTTAGCCATTCTAATGGTCTGCTTTCATGATAAAACCAAATTACCGTAAGTTGAAATATCCTCTCCCAATATCAATTAACTCTCCTTAGAACAGCAGCCTTACATAAACTTACATAATTAACCCTTAATGAGCCTCTTATTATGTCAGCTGCTGTTGATTCTAAGTGAGCTATAAATAGTAACAGTTATTACAGAGATATGAATAAAAAGAAAGCTGGGAATTATCTAAACTTTACAGCAGGGTGCCAATCATTCAGCCAGATCTTCCATCATTTCATCAAATTCTGGATTTTTTAAATAAAATTTTGGTTACCATGGCAATTGGACTAGGAAATTTTGATAATAACACATAAATTTGTGATAGCAGATACATGGTATGTAGATTATTTAGTGCATTAGGATACTAAATCTTGATAAGAAATATGAAATATTCCCCTGTATTGGGTTTCTCTATCACAGGTTAATCATATCATCTTTAAAATCTCTATAATTCTCATTCATCTCGAGTTGATCTTTCTTTATGTTTGTTTATATCTACATGTATAAATGAAAGCATGACAAATATTTTACATGAAATATTACCAATAAAAAGAGAAAGTAACTCTCTTTCTCTCTCTCTGATAGGTATATGAAATATTACAAATAAAATCTCTTTCTTTCTCTCATTATATTGAAAACATGCATAATTCAATATTATCAATTCTCTCTTGTCTCTCTCTCTCTCTCTCTCTCTCTCCTTTGGAAGCATGACAAATAATTTTTCATGTATATGAAATATTATCCATACAAAGTAAATCTCTCTCTCTCTCTCTCTCTCTCTCTCTGCATGTGCGTGTGTCTCATTTCATTGAAAATAAGGTAGTCAACTTGATGAATTTTTTTAAAAAATAACAAGTCTGCATGATAACTCATAATAAGTGTGTATCAGAATAGTGTTGACAATATCTGAACTAGATACACATGTTTGATCTATCAACAATGTAGTCTATACTTACTGGTACATACATAAACATTTATCACATCAATCAACATGTCAACAGGAAAAAAGGTCAACATTTTTCCACTGTATAATCAAATATACCAAAAACAAAAATACACCAAGTATTAATACTATTATTATATTAATCTGTAAATAAAATCTAAACCAAAATTTGGCAAAAAAATACAATTTTACTAAGAACTTTGACAATTAATGACAGTTAGGCTGTGTCTTGAACTTTTTCAGTGATTTCTTAACATTCCTATATTAAAATAGCTTCAGCATTTTAGTGATACAGCAAGAAGGGTGGTACAAAAAGGCGTGCCAGTGATAAAAGGGAAATATTGTGAAAAAGAAGAAAATCAAATATAAACATGCCAGTCCATGTCCAAGGTACCAACAGTAAAAACGTTGAAAACTGGCAAATAAAGTAAAACGTAAACTTCCTGTGAAAGAGGCGGGATGCTCAGAAAGGGTAGAACCTCCTGTATAGCTAGCTACACCTGCCACATGTAATAAGATGGACAAAATCACCTGTATAAACCAGGAACCTTTTGGACTATATGTCTATATACATGTATAATACTGGTATTCCAAACAGAAAGGGATTTGGCTTCACAAGTATTAAAGTACCTTGCCATGTGTAATATTAATGTTATTTAAAATGTATGACTTTAAGAAAAATCACAGCTGGGCTGGAGCAGTTGGGCATCGGCAAACATGGCAGTCAAGGACAGACAGTATGTGACGGCAGGCACAAAGAAGATACTTGTAGGTGAGGTGAGCTTGTACAGGTTTTACATTAATATTGTTTCTGTTTACACCGGTTCTAGTTCTACTGTACAAGTTATCTATCTCTTAGGAATTCTAATTCAATTCAGGTTTACAGTTTAATAAACCCAGAATCTGTAAATCAAACACAAGTATATGATAACACACAGAATGAGTGTTTTATAATGAAGTCAATTTAACAACACGTCTAAATTTTTATTAAAAACATGGCAATTTTACAGGATCATAAAAAGTTATAGGGATATAAAGCATTTAAACATTTTCAGCTAACTAACAGGCAAATAAATCAATTTAAATTTTACCCTTAAGGTGTTCTGATGTATCAAGGAGAGGCTTGAGGGGTGTCTACAACCAAGTAATGAAGATATATAAAGCACCTAAAAGTTGAAACAGCTTTCTACTATAGTGCCATAGGTATCAATGGCTTAATACCATTCTGGAGCCTACTGGAAAGATTATCTATCTGAATGCTGAAATGGGTGAGTGGGTGGACAAAATGATGTTTTAAACCCAAATAAAGATTACTTGTGCCATGATAGTCAGTTCTATGTGCAAAGAGTTTTCATGTGTAATAAAACTCCAGAGTTACTATTTGATTCATTTTTTTAAATGGCTGGGTTTTACATCACAGTAAAGAATATTTCACTTATATCCATATTCTTTATTGTATGTTCACACCTACCATGACATTGGGCATCAGTTTTTAAGATCTCCTTCTTAAAGAACCAGAGACTTTCATTTTTAACTAAATACTTGGCAAAAAGTCACAACCTATTTTCAAATCTTGGTCAGCCCAAGGATGGGTTTCAACACCAACTTGCCACATATGAAGCAAGCATTCTACCACTAAGTTACCATAGTTGTAAGTTGAGTAGAGGTCTCTAGTAGAGTTGAGTAATGGCGTTTAATGTTCCAGTAAGGAATACATCAAGAAGTTGCCAACTATAGAAAAAGGGGCAGAATTTTTGCCAATGCATTGTGCTGATGGCATTATACAGCAGGGTTCTTTATCCTGCCAAACCCACCGTGACATGGGACCTCGTTTATTTTAAGTTCCCATCCGAAAGAACTGTGACTTTCATTTCGTAATGCTGAGTGCTTGCAAAAGAACAGTTAATACCCACATTCAAGTCTTGGGTCAGATCCAGCCGGGGTTGGAACCCACAACCTCCCACTTATGGAGCAAGCACTCTACCAACTGAGCTACCGAAGTGATGTCCAGTAGATTAAAGTCTGTAATACGACATAAAACAGGATATATACAGCTCTATAATGAAATAACAAACAGGGTATTGGTGTGTAACAGTGATTGTGTTACTCAAGGGAAAAGACTTGTTTTCACTAGTGGATTTGTTCTAAATGGAACAACCCCATTGATGATATCTAATCACTAGGGATTTCATGCTTTATCCAGAAAGTTTTCATGAGCTAATAAAACCATGCTTATTATGAAGTTATCAGGTATAGGCAAACAACAATGACCTGTCCACTTGACCTTTCATTTAGAATATTCATATAGGAGGATCCACCCCAGTAGTGTTAGGATAAGCAGTAGTAAACACATGCACCTCGATTCCCCAATATGTGGACAAAATAACCACTTGTTTTCCCTATATATATATGTCACAGTATTTATTTCAGGTAAAGAAAAACAAATACTTCCTTGGGTTCTTTTATATATTATATTATACGCATTTACATTCACAATTACCTTCACATTCTACAAAATAAAAATACAAAACAATCCTTACAATACAGTTCAATATGATAAAACACAAAAATATCCCACGATGTACCCCATTACATTAATTTGCATAAAGAGAGATAACTCTGTATGTCACTTGTTCAATTACAGTGGATATTATATTACCATTACTTGTTACAATAAAAGTACGACCGGAACTAGAATTCTTATTGAAATAATTTTACAATAACCTTACTTTTTGTGTATAAAACATAAATATATCTTGAAATATTGATAAAAAACTATATTGTAACCAATGAATATAACATATTATCAAGAAATAAAAATACTCCAGAAAACATAACGCCTAACTGAAAATTGTTGTAACTTTATAACAGTGTATATAGCACGTAAAAATTGTGCATTACCGTACCTAGATGTGGTCCAGAATGTCCCGACCTACATGGTAACTTCTGAATTATAAAAACTTATGTACTGTAACCTAATAAAAATATGAAAATATATTGTAAGTATTGTAACATATACGGTTTGTCCAGTTCTTTACTTTCACCTCATTGGCTATTCTTACATACTGGTCAGTTGTTTTGGCGCTCTTTGTATTTTTATCACTCTTTAGTCATTAATGGTCATTGATTGACGTGTTTTTATTAGATCAATATTTCCAGCTACTTTAACATCAAAGGTATGTTACATTCATTTACTTATTGGTTCATTCATTTACTTATTCATTCATTTATATTTCCCTATTTCTAGTTGCTATATTTTCTTGGATCATGTTCATTCAGTTTCTGTAATTTTCCAGTTGCCACGCCTAGTCTTATTAATGCTATTTTAAAGTATACACTAATATTTTAATAAGTGAGAGAGTGTATAAATATATTTAACAATGATTAAAGTAAAATATAAAATGTTAAAAATATTTAATAATATAACTGGTTAAAAAGTTAGGATAGCGTAAATCGCACCTGCCATTTATTTATTGTTGCCTAGCAATGTAATCCGTTGCTATGGTGTCTATTTCCCCCATATTTTTACATTACGAGGATGTGTTTTCACATGGTGATACAGATGTTGGTCACTCAACTGTTACTCAACATAGAATTGAACTCAATGATCCGACACCATTTAAACAGAAACATCGTCGCATTCCACCTTCAATGATTGAAGAAGTTAGACAGCATTTAGAACAACTAGTCGCCAGTGGAATTATCCGTCGATCATATTCACCATGGGCAAGTAACATAGTACTTTGTCGTAAAAAAGATAACAGCTTACGTATGTGTGTGGACTATCGCCAACTGAACCAACGTACAATCAAGGACAGTTATTCATTGCCCAGAATAGAGGAAATACTTGAATCGCTTGCTGGAAACAAATATTTTACCGTTCTTGACATGAAGTCGGGTTATAACCAGATGGAAGTGTATGAGCCACATAAGGAACGAACTGCATTCACCGTAGGTCCTTTGGGATTCTGGGAGTTCCAGAGGATGCCCTTTGGATTAGTAAATGCGCCAGCTAGCTATCAGCGTCTTATGGAGGAATGTTTTTATGGTCTCAATTTAAAGATTTGTTTTATTTTTCTGGATGATATTATTATTTTTTCTCGTACATTTGAAGAACACCTGGAACGATTGGAACAAGTCTTCAACCGACTTAGAGAATATAATCTAAAGTTATCTCCCAAAAAGTGCAATTTTTTTAAGGATCGTGTAAAGTATGTAGGCCATATTGTTTCTAGTGAAGGAATTGAAGCTGATCCATCAAAGATTGACAAAGTTGTTAACTGGCCAACACCTAAGAATTCTGACGAAGTTCGACAATTCCTTGGATTTTCAGGATATTATAGGAAATTTTGCAAGGATTATGCCAAAATAGCTAGACCGTTAACAGATGTGATGCCATCACCGCAAACCAAGACACGTCGTAAACACAGCCCTGATCCAAAATGGCACTGGGGATCACATCAGGAAGCTGCTTTTAAACAACTTAAGCATTTATTATCCAACCCACCAGTTCTCTGTTATCCAGACTATAGTAAGCCATTTGAGGTTCACACTGATGCTAGCTCACTTGGATTAGGTGCTGTTTTATACCAGACTCAAGATGGTGTCCAACGTGTTGTTAGTTATGCTAGTAGAGGATTGAATAAATCTGAGCGAAACTATTCAGCTTTCAAATTGGAATTTTTAGCTTTGAAATGGGCAGTCACAGAAAAATTTAAGGATTATCTTACTGGAAATGATTTCATCGTTATTACGGACAACAATCCCTTAACATATGTGTTGACTAGTGCGAAACTAGATGCCACAGGACATCGTTGGCTAGCAGCGATTTATCGGATGCCAAGACCTTATCTAAGACTTTAACTTCATCGAAGTCGGCGAATGTTGTTGAACCAGAATGGATTAAGAAAGCAGATTATTTGAAGACCATGGTAGAGTCTGGGATTTTTGACAAGATGACAAGCGAGATGTCCAAGGCATTTATCCAGCTGATTACAGACAGGACTTGATGATGAGGACATCATTTTCTGCTGGGGGGAAGTATGTGGTAGTATTAATTATATGGAATAATTAGTTAAGTTTTATTTAATTAAGTTCTATTTTAATTAACTGTTTACATTATGTTGTAATTGTGGTGTCCTGTGATGTTGTTTAATATTGTCAGCCATCTTGTATTGTTTTCGTCTTGTGTTGTTATCTTCTTCTTTTATAGGAGCACCCAAACTTCAACTGTCATTCACCTGTCAATCTATATACTTACTTACGTCATGTCACATAACCATTAATGACTAAAGAGTGATAAAAATACAAAGAGCGCCAAAACAACTGACCAGTATGTAAGAATAGCCAATGAGGTGAAAGTAAAGAACTGGACAAACCGGTTATGTGACATGACGTAAGTAAGTATATAGATTGACAGGTGAATGACAGTTGAAGTTTGGGTGCTCCTATAAAAGAAGAAGATAACAACACAAGACGAAAACAATACAAGATGGCTGACAATATTAAACAACATCACAGGACACCACAATTACAACATAATGTAAACAGTTAATTAAAATAGAACTTAATTAAATAAAACTTAACTAATTATTCCATATAATTAATACTACCACATATACATATCCATAATATTTAAATGTGAGGTCAAGTGGAAAGGTCAATCTTGTTTGCCTATTTATATAAACATAACAGAGCATTAGCTGATCCTAATTACTTGTAATCAATCAATAGCAAACTGACCAAAGGTCAGTTATTGAATTACTGGACATCAAAACAACATTAAAAGTTATAATAATACTGTATTGATCACTGGATAAGGTCTTTATCAAGCGATAATCTCCATGATTAAAGAGAAGAGGATTTAATAAAGGCAATAAAAGGATTTATATTAATAAAATTAGAAGTTCATATACATGTACATGTTGCTGACTTTATTAGAACCATCCAGCAGGTCAGTTGGTGAAATTTCTACCTATAGACTTGACTTCAAGGTAGAGTGACCATTAGCTAAGACATCTTAAGAAAGTTTGAGTCAGGAATGGTGTTTTCAACCAAGCAAAAATCTAATACTTAAATCATCTCTTTTCTAGTTAAGTTTATTGAATGAAACACTGAGTGTTGTCAGCTAGTGGAGAGCCTGTTTTCCTCCCCTTGGGCCCAATCATTTTCAACTTCAGGATCCAATAATCCTCACTATGATCTGGGTCTCTCATTAGTACTCCTATGATTTTGAAGACAGTATCTCGTGCCTTGTATAAGTGGAACCAACCTATTTGGTTTCATTCTTTCTTTTATTTTCTTAAAACTGATATTCTTTTTTCAAAAGGAGTCACACCCATGAAAAATGGGCTCCAAAAAAAGGCTCCAATGCCTACTAGCTTTTTGAAATGAAAGGGTAATGAATTTAACCCCTGGTCAGGTCTAACCTTGTGACCACTGATCTTCAGCCAAGCAGCCAGCATTTAGAAAACAGGAACAAATTTATAGCAGCTATAAGTTATTCTCTAAAACAGGTCAGAGATATAATCATCAAATTTACAACATAGTTAAAACTTGAGTGTCTTATCTTGGATTAAGTTCCAAGTTTAGGGTAATTACAGTAAGATCAACATTACAGTACAGACATCTGGGTCTAGGTGTTCATTGTGGTCAAGACATGGTTAATTAACACAGGACAATAACAGACCTGTTACATCAAAGATAGAGAGAGTATCTGATAGCTATCATCATGTCATCATACAATACACCACAAATCATGTACAAGCAACATCTAACTTTTATTACCAGTCGGACACAATTATCTCCCCTTACAACAAAGATTGTATTTCTTAATTTCTCCATTTCAAATGGTTTCCAATATGAAGTTTATTTATAGTCAGATATTTTTCAGTAAAGAATATCTATGCTGTAAATTTTATTTCAGAGTTTATCCAGCAAAAAGGCTATCTTTTTCTCAAATAAGTATGGTAATTACGGTACCATGTACCATACATTACCATAATAATACTACTGTATCAAAGTAGCTGTATCATACCAAAAACATGTACAATTTTTAATACATTTGAAAGTCATCTGAAACATCAAATGGCAAGAATGAGTAGAGTGTTGTAATTTTTAAACCCCGTCAAGATTCTTTCACTTATAAGTTCCATTTGTATATCAAGAAAGTCATTTTAGGGATGGTGGAGAAAACTGGAGTGCCAAGATAAAACCAATCACCTTCAGCAAGCGACAAACGTTCTCACAATTAATCACTTGTGCAGAGTTGTATTCCAACATAGGTGGTGAGAGATGTTGTGATCTGGTTGTGCATGCTTTTGAGTACTTAGCCACCAAACCCCTTAAAGGAATGAGGATACTGTGTTTATCAATGGAAATCTGTCACTCTCCCCCTCTCTCTTTTAAATGAAATCTCTAGACTAAAAAAATAAATCTTTAACTTCCCTAACTAGATACAATATGTTTTTAAAATGCTTTAAAATGATAAACTGCAAGAAAAACATCATAAACACTTCTTGTCAACCATACTATCTCTTGAACAAACAAAATTTTAAAAAATTCCAAAGTCTACATAATATAGCTCCTCAAAACTTATTTTAGCTTAGTTATAAGACATAATATTCAAAAGCGCCACAGTCAAGACTGTAGAAGTGCCTTTAACATGCACAATCAATACAAAAATTTATATTTTTAAATCACATTGGAAAGGCTTGTCAAGAAAGTTTCATCAACCTTAAATTTGTTTAAAGCAGAGGGGTGGGGTGTCGGGTTGAAAGCTAAAGTAAAGGTTTAACACACAACTCTCAACATTATAAGATGATAAAGTAATGCTGAATCCAATGTCTTGTACTTCAGTCTCGTACAAATGATACACTAGAACATCAGAAATGACTAAATACATTAGTATTGACTCCAAAAAGTATGAAATACATGTACTCAGTATGTAGATGCCGTTTCATTTACACATTATCGAGCACATGTTACACTTCTTAGTAATACTATCAAACCGGAAGTTATCAAGTTTTTGTATTCTATTCAACTCGTGGCTAAAAAACGACAACAACAAACACTTTTTAAATTATTTTATTCTCTGGATTATCATCTTTCTTTTTGTTTAACACAAGAAGTGTAGACATGTTACTTATTCTGAAATTATTTACAAGTACAATGTACTTGATGACAACTGTAGATGTAGACCCCCCCCCCCCCCCCCCCAGCATGCGTCTCGAGCCCCGACATCGGATATTCTTGCTTATCGGTTAATCGCATATATCGGTTAATCGCATAGAATTTTGAATCACGGAGCCTATGCGATTAACCGGGTTCGACTGTACATGTATATGTTATAAGTGGATGTATGATATTTAGAATCCAGTCAGTTAGGGAATGTGGATAAAGCCTGACTGAGTGCCACGGAAAAACCATCAAACTTTGGCAAGTGAACTAACAAATTATCTCACACTAGGATCTGCCCAGAGAAGGACTCCAACTTAAGAGGTGAGAGACACTCTGATCCGTAAGCATGCAATTTAGACTACTTAACCACCGAGGCACAGAGGCACTTATACATGTAATAACTAAGTTCGCTTATATCTGCATAGCTCGTAATCTCAATCTTGGACCAAAACCTAAGTTATAATTCAGAAAAGAGATTACCTACCTACCTATGCCTGTCCTCAAACCACCTATGTACTTATATTTTATATTTATAAATAACAAATAAGCCAGATTTATAATCACAGTTATTATGAAAATTGTCCCTAGTCAAACAACACTGACCTGTCTGTTTGACCTTCAATCTAACTATTTTAACAGACTTGTTTATGTGTGTATAGGGAGCATGGGTGTTTATTTCATTTATATCATGGAACACATACGCTGTTCATGTATTAACTCTGAATCCTTAAACTACCATGTATTGGGTGGACCATCAAATATGGCAAGGTCAAGACGACAAGTCAATGTTGTTTGTCAATACCCCTAACATAAAGTGAACAAAAACACAGATTTTATACAACCAATATAATATATTGGTACTTAACACATTAAAACATGCATGAATGAACTGCACCATACATTAACCAATTTATGCAGTGCAATAATGGGTCATCTTTTGTGCATGCAGTTTAGGCTTTACAGGGGGTAGGATAGATTGGTATGTCGCAGATCTCAAGATTACCAGTTCTAAATATTAAGAAAAACATAGTAAACACATGTACTTTACAATCTTAGTTAGGGACACATACATGAACTTTAAATACCAGGATGTATTTTTTTTTTTGGTGGGGGGTTGGGGGGGTTACATTAAGTACCTGTAATGACTGGTAAGATACTGCAAAGTACATGTATTACAAAATAAAAATACATGACAACTGTTTAAAATAAAAATTATACAGGTCTGTATTCTCACCATAATGTAATTACCGGTAATGTATGGTAAAACCTTTACCCCAGCACCATAATGTCATCAGTGATCAATATTTCAAAGATTCAGAGTCCCCTTAATTGTTAACCATTCAATGGACAATGCCTTAACATCATCAGTTGTCGATACTTCAGAGATTCAGAGTCCCTTAATTGTTAAACGTTCAATGGACAACATGCTCATACATTTGATACAATGACATCATTCCTAACCATCATAAATTCAGAGTCCCCTTAATTGTCACACATTGATAAATGATGACATTCCATTCCTACCTACAGGTATATTCCTAAGACTCAAAACCAATAGACAGTTAACTTAATTATTAATTTATAAATAATGAAACATACCAGTTTGATTTTCTGTGTAGATAGGATCTTAATACAATTATAATTCCATATATGACAATGTCACAAAAATACACACATCTGTAGAAACCAATAATTCTGAAATATAATCTGATTAATTCCGAAAAGATCTTCTATCAGTAGTTTGACTTTCTGTTAATACAATTATAATTCCACATGACAATGTCACACACTAAACTCTATGTGTGTAAAACCGATATTTCCGAAATAATGTTTAAACAAAATCTGTTTTTTCTAAGATTTCCAATATTGACGAAACCAATACAAACATAGAAGTTATTCTATGTTCATAAAAGACATACCATACATTGTGTAAGATCACAGTGCATACAGAGTGTGCACATGTCTGTAAGAGATTGTAAGTTAATCAATAACCATGACTAAGTGCTCAGGATAACACACAGTTAATGGTATGACCATCTGTTGAGATAATCTGAGCTAGCCAGAAAAGGATTGATTAGTTTAAATGCATGGCATGGTATGCACATGTAAATTATGTAAATCATATGCAAATCAATAATAAATATAACCATGTGTGTAAAATAATATCTGTGAAGGAGCAATGTGTCTGCATGGATTATGTAATATACATGTTTGATAATGTATTGATGTTTAACCCTTCTGATGAGGAAGCTTGAAAATCAACATAAACTTCAGTGATTGGAAAAATTCTTTATCAATTAACATAATTATGCCCCCCATTAATGGGTTCATAAATCTTATGACATTTGAATAAAAATAAAATCCCTTTTTGTGAAAATATTGAATTTTGTGTAATTCTAGAAGACAAAATCAATATTATGTCAATACACGCTTTAAAAGTATACATTTCTGATAATGATATTATATTTAAGATCGATACCTATAAAAACACATGTATTCTGTGACAGATGTTTTGTAATTTTTATGTTTAACATTTTTCACATATTTGTCTGATGACAGCAGACAAATTAAAAATATGATTTAAATGATATGCAGTATATTATTAACCAACTTTGTCTTGTCTTGAAGTTGATAATTATTTCCCTTTGTTAAAATGGATTTTAAGATTTAAAACTTTTTCAAGAATGTACCAGAAATACACTTTTTGAAAAAATACAACAAGACTTGAAATTTTTTATTTACATTGTATTCAAGTTATTGTAATAAATTCTTGAATGGACTGTTTTAATTCATATAGGAATCCATTTTTACAAGTAACCAAAATAAGATCCATCAATAAACTAATAATTTTGGTTATAAAGCTTAACCTGGCAGCAAGAAGAAAAACGCTCTTCACCCAGAATTATGATTGGTGAAATTGAGTGTATGAAACAGTTTCAGACACTGATTTTGCTTTGCAGTGGCTAGGTTGCAGTCAAAATTCTTTCACTGATATCAAGACTGTCAGTTTTTGGATGGTGGAGGAAACCAGAGTGCTTGGAGAAAACCACTGACCTTCGGCAAGCAAACTGACAAACTTTCTCACATTAGGGTCTGTTCTCAGTAGGATTCGAACCTAAGTGTAGAGTGCTCTGTGATCTGTATGCTGGCCCTTAGACCACCTGGCCACAAAAGCTCCAGAGTATCTAGTACTACCAGTTTTCTTTTTCCAATCAAATAACATAGTTTTAAAGTAGCCTTAACCTTTTTATCAAAACTAACTGTAATTTAACCCTAGACCTCTTATTTTTTAAAAAGTTTTCAACATTTTTACCAACTGGGCAAATGAGGAACTTAGCATGTTTATTATGAAGTGAGTAATTTTCAGCTGTATTTTTTTAGGGCAGATCATCATGTTTATATGTGATAATATATAAAACCTGAATCCGCCCAACTCAAATATTTCTGATATATCCTGATGCTATCACTTTTATAATTAGAGCAACACATGGTGTACATCATATAAGTTAGGTTTTATCAGTTTTTAATTTCAAATTTTCTACATATCGGATGATATCACATTACATCATACCCAGTACAAAAACATTTACACACACATACTTGCTTATTTTTCTGTATATTTATCAATATCTATTTACTTCATTTTTAATTACCGTTTTAGCAATCTTGAAATTTATCTAAACCTTGTTCAAGGATATGTTGTAAAAATTTTAAATATATTTACAAGTTTAAATCATAAAACAAGATTAAAATATGTGCAAATACAAAGTTTTATATACAGTAAAACCCAATTTCATTGCCACCATTAAGTTAAATTTTGGTGTTATAGGTTTGGAATTAAACCACTAAGAGGATTTTGAGACTTCAAAATATTGTGGTAGTAAGCGAGGTGGCAAGGCCATCAGTGATGGCTTATAATGAGGCTTTACTGTAGATCTGAAAAGTGTATATAGTGTACTTTACACAAATATCTGAAATAGTGGAGAAAACCTGAATGGATAGAGTAGTGCTAGTCTAGTCTGTACTAGTGCGTTATCAGGCAAACTTTTAGGTGCTAGCTCAGAGAAACCAGTTAAGAGACTAGTGCAGCTGCTCCCCCACAGGTCCATTTTCCTTACATCTTTTTAGTCAACATCAATAAGTTGCCAATATGAAACAAAGTGTCTTAAAGTCACACCATACTCCCATCATGATTTAAACCTCATGCTTTCTGTATTTAACCACTGCAGTAGCTCAGTTAGTAGAGGGCTCACTCCATAAGTGGGAGGTCATGAGCTTGAACCCCAACCGGGTCTGACCCAAGACTTGAAAGTAATAAGTGACTGTTCTTTCACCAAGCTCTTGGCATTAAGAAATGAAAGTTACGGTTCTTTTGGATGGGAACTTAAAAGAAACAAGGTTTCGTGTCACTGTAGGTGTCGCACGATAAAGAACCCTGCTGTATAATGCCATCAGCCCAACACACAGGCAAAATTTCTGCATCTTCGCTTATAGCTGGCAACATCTCGATATAAGTGAAATACTGGGAAGGTTAAACACCATTCATGACCTTCTGTACTTCTTACAGGCAAGCTTATCATATGTACATGATATATTCATATATATATATTTTATACCTACCTTTTCAGACTTTTGTTAATCAGCTTGTGATGTATAATGTAACAGAGTTGTTTCGAAAAGATCAACACAAATCTGAAATGAGAAAAATGGAAACATCCATAAACTTTGATAATGATAGATGAAGACCTGGAATGTGACAAAGTCACTGCTAGAAAATGACCTGAGAATATGCAAAATATTTCTTAAATGTGATGCAAAAACTCCAGAACACCAGGCATCGAATGTAGAAATCAGATAATCAATCACAGCATGGTGCACTTGCCTATCTAGAGCAAATCAAGATGAAATGTGGTTTATATCCAAGTAAGAATCATTGAATTTATATTCAGATATTGCTGATATTGATGTTGAACTTGCAGAATTTAAACCCTTGCAATGATACCCATGCAATGTGCTGATGACAATGAGCACTGAGGTTCTTTTTTTTTTGCCATGACTAGGAAATTTTTTTATGGAATTACTAACAAACTAAGTTTGAACAGAACCTGTTTTGGATTACAGATCAAAGCTTGCACTTTTCTGGGTCTCCCCCTCCCTTTTAATATGTTAATCAAATGAAAGTTCTGTGCTTATTACTAAAATTGTTTTAATTTTGAAGCACTTGTAAGTAGATGGCTGTTTTGGAATACAATATTTTATCAGTAGAGCAGTAATAATGTATATATCACATTTGGTATTGTATATATATATATGTACAGTAAGTAGACACATGAACAATCCTCTGATAATATAGAAAATTAAATAAAACCTGTTTAATCTTGACCTAAATTCCTCAGCATCCCAGGTCAAAGGTCAACCTTATACAGGTGTACTGCATTAAATGTACTGGTTCATTGCCAGCATTCTTTTATAAACAATTTTTAGTGGCCAATCCTGATCTTACAAGATATACAAAATCGCACTAATGTAGTCCACTCCAAATTAAATTCATTTAGATATAAACTAGGATTGTTTTTGTATGTATTATTTACGGTTGCCAAGATACAAACTTAATGTGCTACATTTGGCATACAAAGTCTATATTTTTCAAACAAAAAGTTATTAATGATATGTAATGTTTCAGTAAAGATTACTAATATTTCACTTATATTGAGATGTTGCCACATCAGATTTACTACAATGTTTGAGTCTTGCTTTTTCCTAACCAGAGAAAGTGTCACTACTTGTTTTTCAAAATATTATGTTTTAAAATAAAATTAAATGGTAACATTAACGTACATCGACATAATGTCGTCATGGTACGCCATATATTGCATTATAGTCGTTAAGTATATTCTTCTAGCATGTGTTGTTTTGTGTGATCGAAAAGAAAAAATATTTTTAGACAAAACGAAACTGTTTGTGTAGGCCTAAATGAAGATTTCCATTGAAATAAACTACTTGAAACAGCAGTGGGGTGCACCTGACGACTTTCAGACTGTGCATTCCAAAACTCGTCATCCTAGCTAACCCAATGTCGTCACTACCTTTTTGGCCTTGATTGAGTCGTTATTTTTTTTTACTTTTCTCTTTGTATTGATTAATCACTGCGGTAGCTCAGTTGGTAGAGTGCTCGCTACGTAAGTGGGAGGTCGTTCATGGGTTCGAACCTTGACCTAGTCTTACCCAAGACTTGAAAGTGGGTAGTGACTGTTCTTTCGCCAAGCACACGGTTCTTTCGCATGGGAACTTAAAATAAATGAGGTCTCGTGTCACGGTGGGCTTGGCACGCTAAAGAACCCTGTTGTATGATGCCATCAGCGCAACGCACAGGCAAAATTTCTGCACTTTCGCCTAAAGCTGGCGACGTATCGAAATTGGTGTATTATGTATTATCATGCTTTGCTTTTTGTATTTTTTGTCTTAGTTTAGCTGTCCGACGGTTTGTTCTTGGAGGATCTGGCTGTTTCAAGCACGTTTTTTTCACTGAGCTACTCTTTTACTGTGCGGTTAACTGCATTTTTTGAAAACACAATATATTTTTTAACTATCTTTAGGCAAACTTGTAGTACACATAAAGCAACACATTATTGTTTTCTTGTTTTAAACTTACATTGGTTAGAACTTCAACATGTATGTGAACCTCCAGATTTGCAGAAACAAGCTTTGTTCGAAATGGTGTTCCCACTTTCTCTTTTCAGATTGCCAACCTCCGCTTTATTATTATAGCTCAAAACTCAGTCTACCTTATTTCACTTATATCGAAACGACTTCAGCTATAGGTAACTGATAAAAAGCTATATCTCAGTTGTTCATTAATGACAGTTACACTATGCAGTTAGTGGTCTCGAGCGTGACACGCATGGGGCATTTTAGTTGCCTTATTACGGCAGGTGCGACAATATCAGAGACGTATTTGATCCCCAAGGGATTTTTAGTTTTTGTTTAATTGAATCTAGTTTGGCTAGTAGTGTTTGATATTATAAATATCTAAAGAACAAAATTGTATTGTTTGATTCGCTGTCCTGACATGTATGTATGTGTATATAAACTGTTTGATTCGCTATAAAAGTTGAATTTACCAAACAAGGGCAGAAAGTGAGATTGAAAAAAAAACACATATCAATTTGAATATTCATCACACAGATATTGCCAAAACACTTAAATCACTGAAGATAAAACTTTGGGAATACCGGTAATTGGCAGGATTTTAATACAGTCCTAAAGTCGTCAGTACGCCTGAAAGTCGTCAGTCGTTTTAAAACGATATTTTTACCTTTTAACTGATGTTCTGGCCAAAGATAGACAACTCTTTGCATAGTAGGAACATATTTAAAAAGGGTAATTGTGTTGTTTGGGTTGTGTACCCTTGGCAAGTATGTTTGTGACCCGATCGCCCAAATGACTGTCATTATCTGTAGTCTGTCGCCCGATACGACACATGTACCTTTTTGATAGTGATGTCAAAGATACCAATTTTACTATGAAGAAACCTGTTATATCATATAAAGTATGTTATTGAAGTATGGAAAACATTTACCGCTTTTAAATTTTCCACTGTTCAACTTTCTTAAGAACGATAAATAAAAATAATTTTGCATTATTTCGTGCTGACGACTTAAGGTCGGTGACGACATTATGTCGATGTACGTTACTTTTCTTATTTCCAATGCTGATTCACCCTAATGATAATTTTATTATATACGTACTTATTTATCGATATAAATTAAAACAATAGTTCATCTGGTGCTAATGAAGTTTCAGGGATCAAGATTAGCAGGGGCCCAGTAGCCCATGGCTCCTAAATATAAGTCTGCAAGGCCCTAAAATGTTACACAATTTAGCTATGTATTGCTATTACAACGCTTTTCTGAAGTGAGCTGGGGCCCCTAACTCAAATTAGTTAAGCTTCATCCCTGAGTTTACCAGTGTACCACGTACCCGTAACGTTTGTGTGGATGACTTATTTTCACTGGAGATTGAATCCCTTCAGTGCACTTTTTATCATAAAAATTAAGTTGCTCCAAGAAATGTTTTCCAAAACTTTCCTCACAAATGTTAAGAGATACAGATTACATGGTATCCTAAGGAACTCCATTTATTTAAAAAAAATGCATGCTAATCTGGTCTTTCTAAGGTCACATTGAATTTCAGATCAGTAGCAGGATCTACAGTAGTGTCCTGTCAGTTTGTTATCTTCAGCAGCAAATCAACTTTCCTTATGTCACAGTGTTGATCGCCAAATAACAAATATTGTGCTATTTAACAAGCAGAAAATATTTGCAAAATGATAGTGGTATTCATACTGTTGTACTTAGTTGCACAATCACACAAATCTCTCTTGTACTTGGATTTATCTATTTTTTATTTTATTTTTTTAAAAGTCACAAAAATAAGAAAATCATAGGATCTGTTTATAATTTAAATCATAAACATTACTGTACAGTATGTTGATTACAGTGAAGTTTTCCTTTGACTTTATTCTAGTATTTTTTGCTTCATAAATACATGCATGAAAAAAGTACGATGGCGAGAATATATACAGTGTGAATAGTGCACTGAATACTCATGATTCGTGAATGAGGCGCTCAAAGAAGCAGAAACCCACCGAGAACTACACGCAAACCAGTAGATATTTCGGTTGGTTGAATATTCATTATTGTCATTGAATATTTACGAGACATTTTTCATGAATTAAGGAAATCATAGAAATGGAATGCATTGTTTTCAGGATGACATTAAAATGAAGTAAAATATTTACCCTTTACCCATTCAAAAATCTTCAGGGACTGATCACTTCGCCATTCTTTCTTGTCCTTGAAATCCCTCCTGAATGGGTATTCCAATTTTTTTAAACCAAGGGAAATAATCCATACAAACCTTTCTTGAAATAAAACTTCCCCGTAGTAAGTTCACGCGTTTAACTTAATTTGTCAGTTATCATAGTTTGGGTTGTGATTTGGACACAGACTCAGTGGTGAGTTCGCGGTTTTTGTTTCATAGAAAAAAATCGTTTACAATTTTAGATCTCACAGTAACAATTTGAAACTGGTGGTTACAGAACAGCTGCAGAACAAGTCATGCTATGTCTTTATACAAAAGGTAATAGAAATTCGGTGAAAGATGGGATTTGTTTATATAATAAATTGTTATGACATTATACATCGGAGACATGGTTTTGTATATATGCCTCTGATTTATAATTAAACATTCAAGTTAAGACACAATTTCATCATTTTTCATCATGAGACATCTTTATGAATATTGAACTGTGCACTTCGGAATACTAAGCACCCCCTGTTTAGCTAACTACACCCATCATGTGTACAATCAAAATTGAGTGAAAGAAACATGAAACTATGGGACGTCAAATATGTCCATTGCAATCCTGGACAGCGAAACATTATACTTATAAATATATTGATCAACAATACTGTGATGACGGTCAACAACTTTTTGCGGGCCCCGATTAGCCAACACCGTAATATCCCTGGGACAACAATTTATTTGTAAGCAGCTTGCTTTGTTGTATAAAGTCCCCGTAGTGAGAAAAAGCTATACCATAGCGTATTAATTGTGAAAGAAATACACAATAAGCAAGAGAATCAGGTATATTGCTGCATAGAAAAGGAAAGTTGACAATAGAAAAATTAAAGTAATCACGTTTGACATATAGTATAAAATGTAGCCTTTCGTAGTCTTCATAATTGAAGTATAAGTCTAAATATGAAACCGAACTTGCGGAATTAGTCGTATAGTTTATTTTAAGCTCACCAAGGTAGATGACATTTACACAGACAGAACGCCACCTATTTATCTGTATATGGAGTTATGTAATTTGGAGACAGTCTTCTCTCAAGATCTACATAAATTATGCTTCATAAGAATAAAGAAACAAATCAGCAAGCATTGGTGCACAGTTTCTGCCCATTTGTATACCGATTGTTGGAAAGTTATGTTGCCAAACACAACAAATATGATGTTTATCAAAACCTCCAACATTTTTTTTGATTGAATCTTTAGTATATATTTGTTTGTAATCCTTATGATGCTTGACAAAAATGAAAAAATAACCAGAATCTCTGTCCAGCACTAGATATTTGTATCTCGACTAACCGTTTTTGTAAAAGAATGACAAGTGAATAATGAGTTTATGACGTTCTTTCAATTTAGATGAGAGAATGGTGTAAAGTGTAGAAAAATAAAATGTTTTATCTTATGCCGAGGGTCCAGTTTCACAATCATTCCTTGACCTAAACCCGGCAAATTTTAAATCTAATGATTTTGTTAGTTTTCAAGACATTCATAATTTTTAATATATCATAAACAAACAAACTAATCAATTTCCGAATCACAATCCAGAATCAAAGTAAAAACTTTGAAACTGACAAGTTATGTTCGACACGTGAACTTCCATTAGGGAAGTGAGGCCGGGTGTCCCGAAAGGGTAAGCACCTCCTGTTTAGCTAGCTACACCCGCCACGTGTGTAAACAAAATTAAATATACTGAAGATATCATCAACAAAATCTTAGAGTATTTGATAGACAACTCATTTGTAGTGTTTGGTATAATTTTACAACTTCTATGCATCACTGCGGCTGATTTATTTCCTTGAAGCAGAATTTATGCACAAAGTTGTTAAATCTGGAGGAGTTTTTCATCAAATAATTTAATTCTATATACAGAATATACTAGTAGATGACGTCATATCTCTTAATAGATTATGTGAACGTCATCTATCATAGTGAGTCTGAAATAAAAGATACGATTGATTCTTCTAGTTCTGCTTCATGTTTAGGCTTAAATTGTGACACAAACGAAAGGCTGCATTTAAAGATTAAAGACAAAGGTGATAACTTCAATTTTTCTATTGCCAACCTTCTTTTTCCAGCAATATGCTTGCTTCTCCTGTCTATGGCGTATTTGTTTCAAAATGAAAAAACAAACATACTAATCCATGTCCAAATAAAAAATCCAAAGCAAAGTTATATGTTTGAAACTGACAAATTAGGTTAATTACAGGGACCACAACCAAGGAAGTGAAACCGTGTGCACCGGAAGGGCAAGCACCTCCTGTTTAGCAGGCTACAACCAAATAATACGTTATTGTAGAACTTATTCCCATAGCTGGAACTTGATACAACGAAGCAAATAAATCGTTGACGCAGGGATATTGAAAGCCCAGACTTATCAAGGTCCGAAAAGTTTTATGACCGTCATCACCACAATATTGATGAAAAGTATAATGTCTTACCCTGGATATATAGTCCCATAGTTCCATATTCCTTTTATTTTCAATTTCGATTACACATGTGCCAGATGTAGGGGTAACCTTTCCGGAGCACCCAACCTTACTTCCTTGTTCCTGATGGAAGTTCACGTGTTTAACATAATTTGCGAGTTCTTACTTTGCTTTGGCATTATGATTTTGCCATGGATTAGTATGTTTTTATTTGAATATCACTTTAAGATGATCTCATTTATATTCTAACTTTGTTGAAACTTTTTATTTGTAGTGCAGTGAAATATTGTCAAAAGTTGTCAGATTTAGGTTATGGAATATCTTAGTTAAGGAATGATTGTGAAACCGGGGTTCTTTAACTTGGACTTAGCAAATTTTGCCATCTTTTTCGGAACCACAAATTAATTTTTTTGACAAAAACAAATGTTACAAGGTTGAAGCGATTTCCATAATGAAGCCTAAAATTTTCGAATATCTTAAAAATAACAAAATTTGAATTGGCCAAGCCCAGATTAAGGGAAATTCACAACAATTCACTGTATTTAAAGAGAGACAACTCTTAGCACATTAAGGAGTAGACACTTACTGACATTTACACGGTACAAGATGTGTCTTCAGAACAACAATGATGAAACTAACCAGGCCTACACATACACAATTGAGAAAAGATTGAACTCGAGTGTGTTAAACACATATTAGTTTTTAAAAAATAAACCTGGTGTAAGTCTAGTATTTTAAATGTTAAAATTAGCCCAAACTTGATAATTATTTCCAATGAATTCTCATACCCTCTTGTCAAATCCGAAATACAAATTGTGATATTATCCCAATGTAAAATTCGCATTTATATTATCCTTGTTTAAGGAGGATATGAATCCTCACGTCGACTTGAACTTCATTTTGCCCACCCAAATGCGGTTTACGATTAAATTTTCCTTTGCCACAGAATAGGTAATTTTCCATATAAAAATACCAAAGCCTAAAATACATCATATTTTACATTATTGCTTGCAAAATCTGTAATTTAATAATAATGTATCAAGGCCACCAAAACGTTTTATGGCCGGCGTCACAATATTGTTGATAAGTATGATGTCGCTGCAACCCAAGTTATCATGTATACATTTGACGTCACATCATTTCATGCTCCTTTAGATCTAAATTTTGATTAAACACGTGACGAATACATGAATAGGAGGCGTTTACTCTTCTGGAACACCAGGCCTCACTTTTTTTACCTGGTAGAAGTTCACCCGTTTTTTTTAATTTGGCAGTTTTCAGTGTTTTATTGATTTTTTTGGCATTATGATTTGGAAATTGAATGGTTTGTTTCTTTCTGATTTATAAATTCTTGTGGTATTACCCCAAGTGAAATTCGTATTTTTGAAACCTGTGGTTACGAACAACGTGTATGTTACTGCGAGTACGTATGCACTGATTACTTACAACTGTATATTCTCTGGCGCTAATATCACAACGCTTTATTCATAATTTTTGATTTGGCAAGAGGTTGTGAAGATTCATCTCAAATTATTTTGGTAATTTGATATATTAAAAATACGCTACTCTAGGGAATCTTCAGAATATGGTATTGTTTAAGCCGTGTTTACCAAAATAAGGTTCATTTGGCTTCATTCGACTTTTAAGAGAAACAAATAAATTACTGATATAGTTTCTTTGAGTACGTATGTACTGGCTACTAACACGTTTATATTTATCCCCACAATCTATTTAAAATTATTAAATTCCAGATCTCCCCAAATGTATCCCTTGACAAGGTCAACGATCTATCCAACATTTTGCTGGATTGTGTTGACTTTGCACCTACAAGAGAAACTTTTTCATTCAGCATTTTCAATGCAAGATCTTTTTAGTAATGTCAGTGGACCAAATTTTAAACTTCCTTCGGGAAATTAACTTGTATAATAAAATATAGTTATTTTATCATATATAACCCAGAGTTTTATTTATAAATTGTCTGTGATACTACTGGTTTTATCAGTTTAGCAATAGTTTTATTAAAAATGTATTCATTGTTATTTTTAATTCTACATTTTAATACTTTGTGTTATTAATACTATTCTATCTTTTACTTTTTCTAGCCGCGAATAGCTGCAATATTGCTGATGCGGCTTTAAACAATAACTCACTCACTCACTCACTTATTTCAGGCTGTGGTAACTGTTTGTATATTAAACATACTTTATTCTAGAATATTGGAGCATTAAAAGTCATATGAAGTATCATTTGATCACCCAGTTACAATATACACAGCTCGCTCTAATGAAATATTTTCCTCTGTTTAGAATAGGGTATGTTCAATGTGGAAAACTAGCAAAACCTCAAATAATGTTTTAAAAAATACTCGAAAGCTCTCGTCAAATCTGAAATTGAATAATGATTCTGAAATCGTCATGATGTTATACTAAAGGAATTTCGCTTTTATATAATCCAGGATTACAGTATTTGTAGCTTACTGATACATTTCCTTTGAGTACATATGTACTGGACATATTCATTTAAAATGTTACTCAAGAGTTTGGAAGCCTTTGTTACATTTAAAATGCATTACAGCACGACAAAGAAGAGAGCATAAATTCACGAGAATATGGTATCGTACATGTATACTCAATGAATACTGATAATAGATAGTCAAAATGCAACTTTCGATTCTTATGACTACGAATTAAAATGCAACATGAGAAATTGTTACTTGATCTTGTAAACTTGAAGAATGAAAATACTTCAACACAAAAATCAAGATTTCGCGACACCATGCCGTAAAACAAGACTGTGACTGAAATAATAATCGTGGAAACATTTCAGAACCTAACTCTTCAAAAACTGCAATATGTGGTTATTTGTGTCCGAAACAATCTGAACTAATTTTAAGATTCAAGTATAGTGTTGGGGTACTGTTTTTCATGTAATTACTCTATAGTTGGCAATAAACTCGTAGAAGACCTAATTCGTTGATATATTCTTAATACTAGTATTTGTATCTAGAATTCTAGAATTTTATACATGAAGTAGCCCTTAACTGAAATTTATATTTGCGTAATTTTCTTCACAAGTTGTGTGGAACAATATCACATAATACCGAAATTATCCAAACACTGTAAACGAACCTTACGGTGGATCATCATAAGAGTACTCATTAGAAAGCGATTTTCTTTGTTATTTCCAAAAAAGAAACTTTTTTTTACTTTATTGTTTTACTTCTGGTGTTTTTCTTTTTAAAATCTTTCAAAGGTTTAATTTTAATTTACATTTCCTTCATTAACATTTTAAATCCTCGGGAATAAACATCGACTCTGATGACTAGACACAATTTATAAAATAAAGTTTACCAGTTAATGATCAAATGACCAGAGGAATGGTAAAGGGGATATATTTTCTCTTCCAAGTTTGAGGTTTTATGAGACATGTACAAATTCAGTCAATAATTTCATTTTTTAAACAGTTATGAAAGACATAACAAGTGAAGACAGGTCTACTATAATGCTAGTATATATTTAGTTTCTAAAGTGTGTTACCGAGTTGTTCAGATAAGATCGTAAAGTGGTACATGTTTTTAGTCTCTTCTGATTAAATGTTCATATGAGCAACCCTATTCGGATTTGACTAAAACGTTTAAATATTATACATGTATTTCCATATGAAGTGTTTCTTTCGTTGCTGAGGTTAATTAACTTGTAATTAAAACTTAACCAGGTTAATAAAGTAGATATATTGCTTCCTGTAAACGGCCGTGCACAAATTAAATCTGGAGAGAAGACTGTCGCCAAATCATTCAACTCAACATACAGATATATAGATGACGTTCTGTCTCTTAACAATCCTAAATTTGGAGACTATGTAAATGTCATCTATTCTAGTGAGCTTGAAATAAAAGACATCACTGATTCTTTAAGTTCTGCTTCATATTTAGACTTATACCTGAATTATGACGCACATGAAAGGCTACATTTGAAACTTTAAATGTGACAAACGTGATGACTTCAATCTTTCTATTGTGAACATTCCTTTTTTATGCAGCAATATACCTGCTTCTCCCGCTTATGGTGTATTTGTTTCCTAATTAATATGCAATGGTAGAGCTTGTTCCCACTTCGGGGACTTTGTACAACGAAGAAGGATGCTTGCAAATAAATTGTTGACTCAGGGATATTGCAAGCCTAGGCTTATCAAGGCCCTCAAAAAGTTTTATGGCCGTCATCACAGTATTGTTGACAAGTTTGATGTCTCTGTGTCCAGGATTGCCCTGGATATATTTGACCTCTCATAGTTCCATGTTCCTTTCACACAATTTTGATTACACACGTGGCGGATGTAGTTAGCTAAAGTGGAGGTGCTTACCCTTACGAAGCATCGGGCCTCACTTCCCTGGTGAAAGTTCACGTGTCTAACCTAACTTGTCAGTTCCAAAGTTTTTACTTTGCTTCTGGATTGTGATTCGGATATGGATTAGTATGTTTGTTTTTGATTAGTACATTGGCTTTATTTTGATTTTATGAATAAAAAAGTGACAAATTTGTGATTGTGTAAAAAAAATAAAGGCTTAAATTAGGACAGAATATTTCCAGACTAAATGTTCCCTTCATACAAGAATATTTGTTATCGTAAAGATTATATGCCGGTATTATTTAGTAAATATTTGCAGAAATCGATAAAATGACATAGAAACAGAATCTGTATTTAAAAAAATTCATGAACCAACATGAAAATAAGGGAATACTGTTTATTTTGTAGAAAGGTCAACAATAAAATAATGCATAACGAATTTCTCTAACAAATTAATTTAAAAATATCAAAAATCAAAATAAAAAAAAATAAAACAAACATTAGATTTATTAAAACTTTTTTTTGGATTGTTGAGAAAAAAATAAACGAAATTAAGAAAGGAGAGGTTATATTAATTCTGAAATACGTGAGTTATAAACATATGGCATGTCTGACATGACATTTTATCTACAACTTTTACGTACATTTGTATTCGAGATTATTTGTAAACTGTAAATCAAAATGTGTATGTTTCGATATAGCGTGGTAAGTTGTGTGTTTTGAAATTTCTCAATTTTCCAAAACAACATTTTGTCTTCAAGCATTTCTTATATTACTTATAAGTTTTCGGACGCCCTGCTTAATCTGAAATTTAATAAAGATGTATTAATTGTCGCGATTTTATCCACAGGGAAGATTTCTTTTTATGTTACCTGTAATCACGAACATGCGAATTTTACTTGAAGTATGCAACTCATCTATTTAATCAGGAAATAATATCAAAACAATTTATTCAAAATAAACAAATTTAAGACATTTAAAACAAGTAAAACTATTTTACGCCATGTTTATCAAGGATAATTTTGAATACAGATATAGCATTCTTATCCACAATACTGTGATGACTTGATAACCACAGTCTTGAAATATTCTTGTTTAAAAATATATTTGTATGCAGTCTGCTTCGTCGAATAATGTTATTCCTTGTATAATGTTATCGTAAACGGAACATGTTCTATCATTGTGAAACAAATACACCATAAGCAGAAGCAAGTATATTACTGCATTGAAGAAGAAAGTTGGCAAAATTAAAGAAATGAAGTAATCAATGGTTTTTGGTTTTAAATTTAGATTTTAGTTGTTGTCAAATGTAAAAATAGCAAATGACGTATACAAGCGATTATTCAATTCTCTGTTATTTTTGAAAAGCTAGTTTACCAAAATGAATTAGACGTAGAGTACTTTGTGTTCAGCCCCGGTCTGATTACAAAACAAGAAATCTTACATCAGCTTAAGTGTGATGTGAAACTATTTGGCGATTTATTTAGGTTTCATTTTGAGTACCAAGTTACGGTATATACCAGTGAATCGATTACTTTTTGCCCTATACATACAAAACAGCATAAGTGTTAGTTGTATCCTCACCGTGCCCGATTTTAATTATTAAGGAATAAGGAATAACTGTTCTATTTTATTAGTTTATTAAAGAGAAAAAAGATTTGCAAACTGAATAATGAGCGTAGCTTTTGGTATTTTGACATATCATATTGAGAATTTAGTGTATGGTTTATTGGACGTCTAATTTGATGTAATTTTTCATATGAATCCTTATAATGCCACCATCTGAAAATAATTACTAATACTATTCTACTGAATATCCTAAAAAAACTAAGGTATACTCTCCTATGCAAAGTGTTCACTCATCTAAATTTAGTTAAATATATTTTGGTTTGGATGTTTATCAACCCCTTGAAAAAATGGTTTCACAATTTTGGTCAAAGCACTAATGATGAGAGGAATTGTATTCCCAAACGACCGTCTATTGCTGAAAAAGTAACATTGATATAACATGTAATTTCTCAATATCTATTGCAGATACTTCACTGCGTCGTCGCTATAATTATCATTTTGTCTTCTGGCCAATTTTCTTCATATGCTGCTGTGATAGGTATGTATGGATCTAATGCAACCGTTCTGGTTCTTTATTTGTTACCGGTTTTTTTCTGGTTTTAAAATCGTAGCATTATATAACGATGTTTATCGGTGATACCCTTAACGTTTCTGCGGATCAATTATTTCCATTAGAAAATGGAATCGCGTCAGTTAAAATTTTCGCGTAAAAATGCGTCATTTCGAGGAAGATTGAGGTAAATATTATCAAAACGTACTGCACAAACGTTATGGGTACATAAAGGGTATTTATCACGTGGTACGCAAGCGAATTCAGTTACCATACTTGTTTATCCAGCATTCCGAGTGATTGATACACCATATAGTTTGTGGTTCACAATGGAAAACGAATATGTCGTCATTTACCACATTGCTGGTTTTTTTTTTACTGCGAGTCGACTACAAGTGACAAATACCGTTTTCCTTGTTGTTAGCTACTACTGACTGAATTGGTACCAGTAAAGATACCCACGAGTGCCCACTCGTACAAACGCACAGAAAAAATATTTATTTTGGTTTAACAACTAGCTAGCTAGTTTATCGACCATCAACCAAATGCGGATTCTTAAAATTTCTAACTGAAGAATAACTTACAAATCATACTTCTAATACTTTATCTCATGTGAAAAATATACAGAAAAATTTGTTTTTTCTACACTTTACACCACACTTCCTCATTCTTAATTGAAAGAACATCTTAAACATAGCAATCAACAAAACGTTGGAGTTTTTATAGACAAAATATTTGTTGAGAGAGAGATTAATTATGACGCCCACGAAAAGCTACATTTTTTTCTATGCAGCAACATTTATGCTTCTCCTGTTATGGTATATTAGTTTCCCAATTAATACGCCATGGTAAAGCTTGTTTCCACTGTGGGAAGTTTATACAACGAGTTTAGATGAGTTGAGTATTGGTGTTTAACGTCCCAGTCAAGAATATTTCACTTATATTGAGACGTCTGTAGAAGAAGGTGCATAAATTTTGTCTGTGCATTGCGCTGATGGCATTATACAGCAGGGTTCCTTATCGTGCCAAGCTTACCGTGACACGGGACCTCGTTTATTTTAGGCTCCCATCCAAACGAATCATGGCTTTCATTTTGTATGGCCGTCATCATAGAAATGTAGATAAGTTTGATGTCTGTGTCTCGGATTGCCCTGGATATATTTGACGTCCAATAGTTCCATGTTCCTTTCACGCGAGTTAGATTACAAACTTGGCGGGTGTAACTAGCTTAGCTTAACACAATGTGCTTATACTTCCGGAGCACCCGGTCTAACTTCTCTGGTGGAAGTTCACATGTTTAACCTAACTTGTCAGTTTCAAAGTTTTTACTTTGATTGTGATTCGGACATGGATTAGTAGGTTTGATTTTGATTTATACAATACAAGATATTGGGACCAGTGTGGAAGAGAGTTCACATTGTAATATACATGCCCGGCTCTACCCTGTGTTATTCTGTATTAGTAATTCAGTCCATCGTTCGTTTTCACAGACCGTAGATTCTTGACGTCTAAGCCAATAAAGTTAGTAAATGGACGCTCATCAACGGAAGGAAAGGTATTGATTTATGAAAATAATAATTGGAGAAGTGTTTGTGCTGATGGATGGGATTACCGCGAGGCACAAGTTGTGTGTAGAATGCTTGGCTTATCTACGTGAGTATATATAATTATTACACTTTGTACGATGCATAATTATAAGTAGTCGATTGTTAAAGCATCTAAAGGTATTTGTCGGTCATCATGATCATATAATAATTAGATGAACATTCCGATAAACATTGAAATTAAAAGGTTTGATACGTTCACCTCATACATATTGGCTACTTGAATATATTAAGTTTGAAAATATAATTCACTTCACTGTATTATGTAGATTGCATAAAACCTAAGTCATCAAAAATAAAATTTTATATTTTTTCACTCTGTCCTTAAACTGTAATCTCTTTCTTTTTCCCTATATTATTTACTAGTATGGATTGATTGATTCATTTATTGATTGGATTTTGGTTTGTTATAAATCCTTTTGTTGTATTCATAATAATTGAAAACATTAACTTCACATTTATGGCTTTTTTCGGTTCTTATGTGTATCGTTCTTTTTATCTTAGTGTTTAATTTCAGACACCATTCAGAAGCATACGCAGTAAGCCATATGTATTACCACCTTGCATATTATATACACTACTGCCATGGTACGGAATCTGACCTAAAACAATGTTCATATACTAACTATAAGCATCACTCGTGTTCGGATGTTGGTGTGAGGTGTCATGGAGGTAAAGTCTTATGTTTGGATCAATCACAACTTAAATTTTGTTGGAAATCATTCTTCAAATTGAACACAATTTTCAATATATATCAATAGCCACATCTATAGTTGTGATTACAGTCCGTTTTCCCATTCAAACAACAATGTGGGGGAATTACAATTCTAGGTATATTTGATATGATCAGAAAGTATACATCATGTCAAATCTTGACACTATTCGAAAATTTAATTAAGTTAAACCCCTTTACCACTAACACACAATATAGGAACTGGTTTACAGTGTTTAACAAATTTTAAGGTAAACGTTCGGCGTTTGTTAATTTTCTGTCATGAGGCCGGATGCTACGGGAGGGTAACCATCTCCTGTTTGGCTATTCTAGCTACATCCGCCACATTTGTAATCAAAATTGAGATTGAAAAGGAATATGGAACTGTGTATAATCCTGGTGACGACACATCATACGTAACACCAATATTTTTTTGACGGGTTATAAAACTTGAAAACTTCCAATATCCTTTCACTCTCAATTTTGATTACACGCGTGGCGGATGTAGGTAGCTACGTAAACAAGACACTCTTTCCGTTCCAGAGCATCATTTCACGACAGGACATCCACATGCAGCACATATATCAACAACAGCTACCGTAACATCACCTCAAACGCAACATTTCACGGCAGCAATGACAACAGCCCCACCAACAAAAATAGGAACATCAACGGCAGCATCGGCATCAACTAAAGCTACTGGGCCAACAACTCAATCGAATCTTTCCACGGCATTTGCTAAACCGTCCACAACAATAAATAATTTGACACCCACACCGTTAGTAGTGAATACTTTTAGTATCACAGGTACATTGTGTATATAATTTCCAAACATTCTAAAATAATGAATACAACAACAACCTCTATATTGAGGTATGTTTTTTTTCAAAAGAACCAAACTTATTTGTTTACATTGTTAAAACAAAGTATAAAATTTCTTTTTTTTTTCAAGAAAAAATACAAAAAATTAAATATGCCAGGAGTTGCAAAGCATGTTATTGCAATAACCACATCAGTTAACAGATATCGATAAGAAAAATCATTGACAATTGAGACTACTGATTATAGATAACACAACTGTAGACTTTGGATGGTCAACAATACAATGACAAGATTGTGTTCAGCCTAGTAGTAGTGCTATTATAAGGATCTGATCATTCTTTAAGCAAGGTTAATTGAATGCAATTCATAGGAGTTGTTTGAGTTCAATATAAACAAATGCATTATGGTCGCTCGTAATATGATGAATATTTTACAACAGCTTTACGTAAGGAGAGGACTTATATAGGCAATGCCTGCTGTCCAATCCTTTTCAGCATTTTTTTTTCTGAATAAAATATTGTTTAAATTAAATCAGCTTTACGTTTGAAACATTGAATATATAATATATTACTTCAATTGCATCCGGGCCTAATTTGGACCTGAAACCTTCCACCAAAAGAGTTAAACAGGAAATAGATTAGCGTTATCTCCATATACTTGCTAATTGTTTTATAAGTAAGGTCAGTTGTAACGACAAAAATTAACTATTACATTTACTGTTTATTTAGACTATTTCGGAGAAAGCAAGATCGCAAAATACTCTATAAATTTCAATACGACGGGTATAAATCAATGATTCTTTTACTTACATGAGCCGAGTCGTAACTGAAAATTTCTGTTTCGATTCCATCCTTGCTTAATATATCATTTTATGCGACAATATATAACCTGGGTGAGTGTTTACAATGGTAATCTTTTACGAAATGGTGGGGTTCTTGTTAGGTTGTCATGGCGAAAGAGTCGACTATTTACGTAAGTTAGTGCAGCTCAAGAACAGATTGATTTTTGCGTAACTGGGATGACCAAAATCGATTTAATAAAGTCCTATCTGCATTTTCAAACTTTTAAAAAACACTGGCCTAAATTCAAACTTTAAAACTCAACCCGACCTTTGAATTACCCTTCATTGTACCCCTCGCGAACTTACGTAAATAATGAATTCCTCCGTCATCATTACGTCACACGAATGACTCCGCTATTTTGTCAAAATTTTTACCATTGTAAACACCCATCCAAAACACGTTTTGGTGCATTGAAGGAGTTATAATGCATGGATTAGATCGAAATAAGGATTATTAGCAACGACTCGGCTCATGTAAGTAAATGATTAATTGATTTTTAACCGTGCCATTCAAGTCTTTGAAATATTAGCGTTATTCCTTTCTCTCCAGCAGAGTAAAAGGACAGTAGTTAAATGACTACCAACATATAAAGCCACTCCACATGAATTAGTTGATTTGTGGAATTTCACTTATTTCTATTTGAAGATTGCCGGGACACCCGAACAGATTGTAGTGTTTATGCAAATTATTGTAACTTGTTTGGAAATTGGGAAGCACACGAATGTCCGGTGACTTGTGGATTTTGTACACGTGAGTAATAATACAACCAGCTGAACGGTATACAATATAGAAATGGCTATAAAAGCCCTCCTTTTCTGATGGTAGAATGGTACATGTCATGTTCTTTCTTTTCTTTTTTTAATTTGTTTTTATTCACATATAGTTTATACATATGTTGTTGTTTATTAAATTGTAAGAAATTAGCAAATATAATAATAATAATAATAACTAGAGATTGTAACTGGGATACCAGTTACGTATGATTCCCATCATCCATAAATAATTTATGGCATATATCTGGTGAAAAGACCCTAGCAGGGTTAGCGCTGGGTTGGAAAAGTCTGTCGCCAAGCAAATCGCCAGTTGTAAAATTTTGTTGCCAATTTCATTACTGTGTCGCCAAAAAGGATACTTTTTGACACATACAACATTTGACGTAATACACTAGTCGAGTCGGGTACCTGCATGTGCAGGTAGTCTTACATCAAAGTTACGGTCCTTCATATATGAATTACAAGATTGAATAAAACAATAAATGAACAAGAGATGTTGTTGTTTAGTTATTAATCAACAGGTAAATTTTGTGATTTTATAGATAGTTAATTATGAATTTAACATGAGTCAGTATGCTTGTGTTATGGAAATAACTTGTTTGAAAATTAACCTTATATCGAATCTTACCTGAATAATGGCTCTTAAGATGACTAGAATTACATGTAGATATAAAAAAATACAAATCGTCGTAATTGCTAATGATGTATCTTCCGCGCTTACCACGGGGGTTGGAGTTGGGGTTGGAGATGAAAATGACTTTCGTTTCTGACATTGATATGTATAGGTTAACACAAATAGATTTTCAATAATTATGTTTATAATATCATTGTTATTATTGTTATTTTCTTAATTAATTTCAATCGTTATCATGCATAGCTCGAAGAATAACAATAGCTCCAGAACATAAAATAATCCTAACGTTACAAAACAAACAATTAAATATTGATTTTTATATTTCATCTACAGCAACTTCTAGTGCATTACCTACAACAACGACATCCCAGCTACCGGCATCCACTTCAAAACCTTTAGCGACCACAAAGACATCCATGGCACAAACATCACATTGGGTGACTATCCCATTACACACAAAATGGGTGACGATCCCAACAGCTTCGAGTGGATAGTATTATTATTACATTAAAGCAAATGGTGAAACGGGTTTGGCTTTTGTTGTCTTTTAACTACCAATGTAACTTAACAAGTTCCTAATTTGTCAGTTTCAAAGTTGTACTTCGCTTTGGCGTTGTAATTAATCTATAGATAAACATCTCATATTTTCTGATGTTTTTAGCCTGTTTATATATTTATTTTGTTTTTAAGCTACAGGATCGATTTTACATTTGAGTCGTGTAATAAGTGGGTAGCCAAAACTATACAAAAACACATAAGGAATACCACTGGGCATGGACATTGAAATCCCAGGTTTATCAATGCCCTGAAAAAAGTTTTGTGGCTATAATAACAATATTGTTAATAGATGTGATCTCTCTATATTCAAAATTAGGATGGATATATTAAACATCTCAGAGTCCCGTGTTCATATTCTCAATTTTGAATACACTTGGTAGCTTAACAGGTGCTTGTCATTTTAGATCATCTGGCTTCACTTCCCTGGTAGTTCGCGTGTATAACTTAATTTTCTAGTTTCACTTTGCTTTTGGATTATAGTTTGAGTGTAATGTAATGTGTGTTTGGTTTTTATTCGTATGCTCAGTGTTTATATTTGAATTACCAATGATCAAAGATCTATATTTAATGGTCGCATATTGTTTTCAATGTTTTATTTTTTGTGTTATCCATTGGTTTGGTTATGAATTGTATTGCTCGTTATTTGCATTTTCACACAGTTGTTCAGAAGTATCCATCTTTATAACTCTTTATAACTGTTGTTTGAATAATCATTTAAAGAATTTAAATTCTATTGGATCATGTTTGTTCAGTAGTGCACATGGTGTTTCTATCACTATTAAATAGTCAGAAATATGCTATCAAAAGTCTTTAATTGTCTCGATCTAGAGCAAGGTCATAAGAATGCATTCAGTTCAAAAGTTTTAGATAAAAGCAATAATATTCGTGTCTAACCAATTAAAGTTTGACTTTTCTACACTGGCATAGGGCAATCCCTTCTGCAATACAAATGTAGATCCATCAAAACAAACTGGCAAATTAGGTTAAACATGTAAATTTCCTCAGGGGAAGTAATGCCAGGTACACCGGAAGAGTAAGTACTTCCTGTTTAGCAAGCCAATTCGCTACGCGTGTAATTAAAATTTTGGAATAAAAAGAAAAAGAAATTGAAATATATCAAGCGATATCATACTATTCAAGCAAATTGTGATGACGACCATAAAACGTTTTGAGGGGTCTTATATTCTGTCTAGTCAAATCGATATTCAAAAAGAAGCATTCGTTCATCAACCAACCAACCTGAACAGACGTTAAAGGTAATGTGTTTCACAGTAAATAAGAAGCCATCAACGTGTTACGTAAGCATGCTAACCCTTAACTATATTCCAGAACGGTTTCCCCTT
Organism: Anadara kagoshimensis; assembly: GCA_021292105.1. NCBI lineage: Eukaryota > Metazoa > Mollusca > Bivalvia > Arcoida > Arcidae > Anadara > Anadara kagoshimensis. Next base: position 58,634,933 of record CM037870.1, on the reverse strand, counting down.
ATTCTTTCAAATTTTTGTCATAAAACATTTAAAAAACGACATTTCAAAGCATTTGTAGCATAGAACATATTTTTAGCAGACGATTTTTTTTCTGCACAGAGCTGTGACACTTAACGGTAATATACAAGCATCAATAAAAACGTATTAGTAACATTATCAAGTGCAAGTACAACATTGATATTGGCAAATTAAGGTGAATACATGAAATCAAACCAGGAAGGTTAGACCGGGTGCTCCGGAAAAGAAATATTAGCAAGCTACAATCGGCACATAATCAAAATTGAGAATGAAAGGAACATTGAACTTTTAGACGTCGCATATATCTAGGGTAATTTAGGATACATACTTATCAACAATATTGGATGACAACAATAAAACCTTTTGAGAACATTGATGACATTTCAAGTGCCATCAATTTATACAAGAACCATTTGTTCATTATGCACCATCAATATAGTATGTTTGGCATAGAAATTGAGAAGTTGTCAATGTGAAACGTCAGCGTGCTAACCCCTAACTATGTGCCGGAACTGTTTCACTTTTTTCTTTCCACTTTTTGTCAGAAAAAGTAAAAAACGACATTTTTATAGCATTTACATAGAGGAAAAATTTTAGCAGACAATTGTTTTTTTTCTTCACAGAAATGTGACACTTAACTATTATAATATACTAGTATGAATCAAAAACAAACATCGATCTGAACAGAAAATAGTTGTGACATTTAACTATCTACATTATCATAATTTTTAAACTAGTAGCAATCAAAAAACAAAAACATCAGTCCATGGTCAAATTATAATCCAAAATAACTTTCAAAACTGTTGAATGTTGTTAAACACGTGAACTAACACCATTGACATGAGTCCGGGTACACCGGAAGGGAAATCATGTCCTGTTTAGCTAGCTACACTAACCACGTGTGTAACTTAAACTGAAAATAAGAGAAACATGTTACTAAAGAACGTCAAACATATCTAGGATAATGTTTGACACACAGAGACATCAAACAAATGAATACTATTGTGATGACGTGTATAAAGTTTTACAACTAACATCAACAAGAAAAGAAGTGATATCTTAATACATATTATTGTTTTAAACATTGTTTTTATTATAGTTTTAAATGCGAGGAAAGCTCTTTGTTGCATTCGATGTTTTGTCATTATGGAATTAAAATTGACTTTTAACCCAGTTTCTTAGTCACGACTTTGTCGATTAGTTTGACCTTTTGAAATTTACAAGATTTTTAATGTTGGCGATTTGAGACCATTGGTTTATGTAAACCTTTTGTTTGGCTTTTGTTATGTCTTTCTTGAACGCTGCCATACGGATACTGTCGTTTTCTTAAATATCTCACAAATTCTATTTCACTGATTTGCATTAATAAACAATCTAAACTGGTGACAGTGAACAAGTTATCCCAGTTTGATTGTTCGACAATGATTTTGTTCGGCCTGTTATAATTATTACAAAATATTTCGACCCTCCTCTGGATCTCCTTAAAATGTAAAAGTTCATCATAGAAGTCTATTCCCTGCTCTTGTATCTGTCTCCGGAGTCTTTTATAGAAAAAATAATATAAATCATAATCAACAGACGACCATTGTTTTAAGTTTGTAAAATCTCCAACTAGAGGTGAATAAGATTCCTTTTTAGACTCTGGCGTTTTATTTCTAGTCAAATACAATATATCTTTAAGACTCCAGTTTAATAATCTTTTCATAAGAAGAATCGATTCTTCAAAATATTCTACAATTAAAACCACCACAAATTCCTTATCAAGCTTACTCAGGTAATTGATAATGGAAGACTTGTTTCGTTTGAGTATTGTTTTCTCAGGAAATCCAAACTCCACTGCCTGTCGGTTATTGAAGTAATGTTTTCTTGGCGCTACGATGTTAAATATCCATGGATGTTTTAAAAATTCAGATACCATATTCGTAAAATTGTTTTGAGGGAAAAAGTATGAAACAGCAGACTGAAAATGAGTGAAAGGGTGGCGAACTATTCCAATGTAAGCCGTATCAGCAGGCATGATTTTACGAAATGCATTATTGTCATAAATCACGTGACAGCACAAAATATCAAAACTTCCATTTTTAGGTGGCGGGAAAATGTTTGATGAAGTTATAGACTCTTGGATACTGATTACATTTTCAAAGATATCATTAGGCACAATTGGAAGTACAAAAGTTAGATTTCTCACCAATCCATATCGTAAGAATATGTTCTGTGCTGTTGTACTAGCAGATTTGTGGACTTTTAAGAAAGCTATATGATTGACAGGTGACATTTCCTTTCCGTCAAAGTTTGATATATTTCGATAGCTTTTGATAGCAGCTTCAAACTCTGTCTGTACCCTTTTTAATTCCTCATCGATATTCAGTGGAGGTAAAGCTGTGGAAAGACGTGTAAAATGTTTAATCGTTCTGTCTTCTTCAATTAGTCCCTCTTCAATAAGTTCATTCCTATTATTTCTTTGTGGAACAACGTACATAGTAATGAAAACGTGTATGGATAGACAAGCTGTGATTCCTACCAATATAAAGACTTTACCATACCTAGAAATATGAAAAAAAGCTTCTTAAAGCAATTGGCGTACTGTGACAATGAACCTGATTTTGTATACAACATTGTTTTCTGGTAAAATCAAAGTACTAATAATTGTAACTTGATGCTTGAACATGCACTTAGTTATAACTAATGTAATCTTGAAGGAGAAACAATAAAGCAAAATAAAACAAAATAAAAAAAGAAATAGATTAAAATATATATAACTAAAATAAAATAGTGTGAACGAGTACCGGATATAAAATTATGTCACCTAGATAAAACTATATATAAACTATTATAATCAATATATGGACGGATATTGGATATAACGATGATATGATGCTATCCATATATATATATATATATAAGCCATCAAATATAATAACTAATATATACATGTATTTATATTATAGAACAATTTTAAGATGTACTACGTTTTAAGGGAGCTATTTTGACAGAGGGTAAAAATCAACATACAATTTAGGAAGTTAAAGCCCAATAATACAAAAATAATACAAAACCTAGCGCAACCAGGACCATAACAAAAGAAACGTACAATCCAATAATAATAATGGTGGTAAATAAGAATTTAAGAATTTTGAATATGTCTTTTTGTCATGTTGTGGATTTTCATATTGATTTTTTTCATTTACTGGATCATTTTCATTTTGATTATTCTCGTGTGCTGGATGTGCTTTATTTCTTTCTTCAAAATATTGTTTGTCATGTGCTGGATTTTCATTTTGAATATTTTGTTTTTGTTATGTATAGAATTTTGATACGAATTAAAAACTGCATATGACAGCATGTCTATGTCTAATTTGCTTTCGTTTGTTTTGTCGTGTATTTGGTTGGCCTGGATTACCTATAGCCAAGTTCGTATTTCAAGTTGCTAAGTGCTTACTACTACTGAGAGACAACCAGCTGTCAAAGTTAATAATCATAAAGGTTACATGCTAGCTGTTACTATAATCACTAAGGAGATTACGTTTTCACATAGAACATAGACCAAAGCAATTTAAAAGTTGGTTTTATCATGAGTACATTTTACATTTGTTTAAAATTTGAATCTGATCAGTTTGAATCACACTGATATTTTGTGGAATTCATTTTTACACATAGAGGAAATAAACAGGAAGTGGTTACCCTTCCTTAGCACCCAGTCTCACTTCCCTGATAGAGGTCCCTGTGTTTAACTGAATTTGCCAAGTTAAAGGTTTTTAATTTGCTTTGGGATTGTAAATTGGAGATGGATAGTATAATTGTTTTTCATTACCTATTTTCTTACCTGAAAGTTAAGTAATATTTTACAGCCAGTATTACATTTACTTCCACATTTAGCACCACCAATTATTTTTTACATTTGGCGCACGTGTACACATTTCGCGAAAAAATATTTTTATACATTTATAAATAAATTAATTTTTTTCAATTATTTTTTATATATATATTTGACCTAAGTTACGTTATAAAACATATATCTTATATTCTTTCTTACCTGAAAATCCCCATAGTTGCATGTATGCAATTGTTTCTTTACATCAACTCTTGTTAAAATTCTCTGAAATTTTGGCTTATATAAACTATACACAGTAGAATCACTTCGCATCAGTAAAATTTCTGATTGATAACCTGTGTATCTTGTCTATCTGTAAGGTTAAAGATCGCAAACTGATCATTTGTTCGATTTTACCAGATGTTGCTGGACGGACAAAACATATGCGATTAAGGTTACATTTGTGTGACCATTTCAAAAGTCGGTTGCAATTTTTTTTAATTTGAAATTTTGATTTCAGTACCACTGTGTGATATATGGCACAAACTATAAATTATTAATATATTTGAATTGTTAGAAAGGGATTAATACTGTCAAATCCGTAAATGCTACCCGTGCCTTGCGCTTTAAAATTATGTCTTTGTTCATCGCACACAAATACTATGGAGATTGATTTATCACGGTTCATATTCATGAAAAAACCCCAAAACTAATCCTTGCAAGATGGCTGAAATTTCAGGAAATCTCAATGCAGCAATGAGTCATCTGGTCGGAATTTCAAAACATACACAATGCCAGACCTTGATTTTTAATATATGACATAAGGCTAAGTCAATTATTTGGCCGTTGAGATCATGTTTGTGTTTAGTGTCACGGGATTTTCCGGAAACATCAGTACTTTAAGGTTTATACACAATAGATGTCTATTTCTAGTATTAAGATATGCTTTGATTAAAAACCATGGAACTCGTTAGCCCAAAGGTTTTCATTAATGCCCCCATTGCAGCAAAATGCCGTAACCGGGGCACAATTTTAACATGCACCCTCTTTAACCTTTATATACAAGACATTACTTTGGTTCAAGGTTAGGATACATTCTTGTACCATGGAACTTTCATTCCTCCAGGTTTTCCTGTAGCAGATCTCCGTTTCTTTACAACATGTTAATGAATCTCATAAATATAAGTAATTCAAGCTTTTTTAAATTACAAAACAATAAACAAAACGATTAAAAAAAACCAGAGATGATATATTGGGTATTAACATGAAACATAAATCTTTTACCGTAGCATGTGTAGACCAGGATTAATACAACCTGGTTAACATTGTAAAGTATTAGTTTTTATATGTATATGTCAAGGGTCTGAGGCAAAATTAATGACCAAACACACAGCTTACGATGTACACAATATTAGATACATACAATGTATAGGCAAACAACATTCACCTGTCCGCTTGACCTTTTATTAGGAATATTCATATAGGACTACAATACACTCAATACTGTATACATGGGCAGTGTCAAGATCCAAGTTAATATATATATGCAGTGCACATATTTACTCAATGAGGCGAGTATATATATCATGGTGTATTCAAATACTGGTATTCATGGTGTAAATAAATTTGCTCCTTATACATAGATGTGCTTGTTGCGTCATAAATATTAAAATGAAAGGTCAAGCGGACATGTCAAAGATGTTTTCATCTCGGTCTGAAACGAGCAATTGATTATTTTTCTCGCATAGATTCTAATTGTAGCCTGAAGGCATTGAAATTTCCCATTACAAAGCATAGATTTCGCTAGCGGATGAATACATATATGACGTAATGCTGTAACGTCATCAATAATGTGTCGATCAGAGCAGAAATGTGAACCATACCCGATAATAAATAACAACAAGTTACATTTACTTTTTATACACTCATTGATCAAAATTAAATTTTTATAACAAATAGAAATAATAAAATAGCATTAAGAGTTGTAGAATTCATTTGTTAGGTGATTAGTTCTAATATGTTACGATATCCCTCGTATCATGAATTACGTCCCTTACTTTCATTAAAAAATAGTCCCTGTTTACTGAGATACCCTACATGTACACGTGCTCACGCGGGGTGCGATATGCAAGAAATATCGTACCACCTATCCCGTGAGATTAATCCGTCACATATGCGAGAAATATATATGTCCATTGTTAACAAGAACACGGAAACATTAAACGAACGAAACTGGAAAAGATGTATTGAGAGTACTCAATGTGGAAATGATGGTAAAATAGACGGATCCAGGTACATGTATCACAAAGTGATTTGTTGCTTGTTTTCTCGCATTTATTTAGGTATGCGTTTATAAGCACTACTGTATGAGGTAGCCCAATGTCTCCTGCGTGTACATCATACCGTTTATGTCCCAATCAGAATATATCAAGTACACTGGCAACTGCAATGGTGCAGTAGTTCAATTTAGAAAATGCTTTGGTTTGCAAAAAGTTGTGGTCTTATTATACTCTATGCTTGTTTATGAAATTGAAAGAATTATAAAGGTTGTATGCTATAATATTAATTATTAATTTAATTTACTGTCTTTCACAAATTTTGAATTTCTGATAGTAATCTCTCAAATAAAAAAGAAAATTTATTTTTAAGCTCATCGTTTTTGTTTTTGTATAAACTTTCAATAGGCAATCAGGAACGAACACACACATCACACAATTTTTCCTTCTACTTTTCTACTTTTCTCATTTGAACGTCTTATAAATATCTGGATTTTCAAAATTTTGGTCCTATCACTACTGATGAGGAATTTTATTCCGAAGCGACTGTCCAGTGCTGCAAAATTAAAACCGGTTTAGTAATTATATCATACCAAATACATGCATAAAAATAAAACAAAAAACGTTTGGTAATATAAAGTTTAATAATATAAAAGGCTTTGTACAAAAAGATGTTTGTGTAAAATGATGCATCAACATAAGCCAGGAGCATGTCAATTCTAGCAACAATTTTCCTTGAGGTATAAATGTAAACATACAAAAATCACTATGACTACAGCAGTGCGAGTGAGCGAATCGTGACTGAATATATCTTCTCAGAGAGACAGACAATAAAACGGTAAACGTTCTAATAATTCCAGCACCTCAAAATTTAAACGAAAGAAAAATAAAATTAGTCTCATTCGCTTGTTAAGCCACACACCTCCTACTCATTGTAAAATATGCGGTATGGATGTGACTTAAACCGCGCAATTTTTATTGTATTTAGTATCCGTAAAACTTTTTAGAAAAATAAAATGTGTTTTGATTTTTTATATAAGTAGTTACGCTTCCACAGCAGCCAGTCTCACTTCCCTGGTGGAAGTTAACTAATTTTAATTTGCCAGTTTTCAAAATTTTTAATTTTGCTTTGTTTTTAAGATTGTGATTTGAACATTGGTTTGTGTGTGACTGAATTATTTCATTTCGGTAGTTTTAATTCATACCTTTTTTCAAGTATTAAAAGTATATGTATCAGACCCATTATATCCCTTTTAGCTGTATATCGCCAATCAAAAACAAACACAAGAGTTAGTGTCCAAATAAAAAATCCCAAAGCAAAGTAAAAACTTACTTTGAACGTGTGAACTTCCACTGGGCAATTAAGGCCTTATTCTCCGAAAGGGTGAACACTTACTGTTAACCTAACTACACCCACCACGTGTGAAATCAAAATTGAGAATAAAAGAAACATGGAACAAAGTGGGCGTCAAATATATCCAGGATAATGTTGGATACAATGACATCATAAATATCAACAATATTGTGATCTATAAATTTTGAGACCCTTGTAGTTGAGTTGAGTAATGGTGTTTAACGTCCCAGTCAAGAATATTTCACTTATATCGAGACATCTCTAGCTAAAGGGCCTTGTAAGCCTAAGCTTAATGATACTCTGTTCAAGAGACAGTGTAATTTTGTCTCTGTAGTGCTTGATGTATTAGAACGTTTACCTTAGTCTTCTTATAATGATGGATTTCAATTTTAATGTAACCTTGTCATGCTGAAGTACAAGAAACATTCCACTGCTATAATTTATGCATGACAAGTTCTTATTAAATATGCTTTCTTTTGGTTGTACTATAAACTGTATACATCTACTACTTTATTCTACATGACACTTATGACTAAAGCACCTCATTCTTATACACACTTTAAGTAAGAAATTATAATATTTCAGCATTGCTCCAGTCACACATTCACGGATCACCTCGAAAGTGCAACTACGGATTAAATTTCACAGATGGCCTATTGTCGTACTGCGACATGGATCCGATACGGCCTACAAATACGCAGTTAACCAGTAACTGACCGTAGAAATCCTTGACGAATTTAGTCTTACGAATAAACACGGGAACTGTGCGTCTTTGATAGATACGACTGCTGCACTTGAAGCTTAAAACAGATTACTACGAATGATGCCGGATTGTATCCGTAGCTAATCCGGCGAGGTGATCCGACAATGTGTGAGCGGGACATATCACTATATATTTACCATTGCCATTGTCTCTCCTTCTTTGGCACGTTTTCATGAAATTGTTCATAAGATCATAGATAACAGCGTGACGTTAACGGGTAAAAACGCGTGATTTACCCGTGACGACTATTGTTGCAGTTAAACGAATTCATATTTCCAACAGACCAGACAAGAATAAAATTTGGCGAAATTGTATAATTATATTAAAATGGTATTCTGTCTACCGTTTCCCAATGTATGAATTTATGATTATGAACAGTCGTAAAATACCAAGTATCAATTTGATCTAAAATAAAAACCACATTACAACAAGAGGGAAAGGATAATGACAATATATATACTTTTATAAACAACTAAAATTTTTCAATAGGAAACAATGAGGTCATAGTTTTGTTTTGTTCTGTTTTGTGTCAAATTCATAATTTAAAATCCTATTGGCCAACAAGGGACAAAAACAAAAACATACGAGCGAAAAAAATAACAAAACGTTAAAATTTCAATTTAACTGAAATGTGCATAACAAAATTAAAATATCAATGTAAAAATAAAAATTTAAAACAAATTTAAAAAGTGAAATAGAAACTGGAAAGCACGCAGTAGAAAATAAAATAAGTTATCATAAATATATAGGGATACACGAATTTCCTGATAACAAGGATGCCAACCAATTTTTGAATTTTTCTCTGCATTTATTTTTCACACAGAGAAACATAAATTCTATTAAAATTCGACTCAAAACAGAAAATAACAAAACTATTGCTTGGGTCAGGATGAATAGATTGGAAATATACTTGTAAAATAAAGCAGGGCTGTAAAACACTAGCTCACAGTCAACTGAATTGGTGATGATGTCACTTTCTTTCGTATACGCAACAATCTTCTATAAATTATTAAATGAAATTTTTTTGACGGACCCTTAACCAAAACAGCTTGTTTAAATAAAGATGTTCGTCAAACCAGCAACTCTATACAAGCAACTAGATGCTCCCGGCATACAAGTTAAGCTGTATTGAAAATGATTATACACATTGTATTTGTAATACTGACATATGCTGTGCTTCGTGTGCTATTTTTTAAATTCTTTGCTCGTTTCATAATTTAAGAAAAAAGCACATGGCAATATTGAAGATTGGGAGTTGTTAAAATGGCTTTCATATAGAATTTTATCTACAACTAAACCAAAATTTGATTTGTAGATTCTGAAATATAAATACCAGAGCCCAGTTGTTCAAAGTTCTGTTAGCTTATCCAAATGGTTAATGGAAATTCAAAATTTTAATAAAATTAAAATTATTTGATATAAAAATATAGTTTCGTTTTTAACTGGTTCTATTTGGTAATAAGTATTGTGTGCAATAATTTTTGAACAGAAATTCCGAAATATTGCCTAAAGCACAAAATACAAATTTTAGCCAACCAACTGGTTAAACTAACAGAGGTTTGAACAACAGGGCCCAGATCTTTTTCTAGTCATAACATAAATTCCTTATATAAAAACTAAAAAATGAAACATTGGAACTAGAAAGTCATTTAATATACCTGGACACCATTACGGGAGCTTGAACCTGTGACGGGTTCAGATGGTGATGGATCAACGGTGGAAGACACAAGGGTTTGTGGTTCGCTATTTATTTTGGTTGAAACTGTGTTTTGTTGGACAACACTAGGAGTAGGTGTAGTAAATAAGTTAGGGTACTGAATTGTGCGTAAATACTCCACGAATTTCATCTCATGTAGCAACATGACATTACAATCCAAACTATTCACATAAAACTTTTTGTTCCATTTGGAATCGTTAACAACGAACACTGTCTTAGCATCTCCATTTGTACAGAAATCCTCCACTCTGCTTCTAATCCGTTTGAAATGCAATAATTCGTTGTAAAACTCTGGTCCTTCGTCTTTTATTTGTTGCCATAACTTATTGTAGAAGAAATCATACAAGGCGTAATCTACGGAAGCCCAGAAATGATAATTTTCCCTATCCTCTGGTTGTGGTTTATAAAATTCATTTGTTCTCGGCGAAACATTTCGTTTTATATACAGAATATCTTTCAGACTCCAATTCAACAATCGTTTCATCATTACAAGTGACTCATCAAAATACTCAACAACTAAAACAATTAAAAATTCACTCGATAACTTCTCTAAATATTTCCTAATACTTGTAACATTTCGTGTCTGAAGTATTTCTAAAGGAAAACCAAATTCCAGTGACATCCTATTGTTTGTAAAGCTGGTATAAGGTGATGAAAACCTTGGCTCATATATCCAAGGTTGTCGCAAGTACTGAGACACACCATATTTGGAATCAATTTTTGTAATATGACTTGGACGAAAATAACGTAACACTGATTGGAAATGATCGAAAGGTTCTCGGACTATTCCAATAAACACAGTGTCGGGGGGCATGGTTTTACGAAATGCTTCCTTGTTGTAGATCACGTGACAGCACAGGATATCGAATGTTCCATTATTAGGCGGGGGCATAATGTTGTTGGGTGTGATAGATGTAGTTGTGCTGATGATATTAGGCCAGGATTTGTTTGGAATGATTGGGAGTACGAAATTAAGTGATCGTACAAATCCATAGCGTAGAAAAATGTTTTGTGCAGTCGAACTTGCTGACTTATGCACTTTTAAAAACGCGATATGGTTAACTGGTGCTTTACTGGAATGGAATGGATAATGAATAGTGTGATGTATAGAGGTATTTGTGGTCCACTTATTTGATGTGTTATTGTGTACTGGAAGTTGTGTAGTCACTTTTTGAGAAGTAGTAGTAGTTGATACCGCAGCTTCCGTTTCAACTTTCTGTAACTTCTTTGCAATACGAACATTGTTACTTATAAATAAATCTTTGCCAGTGTCTTTTTCCAGATCTAGCTGACTGCTGATGCTGTTTAATGTTTGTGTCACTTTTTTCTTGGATTTTGAACTCCAGATGTTTGTTGTAGATGAATGAAGCACGATACAGATTACAATCCCAGTGAGGCATATCTTTAAAATCCTGAAAACATAAATGGTAATATCAGAAATATACAAAAAGATGAACAGTAAAACGTTGTCGTCTTACTCAAGGCCACGCTGTATTAAAGTCCCAAATACAAACTTTCTAAAAAGGCCACCAAAGGGAACCAGTAAAAGTGACCTTTATGGGAATGTGGCCTTCATATACAGTTTCAAACATTATGAATAAAAAACAATTGGGATATGATTCTACTGGCCTTTATAAGCAGATGCCCCTTATATAGATGTGGCCTTTAAGGCAGATTGGACTGTACAATTTCTTTTATGATCTCTTCATAGATCCTTGATTTATCGCTAAACCTCTGTTATAACGTCAAACTGACAAAACAAATAGCACGAAGAATCGAGGTTTTATTGTCGTTATCAGAAGCTAAAAACATGTCATGCGATTCGAAAATACTCAACCAAATAGGAACGCGACATAAAACAATAGGAACAAGAATGGAAGACGTAGAATGAATGGATTTTTGGACGGCAATAAGAAAAGTGGCAAGGTTATCCAGTGGCATGGTAAAAGGGGTTTGTTGTATATGAATACAATTTAAAAAAACAAAAACAAAAAACAACATAAAAATATATAATTAGATGTACAGTGAACATTCGTTATAATACCCCTCGATAGCGTTGCCATCTAACTTACTGTTTCAGTATTTAAGCCCCCCAAATTCCATTTTTATGTTCTCTTTATAGGTCTACCTTGATTTATCGCCAAACTCTCTTTATAACGTCAAACTGACAAAACAAATAGTGAATCGAGGTTTTATTGTCGTTATCAGAAGCTTAAAGTTTGTCATCTGATTCGAAAATAGTCAAACCAAACAGGAACGCGACATAACACAATAGAAACAAGAATGGTAGACGTAGAAGAAAGTGAATTTTGGACGGTAATAAGTGAAGTGGCAGGGTTATCGATTGGCATTGCAAAAGGGGTTCGTTGTATATGAATATAATTAAAAAAAAAAAAAAAAAAAAAAAAAAAAACGTCATGACACAGCAGTTTATCAGTGAAAACTTAATTGTTCCTTAATGTTTAAGTTGTCAAGTTTCAGTTATAAATGTCCAGGATTAGATGGTCATATAATCCAGTTTGCTTTTTCTTACTTTCTGTGTACCTTTATTCTAAATTTTGATTTCTCGGGTGTAGCTAGCTTGACAGGAGGTCCTTACTCTTCAGGAACATCCGGCCTCAATTCCTTGGTAAAAGTTCGTATATAACTTTTGTTAGTTTTCAAAATATTCACTTTGATTTTTTTAATTGTGATTTTAACATAGATTGTACATTTGTTTTAATTTGATAATATTTTTTATGGAAATCAATTTTATGCGAATTTGAAGAAGAGATACAGGAGATTCAACAGAATATATCATTATTACAGTTAATTTCCTCTTAGTTAGCTCTCCTGTCTTTCATACTGACCGACAAGGGTTTATGACGTCAAACATATCAATCATTTGATATTTAACATGACATGGGTATGCTTAAATTAAAATGTTGAAATAAATATAATCACTTTGGTGGCAATGTTTTCATTCATCTTATTAACGAATGTGACAAGTAAAGTGACATTAAGCTTCAATTGTTTTAATCAACGTCACTGTCATATTCCAAAAACATTTCTATAACATCGTATTTGAAAATTATTAATACAGTCAAACCTCTCTTAAAAGTCACCTCTATATAATGGCCGCCTGCATTTAAAGATCAGTAAAATTATCATCCCAATTGTCATGTGGACCACCTCTCCATTAAGGCCACATTTACTGGTTCCCTTGCATGGTTTCTATAGACCGTTTTGACTTTACAATCACCACATGGCATTAACTCATAGTATGCCAAATCGGCCCAAAGGCCGATAATTTAGTTCTTCTTCAGTGCAAATTGAACAACTACTATCCATCGCTACATTAACAAACGAACAACACAGAACAACCACCTGACTAATATATTTCTAAGAGGTCCTTGTTGTAGATTACGTGACAGCACACCATTATTAGGCGGGGGCATAATGTTGTGTGGTGTGACTAATGATATTTGGCCAAGGTTTATTTGGATAGTACGAAATTAAGTGATCGTACAAAGCCATGGCGTAGAAAAATGTTTTGTGCAGTCGAACTTGCTAAGAGGTATTTCTTCTGAAATATTAGTTCAAGTCGTAGATGTGTGTATCTTTACCTGTGATTATTTACCTGTTTGTTTTATTCTGTGTTTTCTCTATGAATTGACATAAAAACCTCAAGTTTCAGAAATAAAAATTCAGTATAATAAAGAAACCAAAGTTGAACATGGTACAAATAAAATTGTTCTAAAATAACTAAAATGGCTAATGTATATTCATGCCATATGGGTTTGAGTTTTAACTAGCTTACATCACTGAGTAACCCATTGAACTTGTTCATGAATGAACAAGTTAAACAGCAGAAACATCAAAATAAAGAATAAAACACATTTTTACATTTGTTTTGCTTGAAGCGACAAGATTTTTTAACTTCATATTTAAAAACTACACGCGTTTCGTGCACACCGGTACCTGACAAAGCCGATATTACCATTTCAGAACATGTAATTATTGACGATAAAGCATTTTACTACGATACTAAGCTACGCATCCTGATCTAAATCAATGTGCGTCTGATAAACACTGGTTTTTATTTGAATTGTAGACTTCTTATGTAAATCATAACCAAATTCTTTCACACATACCATAAAAAAATCTACACGTAGCGGTGATGAAAAATTCAGAAAAGTAATCCGCGATATTTCGATGTCTATTCGATATTTCTCAACTAATTAGTGATCAATCTACAACAATAAGCCCGTAAGCCATTTTTGTACTTTGCAATAAAAAGTCAATAAATTCCACAGGTGATCCTCGTTAGAAGAGGACATTGGCATCTTAGGGGTAATAACTCTTACATGCATTTTTGTCATCTGTTTATATCGCGAAGGAGACATTTTAAGCCATGTTACAGAATTTTTAAAATACAGCAATAACGCGTAAACCACTTTTCGAAGAAATTTTACCATGCAGACCACAGAGAAGCCATATATCACATCAGACGCTTTTCCCCATATCAGTTTCGGAGAATAAGATTATTTTTTAATCTTACTCCAAAGGTCACCGTTTTATTGAAATCAGTCGTGTCAATTCAGAAGAGAAGTAAAAGAAAAACAGGTGTTAACGGCGCACTGTAGTAATTCTTAATTAAGTTAAACGCCTAATAAATTCCAGACTTCATTAGGCGGTGACAATTTCGAAACTTAATGATTTCCAATGATTCAAGTTCCAGACCAGAAGTCAAATACAGTCATTCAATATTGAGAATAATTTTATTTTTGTTATACCAAAAAGACTTCGTTTACTTCATTAGGCGTCGAATTGTCAACGCCTAATTAGTTCGAACTTCATTAGGTGTTGGACTTCACTAGGAGATGTTACAGGGCACATGTACACGCACAAGCATTGGCCCTAGAAATGTACTTACGAACAGCATAACTACATGTATAGCGTCTAGAAGGTACTTCTGAAGGTTTAGATCAGCTAGTAAACGCTTAAATTAAATAGGTCCATCATTTCTGAACCATACACCTCTTAGTCATTCCTCATTTTGTTTGACTGTAAAGACAGTGAACTTTACGGCTAGGTGTCCCAGTGACTATATTTAACCAGTACATAAATACACGCACATAATTTTCCCACACAATATTACAGTGAATTATACGTTATAAAATAAAATTATGTCTACCGTCCGGCAATATTAGTGTCTTGTACATAACAAGTTCTCATTTATATGGTGTTTGGTGTGTATCTTTTATTACTTAGACATAATATATTGTATGTTTTACTTGTATGCTCGTCTCCCTTACACTCTTGACTGAACCCGTATTTATGTTTGATAAAGCCCCGTATTTCAGAGATTATATAACCCTTATTGCACAATGTACAAACTATTGATTGATTGATTGCATTGGGTGTTACGTCACAATCAAGAATATTTTACTTCTATCTAGACGTCACAATCAAGAATATTTTACTTCTATCTTGACGTCACAATCAAGAATATTTTACTTCTATCTAGACGTCACAATCAAGAATATTTTACTTCTATCTAGACGTCACAATCAAGAATATTTTACTTCTATCTAGACGTCACAATCAAGAATATTTTACTTCTATCTAGACGTCACAATCAAGAATATTTTACTTCTATCTAGACGTCACAATCAAGAATATTTTACTTCTATCTTGACGTCACAATCAAGAATATTTTACTTCTATCTTGACGTCACAATCAAGAATATTTTACTTCTATCTAGACGTCACAATCAAGAATATTTTACTTCTATCTTGACGTCACACTCAAGAATATTTTACTTCTATCTAGACGTCACAATCAAGAATATTCTTCTACATGTATCTAGACGTCACAATCAAGAATATTTTACTTCTATCTTGACGTCACAATCAAGAATATTTTACTTCTACATGTATCTAGACGTCACAATCAAGAATATTTTACTTCTACATGTATCTAGACGTCACAATCAAGAATATTTTACTTCTACATGTATCTAGACGTCACAATCAAGAATATTTTACTTCTATCTTGACGTCACAATCAAGAATATTTTACTTCTACATGTATCTAGACGTCACAATCAAGAATATTTTACTTCTATCTAGACGTCACAATCAAGAATATTTTACTTCTATCTTGACGTCACAATCAAGAATATTTTACTTCTATCTTGACGTCACAATCAAGAATATTTTACTTCTATCTTGACGTCACAATCAAGAATATTTTACTTCTATCTTGACGTCACAATCAAGAATATTTTACTTCTATCTTGACGTCACAATCAAGAATATTTTACTTCTACATGTATCTAGACGTCATAAGCTATAGGTGAAGTGACAGAAAATTTCCCCTTTGCAGTGTGCTCAGGGCAATGTGCAGGGAGGGTTCTCCTGCCGTGACACGGGGCATAGATTTTAGGAGGGTTCTCCTGCCGTGACACGGGGCATAGATTTTAGGTTTTTAAGTCTCTTCCGGGATTGTCCAGTGCTTGGTGAAAGAATATTGAGTACCTATTTTCAACTATTGGTCAGACCTTGGTTGGGGTTCGAATCAACGATCTCCCAGATACGTGGTGCATGAAGTAACCCCAGGGTTCGTACAGGCCTGGAAAAGTCCTTAAATTTTGAGGTTTGCCCTAAAAAGACCATAAAACAAGTCTGACCCTAAAAAGCCCTTGAATTTATCTTGAAGGCCCTAAAAAGCCCTTGAATTTGGTCAGTTTGGTGTTCGAATTTCGATATTAAGTGGTTGCAAATAGACTGATATAAATAAACAAATAAATTAATTAATAAGTAACATTGAAATGGGCAATTTAAAGGTAACTGGTCCAACCGAACGAACATCAAACTCGACTTCAAGTATCGTTACTATGGACACGTAAGTAATTGTTTTATTGATTTAATTGCCTTTGCACCAATATTTTTTGCTAAAATTGTCCTTCTGATTTGGCCTTAAATTTGCAAATAAGACCCTGAAAAGACACTAAAAGTCCTTAAATTTGGAGTCCATATGTCTGTACGAACCCTGAACCCTCTCCTCTAATAAAACTATAACACCAGAGAAATGCATAAATTTGTGTACAGTGTGGCCTCAAAACGGGGTTTTATTCATCATTGATAAGCATTGGTGTTGTATTGAGTTTGTTTTATACCGTTAAATGTGTTCAACAATAACAACAACACACGTACAATACCGAAACAGATAATTATTTAATTACTGAGGACAATATCCTTCAGCTCATCATGTCCATTTACATGAACAAATGCTCGTTAATCATCAATCATGCAAAAAACCCTATACCGTCTAACCACACGACGACGTTGGTTAGATAATGTATGCTACAACCTACAGCAATAACATCTACAGGTTCATTGTCTTATTAATTTTTTATGGAAAGTATATGCAACTAGTTTGCGTTAAGTGGAATATGTGCACATTTTAAACCTGGTTCCTCACCCCTTGACCATTGCGATCAGATCTACACGTTCTGTGTACGCATCTGTTACGTAGTAGAAACTCAGCAATGGGGTTATTTCCAATTTTCTAAACGAGAGCTTGCATAAAAACCACCCTGTTCTACTCAAAAGGGCGTATTTAGCGAGATGTACATAAACACCAACCCTCTTAATGAAAGGGCCAAATTTCTTATATAGGAAACCAAACCCACTACTTCCTGATGAAAATGGTAATTTTGGCTTTTATAGAGAAAGAGGCAAATTTGGCAGTTCATAAGTTAGTTCATAACTATTTAGTTTCAATGACATCACTAGGTATCTTTCGCGACATGTCGGCGATATGATGACCAATTGTCTAAAACAAGTTGCCTTTATATGCGCTTTAAGTCGTAAATTAAAACCATTTTAGAGATTCGAAGTACATCATATTACTCACACTCACCTAAAGCTAAAAACTAAAAAACACTTCTATCATATGTAGACAGTTTTTAGACAATGTCTCTCTCTATTTGCATTGCATTATTTGTTTACTTGAATTTAAAATTAACTTTCATAACTGTCATAGCAATAAAATTATAAATAGATGGATTAATTGCGTTCCGGAGACATTTATTATCCACTTACGTTTTCCGTTTCTTCATCTTTGATTATACACCAATGAATCATCCTGGTCTTCCAGATTTAACTCAAACTACCATTACTTAATGTTCTTAAATAGAAAAAAACAAAAATTAAAAAGTTTTACATGGATTTTGGTATGTTTGTTCTGTTTTTGGTGGTTTTTTTTTTATAATTTTAAGTTTTATATTTGGCAAAACAACAAATGTTTAACTTTCCGGAACATTTGTTCTCCCACATTACATGGGTTGTGTAATGAGTCAACTTAGTCAACTCCACGCATTAGGTCCGATCACCAATGGGGGGTTTATAAATAATAACTGTTTTGACAAATGGGAGTTTTATAATTAGTGGTTTTATTCTGTTTTTACCTTTTGTTAACGCATTACTCCTCTAGTGCATTCTATCGTTGCATATTATTGATGTATCTGGTCCTTGTTAAGTGCAAATTACCATACTTAATTTGAATTGCCGTCATAACACCGTTACTCTCCAGAATACCATGTTCCATTTGCAATGCATATCATTGGAATTCATATACGAGTCCTGTGTTTTACAAATGCTTTTTGGGAGTGGACGAATAAACTTACTTATTACCTGATGGGAGACATTTTTAAATGACAGTGACCCATTGGCCGTCACTAGCAACAGGGTATTTTGTTCTGAATATAAACATGGATCAACTATAATATGCTTCATTCAATACAAAGCACCAATCCGAAACCACAATTTTAAAATTCCGTTATCAAAAAAAATCCTATTTCATCTGTCGACAGGGCGTTCATGAAATTTAATTCCAGAGTGGTTTTCATAGTGTTTTATGCGCCAGTAAACTTTTTTTCATTTAAAATTGAGCCGATCAGTTTTTGGATGATGGAAGAAATCGAGGTACAAGCCGAAAACCCCCAACTTTCGGCAAACGATCTGACAAACTGCCTTACACTAGGATCTGCACCGAGTAGAGTCCAAACCTAGACGACTAGAGGAGCTGTGATCCGTAAGTTTGCCCAGGACTGAGGCCACAGACGACTAGAGGAGCTGTGATCCGTAAGTTTGCCCAGGACTGAGGCCACAGACGACTAGAGGAGCTGTGATCCGTAAGTTTGCACACGACTGAGGCCACAGACGACGAGAGGAGCTGTGATTCGTAAGTTTGCCCACGACTGAGGCCACAGACGACTAGAGGAGCTGTGATCCGTAAGTTTGCCCAGGACTGAGGCCACAGACGACTAGAGGAGCTGTGATCCGTAAGTTTGCCCAGGACTGAGGCCACAGACGACTAGAGGAGCTGTGATCCGTAAGTTTGCCCACGACTGAGGCCACAGACGACTAGAGGAGCTGTGATCCGTAAGTTTGCCCACGACTGAGGCCACAGACGACTAGAGGAGCTGTGATCCGTAAGTTTGCCCAGGACTGAGGCCACAGACGACTAGAGGAGCTGTGATCCGTAAGTTTGCCCACGACTGGGGCCACTTACACATTTCAGAGGTAGAGTGATGTGTATAGTTCAGAAGGCGTGGTTTAAAAACTTGACAAAATAAAATAACAAAGATAATGTATGTGTTTAATTGTCAGCTGACCGTGAACCGTAAACTGTTAAACTATCACTGTCATCCATTTAACGGTAGAAATTAAATCATTGTCATTGTTTTTAACACAAAGGTCGCACTTTACCTAATGTTAGTTTTTTTTTTGTTTTTCTTCGAATCATTTGTTTTATGATCGAGCACTGTTTGATATTGACAAGTTTAATCATTGTATTATGTGACGTTATATGAGGTTGTTGATCCATATTACGTAGACGTTATAACTCCTACGGAAAACTTAGAAACGTGTATCAGTTTTATTGTCAGAAATATACTATTGTCAAAATTTGCTGCTAGTTTTGTTTTTATAGTTTTGGCCCAAGCACTACTGATGAGGAATTGTATTTCGAAACGGCCGTCTAGTGCTATAAAATTAAGACTGGTATAATATGTGATTATCACAATATTGTTCATAAATATGATGTCTCTGTATCCAAGTTTGTCCAGGATATACATGTATTTGACGTCTCATAGTTCCATGCCCCTTCATTCTCAATTTTAAGTTGAAAACAAACGGTGCTTAGTTTACAAGTTTAACTAAACAAGCTTGATCATTCTTAAGCTCGGCTGGATATAAAATTGCTGTCTTATTTGTCTCTTATTAAACCACCCAATCAACTATTCATTGCAATGAATAATTGATTTAAATGAAAAATAAACATTCACCAAAGACCAAATATACCAAGAACACACCGTAACCAACACAAGAAACAAGACCATAATCAAACACAAACAAACATGCTCATGTTCAAATAAGAATTCCAAAAGCAAAGTATAAACAGTGAACTTCTACCAGGAAGTGAGGTTGGGTGCTCCAGAATAGTAATCACCTTCTACCAGGAAATGAGGGTTTATTTTATTTTAATTTAAACAAAGAGAATATATAACAATGACAATATCACCTTGCATTCATACATTATAAAATCATTTTCGGTGTGTCAACCATATATAATTATAACAAATGAGGTTGGGTGCTCCGGAAGAGTAATCATCTTCTGTCTAGGTACCTACACTTGAAATGTGTCAAATCACCCAATAGATATGTAATGATACAAATGATGAAAAAAATCTATATTTTGTGCTGGGATCAATTTTGTACCCAGTTGAACATTTAAAATACTTTTGCAGAATCCATGTCATTCTACCTTTTTTCACAACCAACGACATAAGCTAATAAAACCGGAAACATATATACCACTTCCAAACAGAAGCATTTAACTTTATACCTGATGCTCAATCGTGAACAATGGAAATTTACTCTCACTGTGCCTTTGATAACTAAATAATTTAGAAATGTAACGTTTTTTATATTTGAGAAGTTATATTCTTACTATCAAACACAAACATACAAGTTTATGTGAAAATCACAATCCTTAAAGCAAAGTAAAACCTTTTAAATATGGCAAATTAGGTTAATAAGGTAGGGAAGCGAGGCCGTGTGCTCCTGAAGATAAATAGCAATTAGCCAATGGTATCTTCACCCGCCGCGAGTAAAAAATTGAAATTAAGAATTAAACGACCAGGGAACTATGGGACGACAAATATATCCAGGTTAATTTAGGATACAAAGACAAATATACAAATATAATCAGAGTGTAAAGTATTCCTGTTGATTGTCAAGAGGTTGGCCGTGTAACTTAGACCTCTGCACTTTGCTCAGTCTGGAATGTGAACTCTTGTTTTGCTACAGGTACATTTTGTGTTTATAATTCATATTTCATATTAATCTTTTCTGGGTTTATCAGGGCGTGTCATTTTACACTGTAGAATTTGTATTCTGAAACATAACGTCACAGCTTGTCATCCGTTGTCTTAGAGTAGTGTATTAACTCAATATACAAAAATAACATATTGTAAACGTATTACAAGTTCAAAATATTTGCAATTATAATAAGAGAAAATTAAAAACTGGACTTATAAAGATAGCATAATTGCAAACAAGTTAAAAGTCAACAATATTTGCAAATCTAATTTCTATGTTTTCTAATAAATGTATGAAATATTATTACAATTAAAAGAAACATCTGTGAAACAGGAACATTTATAATATATTATATTTTATCTTCAAGGCGACATGTCTATCTTTGTTACCGTTTTAATTATTTCTATGCGAAACACAAAATGCGGACAAAAACGTACTAAATGCCGACAAAATAACCTAAAAAAAACTGACAAAAAGTACGAAATGATTAAGGAAGCAATTTTTATCCACGAAAAGGAACTCTTTTATCTATTTACAAACTTCAACATAATAGATTTTAGTTTTATATATAGAACTTGTACGTCAGACCCCAAAAGTTTCGAACCAGATAGTATGATTTTCCGGATTCTGCAATCTGTATAGTTACCATATGAAGATGTTACTTTAATACATTTACCATTATTTTATTTCACGTTTACAATGCTTTTATCTTGCATGGCTAGGTGCATGTGGTTGTACTTAGGTGCATCTAAGGTTTCATAGTGACCTACCTGAGGAACATTGTCAGTCAAACCGGAGACAGTACGCTGTTTGATTTACATAAGAAAGCAGACAACTCTGGTTCGCCGTTCCCTTTTCAGAATTTTTTTTATGCATTACTTAAAACTGAAATCCTTTCGATATGATCGGCACTTGCACGATCTGTAAAGCGTTTTATTTGCATTCCTACTAGTACTGGATAAACCATATAAAGTGTTCAAGTTGTCGATGGTCTTTAATATGTATACAATGAGTAAAATTGAAATAATTAAATGAGCTTAAACAGTTAGTACAAATCACTAATTCGTCATCCTATGACATGTTTTTTTCTTAGAACCAACCAAGAAAATAAATAATTGCATAGTAGATCAAATAAAAGGAAATGAAATAAAAATTAATTTAATAATTAAATTAATACATCCCGATAGAGTGTGTTTTTTTTCTGTTTTCTCTATGGAACTTCTCAAAGTTACTTTTTGTAGACACCAGTTAATCTAGATTAAATGTCCATAACTTATGTCTACCTAAAACATTTCGTAAGCTCGTTTGAGGACCATAATTATTTATTTTAGGTCAATTCGTTGTACATCTGTATGTCGTGTTACAGATTATATCTTCATAATTGGACAGACCTTGGGCAATTTTGAGTAGGATAATAAATTCTATCAAATTCTCTCTCCTTGTCTGTAAGATCAACAAACATTCACAAAGTTCAAATCCGACGCGGCATGATCGAAGTTTTATATATAATAATAACTTTTTTATAGTCTCATCATAATATATATAACATATAAAACATTATAAGCACACATAGAATATATAAATATGCCACTCTTAAAAGATTTATACAGAGAGTGACGACGTTGCTTCGTGTTTCCAAAATCCCTCAATCATTATACCAACAATGAAAAACACGTAATCCCGGACTAGCGCTTCGAATTGTTCAAGTGAAACCAACCGGTTCAATATTAAAATGACATCAAAATATAATTATTTTAAAAGTTGCAATTTTTTTAATTTTCGTTTTGTATTTTTCCCTTAACTGTATAAACCGCTCATCACTCAGAAGTGACACTGAACTTTTTATATACACAGCCAACGTCGTATATGTACCGTTAATATGTACATTTTAAAAAGATAGCTCATAAATAAAAAGAAACATCTTCATAAACTTATTACAGTTACTTCGAAGAAAAATATCTATATCTACTTACCTTAATCAAAGGTTTAGGATGACAAAGAGCCGTTATAGTTATTAAAATTGATATTTTTGTATAAGTTCCTCTATTTTGTTTACCTGGCTGGCTAGTTAGAAGGAGTAAGGTAGATTTCTAAATTAAAACAATGTGACCTTACTCTCGTATAAACATGATGTGTTTTTATAACGCCTGACATTAATGTTATAAAGATACACGATATATGAGTGAGAAGAACAAAGTGTATTCACTTGACGTTTTGCTCAGTCTTCTTTACTTATATATAGTTTGTGTATATCGGTAAACTCCTTTTTTTCAAAAATATAAAAATCGCCCATAGGCGATCAATGTTGCGTACATAGAATATTAATATGCCAATTATTATTATGATTAACGACAATCAGAATTTAATCATTATTCATTTGTAACGAATTTATTAGTTTTAAATTGCTTATTTTTTAAAAATATTTTCCTAGAAGACTTGGTATGCTTTCCATTGTGTTCAGTATATTTAGTGTTTGGTTCGTTGTTTTAGGTTCCAATTAAAGACGAAAACCGCCCAAAATAGTTTTTTGTTATATATAACATAGGAAATCAATTAATTAAAGTCTTACTTATATCCTTAATATGATAACATCGTTATTATTTTCGTTTTTATTCGAAATTAGCATTTAAAATGTTAAATCAGGCATTTTTCTCTTTAAAAACTTTGTTTTTGGTACATGGTACCAAAGTTATGATTCAGTGCCATCAAACTGTTTAGCTGACCGTATTTTAAGCAAGGAATCAAAGACAAGAAAAACACAGAGATCCGATGGCCTGTGATATTTAACTGACTGAACTAACATTACAATTAGGATAAAACCTGTCCTAACTGTAGAACCTTTTTGTATATTCTACGATCTCCGAGCCAATGAAAAAGTGTGGACAAAATCATATGCAAAATAGCTATGTATACTTTCTGTAATTGAATGTTACCTAACTTGGTTTGTATATACATTTGTTTCAACATTTTATCATTTTTGTTATTTACATAATTATGTGTAGTTAAACTGTTCATCTTGGATGCAACCAGAAGTTTGCTGATGTGTGTAAATTTTAATCTCCTCTTCCTACCTACAGACATTCCACAACCAATTTGGTTTAAATTGACCCAATATGTTTAAAGTAGCTTGTCAATTGCAAATAACCATCTAAATATTGCAACATATTGAGACATTTCGCTAATACTGAGCCAACAAAATGTTTGAGAAACAACCTCTTACATATGTTGGAAATTACATGTACTTTCTATATATCAAATTTGAACAAAACGTATGGTTAATAAATCGAAGCTGTTTTGATACCAAAATGAAGATGATTTATACCAAACTTAGTATACTTCACCTTAAGACCTTTAAATGATATATTTGGTTCAAATTGGTGTTGTAGTTTCAGAGGAGACGATTCTTAAAATGACTAAATATCGCATATTATTTGCGAACATAAAGAAAATTATTTGTTGGGAAATGGCAAATGCCTACACTTCTAGTGTCTACATTCCACTACACTTAAAATCAGTTAATAAATTAAACCTTTTTGCAATCCACAGTAATTTCGCCATCTGGGGTTCGTGTTTTAAGATGATTTGGGGATGCACGCACGTGAAGTCATAATGCTCTTAGCTTTTGTATAACCATTTGAGCTAAGAAAATAAAATGTTCCTCGTTTAATAAAAGGAATAAGCATTTAAATGTGAAGAATAACGTCAGATAAATCATGCCAAATTTTTAACATATAACATCTACTCTTGTTATATCAATACACGGTCGGAAATAAACCAATAGTTTTATCGTGTGTCTCATATGTCCTTATTTCGTTTCGTTGTGTCGCGTACCTTGTGCAGTATCAACTCAATAGTTTGTTTTTCTACAGTGCAGACCTGTCGCAAGTTTAACACTGGCCTAACGAAAAGAATTCGAAACTGTGCTGCGATATGAATATACAGCTAGTGATAAAAAGCGTCCGAAAGATAGATAGCAACTGCCACAAGTTGCTGAAATAGAGTACCGAGGAGCTTATATGAGTCTTCGTCAGTAGGCTAGCTAAGTGCTAATATTTCGACCGGTCTGAACTGCATATGTATTGTTTTAAGGTGTTCTGAATCCCTTTGGCTTACCCAAGACGCCTTCTTACCTTTTGAAGGGGGGATTCATGTCATAAAAGGTTGCGAGGTTGCAGTTTAAAACACCCACATAACCATGAACTGTAATTGTTTTTCTCACACTCGGTCACTCATTGCTTAAAGAAAAAAACATACTTGTAGCTAAACACAATACAGGTGCACGCTGAAATAATGTTACATAGTCCACTGAAAAGATCGTGTCTCTTTTGTCAATGTTAAAATGTTTATTTATTTGTTTTTGTCTTATAGATTTAAAAAATAAATAAATTACTCAAAAATCGTGTGTTTATGCACGGTTGTGAAAAGTAATTACAAAATTGTATGCAATTCGTCAAATGACACAATTGTGTTTAATTTATTACGGCCATTCAATTATTGCACACGTTAAAATTACTTTTTCATACGGGCCGTAATCAATTTTATTATATGGCAATATATGTTTCGCATGTAAATTAAACGATAAATCCCGAGGTGTTAGCGTGCAATAAATATCGATATTTGCACGCTAACTTTGTTTCAGTCAGAGGTTTCCCAAATCCTTTTTTTCATACTGCATGCTTTGTCACATGACACTGTCGTTTATGACATCATACGATTGTTGTGGACGTCATCGTTCTTTTGTTGCAATATTGCACTAGTTCTTATATCCATTTACAAGAACTAGTGCAATATGTTTATGTATTGTACGACAAAATTGTATTTTAGATGAAATACTTGACGGAAGTAAACGAAATTTATTTTGCTATATAATAAAAGGGTTATTGAACTGATATTGTGGAATATTGTCCCGAGTTGACTCGACATTTGCACGAGCTTGCGAGTCAACTCGGGACAATATTTCACAATATGAGTTCAATAACCCTATAAAACTGAAACCTCAAAACTAATAATACTTATGTACTTTCAATTTTTCCTGTCTGATTTAGTAATGTTTCCTGTCAATATTTTTCTGCATTATCCGCAACCACAAGTTATTACAACAACGATGCCGTGCAGAATCGTTGGTTGGTTAGTTGGTTGCTTTGTTTGCATCGCATCGGCAATTTCTTTAATAATCACAAGTGTCATATACCATTTTTTTTAAATGTATTTTATGATTAAATTCAAAAAATGGTATATGACACAAGGACCAATCTAAACACAAGTCCATGTGGTGCGTGAGTTTGTGCGAACATTCTTGAACGCATTTCTTCTAATGTCGACTTATGACCACCTTAAGAGTGACAGTACACACACCAACTCTACCAAGATCTAATCTAGAGGGTCAAATGGCTAAAATAAATGATAAATGACCCCATGCCCCCTTCTACAATGGACATAACACAATGCAGTGTGAAATCGGTCTTATGTTTAACCGTGTATACCTGTCAAATTTAATCATAAAATACATATACCATTTTTGAATGTATTTTATGATTAAATTCAAAAAATGGTATATGACATACCCAATATACAGATACATAAGAGTTAGGTAAAATAGTCTTTTAATAAGTCTAAAATCTAATATTTATATGATTTAACAATAAATGTTTTTTTGTATATCAGTATAAAACAATCCAAATCATTTGTAATAATTCAGTCATTTTAGAAATAACACTACATTACTCTTGGTTTGTATAGAGCTAAAACGAACACTAAAAGCTATACTGTATACGATTTAAATTGGTTTGTATATTTATATAAAATATTACATATATGACTAATTTTGTTCTTTTAAGGAATAACACAAAAATAACTTTTAGTCCGCACAGAGCTACAAAAGAGACCTAAAATTTATATGATTTAAAATGGTTTGCAAATTAATATAAAATATTACAGATATGACTAACAACTCATGTGTACTAATTCTGTCCTTTTAAGATTAGCACAAAACCAACTCTTGGTCCTAATAGAAGCTACAAAAGAGACCTAAAATGTATATGATTCAAAATTTTTGTATAAATATAAAATATTACATATATGACTAACAACTCATCTGTACTATCTTTGTCCTTTTACAAATAAAACAAACGTTTGGTCCATATAGAGTTACAGTACAGACATGCCAAAAACTTTAACACTGTGCCAACGAGCAGGAGTGAAGCTCTATTGGTGATTATTGTCGGAGTTTATCGTTTACATGTGACCTTTCAGCCAATGTACAGTCCGTTAAGGCTCGAATACCGAGTGGAAGACATATATAGCAGAACCCGAAAAGCTGCAAAGAGTTTGATAACGAGGGGCCGAGATGAGCTTCAGTCTCTGCAATAATTCGTTAGCGTAGAGATAAACTTTCGACAGGCCTGTGTAATGAAAAAAAAACGTTAAAATATCTTATGTTGTGTATATGTGTATATTTTTTGCGTTACATGCTATGTACAGTAACCGTTTATCATAACTTTGTAACAATTTTTGAGTGAGAAGGTAATTCTTCATCTGAATCATATCCATAATTCTCAGCCTCGTTTGTGTCCTTAACACTTAATTCGCCCTTCTTAGGTATTAACATAATGTCGTCTGCTGTGCTGATGTCGCCGTTAGTCGTCTGATTGGCCGGCGTATCGTTGTTTAAATCCAAACTTAATTGACTTATTTGATCATCGTCCTGAACAGATTCCTGGACACTTTGAAGCCTCTGGAATGCGTCGGCCAATCCACCGGAAGCGGAACTTACTGGCGGCCATGTTGAATCATGTGACAATTCTTGTTCAAGAAGAAGATAGCTCGGTATGGCTCTGCAACAACGATCAAGTATTCCTTGTAACTTGACTGTTACCAGTTTACTGTCCAAGAAAAACATCTGAAATAGAAAATTTAATTGGTCATCGTTTTTGCAGCATTACTAAAACGAGGCTAAACTATGCGTCCGAGGATACCTTAAGTCCAGACAACTACAAGTTGAAATTATATGTAATTATGAAGATGTTAAATGAAAGAGAACGAACAAGTTCTGAAAAATGGACTAAGCTGTTTATTAATGGGATCATAAGAAATAAAATAGTTTTTGTTATGACAAAATGAGAATTAGTGTACAGTAACATAGTTCGCTGAACCAATGAACCGAATGTCACATTCAAAATGGATAAAAATTTTCTCCTCATAAATTTCTTTTGTATGTCGAATTATTAACACAATGATTTTCTAACTTTTTTTGTATTTTTAAAACTATTCTTACTGTCATTTTCGTCATACATTTATATCGGAGAAATATTGGTTTTTAAATAAATGAAAAAATTATAACCATGCAAATATATATAAGGCCCTGGTTTCACAATCATTCCTTAAATAAGATATTCCTTGGCTTAAATCAGGTAATAATTTTATTAATGTTTATGATATTGATTATTTAAGGTATCAATTTGAAGATTATTTCAAGCTTATAACATATGTATTCAGTTTTTGTCAAAGTTTCGAAAAAGATTAAAACAATATCTAAATTTAAGGAAAATCTTAGTTAAGGCCGGAATGGTTGTGAAAAGGGGACCAGATGTCTTGTGAAAGTACATGTTATAACATTAGATCAATATATCGTTAACCTAGGAGACAATACATGGTATTATCAGATAAACATTGTGCATCAAAATTACAAATCCCTCAAAAATTAAAGTAGTGCTCAATCGTTGAAAAGTATTGCCTTGGATGGACTGGTAAATTACATTTTGGTTCTTCTTTTATTTTGTCATTTTATCATCATAAACATAATTGGATTCCACACTGTTGATGAAACTGATGAAAATTTTCCGAAACGGCTATCTAGTTCAACAGACTTAAAACGGTTTAGCAACAATCATATTATAAAGATGATGCATCTTACCTGTACAATTAATGATAAAATAAAATTGGCAGCAGCTAATCCACAGTACAACAATCTGTACGGTATAGACGGCGGTGGCTTCATCTACAAGTATATAGATATTGAAAAGAAAACATTGTTTAATTTTGCAGCATTAGACGGTCAAAAAAAGAACAGTGGTTTAATCGGTGCGTTCTGTACATTGGCCACATTTAGATATTAAGCTCCGACATTCGCACCGTTAAATCGAAAAAAAAAACAAATCGAAAATGACTTTAAATTGTATATTCCATTTTCATTGGCATTGACCATATCAAAGTAGTTGAGGCAAAGGTTTGAATAAGCTACCCGCGAGCTTAGTGCAAAACATTTAAAATTAATAAATACAAATATCTCTTGTTAATAATTTTTAATAGTTAAAAAATAAAGTATAAAATGAGTGAAATTTTCAACGGTGATCAAAATGAAGGAAATGCTTATTTTACAACCATTGTCAGTAATTATGCGTTTTGTACTCACAGTTTACCTTAAACAATTTTTGTTTTCACAAAAGGACTTCAATTTTTGACTGAAGGCCTATTTCAACGTATGTACTCAGATTAAATGTCTTCTTATGTATGAAAACCATGTATGAAAACCTACTCTTTGTACAACACAGTTAAATAAAATTCTAACGTTGTTAAATTTTATTTTGTTTTATTTTTATTATTTACTGACTAAATCTGGGTCACATACCTCCATAAAATCCACCAGACCTTGTATTGGATAAATTGTAATCCATAATGAAAGCGCTAAACATAACGCAATGTTTATGACGAATGGTTCTGAAACACAAATTTATAAATACGTCATAGAAAATTACAACAGAAAAACAGCATTAAATACTGGTCAATAGCCACTAAGCAATTTATCATCAACACACACACACACACACTAAAGAAGACACAAGATAAACTTTAAACACAGACACACCGTTCCAAACCCCAATCCCAAAAGCAAAGTAAAAACTGAGAAAATTGACAAATAAAGTAAAGCACGTGAACTGTCACTAGGAAAGTGAGACCGGTGCTCAGGAAGGTAAGGTATTCCCTGTGTAGCTAGCTACACGTGAAATAAAAAAAGCTACAAGTTTTACATTTTAAAACCCATAGCCTTAGCCTATTCCAGAAATAATGACAAAATTGGTTCACATTGTACTTAAAGCACTTTTGTTTTGGTCTGAATGAGTCCCTTAATTCTCAGTATCTTAAAAAATGTAACTTACTTATTTTTGCAACATATGTATCAATCAACCACAAATGCACCAGTTCATATCACAATCCCAAAAACTAGCAAATTCAGTAAAACAAGTGAACTTGAACCAAGTAAGTGGGGCTTGGTGGTTATTATTATATAATGCTATTTGAATGTAAATCCAAGATATTTTAGATTCATACCTCTCAAAATGGGATGCACATGTTTTACTTATTTATGTGATTGAAATAAACACTGCATCTATTTTTTAAAACCTATACTTAGTAGTCATTCGAATATCACTTTTTAAACCTTTATCTGAATTCTGATATTGATCGGTATTTATATGTACTTCAGAACAGATAATGCCTAAACATCTTTATTTGAGCAGGTTGTAATTAAAGTCTTACTGTTTGAGAAGATGGTTTTTCTGTATGGTGCTCCTTTAGCAAACACAATACCGAGCGTTATATACTGGTACATAGAGACACAAAATACGGCAGTATTCTCATAACTCGTATAATCCTCATAATCGTCAGGTACGTAGGCAACAAACCTGTAACATAAAGCAAATAAAATAAAATTTTTGCCTTAATCTGAAATTTTTTGACAAAACAGGTAACGAGAAAAAAACCTAAACTTGTAAACTTGTTAAAGCAAATGAAAATCAAATCTATTTTCAAATCACAATCTTAAAAGCCAAAATAACTTTAACTTACACAAGGGAGATGAGACCAAATGTTCCTGAAAATTATAGCAATATGAGGAATAAATCTAGTACCAATGTACATTTTTACAACAAATGAAACCCAAATCGGAAACGTATACCACCTCCGGCCTATTTTGTATTTTTTGATACATTATGTTCATATAATGTCTTCACATTTTACATTTCAGATATAAGCAAAAGATGTAAGTGCTTACCATGGTTGTCGCATGACGTCATAAAAACAGAAGATCTGCACACCTGTCATTATAATCATCTGAACCACTAGTGTCAGTATAGGGGCCAAACTCAATAAATTAACTGGTGGAGGTTCTTTTGCGAGCTTTGGGTATGCCGCTGTGCCACCGACTGGAAAAAATACATACATGTACATAATTATTTTTCAATAATGTGGCGAATGACTGTCTTCCTAAAAGCAATAATCATTGGCAAAGTGTCATGATAAATGCTCAGTTAAGAAGCTTACGGTGAGCATTGCATACAAAAAATGTTACATATTTGCCAACTCTCGGTGGTAGCTATGATTTCTACCAGATTTGGTCAAAATTTCTTCTGGGGTTAGGAGAATATACGGACACAATGGCAAAATTCAAGATTGCTTTAAACCGATATTATTATTATTATTAACTTGATTTATGCTAAGCTACTGAGGTGTAATCCATGAAGTTTAATCCAGAATTATTAAGGAGGAGATATTTACATAAACTTTTTTTCAAATTTAAGATAGAGATATTGGAAATCTAAACAGATCAAAATATTCCTTGTAAAATTTTTGTCCTATTCTATTAATATCCAACAAGCTGACAGCTTAATATATTACTACAATGCATTCTTCTTCTTGCAGTGCTTTCTATTCCTTTAATGTGTTTTTTTCACTATTTCAAAATTGCTCCTACTTGCTATGGAACTTGAAGAGAATTCTTTTATCAAAATAAGCATCGGCGCTTGTGACTTTTATTTGCCTTAGGTATGTCGATAAAAATAACGATTTACGTTTAAGATAAATTACTTACACGTAACGCTTAAAGTTGTAATTAGAAATAGATCTATATACAAAAACTCAAAATCTGTTAAATTGTTGGAAATCTGAAATATAAAACAAACTATGTATATACAAAATAGTATAAATTTATTAACTAAACAGGCGATGTTTAACGAAACAATAGATTACTGAAGTTTCTTTTGGGAATTCTAACACTAGCTAATTTTAATGCATTTTTTCTATTTGTCATTTAAAATCACTTGTATTGGTCAATGTTGCTGTTTATATTTTGATTGGATGTTTAATTACTTACACATAGTACATAAAACTTGTTTATCTATATTGACTTGGTAAAAGGTCCACTAACTTTATTGTTTATTACCATTATATGATAAAGTGCAATAAATTTAAATGTAAATATTACTCAAACATACCCAGTATAATAGACAGACTGAGACAAATTGTGTTAAGCTGTAACACGCCATATACTTGAATATACCAAACGATGTCACTAAAGCCGTTCTTCCTTCTCTGAAAACATAACATTGAAACGTCAGCTAAAATTACTTTACCGCTCACTCAAAAAAAGTTTTTATTTTGAAATTTTCTTTGCTTTTGTCTTTATCTTATTTTACCTTTTTATTATTTTACGTGTATAAACGGTACAACGACTTAGTGTGCAGATCACAAAATCTTAGACCATCAAAGCATGGCAATGTTGCTATTTTGCATATTGTATAATTTCCACTGATAAACAGATTTTAAACAACTTTAAACTAATAAACGAAAATGTCATTTCATGAAACTGACCGGTGAATAGTCAGCCTCTGTGTAGAAACGAGAAACGTCTGTTTTAATAGATACATAGTTATGTTATTTTGGTGTGTGTAAGTAAGCGTAAATTATTTCCTGGTATAGGATTTCCGGTAAATGAAAGTATAGTAAGATATCACTAGTACATATTTTCCGTAGGAGTCTTTACATTAGCTCGCTCATTCTAGAAACTAGAAAACCATTGGAAATTTATCACTCATGGAAATTATTCTCAGGCGGTTAATCTTCACGCGCGCGCGTGTGTGTGTGTGTGTGTGTTTGTTAAGAATTAAACAAGTTTACCTTATCAATGTGGGAACACATTCAATATTTGGATTCTTTGATGTGAAGGGTGACGCTACAGAAGCCTCAGCCTCTGACAGAGATATACCAGCATGAGCCGTCTTTAGTGCTCCACAATCGTTAGCTCCATCACCACACATACACACATAGTATCTAAAGTAAAATTAATAATAATCAAGAAAAAATATAATTTATCAATCCATGTTCAAATGACAATCTCAAAGTTAAGTGAAAACATATTAGTTCAACAAGTGAACATCCACCAAAGACGTTGCCATTTGATAAGCATTTCCATGAATTATGGAATGGCATAAGTTGAAATTTTTCTGTAAAACCGACAAAACATACATCCGGTATAACCTTCAAACTATCAATGATCAGATGATAACCTGGTAAATTTTCTTTTTTTATCATCCATAATTTATTAAATCACAATCCCAGAGCAAAGCTAAAACTTTTAAAACTGGCATATTAAGTTAAACACGTGAACATCCACCAGTGAAGTTGGTATTTTTAATATCAATTCTTTGAATTATTAAATCGCAAAATTGACATTTTTTTAAAAACGACATTATTCCAGAAATTTACGATGCAAAACGTTTCCAAAACATTCGATACAAACTTCAATGCTCAGATGATACACTGGTGAATTACTTATTATACCAGTTTTAATTTTACATTGTGAATCTCATTGTTGTAAGATTTTCTTTTAATATCAAATATACCGATACATTACAAAATATAAAAAACACAAAACCAAAACAATATAAAATTGTTTTCGTAGTTGTTATTGAATGCATATCGTTGCTTGCTTGTTTATTCAGTGTTTGGTTAAAAAGACAATTTTTCGTTTTTCAAATGCGCGCATTAGCCACTGGCTGTAACCTAATCCCTCAATGGACAATAATTTAGCATTAAGTCAATGATTCTAAAGTGTTTTTCGGTGGTATAGTCTGCTTGATTCGTTCTATTGCTGCTATTGTTGTATTACGCGTTCTTGTGCATTTTTTATTAACCTCTAGGCTCATGTTTAAACAAAAACATACCGGTTCATAGCCAAATTTCATTCCTCAAAACCAAAAGTAAAAAACTGGAAAGTTAATTTAAACACGAAAACATCCAGAGTAAGTTACCCATGTCTAGAAAGCTATATCTGTTATGTTTGAAACAAAAACATGGACCTGGGGTGTCAAATATATCCAGGGTAATTTTGGACACAAAGACATCATGCTTATCAGTAATATTTAGAATTAAAAAAGTGCAAACGATAATGGTACCCCAGATCTTGCAGAACTTCTACTAGCTGTGCTTTTTGTTCCGGTGACATTCTAGCAAACACTACGCCTCTGACAACTATCTATAAATATATGTAAATACATGAAGAATTAAGTGCATGTATGTGCATCAATTACAATTACTCAACATTTTGATGACCTGAGTTTTAATAACCAAGACATTTAAAACCTTGTTTAAGACTTATTGAATGCAGACAAATATTCTGTGGAATTTTTTTAATAATCCGAAATTACAAATACAGAAATTTTAACCGATGTGTTGTGTTCCAACATAAAGTGACCTTACTTTACTTATGATGTAGTACACTATTTTTCAGTACAAGAGATAACCACAGTGATAATGATTAATCAAGTATTTAAATAAGGATAAACTTACGGGGACAAAACACTTAATACATTTAATTTTCTAAACTGAGAATAGTCCTCCAATTATTTATTGGTTATTTATGAAAAAAATATTTAAGGACTGGCGTTTGCTTTTAATCGTTCTATTTAAGCGATTTAATTTTTCCCCGCCTGCTTAAACAGTTCACACATTGATAAACGATTAAAACGAACACCAATCTTTATATTTTCCACCATGCAAGTGTTATTTTTGTGAAGGATAATATTTCAAGAATATCTGATTAAACAGAGACGTGAAATAAGAAATATCAATTGCAACTATTTGTAGCCATTGCACAAGTTTACATTACAAATGCCACTGCGGAATTATTTACACTTTAACAGTTCATCGAAAAACAATGTCAGTCAACGAAAAGAGGTTTATATAGACCGTTATATTAACATTGCAAATATATGGTAATACACCACTTTGTTCTTTTGATCATGTAAGTGTACCCCTTTTCCTGATCTGTTTTTTATTCCCCCTTTCATTTTACCCATTATTGCGCATTCCAGTACAACACTTTTATAGATATACGTTTAATATACAGATGTGTATTTGAAAGATGAAATCATGACAGTTCTAACATGAATAAGCATATTCGAACAATGTCAAACTATGTTAATTCAGTTATTTTACAAAACTAATAGTAATTTAACCACACCAGTGGACTACGCTATTGTTGCAACCCACTAACCTTCCGAAGTGTTTCTGGGAAATGTTGCCTCAGTGTCTCCCAGGACTGACCCGATACCGCAAAATAAATATTATTTTTGCTATATTTTGTATCTTCAATGTCAATCAAGCTGTGATCCTGTAATGAAAACAAACGTTAGTGTAACATGCTAATGGTTTAGGAAAACATATTAATTTTTTATTTTTAACATTTAAAAGTATATGAAAACAATTTTATCATTCTACCCAGTCCAATCCAATATTTGGAGTGCGCTTTTTGTAAATACTATTGAAAATCCAGACAATTCGTCACATCTTAACTTTATCTTTCCCTCGGATTTAACTTTTACTAGTGAGATAACCAAGTTTCTACCTAACGGCATGTCAGTTTTCTAGACCACTAGAATCATTTCAAGATCAATTTCTCACCATTCCAAGCAACCAAGTACACAGCTAAAAAGATATATTCAGTTGTTAAGCCATGACATAACCACAAGCGAGCAAACGTACAAAGGTAAAGGGAAATAACTTGCACAATGATTTGATTCAAGAGGTTAATAGACTTGAGAATACAAGCAAATGTACAAACAGGGGTTCGAAGCAACATCATATATATTTACAAAAAATCTTATTTACATACTTTCCCAGAACTCTTTCTTAACTCCTTAATTCTGTTCTCTTTGTCTTCTGCATATATAAACTCAACATAAGCATCTCCTTTACCATCTGGTGGAAATGCTTGGACAAGAACTATGTCATCTGAATGGTTTACCATTCCGCATTCTCTAGCCACGCTTACTGCAGTCAGCATATTGTCACCTTCATCGAAAAATGTATCAATTATGATAAAATATATGCCGTCTGAAAAATCTATAAACTTTTCAAAATTAACAATTTAGTTTCAAATTGCCTATTTTAAAATTACCTGTGTATTTGAATAAAAAATGATGCACCCACATTGCGTAAATGTTATTCATGAAAATGTTTCTAGAGCGACGTACAGATAAATTATAACGAAGTGTGACTAAATAAAAAACCATCTCCAAAAACAAAATACTGTAAAAATAAGAAATAAGTGATTATAATTCGCTGAAACATTTGTCTCTATCTCTCTGTATTATGAATGTAGTTTTACCTGTAACCATAAATACCCGTATGTCTGCCTGTCTTAGGTTCGATATTACTGGTGTTGTCTCTGGTTTTAGCCGATTTTCCATTACCAATAATCCAAGGAAGTTCAGTCCCTTTTCCACTTGAGTTCTACAACAATGATCGAATTTTAAATATAACTCCTCAGCCTCTCATCAACTGACCCAATTTAATACTTAACAATTAAACATTATAAGTAAGCCAGAAACAGACACTTATATTCTTAACCGTTACCTTTTCTGTCTGTTATTTACACGATTATATCAGATTGCCCAGTGGACTTATTTATTGAACTAAAACAACATGATAATATTACAACAACATTGGTGATTCAGTCTAGCAATAGACAACAAAAGTAAACTTTACCTACCTTTGCAGCTTCTGAACTTTTACATAATTGAGTTTTTCTGGTAGTGGTTTCCATGCCAACGCTATGACTCTATATCCATGTTTTGTGTATGCCATTAATTTCTCGTGAAAATCATAAGGAACTGCAAAGGAGATTAAACGAACGCTTTATCAAAATGATTAAGATATATTATGGTAACCAATGTTAAAAAATGTCAAAAAAGGCAAACAAATCAATAATTTAGTTACTTTTATCTTCCAGTATGTTTGTCTTTGGTTTTTACTTTCCTTTTTTGGACCGTGATTTGGACATGGACCGATATGTTAGTGTTTTATTTCAATTTATTTGGACATTGGCTATTAAAGACTAGGTTGTCAATGTTTTGTAAAAAAGGAACGGATTATACAATTTTCCATTCAACTAGACAAGTCGTAATTTGTGTCAAGGTGAAATCAATTCTTCGACAACTACCTCTATAAAAAGGTATCTTATCTACCTTTATGCTGTTCTTCGATAATTTCTTATTCATTCATTTACTAGTATTTATTTAGTTAGTTCGTTTAATGAAGAAATTGTTTAGATCAACAGACATAGCAACCGATGTCCAAATCACAATCCCAAAGTAAAGTAAAAAAAAAATTGAAACTTTCAGCAAAGAAGTGATGTCAGGTGCCCCGGAAGGTTAAAACAATTTTAAGTTAAACCCGGTTTGATTTACAGGAAATACGTTTAACATGAAGATATGAGCCTTACTTGTTTCTGGATTTGAAAGTGATGCTATCATTTCTGGTGCCCCTTTGGTATACAACTCAAAATTGGTGGATCCGAGTTTGCGGGTTACCACCGACATTCTTTGTAAACTTGATGAAAATGTGAACTGTCTAACAATTCCCACTTCAAGTACTTCAAGATCTGACTGAAATTAAATGATGTTGACAATCAGCTTTCATGGCTATAATTATTTTCTGTTGTACGAGTAATTGAATATCTATGACTTTAAATATAAAAAAATGTAACACTTTGTTACTGACTTTAAACAGTTCTTGTATATATTACTTGGAGTTAAAACATCCTACATTAAAGAACAGTCACACCTCTCTATGAAGGTCAACCAATGGAACCAGTAAAAAGTGACCTTAATGGGCAGGTGACCCTTATTAACAGGTTAAAATCATATGAATTAATAGCAATTAAAATAAATTTTCACTGGTCTCAGAATGCAAGTGATCCTTATAATAAAGATAAATATTAATAATACATGTATCAAAAACAAACAGACTAATCCAAGTGGGAATCACAATCTAGAAGCAAATAAAAAATTTTGAAAAGTTAGGTTAAACACGTAAACAGTAAGGGAAGTGAGGTCGGGTGCTCCGGAAAGGTAAAAACCTCCTGTTAAGCTAGCTACACCCGTCACGTTTGTATATCATTTAACTAGTTTGTTTAGGACTTTGGATTTATTTCACTTAGAATTTACATATCAACAATAAAATGCATTTCCCAGGTTTGAAAAATTCAAGTTTTAATGTCACTGCAACTCAAGTACACACTCTATTAAAGAAATACACTGTACTATGCATACTCCGAGCCTATTATAATACAACATCAATCATCATTATTCTGCATCATTATGTAACTACATGCATTCGTACTTGCGTAGATTTTTTCTGTGTATAGTGAACAAACAAGGTCAAATATGACCAAAGATTCGCTAACACCATACTTGAATCTTTACTTACTCTAAAAAGCTACTGTTAATTTGGAATTTGTTAATTCGCGAGAACAATAAAACGCGAAAACAAAACCGTAAATATTTTATTGTGATATAATTCACTTGCAGTCATTATCTGTAATGGAAATTTCCCCGTTTACAATAATTCACCCTTATACTGTTAAATCTACCTTTCAGTACACAATTAAACTATACCTGCGTTATTCCAGTATCTGTATTTGATGGTTTTGGTCTTACAATGGTTGGTACCATTGAGTCAAACCTTGTTTCTTCTTCCCCTGGTTCTTCTAGATGCTGAAATTGAACCGAGCAAGTTCATATTATAATCCAAGGGCAAAGTAAAAAATTTGAAAACTGACAGATTAAGATAAAGAAATTACCTTCCACTGAGGAGGGGTGGATCAGAAGGGTCAGCAGCTTCAATAATGCTATTGCTAGTATGGTTTTGATTTTATGAGCAAAAACAAGTTGCACAATCTCTGGTGATATTTACATTACAATTATATCTGTGAAATCATTTAAGATATTTACTGTAAACGCTAAAATTTTAGCGCAAATTTAGGTTAGTGCTGCAATATTGTTAAAATCGCTTAAAAGTTGTACATCAGTAACATTAATTAGTATGTTATACACAACGCCATATTGAAAGAGATCAATGTTAAGCAACAAATAAGTGACCAAGAAATGTTTTGATTATTCTTTATATTGAAATATCCCGAATTATTAATAATTATTACCCAGTCTGTAGCTTCAAACATAATCAGATCTAAAGGATCACCACTGAGTTCTTTGTTGATTATAGTTAGTGAATGACATGTTGCCATGGCTGTTGTTATGTGGTTCCTCTTCAGTTCCTTCATATCCATAACATCATTCTGAAATCTTATTTAACAATAATTTATGATGTTATATGTGTAAAATTTTATTAGCATATCAAGTAATTAAAGCTCACAAGCAATATACATACAAAGAAATTCGTTATTGCAATAGTAAATTGCTGAATGTGTTAGCATATGAAACTATACCTACAGACGAACTTTGAAAATACAATAAATGGTTATTAAACTCTTGGTTTTTCTGTTTACATGTTGACGAAATATGCATGTATATATGCATATACTAACTACCCTCGCTGAGACTTGGCCCACGCCATATGGAACGAAATGTCCTAGCAAAGACAACATATTGCCATACGTGTAATGCATCTCAACTACAGTTGGAATATATATCAAATGAGATTTTAATTATTTCTCTGTATTCAAATTAAAGGAATTGTCTTGTGTTCAGTAGCTGGTAAACCACGTGTTGTTAAAATAACTACGTTTTTTTTTTGTTTATGACAATAGGAAACTTCAAAATAAATTAAAAGACGAATCATTAGAAACACCGATAACTTACTTTTGATCCTCCACAGGAATAACGCTGTGCATATCGAGACCATCTTCAGTCAATGTTCCTGTCTGTTACAAAATAAAATCGTAAGGTATATATGCCATTGCTACTGTAATAAGGCTAGAGCATTACTAATCAACTGCAAACATATATGTTCAAATTAGAAACTAAAAGCAAAGCATAAA
The DNA here is from genome assembly GCA_021292105.1 of Anadara kagoshimensis. Classification (NCBI taxonomy): domain Eukaryota; kingdom Metazoa; phylum Mollusca; class Bivalvia; order Arcoida; family Arcidae; genus Anadara; species Anadara kagoshimensis. Next base: position 58,594,510 of record CM037870.1, on the reverse strand, counting down.
CTTTGAAGTAAAGTCAGTTTTATAAAGCGAATAACAAATATAATGCAAATGTTTTGTTTGAATTTTGTGTGAAGTAGTGTACTATTTGGTGATAACGTCATTTCTCTTTGCTATATAAATATCAAGGAAGTGGTCCTGAAAGAGCTTAACAGAACGTGCCACAAAAGCAAGAATTAAACATGTATCGTTTCAGGTTTGATTGGAGATGTACATCTAGTTATTTAAAAAATGCATGTTTACAATATACTAGTACAGTGTATGAGACAATGGCGTCTGTATTTTATTTTTTTTTTTACAAATAACTAACTCAAGGTTGACATTGCGCCACAAAGGACCGCGTCTTCGCCAATATCTGGCCTTTTTAAAGAAAAAATGAAAATATAGAAGTACTAAGTACCTCGATTAAATCTTACCTTGTCAAAGCAGACAGCATTTATAGAACCGCTGACGTTTATACTTCTGGGACTTATACAGTAGATAGCTTGTCGCTTCAGTCTACTTTGAGCAAATATAATACCAACTGAGAGAGCAGCTGGGAGGGCTGGAGGAACAGCAATGGTTATAAGATCCAAAGTTCTGTGTGCAATATCCGAATCATCGTCTCCACGTCGTACCTACAACCACAACAAAGCAACTACTGTAAAACACTTTATTTTCGCGATATTTCGATCAAATCATTCCGCGGCATGATATTTTTGCGATATTCCAATCAAGGTAAGTTCGCGGCATGATATCTCCGCAATATCCTATCTTTAGCTTCTCGTCCAAAATCATTACTTGTTCTATCGTAGTTATGAAGATCTCGATCTGAGCCCACAAATACCACACCCAACTTTAGCAGAAACAAATTGTTCTATGTCTTACCATAAGAGTAATAGTATAGACGAATCCTATACCAGCAATGGCGGCTAAGATCCCTATATAGTAGTATGTATGTCTGTTAAACTGGAAATCTACTGGTTTTGGATACAATATAGAACGAACAAGTTCTCCTTTGGCAGTCGTATACCCTGGAATGAAAACAGGATGATCTGTTAAATCATTCTATACTGCGTATATATTTGACGCCCAAAGTTGTTTCATGTTCTCAATTTTTTTCAAACACGGCGGATGTAGGTAGCTCAACCTTCCAAAGTATCTCGGTAGAGGTCCGCATACCTCTCTTATTTTTCGTCAATGTTCAAACTTTTTACTTGGCTTTTGGGATTGTAATTAGAACATGGATGTATGTTTTTGTTTCATTATTAATTGGACATACTGATCATGATTTTTCCATAAATCCCGAATCTACGATTTGTTGTTTCATATAATAACAATTCATCTACAAAAATTTATCTATAAGTTCGTGTTAGTTTCGGTGCTTATAACCGAGGTGGTACCATTGGTATATTTGACGTCCCATAGTTCCATGCTCCTTTCATTTTCAATTATGATTTACATAGGGTGATTGTAGCAAGCTAGAAAAGAGAGTTTACACTTCCAGAGAACCCAGTCCCTCTTCTCTGGTGTTTAACGTAATTTGCCAGTTATCAAATATTTCACTGTGCTTTTGGTTATTAAGAGTGGCCAAAAAGAATAATATAGATATACAAGAAAGTATAAGTGAAATGTCATAAAATAAAATATAAAAACAAACCTGTCCTCACAACAACTGCTCTGACTTTCTGGTTACCATAGTAACGCGTCTGGATAACATGTGTTCCACAAAACAACACATGACGTGAATGTCCTTTGACGTTGAAATAGATATCTTCATGTCCCGAGAGTTTAGGGTTTGGTAAAGGTGTTTTGGTAACTGGAACACTCTCTCCTGGAAGAGAACGAAGATACATGGTATACATGGTATACGTTGATGACATTGTTCACTACACGAGGCGTATACTGTATTCATCGACGAGTTTTGTTCTATGAAACTTTGTTTTAGACTAAAAGCGTTTTCAAATATGATTTATTTGTGACATTAATTGCATAACTGACGTAACACGTAACTTATGAACATATGTATGGTATGAACCATAAATATCGTAAACAGCCGTATTTAAATATTTAAGTAAACATTAAACATAAACTGTTAAAAATACATTTAAATAACGTGTATTACCACTGCACTGTTGAAACTGCATAGAAAGCTTTGTCTTCCATCGTCGTGCAAAGCAAACGAATGTGCTTTGGCTTTGCAAGACAGTTTAGCAGTATAAAGCCATTTCTAGTACAATGGTAAAATACATATGCTTTTGATCACGCCCTTTTCAGCTGAAAAAATAACTTACCAGTTAACATGCTTTCGTTGACAATACAGTTCCCTGTTACCAAAACTGCATCACACTGCATTATACAACCATCATAACGGGGAATTTTTTTTGAATGACAGTTCCCTGTTACCAAAAAAAAAAAAATAAAAATACGGTCACCTGGTACAAGGTCTTCTGACGAAATGTCTTCATATACTGAATGTAACAGAAACAGCAATTTAATGTTTATAATTAATCAGAGACGCAAACAACGCTTCAATACAAGTGAATTGAATAGGGCGTAAAACTCCATTGCTCCACTGCACAAGCAGCGAAACGAAATACAGTATTTTCATTTTGAGAAATGAGCATTCCCTACTTTTATGGGTGTCGTGTCCGCATACTAATAAAGCACCATAGAGTATAAATGATCAAATTGTTAACACATACATTCGCGTTCATCAGTTTAATAGAAGAGAAACAAATGTATTCATTGTTTGCTCTCGCTTGTTTAGAACCTTGATAAATAAAGATGATGTGGATTTTTAAGATAGTATATCATATATATACACCTTGTACCGCTGTTGATATTGTGAGACATATTACCTCATTTTTTCAGAACTTCTTCTGTTTTTATGTAGGCCTTCTAGAGGTTCCAGATAAATAAAATGGCTTAAAATGATGTTAACACGAAGTGACTAATGTCGTAATGTCAACAGCGGCAGAAGAAACTTCAAATATTTAGACACATATTTACATTCTTCAACATTTATTCCCTACTGTTGTTTTTAGTGAATAGTATTTCTCTTACCCCCTCCTCTCCTACATACTGTTACTATAGTAGATGAGTCAATAGTGTTACGTAATGACCGCTGCATCTACAACACATAACAAACATATAAATGACAAATACCTTTTGCGAAAAGGAGTTTTCGTGATGATTGTTCAATTAATACAATTCTAAAACAATTCTTAACTTTGATAAAAATTATCTCAAGTTTAGAATGCAAACCTTATAGTCTGTTGTAATAGCAATTCGTTGCTTTTTGGTATAATTTTAACTAATTTATTTAAAGATATCAAATTCAGTATCTAGTTAGCATTGCGTTGCACCGCAATACCTTGATAACAATATAATTTGGTTTATCTACATTGATGCTTCTGTTTACCTTTTTAGAGCATTTGTTGTAGTTACAGTTAACATAGTAGCAGCAAAGAAGATATGTTTACCCCAAATAGAAAACAAGTTTAATATCTACATAATTATTTTATAAATCATCACCATGTGATTAGTGTTTCATCAGTTTAACTTTGAAACCAGCGATGAACTTTTGGTTTTTACGAGAGAGAAAAAGATGCCTACAGAGGATTTTACAGCTGATTAAAAAAGAGTTGTTTCTAGTTTTGTTACAGTTGTTTAACAAATCCCAAAACCTTACTTTTCTTGTCTGGTAGATGGTGATAACGATGGAACCAACTGATATTACAACTATACATGTAGCATAGTACTCATAACTGTCTGTATACCAGAGGATACAACTGAACAACTGAAATATGTAGAACGGCGACAGTACCTACAAATAAACAGTATACAAATGAATAGCTGAAATAAGTACCTACAAATAGATAAAGGCATGAATATTCCTCATGAAAGGTCAAGCGGACAGGTCAATGTTGTTTGCCTAATATACTAATAAGTTTCGGGTGCAGATCATGTTCTTGATGAAATAACACAATTCAACTTTTATTAAGATGGCACATGGTATATATGCCCCAGTATTTAAACTTAAAGTTTTAAAAACTTTGTATACTCAAGGTCAGTATTCAACAAATAGTGTCTTTTTTCTATTCATACAAATCACGCTTAGATCACAAAGTATAATAAGAAGACTTAGTAATACTAGTAAATAAAGATAACATAGATTGAAAGGACAGATTTTAAAATGTGTAACATCCACATGACATGTAACCCGATATATTATATAATTCAGATATATGTGCATGAAGTTTATTTTATGTATGAGACATAACGTTGATAAGTAAGAACTGTATGGATCTCCTAGTGAATGGGGGTTTAACGTCCCAGTCAAGAATAATTCGCTTATATGGAGACGTCACCAGCAATATGTGACGAAGGAACATGTGGCTTCCATTTTCAAATGCAAGAGCGCTTGGCGAAAGAATAGTGAATATCTATTTTCAAGTCTAGCATTGGTCAAACCTCGGATGGGCTCGAAACGCGATCTCATTCATCCTTAGCAAGCAGTCTACTAACTGAACTACCGTTGTGGTTGATATACCTGAGATTAGGTGCGGGGTATATGTCCCTCTCAGACCTGAATCTTTAGACAAAAACTGCTATTATTTCTACCCAACAAGTAAAATCTGAATACCAGCTACCTATTTTCAAGTCTTGGTCAAACCTCCGACAAGGTTTGAAACACGACCTCCCACACCCAAAACGATTTCTCTACTAACTGAGCTACCGCAGTGGTACCTCCTTGAGAAATTTTGTTTGAAAAAATAAAACACAACTTACTTCCTTAAAGAGTAGTTTAACTATCGGCGTTACATGGACAGCTATTCTGTTGATCCCAAAGATATTACGCCTGAAAATAAATCAAATATTCCAAAGCTATAATACAGTCAAACCTGTATATAAAGTCTACCAGCTGGAACCTGTAAAAGTGGGACTTTATGGGTGGGTTACCCTTATATACAGGTTCAAATAACAAATTTCAAGAGCAATTGGGATAAAACATTATACTGTCCTCTAAATGCAGGTGGTCAATATATACAGAAGTGGCCATAAAGTCAGGTTTGACTTTGCCCGCTTGTTATCTGTGAATCATTGAAATAGTGGGATTTATGAAGCAATGTCACTTAAGTCATTTTTGTAATGTCTTAAAATAAAAAGGATCAACAAAATTATGACATGCATCTTGGCTAAGGAATCCTTAGGATAAGATGTAAATGTTTTAGATCACAATAAAACCCTTAACTTGTATGTACCACTAAATTATAAAATCAATCACAATCAATCTGATTTTCGTGTAACTTTGTATCAAGTTTTGCTAAAAGACGTATAATAACTTATTGCAATTTTATTAGCATTTGCCTAAAACTAGTTCACGCCTCTGTCACTACATTAAACTTTTTATCATCTTAAAACTTTATTTCATTTAAAATTTAAACTTGTTGTCCAAATTCCATGTACCCATATATTCTCTTTATATATATATATATATATATATATATATATATGTTCATCATGTTGATTGTGAATTAGAATTAAAGTTTCACTCATATAGACATTACTTATTAATTTGTTCAGCGATGGTAAATCCCTCAGCATTGTGAAAATAGGAACAGTTTGTCTCATCTTCAAGTCCTCTGAAAAAAGCAAGAAATTATTTTAAAAATAGTATAATTAAAGAAATACGTTAAACATTAAAGAGACAAAAAGTACAAAGTGCAAATCAGCAATAATCCATTTGGTTCAATGTTGCTACGACAGCTTTTAACGGCCTCAATTTACTGTTTGTAAGATAAAAACAAACGTGTTCAGTTCCACTTTTAAAATTAGCTTTAAATAGCTTAATGCTTTTTCGGTATGTTTACTCTTAAACTGACCTAAATTAAAACTACAGTGGTTTTTTGAGAGAGAAAGATTTTGCCTAGTGTCCTTGACCTACACACTAAAATTTCGTTACGAAAAAATTGATTTACATGTTTGATCAAAGTTCATCCACAGACATGGAAGATATATTGGTACGGACGGTCTGGTGGACGAACGGGCAGGGTGAATGCTACATGCCCTCCTAAAATCCGTTTGTTTGCGGGATATAACTAAACACTTTATTACCTTAACTTTTCGTATGTAGATTTTCCAGGATTCCAGACATATTTGACTTTCTTTGTGATGAAGTATCGCATTGTGTTTACTGAACTCTGAAATGCAAAATAAAGTACAATAGTTTTGTAGTTTTACATTGTTTTCTCCTAGAATGTGTTCATGCGTCATACATTTTATGAACATGTCTAGTTGCTTGCCGAAGGTCGGATACTCCGCTTTCCACCTCCAATAAGTGACCGCCTCGATATAAATGAAACAAATCCTAACTAAGACGTAAAACCCCAATACCCCACTCCATTTCTTAATTGTAATGGCTATTGGCATCATTTTCTATTTCATTTTATACAGACATAAAACGGAGTATAGTACAAGACGTGCTTTTATGACAAATAACTATAGTTCCTAGCACCAATTACGCCAAAATGAGCGGGCACGGTCTTAATTTCAAGTTCGACTTTATTACCCCTGTCAACCAGTAGTTGACCGGAAATGACAACTGTTTATTATAAGCTTCTTTACTTAGTATGTTAAATATGTAATATAGTGACATTTTAAACATGCTAAAATTGGTAAGTGAGGACCGGTGCTCCGGAAGGGTAAGCACTTTATGTCTAGATAGCAACACCAACTCCTTTTGAAATCAAGATATTTAGAACGTGTTAATAAATTTATAGTAACACTTACCATCATGCTGTGTTTAGTTTTGTCCATCCCATCCGACATTCTAAAAACAAAAGTTAGACTTATTAAATTGAAATTATGACATTCAAAATATGAAAATTCAAAATTTATGTAAGAGAAAGAAATATCGGGTGGGTAGTCTGACCAACACGTACGCATTGTTCAAATAGGTGGCTGCCGTTGAATTTTAACTCTTTTTCTGTTTGAGAGGATAAATCAAGAAATGACTGCATCGCTATAAGTGAAATAAATCATTAAATGTCGAGTTTGGGGTTAAACACCATTGATCAAATCCAATCCCTAATTGTCAGATTTGAAATTTTACACAGTTCATAAAAAAAGAAACTGCGTTTCTACAGCAACCACATTATATATAATTATTAGTATTCATATTGAAACAGAGCTGCAGTTGACCACATGTTTCTTGTGGGTTTTTTTTTTTTTACTTTCATTAAAGAAAGGATAGACGTTGCCAAAAAGGTTCAAACAATATTAATAGGTTCTATAGTACTAGTCAACCTCGCGTATCCAACAAAAAAATTAAAAAAAAAATTAAAAAACAAAAAAAACACTGATAATGCACCACATACAACATTTTATTTACTATTTAAGCACGATACTTTAAAAGTTTAATATGAAACACAACCAAGGTATTACATCTTGATGTTTAAACATGCATCGTGAACAGAAATTTAACATTTAAAATTCTGTCTGCTAGTTTTTTCTATAGAAACAAACTTCGTTGCGTTCTATTAAACCACTAAACACATATTACATAAGGCGAATAAACAACGGTATAGTTACTTTCATATCTAGTCAATGCTTTCAAAACATTTAAATTATGCGTTTTTCTGTTTGACTTTCCGTCAAACTATATAGTTAAACCGAAAAAAGAAGCACAGTACAGGCCTGTCGGAAATTTATTACTAAGCTAACGAATCGACAACCGATCGAAAACCTCGTTAGCCGTACCTCGATAACCTTTCGATCACTAATTATCCATATCTCAGTCACTCGTTAGTCGAGTTTCTTTTTTTTAAGATCATTGTTACACTTTCGACAAGTCGATCTAAATTTTTTATTTTAGTATTGGCACTGGTGACGTCTCGATATAAGAGTACTATTCGTGACTGGGACGTAAAACCCGTTTCAATCAATTAATCTTCTTATAGTGTTTATTTATATATTATTTTCATTTTATTTCTTGTTTTAATTATTAACATACCCCGTGTCTACCATGCTTTTTACATCGGCAACAAACCATTGTCCATACTGGTCCTGAAATATATTTGATACAATTTGATAAAATAATTAATCATGTTGAAATCGCCACAAAAATATGTAAATAATAATAATAATAATAAATAAATAATTATAAAAATGGTCCAAGCACTATTGATGAGGAATTGTATTCCGGAACGGCCGTCTAGTAGCGTAAAATTAAAACTGGTATAATATGTAATTCACAAATATGGAAATGCCAAATGGTAATTATTACTCGAAAACAGAAAGATTGTATCAGCAATGGGGAAATCTCGAAGACAGAAACAAAATGTAGAGACAGATGGAGGGAGAGTGTGGTGGCATTATTAATTTCTAAATACAGTTAAAAAATTGACCTTGAAAAGCTTAGATATCAAGCATTCATGTATGATTTTCTACAGCATTATGGCATTTCCTACAACACGGAGTGTGTGTATATTGCATAAACCGGTCTGATCGATTTGACTTAATTTTGTTGCACCAATGTAACTACGGTTTGGAAACGAATACGCTGCTATTTCCCGAAATACCTTATGCGATTTCATTTCATACACAATGAAAAAGTTTTAAGTGATATTAGGCTTTTCGTGGTACGCTGGCAAAAACATCGGCGCAACCCTCGGCGGATTTGGGTCGATTTGCGACTTAACTCTGATTGATATAAGCTGTCATATAAATAACTTACCTGTAACAGTACCTTGGTGGCTTTAGACAGCGAACATTTGTCATGCGTGAACTTGACCATCAAGTGAGGCAGCCAATACAAAAACAACCGAAGGAATCCAAGTGTTAGGACAACACAAATCCACAAAATAACGTTTTTGAATCTATTTAATTCATAACCTTGAATTTCCTGAAAATATGCAAACAAACGTGAGTTTGTTCAAAGTTCCCTAAATAAAAAATACAACTTGATGTATAAAGTAATATGATTGTTAATCATGTTATTATCTTTACTTTGTTATAAGGTTCATTGAATCACCGGATCATTGGATACCTTTTGTGATTGAACTATATTATACACGAAATGTTATGTTCAGACGAGAAACCAATTTCAAGTAAGCCAATTAAAGCGGCACATCATTGCCGAAAATTTATCTGTAAAACATTACTCGATAATGGATAATGGATGAAGAAAGTTAACTTAGCATCTTAACCTTTCTAAAGTGTTTAATGTTGTTGGTGTCAACGGTCTAAAATAGTGCCATAGTGCATACTGTTGAATTAATGGTTAGCAAGTCTAAAATAATCATTGACGTTCAACTTCATATATTAAAACATTCTATGCTGAGAAAAACAAAAATGCAATAAAAACATTAAAAAATTATAAAACATTAAAAATAGAAAAAATCCCATTTTACAAACAACGTTAAACGTTCGTCCGGATTGGCCTTACCATTTGGTCATCTTTGTTTGGGTTGACATACTCTCTGTCCTTCTTCATAGGCGATGGTCCACGACTGGAGTCCATCTTTATTGTGCCCGAGTTTGTACGGTCACTTCATGCACAAAGTACCTGACTTTTTTTTTAAAAAAATACAAAAAAACGTCAAACTATTAATTTCCACGGGGCAATCAACATCTGTATAATTATAGAATAAATATGTTCTGAAATGGTACTAAGCATCCTAGGAATGCTATCTTTTCCCGCTTTATTCCAAAAAGACAATTGCAGTAATTTTTCTACAACAAATGGAGTTTGAAGACACACAAATACGACACGAAAAGTGAAAATAATTGTGTTTTCCACTCAAGGTTTTCACATATACCAATCTTTCATGAGCCACTGAATCACGTGTGAATGGTGGATGAAACGAAAGTTAGAAATAATACAGACCTTTAACATGCCCATTAACAAAGTTTCTCACAACATAATCTAGGTGTTGAGAGACACTTTGACTTATTATGCCACGATACCAGGTTCTTGTTTTTCGACAGGGGTAAGGGTATAGTTGTCCTTAAATCACCTTGATTTTTAAATATAGATCTGTGGTATCTAGAACATGATTTATGTCTTACTTACCATTAATATTATTGACATTATTACTCTTATTTACAGTTTAAAGTTTAAAGGTTATCAAAATTGACATTCTTGTTTTAAAATATTTATTATGCATTCAACAATTTGAACTAACATGGAACAAACCGCATGCGTTCTAGATAAAAAAAAACCGCTTGACGTTTTTTAATCGCCTCTTTTTATCACGTTGACAAATCGGTGCGCCTGTAACCACATGATGGTTTTTATCTAACATTAGACAAGTTTTTCTATCTGATTTGACGAAATACAAGTTTTATCGAACAAGCATGATACAGAATCTTGTATCAACACACTGGTGATACAACATTGGCGGTAAAGTGTACGAGCACTTTCTCATTGTGACGTCACATCATGTCAAATGTCATAACATAGTTCAGTGGTTTTCTGAGGTAAAATGTAATTTTTTCACATAAAGTGTTGTTTGTTTTTTATTATTTTAAATAACCTAATTGGAAATGTTAGATAAAAATATCATATACACAGTGTGTATATAATATGTATTTACATCCAAGTTGAGATCAATTTACTTATGAAAACTTCTTCATATAAAAGGCAATTTTCATCCTATTTCACAACATGACAGACGTTTGTCACATCACTAGGCGAACGTCGATGTTTTTCTCCTTTACTCCTGTTTCATCTGCCATGTCACAATTCACGGTTTTTTAATATACCGGTAAGTGAAAGTGAAAGAATATTAACTGTGACCTTAATAAGAACCGTTATTCCTCTCCACTCTAATACAGTGAGTAACCGTTATTTATCATGGTAATTGCAATCAAAAGTTTTGCGGTTCGTCAATCTGTCGGTTGAGTGTTCGTTTTGCTAATAAACAGCCAATGTGCTCAGTGTTGATGAAATACAATCAATGTGCTTATTGTTGATGAAATAGAGCTAATGTATTCATTGATGACAAAATACAACCAATTGGTTTATTGTTGATGGAATACAACCAATAGGCTTATTGTTGGCGAAATACAACCAATGGGCTTATTGTTGGCGAAATACAACCAATGGGCTTATTGTTGGCGAAATACAACCAAAGGGCTTATTGATGACAAAATACAACCAATGGGCTTATTGATGACAAAATACAACCAATGGGCTTATTGTTGACAAAATACAACCAATGGGCTTATTGATGACAAAATACAACCAATGGGCTTATTGATGACAAAATACAACCAATTGGCTTATTGATGACAAAATACGACCAATGGGCTTATTGTTGGCGAAATACAACCAATGGGCTTATTGTTGGCGAAATACAACCAATGGGCTTATTGTTTGCGAAATACAACCAATGGGCTTATTTATTGTCGATGAAATACAAGCAATTTGTTGAAGTGTTTTTGAAATACAGACAGTGTGATAAATTGCAACCATTCACTGTTCTTGTTTTAAAACATACTCAGTGTGTTAGATTTAGTTGAAACTGATCCGATGCGCTAAGCAAAGTTAGTACAATCAGTGCGTATTCGACTAATACAATACAGCGAATGGACTGTTTTAGTATAAGGCAATCATTGTTGATTAAAAAAAACACCCGATAAGCTAGGTGTACAAGCATTACAGTCAATGTGCTAAGTGTGGATACAAGATAACCATTGTGCTAAATGTTGACACAAGACAAACGAATTTGCTCGTTCTTGAAGTTGCAAATATAAGTATCGTGATTTGTTATTGAATAATATGCACATGGCAATGGCCAGAGTAACAAAGAACACGGCACAGGAACGAACCTAAAAAGAAAACAAGATAAGCACGCGTTTACACAAAGAAATACGCGTGTTCACCGAGACAACTGATTATAAAACTTCTTACTTTGGACGAGCACTTGACATAAATATTGAAAATAGTCTACCATCCTTTTTTTGTATAAACGTTGCCTAAACGATAGACTATAGTATGTTTTACTTGAGTCCATCTTTTCAGGCTGATATATTGAGGATTTCAATGTCCTTGGGTTCTTAATACAAACAAGTGTCCGGTTGTTCAAACTTCTGCTAGTATAATGGGTTCGAAAGTGATAAACTTAAATTATTTTTTTAAAACAGAATAGATATCATTCCATTATTGGGTGAATTTGGTAAAATACATTTTTTTCTTTTTTAAACATCTAAATATTGGATTTCCACAATTTGGGTACGAGAACTGCCGATGAGAAATTGTATTCCGAAATGATTGTCAAGTGCCGCAAAATTAAAACATTGTTAGCAATACTAAGCGATGTAAAACAAGCCGATTACAGATGATGAAATTAATTATATGCACTTAGTTTTAGTTTTTATATGAAAAACATTGGTTACAATACATGTAATGAACTTATACCATCGGACGAGTTAAGCTAATCGAACTTTGAACAACTGGGCCGAGGTATTCTTTAAAATATACTAAATAGTAATATTCACACAGAATATAGATATAGAGTTCTCATTTTTGCCTTATGATAACATCATGGAGCACTATAACATATAAAATACAGGTTGACTTTGACATTTCATATCTGTCATTGTGTTTGCTCTCCTTCCACATCTCAAATATATATATCTACATTTATACAATCTATCAATTATAGGAATATATACATTTCTGAACGTCCTGAAGTAATTTTTTCAAATAAATATTCTGTTCAAATATATATATCTAAGCATGTAAATATGTTGATAAATAAAAACATCACGCCACCTGCGCCATGTTTCAATTCAGGTACAAATTTTTAAAAGACTTGTTTTAAAAATATTTTTGTTTTTAGGTATATCTGTAAGGTAAAGTAAAACTTACCTTAAATATTCTATATATGCACATCTATTGAACTGAGGCATGTTATTTAAAGCATCGGAGTGACAGGAATGTAGGTTAAGATGTGTATCTATTTGTAGACGTGTGTTAGGTATATTTTAAGGTAGTAAGTCACCTGGATGGGTTATTGTAATATACTTACAGGTAGAAAAATACCTTTGTTGACAATTAAAACTTACCATGTAAACAAGACGAAACTGGAACGTAACCCATCAAACTGACAATGACTATTTTACCCAGCCAACCGATCATATTACCTACACAGAAGTTCAAATAAATATGCCCAAAACAAAGTGTGGGGAGGGGGACATATAGTGTTTATACTCCATTTTCCGCCAAAATTGTGTCCGCGAATTTAGTGTCTCAAAAACAATTTACCCGGTAACAGATTTTTATGAAACTTCACACGAGCATTCTCTGGGTAGTGATGTGCCATTGGCTATTCGTATTTTGATCATACACATGGTTGGGAAAATACAGATTTCCCAGTTTGGGGAGACTTTTTAATTAGTATCGAGTATAACTTGTTATAACACGTATGGACATATTGTTGCTGTTCATATTCCTGTTGTCTTGGTTCGTTCATAAATGGCGGGGCCCGGGACTGTGGAAATAGAAAGAATATATATGGTACTTTGTCACACATGACCACCCATATGTAAAAAAGTCCTTTAGGGGTAAATATTGAAGTTTTCACGTTTTGTTATGTTTTTGAAGCACCAACATTGAGTTATACAAAAATAGTCATAAAAAATTAAACCACCCCAAACCACCGCAAAGCCATGTTATTTAATATATACATGTATGTTGCATTCGAAATCCGTTTTCTGCGCTATGATTTGTTCTAAGACGGAATGTAATGTGCAATGAACGTTCAATTCAGCTCCCAACAGAATTGAAACCCACCGATTCTTTTGAACCAAAGAGACTTGGAGAAGAACAACCAAGAGCACGAAAAGAGCTGGGATACAATTCATGGACTGAGGCAACAAAAGTAGCGACAGACAGAGGAAAATAATGAGAACTTGTTAACGACCCGATTCCGGAAATTTAAGTCGAGTAAGTTTCTAAGTCAAATTCTTTTGAAACAGGCGACACTGGTTTAATGAAACGTGACACAGGCGTACGGTACATCAGTAAATTTTACATAGATGGCGTCTGGTGCATCTGAGAGCAAGAATCAGGATATCGTGTAAAACTTTACATTTTTCATCAGGCCTCGGTTTCACAATCATTCCTTTACTAAAATTTGGCAAGTTTTTGACAATTTTTATAGTACTAAAAAGGGAATCTTTTCAACAAAATAAGCATATAGATATAATAAGCTTTTAGTGATCTTCAAAATGAACATCCAAGGATTGCTCTGCAATTAATGGACACCAGCAGAAGGAAAATGAAGAAGGGGCGGCCGAAGGAGACCTGGCGCAGGACTGTTAAAAGGGAAAGATCGGATTTTGGACTTGGGACATATAGTGAAGCTGCTATAATAGCTGCCAACAGAGATTCTTGGAGGAGAAAGATATCTGGCCCAATTCTCCACAAGGAGAGATGGACATATGTCAAGTCAAGATCTTCAAAATGACACCTTAAATTAAGGAATATCTTGAAAACTAACAAAATTATTCAGCAGATTTAAGTTAAGGAAAATTTTAGTAAAGAATTGAAACTGTGGTCCTGTTTATAACGATTTCATTGATGAAATTGTATACATATAAAGTTGAATAGAAAATTAATAAATGGTACTCACAATGAAAGATATGACACCAGATAAAACTCTTAACAAATATTTCTCTGAATTTAACATCTGTTAACATCGTTTGTCAAATAAGTAAGTCTGGATGTCATTTTTTTGTATTTCCTCGATATAACAACAAAAGTTTTCACTTGAACGTTGAAATAAATCACTCCGTCGATATCCTTACAACTTAATGAAATAGTGTAACCGGGTATTTAATTATACCTCCACAGAATTGATATAATACCATTTGGCACAAAATAAGAGACATATTTTAAGCGAGTACGACATCTAACAAGACCTCCACTTATGTAATCTTTATATGTTTAACTTTGTTACACATCAAATTCTGATAAAAGAATTCTGCATTTGTTTGACTGGGTAAAACCGCTCTGTTATATAAAAGATGCGACGAACTGTAAAATCGTGTAAAATATTGAATTCGCTTGAAAATGATATGTATAAAGATGTAACTTTAGCAACAATATCGAATTCGTATGGTGTTCTGTTGGGGCCATATTTGCATTATCGCTCCTTCACTCTAAACGCGGAGGAGCGAAAACACGGTGGCGAAGGAGCGAAGATATGCCGACGAATGATCGAAGATACGACGGCGAAGGATGGAAGATATGCCGACGAATGATCGAAGATACGATGGTGAAGAAGCAAAGGTACTGTCACTTCTTCACCTTCACAACTTTGCTACTTCACCGTCGTATTTTCGCTCCTTCGCAAGGAGCAAATAAAATGGCGAAGAGAAAAGACATGATGGTTAAAGAGAGAAGGTACCTTCGTTTCTTCGCCTCCGCAACTTTGCCCCTTCATCATCGCATCAATACTCTTTTGTCATCGTATCTATCTTCTTTCCTTCGTCATCGCATCTTCACTCCTTCGCCACTGTGTTTTCGCTCCTTCGCTTCCTTGCGTTCAGAGCAAAGGAGCGATAATGCAATTTTGTCCCTAACAGAACACCATATATCCGAGCTGTTACCAACTTTGTGGTACACAGATCGATCCGATGTAAAATTTCACACTTGATGATAGATATCAAATTCGGTGATAGTTATAAAAATATTGAACTAAATGGGATCTATTAATACACATGAAGAAATAAAATTAATTGTAGGCGAAACACATGAACATGATAAAAAGATAAAACCCGAATCAACAAAAAAGGAAACAATAGACAAACAAAATCAAACAATAGAAAAGACAATGGTTTAAAATAATGATTGCAAACTGTCGGTTTTGTACGGACATCCGACATAATGACATTAATATTCGGTGGTGTGGTTTGAATTTTTGTAGGGTTTATAGTACATTACATAGCAAAGAAACTAGACGAGCCTAGCCTTGCAAGTTAAGCAATGTTGTAACGTAAAATGATATGCGAAAAATGCTTTTAGTTTAAATATTTAAATATCCATTACTTAAATACTAAGTAAGTTAAATTTTAACATCACAATGTTTATTGATACGATTTTATTTGCTGAAAAGGTTTTTACATACTGAGGTGGTAAAATTGAAATAAGCAACATCTATTTAAATAAACATCAATCAACCGATTTTCAGCTTATTTGCATTCCATCATTCTTTTTTCTCAACTAGAATTCTACTGAGGGGTAAATAGTTGATAAATTGATGTCATATGATTCATATATTATTGTTCTGACAAATTATTTGTTGATTACCAGGAAATAAAAACTGGAATTTCCAATTTATAATTTTATTCTCAAAATGTGTCGGTGAACAGTCCTCATATTCACCAGATTAAGCGTTAACGGTACACACTGTCCTGTGTGTGGACAAATATGTGGGAGTCGGGGGGTCGAACTCGCACCGAGTCTGACTAAGGCTTGAAAAAAGGCGATTGTTCAACACAACAAAATTTTAAAACATTTTATCATAAAATGAAATTATGAAAATGTAGTTGAAATTGAATATGAAATTTCAAGTAGTAAATTAAATTCATTTTCCTTATGTTCACATCAATCTATTTGCTATAAAGATTAATATGTCATTTTTTATATTTAGTCACTCTTTCTTATGATTTATTTAATTCTGATGAGCAAAAGAAGATATTATGTATGATGTTCTACACTAATTTTTAATTCACTAATTTCTAAAATTTCAATTTAAAATTAGTGTAGTAATAATGTTTTACGCCCCAGTCGATATTCTTTCACTTTCATCCTGGTCTGTTTGGAGATGATGTATAACGGTAAAACACCGACGAGCTTCTGCAAGCAAACTGACTAACTTTATCACACTAGAATCGAATTGGGATTCGAACCTAGGTGGTGAGAGCTACTGTGGTCCTTAAGTGCCCGCTAAAATTCACTCGGCCAACGAGGCAACCCGAAAGATGGGTTTTCGATACAAAACCAAGACAAGTTCAACAAAATACAATGCTTTTGAGAAAACCAATAACCATGCCAAGTGAGCATTTATATGATGGAATTTGCGTCTGTTTTTTTTCAAATTTTAACAATACCCAAAGGAACAAAGAACATGGCATAATAAACAATTAGAATTATTAAACAAGACAAAACACATTGAGGACATGTATAGATGAACTCCTTACTTTTGAACGAACACTGGGTGTATTGACAACGGGCACTGGCAATAGATATATCGTCAACGGTCACTCGATATATAAATAACAAACACGGGATATGAACGCAATGTTTTGACAATGGCACTGGGTATATTGCCAACGAATGCTGGATCTATTGACAGCGGGCACTGACACTGGATATATTAACAACAAACACTGAATCTATTGACAATAACACTGAGTATACTGACAACGAACACTAGATCCATTGGCAGCGGTCACTGACACTGGGTATATTGAAAACTAACACTGAATCTGGCGGCAGCGGACACTGACACTGGGTATTCTGACAACGATCACTGAATCTATCGTCATTGGGCACTCTTAATGGGTACTTTGACAACGAACACTAGATCTATTTGCAGCGGACACTGGCACTGGATATTCTGACAACGAACACTGAATCTATCGTCATTGGGCACTGCCAATGGGTACTTTGACAACGAACACTAGATCTATTGGCAGCGGACACTGATAATTGGATATTCTGACAACAAACACTGAATCTATCATCATTGGGCACTCTAAGTGGGTATTTTGACAACGAACACTAGATCAATTGACAGCGGACACTGACAATGGGTACTTTGACAACAAACACTAGATCTATTGGCAGCGGACACTGCCAATGGGTACTTTGACAACGAACACTAGATCTATTGACAGCGGACACTGACAATGGGTACTTTGACAACGAACACTAGATGTATTGACAGCGGACACTGACAATGGGTACTTTGACAACGAACACTAGATGTATTGACAGCAGACACTGACAATGGGTACTTTGACAACGAACACTAGATCTATTGACAGCGAACACTGACAATGGATGTACTGACAAATGGATGTACTGACAAGGAATACTGAATCTATCGTAATTGGAAACTGACAATCTGACAATGGATAATATTGATAACATCGGATCCATCAACAATGGCACTAGTACTGACACTTGATATTTTGACAACGAACAATGGATACTAGTATATTGGCAACTGTTACCACAAAATATTCCTGTGGAAAAGGAAAAATGATGTCACCATGACGATATTTACACCGAAAGTGAGCATAATAATCCCTATCATTTTGCAATCTGTGTTCCCTTATGTATTTTAATAAATAGGGGCGTCGGTGGCCGAGTTGTCTAAATTGCATGTTTACAGATCACAACGCCTTACAGATAACAGCGCTTCGAATCACATTTGGGCTGTAAGTGTGGGAATATCTCCATAGAACTGGCTGCATAAAGATAAGTAAGAGATGATGTAACACACTGAACTGCTGACTCTACTCTTATAGTTATTTCCGCATTTGGGCAGTAAGTGTGGGAATATCTCCCCAGAACTGGCTACATAAAGATGTAAATACTAAACTTCTTACTCCACTCTTATGCTAAACATCTATTTCTGCAATACAGGTACTTCGATCTGCGTCGTAATTACATTAGAATTTAGAACTTTATACATTCCCAGTCAAGAAAACAGTCGATAGAGTAACAGGGATATAACTTAAGTTGCTAGCGACACCTGAACTATTTGGCCAGCCTAACACCCCTCGCGTGACGGGAAATCGATTCATGCGAGACTGGTTCTATGCTCATGTTGATGCACTTACCTCAAACAAAAGCTTGGTCCTTGTAAACATATGACACAACAGAAATCCCAACAACACAACGCAACTGTTTGTTTTCACCAAATGTTTACTTATAGGCAAAAAACATTAACCTGTCCGCTTGAGCCTCATTGGGAATATCCATATTTAGGATCCAACCGAAAAATAGGTGGTGTTAAGGGTTTACAGTAAATCTATAAACAATGCATGTTTTCAATTATGTAGACGAAACAAACACCTGTGTTTTCTATACAAAAATTTACTGTTCCATAACAAATATTTAAACTAAAGGTGAAGTGGACAGGTGAAAGTTGTCTATACCTAAAGCGAACTTACATAAACTGACTGATTGAAACGCAATGGATCACTGCACACTTCTTAACTATAATGTCACACAACAGTTGTTTATTCATAAGCTTGTGAACTTTGATGAGATATAGTAAACTATTGTCTCAAAAAATAATAATACGGAATGAACATTAGCTGACATTTGCCTTACAGTGAAGCGGGTATTAGACTTGCCTACAATGACGGGACGGTATACTGGCTGGTACTTGCCTTACCTATAGTGACAGTACAGTAAACTGGTTGACATTTGCCTTGCATACAGTGACGGTACAATATATTGGCTGGTATTTACCTTACCTACAGTTACGATACGATATACTGGTTTGTATTAGATCTGCTTACAGTTACGGTACGGTATACTGGCTGGTATTAGACTTGCCTACAATGACGGTACGGTATACTGGCTGGTACATTCATTACATATAGAGACAGTACAGTAAACTGGTTGACATTTGCCTTGCCTACAGTGACGGTACAGTATATTGGCTGGTATTTACCTTGCCTACAGTTACGATACGATATACTGGCTTGTATTAGACTTGCTTACAGTAACGATACGGTATACTGGCTGGTATTAGACTTGCCTACAATGACGGTACGGTATACTGGCTGGTATTAGACCTGCCTACAATGACGGTACGGTATACTGGCTGGTATTAGACTTGCCTACAATAACGGTACGGTATACTGGCTGGTATTAGACTTGCCTACAATGACGGTACGGTATACTGGCTGGTATTAGACTTGCCTACAATGACGGTACGGTATACTGGCTGGTACTAGACTTGCCTACAATGACGGTACGGTATACTGGCTGGTATTAGACTTGCTTACAGTAACGGTTCGGTATACTGGCTGGTACATGCATTACATATAGTGACAGTACAGTAAACTGGTTGACATTTGCCTTGCCTACAGTGACGGTACAGTATATTGGCTGGTATTTACCTTGCCTACAGTTACGATACGATATACTGGCTTGTATTAGACTTGCTTACAGTAACGGTACGGTATACTGGCTGGTATTAGACTTGCCTACAATGACGGTACGGTATACTGGCTGGTATTAGACTTGCCTACAATGACGGTACGGTATACTGGCTGGTATTAGACTTGCCTACAATGACGGTACGGTATACTGGCTGGTATTAGACTTGCCTACAATGACGGTACGGTATACTGGCTGGTATTAGACTTGCTTATAGTAACGGTACGGTATACTGGCTGGTATTAGACTTGCTTACAGTAACGGTACGGTATACTGGCTGGTATTAGACTTGCTTACAGTAACGGTACGATATACTGGCTGGTATTAGACTTGCTTACAGTAACGGTACGGTATACTGGCTTGTATTAGACTTGCTTACAGTAACGGTACGGTATACTGGCTGGTATTAGACTTGCTTACAGTACCGGTATGGTATACTGGCTGGTATTAGACTTGCTTACAGTACCGGTATGGTATACTGGCTGGTATTAGACTTGCTTACAGTAACGGTACGGTATATTGGCTTGTATTAGACTTGCTTACAGTAACGGTACGGTATACTGGCTTGTATTAGACTTGCTTACAGTAACGGTACGGTATACTAGCTGGTATTAGACTTGCCTACAATGACGGTACGATATACTGGCTTGTATTGGACTTGCTTATAGTAACGGTACGGTATACTGGCTTGTATTAGACTTGCTTACAGTAACGGTACGATATACTGGCTGGTATTAGACTTGCCTACAATGACGGTACGGTATACTGGCTGGTATTAGACTTGCCTACAATGACGGTACGGTATACTGGCTGGTATTAGACTTGCCTACAATGACGGTACGGTATACTGGCTGGTATTAGACTTGCCTACAATGACGGTACGGTATACTGGCTGGTATTAGACTTGCTTACAGTAACGGTACGGTATACTGGCTGATACATGCATTACATATAGTGACAGTACAGTAAACTGGTTGACATTTGCCTTGCCTACAGTGACGGTACCGTATATTGGCTGGTATTTACCTTACCTACAGTTACGATACGATATACTGGCTTGTATTAGACTTGCTTACAGTAACGGTACGGTATACTGGCTTGTATTAGACTTGCCTACAATGACGGTACGGTATACTGGCTCGTATTAGACTTGCCTACAATGACGGTACGGTATACTGGCTGGTATTAGACTTGCCTACAATGACGGTACGGTATACTGGCTGGTACTAGACTTGCCTACAATGACGGTACGGTATACTGGCTGGTATTAGACTTGCTTACAGTAACGGTTCGGTATACTGGCTGGTACATGCATTACATATAGTGACAGTACAGTAAACTGGTTGACATTTGCCTTGCCTACAGTGACGGTACAGTATATTGGCTGGTATTTACCTTGCCTACAGTTACGATACGATATACTGGCTTGTATTAGACTTGCTTACAGTAACGGTACGGTATACTGGCTGGTATTAGACTTGCCTACAATGACGGTACGGTATACTGGCTGGTATTAGACTTGCCTACAATGACGGTACGGTATACTGGCTGGTATTAGACTTGCCTACAATGACGGTACGGTATACTGGCTGGTATTAGACTTGCCTACAATGACGGTACGGTATACTGGCTGGTATTAGACTTGCTTATAGTAACGGTACGGTATACTGGCTGGTATTAGACTTGCTTACAGTAACGGTACGGTATACTGGCTGGTATTAGACTTGCTTACAGTAACGGTACGATATACTGGCTGGTATTAGACTTGCTTACAGTAACGGTACGGTATACTGGCTTGTATTAGACTTGCTTACAGTAACGGTACGATATACTGGCTGGTATTAGACTTGCTTACAGTAACGGTACGGTATACTGGCTGGTATTAGACTTGCTTACAGTAATGGTACGGTATACTGGCTGGTATTAGACTTGCTTACAGTAACGGTACGGTATACTGGCTGGTATTAGACTGCTTACAGTAACGGTACGGTATACTGGCTTGTATTAGACTTGCTTACAGTAACGGTACGGTATACTGGCTTGTATTAGACTTGCTTACAGTAACGGTACGGTATACTGGCTGGTATTAGACTTGCTTACAGTACCGGTATGGTATACTGGCTGGTATTAGACTTGCTTACAGTACCGGTATGGTATACTGGCTGGTATTAGACTTGCTTACAGTAACGGTACGGTATATTGGCTTGTATTAGACTTGCTTACAGTAACGGTACGGTATACTGGCTTGTATTAGACTTGCTTACAGTAACGGTACGTATACTAGCTGGTATTAGACTTGCCTACAATGACGGTACGATATACTGGCTTGTATTAGACTTGCTTATAGTAACGGTACGGTATACTGGCTTGTATAGACTTGCTTACAGTAACGGTACGATATACTGGCTGGTATTAGACTTGCCTACAATGACGGTACGGTATACTGGCTTGTATTAGACTTGCTTACAGTAACGGTACGGTATACTGGCTGGTATTAGACTTGCTTACAGTAACGGTACGGTATACTGGCTGGTATTAGACTTGCTTACAGTACCGGTATGGTATACTGGCTGGTATTAGACTTGCTTACAGTACCGGTATGGTATACTGGCTGGTATTAGACTTGCTTACAGTAACGGTACGGTATATTGGCTTGTATTAGACTTGCTTACAGTAACGGTACGGTATACTGGCTTGTATTAGACTTGCTTACAGTAACGGTACGGTATACTAGCTGGTATTAGACTTGCCTACAATGACGGTACGATATACTGGCTTGTATTAGACTTGCTTATAGTAACGGTACGGTATACTGGCTTGTATTAGACTTGCTTACAGTAACGGTACGATATACTGGCTGGTATTAGACTTGCCTACAATGACGGTACGGTATACTGGCTTGTATTAGACTTGCTTACAGTAACGGTACGGTATACTGGCTGGTATTAGACTTGCCTACAATGACGGTACGGTATACTGGCTTGTATTAGACTTGCTTACAGTAACGGTACGGTATACTGGCTGGTACTTGCCTTATCTATAGTGACAGCACAGTATACTGGTTGATATCTGCCTTGCCTAAGTGACGGTACGGTATATTGGCTGATATTTACCTTGCCTACAGTTACGGTACGGTATACTGGCTGGTATTAGACTTGCTTACAGTAACGGTACGGTATACTGGCTGGTACTTCCTTACCTATAGTGACATTACAGTATACTCGTTGATATCTGCCTTGCCTACAGTGACGGTACAGTATACTGGTTGATATCTGCCTTGCCTACAGTGACGGTACAGTATACTGGTTGATATCTGCCTTGCCTACAGTGACAATACAGTATACTGGTTGATATCTGCCTTGCCTACAGTGACGGTACAGTATACTGGTTGATATCTGCGTTGCCTACAGTGACGGTACAGTATACTGGTTGATATCTGCCTTGTCTACAGTGACGGTACAGTATACTGGTTGATATCTGCCTTGTCTACAGTGGACGGTACAGTATACTGGTGATATCTGCCTTGTCTACAGTGACGGTACAGTATACTGGTTGATATCTGCCTTGTCTACAGTGACGGTACAGTATACTGGTTGATATCTGCCTTGTCTACAGTGACGGTACAGTATACTGGTTGATATCTGCCTTGCCTACAGTGACGGTACAGTATACTGGTTGATATCTGCCTTGTCTACAGTGACGGTACAGTATACTGGTTGATATCTGCCTTGCCTACAGTGACGGTACAGATACTGGTTGATATCTGCCTTGTCTACAGTGACGGTACAGTATACTGGTTGATATCTGCCTTGCCTACAGTGACGGTACAGTATACTGGTTGATATCTGCCTTGCCTACAGTGACGGTACAGTATGCTGGTTGATATCTGTCTTACCTACAGTGACGGTACAGTATACTGGTTGATATCTGCCTTGCCTACAGTGACGGTACAGTATGCTGGTTGATATCTGTCTTACCTATAGTGACAATACAGTATACTGGTTGATATCTGCCTTGCCTACAGTGACGGTACAGTATATGGTTGATATCTGCCTTGCCTACAGTGACGGACAGTATACTGGTTGATATCTGCCTTGCCTACAGTGACGGTACAGTATACTGGTTGATATCTGCCTTGTCTACAGTGACGGTACAGTATACTGGTTGATATCTGCCTTGCCTACAGTGACGGTACAGTATACTGGTTGATATCTGCCTTACCTACAGTGACGGTACAGTATACTGGTTGATATCTGCCTTGCCTACAGTGACGGTACAGTATACTGGTTGATATCTGCCTTGTCTACAGTGACGGTACAGTATACTGGTTGATATCTGCCTTGCCTACAGTGACGGTACAGTATACTGGTTGATATCTGCCTTGTCTACAGTGACGGTACAGTTACTGGTTGATATCTGCCTTGCCTACAGTGACGGTACAGTATACTGGTTGATATCTGCCTTGCCTACAGTGACGGTACAGTATACTGGTTGATATCTGCCTTGCCTACAGTGACGGTACAGTATACTGGTTGATATCTGTCTTACCTACAGTGACGGTACAGTATACTGGTTGATATCTGCCTTGCCTACAGTGACGGTACAGTATGCTGGTTGATATCTGTCTTACCTATAGTGACAATACAGTATACTGGTTGATATCTGCCTTGCCTACAGTGACGGTACAGTATACTGGTTGATATCTGCCTTGCCTACAGTGACGGTACAGTATACTGGTTGATATCTGCCTTGCCTACAGTGACGGTACAGTATACTGGTTGATATCTGCCTTGTCTACAGTGACGGTACAGTATACTGGTTGATATCTGCCTTGCCTACAGTGACGGTACAGTATACTGGTTGATATCTGCCTTACCTACAGTGACGGTACAGTATACTGGTTGATATCTTCCTTGCCTACAGTGACGGTACAGTAAATTGGTTGATATCTGTCTTACCTATAGTGACGGTACAGTAAATTGGCTTGTTTTGCCATGCCTGCAGTAACAGTGCCGTATACTGATAGTTGCCTTCCCTACATTGACAACATGGTATACTGGTCTACAATAATGGTATTTTAGCTTGCAGTGACTGTATTACATGGCCAAATCAAAGTGGACCGACCTATCTGTCTTAACGATGGGTAGTTGACATTGATTCTATCGTACAGAAGCAAAGAACCCTTAAATGATTATCTAAATGGATCTAGGTGTCTTTAGAGGTGGTAAATATAACAGGCTCTTAAACAGATAGAATTTGAAGGTATTGAGGAATATTGCTTAAATTTGAGAAAATTCTATCGGAAAAAAGGTTTAAACTTTTCTGTTACAAATGCGTAGGAGTAATATGGCTTTACATTCACTTCAACTTGTTTTGAGGCAGTCGGGTCTATGGTGGTGGAAGAAACTGGAATGTCCTAAGGAAATCACCCACTTTTAAACAATTAAGATTATCACCAAATATAAAACACAATTTAGGTCAATATAACGATATTTATGGTGACAGATTATATATAAAAATACCTTACCTCAAAAGCCAGATTTGTCTGGGTGTAAAATACTAGTCTGTTGTAAACAAAGGCAGTAGAATGGAGTAATGAAATTGTACGATCAAGTCAAAATATAGTTTCACTTATATTGAGGTGGTCAGTCCATGGATGATAGGGGAAACCGGAGTGTCCCCACCGAAAAACGGCTTCGGCGATTGAACTGACAAACTTGCTCACACCAGGATCTGTTCCGAAGTGTTTTGTAAACTGCGCTTTAGACGACTAGAACACCGTCCTGCGTAAAGGGGGTTTATTAATAGACATGACTCACTGAGTACCGATGTTTCTTAATTAATATCAATGTGTCAAAAACAGGAATTTCCTTTTAAAAATTCAAATTATTTCACGATGTATTTTGGTTTTTCCAACCTCCATAAAGAACGAATTGTAAACAGACTATTTTTTCTCTATTTTGATTTTGAATACTAATAAATGTTGTAATAAAAATCACTATCAACAAACCGAGATTTGACATATAGAGGCTCCTTTCCAACTGTCTCAGGACTTATCGGTCACAGTTTCATAATTATCCCTGAACTAAGATTTTCCTTAACTTAAATTAAGCAATGTTTTTGGTAAATTCTTTTGGGACTAGGAATTTAAACATTTTAACAACACTAAGTACAGGTGTTATAAGCTTAAAGTGAACTTCAAATGATACCTTAAATTCCTGAGAAACTTAGCAATTAACAAAATTATTAAGATTTCAAATATGTCAGATTTAGGTTAAAGAAAATATTTATGAAATCCAGTACTGTACCTTTCAATGAATAATTTATAGTTATATACTTACACGTGACACGAAAATAAACTAATAAACTACAGTACAGGCCTGTCAAAAGTTTAACACTAAGCTAAATGAATTAATGCCGATTCGGCAATGCATCCGGGCCCCTCGTTAGCTTTTTCTGGACAGCAGGTGCTATCTATTTCTTGGTAGATTTTCGGCCACTGGCTATCCATATCTCGGCCACTCTTGAAGCCGACATTTTAATTCTTCTCGTAAGCTCAGTATTAAACTTTTGACAGATCTGTGCTGTATTTTATCATTTTTATTTATTTATCATGGTGTTAAAACAATAAATGATGTTACTTAATGATACATAAAACCGTTGAGTCATTGTAAAGTAAACTTTACACGATGATAATGATGATAACTTTAAATATAGCTACAGTACAGATCTGTCGAAAATTTAACACTGAGCTAACGAAAAGGAGAATTTTGGCTACAGAGTGGCCGATATGTCGTGTGCTGTTTTTGAATTTTTATTAAAATAATGCATTCAAAAACAAGTTGTCATTTGCTGTTTTTGAATGCATTTTTTTAATAAAAATTCAAAAACAGCACATGACAGATATATAGAAAGTGACCAAAAAGCTAGATAGCAGCTGCCAAGATAGAGCTTACGAGGGTTAAATGATAAATTGATTGTGATTGTTCTATGTCAATAAAAAATATACATTACAAAAAAAGTTAAATGGGGGACTTACGATAAGCTGTCGATTTGGCATTAATTCGTTAGCTTGTTGTTAAACATTCGACAGGTCGGTACTGTACATAAAGCTAATATGAGAGAAACCTTAGGACATGAGCGAAACGACATCACAATTGATCGACAAAGTAATGGATATTGTACTGCGCTCTATATAGCACAAAATACAATATAATAAAATTGATATATAACAAAAACAACCAGGTATTTTAGGTAATATTTATGAAAAAAGAAAACTTTAAACTGCGTAAACTCTTAATAAGTTTATAAAATAAATATGTATGTATATTTTTGATTATGTAAAATTTGTAGTGTCTCGTAGGTCATGTTTGGCCGGATGTAAATGTTTTAATTGATTTTGCGATGGATGTTTTATTATGAAAATTGACTTTATTATTTACATGTAACACTTAAATAAACTATATTATATTATTATTATTATTATTATTATATAACTTCTCTCAAGTTCTTTTCTAAAGTGACAAAAAAAATAAAATAAAAAACAATGTACTTATGAAATTGTTTACAATGATTAATTAAATCAAGAATGTTAAAATACAGTAAAATCATTGTAATGCCCCGCTATAACTTTATCACCTCGCGTATCACCGCACTATTTTGTAGTCCACATATTCGCACATAAACCTCCTTCAATGCTTTGCCAAACCCCTTCAAATAGTCGCCAAAATGTGACTGAAGACGTTGTGGTGATGAATTGAGATTTTTACTGTGTATCGGTGTGTCATTAGATATCATGAAAATACATATAAACATGATCACCATTGATTATGCTCTCTCTCCTCTCTCTCTCTCTCTCTCTTCTCTCTCTCTCTCTCTCTCTCTGTGTGTGTGTGTGTGTGTGTGTGTGACTATCCGCTGCAAGAATGTTGTGCATTGTTCAAAATGGCAAATTATCACACATGCTTGTAACAAAACAATTGATATATTAAATTAACTGATACTTTACAATGCACTTATCCCAATAACCTATTACAATCATATTACTGTAGTACAGCGCTGAATTAACACACATTTAATGCAATAAAAAATACAATGGACACAAACAAAAACATTATTACAATCAGAATATACTTAAAGGCCTGTCGAAAGTTTAACACAAACATTATTGCCGAACCGCTAGAACCGCTAGATCATCTCAGCCTGTCGTTTGGTATATCTCAGCTGTCGTTTGGTATATCTCAGCCTGTCGTTTGCTATATCTCAGCCTGTCGTTTGCTATATCTCAGCCTGTCGTTTGCTATATCTCAGCCTGTCGTTTGCTATATCTCAGCCTGTCGTTTGGTATATCTCAGCCTGTCGTTTGTTATATCTCAGCCTGTCGTTTGGTATATCTCAGCCTGTCGTTTGCTATATCTCAGCCTGTCGTTTGGTATATCTCAGCCTGTCGTTTGTTATATCTCGACCTGTCGTTTGCTATATCTCAGCCTGTCGTTTGTTATATCTCGACCTGTCGTTTGCTATATCTCAGCCTGTCGTTTGCTATATCTCAGCCTGTCGTTTGGTATATCTCAGCCTGTCGTTTGCTATATCTCAGCCTGTCGTTTGCTATATCTCAGCCTGTCGTTTGGTATATCTCAGCCTGTCGTTTGCTATATCTCAGCCTGTCGTTTGCTATATCTCAGCCTGTCGTTTGTTATATCTCAGCCTGTCGTTTGCTATATCTCAGCCTGTCGTTTGCTATATCTCAGCCTGTCGTTTGCTATATCTCAGCCTGTCGTTTGCTATATCTCAACCTGTCGTTTGCTATATCTCGACAGTTTGTCCGAGCATCTGCTATCTATCTCTTGACAACTTTTCGGTCACAAACTAACCAATTCTTGATCAAGCGACTCCATTTCGATAGCTCAGTGTTAAACTTTCGACTGGTCTGTACTATAATATGTTTTACAGTGGATTTAATTTTATTTGATCATTTGCGCGCAGTCTGCAGTCTGGAAACAGTCACCACACGCAGTCTGCAGTCTGGAACAATCATCATACACAACATGGAAATAGTCCTGACGCACACAGTTCATGTTTTCGCTTTCATTTTTAGCATCAATACAACACAACACATTGTTAATGGTAAATCACTGTCTCTTTTTCACTATAACCTTGATACCGTTGGTTGCCCTGGTTACAGCAGCCACATTACGTAGTACTTTATGATCGGGATCAACTCTTACGGTGTACCTGAAATTAAAATGACAAAGATCACCACTGAACCAAAATGTAAAGAGCAAAGTTAGTGAATTATGATTCCTAACAACTGGTATTGATTTGCACTCATGTTCAAAGGGCCATAACTCCAAGGAAAATGTACAGACCTACGCATCTCCCACCAATATTGATGCTGCACCAAGTTTCATAAAAGAGTGTGAAACCAAAATGAAATCACAAACAACAATTTACCATAAAACAAAATGGTATTTTTCTTGGAACCACGAAAATTGAACAATGCTAAAAAATAAATGATTTCACAGAATGTAATTGATAACGTAATGGTTGAGTTTAAGATACATACCGTCGTAAAAACTTAGCAATTACTACCTTCTCTTCATTCATGGCAAAGTTCTGACCAATGCAGTTCCTAAAAGTTAAAATAAATTATACATTGTATTAATATATTTTTATTCTTTAGCCTATTTACATACTAACACACACGTGTCAGTATGTGAAAGATGTGCCATGTGCTACTTTTGAATGTATTATTTCATAAAAATTCAAATGTAGCACATGGCAGATGTATAACCGAGATTACTGCACAAGAACAAGGAACAAAACAACACTAACACAAGTGACACGTGTATACGTAAATATGTACCAACGGGGAAAAGTTCCGGATTACATGAAATCCTTAAATGTTATTATGAGTCAAGCATGTAAACAGACTAGAAATCACTCTTGGTTTTATTCCGTTGGCAGCTAAATCTCAATTTGGAACAATTTCTCAGGCGGAACAAATACTCCGCGGAGAAACAATCACAATGGTACATGAGTCTTTAAACCATTACGCAGTCGTTAGAGTGGAAACTACAAGGGCAAAGAAAGCAAGTAAGACTACTACAAAGTTGAAAGAAGAGAGTTTTACTGGCGCGAGATAGTTTCGCTTATATCGAGACCATCAGTTCGGGAAAGGTTGAGGAACCCGAGTTACCGGAGAAAACCAACAACATTCGAGAATCAACTCATCGTATTTTCTCATTTTAGAACCCGTTCCCATTTGAATGGCGATCCGTTTACTTAAGTAGATTTGTTGCTTTTTTTTAAAAAAAAATTAAAATAATGAGGATAACTTTATTTGCATTATTTGCGTCAAGCTAAATATAGCTATAGTACAGACCTGTCGAAAGTTAAATACCCATCAGATAAATGAAAGCAATAGGGACATAAAACAAAATACTAGTTTAATCCCAAGGTTCAACATAAAAGCGGTACCTTGATCCTGCAGCGAATGGGCAATAACTATAAGGCTGAATCTTTGTAATGTTATCTTTGGAAAATCTCTGGGGGTCAAAGGTGTGTGGATCCTTCCAGACAGTGGGGTTAGTGTGTAGTAAGTTAATGCTGACTCCCACTGAGGTCCCTGGGGGATAAGTGATGCCATCTATCGTCATTTCTTTGGTTGTCAGTCGTCCTACTGCTGGTACCGGTGAATGACACCGCATTCCTTCCTTGATACACATTGTAAGATACTCCAGCTTTGGTAAATCTTCCCTAGAAAGCATACATAAATAAACACACAACATATAGATGTTTTTTTATTTATTTTGTTAAAAGTACAGTACAGGCCTGTCAAAAGTTTAACACTAAAAAGAGTTTAAAGCCAGGATGCCAGTTACCGATTTATGGATAGCTAAAAATTCAATCATCTTTTAATATTGGTTTATCTAGATGTGATTGGTTTATCTAAATGTGATGTAATAAGACCAAGATTGGTTTCTTGATAGCACTTTTGAACTTTATCTTCAGATTTTAAATAACTATATAAATTGTTTTGGGTGGATAAACAGATTTTAATATTTGTTTAAACTGCTTTTGTACCAAGCAACTCTAAAAAATGCTAACGATAAAATGACGAGAAAATGAATCCTGCAGAATATACTTGATATTGTTTGTAATAATTATGTTCTTTAAATACCAGTGTTGTTCACTTACCATTCAATGTTTTCTGATTCTTTGTTCTCAAACAAATTGTCTATTTCCGCCTGACATTTTTCTTGGTATTCTGGATGCTGTGCTAAACTGTACAATATCCAACTCATACCGCTGGTTGTTGTATCATGTCCTAAAAATAAAGCATCAAACTTCAGCTTGCACAGTAAAACTCCCATTTGTTCAGACACATTTTGACTTTATAAGGGTTTTGCATGCTGATAAATGAGGCCGAAAGAAAAACAGAAGGAATTGATTGTGGACTTAAAAATAAGGTAGCGATAAGCGATGTGGAAATGTTGTCGATAGGCATTACAACGAGGTTTTACTGTATAGGATTATATTGAAATAGACCTTATACCTTTATTGCTGCTTCTATTGTAACAACGATGTACCTTCATCACCGCGCGAACATCGGTAGGAAACAAAATCCCGTATAACACTCTAACAAACTAAATGTATATGTAAAAACACAGCAAGACACTTTTTAAAATTCCGCCCAATATTTTTTGCTGATTTGCTATTTAATAAGCGCCATATAACACAACTTGTCCATATCCTCTTGATTTTCATGTTTTTGATCAATGGCTATGTCAGAAATCTCAAAAATGTTACAATAAACATATGTTTCCTTACAAAACCAACAATTAGATAGCAATGAGATAGTAGAAAAATTTTGCAACTTTGAAACATGCCCACGCACAGACACCCGTTTCTAGCAATAATATCACATGTATAGTGTAGAGTATAGGCTATCCATTGGCTTCAATCAATGGAACGTGCTAAGGACATCATATACTCAGAAAACCGTCCGTATGATCTTATATATAGAGGCATCAGCGATTTGGTTAAAACACATAATGGCGATTTTAAAATGCATTATGTATGTTATCACATGAGCCCTTCATATAAATATTGTTAACGTCCCATATGAAAAATGAAATGTACAGCACAGACCTGTAACACCAAGCTAACGAATTAGCGCCGAATCGGCAACTCATTTTGACCCTTCTTATTTCGACACCCGTTATGTATCTCCTAGCATTTTTTCGTCACTAGCTATCCATATTTTGGCCACTAGGCTACCGAATTTCGACTGCTTTTCGTTAGCTTAGTGGTAAACTTTCGACATGTCTGTATTGTGTGTTGTATCTTCACCGTCATTGTTAAAATAGCAATACTGACCTTCAAACAAGAAAGTATCTACTTCGTTCCTGATCTCCAGATCCGACAGTCCTTCTCCGTTTTCATCTCTGGCAGTTAGTAGTATATCCAGAAAATCCAAATATTTTCCAGATTTCTGTTCCGTGTTCTTCTGCAAAAATTAACATGGAACGGTATGTTTGTGTTTGATAAAATATTAGGAAATGAAGAAGAAAAGGGTTATTGAATTGAATACGCTTGGCAAACAGTATAGCCTCCGAGAACAAAAACAACATCAAATCAAACAACAAAGATAAAAGCAGAACATAAAAGAACAAGAAAACAACACCAATGATATCAACATATGCTAGTATTGCACAGCAGACTTTAAACAACTATGAGACATTATTACATAATGATATTCATTTGCGTGGTTCATGTGTAATTTGTAGAGACAAACCAAAGAGATATACTGCATATTGCTTTATTTTCACGGTGTCAAATTTTCGCGGTTTGAACGTCGGATGACTAGTGTATTCGCGGTGTCATATTTTCGCGTCTTATCTGATTTAAGGAAAACGACTCTAGCAAGATTAATGGGCTGGTAATACCAGTGTCTATTCACGGTGGTTTAATTTTCGTGGGAATACACTTGACCGCGAATATAGCGAAAACAAAACCATAGCGAAAAATAAGCATTATACAGTATATAATAGATAAAACTAAGCCTTTATTAAACACACATTAGAACTACAATCCAAAGCTTTCATCCTACAGGTTATTATCACCAGACAACTGCAAGTTTCAGACAAAACAGAATACTGCTGTGTAAGTTTAATTCATAATCTTTACTTATGTAACATGGTTCTTTACGTAAAGAATTATGTTATGTGTGCAATTTGTCTAATTCATTCATTTTTTCATAACAAACAAAATTATTTTCATTTCTTGTGATTTATTTTAAACAAGAAATCAAATTTTAAACAACAATACAGCCGTAGCAACCAAAAATAAATTAGCATAGCTATAGCGCAGGCTCGGTATCGACCATAAAAACATGACGCCATTAAGAACCAATCCTTTCATGCAAAAATAAGACAAGAGTTGACCAATCAAAATGCTTGAAACAAAGATGTACAAAATTATTAAGTAGCAAGGTTCCTTACCAAAGCCTCTTTTCTCTTCTCAATCACCTCCTCGGCGACATCGTGGACATATTTACAGTGTTTCAGGAACAACCGACCTTTAGCTGTGTGATAATAAGTTATATCGGGCCATAACCACATTTTCCTGTAAAACAGATATAAGCTATCGTATATATGCCTATAATAGTTTACGTGATCGTACATAAATATATAGAAATATCAAACCTCAATATCAGGGGTATTCAAACAAAACATAAACATACCGGTCATCAAATATCAATCCCAAAAGCAAATTTTAAAAGAAAATGGAAATTGGCAAATTAAGTTGAAACATGTTAACTTCCGTCAGGGTAGTGAGGGTGGGTGTTTCGGAAGGGTAAGCAATTGTCAGGGTGTGAAATCAAAATTGAAGGGTAAGCAACTGCCGCTAGGTGTGCATTCAAAATTGAAACTATGGGACGACAGATATTATCAGGATAATTTGGATACATAATTTAAAACGAGTTTTTATCCGGGTTAACAATTGAACCGAAAACTACAACGGGATTTTGTGATTTAATACCATGCACAATGCCCGAGAATTTTATAGTCCGAACTCTTCTGCCTTTATGGTGTTAAGTTACTTTTTGTTATTGCTGCCATAGTACATAACCACCATTAAGGCTGATAGTTTTACCTGAAAAACTCGTAACAAGCCACAACTACGACTAAAATGGAAAACAAAAGGTAGCAACATATTGAGACTTTGTACCAACATCGGGTTAACGGCAAAATATGAAATTGAGTGGTATGGTTAAACTAACTGTGCCGGGCAA
Organism: Anadara kagoshimensis; assembly: GCA_021292105.1. NCBI lineage: Eukaryota > Metazoa > Mollusca > Bivalvia > Arcoida > Arcidae > Anadara > Anadara kagoshimensis. The sequence goes on along the minus strand of CM037870.1, from coordinate 58,560,035 downwards.
TCCGGCACACTTTTAGCCATAACAGGCATTTTATTTAAGAAATTTTTATTACAACTGATGTATTAAAAACAACACGTTACATAAATGCGGTCGTGTTAACTAACGTACACCGGATGTTTCTGTCATGTGCTAATTTTGAGTTTTTATTAAAATTATGCATTCAGAATTAGCACATGAAACTTCTACTGGCATCCGAACATTATACAGACCTGCCCCTATCCATAATGAGTTCAGTAATGTCACGTACTGCTGCTACATACGGATGTATGGACCTACAAAATTATAACAACGGAACTACAGCTATGAAACTAATATGTATTTTGCGTTCAAAAATATCAATAAAAACAAATACAATTTTTTAATCTAAAATCGTATACTCTGAAAATAACTCCCTGTGACACTATATATATAAATATGCAAATTACAATGTATCTTCTGAAAAATTTAACAACAGTACCAATGAAATAAAATAAACAAGAGGCTCATGGGCCTTAACGCTCACCTGTGACCTTTGAACCCATGAGCTTCATTCAAATATCAAAATGATAATTAGGCCAATATTCTAATATACATCCCTATACAAAAAGTTTATAGTTTTACTTGTTTGTATCTGTGATCTTGACATTTGAACCCATGCCCTTCATTCAGATATCAAAATGACCACTGTGCCAGTACCAACAATATTCTAATATACATGCCTATACCAAAAGTTAATAGTTTTCAAGATAATTAACCATTTAGGTATCCATTCGCATCTGTGACCTTGACCTTTGAACCCATGACCTTCATTCATATATCAAAATGATCGTTAGGATAATACCTAAAATATTCTAATATACATGCCTATACAAAAAGTCTATAGTTTTTGAGATAAATAATCATTTCAGTACTTGTTTACATCTGTGACCTTGACCTTTGAACTCATGACCTTTATTCATATATCAAAATGACCATTGGGCCATTACCTACAATATTCTAATATACATGCCTATACAAAAAGTCTATAGTTTATGAGATAAATAATCATTTCAGTACTTGTTTACATCTGTGACCTTGACCTTTGAACTCATGACCTTTATTTATATATCAAAATGACCATTGGGCCATTACCTACAATATTTTAATATAAATGTCTATACAAAAAGTTCATAGTTTTGCAGATAATTAACTATTTTGGTAAACTTGTACATCTGTGACCTTGACCTTTGAACCCATGACCTTAATCGATATATCAAAATGATCGTCATGTCAATACCTACAATTAACCAAAAATCCTACGTCATTATCACCAGAAATGTTTAAAAAATAGCATATTTTTTATCAAAGGTCAAAAACTGGGACATGATCTTGACCTTTGACCTTGACATCAATCGGAAGAAAATCGCAAGACAAGATCAACAGTAAAAACTCCATACAATTATCTTCAGCCATTATGAAGTTATAACAATAAATGTCTCATTTTAAAAAGTACATAATTTTACGCAAAAACGCGTAACCTATTATTCGTCCAATTTTAATGAAAAACACAATTTTAATGTATCTAGGTATCCTGAATCCAAAAATCTAATCAAAATTTGCCTGCACCTTTTGGTTTCAGAGAAGAAGATTTTTTGTCTTTTGGCTATTTATAGTAACGGCAGCCATTTTGTTGGGCGTGGTCAAACTCCGAACATAATTTTGAAAGCCTGTTACCCAGGCATAATAATCACCAAGTTCCATCAAATTTGGCTCAGTAGTTTTGGAGTAGAAGATTAAAATGTAAAGTTTACGCACGACGCACGACGCACGACGGACGACGGACGACGGGCGGTGATAGATAGCAATAGCTCATCTGGAAAGGCTCAGATGAGCTAAAAATCTACTTAGTCAAACAGCCAGATTTAGTCAAATCAAACTCTATGTTCAACGTTTAAGGCACTGAAAAAGTTTGTCAAAATTGACAACTAGTATTATAATCATATAAAACACACCGGTTAATGTCTAAATCAGAATCATAATAATCCCAAAAAAGCAAAGTAAAAACTTTGAAAACTGGCAAGTTAAGTTAAACAGGTGAGGCCAGATGCTTCGAAAGGGTAAGCCCCTCATGTCTAGCTAGCTATACCAGCCACCTGTGCAGTCAAAATTGAGAATGGAGGAACATGAAACTATGGATAGTCGAATATATCTAGGTTAAGTTTGGATACAGAAACATAACACATCAACAACAATGTGATGAAGGCCATAAACTTTTGGGGGTTCATAAGCCTTGGCTTGCAATATCCCTGTGTCAGCAATTTATTTGTTAGCAGCTTGTTTCGTTGTATAGTTTCCGTTGGGGCAACAAGCTCTACCATAGGGTATTAACTGTGAAACAAATACGCCACAAGCAAGAGAAATCGACTACATAGAAAAGGAAAGTTGACAATATAAAATTAAAGTCATCAAGTTTGCCATACAGCTTCCAATGTACATAGCATTTCGCGGGTGCCATAATGGGTGTATTTATAAGTCTAAATATGAAGCAGAACTTGAAGAATCAGTATCCGATTCGATTAACGTACGTACCCTTCTTTTTGACAATCCGTTTTGTATGAGAAAGCACACCTCAATATGATATCTAAGGAACAAGGACCCACTGTCTGGAACAGTTCAAATGATGTTCCGGATTCCGCATGTTTAGCAATGTTATTCTGAAACACAAAAATATAGCTTATGCACACAAATAAGAGTTAATTTCAAGGGGATGTAATTATCAATATGTCCCCAAAATTATGAAAACCATTTGGGCTCAAAATTGACATAATAATGGACAAAATGAACCCGGAACCAAAAGACTGAACGATACCCATTCCTAATAATTCCTATGAAGGTTCGAAAATATCTGTCCATTCACCTCCAAGAAAAGTTTTAGGCAGGAGATGAAGCGGGAAAAGAAGAAACATAACAAAACCAATATGGCCGCCACTTCCTTAAGGGACATGTTTTAAATGTGTCTGAAGGGCAACGATAAGGTATTTATTTTTTTCTGAATTACCCTCAAACTAAAATTGTAAGTTTTTCGAATGGAACATTTTCAGGGTATTTAAAAGCAGTCTGACGTTAAAGCAATCAGTGCAAATGCAGTAAGATCATGGTCAAAGAGAAAAAAATACAAACCAGCATTATATCTGTACACTCATTGTAAACTTGGATATACGGTTTAAGAATTTCGAAATGGAAAGCCGGGGTAAGCAGCCGACGTGACCTTGCCCATCGTTTACCGCTGGAGACAAGAAGTCCTTCACCCAACCATGGCATTAAAAACCGATAGCTTCCACCAAAACCAGTAACCTTCGGTTCTGAAATATAAAACGTTTGTAATATTTACGATAGAAAAATGAAAAACATCAAAACGAACACCAATACCAGTATGTGCAAGTCTTATATTTTGTTTTGTTTCTTACTTTGTTCTTTTCTTGAAGAGTGTTCTCGGTTGGTATGGTCATTGTCAAGTAATTCAACAGCAGATGTTATCCCGGAGGTTGTAAGGAGTGCCCCATGACTCAATTTTTCAAGTTTTTATGTGGTACTTTGTATATATTTTATTTCAAAAAAAAAATCAAAATTATCGGATTATAAGCGAGATATTCAAATCGTTGTATCCGAATGCATTGTTACTGGTTTATACTTTCTGATCACTAGACCTATGCCACAGACTCATCTACCCCATTTAGTCCAGAGTGTGATGACAGAACGATTAAGTCATCGGGTTTCAAACCTAAAAAGCAAAGTCTGACAGCTGAGTTTTTGATCCTGGTTAGTAATATGCGATGTTTATATGTGATCTTGCAGGTAAGTGCATTATGCACTAGTTCAATATCGATCAGAAACATTTGTAAAAATTGATACACCGCATGAATTTGAGAATAGCTGAAACTTGGTTTATCCTACATAAATGATAAAACTACATTTAAACAACCAACCCACCAATCCCTTTACCTATATGAAACTACGGTAGCTCAACTGCTGGAGTGTTCGATCCGTATGTGGGACGCAAGCTGGTCTGAACCAGGCTTGTAAACAGACAATGATTGTCTTTTTATGAAATTCTAAGTAAAATCGATGCTCCGTGCCATGGTTAACGTTGCACGCTAAAAGGATTTCGTTCCAAAATTCTAACAAGATCAAGACTAAGTTTATGATAACGATTGTATATACTACTTTTCGACAATTTTTCACACATTTAGCAAGAATAAGTGGACATACCTGATGATTTGAATAATATTTTAACCGTATCTGGATGGAGAAGGATCAGCACTGGTCGGAAAAAACCAATCCAGATCCTGTAGTACCGACTGAATTGTATACCCAATTCCTTAAAAAATTCAGATCTCTCGTGGCTAGGCTTAAAAATAAACTGAAAATTTAATAGAAAATTAAAAGTTAAAAATTATATCAAATTCTATAAAGTCTCTGAATTGCACCAATCCAGACCCCACCCCATCCACGGGGGTCAGATTCAGTATAAAAGTTGAAATATACCAATGGTACATACATGTACAATAAATTTTAAAATGAATCTGGCCCCTGTGCCCCCAGTCCCTTTTGTTTGATATTATACTATCCAAATTGAAGTCAGAATATCGGTCTGGGTTATTTCCATTCGCATTTGAGAGGGGGTTTTAAAATAGTTTTCACGAATTTTAAACTCCAATGGCAACTTTAAGGAAAGAAAGAAAATGTAGAATTCGTATGTTAAACTTTTGTACATGTAGGGGCTTTTATTTCTATTATCCAATAAAGTTTTAAGTTTGAATGGCAAAGCCTAAAATGACAGAATTGATGTACGTTTCTATGAAAAACTAATTTCAAAAACATTGCATAACATTTAATAGGCGCTATGTGCATAAAGCAAGTACCTTACACAGTACCTGACAAATGACACCAAAGTATCAAATATTATTACAAGTAAAATATTACTAGCATTTAAAAAAATTAAATACCGAGGAGTTATCTTCAGACATTGTATCGACGTAATTATCTCCCTTTTTTATTGCATGAATATATATCACAAGATTAGAGTTATTTCATCAGATTTGAAATAAGCTTGACTTACCAAATGAGAGTTACCGTAAAACCAGTGGAATTCTTTTGGACCAGGTGCTTTGTTGAACAACTGTCTAACGTTGTAGTAATTCAGCAAGAAGGCGATGACCTTGTAGAGAACCCAGCATAACACTGGTACAAATATGCTAAAATACACCGTTCTCGACTCCATCTTGGGACGATCAGTAATACCTATTTCAGTCGGTGATTATCCTTTTTAATACTGTGTCATTTCACTTCCGTCCCATGGCCTATCTATATATCAAGTTGAATAAATAGAATATTTATCACCAAATGTATATATATATATATATATTATATATATAAACAACATTCTAGTTATTCACCTGTATACAGTACTTAATTCATCAAGGGGCAAGGTCTTGTCTTTATCTAAATAAAACACAAAATTAACATTGAAATAAAAGCTAGGTTCTAAAATCCTTATTAGACAAGAACCATAATTTAAAATGCCATATACCATCTTCGGTTTTATTGGAAATGTTCATTTAGTCGGTGCTATTAAATTTTCTGTACACACAATTATTCCATACAGACAAACTTGTCATGCAAGAGGAAACAATCAAGACATGAACGCTGAATTCACATTGTAAACTTGTTGTTGTTGAATGTTGCTAAACGTCGCATCAGTAATTTTTCAGCTGTTTGCGACGAGAATTATTTTATTAATCTCTATGGATTAATCTATAAGCAAATTGGTGTATGCATATGGAGTGCGAGTATGTTTATGGTCGGGTACTCATGGCGACTTTAAGGTGCTATCTCACAGAGTCGGTACGCCGCAGACAAGAGTACCACTTCCCCAGTCACATTATACTGACATCGGGTGAACCAGTAAAGGCCAACGGCAAGGAAAATTCACTTCCCCACATGTTGTCTGGGATCAATAATTATGTACAACCAAACAAACATTTAGATGATTGAATAAGAGAAAGTGCCTAAAAATCTACCCACTCCACATTGTGCGTGTATAAACGTTCAATGAAAATAAAACTTTGACAATTTTCAACTCATTGTAAGCCTTAATCATACTCGTAATTCAATTCACTTGATAATCAAATATTTATATAAAGTTCTATGTCCGTTTACGGGTAAAGATGGCCTTTGTTATTATTATAACAGTGTTTTGTGTTCCTGTTGTTGTTGCTGTTGCTTTCGTCGTTGTTGTCATTGATGTTGCTGTAGCCCTCTTCATCGTTGTTGTCACTATTCTTGCTGTTGTCGTTTTCGTTGATACTGCTGTCGTCATCGATCGTTGTTGATGTTGCTGTTGGTTATTCCCGTTGTTGTCGCTCGCTGTCCTTAATACTGCTGTCGTCATCGATCGTTGTTGATGTTGCTGTTGGTTATTCCCGTTGTTTTCGCTCGCTGTCCTTGATATTGTTGTAGTCTTTGATGTTGTTGCACATAGTCGTCTTCATCGTTGTTTTTGTTGTTGTTGTTTTTGTTCTTCTTCTTGTTGTTGTTGTTGTTGTTTAGTCTTGCTGTTGTCGCTGTCGTCGACGTTGTTATTTTTGTTGTTGTCGCTGATGCTGCTGATGATGATGAGGAGGAGGAGGAGGGAGGGGGGGACTCCAGACAATGAACTGTTCAGTGGGCAATATAACATATACATTTATTAAACGTTAAACTATCCGTAAAATAAGCAAACCGGATGGAACATTGTGTAAGTTTTTCTCTTCTTTAGAGAATGAAATGTTCCATGGTCCGCGTAACACTTAACAATTTTAGTTCATCGATCAATCTTAACGCTATCAAAGGGAGAGAACTGATCTAGTCTAAAAACCTAGCAATCACAGAGTTATCTCTCTTTACATTTCTCGCATGTAACATACGATAAAATGTCGTCGGGTTGTCGCTTGCTGAGTGGTCTAAAGCACACACTTCTGGATCACAGTGGCTCTCACCGCCTAGGTTCAAATCCCACTCGGGTGCCGAAGATCAGTGTTTTTCTCGGGACACTTCAGTTTCATCTAACATCAATGAACTGAGTGTATAGATATAAGTGAAAGAATCTTGACTGGAGCATACAACTCCATTACTCCACTCCTTCAACCTAAAGGAGCTCAATTTGAATAAATAATTTAGATTTTAGAAATTGTCATCATTTAAGAAGCACTTTTGAAAACAATCACAAGAAATATACAATGCCCGAACTAATCACTGGAAAGGTCATCCCAAATGGTGGCGGATAGGCCGAACTGTCTGCCGTGAAAAAAGTAAGTTACTTTTTGATATTCATACTATCGTACGGAAGATTGTTCGGCCTACAATGTGGAGTATATATGCCTGTGTAAATTCGTGTCGGATCAGATTGTTTTCTTAGACTTCCGTGGTCCAATTATGTGCAATGACATTGAACCTGTTCAAAGCAAGGTCATATCTTGAAGTCAATGTCACAGAGAATCATGCGTGTCAGGAAATTCATAAAAAAAATCCCCATCGTACAATATGCCACGAAACGATACAGACCTGCCGAAAGTTTTACACTAAGCTAACGAATTCGTGCTGAATCGGCGGCTCATCTCGGCCCCTAGATAGCCTTTTAGCAGCTTATTAATTCGGAAGATGTTATCTATCCCTCAGCAACTTAACAGTTACTAACAATCCATATCCTGCCGATCTATCGTTAGCCCAGTGTTAAACTTTGGACAGGTTTGTACTTAAGGGCTGGGCATTAGTCCCTCTTGGACTGGGAAGTACTATTTTTGTCTCAATCAGGTATTCAAATTACTTAGACAAAAACTTTCAAATAAAAAAATGAACCTCCAATTAGTTATGCCCAAAGTGTTCTTCCGCAAAATGGTAGCAGTAACCTCCTCCCCCCCCCCCCCCCCCCCGTCATTTCCCTGTCCCACTTTTCTTGGTCCGCTACTGAACAGTATTGTCATGTGCTGATTGTGGATTTTTTATCAGCACATGACAGTATACACAGTTATTGCATTAGTTCCTGTGGACAATAATTACTAATTAAAAAATTAGCCTCCAATTAGTGCTGTCCAACTATTAAAAATAGTAAAATCTTAATACATGTAACAGCTGTTCGACGAACCGTATTTCTTGGAGATTAAAGGAAGGATAAAAGTCCTTCTCGGACGGTTTTTGTTTTGTCTGGGATATTCACCATTAACGCATTAAAATTCTGTAGACAAAACAATTGAACGAAAAATGAACCTTGCAACAAGTAAAATCTTAGAAAATGTTCTTCCTGTCATATTATATATTTTTGAATTTTTTAATGAAATATTCAAAAATTTATAATATGGCATTCCTCATTAGTAGCAATGCCACCCCACCCCATTCGCTGAACATTATGCACCATTAGTGTATTAGATTCTGTAGAAAAACTTTTAAATTAAAAATATGAACCTCCGATAAGTACGATAAGTTCTGTCCAACAAGTAAAATCTTAATACCAGCTGTCGTCTATATGTACAGATCTTCCTCAATTTTGTAAAAACTTTTCTTCATTATGTTATAACCATGGTTATATAGCTGTTTAGATGTGAGTTCTTTCCTTTGATGTTACACCAGATGTATGAAAGTTGGAAGCTTTTAGGATCATAAAAAGATGGATTACACAGCATTGTTTATTATTGTTTGTGAGTTTTTTCTTTCATAATAGCAGCCTTCCTAACATGATAACAGAATGTCAAAGTTAACAATTAACATCACTTTATTACACGTACTTTGAGATGCTGGTATGCTGAGATGATGTATGAGACGACGAACTATGCTGCTAAATGGCCTCATATATAGATCGCTTTTCCATAACTACATCAGGAAGCTAAATGTTTATGCTAGATGGTTTAATGTTATAACTAACTACAATATTGGGGATTCAGGTGAAACATGGGAGGGATGTATTGATACTTTGTTGGATTGGGACGGGACAGGGTGGATATATATTGCCGATTCGGATGGAACATGGGGAGGTAGTGGGTTGATGACTATTTGATACATTGTTGAATATAATTGGCGGGACATGATCGACATTACCTCCAGTGCACGTTCAAAATCAGAGTTTAAAAAATCAGTGAGAACCCAGTAAGAACCCAATGTGTGTTCTCATTTGGCTCTTTATGACATTGATTTGTATTGTTTCGTGTTCTTCGTTGTCCGAGATGTTTGTGTTCAAACAATTTTCTTTCTCCTATTCGGTTAGCTTACGAACGTAAAACATTATCACATGAAGCATTGAACAGTATTCTAACAAAAATTAAGAAACGTTTTATTTAAAAGAACATACTCCGACCCAGCTGAATATATACATCTCTCTCTCTCTCTCTCTCTCTCTCTCTCTCTCTCTCTCATGAATATGTAAACATCTTTCGAAATGCAAACTTGGACATCAAATAATCGCATCAGTTATACATATGTACTATATTAGCATTGCATTCTAAACAAAAATACCCATACTGCGTTTGGAAACAACTTTGTTCATTTGTATATATATTCCGATGTCCAAATTAAATAAACAAATTAGACGTGAAAATAGTTGAAACCATGTTATCATTTCTTATCACAATGATAGCCTAGTTAGAAATGTTTTGATTTGATTTTCAGTACAATATTGATAGGCTGGACTTTGATGGGCGAATTAAAACCAGGACATGTAGTACCAGTTGGGTGTAAGAAATATGACTGCAGGTGTAGATAACATGAAATAGAAAATTACAAAACGTCAATAAATCAAAGAAAGCTAGAGTCAAATACACCAGGAACGTACAGAAAACAGATAGTTTGTTTAAAGCATATACGACATAGGGGAAAATACAGACTCATGATCATGTTGAAGTTAATTTTGGCCCTGAAAAACACACGCGCGCACACACACACAAACATCGTCATCCATACTTACAAAAGTTTAGTAATGTATGTGTACATTTTTAATTTATAATGTCAATGTTATATGGGTTTCTCAATAAACTTAGTAACCATGGGGAAGGTTGTATATATGCAAAGTTAGTTCACAGTCACATGGCGCATATATAAATATCCCCAATGAAGTAAAAGACCCCCACCAGAAATGGGTAGGGACTGCTTTAGATGAGTGTTTTACCGAGCTCTCTGTGTTTAGACGTCTTTCGGATGAGAGTAGTGAACGACTTGTAACACTTGTAATAGCGGTTGATGTCTCGATACACACAAAATACGGTACATATTCGATATCTCGATTACCATAGTTAACTCGGTTATAATGTCGTCCAAACTGGTTTTCTATATTCATCTATAACTAATGGTTTCTCGATATAAGCGAAACACTTTATGTAATCTGAATAGCGAAAATTAAAATCCATGTCAATCCAGTTGCATCCTGACAGCCCATATTTTCCATCATGCCGAGGTATCAGACATCGCTATGGGTTTTTTATAAATCTGTAGCTGGTGATATCTCGATATAAATAAACTTTTGTGTAATCTGAATTCTATCTTCACTAAATTGATTCCATTCAGTCAATATTTCCCAAAATGCTTAGTTATCGGACATTACTAGCAGTTACATGTTGGTGATAGCTCAAAATAAGCAAAACTTTTTTGCGATCTGAACGGAAAAGTCGGACTCCACATTAACCCAATCCCGCTCACCAAGTTCATATTTTCTTTCATGCCTAGTTATCAGACGTTACTTATCTTCTTTCTTTTTACAGGAACGTTAATGTAACTGAAACTAAAAACATCAAAGGAACCTACAGACTTCCGACAAATCAAACAGTTCACGTGTTCACGATATAAACTATATTTTCACCTGAAGTTTTGACGTTTTTTATTAAGTAAATCGAGGTTATTTATCGAGGTTAAGACACAAGAGATGTTTAGAAAGCAAAAATTCCTCAGAATTCCTGAAGTACAAATTTGTTATAAATCTTCCAAACAACAGCTCAATTCGGATATTTTCTCCTTGTTAAATTTTTTTACACACTCTTACATATGCCGACTACGAAAGTCTATTAGGCCCATGTAGCCGACAACAACAATATATTATATATTTTTTTCGAACTTATATTGAAATAAAATGTTTTGAAAAAAATATTTACAGTTTTATCAGTAGCTGTAATTAATTGAATGGTATCACATTCTAATTAGCTAAATATATATATTCTGTAGGAGGGTTTTTAATTTTTTAACCAGTAGTATATTGTGCTTCTCTTTTTGTCGATGCCTACAAGAAGGATACAGAAATGTATTTCCACGAATGTGCACGGATTTGCACATGGTTTTAATTAAATAATTCTTTTATTTCAATAATGATTCTACTTAACTATAAATAAGTTAAGTACTGACCTAACCAATTTATATCTTTAAATGATAAACCTTTACCAAGTTCAAGTTTCAAGTTTATACACCAATTGGGTCTCTTCTCATTCTAAGTAACATCGAGAACAGCTTTGTCATTTCCGGTGTACGTTTGTACACGAGGTACAGCGGAAAAGGATTGTGCTGGTGGGTTTTTTTTTTTTTTTTTTTTTTTTTTTTTTTTTTTTAGAATTTCAGTGAATGATTAATCTCCAATTTGGATAAAATGTTAACGAAGTAAGCAACTTGAACTGAACTTTCAAATAAGTTTTCTATATCTAAATTTCAATTAAAAATTCTAATTTAGAATGTTATAGATGTTTCCAAAATCACGTTAAACATAGAAAGAAGCTCGAGGTGATTCTCAATTGTTCATATCGATGATTTATCGGCAATTTCATGGCCTGTCCAAAGGCTTCTTGCCATTAATTTCCTATTCTTTTTGTATGTTTTGTTTAGACGTTCTTAATGGCTCTTTACATTGCCTCGGTTATAACATTAAGGTTAACCTTTTCCATTTTCACTTTTTTCATTGCAGAATGGAGGTCTCGGTGATGGAGTTGTATAAAGTGCGTGCTTATGGATCTCAGGACCTCTAACCTTCTAGGTTTGAATCCTACTAGTGGCAGATCCAAGGGTGCAAAAGTGCCAAAGGTTGGTGTTTTCTTCGTGTACCCCGGTTTCCTCCATCATCCCAGAACTGACCACTTCGATATAACTAAAAGAATCTTGACTGGGACGTAAAAACCATTACTCCACTTTCACGATGATTTACGCAATATCTTTTTTTTTCAAGCAGGTGCTATACGTCTTTTTATTGATGAGCTAATGGCATATTGAGATCATATAACATCGAAAAGCTCAGTTAGGAATACTTATGGCGCCACTCAACCGTTGAAGGGACCCGATAAATAATAAAAAGACGCCACCCATATTGTAGCTTGTAAGGGCTGGAAATTTTTACCATCAAAAACTAGATTTTTACTCCTAGATGTTAGTAACTCCTGCCTTGTGTTGAAAAGTTTCAGATAAAATCAATCATTATTAGGGGCAATATCACAGTTTTATCAGCATTTTTCCAAATTATCTTGCATAAAATCTAGCTATTAGTGCAGTGATTAACAACATCTCGTACTTTAATACATGCCGACTCCTGGCTGGGCGGAGGAATGAATAGTGTTATATAATGAGTAGTGGAACCATACACAAATATTCAGTTTCCTTAACGTTAGACAGGCTTATAAATCATAAAATATGACATTTATGAGTTTTATGAGTGTTAAATGAAAAGCATGGCCATTAAGATACGATATTTCATACTTTAAAATAGTTTACATGTGTATACAGAACAAAAACTTACAGCGGTATATAAACAACCCGTATCTTCATTATTTCAAAGATAAAGCTCAGCTGGTAACGGAATGCCGTAAGCTCGATCCATGTGTTTGACTCAACAATAACTCACAAACCCTCATCCTCGTTATTTCAAAGGGAGCTCAGTTGGTAGTGTTCGCTTTGCTAAAGGTATATAATAAAAACTTACCAACCCTTATCTTCATTTCGAAGGGGGCTCAGCAGATAGATTGTTCTCTTCGCTTATGACTATCATAGGTTCGATCCCTGGATTTTACTCATATTCTGTACAAACGCACCAACTCTTATTCTCACTATTTCAATTGGAGCCCAGCTGTTAGAGTGTTCTCTGCGCTAATGGAATATCATGAGTTCGATCCCTGAGTTTGACACATTAACATGTACATTAAACTAGAAAAACTACAAGCTCACAAAAAATACACCCCGCCCCTCCACATAAAAAATCCATCGGATCAAATTTTTAGATAGGAGGTGCGCATCTACATTATATCACAAAGATTGTGTGAAAGTTTCATGAAAATCCATTGAAGGGTTTAGAGTTGCGGATAAGAGATAGGTACCCTAAGGTGTAACGGAAGGACGGGCGGACACCCCTATCACTATATACCCCCCCCCCCACTTTTTAAGCGGGGGGGGGGGTATAATAAAGGTATGTGACAGCTCCATTAGAACGTCGAGTGTATACATGAACAATCTCCATTTCCATTATTTCAAAGCTTGCTAACCTGGTATAGTGTATGCTGCGTCAAAGGAATGTCGTGTGGTCGACCTCGAAGTTTGACTCACTTGTATAAAACTGAGAGCGCAAAGAGAGCTCATGCGATAGAGTGTTCGCTCCTTTTACGGTTCTCCTGGGTTCCGACCTGGAGTTTGGTTTGTCAACATATATATAGGAAAAAATTAAAACTTAGAATGAAATAAAAACAGTTTCTATGTTTTCTAGATTATTAGGCAAATGGAATCTCGGTTGGCATAATGTTCGCTTGGTTAATGGTATGTCCTGACTTCAGTCTGTTTGACTTGAAAACGTACATGTTTTTAGTAAAATATTTCTTTCTTCTTTTCCATATTACTGTCATACCTAACTATGTTAGTGTTGTCTAAATTTAAAGCATGCGGTGCTTGTAAATACAAATTAAGATCCCTGTAAATGAAAACATAAATTAGAAAACATGAAAAATTACTCTCGACAAAAAGCGCCAGTTATAATGACAAAATGGAACCCAGTGGGTTTACATCATACGAATTAATTACTTTATTATATCCAGGAATTATGTTACATTTACAAAATTCCAAGTCTTTCTTTTTTCCATAACAAAAAGAAAATTTCATTTCATTTCTTATAATTCAATTTACATAATTTTTAAACAACAAATCAACATTTCAAATAGTACAGTCGCAGCAAGTAGAAATAATAGGATCGCTTTGGCGTAGGAATCGTCATTGTGCGTCGTCCGTGTGATAACCGTGATGAGGTCATTGAGAACCAATCCTTTCATGCAAAAATAACAGATATGATCTAACCAATCAAAATGTTTGAAACAAAGGAGAATTGATTCATGAAACCACAAAAAGATACCACAAATTACATCTTCAGGTTACAGACAGTTTAGTTTCGCTGTAGACGATGTTAATTAACTATATATAATTTATATGCTAATTCCTCTGTCATGATATGTCTATCTATTTTAATTAAATTTTTCATAACATATTAATTAATTGTTGTATCTTTTTTGACAGTATTTACACACTTAGTACATTTTATATCCTAAAGCCGGATAAAATTCATTTTCTAAGAACGCATATGTATCAAAATGGACAGTCTACACAATAAACGACAGGTCACACGTTTAAAAAGCTGTCAATCTGATAAAAGAGTAGAGGGGAGCAATCATGGTGTTTAACGTCCCAGCCATGGTTTTGTTTTTACTTATATCAGTCAATTCTGGGTTGATGGAGGAGACCGTACAAAACCGCCTGCTTTTCTCAAGCGAACTGACAAACTTTCCCACACTAGGATCTGCTCGAGTGGGACTGGAACTTATGCGGCGAAATGCAATGTGATCATAAGCAAGCGCTTTGTATCACTCGACCATTTGGGTACAATTCAAAATTATCTGACCAATATATAAGAAATAATAAATAAGAATTGTTGAATGGGGTTGACATGATATTTATCTACGACATGTGCTAGTATTATCTTATAGTGTTCAACTTCAGCCCCGTAGATGAACGTGATTTAGTTGTTGACATATTAAACTCTATACATGTATATAAATATAACGCGTGACAATAAGTATGAATTGTTTGATTTGCATTGCAAAACAGAAGGATAAAAAGCTGCAGCTAAATGTAATATAACTAGTCATTTAAAGTCCATAAAATATTTTAAAGAATAAAAACCCAAATAAAGTTTATATTATAAACGAAGCTACTCTCATGGCTCCATAAAGCTTGGAAGAATTATGACTTCATTTGAACATTTTGCACCTATGTCTTAAAATGTAAACATTATCGTTTATATTAAGTAATGATGTGCATATATATGAGAACAGGCAAAATATATAAAGTTTATGTTGGTTTTATATGTCTATTGTTGCTGACAAAAGTTTGGTTCGATATACAATTTCCTAGTTTCTGAGATGAAAAATAGACATATGTAGGAAAAAACTCAAATTGTCTTTTTCTTAATATTGAAGCATCTACAACAAACCACAAACTTGACTAGTTACTTCTTTGTAAATTCAGTTGAAGTGGTAAAAGTTCTTGTACTGCAATGTTCGAGTTTTGACCAAACCATTTGACAAAATTATGAGATATAGAATTATTCAACCATCCACATAAAATATAGAATTAAAAAAAATAAACTATAGACTTCCATAGTAATAATAATAAATAAATAAATAAATAAATAATAAATAAATAAATAAATAATCAGAAACAGAAACAGAACACGCCTCAAAATTCTGGTAACAGACAGTTTTTTACAATATGCCCGTTTTCGCAGATAAATGTGGAATGAAAGATCACACACGCATTGTGCTATTAAATGATGTATTACGTATAAATGTTATAATCAGCCAAATAACCGTCAGTTAATGTTAGTATTTTCTCAACATTAACCAGATGCCGAAGTTTTACTTCTTTTTTCTGTAAAAATGAGCTTTAGAAAATACACATGGTATATAATGATGATGATTTACGGTTATACAACCCTCTGTAGATTGTTTAAAGACTAAAATGATGTTGAAAATATAATCTCTCATGTGGAGACTGTGTGCTTCTCTGTCTCTTCTCTCATCTCTCTCTCTCTCTCTCTCTATCCTGTAAAATGTTGAAATTATAATCTCTCATGTGGAGACTACATGCTCTCTCTCTCTCTCTCTCTCACACACACACAACACACATACACACACACACACACACACACACACACACACATCACTTGGATTACAAAACATGTAAAACTAAAAGTACAACTTAATAACAGTCTTGATGTTAATTATTGAGTTATGCTGAATTATGCGCTCATAAATTGTGCATTGCCGACCGCAAATATTGCACTTTTAATACGTCATTTAATTATAGTTTTCATTTAACAATGATTCTTTTGACAAAGACAACTTGATACAACGGTACCAGGGAATGATATTAAGTACAATACAGTTAAAGTGTCCTATAAGTCAGAATACTAGATCTGGGTACGGTTGTTCAAACTTCAGGTAGCTTAGCCAAATGGTTAGTGAAAACTAAAAAAAATATTAAAATAAATTAAAATAACGGTATATAAAGTTCTGTTTTTACTGCTTCTATTTAATAATAAAAAAAATGAGTGCATTAAATTTTGAAGAAAAATTTCAGAAAATTTGCCGAAAACAGAAAATTTAATTAATCTAGCATAGCTTTAATACACAACCAGGCCATGTGAGTTAATACATCGTGTTATTTTCTTAAACAATGATGTACTAGTAATCCAATAGTCAGGTGTATTGATTAATTAAGGTATGGTAATAAATTCAAAAATATTATTATTATTATTATTATTATCATCATTATTGTTATTATCAGAAGTAGTAGTAGCCGTAATAGTACATGTAACTGTAGTAATACTTAGTATCTCAGTATATTTTTAAATCCCCAAAAAAACTGCCTTTAAATTTAATATAACAAAGAACAAATAACGCAATTTAAAAACGTTCGACTCTGGACGTACACCGGATATAACGACTACGTACTATGCAGAAGTGATGTTCAAGTACTTTTGTAAAAATTTATAATAATACCACTTATATTATTACTATTATTAGAATCTTAAAACAATTAAAATACTTCTTATTCTCCCAATCAGTCAATTAATATTTTTGTTTCAATCCACGTTGTGCTAGAATTGCCTTTCATAAAGTCTTACGCTGGTAATAGTGTATATTCTGTATATACGAGTTAAGTTAATCACCAGCGCGCGTGCGTGTCTGTAATGATCCTTGTTATAAAAGGATGCCCCTTATTTATAGGAACATTTGCAATTCCGGAGCACCTGATATGTTTTATAACATCTTTATTTTAACGACTCGTGTTCTGTTAGTTCCTGTGATTCTTTTTGATGGCCAGATAGGCACATTTTTACCAGGAGATTGTCTGTTATAGTAGAATACACAGCAACAGAATAACAAACAAACCTAAATGAGAAATTAATCGGTTGTTCCCCGTCTCCACAATCCATTGATCTGGTAAAAAGGAAACGTTTCCGTTTCAGTTATTGTTAAGAACTGAAGCATTTGTACATGATCGATATATTCTCTTTGTATATCTAACAACCACTTCGACTTGTCAAGAGCGGAGTTACAGTACAGACCTGTCGAAAGTTTAACACTAAGCTCACGAATAAGTGCCGAATCGGCTGCTCATCTCGATCCCGCGTAAGTGATATCTTTTCGGCAGTCATTGACTATCTCCTGACAGCTTTTCGGCCATAAGGTATGTATATCTCTACCACTTAGCAGCGGAGTTTTGACTCAATTCCGTAATCTCAGTGTTAAACTTTTGACGGGTATGTACTGTAAATCATTCGTATGACTTTCGATGTATTATTGTTAGCGCCATACTCTTAAACCGACAAAGATAATCGCTTTACACTCAGAATGATGCAAACTTTAACCAATCAATCACGCTGTTATATATCATTTCCAGTAAGTACTCTATGAATTTTAGCCAATCAATCACCTTGTTATATATCACTTCTACACTATAGAACCGCTTGAAAGAAACCTCGTAAATTGCCTGGTTGACTTCAAAGCAGTTGAAAATATTTGGTAAAAATTGTTTTAGGTGGTTTTTTAAAAATAAAATACGATGGATGTAGCAATGTGTACCTCTGTAATATTTAGTATTGTACTACCCGGAAGTTACCGGCGCGGGAATTTTAAAATTTCAAAAGGGGAGATAACTTAATTTTTAAAAAGGGCTATATAGATTAGTGTTGGATATGTTGGATATTAGTCAAAATCTTGCATATACTTGATTGAAGACTTGACCATAACTGGCACCGGAAGTGAACACCTCGGTGACCCATGTATTGTAATGTTGAATGTTTGTCTGCGAAGTTCCTCTTTACTTGGCTTCATTTATACTTGTACATGTTATATTTGATGTTGATAAAAACACAATGCATGCTAATATAAATATTCGGTAAATGTTATGCAAAATGCTAATATTCTTAATAATTTATATCAATGCTGGAATTCCGACAATTACTACTTGTATATGATATTTTATAGATACTAAAAATTTATTGAATGTCCCAAGACAGTAACTCATATTTGTTTATTTGATCTCAAAACATTTTATAATATATACATAATGTCATCATATTGTAGATAGATATTTGTACATGTAGGAGAACACTGTAAATTCAGTTTTCAAATAAAAGTTTATTATTATTATTATCATCATCATCAGCATCATCACTGTATGTTAATTTTGCTCATTATATATAAAGAGGTGGCATACATTTTACTCATGAACCGTGTATTTAAAATTCCTGTCTATTAAGTATCAATTACAATCCTGCTGGCTGGCATAGGTCCAAAGGTCATCTGAATAAAATTACACCCGACCACTACCTGTGTCATTTTACTAAACCGATTTATAACCCCTTGACCATCACATCAGGCTTGACCTGGAGAAAATATTGATATTATCAAAGAAAACATTGATCATCGGTTCATATATGGACAAAAACATTGATCTGTCAACTTGACCTTTCATGAGGAATATTCATATAAGAGGATCCACCGAATAAATGGGTAGTGTTAAGATTCGCAGTTAATACATAAACATGCGTATTGCCCAAGGTGAACATCTGTGTACCCTACACAATAATGACCTTGTCCATGATAACTTTTCAAGTTAAAGGTCAGGCCGACAAGTCAAAATGGTTTACCTATACCTTTTTCGTTTTTAATTCAAGATAAAATCTAACACCTTTCTTTCTGTATGATATGTGCTAAAT
Organism: Anadara kagoshimensis; assembly: GCA_021292105.1. NCBI lineage: Eukaryota > Metazoa > Mollusca > Bivalvia > Arcoida > Arcidae > Anadara > Anadara kagoshimensis. The sequence continues at coordinate 58,540,768 of CM037870.1, read as the reverse complement.
AAATAAAACTTTTTTGCCGATACAAAAAACTCTGCTACCTGCAATGTGTCTAGAACGATTTTTAATACATGTATTTAAATATTATGTGCAGTCACTATTCTTTTCATTTAAAAGCGAGTGAGTGCCGCACAACAAATGCAAGCAAATCTATACACTCTTGAACCTTAATGAGCTTCAGCTTCAATATACATTGTATACGAAGTGCATTACAGGTGTGCCAGAAGTGCATTTAAAGGTTCTGAGATAAAAATGGACAAAAGAGAACTTTAATTTTGGTTCGATTTCCAATACCACTGGTTTTAAATTGTACGCATGTGTGTGTGTAAGTGCTTTGTTTTAAAATGGGAAGAGGAATAGTATTGAACAGTTTTAAAGGTTTTGAAGTACAATCCTATTTTTAAAAAATCAATTATTAGTTAAAAAATATCTACTATAGTGACCCATCATATATAATACTGAAAAATCCACTTGCTAGGTGACTTTGAAAAGATTTAAACTAAAGATATTTCACACAATTTACAAAGACGGTAAAATACGTAAGATCAAAGGATACACTGTTTAGGCACTAACAAATAACGTATCGTCTTTTAAGTGTATCTATATCACTTATTCTTGTTTACCTGTATGGGTCGGTGAATTTGTGACCGTGAACGATCAGGTATCAGCTGAAATTGACACCGAGAGTCGCATAGCTCGACCCTCGAACAATGGAAAAACTGTGCAGATTTAATTCATACTAAATACAATGGTATTGCTTTCCTAACAAATAATGTCTGTAAAGTTGAGTTCTAGCCATAACAAAAGGTGTCTCTCATTTACAAATGAATACAGTACGTCAGGTTATTTGAAAGCAAGATCGTATGCCAAAGAATGTATCGAGTAATTACACTTTCTGAACATATGAACCCGGGTTTGACATTTTCTATCTTTTTCTTTTTCAATTAATTCAAGACCTTTAACATTTTATAGCCTAAAGGATGTTCTCAAATCACTTGAATCAAAATCGGCATTTAGAGAATGTGCCATCTAGTAACAGTAGCAGATATGGGGGTCGTGAGATAGCTTGGACGAATTTTTTTTTATGCTTTATACAACTGATATCCCTAGTTGTAACAATTTTAACTAACTCAAAAAATGTACGATTTTGAAGAGATTGACCAGCATCTAAATATATAAGTATGTGAAGTTGAATTTTCTCTCTAGATCTAACAGGTTCCGACTGAATTCTGCTTCATACAAATGAAGACAAAAATCAACGAGCAATGGTGTACATTTTGCACCCATTGGTATACCGATTGTTTCTTTGAAAATTATTTCGACAAACAAAAGAAATAGGTTGTCTTTCTCATGAATTTGAATAATGTTGACTTAGTTACTTGAGTCTTGTCAAGACATAGTCACAATACTTTTCATTGTACAGATTCATTTTTGAGGAATTATTATGACCATGCGGTAAATACCTCGTGAGAGATGATTGAAAGATTACTGTATGTTTTCATTAAAGTCCCTGCTTATATTTCGAAATAGCCAGATAACCAATTCATGGTTAAACTTAATAAAACATCCACAGAAAATGAAAAAGAAGTTGACCAACAAGTCAATAACCGGAGTTACTACTAATACAGCACATCGAAACAAACAAAAGGAAACATATGACAAATAGACTCGACCAGGTCGAAAGTAAAGACGTTTTCAACTGACGGGTAAACAAAACGTATTCCTCAATAAATGTTATGGGTTTATCTTTTCTGGTGGAAATTTATACTTTTTATCATAATTTGAAGCGTGCATAATTATGACAGATGCGATTTTAAAAATAGCACTTGACATATCCCACAAATGACACCCATCAACGAAATAACACCGAGTGGGCACTCCATTCATTTTGTTACAGACATCCATTTGCCCGTACAGACCAGTCGAAAGATTAACATAAGGATAACTAATTAGTGTCGAATCAACGACCCCTTGTTAGCAATATCTCGCCAGCTTTTCGGCAGTTATTATTTATCTTACGGCAGCTTTTCGGCTTTTCGATCGATTTCGGCAGCCAAACGTCGACTTCTTTTCGTTCCCTCATTGTTACACTTTCGACAGGTCTGTATTTTAGGCAATAGATACGACGTATCTGTTTCTATATACAGATAATCAACTCATCCGTGGTCGCACCTGCATTTTAAAACACAAATGTATTAAAAAGTTTTGGCAGGAAAAAGAAACATGCTTTCAAAAAACCGACAACAATATACTTGATCTTGTTAAAAACAATTTGTAAACATGCACGCTGTGTATGTATAAATTGTATCGATGCAACTCAATAACAATTTTGAAATATACTACTATACATGGCACATGATATTTAAATGCATTTGTTCAAAGTATAAATTGCACGGCATAAGAAATAAAAAGATTGGCAATGATATGTAAATGACATTAGCAGAGCAACGCATGATGTTTTGTTGTTTTCTACACCCCGCAATCTCCTATGTTATTGTAAATGATCATGTAGCCAGTAAATAATAATAATAATAATAATAATGTATAATAATCTTAAATGCTACAGTGCAAGTATTCAAACACCTTCTTTTGACAGTCAACAATTGAAAAAGATGACACGTTCAAATGAGAATTTGTTTGGTTTTAGTTTGTCTTGATCAATTTTGTATTGATTTCAGTGATCTTATTTTTGTTTTTGTTAGACTTGATCGATTTTGTATTGATTTCAGTGATCTTAATTTTGTTTTTGTTTGTCTTGATCGATTTTGTATTGATTTCAGTGATCTTAATTTTATTTTTGTTTGTATTTTGTGTTGATTTTGGTGATCGATTTTTTTATTTCTGTATTGACTTATAGTGTAAATTTTTTATTGATTTTCGTGATCACAATTTTGTTTTAGTTGTCTTGATTGGTTTTGTATTGAATCTTATAATCGATTTTGTATTGAATTTCGTGATTGTATTGGCTTGATCGACTTTGTATTGACTCTTATGATCGATTTTGTATCGATTATCGTGTAAGATTTAGATGTGGATTACCTCGTAACGTGTACATATCATTTAAATATAATGATGGTTTTCTATTAAACCTTTACAAAGTATTTTTTGCCACATTTTACCATCAGAATTTTACAATGAAAGGGAGATAACTCGTAAAAAGGGATTGCTAATTTTAAAAGGCAACTCGAACCAGAGGTTACCAAGAAACACAACAGTAAATATTCTAATAAAATTACTGCAGCTAGAGACAGTTACTGGATATTTATGGGTAAATAAAGAACAAACACACCGGCCTTTGTTCAAATCACAATCCAAAAAGCAAATTAATTTTTTTTAAACTGAAATATTTAACATGAACTTCTATTAGGTAAATGAGGCCGTGTTGTCCGGAAGGGTAAGCACCTCATCTTTAAGTAGCTGCAACCGCCTCATATATTGATGTGGATTAAGTACCTTTGTTTGTTAACAGGGTTCCCGCCATCTTGCTTACTTCAACAATATATTACACACCTTGATAATTTAAATTTTATTTTAAAAATTATCTTTATTATTCCAAACAAAAGTGATTACCCATGGCGCCCCTTATACACGTAGTAACTTTAAGTGGATAGGTAAATTGTAATATGGATACCATTGATCTTTGAAATACTCACCACCGGAAAGTAAATGTTTGTACTGTTGGTTTATCATATTAAGATAATAAAGCTATACAGTCCAAAATTCTGATTCGATTGTTTGATAACTTTATGTATTTAGTGTTTAAATACAGTTTATGTTACACATTCAATATACGTTCTTTGATGTCATGGGCACATCAAATCAAATTGGTGAGATTCTCGAACTAAATAAATGTAGCACAGAGCTTCTTCAAGACACCCGGGTTACGGAATAAACTTATAGGGGTGTGTTGGTGGCGATTGTGTTATGGATTGGTAACAACTTAATACAGTAGCACAAACTTAGTATATCTGACCTTTAAATTGCAATATCACGCAGTAATATCTCTCTCTCTCTCTCATTTGGAGTGTTTTTGTAAAACTTTTTTTCTTCCTGAATTAAGGAAACTTATCCTAAAATTGTAGACATCTTCACATGTCATAACACAATGATTCATATGGACAACACTACTGTGATACAAAATAAAGTTTATACAAGTAACCTAAGAATATTTCTAATCAGATTAGTTCAAGAATATGTGTCATATCAGATTGATATATGAATTAAATTGTGATTTGTCTTATAAATATCTTGATACTCAGTCAAAGGTCACATTTCTTGTAAAATACTTCAGAAACGGAATATAATTGAGAAAAATTGATATTTCTTTCTTGTAGACGGAGAATGCTATTTCCTATTTAGTGATTAAATTACCAAGCAGATGTTATCGTCCGTTCCAATATTCTTATATCCTCTTAAACTAATGATGTAAGTACTGTACATATATAACATTAAGAGTCTTGCTTAAATTAAATCCCCATCACTGCAATAAAGATACATGCTTAATTAAGATTGTAACTACATTCTGTTTGTATTTTCTAAACCGTTTAAAATAAAATAAATATTTGCGAACAATGTAAAAGTTATAAATAAATATCTCCTTAGTCCTTATTCAGGATATTTTAAATAAAAGATTACCATTTTCAAATTATCAGCATTTTTACTACATATCAAAATGAAGATTCGTGAGAGGAGATAAAGTGAACATAAACTCACTCGTGCATATCAACATAATAAACTATTGCACGTTATGTCTTTCAGAAAACATTTTGTGTGTGCACCTGTTCCTCTCACAACTAGACGTGACATGATTAATAGTCTGCTGCTAGAATTTCATTCACGTTGCATCTATCTACCATCGTTTTGGAGTTGGGCTGTCGAAGAAAGGGCTTTTTTGTAAAAAATAAAGGGAGATAATTGCTCTCTAGGCGTATCCCAGTCTTTTAATGTCGATAGTGCAAGTACACCAGATATTGCTTTCTGTCATATACTATTTTTTTTTTTTAAATTTTATCATAAAATACATTCAATATTGCCATATACTATGTTTGAATGTATTTTATGATTAAATTTTAAAAATTTTGGTAAGTGACACGTCTATGCACAAAATATCGAATGTTTTGTCGTTTCCAACAGACCAGCTTCATTACTTGTGCACAATCTACACTGCAGGCACAAACTACTAGTAAATGAATAACTCCAATAAAACGACAGTTCTAAAACAAACGTATTTTCCGGAGAGCATTTACTTTCTGACAATCCAACACCACATATTTTATAATACATGTATATGGATGGATGTCCAATCCAAATTTAGTTTTACTTAAATATCGTGACAAGAAATTTATCAATACATTTACAATGGGAGTGTGAATATAAGCCATTGCATAATGGGTTTTATGTAAAATCAAAACAATGAAACCTGCGATAGGTCAAGCTTAATTTAATGTAGAACTATTGCTTATCACATGATACAACCAATCGTTAAAATGCATCCAACTTCCAAGGCCTATATCGCCATGCAATATATGGAACGCACAGCAAAAACAGCTCGCTACTCGTTGCATACACTCAGTTTAAATAAATTTTAAGAATTAAACAAGGGGACCGATGCACCTTTACGGTCATCCAAGGTCAAGGTCAACGAAATTCGCAAAATTGGTATAACTTTATGCCCTAATGTAATGTTTCTAACTTCTAGGTTTTTTGGTCAAAAACTTGTTGTAAGTTACTGTGAATATATGTCAAGGTCACCAGGCATCGCGAAATTGGTATACATTGTAGTTTCGTGTTCTGGTGCTATATATTACGTTTCAAACCTCAAATAAGGCTTTTTTCGTTCACGACAAAATGTTGATTTGAGGTTGTTCTGCATAAGGTTATTGTGACCTTGAATATAGATCAAGATCAAGCAGTCTTGCAAACCTGCTAGAGCTTGATGTCCCGACACAGTGACCTAAAGTGGCAAATAAACTAAAAGGCCTAGAGACTTTAAACTTCATAAAAAACATGACGTAATGAAGCCCTAACAAGTTTGCGAAGCCTTTTTATCCTGTCCTACATTCAAGGACAAAGTGAAGTTAGGTTGTATAACCTTAAAACCATGACCTACATTCAAGGTCAATTTGACCTAAAGTAGTATAACCTAAAACATATTTTTGTGATTAACCAAAAGGCATAGAGACTTGAAACTTCATATCAAGCATAAAGTGGTGAAGCTCTAACAAGTTTACGAAGCCTGTTGACCCTGACCTACATTCAAGGTCAAAGTGATCTAAAGTAGTAAAACGTCCTATGAACCAAAAGACCTAGAAAGTAGGTCAAGGTCACCCTGCTTCTTTATTTCATGTCCCTAGGCTTTTTGGTTCATGACGAGAATATTATAAAATTTTACTATTTAGGTCACTATGGCATGGAATGTGAATGGCGGTCAACAAGGTTTGGAATCTTGGTACAGCTTTAAGCCCTGATGCTATACATGATGTTTCAAACCTCTATGTATTTTAGTTCATGATAAATGTTTTAAGTTTTACTACTTTAGGTCACTGGAACCTTGAATGTAGGTCAAGGTCAAGTAACTTCACAAATATGGTGGTTTCATGTTCTAATGCTGTATATGAAGTCTCTTAACATCTCGGTTCATAACAAAAATTTTACTACTTTACGTCACTATGAACTTGAATGCAAGTCGTGGTAACCAGATTCACAAACTTGATAGACCATCATCTCCTGATGTTATACATGAAGTTTCAAGCTTTCAGCATTATCAGTTCCTGACAAGAAAGGGTTTAAAGTTTTTACTATTGAAAGTCATTTGCAAATTTTGAAAGAGCTTTCATGTTCAGTTTCATTACCACTGTTAATTGTTAATGACACACGGCGACACAGTGGCCTTAAACTAAGGTCAAGGTGAAACCTATTTCCAAACTTTGTAGAACTCAACACACTGATTCTAAATATGGAGTTTGATGTCTATGGGCTTTATGATTCATGAGGTCATTTTTAGCATTTTTACATCAAAGGTCATGGTGACCTTGAACAAAGGTCAAGGTCAAATCTATTCACAAACTTAGTAGAATTCAACATACTAATTCTATTTATGAAGTTTGATGTCTAGGACTTTTTGGTTCAAGAGAAGTCATTTTTAGCATTTTTACATACAAGGACATGGTGACCCTGAATAAAGGTCAAGGTGAAATATATTAGCAAACTTTGTAGAACTCAAACGCACTGATTCTTTATCTGAAGTTTGATGTCTATTGCCTTTTGGTTCATGAGAAGAAGACATTTTTAACGTTTTACATATAAGGTCACTGTGACCTTCAACTAAGGTCAAGATCAAATCTAATCATAAACTTGGTAGAACTCTCATGCTGGTTATGTATATTCAGTTTAGGGATCCTAGATCTTTCGTTTCATCAGAAGAAATCATTTTTGTGATTTTACACCTTTGGTCACTTTTTTCAGCCATTGTGGCCTTGAACAAAGCCAACGATTTTCGCAAACTTCAACTGGCATTTCTCATGGATGATTCAACCCAAGTTTCATCAAAATCTGTTATGTGGTTCGGAAAAGAAGTTGTTCAAGTTATGTTTATGAATGCACTCATGTACACACAAACGCCACATCATACCATATTCTTGGGCTGGTTTACATTTGTGACAAGTTTGGGTTAAATTAATGTAGAAATGCAAGAGATGTGGAGTGGGCACAAAATAAACTGCCAATAAGATTTTACCTTGTGACCTAGACATTCGAGTACGGTAAAATCATGCAACATATTGGACTGACAGGTGGACATAACTATACATACCCTCCACAACTCTATTGGGGGTGCACAATAACCTTTACTGTCATTAGCAAATGCAATAAGTATAAATATGTGCAACTTCAGTGAAATAATCTTGTCTGGGACCTCCACCTCTATATAACTTGCTCAAACCTATCTAATGCACTGTCCCTTCAAGATATAAGATGATGAACAATGCAAATAAAATTTACCAAGGACTGACACTATCAAATAATTTCTTAAATAAGATTTTCCTTACTTTAAATCAGGCAAATTTTAAATCTGATTTTTTTTGTTATAAAGCTGTTCATTTTGTTGATCATTGTAAGACTGTGTCATCTACATTCTAGGTTTGTCCAAACTGTTTATTTGTAGTACAGTACATGTACTACCAAATTCTAAAATTTGCCAGATATAAGTTAAGGGAAATCTTACTTAAGGAATTATTGTAAAACTGGAACCTGGGCAGACAGACTAGGAATAAGTCAAGTGTATATCTTGTCTGTAGCAAGGAAAACTATACAATATGGTATAGTCTAATCATCTAGTTATGGGCCTCCATGGCCAATTGGTACATTCTGTCAGATAAAGGACTATTCTTGCAAGGGGCCTCCATGGCCAAAGTTTGAATCCCATTCTGGTAGGAGTTAAACAGTTGGCTTGATGAATACAGCCAGTTTTCTCTGGTTTTCCAGAAGTGGCAATCTTGTTCAAAGTGAATTTATCTTGACATGCATTAAAACATGAATTATTGCACTCTGTGCCATAATTTCAAGTCCCTTTAGCCAAATATCTGCTTTATCATTTAAAGCCAAGTGATTTTTTCTTTTGAACAAAAAATACATTGGTGAAATGCACAAAAGAGAAAAATGATTGGAAAATGGAAATACCGGTAAAAAAGTTGGTTCCATCATTTAAATAATATATATATTAAAAACATTTTTCATTTACCATGCAAAAAGTACCTGTTCAACTCAAATAAGTGCATTTTCCAAAGTATCATTGTGTGAAATTAGATCACTGTAAATACTGATTAATAAAATATAAATAATAAAACAATGCCAACATTTATTTACTTGTTTACTTTTCTCATTTATTCACCAGACTGGCTACTAATTCTGTCATCAAATACAACACATATCAGCATTACTAACCACAGTAAAGCAAAATAAATCATACACCCCACAATCTCACTTTCTCACCCTCTCTCACTTTCTCTCTTTCACCTCTCTCTCTCTCTCTCTCAGAGTCCCTCCTCTCCCTCTCTAACAGACAAGTATATAAAATAGCTGAGTCATGATAATGAGCACATGTACACATTAATTAAATATTCCAACTTAAAACTGTGCCCTGTAATATTAATTACATTTCTGTTTGATCTAACAGTGTATGTACCATGTAAACTGTAAAGTGCATTAAGCATCACTTTATATAACTGCAATACAACACAAAGCATTTATATAGAAAATTACCACATAAAAAACATTGAGATGTCTAAAAATACACTGCAATTCAGTCGTTCATTTTTTGTATTAAAAAGGTTAAGATTTCACACAACCTAAAAAGGGCATATTTAACATGGCATTGTAAAACTTCTATTGTAAATAAAAAATTTCAGACAAGGTAAAAAAACGGTATTAAATATTATAATAATCAATGAGATACCTATATATAGTTTCACAAAGGATTATTAACATGCATAACAATCAACTTTGTTTTCTGGCCAGACAGGCATGGGTGAAATATTATAGCATCTTACGTATGCTGCAAATTGCAAACATTATAATATAATGCCTCATCACTCTGGCCGTTGTAGTGTCATATTTATTTTATGGGGGTCTGTCACAGCAAAATACTTTGTTATGCACATTTACAAACACAAGAGACAAAGTTATTTAATATTTACTAACCATTTAACTCCTACAGACCATTGATTTTGTTCACAATTAGGGGAGGTGTGCAACTGTAGATTTTGGGGTGAATAAAAATGTCAAATCTCCAAAAATCTGTATTTAAAATTTAAACATTTAAAAATTTAATGATACTAAATATTTCTAATTCAAGTTTGTTTTTGATGATGCTAAATATATATTAGCTATACATGATTTTTTTTTAAAAATAAAAGTGAGCTTCAACAAAATATTTTGTTCCATATTTATATATAAACTACCGGTAAACATTCAAAATTTAATTTGGATGGTTGGGATTATATATGTATAAACAAAGAATATTTGATCGACATATTTTGCAGTTTTACAAATCTATGGGGGTTCCAATATTAGTCACACTCACAGCTGAAATACTGATAAGCGGTCCACTATTCTCTGGGCTGGGTAGACTATATATATTGCAAAATATGGTAAAAATGAATCAACAAAATACTTATAATAGGAAACATTATCATATATCAAATATTTTTGAAAATAAACACCACTGCAGCTTGATTTCAGAATGTAAAATATTTATACTTACTTTTACATACATGTATGTGAATTCAACATTAAAAAAATTCAAATATTTTCAGATTGTTCAACAATAAATCTAACAGGAGTGTTTTTATTATGCCCTGGTAAAATTTTTTCACATACAATTCATTGATAGCAGAGGAAATTGTATTGCCCATAAGACACCATTGACTTTGGGTAGGTGAACCTACAATGAATAGAATCTGGATATGGAAAGAACAATTAAATTTTCAGGAATGAAAGGTTGGTCTTGCTACGATGTTATTCAGAATTTGGCTAGGCCAGGCTTAAAAATTCAATCTGCTTACAAATATTTGTTATAGTTTTGCTGACTGATATGACTGAAAATGCACATGACTGGAAGCCCATTTTAATGTATGAATTACTCCTCAAATTTCAGAATCAGTATTTGGTGATCTACATTTATTTCTTCTTTCATATTATGCCAAAAAAATATTGTATTACTTATCCTCCTGTCGGGATCATCATGTGTTAATTTTTAAATAATTTCAAAAATAACACGTAAAATGCTGGGCCATATGATCTGTCACTTTTAAAGCAACATACCAGTACTTTGGATAAGGGGAATGCAATATATAAGTGTTAAAAAAGGTTCTATAATTATAAATGTAAATTTGCAACAAGGTGCTTTGTAAAAACTTACATGGTTACCAGTGATACAGACAAAGACAAGTTTTGCTAGATAAGCTTATAACCATCTTTGTTTTACATATTCAATTCAATGTTTTACATATTAAAAGTCAGTTTGTTCAAAGCTCTGTCAGCTTATCATTCGCAAAATACTGTAAGTTATATGTTTACATGTCCCATACTAGTCAAAACTTATGAAATCCATGTTGAAAATCAAATGCATACAGTAACTACATAAAGTGTCATATATCACTTTTTGAACTTAATCATAAAATACATTCAAAAAGTAGTATATGACAATTACCACTTTTGAAGGTATTTTCTGATTATATTCAAAAAGTGGTAAAATTGACAATTACCACTTTTGAATGTATTTTATGATTAATTCAAAATGGTATATGACAAAAGAACTGGCCAGTATACTATGGCTAACAGAATTTTGAACAACTGGGTCATACAACAGGGATGAAGATTCGATTCAAACAGCTTTTTTCTAAAGCATCAAACTATATAATAGTTACAATGAAAACGAAGGAATATGTACTTCACACTGAAAATTGTTTGGGGTTTATATATGCAAGTATTTACATGAGGATGAAAAAAAAATGAAATTAACTGTTTTCAACTTCACAGCTACTTGCTGAATTACATAACATCAACATTCACTATCAAAGACAAAAGTTTTAGACACAATAAAAACACATATATTCAGTGTTGTAGTTGGTTGTATACAATCAGAAAAAACAAATTATTGCAAACAAAAACTTTTTACAATTCTTAAAAACTGGCTATTTTCAACAAAAATTTGGCATAATTACATTTAAAATAAAATATTTCTTTAAAAAAACACATTAAAATATATGATGTAAACAGTAAAATACTTTATAAATGTATATAATATATATAGATATCTGTTACAACTTCACAATAAAAAATGTACTGTGTGTTATATCTAAATGACACAAATTTGTATATTACATTATATACAATATATATGTATATATGCAAATAAATTCCACATTTGCATATTAAATTTATGAAATTCTATATCAGAAGTCGTGAACTTTAGGTAGTATATACAATAGAAACATTATGATGCTTGGATACATTGTATAATTGTCACAATTATACAGTATGAATGTGATAAGCAATCGTGTCCTAGTATTTATGTAAAAGTTCAATGCCTTGTTAAAATGACAACACAATGAATATTAATCATATAACAATAAAAAGTTTTTAGAAAGTGAATACTCCTATTAATTGAGTTGCTTATTTGTGTTACATGTGTGGGAAACCACTTCAAATGAAAATTTCATCTTTTGCAATAGACCAAATTATTTCTGTCGTCAATGGCCCTTTTTATGATATTGATATGGGGCCATTGACAGATATAATTCAGAAGCAGCACGATATCATCAATAAGAAGGGCTGTTGCGCCAGAAATAATTTGGTCTACTTTTGGGAATGATACCAACGGTCTGGGCCAAAATTTACAGTACATTTTTGTCCACAGTGTGTGCATCATATGTAAGGTTTGATATTTGGGACCAGTCTATAATATGTATTGAAATTTAGACTTATCAGCGGAACCCTTATAACCCTTCAATATTTTAAAATAACCCTTTAAAATACCATAGAATTTCTAGTAAATTTCAGACATATGTAAGGTTTGATATTTGGGACCAGTCTATAATATGTATTGAAACTCTTATAACCCTTTTATATTTTAAAATAACCCTTTAAAATACCATAGAATTTCTAGTAAATTTCAGACACTTTGCGGCTTGCATGTGAGCATTACCAAGAATTTAGAATTCATTAAATATTGGTTAATTTCCTTTTGAATGAATGTGTATGTTATATTCCAAGGCTAAAATATATTTTAAAATACCTTCAGATTACTTAGTGGAAAAATCACCAAAATTCAAATATCATTTCAAATTAACAACTAATTCTGTGACTTAAAACCAACATTTTGAAATTTTTGAAAATACAAAATGCTAGTCTGTAAGTAAGAACCACATGTATGCACTATAAATAACTATTGTTAATTGATGTATAGTCTTACATCTAAATTAAAAAATATAATAAAATTCAAAATAAAAATCCTTCCAAAAGAGCAGACCTTGTTCATACAAAATTGAAAATAAATCATAAAACAATGTTTCAATTATTTACATAAAATACCTTATTATGACTTTTTGGTGTGACACTATCACAAGCAATAAGTTTATTAAAATTGAAAATTATTATCAGAACCATGTGTATTCATTCTCATATCATGCTTACATTTGGATTTATGAATTGGACAAAGAACAATTTTCTGTGTTTTCTAGTTATTAATTCCCAGTATTAAATCATTGCGGAAATTCATAAAATGAATTGATACATACAATACATATGTTGCTAAAAATTGGTCTTGTTCGCCAATTATGAGAACAAAATTATTCATTATAGTATCTGTTTACACTTTACCAGACATTAAATTGATTTTTTGTGACTAACCAAGACTCGAATAATCAGCCTTCTGATAACCAGAAACACAGAAAATAAAAAATTTCTGGCATATACATGTACATAATTTTTTAAATGTAAGTCTAGATTTTAAAGCATGCTGGATTTTGTCTGACAAGCCAGAGATACTTCAGGTGAAACCTCAATCCTAGTCAGCTCCATGAATCAATCTAAAACACTTCATAGACTAATCATTACAATACTGCTGCAGAATAGCCTATAGTCTGTTTCAATTTTGTTTGAGTCATCGGTTTACATCACCAGGAAGGACTGCAGTGGATTACACTACCGGTACAGTTGCTTGATACAATGCAATTCACTTTGTTCTGAACTGATGATGTCTACAGTATTTTCAATTCATTCAAAGTTTTTTAACTTTGAACAGCATAGCTGCATGACACAACTCTTAATTCAATCAATGTACTGGGTACCTTCTGTGCTCCATCAGAAATTTTGAACTAATGGCTGACCATGAGAATAATATTAACAGTATCCTTCCACTTATTGCTAAAGCTATATCCATGCAATAAATATCCAGTAAAATAAATATTATGATTACACAACACTTTCATTTTTAGTCGGAGAAAATATTTTCATGTAAAATCCTTTCCATGAAGCCAGGGTTTTTCCAGTCCAGATCCAAACCCCGGATGTGATTCCCACTATCACTGTCATTAAGTATTTTATCATAAAAACATTAAAATCTGGTGAAACATTGTCATTAATAATACCTCTTCCACAAAACCATTGTGTTTTACACACAGTCTTAAACCATGCTTGCATCCATGTGTCTCGATATGCTTGTTCGTAAAAATAACATGCTATTACAATTGTAGCTGGTACAGTATATAAAACTGAAAAAATTCCAATCCGCACCATGAGTTTCTCCAATTTATCAGTCTTTGTACCATCACTTTTCATAATTGTTCGAATGCGGAAAAGGGACACAAATCCCGCAAGTAAAAATGAAGTTCCTATTATCAAATACACAACAAGAGGAGCTAGCACAAAACCACGTAAAGCATCTACGTCGAAAATACCAGTGAAACAAATTCCACTCAAAATGTCCCCATCTACTTGTCCCATTGCAAGTATGGCGATGGTTTTAATGGCAGGCACTGCCCATGCAGCCAAATGAAAGTACTGCGAATTAGCTTCAATAGCTTCATGTCCCCATTTCATGCCAGCTGCCAAAAACCATGTTAGTGTTAAAATAACCCACCAGATGGAGCTTGCCATGCTGAAGAAATATAATGTCATGAATAAAATTGTACACCATTCTTTCTTTGTGCCCTGTGTTATTATCAATGCAGAGTTTGAAAAACGTTCACATGCAATACTGTCTTCTTTTATCGCGAAACCAACAACATAAGCCAGGGCAACCATAAAGTAACAACCTGACAGAAATATAATTGGTCGTTCTGGATAACGAAATCTTGTCATGTCAATTAGGAAAGTCAAAACGGTAAATAGTGTTGAACCCAAACATATGCTTGACCATATTCCAATCCATAATCGTGAAAATTGACGCTGGCCTTTGGTGAATGTATAGTTGCATGGAACACCACAATCCCTGGTGATTTTGTTTCCAATCTTGAGGCGATAATCGAACCCTGGTAATATTTTCAAGTCTTCTGGGCATTCATTGCCAGTACTGCCTTGGTGTGTCATATTTTTGTTGCCACCTTGATTTTGATTTGAGGTTGGTGGATTATTCCCTGGGGGAAAAAAACTTGGATGTCCTGGATGTGGGGTAGAGTTTGGTCCACTCCCTCCCTCAGTTTGATTTTCACCCACACACAATCCTGATTTAGGGAACTTGTTACATTCTAAACTTTCAGGCCACTGAAATCCAAATTTATTCATTAAACCTTCACATCCATTTCTTGCCTGATTACAAAGTGATCTACATGGCGGAATTGCTTCTTCTAACATAGTACAGACTGGCACATACATTGTGCACAAGAAAAATCTCATTTGGGGACTGCATTGCACTTTGACTAATGGGAAAAACTGATGAACCTCGAGTCCGGCATCGTCCTGTTTTTGATGGTTCAACAGATTTGGCATAATAGTTTCATTGTACTGAATCTCTTTACATAATGGAATGGAGATAGGTTCACATTTTCTATTGTTCTTTCCTCGAGTGTATTCGCTCGATTCTTTCCCAGATTGAAATAACTGTGTAGAAACACTCGACAAAAATGTTAAAACCACTAATAAACAAACTATTTTCTGCTTCATTTTTCCACGTGATGATAATCAAATTCAGTTCATTAACATTTCTTACCAATCTACGGTAAACTTTCTGGTCTGTTGTTGAAATTTATCATGTAAATATCACTTCATTCTTCGACAGACAATCTGCATTACCCTTTTCCTCCATGATAAAAATTACACAAACATGGCCGCCTTTGTCACAGATCTATGCAAATAGAATTGAATACAATTAGTACGTTTCTAGATCCCCAGATTTTCTTTATACTGTGCAGATATATAGGACGGATTTGGTGATCTAGAAAGCTGAGTAATAGTGCAGATTTGATATAGACCGCTTTATTGATTGGTTAAGGGTAGGCCAGCGTGACCAAAATAGTCTACGAATGAAATAGCGGTCTGTATTATGGTTTCAAATTCAAATTTATCCATTATTTCTTAAAAATTATCAAATTAGAAGAATTAAATGATTATTTTTTCAATTAGGGGCAAAAATGATTTTTTTAACATTAATATTATCATGCAACAGCAGTTAACACAAAAACGGGCACCTGTTAATTTTAATTAGCAGATCCTACAAAGAGAAATTAAAAGAAAATTTCCAGATTTAATACAAAACAAATTTTAAAAAAATGATATGAGGAATCTCAGTGGAACATAATTAATGAACAATTAACTTCTGGAAATATATTCATTAAAATACTTTCATTAAACAATAAATAATATTAAAATTAAATTACTGACCGTTATCTTGATAAAATCGACACATCTATTCAGTGGCTTTCTATTCAGTCTGTTTAATATTCTGATATTAAGACTGTAGTTACAATATGTACTTTTGTCGAAGTTGACATGGAGTATATTTTCAACGATACAAGCCAATTAATTAACTAATTCAGGAACAATGGCAGTGAACACCTGTCAGAGTGTGTCGGGCGAGTTCCAGTAATTTAATTAACTTACTGTCACAACACTAATGAAAGGCTTCATAAATCACAACATACTTGTTTTACCCCCTCGGTATTGTTGATAAGATCATGATCGACGCTCAAATTGAATTGTTATTCTTGTAAATTAGTGTTATAAACTCGTTTTCCGACAAGTTGTGACATAATTATCAGACTTGATATCAAAAGCCTTCAAGGATAGTAGATTTTTGAAACCAGACTTCTTGCAAATAATAAAGTGACATATTCAAACAAACAAACTAACATTGAAATAAATAAATAAATAAATAAATAAATAAATAAATAAATAATAAATAAATAAATAAATAATTAAATAAATAAATAAATAATAAATAAATAAATAAATAAATAAATAAATAAATTTTTCTAAGAAAAAAAAAAAAAAAAAAAAAGGCAACAATTATTTTATGAAAAAATAACATATAATTTACATAAATTAATATTTTAACTCAGTAAATTAATTTAAAGGCCGGGACTCGGTAAAACGATTGGAAATGTAAAATTCTTATGTGACTCACCCAACCCTCGAAAGGAACAATTATTACAATGTTTATCTTTCTGTTGTGAAATAATCTAAGATACAGCGACTTATCTTGAGCACCCTTGGTAACAGCATCAGATCAGATCATGGGGTTTTGAGGACATTAGCTGTCCAGGAGGAAACATTTAATCAGTTGTTAATTATATCCATGTGAACTGAAACGTGTTTTCTGTCTATGTCATACTTCAATTCATTATAACCACATTTACAAACTGTTGACACTATGTGTTAGACTTTCTGATTAAACCATTTCCTCGAGTAAACGCCGGTTTAAAAGATTATTTTAAATCCAAATGTAAACATCTATGCAAGAAAAATGTAAATATGTATGCAAGAAAAATAAACCATGCGGGTGAAGTCATTAGATAATGATATTTTACTTTAAGTAATAAGTAAAGGGATATATAATATTGATTTGAACAAATGGAATTGCAGTCATGGTACAGAACTGAGAACAGAATAAATTCATTGTTTGCATAAAGCAACGTAATACATGTACTGAGATTTAATACTTACAACGTTTCAAAATTATGTCAAAAGAGAGATAACTCTCGTGTGCCAGGATGAAGTAAATTGAACAATGGTTATAGAAACTGCCAGCTGGAAAAAAACCAGAGCACCAGAGATAATTATCGACCTTCGACAAGAAAACTGACTACTAAGTAATATTCTCCTACTTTAGGATCTACTGAAGGGGGATTCGAACCTAGAATTTGAGCGCCTAAAAGTTAGCTCCGAAACAAAAATTATAAAAACATCAAACAAATCCTTTATATTTCGGCAAAAAGATTGATTGATTAATTGATTGGGGTTTTACGTCCTAAACAAGAAGATTCCACTTATATCGCGACGTCAACAGCTTTAGATGAAGTGAAAGGAATTTTGATCTTTGCAGCGCGGCACTCAGGGCAATGTTCAGGGGAAGTTCTTTAATGTGCCATGCCTGTCGTGACACGGGGCATAGGTTTTTAGGGTCTCTTCTGAAGGACATTTATTTCTAAATTCCGGGTGCTTGATGAAAAAAACAGCCACAACCTATTTTCAAGTCTTGGTCAGGGTTAGAACCCACACATTCCGCATAATCCGGCAATATGAAGTACTGTATTGATATGCAAGTACATGCCTAGTTGCTTTCGGTTTCCAAGGCTACGTGGATATGCAAACTTGGTATTACTCGTATTAGCGGAGGAAACCGGGGAAGACCACCACATTGGCCAAGCATGCTGATAGATTTTCAGACAAGGGTCTGCTAGAGGTCGAACCTAAGCGGTCAGAGGGACTAAGCGCTTTACACCACTTGACCACCGAGGGTATTTGGAAAACAATCTGCCGAGACACAGAATTGTCAGAGGAAAAAAAGTCACTGAGTCGAAGGAAGAATTATTTACAGATAAACATTGAAAGTACAAAAAAGCAATCAAAACACATCAAAAAATGTGGCTAACTAAAGATAGGAACTGGAGAGACTACTGACAATGAAACATACACACGCAAGGCAGAACAGATATATGCATTTTGTAAGCTCACGTTAAAAAGCTACGGAATACACGGAAAAGCAAATGGAAATTGTGTAAGCATATTCAAGAGGGACAGTTTAATACAAACGAGAAAAAGAAAACTGATGAGGCTATTGGAAATACAGCAAGCATACGGGGATAAGATAAGAGGACACTGATGAGGCTACTGGAAATACAGCAAATATGGGACAAAAGAGAACACTGATGAGGCTGCTGGAAATACAGCAGGCACGGGGCAAAAGAGAACACTGATGAGGCTACTGGAAATACAGCAAACACGGGGCAAAAAAGAACACTGATGAGGCTGCTGGAAATACATCAGGCTAGGGGCAAAAGAGAACACTGATGATGCTACTGGAAATACATCAGCTAGGGGCAAAAGAGACACTGATTGACGAGGCTAGGAAATACAGCAAGCACGGGGCAAAAGAGGACACTGATTGATGAGGCTACTGGAAATACAGCAAGCATGGGACAAAAGAGGACATTGATGATTCTACTGGACATACAGCAAACACGGGGCAAAAGGGGACACTGATCAGGCTACTGGAAATATAGCAAGCACGGACCAAAAGAAGACACTGCTGAGGCTACTGGAAATACAGCAAGCACCGGACAAGAAAGGTCATCGATGAGCTACTGAAAATACAGCAAACAAGGGGTTAATACAATGATGAGGCTACTGAAAATAAAGCACGGGGCAAAAGAGACACTGATCAGGCAACTGGACATACAGCAAGCACGGGGCAAAAGGGGACACTGATCAGGCTACTGGAAATATAGCAAGCACGGACCAAAAGAAGACACTGCTGAGGCTACTGGAAATACAGCAAGCACCGGACAAAAAGGTCATCGATGAGGCTACTGGAAATACAACAAGCATGGGACAAAAGACATTGATGAGGCGACTGGAAATACAGCAAGCATGGGACAAAAGATGACATTGATGAGGCTACTGGAAATACAGCAAGCATGGGTCAAAAGGGGACAATGATGGGGCTACTGGAAATGCAGCAAACACAGGGCAAAAGAGGACAGTGATCAGCTACTGGAAATACAGCAAACACGGGGCAAAAAGGGACACTGATGAGGCTACTGAAAATACAGCAAGCACAGGGCAAAAGAGGACAGTGATCAGCTACTGGAAATACAGCAAGCACGGGGGAAAAGGGGACACTGATCAGGCTACTGGAAATATAGCAAGCACGGACCAAAAGACGACACTGCTGAGGCTTCTGGAAATACAGCAAGCACCGGACAAAAAAGGTCATCGATGAGGCTACTGAAAATACAGCAAACAAGGGTTAATACGACAATGGTGAGGCTACTGAAAATAAAGCAAACATACGAGAAAAAGAGGACACTGATGATTACTTGACTTATTCCTCTTGATTCCCTGGGAACAAAGGGTCGCAACAACACCTCTCCATCTGACACGGTTCTGATAACTTCTTCAGTTCAGACCAGGTCTTTCCAGCTGTTCGTGCCTCTGTGTCGATACTTCTACGCCACGTCTATGTTGACTTGCCCCTCTTCCTCTTCCCTTGTGGGTTCCAGTCAAGACCCTGACTGGTGGCATTTGATGTGGTCAATCCATCCCCATTTTCGTTTCCTGATCTCAGACTCGATTGGAACTTGTCTGGAACTGTCCCATAGTTGTTCGTTTTAGACAACTTCAGGCAATCTGAAATCGAGGATGTTCCTGAGACATATGTTTATAAATGTCTGTAGTTTGTGGGTGTTGGTCTTGGTTACCCTCCAGGTTTCTGAGCCATATAGTAGGATGGACTTGACATTGGTGTTAAAGATCCGGATCTTGTTTTATTTTTTAATAAGAGGGCTGTTCATCTCCAGATTGGCCGAAGGGAGTTGAAAGTAAATCTGTTGATGCGGCACTTGATGTCTTCATCTGTACCCACAGCTTTACTGATGGCATTGCCCAGGTACACAAACTTGTCAACTTCCTTGATGTTCTCTGGGTTTAATTGCAATGGGTCTTCTGTTTTTGTTGTTTACCCTCTTGACTTCGGACTTTCTGATGTTCATTTAAAGGACAGCCTTCTTTGGTTCTCCTGCAAAACGGCAAAATTTTTCTTGGGTATCTTTGGTGTCTGAAAGAGAGAAACTTGTGTCATCTGCAAAGTCTTGAGCTTCCAGTTGCTTGGTAAAGGTCCACTGTATTCCAGTTTTCCTACCTGTTGTGTTTTGGCGCATTATCCAGCCAATGACTAAGAGGAAGATTGTTGGTGACAACAGGCATCCCTGTCGGACCCCAGTTTCAACGGTACAGAGAAAGGTTCTGTCAGATTCCCACCATGGATAACTTGGCAAGTGACATGTATCTTCATACAGTTGGTTGATGATAGTGACAAACTTTGGCAGAAACCCATAGTGGTACACCAGTTTTCAGATGACATCCCTATCCACACTGTCAAATGCCTTCTGAAAGTCAACAAAGACCAGTACAGGCGAGCTTGCCACTCCAGTTACTGTTTGAGGATCTTGCGCATAGTGGCGATGTGGTCTATACATGGTCTATCTTGACGAAAACCAGCCTGTTCATCTCGGAATGTCTTGTCCAGTGATGTCTTAAGTCTATCTAAAATGATTTTTATTAATTCTTTTCCTGGAATCGACAGGAGCATGATTCCTCTCCAGTTGTTGCAGGATGACAAGTCCCCCTTTTTTGGCAACTTCACTAGTTGACCTTTCTTCCAATTTTCTGGTACCTTCTCCTGCTCCTAGATCTTGTTAAGGAGTGGGTGTGGCATGTCAGTTGAGGTCTGGGTGTCTGCCTTCTATGCTTCTGTTGGTATACCATATGGCCCTGCTGCTTTACCGGATTTCAGAGACTTTATGGCCTTAGTTATCTCGTGCTTGCTAGGGGGTCAGTGTTGATATCAAGGCCTTTAGTGAGTGGGGGGTGTCTGGCAGAAAAAATGGCGCTGGTCTGTTGTGTGTCCCCTTAAAGTGTTCTACCCATCTTGCTGTCTGTTCTTGTTAGCCTGAAATGGTGTTTCCATTCTTGTCTTTGTCAGGGCGACTTGATCTGCTGTTTTTCCCAGAGAAAGTCCTCGTGATTTTATACAGTCTCCTCACGTCCCTTTGACCTGCTGCAGTCTCTGCTTCTTTAGTCAGCCCCTCAATAAAGTTTCTCTTCTCTTTCTTTGCACTTCCTGGTTTTAATCCCAGTGACATGTGTGTAGTTGTTGTCTCTCTTCCTGGTCTTGTGTTTGATTGATCTGATCTTTTTGTGATCAATGCTCAAGTGTCTGCTGTACGCCACTCCTTGTGTTGTGATCTTTTCTTTCCTAGGACAGTTTGGCACGTTGTCTTCCAGATGTTACATAGATTATTCCACTGATCTTCAATTGTTTCCTCTGGCAGGTTGGAGAGTACACTGAAAGTGTTCCTGAATTCAAGATTATATTCTTCAATTTTCTCTCTTTCCTTCAAGCTGTGTACATCATATTTGTGTGATACTCTTCCTATTCTATCTTTAAAGGCTTTCAGTTTGGACAACTAGCTGATGCTGCATCTGCTTCACGCTTTACCCTGGCATTCTGCAGGCTTCTGCAGACTTTCGCCCAATTGTGATGTGGTCAATCTGATTTTCAGTCTTGCCATCAGGAGAAGTCCAGATGGTCTTGTGAATTTCCTTGTGGGGAAAGATAGTGCCACCAATGACCAGGTCGTAAAAAGTACAGAACTCTGTGAAAAGATCACCATTCTTGTTCTGCTCTCCAATGCCCATGGTCTGTTCTCTGTTGATGTTGAGGTCTCCCATCAGGATCTTCAGGTCCCGCTTTGGTACTTTGGTCCATGGTGTCTTGGGTTTGCTCATAGACGTCCTTGTCTTCTAACTTTTGTTGGAGCATAGCACTGTAAAATGGTAACTTTCCTGCCCTTTGAAATAAATATTGTAGTGAGGATCCGTGGTGATACTAGTTCCCAGGACAGCAGTGCTTGGGTTGCTTCAGGTGTCATCATGTGTGTGGGGTTGACCTTCTTCCCGACCAGAGTAAATGATGGTGTCTCTACTCGCTAGTCTTGTCCGTCCAGTTCCATTCCATTTAGTCTCACATAAACCTACGCTTTTTATACCGAATCTGTGCATTTCTGCACACACATGTGCTGTCATATCCGGTCTCATATAGGGTCAAGATGTTCCAGGCCCCTATTCTGGTTGTTGACTTGGTTGTAAGAGGAGTTGTCGACGCACTGGCTTCCCGAAGGCTTTCTTCAGCTCGGTTCATGGATATGTTCGACATGAGAAGACTCCTTCCCATCCATGTCGCTATCTGCTGATGTAGTTGCAGTTTTTGTACCAAGCCTTTTTTACGGGATGGGAATGTTAATCATATGCCTAACCCTCCTCCTTTATCCGGCTTAGGGCCGGCTGATTATATCCTGAAGGTATATCCAGGAGGAGCGGAGTTGTTGGACACCGATGAGTTTACTAGAAATACAGCAAATATACGGTCATAAGAGGACACTGATGAGGCTACTGAAAAAACGCAAACACGGGGTTGGAGGGGGGGGGCAAAAAAGAGGACACTTATGAGGGTTCGGGAGTTGTTGGACACCGATGAGGCTACTGGAAATACAGCTAACATACGGTCATAAGAGGACACTGATGAGGCTACTGGAAATACAGCAAACACGGGGTGGGGACAAAAGAGGACATTGATGAGGCTACTGGAAATACAGCAAACACCCGGGGGGGCAAAAGAGGACACTGATGAGGCTACTGGAAAAACAGCAAACACTGGGGGGGCACCGATGAGGCTACTGGAAATGTGGAAATAGAGCAAACCAAACATACGGGGATAAGAGGACACTGGAAAAACAGCAAACACGGGATGGATGGCAAAAGAAGACATTGGTGAGGCTACTGGAGTTGCTGGAAACCGATGAGGCTACTGGAAATACAGCAAACATACGGTCATAAGAGGACACTAATGAGGCTACTGAAACTACAGCAAAATACGGTAATAAGAGGAAGGACACTAATAAGGCTACTGGAAATACAGCAGACATACGGGAAAAGAGGACACTAATGAGGCTACTGGAAAGGGAAAAGAGGACACTAACGAGGCTAATGGAAATACAGCAGACATACGGGAAAAGAGGACACTGATGAGGCTACTAGAAATACAGCTGACATACGGTCATAAGAGGACACTAATGAGGCTACTGGAACTACAGCAAACATACGAGGACAAGAGGACACTGATGAGCTACTGAAAATACGGCAAACATACGAAGAAAAGAGGACGCTGATGAGGCTTCTGGAAATACAGCAAACATACGAGGAAAAGAGGGCATTAATGAGGCTACTGGAAATACAGCAAACATACGAGGAAAAGAGGGCATTGATTAGGCTACTGGAAATACAGCAAACATACGAAGAAAAGAGGACGCTGATGAGACTACTGGAAATACAGCAAACATACGGGGAAAGAGGACACCGGTGAGGCTACTGGAAACACAGCAAACATACGAGGAAAAGAGGGCATTAATGAGGCTACTGGAAATACAGCAAACATACGAGGAAAAGAGGGCATTAATGAGGCTACTGGAAATACAGCAAACTTACGGGGGAAAGAGGACACTGGTGAGGCTACTGGAAATACAGCAAACATACGAGGAAAAGAGGGCATTAATGAGGCTACTGGAAATACAGCAAACTTACGGGGGAAAGAGGACACTGGTGAGGCTACTGGAAATACAGCAAACATACGAAGAAAAGAGGACGCTGATGAGGCTACTGGAAATACAGCAGACATACGTGTATTGTACTGAAACAAAAGCACTTAAGTAGCTTATTAAATGTAGGAAACATTCGCAGGAGAGAGAGAGAGAGAGAGAGAGAGAGAGAGAGAGAGAGAGAGAGCAGCAATTACTTTTATGTGTACCTAATTATGTACCTATATATTTTCACAATAATCATTTACGAAGGAGAATTTGGGAATGAAAAATGTCCCACTGGGCTTTTTCTTCAAGCTGATAATTAAATTACTGAAGAATAATCATGGTGGAATTCATTACTTTGGTCATTGATCGATGGTGTGTAAGGAACAGTCAGTGATGTTATTGTTAATTAAGTCATCAATATACTGTAGTACACGGTTTTTATGTTTCTTATTTCTCTAGCCTTTAGTCTACAGTCTACAACTACGGTAGCTCAGTTGACAGGGTGTTAGGAGGTCGTGTGTTCGAACACCGATTGGGGCTGACAAGACTAGAAAAAGGTGTACAATGCCCTGGGCGCAGTGCAAAGGCTGAAATGTCTGACACTTCACTTATAGTTGGTGATGTCTCGATATAAGTGAAATATTCTTGATTAGGACGTAAAATCCAATTCATCTAATCAATCAATTTAGTTTACAGTACATATCTGTCGAATGTTTGACTCCAATTTGAATCGAACCTCAGCTGGCAAATGGTAGAGTTATTGGATATAGTGACCGTTAAAACTACCGAGAGGTAATTGGTAGCTGCCGAAAAGCTATTGGGATATAGCTGTCGTATACCATTTTTTAAAAATTTAGTCATAAAATACATTCCAAAAATTGTATATGTCATAACTAATGAGGGACCGATATGAACTGTCGCTCCAGCACCAATCCGTTAGGTCTTTACTGTATGGTATGTTGTACTTGTACATTTCAGTTTTAGTCCATTGGACTCCTGTCAGGAATAGGACCATACGACATAAACTACAGACCTGTCGAAACGAAAGAACGAATCAGTGCCAATCGGCGGCTTATCTCGAACCCTAGTTAGTTGGATATAAGTTAACAGCTTTTTGGTAGATGTTTTATATCTCTTCTCATCTAGCTATCCATATATCGGCCACTCGGTAGCCGAGCTTTGACTCCTTTTTGTTAGCTCAGTGTTAAACTTTCGACAGGTCTGTAGTGTACTAGTAAGTCATTAGGCGTTATAGTACATGCATATCGAAAGTTTATATCCATTACAGCTGAGACTGGAAAGTTGGAGAATCCAGCACTTTTTGCGACTATCTTGAATGCCGCAGGAAGTTGATATGCACAAACGTTAATCAGTCACTACCTATATGGACATGCCACACCAAATTTGGTGCAAATTGACCCAGTAGTTTTAATCTAGATTTTCAAAGAATCTGTAAAATATAGCCTTTTTTGCATATTTCACTTATAACAATCCAAACAAATATGTTTTGAGAATAAACACATTACATATGTAAAATGTCCAAACTACTTTCTACATATCAAATTTGATTTAAATCGTTTGATAAATACATCTGTATTGGCCATTTATCACTCTTTGCTATTTATAGTAACGGTGGCCATCTTGGATATGACGAAGTTGGTTTTCCAAACTTTAATCTGCACCACCTAGGAACCTTTGAACCATATCAAATTTGATTCAAATTGGTTTAGTCGTTTCAGAGTATACGGTTAAAGTTGTACAAAAACACGTGCCCGCTACTCTATTTCCAGTTGAGCTAGAAATGGGATTATGGGATAACGGATGCAAGGAGCTCAAATCTCATCAACTACAGTAGTTCAGTTGTTACCTTCTGATGGGAGGTCGGGTTAAAAACTCTAGTCCAATCTGTCCAACATTATACAATAGGTAGTAAATGCTCTTTCGTCAATAGTAAGCACTTGGCATTTAGAAATAAAAGTTCCGTTTCACACTAAAGAACATTTATTACACATTTTCCTGGGCAAAAGGTTTTTAAAAATCTGCCATTTCACATTTAGCTGATGACGTCCCGATATAAGTAAAATAAACCTGACTGGGGCGTAAACTCCTATTCAATAAATCACTCGGCACACAGTGTCATGTGATAAATTTGGAAATGAGACATACGAAATTAGCACATGAAACTGACAGGTGGGTGTATCCAATTTTATTTAATTATTATTTAATTTTTTCGTCGACGGTCTGTATAGGAATATAAGTTTTTTAATTTAGTATATATAGTGGTAGGTAATTTTTATCCCGATATAACTTGAATTCATTATGATTAGTTTTCGCAATATTATCTATTTGAATGTTGGGAAGGTGTAATGTAATCAAGAGACGACATATTACTTATGGTACAATAATCTCTGTTTAAATGTCCCTAGAGGCTATACGTTGTCAGACGTGGCATTACAATGTATCTAATCGGGCGTGTAACACCCTGTAACACCGTGTAATACCGTGACAGGACAAGTTACCCATTGAACCATCGGAGATTTCAATAATATTGACCAATTGAATATTATCACCTTAGATAATATGTCAAATGTTAACATAATTATGGGGCTATGTTTGTAATGTGACGAGACTATGTGCATGGTCATTTTTTATGTATTCAGGTGACTATAATGAAGATAAATACACGGGCGTCATCACTATTTTCACTATATACA
The DNA here is from genome assembly GCA_021292105.1 of Anadara kagoshimensis. NCBI lineage: Eukaryota > Metazoa > Mollusca > Bivalvia > Arcoida > Arcidae > Anadara > Anadara kagoshimensis. The sequence continues at coordinate 58,513,701 of CM037870.1, read as the reverse complement.
ATGTATGAAGAAAGGCACCATAATTTTAACAGAAAAACATATGTACACTATATATTACACATAATAACATAAGTTAACCATATACACCATATATGGTGTATACATAGTATTGATGGACTTTTGCTATAGGGGTGGCATATCAGAAGTCTTCAGTCTATAATAGGTGCTTGATACTACACGAAACAACACAACGTCTTATAAATCTAAAGGCCGATAAAGTTCAATTTCGGTTGCACGTGAGGGATAAAGAATACGGGCGTCATCTCTATCTTGAAGACATGACTATAAATGTACATGTAGATAAATACACGGACTTCATCACTATTATCTAACATTTGCATACAGTCAATTTAGCCACCTATGGCTATTGTAATTGCTTCTAAACGATTGTTACATGATTATCTTTCATGTACTTAATGTATGTAACACGTGAGGTCTATATGTTTTAGCTGTAATGAAGATATATACACGGACTTCGCCACTCTCCTCTGTAGCACGTGATCTTAGCCAATTTGACTAGCTATGTTTATGGTAATGGCTATTGTAAGATTGTAACGTTATTGTTTAAGGTACACACGAGAGATAAAAGTATATGGGCGTAATCTTTATTTTCTTATTGCATCACATAGTCGGCGCCTAGTTCAACATAATTAATTGGCGTCACTTGTACCTGTTTTATTTGAGATATTTACTTGTTTATCTCAGTGTCGTGACACGGCAATAACAATGGGTACCTGTGATGTATTTCATCAAAATTAATCGCCATTTTTATTTGACCGTCGCGTTAAAAAATACACCGTAAAGAAAACTTGGGCCGACAATCCTGGGTACATGGCGATGTTATGTCCAGATTTCGGATTATTTTCAAAGGACGTTTCACATACCGATTTTGTTGATTTTTTTCCGCAGATTTTCATTTTGACTTTTATTTTAAGCTTTTCGTTTCATTGAATCGACTCAGCGACATAAGACACAATAATACTGAGTAATGTCGCCGATTTAACATGGAAGGTGTAATGCAAGTGCTATACATGTATTCGACGACCGGGTGATATATTTATTTTAGAGCGCGCACTTAATATAACCTCCAAGGTTCAAATCCCAGTCGGTACCGAGATCCTAGTGTTAGTACGCCAGTTCGCTTGTCGAAAGTAGGTGGTTTTCTCCGGTTTTCTCCACTATTCCTAAACTTACCCCCTTTCGCTATAACTTGATGCGTCTCGATTGTAGAATGTCAATAATAAATAATGTTCGACGTCTTAATTGAAGACATGTTTTATTCATATTGTGTGTGTTTTTGTTTTTTTTTTTCAAAATCAACTTTTAATTATCATTTTTATCTTATCTTTTATTTTATCGCCAATTGTATTTGTTCTTCAAAGCAGCCTAAAAATTTATATGTTCCTGTAGGGCGAGTTCTTACACGTTGTACTCTCCAGATCGTCCTTCCTATGTTCCTGTAGGGTGAGTTCTTACACGTTGTACTCTGAAACAACAGGGTTTCAAAATTGTGTTTTGAAATGGAAGGTCCAGGACCTTTAGTCTTTTATTTTTGGCAGGTCCAACAAAAAGTTTTGAAAGTCCAATAGTGTTGTTGAAAGGTCCATATGTTATTATGTTATCATATAGACAAAGTAGAATTGGTAGGTACTTTGGACTTTTATAGTTTCAATATCAAGCCGATGATCCCAATGTAAAAATCAGAAGGTCCCGGACCTCGGATCTGTGGAATTTTGAACCCCTGAACAAATGCATTTTGAACTTGGGCTAAAGACTCATATCAGATATAGTCGAGAGTCAATTAATACGCCCATGGTGGAATTTAATATATTTTAAATAATTAAACTTGCACTTGATTTTGAACAGCTTTCAAGAACCATGGGTAGATAATATCGGCTCCGGTAAATATTAGATTGCGGATTAAATAATCAACTTTGTAAATCTGCAAATAAAAAAAATCAGGACGAATCATGATTTTCACAACTGTTTATAACTGAAAAGAAATTTGAACAACATGCGCGCTGCATACAATCATGTGGGTCTAGGTTATTGTTGATGTTTACATGAAAAGCCAAGCTGTTTTTGTAACAATCAATTTCATTGGTGAATCCAGTTGTAAAAAAATAGCGCGTGTATCTTCCGCATCGACATCCTTTTTCTCAATACATCATTGAAAACTATTTACTTTTTCCACAAACACTTTATTCAAATAACTATATATTCTTTATAAATAAAATCACCTTCCTGAGTAGCCAAGCTCTCAATGTGTGAAGGTAAGGCGGCTTGCGGGGTTAATAATCCAGGAGCTCATTAATATTCATGAGAATTTAGAACACAGAGGCCATGATGATTGTGTGAAGATATTCTTACATGGTGAATTATTTAGAAGTTTATAGTACTGTTTTCATCTCTAAAAAGTAAACACGACGTCGATTAAAGATTGCACGTGTATTCTACATGGACACCTCGTCCATTATAACACAAGTTAACAGAGATGAAGAACCGCTTAATACGTTTCCACCATCGGAAAAAGGTAAGTGTTCACCACAAGTGGTTAGAACATGGCGGACGCACCACAGCTCGCACCTGTTCAATCGCGCAAAGAAATAGTTACACATAAAATGATGTCTGCAACAGTAATTCTTAATTTAATAACTACTTTATTGAAATTAAGTCACAAATTCAGTTGTGTATCGAAAATTTAGACGTAAGAAAATTTATGCAGTCGGGGAAATTTGTCGATTTGTTTACTAAAATTGGGTTGAGGTCGTGACCGAGATTTTGGTGAAAAATACGAAATTCCATTAAGGAGATAGACATTGCACTTTTCATTCATATGCAACTCTTTGTTTAAAATGAATCTAAATCAATGAAGAAAAATACACATCAAATATCACAACCTTTGTGTTATCATTTTGGGCTTTTGAAAAAATGTAAACAGGGGTACAGTGATGGCTGCCATCTTGGATAGGGCAACTCTGAATAAACAAATTCTGAGAAATTTTACACCTTTGTCTGCAACACCGTTTCAGTCTCTTGCATAGTTAAATTTATGGAAATGAAGTCAATCTTATATCATGAATGACAAGAGAAAGTTAGGACGGTCTCATAAATTAGAATAAATTTTAGCATTCCTGTGTTTACAAGTGAATGTTGAAAGGGGGGGGGGGTATTGATCAAGGGGGCCCCATATGGTAGAAATTGGGAAAGTAAGTAACAACTTGCAATAGTGCACTTTCAGTATTTGTGCTATAATTGCAGAAAATACTTTGCCATATTTCACAAAAGGTCTGCATTTTCAGTTTATGACAAAATCTAGGAATCTGTTGCATTTCAACTACACATTTCAGAGCTCTTCAGGGTTGTCTAATATGCCATTATTTGAGCACTTTTTTAAGAATGGTTATTTCATATCAACAAATTTATGCATCCATGAATAAATGTGCATATAATAATTGTGACTTTGATCATTTTAATCGAGATCCACCTGAGAAGTTTTTTTTAAGAGCTAAATCTTTGATTTTTAACAAATACAATCCATTCTGTTTCTAAGTTATATATGACCAGTTTAAAGCTTTGATCTTTAAAATTTACTGTATATTCGTAATAATAAAAAGGGGTGAAAAAATCCTTGGGTCAGAGGTGCAGGACCTATTGATTTTACTTTTGGACCTTTGCTTTTCAAACTAAAAGTGCAATGGGCCTGCTTTTCTATACCAGGATAATTTATAAATTAATCCTACTTTTCCTTTATGGCAACACAAATACGCATATGGATCTTTCAATTGTGATATTGGATTCTGACTACTTTATGTGGGACCTGCAAGAAACATTCCTGAAGCTTTCATTACACAACATAATTTTTAACGCGGTAATAACCATTTCCAGATCATTGTACCTATACAAATTGTATAGGTACAATGATCTGGAAATGGTTATTAATAATTTGAAATTAAGAACAACTGATCATCACTGCTTTATTGCCCAGTTTAAAATTAATTGTATTACAATTAATTTTAAACTGGGCAATAAAGCAGTGATGATCAGTTGTTCTTAATTTCAAATTATAAATGAATTTAAGCAATGGAATATATGCAATAGTTGATATGACACACAATTTATAAAGAAACTCAAAGAATCTACAAATTCCTATTTGTAAATTTGAGGTATGAGAACATGAATTTTTAAACGTGTATGTCAGTTCTCTTAGAATTCTGTGTAAACAATTCACCTGATCTACATGGCAACTTGGCAAGTGGCAATAAAAAATCAAGGTAATCAAAATTTCACACCTGTCATACTTTCATTAAGGGATTAACTTCTAATTAACAGAAGTGTAAACGAGATTACCAAATACAACCAGCTTTGATTGGGGCAAAAATTCTTAATGCCTTTCCTAATTATATGACACTATATTAGGACACCCGGCTATGATTAAGGGAAGAAAGTTTTTCATGCATGACTGAGTTTTTTCTTTTGTTTTTTTGATGTGTTTTGGGACTGAAATAATAGTAATGCATTAATGAGGAAATTTATTCAATAGATATCAAGATGTTGAATTGATGATAACCACTTTTTATTTTGTTTCTTTGGAAAATGAAATTTTATGAAATTTATACCATATTAAAAGGTATTTTACTTATTATTAAGTTATTGCTAGACGTGTAAGAATTAATCAGTCACAAGGTATGGTGGAGGAAACTAAGAGTGTTCAGAGAAAACCAACAATTTCCATCAAGAAAACAGACTGCTATGCTCTGTTAGTTGTCACTGCAGACCATTCACTACGGAGGTCCTCTCTACCCCTCCCCCACCACTACTCAAAACTAAATGTTGTATTTGACTCCTCTACAAGACGATTCTAGTTCTAAGACAACTCCAATATTAAGACCTGTACCTTTGATACCTTACTGGTCAATACAGGACAATGGTGTCTTGGTCTGTCACACTTGTAGTAAAGGTCTTTACTTTAACTATTGATTATCAGACATGAAAACAAACATGTTATAATTTGATCTTTGCTTTATGTAAATTTCAGCCACTCTAGTAATCTGGTTTTAAATGTTAAAACATCAGGCGATACATGTATGTCTATAGAAATTATTTAAGCACCATTTTGCTGACCTCTGGGATGACACTTTTCTCAGGTTTTCAACACATTCACAACTCAAAATTATAACAGACCACCTACCAACCACTTGTATATCCTAGCTAAAATTTTCTTATTTGTGAAAACATCTAAGTTTGTATAATATTGGAATATAAATGAGTAGAGTTGAGTAATGGTGTTTAATGCCCCAGTCAAGATTATTTCACTTATATCGAGATGTCACCATCTACATGCGAAGATGCTGAAATTTTGCCTGTGCATTGCGCTGATGACATTATACATTGGGGTTCTTTAGAGTGCCACACACTCCTTGAGTTCCCATCAGAAAGAAAAGTGACTCATTTTGTAATGCCAAGTGTTTGGCAAAAGAACAGTCGCTAGATACTTTTCAGTGTTGGGTCAGATCCAGTCGGGGTTCAAACTCACGACCTCCCACTTATGGAGCAAGCACTCTACCAACTGAGCTACCACAGTTGTTGGAATATAAATGACTTTTCATTTGTTAGAAAACACACACATCATCTTTAAAATATTAATAAAATCATGATTATTTTAAAGTTTAATAGGGTAATTAACTCATTTAGAAGACATTTTCCGCCTACACTATCTTGTCTTCAGTCCTCATATCATATATTATCATATATCTCTTCCTGCTTCATATATCATTTAACTAATAAATATTACATGTATTTAATTAAATATTACAATTACAAAATATCAATTTGGTGTTATGAATCCCTGGGTTTACTTCAAAGTCATTAAATTTATTTTACTCATTTCATTTAAAATCATGTAGGAACTGCATCATAAACAACGTTTCTGTATCGGACAAAAAGTGGCATCTATTCTATTGCAGTGGTTGACAGTGCAAGGTCTAATACTAGGACACTAACCATATAAGCAAGAAAGCACAGAACCCTGAGCTGCATATTTCACATTACATGTAGAACCTTGACACCGTTACTGCACTCTATTCTATAACATTAGATGACATAGGCTTAATTTTAATAGGATTTGCATTTCTCAGAAAATACTTCAGTCAGCTGCCCAAAGTATGTTTAGATCTTATTAGCCGTATAACCTAAGCTCATCAGGCTAATGTTCATCCTGATGTCTGGATATTGAATGTCTGAGACTATGGGACATGCTACACATCCTTTGATAGGAAACTTAATCGAAAGTAAAGATAATGGCCAGTATTTCTGCTGGTAGTCATAATGATTCACTGTAGATGCTAAGTTATCTATTGTCTGTCCTCCTTGTTGCTAGCAGAGTACTATGCTAGCTCAGTTTGTAGTGTTTGCTCCTTACAAGGGAGGTCCACTTTCGAACCCCAGTAAGGCCTAATCAAGACTTGAAAATAGGTAGTGGCTATTCTTTTGTCAAGCACTCGGCATTAAGAAATCCATTGAGTCATGGGGTCCTTTGGAAGAGACCTTAAAATCTGATATTATGTGTCATGGTAGGCATGGCAATGATGGCATGCTAAAGGACCCTTCCTACACATAGCCCAGAGTGATCTGACCAGAAAGTGCAAACTGGGGAGCACTCAAATTACTTGTTTCTACTGTATATACAACAGCAAGCTTAGCTGGGCAAAACTTTATATACATGAGATGGACAATCAGACAGTCTTATATTTTCAGCAATTTTATTTTATTATTATTTTTTTTGCATAACACCAACTATATGGGCTATTAGGCTCCACAAACAAGCTCTTATGTTTTGAGTTTCAATGCATATTGGTTTCACAGTATGCACATATCTATAGACTCCCATACTTGTTGACTTTTCAGTCATTGTAAATTAAATGCTGTTTTCATATATACATTGATCAATAAAATTATTAAAAGTTTTGGTTATGACTAAACCATCTTAAACATTGGTAGACACAGCTGTCGACATTAAAAACAGAAAAATGTATGTCAAACTAAGTGTTATATCTAACACTCTACATCATTGGACATCAAACACTTGATCATCTGTTACAAAGGATTTGATTGGTCATTGTCTGTATTAATTTTAAATCTGACCATATAGATTTTGCCCAAGATGAAGTTAGTTTGATGTCAGATGGGTTTGATAGAACTTATTTATTAGATTATGGATACTAAGATATAATGCATATAAAAGTTGAGTAGCTATCATTGATTGTATTATTGGAACAAAAGGCTTGATGACAAGACCTACAATAGTGTAAGGCTTGGGAGTATGTTGCTGATGCATTTAGGCATTTAGCTTGTTGATGAGAATGACAATAGTCCCAGACTTGGGAGTGTGTCCGTGATGCATTTAGCTTGTTGACAGGATTTTAAGATTCACATTACCGGTAACTCAGGAGTATGTCTGTAATAGGCTGTTTTGATGGCTTCTTGGATTGTATTCTCCAGATTGTAACAAGGAAATTTTACAAAGTTCCATGTTAGTATTATTGTTGTTATTTAAACTTCTTTAGTGAAACTTGTCAAAACCAAACCTCTTCAGGACCTAATGTTACATTCAAAATAGGATGTGTTTATGTTGGTGGAATGGTTAACTCTTTGTAAGAGTTTCCACAATGGAGATGTTACATAAAGTTCAACTTTGGATTTAGAATGACTTAAGTGAACTTTAGATTAAGTTCATTTTATTCAGATATTTAGGCAATACAAGGTCTGCTGAGAGTCTGGTGTACTCAGGTTTCACTTTCCTCTTGAGAGGACCCAGGAATGAGTTTGGGTTCAAGCTTGCACAAGCATAGATAGAGTGAGCCTTGTATTTTGTATGTACAGTAAAACCTCAATTTATCACCACCATTCGTTAAATTTTGGCATTATAAAGGCGTTTGGCAAGAAAGGGAGGAGAGGCTTATAAAGAAAAACATAGAATAAATAAAATTTCAGGACTTCAAAACAGTGGTGATAAGCAACATGGCATAGTAATTGGGGCATTATAATTGGGTTTTACTGACATGATAAGCCTGGCGACAAAGTTTTTGGGGTGTGGCATTATATTGGGATTTTACTGTAGTGATAAGCCTGTTGACAAAGTTATTGGGGGCAATATAATGGGGTTTAACAGTACTGAAAAAGCACACTAGTATATTCTTTATTTCTTTCAATCAGAGAGACCACTGCGGTAGCTCAGTTGGTAGAGTGCTCGCTCCGTATGTGGGAGGTCATGGGTTCGATCCCCAGCCGGGTCTGACCCAAGACTTGAAAGTGGGTAGTGACTGTTCTTTCGCCAAGCACTTGGCATTACAAAATGAAAGTCACGGTTCATTCAGATTGGAACTTAAAATAAACGAGGTCCTGTGTCACGGTGGGCTTGGCACGTTAAAGAACCCTGCTGTATAATGCCATCAGCGCAACGCACAGGAAAATTTCTGCACCTTTGCCTATAGCTGGCAACGTCTCGATATAAGTGAAATATTCTTGACTGGGACGTTAAACACCATTACTCAACTCTTTCAATCAGAGACCATCACTAGTGTACATGTACATTACATTTTTTATTTATTACATGGTATTATTCAGAGAATTACTAGTTATTGAAGTGGAATAGACTCTCTATATTAATGACTTTTAATAACAGACAATCACATTATACATGGATATAGATATACATAGATGTTATTTTGCCTAGAGGACTCGAACACTATATTAGGATTAATTGTTACTTCAGTAGGAATAATTCATAAATCAGTTATTGTAAACTTAATTTTTGCAGTGTACTAATTTTACTATTTTCAGCAGTTATCGTGATGATACAGTACTGCCAATTTAACTCCACCACCAACAAGTTATGATCATAGCACACGAGGTGATCCATGTGCTAATTCAAGTACACATGAACTTACTCATTTATAATTATAATTTTTCTTGCTCCAAGAAACAAAATATCATATGTGCTTCATGTGTACTTTTCAAGAATATTATGTCACTGACAATTTCATATATGATATAACATTTGGTTTTTCCAGGCACGTCGACGACATCCTTGAAGAAGCCTCGTACACGTGGTATTTTTAGTTCCTTTTTCTGTTGTTTTGGTAACAACAACAATAATAATACACAGACTAATCACCAAGTCCCAGTCGTTGAGGAAAATGGCAATCCTCGGGTAAGTCAAATTTCTTACAATAAAATGTGAAAATATAGTCCCTTTAAAAGTATTTTTTCATACATTTGTTAAAATAGGTTACTTTTTTGATAGGATATCTCAGTCATTGTTAAATTTGGCTTCCAGGAATGGAAACGTACCATATATGTGTTTAACTTATAATAATGTATAAAGATATAACAAGGATATTGGATTAGTTTCAAGTTTAGTAAATTTTCTGACTTGTTCTGTAAAAGCAGTGTTTTATTTCTATTTACTTGTAATTTCAGGCACCAGCTGAGAAATACCTGTTGTCACCTTTGTTTTTATTTCTGTTTTACGTGTAATTTCAGGCACTAGCTGAGAAATACCTGTTGTCACCTTGTTTTTATTTTTGTTTTACTTGTAATTTCAGGCACCAGCTGAGAAATACCTGTTGTCACCTTTATTAAGTCAGGATATCAATAAGAAATGTCTTATTATAGATCTTGATGAAACATTAGTACATAGTTCATTTAAGGTTAGTATCTGTTATAGTAATTATTTAAAGGTCATTAGGTCATTACTCATACATGTTCTAGTATTAATAGAGGTCTGTTTGAAAGGCCTATTGAACATGAATCCGCATCTCTATTATTTGCCGATGCCTCGTGTTACATTAGGCATGGCACTTTAAAGAACCCTCCCTGCACATTGATCGCCCGAGTGCCATGCAAAGGTCAAGATTTCTGTCACTTCACTTATAGTTGGTGACATCTCAATATAGGTGAAATATTCGTGACTGGGACATAAACCCATTCAGTCAATCAATCATTACATACTTTTTAATATTGTAATGTTTACTGCTGGAACACTTATGTTCAATATTACTGCTAGAACACTTGTGTTCAAAATATTACTAAGAACTTTAAGAAGAGGAGGAAATGTTGAATGATCTAAGAGAAAATTATAGCAGTATTGGATATAGGCCTTGTCCATTTCTGGGACTTTTTTAACATGTAGTTTTAAGTATGGTTATTGTTATTTTCACCTTTTTAGAAAAATATAGATATGTATTGTAAAATAAATTATGACTCCTTAAGATATGATCACCCTAACAGTATATTTTAACAATTTGTGTATATATTTTCAGCCTATAAGTAATGCAGATTTTATAGTACCTGTTGAAATAGAGGGCACTGTACATCAGGTAAGGTTATACTGGTACCTGCCAAGTTGAGTTACAATCACTAAATGCTCCTGTTCTTCTCTACATTAGACAAATTAGGTTGTATTTTTGATACAGAAATGCCGAAAATAGAAGAATTATGGTAGATTAAGATTTACAAAACTTAACAAATATCAACAAAAGTCAAACTCTAAATCATATCATTAATGTAATTTATTACTAAAACTCCCTATCCTAAGTGGAATAAAAACCATACATTAACAAACAGTATTGATCTTTCAAAGAAATGTCAACTTATTTACTGGTATTTTTTAAGTATCTGGCTGCCCCATGAAGATTTTGGTCACAATTAGTGACCGTTTGTTTCGGATGTGGTATAGATGCATATGTTCATAGATTTTTTCAACATGAGCACATATGGTTGAGTATGTAAACTTTTGTATTATAGGTGTATGTATTAAAGAGGCCTTATGTAGATGAATTTATCAAGAAAATGGGTGAAATGTTTGAATGTGTATTGTTTACTGCCAGTTTAGCTAAGGTAAGCCCTGAAGAAAATACTATGTATCTGTAGGAATGGGTATTATTAAAATTTTCGTATCACGATATATTACGATACACAGATGCTGTATCACAATACATATCATAATATATTATTTCAAAAGTGAAAAAATAAAAGCTTTAATGTTATGTATATAACTCATCAATATTGTTGTGTTTATGTCATCATACATCTTGTTTTATTCTTTAAAAAGTAACCAATTTTAGCAAATTTGTGGGAAAAACCTTCTTAAAAAGTACTAATAACTTTAAATTTGTGGTAACCTAGGGGGTGGAGTTAGGTTGTTTTATGTCCCACTCAATATTTTTTCACATATTGAGGTGGTTAGTTCCAGAATGATGGAGGAAACTGGAGTGCCAAGAGAATACCATTGACCATTTCCTCGAAGGTCAGGGCTTGGGTTCTCATTTCACAATATTGATCTCATACTTAGTAAATAACTGTATAATAGTAAAGTTTCATAATGCATCCAGATAACTGTTATAATTGTCTTTTACCTCAATGTTCCGACTGTGTAACAGGTTTGGTTGTGTTCAGTATTAGACTTGTTAGCTAATTGTTTCAACTGTTCTGTTTTTAGTATGCTGATCCTGTGGCAGATTTACTGGATAAATGGGGAGTGTTCAGGGCTAGACTATTCAGGGAATCCTGTGTCTTTCATAGAGGGAATTATGTGAAGGTTTGTCATAGATTTATAACTTGTACAACATATCAAAGTGCTTATGAAAAACAGTAAAATCTTGATTCATTGCCACCATTTGTTCATTGAATTTTTTCCGTTTTGTGATAAATTGAGACAGTCTCGTGAAAGACATAGAAGAAATTGATTTTGGGACTTCAAAATACTGTGGCAATATATGAGATGGCAAAGTTGTCAAGGGGCATTATAAGGAGGTTTTACTGTAGGTTTATCCATGTTAATTATTCGGCGAGAAACTTTTAAAATGAAAACAGTAATCCTTAGTTTACAAATTTAGATTATTAATTTGTCAATAATTTACAGATTTTGTTATTAACATTTTTTATCAAATGGAACTGTTATGGTTACATGTACATGTATATCAAATTATTTATGTGCAGTAGGGACCCACATGTACATTTATCACATTAAGATTTATAGTGAAATTTGAATTGTTTGATACCACTTTTACTTGTTTATGTTGTGTACCACCTCCAGTAGGCTGGAGCAAATAAAGTTAATTGAATTGAACTTGCATTATTCCACACCAGCAGGTGTTCAAAATTATGTTTATAATAGAAGATCCAGTACCCTCTTATTTTTGGCAGGTCCCACATACAATTTTTAAAGTCCAAAATCAACATTGAAAGATCAATATGCAAGAATATTACTTGGAAAAAAACCTTCAGGTCAACCAGACTTTCAAAGTTTAAATATTAAGGGTCCCAATGTAAAATCAATATGTCTCGGATCAAGAACCTGGGAATTTTTACCTCTGCACCAGGGTCATAAATGTTTCAGTTCTGTGACTCTGCAAATCATATGAATTTCTCAGTATCGTTTGTACATACCTGTAATGAAGATTGTTATCAGACAGAATAAATTGAATAAAAATACAAGTAATGATTTCTTTATATTATTTTAGGATTTGAGTCGGCTTGGAAGAGAACTAAATAAAGTTGTAATAGTGGACAATTCTCCTGCTTCATATATCTTCCATCCTAATAATGCTGTAAGTTATACATACTGTAAAGCGCAAAAATTTTAGTGGCACTCTTTATTTTAGAGCATTGTGTTGTCTGTTCTTCCTGAGTTTCTGTTTAATTAAAAATATGCTAATATTATGTATAAGCGACTCTGAACCAGGGGTCCGGAAACGGTCATATTTGCCGGACATGTCCGACAAAATTTTATTTTGACCGACGTGAAAAATTATTAGTCTGACATATTTTTGTTTTCGGACATTTTCAACTTTACAACAGGAATATTAAACGGACAAATCAGTTTTCCGACAAAAGTAAACTACCGCTAGTTGGTCTTTTAAACTCTACCTGACTTCACTAAGTGTATTGTCCTTACAACGTGTTTACCTGTCAACAGTAACATCTAATAATCAGGTACTAGTAATTGTTTATTAATCAGTAAATACCTGTGGACTTAAGTAGTCGCGTGCCGCGTGTCTATTTCTTTTGTTTCCCAGTCCGACTCGTAATAACTTTCCTTAAACGTATGTTTGTTTAATAATAAGTGCATGGTTTTAACTGTGTTGATTACGGAAGCCATAACGAGTGTCGGTCAAGGGTGACGTTTTGTTATCAAAGAGGTTGCACCGTGGGTGTTGAAAATTACCTACTACGCGCTTCGTAACTGTTTCTTTATTAATAAATACAAAAACGCGATAAAATTTTATTTTAATAAAAGTTTAGGCATTAATATCTTTTATTTACATAAATATATTGGAACCTCGTCAAGCCGTTCCCGTTATATCCTGATTCGTGATACCTGAATTCCTATTTGAACCTCGCGATGATTGTATTATAATTCGTATATCACCGGAATACGAAAATTCACGATTGTTAGTAAACAATATGGCGGACGTGCAATATGAAGCATCGTGGACAGTAACGCATATTGATAATAACAGCACATCACGGGAGCTTAGATTTCACCTAATACACACACACACACACACACACGCAATAACATTGTGGTCTAATAACGCACATGGATTAAAGTTGGCGGTATCCACAACATGCACGCATGTCAGCCCTGTGCCGAAGACTTTTTTTTTTTTTTTTTTTTTTTTTTTTTTTTTTGCTTGTAAAAAAAAAATGTCCGAAGGGCCGGACCGAAGTTTCCGAAGCCCTGCTCTGAACATTTCTCTAAACTGAAACTGAGGACAGATTCTTTATCTTAAGTAAAATTCATAAGATAAAGTGTGTACCAATTAACAGTTAAGGAACCTGAGAACCTGGAGAAAACCACAGACTTTTGACTAGCAAACTGACAAACTTTCTCACACTATGATCTGTCCTAGGCGGTGAAATTTACTGTGATTCGTAAATGTGAGCCCGAGACCACTGGACAAACAAGGTCCCAGAACTAATTTAGGTCTAGCAAGTATGCATATATACCAAATAATATATGTTGGATATTATCCATTACAAGATTGGTTTTAATGTTTTAATGAACTATTTTTTAGGTACCGGTTCAGTCTTGGTTTGATGATATGACAGATACAGAGTTGTTGGACTTGATACCATTCTTTGAGAGTTTATCCCAAGTGGACAGTGTTTATGCATTTTTACAAAATGCAAATACAACAGATTCGTCATAGTACATAATATAATATATTTTGAATTTGTAATAATTCTTGTTGACCTTATATATTATAAAGGTCAAGGTCTTTGATATGACCTTGACCTGATACTTATGCAAGCTGACCTCATTATTATATAAAGAAAATATCCAAAAAAGATTAATGCTGCCTGCTCTGTTAAATGTCATAGTGGAAGCTCAATTCTGTAAGTGACATAGGTTGTACATTTAGAGAAGATTATTCTATTGTGTTTTAGTGACAACTTTCACAAGTTATGTTTTATAGTAACTTGTGTTTTCATTGTGTTAGTGCTATCATTACCACGAAATACTGGGATGGACGTTGAGAGAGCGAGAGAGTTGACGACTTGTGACTTTGGAGTTTTCCAAATATTCATCATCTGTGATCTTCATTTATGTGATTTTGTTGAATGATATGTAGTTGATGCACACAAAACTTTTATACATTGTCTAATAATGTGATGAGATTCATATGAACTATAGATAAAGGGAGATAACTACTGGTACTATACCAAAGTGAAGTTCAGCACTGGTCAGGAGACTTCCAGGATCAATGAAAGATAAAAGGCCAAATGGTTAGAGGTACCAGGATCAGTAAAAGGTTAAAGGTCAAAAGGTTAAAGGTAGAGATACACAAAGAGCAGACAGACAGACATCTGAGAAAAATTACAGCAAAAAATAACAAATACAAGCAAGAGATAACTAACTGCAAGAATGGTCACCTCGGGAAACCTGAATATACAGGGGAGAGAAACAAAAGAACAAAGTTACCTGGTATTTTAAACAGTGCCTTATGTATTTCTTTGTTGTATATCATATCTATTTTTCAAGTGTATTATATATATATATACTAACAATACAGTTAAACCATAATCAATGTAACTTACAAAAACAAGACAGAACACTCAAGACATTGTTATATATATTAAATTAAAAGGTCACTTGAATTACTCTGAAGTTTAGACGACAAGCTGTAACATCAAGGCAAAATACCATTGTCATAAATTCCAGTTTTTTTGGTAAAGCCCATGGACAAACGTAACTTATAAATTATTAATATTTAATTTAATTATTTTTAATGAGACTGATAATTAGTTTTGTTTTAACATGATTATCATTTGTCTGCCTTCTTTAATGATTTCTCATAAAAAGGCCTTACCGATGATTAAGTATTTCTTTTTTTTCTTTCTTTTTTTTAGCAATTTTTATAAATATTTTTAATTTATTATGTTCTTAAATTTTTCTGAAGCATTCATGTCTGCTTAAATAAGAAGTGAACAATAAAATATGATTTACTCTCATATTTATTTCATTTTGTGTCAAAGGTCATCAATTTTGGCTTTTAATGTATATATTTTGTGTACTGCTCCCTGTATTTTATGGATGGTCATGTGTTTGTCATGTGACACCTGTCTGGTGAAATATTTACATTTGTTTTTACCATTTTGTTTTTGTGAGAGCAAAGCAGCTTTACAATTTTTTACTATCAGGTCATTTTGTTGGCATTGGATACATAGATTTTATAGCAAAATATATAGATGCTTTTTAAAATAATAACTTAACTATTGTCAGATTACTAGCACCCGAGTCTAATTCAAGTCTTTGGTGTAAAAGGTGCTATGTATGTTATTGATAAGGTTTGTTATAGCATCTTTTACCTCCAAGTCCTTGTTTTGTTTATCCGTCTTATAAAAAACAAAAATTGACTGTCGTCAAATTGTTAAAAACATATTTTAGAAGATGATGTGTTATTCAATTTTTACCATTTTCAACATTCAGAACTTAAAAAAAGCAGAAATGGTTGATTATTTGTTTCTGTACTTTGTATCAGTTAAAAGATTAACTTTAATCCTTGTATCTTTGTTTTGATTGCTCTTCTTTTGTCTTCCATTCTTCATTTAAATTTTTTTAGTCAATATTATTTGTTTTCATAAGTAAAACAGTGATTTAATTAATTGTCAAATAATCCCTGTATCCTGTGTTTGTTTTTGTCACCAGACAGAAAAAAAATGACAGGTGCTTTCTATTTCTTTAATATTATATACCAAAGATTGTTGTTCTCTACACTCTGGAAATTGTAAAATGTAAATTCATATCTGACTAGGAAAAGCACTTGAATATGTGTGTTACCAGTATACATGTACCATGCCACTAAACATCATAGATTTAATGGAATATTCACTCAATAACATTGCCCCATTTTATGTACGTGCTTGTATTTGTATATATGTGTCTGCAGCCTAACTTTTGCCATGTTTGTCTTTTGAAAATAGGCCAAGTGTAAAGCCTTGCTTTGGGTTGATTTCGACTGTAAAATGGCAGTATTAATGTTTATTTGTACATGGAAAGCATATTTATTTAGCTCTGACTCTGATCCCAGTTTTCTCTAGACTATTTCTTTCTTTCAAAATGGAAATTTTGTTAAGAACCTGCAAAAGTTAACTGATAAACTCTTTATTTAGTATCAGAAATTTGACATTTATGGTGTTGCTTCCTAATCAAATTATTACATAACTTTACGGTTTCAGAATGGACTTTTGTTCCAACAAGTTGTACCTACATGTGTATTCCATGAATGTTCTTAGTAAAGAGGAAAGAAACCTTTTAAAAGTTTAAGAATATTGTTTTATTTTTATTTTGCATTTTTTCTGAAAGATTTCTGAAATTTTGAGAAACCTCTCCTTAACTTTAGTGGATCTAAATTTTCGAAAACTTTTCGTAGCTAACTCTAGGGGTGAAAACAAGACTATTAATATTTCTAATTGGCACTTCACATTTTATATTAAGATTACCAGTATATTGAACTCTAGTTGATCCAACTATTTTAAAACCTACTGAAGCATTTGGTACATGTGCCTTTTTCAGACTTTGAGACTACATGGTTGTTATTTGATACATGTGGATGTCACATATTCTGTTGTCATGGACACAAATTATCATTAACGTTTAACCTTTCGTTATCCAGTGTTGTATAGAACCTTTCGCTACCCTATGATATATAGAATGTTTCGTTACTGTGAGGTGTGAAGATGAGTGTTATAAGGGGAGATAATTGAAGGAGAGGTTGCTGGGAAATTTGCAATCTTTGAATTTTTTACTTCGTTATATACAGATAACATTTATTGCATCCAAACTTTTATGGACATCTTTTACACATTAAATATTTAAACATTGATATAAATTGTAATAACCTTTTTCCTCAATTTTGATTTTTAACACTGCATATTTTACTACCAGTACATTTTATTATTATTACATTGTATCTAGTTGTACATAGTAACATTCAGAAAGGTTTAATACTGTACTCTGTACTGTATGGTGAAACTTAAAAAGGTAAAACTTTGAAAGAAACTTTTATCCGAAAGTCACTTATTTAGTGAATTTTTTTTTAGTCAAAATTTTCGTCTGACTTGAATTCATGGCTACAAAATCAATCTTGTACAAAAAATCAAGTGATCTGCAGTGTATATATAATAATAATATATAAGAAAATATTTTGCATCAAAATATGACGTCTTTATATGCAGATGCCTCTTAATACCAATTTGCTTTGGCCTGGTATAAAGTAACAAGAATTATAAGAATTGAAACAATAAACCTTTTCATGGTGAGATAAATCCTACTACAATCACTATTTGTGCAATTTTGAAGTGTGTGTGAGTGTATGTGTGTGTGTGTGTTTCATTAAGCAGAAGTAGTTACTGTACCTCATAAAGTTAACATTGCACCAAACAAGGGCATTTTAGAAATCTTTTTGTGGACCTTCTTTTAAAACTTACAAAATATCAAATTTATGAAATGATTTATCAAAAGGCACAAGAATTTTTTTTATAAAAAAAACTTGTGTATTTTGGGACTTGAGGTTGCATGGAGATTTTAGGAGGTTGACATGTTTATGTTGGTTTTGCATGTTTTAAGCCAGTGTATCGTTTTAATTGTTTTTGTGTAATTTTGTGTGTCATTGTTGCTCTTGTTGTATTTTACGGTATTAGCTGAGTTTTGAGCTGCCCCCTTTGTTATTTGTCAGAGCATGTTATTTAGTTATGTAAATAAAAACAGAACATTATTTTTTCTACATAAAGTATGAAATAATATTGTAATATTGAATATAATGTTTGATGATGCCTTCTTCATGTTCTGTATGCATGGGGAAAGAATGAGGAAGACAAAATTATTCCCAACTGGAAGAATACCGAAAAAGTTTTAAAAAAATTTCATAATTTATCAAATGCAATTAAAGTTGAACATTTTTGCAGGTATTGTTAAAGGTGTTAAGTCTACTGATGCAATATTGGTTAAAGAGGGGAGTGCGGGTGTTTTTTATGGATAGGGCAAAAGGATAGAGTCATTTTTTAGAAGGAAAATCCAGGTTGGAAAGATTTGCTGCATTTAGTCGGTAAACAGAAAGCACTTATGGATTATGTGCATCAAAAAGTCATTTATATCGGTACAAAGTTTACATTATAGAGTTCTATATTTTGTACATTTTGTAAAAGGAGATAAGAAGGCCTAAATTTATTTTTATGGATAAAATGAAAGTGTTTTTTGTTAAGTTATGAGAGAAAGGGTTGATTCAGTCATTGGATATAATTCTCCAAAACCATGAAGCACTATTTAACTAGACTTGATGCAAAGCATCAACATTGCTAGATGTGCATATCAATAACCGGAGTTGGATTACTTATTTTCCTGGGAGTTATGATCCTTGGAAGATAGTGTAAATTATAAAAAGTATCAACTGATGGGGATTCTAATTCATTGAATTTTCTCGTTTTTAAGTCCAGGATTTAATTTTTTTCCAGTTGGGATATTTTGTCTGCCTTTACAAGTATTGATTACTGATAATGTTATTGTTGAGTTGTTTTTTATACATTTTTTTTCATGAAAATTGATATATTCTGAATTTGTAAATTATATGTAACTATAAAATAGATATATCTTTATATATAAATATAAAACAGTTATATATATAAATTATAAATATGTATTCAAAGTAGCATAAATTAAACTTTTTTATATATGATGAAAAGATAAAAAGTATTACAACAAATTCTTAGATAAATCATCATAAAAAGTGTTTTTTGTCAAAACTTCAAGGAAATGTTTCTTTGAATAAAGGAAGTTTCTCAAATGTTTTAAAACAGCACCATTTCAAATGAAATGGTAATATTTTATTTCAAATTACTTCCCTTGTTTTAAATGAAATGTTAATATTTCAAATTATTTCCCTTGTTTCAAATGAAATGGTAATATTTTATTTCAAATTTCTTCCCTTGTTTTAAATGAAATGTTAATATTTCAAATTATTTCCCTTGTTTCAAATAAAATGGTAATATTTTATTTCAAATTTCTTACCTTGTTTTCATATTGTGCAGCTATTTCTATAAATGTTGCCTAGTTGTAACAGTTCTTCATTCCCTCTTTATGATAGTGTTGCTTTATCAGATTCCAGGGATCACAAAATGGGACTTTAGTTCTGACTTGGTACATACATGTTAAAGGAGTCCAAGGAGTTTTGATTACTTGCCCTCTGTATTTACATACCAATTTAAAATCACGAGTTTGAAGTTAATACAGGTTGAAAGTAGATTCTTCAAAAAAAAAAAAATTGAAAATTTTGGTGTATAGATTTTCCATGTTAGAATACTTGTTTTGAACATGGAGACATACCTGGAGAGAGAAAAGGGCCATGACATGGAAATTCAATTTCAAAGTATTTCTATAAATAGTTTACCTTTTTGTATGAATTCCAAGTCCTTAGCTGCTTAAAGATTAATAAATAAATTTAAAAAAAGATGAGTTGGAAACTTTTGTTTTGATTGTGATCCTTGGTATGCATCATAATGTATATAAACCTGTTCTTCCTTTATCATTTCTCTTTGTCAGGAATGTTTTAGCGGTTCTTTTACATCAATATTTAGTGTTGGGTACCACACTATATATACTATGTTACACAGTATGGTATACACCTTCCTTTTTATCTTCTTTAAGATTCTAACATGCATGTCTTAGTACATTTTTAGATGATTTTCATGACTTCACAATTCATATAATGTGTATGAGAATGTTTTTGTTTATGAAAAAAAGCAATAAGGATAAGTGTCTAGGTTCAAACCCCTCTCTGACAGATCCTAGTGTGAGAAAGATTTTCAATTCATTTGCTGAATGTTTGTTTTCTCCAGGTACTCCAGTTTTCACACTATCCCAAAATTGAATGCCTTGATATAATTGAAAGAATCTTTGTCTTGGTGTTAATCCCATAATTCAGTGTCACTGGGATAAAGCGTAAGTGTACACTACAACTCACATTTTACTTTTTACATAATTATAAATGATGGATGTATGGTTTTCTACAGTGAATAAATTATGGGTCTTTCTGCAAAAAAGTACTGAAAAGAGTTCATTTCCTTGGCAAATTCATCAGGAAAAAATTGCACTAAAGATTGATTTTGTTGGGGATCATAATGTATTAAACGAGAAGCATTATTACATTCTAAAAATAAAACATCAGATTACATCTGTATTCTAGCATAGGACATTCAAATTCATCAGATTTCATAGAAAATATTTTTTCTTCTAAAAATGCATGAATGTTGTAGTGCCTAAAGTTGTATAAACCCAGTTCATTCAAACAAAAAATTTGCTAGACCAAAAAGTGTCCTTGACAATAATACATTACTAAGTTGGCAGTGATTTTTAGTCAAATCTGTTATAGATATCAATAAATAATGTCATTTTGACACATTTTTAATTTTTCTGCATTTTGGAAATTTGACTTATTACAAGAAACTCAAGAAAGTGTAATTTGCTCTTTATCTATATTTTTAGCTTGAAGACTTCTGTAGCTTATTTCAAACATAGTTAAATAAAAATGCACATAGCTGTTAATTAATATTCATAGACAAATGTTTTGGTATCAAAGTTACAGGGAATCCATGATGTTATCATCAGGGTATTTATATACGGGAATTAATTTTATCTTTGTCCCACTCAGATAGGGCATAGTGACAGTTTTTGTAACTTCAGGTTACATGTAGAGGTTTAAACTCCATCAGCCTGCTTCGGTATACATGTATATTATTTGCACTTGTACACTGAAGTTCTGCCATGTATTCTCATAGTTAATTAGTATTTGCTTCAGGATGCTTTGAACTACTGTAAAACCTTGAGTCATTGCCACTATGGCTTTGACATTATAATGAGGTTGGCGACAATTCAATGAGGCGTATCAAGAAAAAAAAACTTAACACTTCAATATGCTGCAACAATAAGCGAG
Source organism: Anadara kagoshimensis (assembly GCA_021292105.1). NCBI lineage: Eukaryota > Metazoa > Mollusca > Bivalvia > Arcoida > Arcidae > Anadara > Anadara kagoshimensis. The sequence goes on along the minus strand of CM037870.1, from coordinate 58,492,207 downwards.
GTGGCAATGTCAAGGGCATTATAACAGTTTTACTGTATTTTATGTGTAAAGTATATATTAATAAGACCAAACAGCTTTGCTGTATTAGATTAGTGAATAAATTTTTAAAAAAAATGGCATTAAAAAAAAGTAAATGGTAAATTGGTAAATTAGATTTAGAACAAATAAACATTTTCTTTCTAAAAACTTTGAAAAAATGAAATGCTTAACAAATATTTATATTTAAAAACAGTAGTGATACATGATAGTATGAGATTGGTTTTACTCGCCAGAATGAAAGAACTAATAATACACTAAATTGAAGCTTACAAAAATAGAAAAATTAAAAAAAAGTCTATGTAAGCCCTTATGAAAAATGGAAAAAAATGTCTATGTAAGCCCTTATGGCCTCATCTAGTACATACTTGTAAATGTTTAACTCTCCAGAGCTAAAGCAGCGATAATACATATACATTAAACTGAAGCTTACAAAAATTATGAAACTACAAAACTGTCTATATAAGCCCTTGTGTCCTCTTCTCTTAACAGTATTTTAATGTATTATGTGGAAAGTACAAACGGTTACCAAAAACATTGTTAATTTGACATCTATATGCTATTTTATACCATGCTAAGGTGTTGTTTTGCTGCATGACTGAGTGTTTTATTCAGTAGATGCAATTCATGTTCACATTTTAGTGATCATTTGCTTTTGATTGATAAAGTTTTCAGCTTCTCAAAATGGAACATTTGCAAGGTGCTATGATAATAAATGACATTAAAGTTGTGTAAAACTGGTTAATCGCTAACTTTTGTGCTGGAGTTAGTAATTTGTTTGAAACTTTTCAAAATATTGATACAGAATGGAATTGTCAAAAGATTATGAATATAGCCTGTTTTTCACAGGATAATGCAGTTTTCTGCACTGATTAAATTGGGTAATTTTGTACAGCCTGGGCTGGTCTGCATCTGTTACATGTACTGGGTAGATGTATTTTTTTAAGCTTAAAAGTGAAAACAATTTTCTTCTCCAAATCAATCTTGTTTTGAACATGTACAAAAGTTTATGGTTCCAATCGTAGATAATCTAAGTTATAATGTTTTAATAAATTAAAAGAGACTTGGTTCTGATGAAATCATTAAGAGACAAAAAGGTAAAAAAATATGTTGTATTCTGGAGGGGTGGGTTAGTGTCTAGCATCTAATGGGGATGGGAGGGTTTCTTGTCTGGTATCTACAGGGTAGTAACATTCCAGTCTGGTCACAAATTTTGATTGTCACATTGTCTATCATACACTTTATTATGCTGCACTCATTGTCTTAGCGTAATTTATATGTATATATGCAATGTTTCTTTTGCTAGTTTTGTTCCACCATAGGCTAATGTAATGCTGTCATCATGATCGTATCAGGGGGCTTATTGTCCTGATTGTATAACTTGTACAACTGTTTTTATCTGGAAATTGTCTTCTTAAATATATAAAATGTATGGTTTTAATATAAGTTACAAAGCTATTTTTGTATGACTTAAGTTACAAGAATATAAATTTGTCAGAATTGTGGAAATTTTGTATGGAAGCTCATTAACACCGTCGTAGTTATTTTTATACAGATTTTTTAGACCCATCTGTCTCTATTTGTTTTTAAGACCAGTAAATGGATAAATGATCACAACTCCAGTAGTTTAATAACTGTCTTAGTAGTTGAACACCAATATCAAAACCGTTATCAGACTGGTTCAATAGGGTTTGTCCTCGTACCATGTGATTAGTACCACTTAATTGTTGTGTGAAACATTTTGGAAAACAATTACATCATATATGAACAACATCTTTTTTTACGAGAAAATGTCATCTGATGTGATTTGGTTTCCAATGAACTTAATTGTCCTGTACAAGCTTTAGGAGTTATTATGAGGTACGATGGCAAACCCCATTCAAAACAAATACAAATGTACTAGAGCATTTTATGAAATTTCCAAGAATATTAACGTTTTTCTTAATTTTTGATTTTACAGTATTAGGTAATTACCGATAAACATTCTGCTTATATATAAAGTTGATAAAGACAAATGAAATCACATGAAATGGAACAGGAGTTTTGTTGCTTACTTGTCACCAGCTGTGTTTTATGTATTGTCCCATGTAATATTTTGTGGCAGTCTTTTTTCTAGTAATTTATGTTTTTGATATAAATGATATTCCATTTTGTTAATTTATTGTTAGTACATGGCTTTAATGGGCTTCCGTACGTAACATTTCACAGAACTTACATATGTCTAACAAGAAACATGGAATTACTTGTAATTAGAATTCTTGGCTAACTGTTTGTATATAGAATAAATTTTTGACTTTTATACAAATTGATTATATAACCCATACAAGGTGTTGGGCTGTATAAAAAACTATCTTCTCTTCAATACAAAATGATGTCTAAGAAGAGAGCCAATTAACAATAAAATTTTGACTATTTTATTTCCTTGTTTGCTTTGTATTATGACACAACTTGATTGACAAGTGGCAGGCTGGTTTATCAATCTGCAGGCACACATCATTGGCCACCAAATAGGTCATATTCAATATTGGTTATTATGATGCTCTTACTATGGTAACATAGTGCTTGCTCTTAAAGCGAACAATCAAACTTAGATTCTTAGCTAGATCAGATCCCAAGACTTGAAAGTAGATGGCAACTGCTAGTACTCTTGGAATGAATGTCATACCGGTCCTTCAGAAGCTTCTACAATGTAGTTGGCATGGAATGAAAATAGTTCTCCATACTCACTCATTACCATAACCACATAAGATTCAATGTTTATGTAGGTATAAATTCACCTATAGATGGTGACAAATATAAGTGAAATCTTGACTGGAATGTAAAACCACATTGGAGTGTACAAAGCACAGTGCTTCTCACAACCTAGGTTTGAATTCCTCTTGAACAGATCTGCCAGATCCTAGTATGAGAAAGCTTGTCAGTTTGCATGCTCAAGGTTGGTGTTCTTTTCCCAGGAAATCTGGTTTCCTCTGCTATCTCGGAACAGACTACCTTGATAAGCGAGAGAATCTTAACTGGGCACTACCCACTCCATTCAGTTGGAAGAATGTTCACTTCATTTGGGTGGTTGTAGGTTTGGTTCCCGACTGGGTTGATTCAAAACTGGTATATAAACGGGAACTTTCTTTCATCAAGCTGGGTCTTTTAAGATGTGGCTTCATAGCATGGGGTACTTAGTAAAATAACAACAGAAGAGAAATCCATAATTTTAGAGTGAAGTGGCGTAGAGTGGAGTAATAGTTTTACGTTCCAATCAAGATTCTTTCACTTATACCGAGATACTAGTCAGTTCATGGATGGTGGAGAAACTGAAGTGCCTGGAGAAATTCTACAACTTTCGTCAAGTGAATGGACAAACTTTCTCACAATAGGATCTGTCCCAAGTGGAATTCGAACCTAGGCTGTGAAAGTTGCTGTGATCCATGATCCATAAGCTCACACTTTAGACCACTTGGCCACCGAGACCCCTTATGTAGGATTCAAGCCTTGGGCCTTCACCACTTAGCACCATCTTCGCAGAATATATGGATGAGATGTGGATATTTTGTGGGGGGAGTGGGATTTGAACCTAGGGGGCAAGAAGAATTGCGATTCGCAAGTACGGTACATGCTTTAGATAATTCTGCCATCGAGGCCCCTTCATGTTTATAGATATAAACTATGCAAATATGTCTGTACCTGGTGATGTCTCAATATAAGCTGTAATAAAGCAAGCTATCATTTTAATATATAAATAACAAAAAGAAAATTGATGTTTGATTTTATTATTTTGTGCAATGCAACTTTATATAACCAGAGTATACAGTATTTACTTCAGTATAAGTATGGAAGAATAACTCAACATTAATAACAATTAAGTTCTGTTTGCCGATTACCATATAACTGTCTAACAGAGAAAACGAAAGTAGACATACTCTATTATGTACAAGAATGAACCACATGTATATCATCAGAAGTTAACTTACAAGGGTATAAAAGAATTGCGGACTTTCAGCATTTATGGACTTTTGATATCACTAGAGTCCGACTTAAAACTGAAGAAGCACTGAAAAGACAAATTAACTGCTCTATTATTCCTATTTCAACAAAAACATTATTTTTTCAAAAATGTTTTGTTACTTCAAAATATTAGCACTATAATTTTAACACTTCTCAAACTGAAAATGAAAAAGATTTTTTTTAGAGTAAATCAACATACCAGTAATAGAGCTTAGCAACACAAAAACAAACAAAAACATGTCCGTTAATTTCTTTTACCTAGCCAAACAACCACTATGTAACAAAACTCAAAATATCTGAGAATAGAAATATTGAAATAGTAATAGATGATTAAAACCATTGAAATATATCGCTGGTTGTTTCACAAAACAGATCTTTCATTTAAGATATAGATTTTCTAAATATAGTACCAGTTACTTATAAATGATTCAGATCTTTGAAAATTAACACCGGTATTGGCAATTTTAAGAAACAAAACTTTTAATGTTTAATGTTTAATGTTTAAAATACATTTTGTGTTTATTACCGGTATTGTTATTTTGCTACACAGATCTTCCAATTATAATGAGAATTTTTTAAATGAGAAATAAGAGTCTTGAAGGTTATGAGAAGTTTTACTGCTATACATATAGCTTTTTTACATTCTGTACTACTTATGGTAATAACATGCAGCATATAAGTAACTACTAAAACTGACACTTAATGTTAATTCAATGTACCAGTAGCTATTTTTAAGACATTTGTTCCACTTTCTGTAAAACAAAATTAATACTCTAAAGCACTTAAACATTGACATATGTTTTTGTGAATTTGTACCAAACTTTTCACAATATTCCATCCATAATGCATGCACAGTCAGCAGTGTACACCTCAACCAAATTCTAGTGTATTTTTGTTTTCCATCCTTTCTTATAAATTGTACACTTAATAGTTATAGAAATTTGAAAAAGAAAGTAGGAAAAACCCAGAAATCAGCAGTTCATTTTCCTCTATATTCAAAACAGTACAAAAATGTTGACAAACAACTTATTTTGGCTTGTAAATGCCCAATAAATTCCAATTTTATGTATATTTTTGACACACAAAAAGTCACAAAAATAAATATGACAAACATGTATATGAATATACAAAAACATTTTTTTAGCTTATGTAAGGTTTTAAAATGGGCTATAACCTTTTGTGGTCTAAGCACATAGGTGTTCCCCATTTAAAGAATGACATTAAAATGAAAAAAAAAACAATCTAATAAAAACCTCTCTACTTAATGAAACTGTAAAGTTGGAAGATTTATTAATTTTTGTTTTTATTGCACTAATAAACTATATCTGAGCAATGTTCAACTTGTGAAAATAAGAATAACGGTAATATCAAGTCATGAAGTTTTAATAATTCCTAGTTCAATCCGGATAATTTACGGGGAAAAATAAACATTAATTAATAGTGAAATTTCATTTGTGTTCCATTCTAACTTCATTAAATCAAATGGAGTAAGAAAATATTCATGATGGTTTGGATATTAAGCAGCTTACATTGTAAGAGCTACTAAAAAATAATTCTGAGACAATTCTACATACATGTATATAAAATGTTGTTAAAATTGTTTATTGAATGAAGAATCTGCATCACTTTTGCATATATAATTTAATTTTTTACATTATTATAATTGTGGTACATTATTTGTATATAAACACAAAATATTTAAACCAAAAAAAAAAAAATCATTCAACAGAAATTATACATCTTAGCATTCAGGAGATTTTTACATTTTTTTCTAGCATAAGCCATTTACCAAAACTAAAAATTCCATTTAACTGGAAAAGCAAAACTTTCAAACTAGGAATATGCCAAAATCACTTTGTTTTATTAAAAACAGTATATGTTTACTGACTGTGAAACATTTAATATACTTTTAACTATTTTTAATTGAATTATGCGTTATTATTGTGAATATATTCAGCATAATTAGAAAAATACAAAAGCAGTTTTCAAAAAGCTTGGATTAAAAAAGCTCAAAATATGGCTGCATGCACAAAATGCAAGGGAATATAGATCATGTACACAATGTATATATAAAAATAAAGTGAAACACTTGTATAAAATGATTAAATAGAGAAGAAAAAATAACAACCATCAAAACCATTAAATAAACAGTGTTAAATGCCCCAACCCAGAAATTTAAAACAAGAACATAAACTCCATCTACATGTAATATGTAATGAAGTTCTAAGATCCTATCTTGATTTTTGTAAAAATTAACAAAAATTACAATATCCTTTCCATTTCTTTGTAAAAATCAACAAAAATTGCACAACCGCAATTGACTTTCCTACTTACAGCATTGATACATCTGATGACAATTTTACTATAACAATTATTCTATTTATTACACATAATTGGTACAACGAGCTACTGTACATGTGCTTCTTTACTCCCAGATACTGGGTAATATCACAAGTCCCATGTGTAAAAATTTAAAAGGAAAAGTAATAATGTTATTGTGAACCAAACTATCTGCAGTAGCTACATTTGTACTACTAGCTGTTAATCTAAAACTTTTTACAAGTATGGAAAAATATGAAGTGTGATGTAAAATACTGATGGATCTTCAAAGGGACATAACTCTAATACGTCCATTTCAAGAGACATAACTCTAGAAATCCCATCTCCAATGGACATAACTCTAGCAAGCTCATCTCAAAGGGACATAACTCAAATAAGTTTCAATTCCATGCGATAATTTTATGATCCAATCCCCAAGGCAAACAACTCCAACAAGGTCACAACCAAGTTTCCAGAAATGTTTATAACGCTTGCATTAAAACAGTATTAAATGCAATTTCTTTATTTCTGTGTTATCAGCAAATTGTGCTGAATCAACATCTACTTAGTAAAAATACTGAATACAGGAGGAAAATAATATATAGATATCTACATTACCCAGAATAGTTATAAAAATAACAAAAAAATGTAAATAGTTAACTACATTAACAGCTAAAAAAGTTTTTTTTTTTTAACACTTTAACACTATACATATATACTTATCTATTTATATAACTTGTATATATACTATCAACTTTGTTCCCAGATACACAAAAAATGAAAAAAAAAGTTTGAATGAATCTTAATATAGATAAAAATGTAGGCATTATACTAGAAATATGTTTTTCATTGTCCCAGATCTTAAGTAAAAGGGAAGACGAGTGTAAGGGTTGGGGTTGCATGGATATGGTTTTATTTAAGCTCCTGTAAGAATTAACCAGATCTGTGTCTCAATCAAAAGTACTGATGACCCAAGGTATAATTTTTCTAATGATACAAGTCAAGTATCCAAGAAGCAAGTGTTTATTCAGGTATCTGACAAAATATACATCATTGGTGTCAAAGCCAATTGTTTTGATCTTTATGGTTAAGTCATGGAGTGTCTGCCATTACCGTGCAATAAACCATGTGGCGATATATATACCCAAGAAGCATGACATTGTGTATATGTGTATGTGGCTTTTTTGTTCCAAAGGAACAAACAACAATTGTATCAAAAATGCATGACCTTTTACAGTGGTCTGGGAAGTCGAGTTGGTGAGGTTCTGGGTTCAATCCTCGGTCTGACCCTGAATTTTTTCCCCTCCTGTTACACCTTATTTGCTCTGCCATACATAGACAAGGAAACCAAAAACATAAAAGCTCTTATACATATATCAATAGAAAGTCGAGTCAAGTCCCAATTTACTTAAATCTAATTTTAGGAGAACTTGCTATTTTAATATACAGTACTTGTAAAAGATGTTTACTTCCAATATAAGCCCTACATTTCCATCTGAACTGAAGAAACATTCATAACACTATAATACATAATTATGCACAAAAATAATACTCTGTATATATGATATAGAAAAAATGATATGTGTGTGTGTGTGAAATATACATATATACCTATAAGTATAAATGGGCTTAGACTAATACAGATTTTGTTTATGATTAAAATAATGAAAGTAAAATAAAAATATATATTTAACAAGAAAAACAAATAAATTGGAAGTTTTTAATATTCCAATTTACAAATATAGAAGTTTTATCTAAAGAATACATAACAGTTGAAAACCAAAATACAACAAATTTTAAATGGAAAAACCTAATATTCGGCAATCAAAATATTACTTCAAAGAATTACAGTGTAGTTTCTAAATGGATATGATTTTACAAAACCATAAATAAAATACATGCATGCTCTGTATTTAAACATCTTTTTTATTTTAATTGCTTTGCAAATATCTTCTTAGTTAACGTGAAAGTAAATCATTCTCAATGTAATCCATACATGTTTAACATATGTTATCGGAATAGTTAAAAGAAATTTATTATGTATGTCACAACCACAAACATGTAAAGATAAAATATGTGTATAGTAATTAATGTATATTTTAACAAAATTTAAATCAAAGAAAAAAGTAAATTAATTAATAGGAATGTTAACCAGCTGTTCCATTATCCGAGATGGAATGTATAGTAATTTCCAATAAATAATGAAAATTATTCCAAAAAGCATGCCAAAAAGCAGCAAAAAATATAGATAAATTAACTTTCATTATTTAAAAACAAAAACAAAACAAATCAGCCAGCGCGAGACATAAGTTAATGAAATACAAAGAAATCTATAAAAAATATAAACAGTCCCTTATTACCAGGACATCCCAGATCTAACCATAGTAAATACATAAACAAAACACAATAATAAAAAATAATAATAGTCACCGTAAACAAACTTTTATTCATGGATATTAACTTTCCCAATTCTCTTGCCAAAACCATTTCACGGCTATTAACTTTCTAGATAATGACTATAGTTAAATATTTGGTATAAATAATACCATTTCAGAATACGATTAACATCGATTAGCTTTCCTGATAAATTTGTCCTTGCGCAACACACGAAAGTTAATTGCACACAAACAAAAGTCGGTTTACTGTGACAGCTTGATGACAATAGATATTACACACTATCTTATTACCGTGGGAGCAAATCTTTACAACAGATCTATACATCAGCAATTTTCTTGTTCCACTCTTCTTACAAAGAAGGTATGAAATGCTTATATAACAATATGTAATGTGATGACGGTGTTTTCTCTATAATGGAGATCACTACTGTAACACATGATCAATACCCTTTAACATTTGTGTAGGACGTATTGGAAAACATTTGCATCATGAATTCCTAGAATAGGGTCGCTTTTTATGAGAAAACGTCATTTAATGCAATTCCATCTCCAATGGAAATAACTGTTCCCCACATAGATTAGGGGGTATCACTAGTATAGCATGATGACAATCCCCATTATAGTAACTAATTGCAAGATCAAGAACAGCACTAAAAGCATGATCCTGAAGCACAGTGATAAATATGACCCTGAGGTTAAAGGTCACATGATAAATGCACTTTCCTTTTGATGATTGATGGAGAACTATTATTTCATTCATTTAATGATAAAATCTAGATCATACATAACCAGTCTCACAATGTGATAAAAATGCATAAAATAAAAAATATTTCATTAATATTAACAATTTTAAATGAAATACATGTACAAAGATCTGTTTTGTAACATGATTGAAGATCTCAATAATATCAAACCAACAAGACAGGATTTTTTCTAATAAACCTCATACTATAGGATAATGGCAACTAACATTTTAAAATGAAATAAATATACAACGAAATATCTGTTTTTGTTACCATGACAAAATTTCTTAATATGTCCATAATATAAACCAGCAAGACAGGATTTTTCTAACAAACCTCAAACTATTTGATAATGGCAATTTTAGACCTAAGCAAAATTAATATTTCACTTTAACCATACATATAATATATAACAATTTTCTATATGAAATAATTCTTGTTCCCATGGTAATCACAATCTATAAAAATCTGTGTAAAGGCCCATTAATGCAGTGTGTGATTTTTATGTCATAATCTACCCTTGATGGATTTGTTTTTTAGAAAAGCTGTGCTTGTTTCTTCAATGCCTGCTGTTTCCAAATTGGCTTGTTCAAGAAATCAGCGTAAGACATTTTGAATATGGCCTGGAAGTCATCATGTGATAGATGGACCTAAAACAGATTTAAAGGAGTTAAAATTTAAAATTGTATTTAGTCAAAATCAAGTACTAATATTATACAATAAAACCTGTTTGAACAGAACACATTTAAACAAAATATTTTGTTTACAAACACTGATTGATTGAATTGGGTTTTAATATTTCATTGAAAAGTCTCCAGCTATAGGTGGTGACAGAAATCTTTACCTCTAGAGAGTGCACTCTGGGCAATGTGCAGGGAGGGTTCTTCAGCATGTTGTGCCTACTGCAACACAACAATCTATGAATCTGACATAACATAGTGACTTTTGTTCTTTATATTTCAAATCAACGGTTGCCATAGCTATTGTATTGGCACTACTGTAAAAATTTGCTAACTTGAAATGCAATGGAAACTTGATTTAGACTTGATGTTTTTGGAAATTTGAATTACTAGATTTGAAAGGAGCAATTACTGTTTTGAGCATTTAAATTTCTATTAGACTTACCTCCCTTGCTGCTGGATCAACACCAGAGGGAAGCTCCTCACTTGGAAGTTGTAACTGTTCCAGTTTGTATTTCACTTGCTCACTGAAGTCATTTCCACCATTTGTTGTAGCATTCTGAGAACAAAGATATTAGTATGGTAAAATAAACAAATGTCCATGTCCAAATCACGATACCAAAAGATAAAACTTTGAAAACTGGTAAATTAAGTAAAACATGTGAAACTCCATCAGGGAAGTGAGCCCACATGCAACTGAAGGTTAAGCACCTCCTGTTAAACACGTGAACTTCCATCTGAGAAGTGTGGCAAGGTGCTCTTCTGTTTAAATATATATAAATACAAGAGCTGTCCAAATGCAGCATAGTGCTCATCTACAAAATACACTATTTAACATAAAAGTCTTCATTTTGATGTAATAGCCTTTGTTACTAATAATGCCATTTGTGTCTTGGCAAACATATATATTAAGTTCTATTTCAACAGTTTTCACAAGGATACAAATAGGATACAAATGACTTAAGACAATACTTATAATCCTCGACATCTTTATAACTTTCTTATAGTGTTCTGATATACATACATGAATGTACCAAGTACATTAAAATAAGTGAAGTCGAACAAAGTTGCCCCTAATATTGGAACCACTCTGTGACAGTGAAATACTCTTCCATATAAATTCGAATAAAGATTGATAATTTTCACTCAAATGTACCTAGTCGTAACAGGAAATCTGTATGTGCATCCGCGATTAGCCCAGAATATATCTGCACAAGGTAAAACATTGGTGCTATGGGGATTTAACATGTTGAAAAACCAGGCAAAATGGCGGATTCTGTTGCGCATATGATATAATATGTCACCACAAACATCAGTTCTGGTGTAAACATCGTCATTTTCGCCATGTAAAATCACCATAACCCCAACATTTTTCTTTCTACAGACATACTTTATGACAATCACAGATTCGCATACAGATTTCCTGTTATGACTAGGTACAAGTAAGTGAAAAATATCAAACTTTATTCAATTTTTTTTTTAATTTTCTATGGATATAAAGAGTATTTCGCTGTCAAAAACAGAGTGGTTCCTACAGTAATATTGGAGTGTATTCCAGATTCAGTTTTAAAGACTGTATTCATTTAATAATTATGAAGTAACTTTTTATTTACCCGATTAAAAATTTCTACATATTTTTGAATTGTCAGTAATATGGAAATGTATTCCAAATTCAGTTTTTAAAGACAGGGTTGACTTATAAATGAAGAATTTACTTTACCTGATCAATAATTTCTACATTTTCATCTTTGAGCTGCTGACTTAGTTGTTCATAAGTTATTCCCTTCTGTAATAAAGTAAAAAAAAAACCTTAAGATTACAAAACCTTTTACATGTATATGAAAACGGTAAGGTTATTTAACTTATTACTACATATTGGTAATTATATTCAACAACTTACTGATATAGGCAAACAACATTGACCTTTCCGTTTGACCTTCCATTAGGAATATTCATATCTGAGGGTCCACCCAATACATAGGTAGCATTTGGATTCGCTGTTAATACATATACTCCTTGCCCATGATTAGTGTTACATCAGATAGATGAAATATACACGCGTGATCCCTACTACTTAAATTTACTCGTCCAAAATGAATATTAAATCAAAGGTCAAGCAGACAGGTCAATGTTGTTTACCTATAGTCAAGAATCTTTAACATAAACTACGGCAGTCAGAAAAGGAAGCCAGGGTGTACCAAGAAACGGACATTATAATGTTACCAGCTAATCTTACCCTGTAGCACAAGTACTGATTCTAAATTTTGACATTTATTCTGTCAAATGGCTATCATCCAATCAGATTACAGGAAATTTACATGAGATGTAATAACTAGAAAATATTAATCGAAAATTTATAAAGGATGATACATGTATATCTCTTTAAATAGATAAATCATGTCAGCCAGCTGAATGTTGTCTGGTTGAGAGTTATTACTCACATTCCATAATTCCAGATCCCAGGTACCGAAGAATCCTGTAAATGTTGGAGGTTCGTATCCCTGTTTCACTTTAATTATGGGCGTGTCTTCATCTCTACCAGCTGGATCTGTCTTTACATATTCCTGAAATATTTAAAACATTGTGGTAATAGAAGATAAATTATATCTAATTGTATCTAACATTAGATTAGTTTTTCTATCTGATTTGATGAAATACATTAGTTTTATCAAACACATATGATATAGAATCTTGTATCATCACAATGTGGTGATACAACATTGGCAGTAAAGTACATATGCACTTTTAGTCGAATTTCTCATTGTGACGTCATTGGGAAACTCCAATTTGTCAAATGTAAATAATGATGTCATTACTACAGAACATATGTCATAATATAGTTCAGTGGTTTTCTGTGGTAAAATATAATTTTCATATAAAGTATTGTTTTTTATTATTATTTTAAATAACCTAGTTGGTAATGTAAGATAAAAATATCATATCTATGTGTATGTACAACCTTGTGTATCAGGTCTTGTCACTACTCCAAGCAGTGGCGTAGCGTACATATATGCTTGTATGCTTGAGCATACACTAAAATTTAGCCTTCAAAAATCTAGAAAAGTTAAAAAAAAAAATTCCGTCTTGTTTTATTTTAATCTGAAATTCTTTGATGATCTGTCTCAATAAAATATGAGCTAAAATAAAAGACAGAAATTTGTAACTGAAAAAGCATATGTACTCGGCAACAGGCAACATTACATAATCAACTCCGGAACACTCCCACTGTCGATACCTATCTGCATATTAACATGTTAGTATTACATCCTGATTGACCAACTTTACACATGGTAAATATTGATTAAGGCATCCAGAAAAATCAGTGAATTCTTCAACAAACAGAATACACAAAGTTCAAGTCCAACAGAACCCAAACAATGCCCTATTTCTGGCCCCAGTAAAACAGTTGAATCAGACCCGGGTCCGCCTTATATAGACATGGCCATCGGCGAAGAAAAAGTCAGACAGTTAGAACAGGAAACGAAATTAAAATTGCTGCAAACTCGATGGGAAAATTCCCATATGTTTAGCTTTCCCAGTCGCAAAATTTATGGGAGAGAGAGAAAATTTAACAATAGCTGGTTAAATGACCACGTCTGGATGAGATATTCTGTATCGGAGGATTCGGTATATTGTGTTTGGTGTGTGTTGTTTGGAGCCACGCGTGAAAAGACTAGCCTCTTTGTTAAACCGGGAGTGTATGATTGGGTAAACTTTTCTAATTTGGTTAAACGTCATGAGAATTCTGAAAACCACAAATCAAGTAAACCCTGGCGGATAATTTCATAGATGTTTCGACTGGAAAAGAAGATTCAATTCTTTCAAAAATTTCAGCAACTCACAAGATTGACGTCGCAAACACCCGTCATATTGTTAGCCGAATTATCGAAGTGCTTCTGCTATGTGGTAGGCAGAATATTGCTATTCGTGGTCATACATAGCAGACAAGTAACTTTACTGCTATCTTAACCATGCTAAGCAAAGAAGATATCATTCTGAATGACCACTTGGAAAACTAATGTTCAGTTTAAATATACATCTCGGATATTCAAAACGAACTACTGAATATTTGTGCAGAGCAAATAGTCACAAAAATATCTGAACGCATCCAACAGTCACGTTATTTTGCCGTTTTAGCTGATGAGTGCACAGATAGTTCCACGAATGAACAACTTTCAATTTGTATCAGGTATCTTGTTCATGAAGGTGCTGAAGTTTCAGTTAAAGAAGATTTTCTGTGTTTCGTAAATGTCGACGACACAAAGGGTGAAACCATTGCTAGACATTTTTGGAAGTGTTGGAACAAAACGGGTTGGATGTTAATAAACTTCGCGCCCAGGGATATGATGGAGCAGCGAATATGTCTGGAAAGTTCAGAGGGGTCCAAGCAATTATCAGAGAAACGGCACCATACGCCAGCTACGTTCATTGTAAATCACATCAATTAAACTTAGCGCTGGTACACTCTTCTTCATTGCCTTGCGTCCGAACAGTAATGGCAACTGTACAAGACATTGCGTTTTCATTTGACTATTCGGCGAAGCGTCTAGCCAAATTCAAGAGCGATCTTTCCACAAACGAAAATGCACAACAAGAAATGGAGAAAAGAACTAAATTAAGAACACTTTGTGAAACTAGGTGGTCTAGCAGGGCAGACGCGCTTAAAACTTTTAAGGCATCGTTCGCGGTTGTTGTCAGCAGCCTTGATTTCTTAAAAGATGACGTGATGACAAGGCAGGTGTGCGATTGAGTTCAATTTTGCGGTTTGATTTCATAATAGGATTGGTTGTTTCACAGCATATCCTGAGTAGCACAGTTGCATTATCAGACTTTCTTCAGAGACCTCGGTGTAACCTTTTAGAGGCAGTGAGAGAAGGTAAGGTAATAATTCGAATGTTACAAAACGAACGTGCTGATGACAGTGTGACGCCCTGTACGATGAAGCTGTGAACCTAGCTGCCGAATATGAAATTACACCGTCAGCTCCAAGAAGGGCAGGGCGACAACGCCATCATGCAAACCCCGATGTCAATGATCCCAAACAGTACTGGAAAATTACGCTTTATCTCGCTTTTCTGGATCATTTAATATCAGAACTGGAAACAAGGTTAATAGAAAGTGAAGTCGATTCAAAGCTGAGGCCCTTCTTCCTACTAACATTACAAGGGAAGTTACTGACGAAGTTATTCAAAATATATACGATGCATATACATACGACGCCGATCTTACTGAGCCCGATGTGTATCGTCAGGAAGTACAACGCTGGAGGGTTCGGTGGTCATTACTTCCTGCAGAACAGAAACAAATGATGACGTAGCCACATGTCTGAACCAGATAGATCCCCAGATGTATCCAAACATCCATAGTATATTTTTATTGTTACTCACAATGCCAGTATCGACTGCAACTGCAGAAAGATCTTTCAGCAGTATGAAGAGGGTAAAAACTTACCTTCGTTCAACAATGATGACAGAGAGATTGTCATCACTTGCAACTTTACATATTCATAGAGATGAGGATGTAAATATTGAGAAAGTTGTCAACACTTTTGCACATGCGAAATCTTTCAAAAGATTGAATAGATTTACATGAATCACTGACTAATGTAACTTCAGACAGATATTCCATATAGACTGCTGTACTGTTTACTATTTTAGCTAGCCTATAAAGTTGAAATAAATTATCAGAATTGTGTTTTATTCATACATTAAATAAGTTTAATGAAAGGTAGGGTTCTCAGAAAATTAGATTAATGACAAGAACCAGTATAGGTCCTTATTGAATTATTTGAGTTGTTCATATGGTCGGTCGCCATGGAATCCAAAATGACTCGCATTTTTTTCACATTTGTTCTTAAAACATTATAAAAACACATACCATGGGATGTAGTGAACATTTTTTTCAAAAATATATCTTTATTGGTAAAATATTCAAAAAATGACATGAATGACATTATTTAGACTAACAATGCAGCATGTTAATACAAATTATCAGCAAAATCTTCCGTTTTTTTAAGTAAAAGTGGTCAAATAATTAACTCCCCAGAAAGCAGGAGGACGCGTTTCCTGACTTCTTAAAATAAAATTTTCCCGGGGGAGCATGCCCCTGGACCCCCTAGTGTTTCGGCGACTTTGTCCCCTCAATTCAGGCCCTTTGGGCCTGCACACAATTTAGACAACCGTTAAGCATACATTGATTTTTCGTTTGCTACGCCACTGCCAAGCATGATTCATAGTGCTACTGATACTAAAAAAAGGACTCAGGGTATATAATATGTATATATCTTCTATTATGTATTACAAATAAAGGTTTCCGAGAGACACCACCATGCTTTGGAGCAATAACTTTATACATTTCAAAATTTTTTTTGGTTATTTTTTGTATATCATAGTGCTAAACATGTTATCTGTATTAACACTCCTCATTATCTTTTATTATTTTTAAGACTAAATAGAATTATGCTAACAATGAACTTGAATTATATTTCATTGCCTAAACAAATGTGCAAAGTTTAAAATCAATTGTTTGATCTGTTTTCAAGTTCTCATCTGAATATGATTTTTTTTTAAATTAGTGAACATTAAAGATGAGAATTCCTGTGATCATGCCAGTTTTACAGGAAAATCATCATATGCAATTTCTTAGTAAATAGAAAAACTGGTTCAACAAAACTTTATATGGAGTCCTGTAATATGGTATGTAACTATTTTTTTCTTTAAGAAATTTTAAACAAGAAGATCAGTTTTGATTAATCAAGTGGTTCTGATCTGCTTTGTTCTAGAGCACACATGTTTATAATTAATCTAAATCAGAGTTGCCAACTGACTCGCATCTTGCGGGTCCAACCCTTATTTGGGCTGGCAGCTCTGCTAAAAGAGTTCTACCCACAAGATATATACATGTACATATGGGTGCTATCATACTTACAATTGCACATCTTTCTGCCTCTTTCTTCTCAGATGCATTAGCTCCTTCTCCAATCCAAACAAACACAACATTCCAACAATCTAAGATCATAACATCATCAGATACAAGGTCAGACTGCAAATAAATATAACAAACTTATATAATGGAAACACACTAATGTCCGCTTACAATTGTTTCTTTAATGTTGTAGTGTGTCTGGTCAAGCTTTAAGTCTAGGTTGACCTTCATCAGGACTTGTGGTGGGTCTGTTAAAGCTTTAGGTCTAGGTTGACCTTCATCAGGACCTGTGGTGGGTCTGGTCAAGCTTTAGGTCTAGGTTGACCTTCATCAGGACCTGTGGTAGGTCTGGTCAAACTTTTGGCCTAGGTTGACATTCATCAGGACCTGTGGTGGGTCTGGTCAAGCTTTAGGTCTAGGCTGACCTTCATCAGGACCTGTGATAGGTCTGGTCAAACTTTTGGTCTAGGCTGACCTTCATCAGGACCTGTGGTGGGTCTGGTCAAACTTTTGGTCTAGGTTGACCTTCATCAGGACCTGTGGTGGGTCTGGTCAAACTTTTGGTCTAGGTTGACCTTCATCAGGACCTGTGGTGGGTCTGGTCAAACTTTTGGTCTAGGTTGACCTTCATCAGGACCTGTTGTGGGTCAGGTCGAACTTTTAGTCTAGGTTGACCTTCATCAAGACCTGCGGTGGGTCTGGTCAAACTTTTGGTCTAGGTTGACCTTCATCAGGACCTGTTGTGGGTCAGGTCAAACTTTTAGTCTAGGTTGACCTTCATCAGGACCTGTGGTGGGTCAGGTCAAACTTTTAGTCTAGGTTGCCCTTTATCATCAAAACTTTCTAAAATCGCCAGAAAAATCTCTGTCCTTCCTATCATATACTAGTAATCTAGTTGCATAAAATTTTACCTGGATGTAATCTGGGATTTCCTCCACTGTAAATCTTCCTGAAGCATTAGACAGTTGGAATAATCTAGCTGGGTGAACACATTCTTTTTCCTAAATAAACAAACAACATTTTTAGTGATCAACTTAAAACCAAAATTCCATGTCAGTTAATTAATAAATGATAAATACACAGGTGGGCATAACAAACAGTTTTGAACAGCAGATAGAAATTCTCCCCCACCCCAACCCCAACCCCCTTCCACAATAGTGTTTACTCAATTTCTTCAACCATCAGTTTTGTCTGCCACTTTATCCGAAAACTATTTCACAAATCTTGTTGTAACTTTACAGGAAAAATCTTTGAATGGAATAGATATGCAACTGGCTATTCATAATTTTTATCATGCACATGTTTGGGGATTTTGTTTGAGGGTCACTTTTGAATTTTCAGTTATAACTTGTAAAATTAATTGCAAACAAAAATGTCACAAGATCATTTTTATAACAAAATCATAAAATATTTGTTACAACATAAAAGGTTAATTACCTGTAACCTCTTATCATTAGAGTATGGTTTCTGTCCTCCAACGGCATCCCAGAATGCTTGTTTTTCCTGACCTTCAAATACAAACTCGTGTTGTCTGTAATAAACATAAATAAGCACATATCAGTTAATAGAACAACAGCAATAGGACTCATGGTTTTCATGACTGACAGAAACATAAATGTACATGTATATTTAAAACTTTTTTAAAATGCTAGTAATTTTAATACTGTTTTTAAGTTTTCTTATTATCTTGCATATATATCTAGAATTTCCAAACAAGCCAAACAGTCTAGAAAGAGTTACTCATAATCTATACCAAACAAGTCCAGTTATCTCAAACTCAGATATTACAAATTTTTAGATATATGCAAGTAATAGGATTTGTTTAAGTCCCGTGACTCGTCATGATTTGCATGTAATATCAATGTTTCAGCCAGCAAATTTTACAAAATGTACAAATATAACCAACCACTATATTTGTTAAACCCCCGCTTAAAAGTGGGGGGTATATAGTGATAGGGGTGTCCATCTGTCCTTCCGTTACACCTTAGGGTACCTATCTCTTATCCGCAACGCCTCCTAAACCCTTCAATAGATTTTCATGAAACTTTCACATAATCTTTGTGATATAATGTAGATGTGCACCTCCTATTTGAAAATTTGATCCGATGGATTTTTGGGAGCGGGGGTTATTTTTTGTGAGCTTATGGCTCACAGTTTTTCTAGTTTATTTTTACATGCACATGTAAACCTTTTTGATGAAATACAAACAAAACCTACCTGGGTGATTTGGAAGCCATTGTCTTAGCCATTTCTCTCTCATCACCAGTACTTCCCTGAAGAATAAAATAGGAGCATTTCAATGTAAAATAGGTATTTTAACAATAAGATAATTCCATAAACAATATTTTATAGGACTAGTCCCAAATGTAACCATCAATCTACATATTTTACATTCTGAACTTGGTTTTACACCAAAAATTAAAGATGGTTCATCACACATTATCAGATTTGATTTACATTTGTAACCTTCAACTTATATACAATGTTATGTTCAAGACAAATTGTCTTATGTAGAGGTACACATGTACCAAGTTCCATTAAAATCAACCAAGAAATGTAGAAAAGATTTGACCTTGTGACCTTGACCTTTGATCTATATAATTACAATTTTTATAACATGGTTCATCGTTTTATGTTGGTGGACACTAATAAAAAGATTTGTTAAAACCCACTGAGAAATATAGGAAATACAGAGCAGGCAGTTGTTTAAAATTTGACCTTGTGACCTTTATAAGCAAGGTCATTTTTATATGGCATATATAAATCCAACTTTTGTACTGTATCAAACAGGCATGCAACTAGAGTTAAAACAATTCTCAAATTAATGATATCCAGTTTATTCTTTATTGGAAAAACAGCTGATCTAACGAATTTACAAATCATATCAAAATTTACAAATCATATCAAAATTGAAATTTTTAATACTCCATATTTACCTTTCCTGCCCATATATACAGAGCCTTCTTTTTAAAAATAACGAACACATCATTGGAATTTAGTGAACTGGCAGATAATGTAACCTGGAACATAAATAAAAATATACAAAAATTAATAATTGTTTAAATTCTCATTAATACGTAACTTGTTCTATAAACTATAAATTTGCAATTTGCTATGGTAATTAACTGATGGGTTTTTTCGTGTCATTCAACTGATTTTAAAGTCTTATTCAAAACACCTTGTGATTGAACCCGAGTGCCTGGAGAAAACCAATCTTCAGCAAGAATACCAAGAAACTTTTTCCTACTAGGATCTGCCTGAATGGGATTTGAAACTACATGTAGACTGTAGGAGGCACTATTATTCAAAAGCTAGCAATATGAACCACTTGGCCAACAAATCTCCTTATTTTAAGAGACCTTGTAAAAGACCATGTTGAACTAAATGTAAAAGTTTTCACTTTGTTTGCAATTTTGTTGCCATCAATCAATTTTAAAAATAAATCCAACATGAAATTGAACATCCATAATTCCATACTTATTACATGTACATTGATACAGAAATATGAAAATGCTCACCATATGGAAATTGATAGGTTTACATTAGCAAAGGATTGTTATACAGTAATGTAATTGTGTACATGTATATATACCTACCTCTATAGCTTTAGTAGTAAGTGGAGAGTTTCCTCTAACTTGTAACATATATTCCTCTGGCTGCTTACGTTCTTGTCCTCCACTCCATCCTGCAGATTGTTCTCCCTGTAAAATATAATCATCATGGTAAAATCTCTTTATGTTACTTACCAGTATCTAACATTGGTAAACATGTATTGCGAAGGTATTTTTGATCCCAGCCAAGTTTTTGTTATTTATCTAACATTGGTAAACATGTATTGCGAAGGTATTTTTGATCCCAGCCAAGTTTTTATGTTATTTATCTAACATTGGTAAACAGGTATTGCGAAGGTATTTTTTACCCCAGCCAAGTTTATTTCACTCCTATGGAGATATCGACAGTTCTGGATTAGTAAATCGACATTAAATAATAGTATTTTAAGTTCCAGTCAAAATTATTTCACTCATATAAGTGTTATCAGTTCTGGCATGGTGGAGAAAACATAAGTACCCAGAGCTTTGGCAGCAAACTGAGAAACATTCTTACACTGATTTGTAAAGAGTTGGATTCAAAGTCAGATTGATTAGACAATCTTTCCAAGTTTTGACTCAGATTACGTATTTGTCATGAATTTAAATACTAAATGAGTACAGTAAAAAGTTCCAACACCTCAAGGTTAATACAGTGGTGTTGAAAATATCTTCATACGGTCTTGGGATGACCTTCATCTGAATCATCCTAAGTAAACTTACTTAACAGTTTTAATAATAAAAATAATATTGAAATAGGTTTGAAATGTATACCAGAATATATGTATATTTTATAAAATATGTATACATTTGTTGAGATTAAATAATCACTTACAAGGAAGATGACCATTCTTCCATCAAAAATTGACATAAAATGATTTGGTTCTTTGCCCTGTACAACTCGCACCTGTAAAATAATGAAAATGAAATTTTTAAATCAATGAAATCATTCACTTTTTTGTTTTTATTATGTATTTATTTTTGTTGCAACTTTGAACCAAAAACAACATTTTTTATTTAACTACATAAAAGTTTTACCTGTAAACCATTGATGATGTAATCAACATTATTAAATTTAAAGTATTTTCTATATGGACTTTATTCTCATAATGATTTCAAAAATACCTAGTATATTGCAAACATTGCAAGTGAAAATTGAGTTATATATATTTTTGAGTTCCCAATTAAGTGTAATAGTGACAGAGTCTTAAAAATAGAGGTAGGAGTATGCAAAAAAGGTGTTTTATAATATTTTTTTTATCTATTCTTGCAAAAAATAACCATGTTTACAGTATATGTCTAATGAGAACACCTGTAATCATTGTCTCAGGTGAGAATTATTACCTGTACAGGTTCACCACCATATTCATCATCAAGTTCAACAGCTTTTAAAGCAGAAGTACCTCGCTCATCAACAGAAGACTTAGCTCCCTGAAAATAAATGGGATATTTTATTTTTCTGTGTGTATAAAAATAAATGTGCAAAATGTTCAATAAAATCTTTTATTGTAAATTTTAATTCCACTAATAATATGCCCACAAACATGAGGCAGGCCAAATAAAAGGACATGTCTGGATTTTAAGCTTAATCCAACAGTCTGTGTTTTTAAAGAATAAAAAATTACTTTCACTTCTGAAAAAATTTACAATGCACTTAAAACAGTGAAGAGTGATTATCAAGATTTGATGCGAATAGCCTACAGCTTAGTTAATTCATTCATTCATTCAGATGATTAAAATCATGTTGACACATGTTTTATTTTTTAGTAACTCATCAGTGCTAAGGTAGTTCTTTTATTATATACAGATTCAAGTTCTTCATTCTTCTACTTCAGGCAAATATTGGGTTAAAAAAATTTTTTTTGAATAATAAAATTTCTGAGTAACTTGTGCATTTTTTACCCAACAGGCACAGAGAAAAGTTGCTTCAATAAGTATTCAATTAAGGATTTTTTTTGAAGTGGGCATTTTCAAAAAACTTTTGTCCAAAACACAATAACATCAATATTTTGGGATTCATATTGTATTAAATATGGCCTGCTTAAGCCTTAACAATGGAGTATTTGGCAAAATAAGGGATTCATTGGTCCCATAACCCTTTATAAACATTGTTAATAAAAAACAAACATACCAATCAATGACTAAATCACAATACTTAAGCAAGGTAATAACTTTGAAAACTGACAAGTTAAACATGTGAACTTCAATCGGGGAAGTAAGGATGGATGCTCCAGAAAGGTAAGCATCTCCTGTTTATCTAACCACACGATGTGTATTCAAGATTGAGAATGAAATTGAATAATTCTATTTCAAGCCTGTACGTACCTGCCAATAATATATAATATGGTGTTCTTTATTGTTGACCAAGTAGGTGTACAGTATCAGATAACAATCTCCGGCATAAAATTTGCCAATATCTCCATGCGGGACTGGGACTTTGTCAAAACTATCAATCCTCCATACCTGTAAGTAGAAATAAATTATAAATAAGAGAAACAAATATTGGTTAATTAATAAATAAAATTATTCTTTTTTTTTGTTGGTTTGAGTGTTTGACTGGAATTCTAAACCAAATCAGTTTTATCTCACATATATATCATAATGATACATGTACAATAATCCTATTTTGGACCCCACAGTCCAGGTTTGTAAATATTAAATAGTACATGTCCTAAAGAAGCCACATCTAAAATAATTCAGGTCTAACCATTGTACATTACTCATTAATTATTATTAAATAGTTTATGCAGGCCATTATACTGGAAAAAATAAGTTTAGAAAAGCAAGAAAAGAAAGAAATATTTGAAGAATTTTGTGAATATATATTTGAAATTTTGAGCTTGTGATTGTTCCATTTATTTATTGGAATTTCAAAGCTTTGTTATTCAACATTAAGTACTTAAATAAGTATATGCTTCTCTGCAACTTAATATTTATGTTATATTTCTACAACTAGTTAGTTAACATACTTGTGTAGTTCCTGAACCATCATCAACCATTTGCGTTTCAGCGGCCAATTGCTTGTTTTCATGAAGAGTTGCTGCATCAAATTTGGTCTGTACAGTTTTTGCTGTTTAATACAAAACATCAAGACTAGACATAAAGCAGATCAATGTTAGGCTATGACTGTCCCACTACTTTCTACTCTTGTGGTATGAAGCATGTGTAACTTCACTTTACTTGCCTTCATTTTCAAGAGGGGGTATTTTTTACAATTTATTCTATTCACGAATAAAGTGAAAATTTCCACCATGCAAAAAAAAAAAAAAAAAAAAAACACAAACAAACAAGAGGCCCATGGGCCTGATACGCTCACCTGATAACTAATGGCTAGCTGATAGATTTAAAGAAAACATAAATACTAAACCCCAATGACTTTTTTCTTTACATCATGATAACCGTTGTATCAATACCTACAACATTCTAGTATACATGCCTATACAAAAAGTTAATACTTTTCAAGATAATTAACCATTTCAGTATTGTTTCACATCTGTGACCTTGACCATTGAACCCATGATCTTTTTCTATACATCAAAATGATCATTCTTTCGATACCTACAACATTCTTATATACATGCCTATACAAAAAGTTTATAGTTTTCGAGATAATTAAACATTTCGGTATTGTTTCGCATTTGTGACCTTGACCTTTAAACCCATAACCTTTTTCTATACATCAAAATGATTGTTGTATCAATATCTACAACATTCTAATATACATGCCTATACAAAAAGTTTATAGTTTTCGAGATAATAAACCATTTTGGTATTGTTTTGCATCTGTGACCTTGACCTTTGAACCCATGACCTTTTTCTATACATCAGAATGATCATTGTATCAATACCTACAACATTCTAATATACAAGCGTATACAAAAAGTTTATAGTTTTTGAGATAATTAACCATTTCGGTATTGGTTCACATCTGTGACCTTGACCTTTAAACCCATGACCTTTTTCTATACATCAAAATGATCGTTGTATCAATACCTACAACATTCTAATATACATGCCTATACAAGAAGTTTATAGTTTTCGAGATAATTAACCATTTCGGTATTGTTTCACATCTGTGACCTTGACCTTTGAATCCATGACCTTTTTCTATACATCAAATTGATCGTTGTATCAATACCTACAACATTGTAATATACATGCCTATACAAAAAGTTTATAGTTTTCAAGATATTTAACCATTTCAGTATTATTTTGCATCTGTGACCTTGACCTTTGAACCCTTGACTGTTTCTATACATCAAAATGATCGTTGTATCAATACCTACAACATTCTAATATACATGCCTATACAAAAAGTTTAGTTTCCCGAGATAATTAACCATTTCGGTATTGTTTCACATCTGTGACCTTGACTTTTGAACCCATGACCTTTTTCTATACATCAAAATGATCGTTGTATCATTACCTACAACATTCTAGTATACATGCCTATACAAAAAGTTTATAGTTTTCGAGATAATTAACCATTTCAGTATTGTTTCACATCTGTGACCTTGACCTTTGAACCCATGACCTTTTTCTATACATCAAAATGATCGTTGTATCGATACCTACAACATTCTAATATACATGCCTATACAAAAAGTTTATAGTTTTCGAGGTAATTAAACATTTCGGTATTGTTTCGCATTTGTGACCTTGACCTTTAAACCCATAACCTTTTTCTATACATCAAAATGATTGTTGTATCAATATCTACAACATTCTAATATACATGCCTATACAAAAAGTTTATAGTTTTCGAGATAATAAACCATTTTGGTATTGTTTTGCATCTGTGACCTTGACCTTTGAACCCATGACCTTTTTCTATACATCAAAATGATCGTTGTATCAATATCTACAACATTCTAGTATACATGCCTATACAAAAAGTTTATAGTTTTCGAGATAATTAACCATTTCAGTATTGTTTCACATCTGTGACCTTGACCTTTGAACCCATGACCTTTTTCTATACATCAAAATGATCATTGTATCAATACCTACAACATTCTAATATAAATGCCTATACAAAAAATTTATAGTTTTCGAGATAATTAACCATTTCAGTATTGTTTCACATCTGTGACCTTGACCTTTGAACCCATAACCTTTTTCTATACATCAAAATGATTGTTGTATCAATACCTACAACATTCTAATATACATGCCTACACAAAATGTTTATAGTTTTCGAGATAATTAACCATTTCGGTATTGTTTCGCATCTGTGACCTTGACCTTTGAACCCATGACCTTTTTCTATACATCAAAATGATCGTTGTATCAATACCTACAACATTCTAATATACATGACTATACAAAAAGTTTATAGTTTTGGAGATAATAATTATAATCAGAGGTAAAAAAAATTAGGTCACGACCTTCACAATTGACCTTGACCTCATTTTGAAGATACTAACAAGAAGATGTCAAAACTGAAAACCCCATGTCATTATCTGGTCAAATAGTCAAGTTATAACAATTTGAAGCTATTTTACGATTTTTTCAAAATTAAACGCAAAAACGCGTAACCTATTTTTTATCCGAATTTCACAAAATGAATAAACTATAGGCTTAAGACCCTAGAGAAGCCAAATATTACATCAGATTTTTTCTCCAATCAGTACCTTCGGAGAAGAAGATTTTTTAAGATTTTTGCACCCCTAGGTCACCTTGACCTAGTTATGGTAGCCATGGCAACACCACAAACAAATCTGAATTGCACCGGCCCATATATACTTCTGACAAAGTTTCATTAAAAACTGTCCAGTAGTTTCAGAGGAGAAGTCGAAAATAGGTGTTAACGACGCACGCATGCACGCACGCACGCACACACGCACATACACACGCTGCGCTATGCCATAAGCTCACATGACCTTCGGTCAGGTGAGCTAAAAACCAAACTACATTTACAGTATCAGTGCTCATCCAGATAAATGACAAAAAGCAATTCAGAGTACAATAACCTCCACAAAGAGGATGTTAACAAAAATGTATAGTAAGTTATCACCCAGTATGACTGTGTCACTTGGCTGGAGATGTGTCTCACAGAAATAAGGATCACTGGATCACTTTGAACGATGTCTAGTAAAGGACACAGCACACAACCAAACAAAATAAGTTTTAAGCCCCAGTCAAGATTCTTTCACTTATATTGAGTAAGTCAGTTCTGTGAAAATGGAGGGAACCAGAGTATCGAAGAAAATCATGGACATTCTCACACTAGGTTTTGTCCTAAGTGGGGTTTAAACCTAAGTAGTGAGTGGCGTTGTGATCAGTAAGTGCTTGCTTTAGACCACTTTGCAGGATTGGGGCATTCACCACTCGGCACCATCTTCACAGAATATCTGTATCAGATATGATATTCTGTAAAAAAATATATTTAAAACATCAAATAATACCTACCAATTTTGTTTTTTGTGTAGACTTGTCCAGATGATTTTGGTATGGGCCAGTCTTTAAACAGACATTTGAAATCAGTGGGCTCACCACCGTCAATGGCACTAGTAACTGGTGTACTGGCATCTAACCCTTTCTTCTTAATAAATCCCTGTGATTATACAACAGACCTCGGTAAGTAATTAATGTCAGAATTGGGATGTAGTATAAGAATATTACAGAGCTGCCAACCCTATGTCGTGCAATTGTGGGTCCGTCCGAGATCCA
The DNA here is from genome assembly GCA_021292105.1 of Anadara kagoshimensis. Lineage (NCBI taxonomy): Eukaryota > Metazoa > Mollusca > Bivalvia > Arcoida > Arcidae > Anadara > Anadara kagoshimensis. Next base: position 58,464,851 of record CM037870.1, on the reverse strand, counting down.
ATGTGCGTTAAACACTGTTAAGCTGGTTGAACCACTCAGACTCAGGGGAAAAAATGAAAAGAGGATTTAAAATGGTCCGGCATTGTGTAATTTCACAGAAAAATGAGTAGAGTATATATGCCTCACAATTTTGTGATTTTTCACCCGCTACCGGCACAAAATTAATCCCGATTAGACCCTAAGTCAAACCATGTAATAACTCAAATGCGCCGTGATTACATATGGATTTGAGTGGTAATGGATGAATACTTCAAGTCCTCAAACTGTATGCTGAATTGCGGGTCAGTCCACTTCTTGGCAGGTCAGCAAGAATTCACGTGTAAATGCGGGATGGACCTGCGGGTTGCGGGTCAGTTGGCAGCTCTGATACTAGTTCATACAATGTTATATTAATGGTACTACAGTCAATTCAAATAATCTAAATAACAGTGATCTGTTAGCTACAACATTTATTGTATTATAACTAATATGCTTTCATTCCAGTGGCCAAAATTGCCATCTGCTACTGATTTCCGAGAAAATAATCTTTCAAAAAGTAACATATTTATTGAGGAAACCTAGTAATTACAACTATATATAACATACCAGAGCATTTATTGAGAAAACCTAGTAATTACTACTATATATATATAACATACCAGAGCATTTCTAATAGCCTCTTGACGTTCTTTCTTTGAAGCTTTTTTACCAATCCAGGTCCAGATTGACCGTCCTCCATTATCAATAATAAAGGCGTCCTGTAATAAAGATTGTCACATGTAATAATAAAGGCGTCCTATAATACAGATTGTTACATGTAATATTATACAGCTATAAAAAAAAGGAGTAAATCATCTTTGGGAGGTTGGTGGGGTTTAATGTGCAGCTAAATGTGCAGACAGGTGCTTTTTTATGTTTCTTTTTAGCTGGAGGTTTATTCTGGATTGAGGAAGGTGGAGTAGCTGGTGTGCTTGTAGTGGTCACTGTGTCTTGCTGCTTGGCTGGTGATGTATGTCACTGCTGATTTTGCTGCTGTTAAGTCATCTTTGTGATAACATGAAATAATTAGGATGACATGGAATTCATATTAGCTGTAATAATTAATCAGTAGGTAATAATTGAATTACTGTGTGCCTTAATGATCATCACAGGTGTTATTCATAAAAATTAAAACTTTTGAATATGATCCTTACTGAACCTGATAATTTTCTCCATAATTTTTTAAATAAAAAATTAATAAAATCCAATTCAAGTTAATTCAAATATGTAAAACATATCATACTAAAACAAATACTTTAACTGAGGAAAAACCACTTTTCCCAGACCATATCAGCCATTCTGGACATTGGTGTGAATTTACGGGAATAGATGCTTTTTTAAACAAAATTTTAACACGTAAATCACCTGTATCAATTTCAAAGGTGCATAAATTACATGGGTTTTTACAGTACTCAGAATCACATGATCAAAGTTTTGCCAACAGACATACATGCATAACTAAGGGGAAGATGCTGACTGATTTCCAATTTCGTAATCATTTAGCGGTACTTATAGTATAAAAATTAGCTGATTAACCAATTAAAAGTGACCATTCCTTAAACATATATTCATTTGCTTGGGGCTAGTTGTTATGCATGTGTAATTACCATAGAAAATCTCTGTGCAGAGTAAAATGTCATGTGGGGATTTTACATGTTGAATAACCAAGTGAATGACATTTTTTTTGGCATGCAATGCATTATATCACCGAAAACAACATGTAAATCTCTCATAGTGGTAACTTTTTTTTCATAAGAAATAGCATAGGAAAGAAGTTCATTTTTCTTTTTGTTATGGAAGTATGAAAGAATTGGATATTTTGCACACTGAATAATTCGAGTAGCGAATTATGTTACATGTGCAATGTCCAATTCTTTCATACTTCCATAACAACAAGAAACATTAGCTTTATTTCTTATAATTCAATTCACAAACACAGTGACTCTGAAAGTAGCTCAATCTATTTCTATTTGATGTTGTAATTTAAAGAAATAGATGTAGATTCAAGATTATCATGGAAAACTTGTATCAAATCCTGTAGTAAATGAAATGTTTGATGTTGACCTAAGACGAAAAATTGTTGACCATTTTATGCAGGGAACACAAAATTTAGCATTGAATTTAAGCCCAAACAGTATGCTAGTGTTTTACATTTTACCTATGTTTTATGTACTCACATTTGGATTCAAGTCTTTATAAGATAGTGGACCGCCTTTGACCTCTGTGACCTTCAAAGTTCCATCTTCATCGGAACATCTGTAATTAGATAATAAAAGAAATCTTTGCATAAATATTATACATGGACATGACTTCTTGAGTTTGTTCGATGAAAACAAGCAAAGTTTTTCAGTAACTGGTATGTGTATGCAATTTTTATGGAGAAAACTGAAGTGCCCAAATGTTTGACAAACAAACTGATAAATTATCCCAGACTAGGATCTGTCCTGAGTGGGATTCAAACCTAGGCAGCGAGAAGCACTGTGATCCATTAACATGATCTTTTAGACCATTCAACCACAGTGACTCCTATACTAAAGTACAGTAAGAATTTGAATAATTTAAAACCCAAGATGTTGTCCAACAAAGATTCTTGCTAAAGTTTAAGATTTGTTCCTTGGCTAAGATTTGCCTCAATTTAATTTTAGACATTTTGGTTACATTTAATGGTACTACAAATAACACATTTCCATAAGACTAGAATGCAAAAAGCTGATGCAAAAATAGATTTGGTTCTACTTTGTTGATTAATTTCCAAGGATTAATCATAATGGTCAGGCATAGAAATGGTAGAGTGCTTGCTTTGTTTGTAGAAAGTTGTGGGTTCAAACCCTTGGCAGGAGTCTGACCAAAACTTGAAAATAGGTACTGACTGGACTATTGCCAAGCACTCTGCATTTAGAAATGATAGTTATGGTCTTCTGAAAAAACCTTAACAAGAGGCCCAAAAGGACCTGTAATGCTCAACTGGCAAATTTGCTAAAATTGGGTCAATGAAAAACCTGTTCTATATGTTAAATGGCAAGGTATTTACTTTCTATATTTCAAATTTGCACAAAATTGGTGACAAATGAAGGTATCAATGGTCATTTTAGTGACTTTGCTATTTTTAGTAACACCGACCATCTTGGATTTTGTACAGGAACACCTTGTACAAACTTTGATCTACTACACCTAGAGGAGAACCTTCCACACCTAATTTGCTTTCAATTGGCCCAGTGGTTTCTGAGGAGAAGATTTAAAAAAAAAATGGCTAAAAATTTGCCCTCATTTAAATAATTTGCTAAAATTGGGTCAATGAAAAATTTCTAGGACAAACCCGTGATATATGTTAAATGGCAGGGTATCTACTTTCTATATTTTAAATTTAAAGAAAATCAGTAAAAAATTGAATGCACAATGGCCATTTTAGTGATTTTGCTATTTACAGTAATGGTGTCTATCTTGGATTTCGTACAAGGTCACCTTGTACAAACTTTGATCTACTCCACTTAAGAACTTTCCACACCATATTTGGTTTCATTTGGCCCAGTGGTTTCAGAGGAGAAGATTTTAAGCACAGACGCACGCACATGTGCCTCACCATGCCATAAGCTCGGGTGGCTATAGCCAATTGAGCTAAAAAACCATATAAAAGTACTCTTCCTGCACATTGCCCTTATCACAATGCAAACATAAAAGTTTCCTACCACTGCAACTATAACTGGTGACAGCTCAATATAAGTGAAATATTCTTTACTGAGATGTATAGCACCATTCGATCAATCGATATTATAACTTACACATAAAGTTTGATTTCCCTATTTATAGCTTTTTCCATCGATTCATCAGTTCCTCCTTCTTCCTTTGATTTAATGTTCTTTTCAGAAAGTGATAAAAATTTCTCAAATTCCTGTAAGCAAACAAAAAACTCTGATGTTGTACCTGATCTATACTTGTATAAGTCATCCACAATCTGATGTTTGAGTGTTTATAAACACGAGCAGGTTTAAATAAAAACATATATAGGTGTAAGTGATGTATTGCCGTATGTGTATAATCAGACTGGTTCACACTTTATTTATTACAATTCTGCTAACAGACTTGCTGTATACATTGCCATCAGATCATGGACGACCTATATACTGTAAATCAGGAAAATTTTGTGTTAGCTTATTTTTGTGAATACTGACTTTTTTCCTCAAATTTTAATTTATTCTTACTCAAAACTATACTTTACAACAGAAAATTGTAAAACTGAAAGATTTATTTATTTAAAGTGTAATAATTATTTTTATTCTAAACTTCATTTATTATGAATATAATAACTATTTGGTTAAAAAAATTTGCACAACTTTTAGAAATTATAAAATTCCAAAACCTTAAAAATACTCCATTGAAAAAGTGGACTTATTGAACTTTATAGACAGTTTGAGGAGTCATTTGGGACTTAAAAGTGTGGTCTTTATTCACATTAGACAGGTGGACTTTATATAGAGGGTCATTATATACTAAAATTTATTGTGGACACATCAGGCCAGTTGCCATAGACAGGTGGACTTTATACAGAGGTAGACTTAATAGCAGGTTATACTGTAAGTAAAACCTAACTGTTAAGAATCAGTACCTTTTTCTCTAATATCTTGTCTTCATCTCCATCTGGAATTTCCTCAATATTAGCCTTACTTCTTTCATCTCTGAAATCTCTGGCTGCTTGAAATGCCTGTTCAATATAAATATTAAGAATACAACCTACATGCATAGACAAACAACACTGACCTGTCCAATTGACCTTTCATTAGGAATATTTATATACAAATATCTGCCTTACACATAGGTAGTGTAAGAATTCGCAGGTTTAATGCATAAATAATGGATGTTTCCAATGATGTAGACAAAATACATGTAAACACCTGTGTTCCCTGTACATAATTGCTCTAGACCATAATAAATATTTAAATTATAGGTCAAGCAGACAAGTCAATGTTGTTTGCCTATACATACACATACGTATGTCAGTAAAGGGCTGCTTGGTTGGTATGTTGTTTTACATTGCATTAGCAAGTTTTCAGCTTTTGCAATAAGATCATAAGTATTAATCTAAAAAAACAACTGCATATATCTGTGAGATGTTGGAGTATGTTTTAATGGTCTTCCATGATCTAGTACACACTCAGGATGACCTAAAGGTACTAACTTATGTCAGACAAGAGAGGCAACAACAACAAAATAAACTTTCTGCCATTTTTACATTAGTCACATCTTGGTTTCGGCTTTTTAAGCAATATCATCATGCCATCTCACTTAATCTGTTTCCAAAAACGAAGGTAATGAGGCTAAATTCAAACATTTTCTCTTTTATGAATAGTTCTGTTTGTCAGAGAAAAATTTTAGGGATGAGTGTTAGTTTCGGTGATTCGTCAATATCATGATGTCATTCTTCTTCAGTGTAAGTATAATCCAAGAGATTATTACAATTTTCCAAAAATTAAGCTGCTAACGAGACTAAAACATTTTCTCTTTTATAAATAGTTCTATTTGTCAAAGGAAAAATTCATTGGTGAGTCTTCTTATTTAAGGCATTTATCATGGTACAAAGAAGGAGTGTTAAATACAACATGAGTATAAGTCTGCACTCGGGACAACTTTATATGTCAGTCAAGACAGACAACAAAATAATACAAACTTTCTGCTACATTACACAGCCCCAATATGAAATGTCTGCATCTGATTCCATCACCGATTCGAAAGATTTATACATACATGTATATCAGCAGAAGTTCACATAATACTTAAGCAGTATAGTAATATTATATGTTAAGTACAAACCTTCAGTCTTTCTGTTCTAGAAGATTCCTTCCCTGTCCACACAAAGATTATTTTTCCTGTATCCAAGATGAATACATCACCATGGTTGAATGATGACCATTCAATGTCAACCTACAATTAAATACAAAAGATGCAGTCTTATCACTTAACCTTTTAAACTAAAAATACAGAAGTTATTTTCCAAAATAACAACGTCATCTCAAAAAACATCACCAAAAAGAGAACAGAGAAATTTCTAGACACCACATTAATATTCAGTTTATAATGGCAAATGTTCCCGTTATCCAATACCACCCAGTTTTTTCATTGCCACTAGTTTCAAGTAAACTTTTGTGAATACTACCAATTTTTAACAGAAGGATTAGTCAGTTAATATTTGATTCACCTGTGTTGGATCAAGGGGAGGGATAATGGTGGTTTAAGTCCAGTTTTCCCACTTATATCATGATGTTTAGTTTCTGAATGGTGGGGGAAATCCTAGTACATTGATAAAACAACTGACCTTGAGAAAATATTAGAACTGACCTTGAGATAGTGAACTGAAAATGTTTTCCTATCTGGCAAACTTTCACACGCAAGATCTGCCAGTGGTATATTAAAAAAAAGGCAGTGAGAAGGTCTGTGCCCTATAAATAAATACTTTAGTCCACTCGACAACAAAAACACCCTAAGCTCTTAAGGCAAATTATGAATTTAGTATAAATACAGACTGAAAGAAACCCTAAAAATGACTTATCAATTATACTATACCTCTATAAGTTTAACATGTTGTTTTCCTTTGACTTGAAGAAGTCTTGGACTAAACTTAACATCTACATGTTTAAATCCAGAGGCGACACCTCCTTTAGCATACCTAAACAAAAAACACACCATAATGAATGGTTACAATATACTTGTACAAGTAATGGTATGCTGTTTTATACAAGACATATTTAACTAAGTACATGTAAGTCAAAAGACAGTTAAATAATATAGATGTAAAACAATTCACCAAGGTAACACACTTATCATCCGTATATCAGTCCAACTTAATTCTATTCTAACAAAGTTATGTTTCCTTGAAATAACCATGTTTAGGGATTCTATGGGTTGAAAAATACAAGCCATCTTCTTGACCTATTGTAAATTAGTTAGAGAGAATTAACACACAGATAAAAATCCAATAATGATGTATGTACAACTCAGTTGATAGTGTTCTCGCTCTATGTAGGAGGCTAGAGTTCAAACCCACATCCGGTCTGACCAAAATGTAAACAGTGGTAGTTACTATTCTGTTGCCGAGCACTTGGCATTTAGAAATGAACAAGAGGCCCATGGGCCTTAACGCTCACCTGAGGAAGAGTACATATCTTATGCAGAGGTTCAATGGTCAATGACATTAATAAAAGAGAATATTAAAATTTTTAGCAGTAAGGGCCAATAATATGCAAGTATTTTTGCAAATTAATTATAATAATTATTATATAAGTATGCTATATATAACATATTTAAAGTCTAGCTACAATATATTATTTATAAAAAGCTAAAACATCTGTATATTAAAATGTGCATTAGGCCAATACCTACAATATTCCAATATACATGCCAATACAAAAAGTTTATAGTTTTTGAGATAATTAACCATTTAAATATTCGTTCGCAGCTATGACCTTGACCTTTGAACCTATGACCTTAATTCATATAACAAAATGATCGTTAGGCCAATACCTACAATATTCCAATATTGTATAGGCCATCTTGTTGGGCGTGGCCAAACCCCGAACACAATTTTGAAAGGCTGTTACCTAGGCATGATAATCACTAAGTTTCATCAAATATGGCCCAGTAGTTTTGGAGGAGAAGATTAAAATGTAAAGTTTATACACGACGCACGACGGACGACGGACGGTGATAGATTGCAATAGCTCATCTGAGCCTTTGGCTCAGGTGAGCTAAAAAATTGGGTACTTTGGAAGAAAACCTAAAAAACAAATGCCCCATATCACAATAGATATGGCATGCTAAAGTACCTTTCCTGCACATTGCCCTGAGCACAATTTCTGCAACTTTACCTATAAATAATAACATCCAAATAAGTGAAATAATCTTAACATTGATGTTAAACATTCAATCATTTCAATCTAACATCAGATGATGACTAGACAAGTGGTACTGATAAAACAATTTTGTTTTTTATTTTGTTATGATCATGAACAGAGAATTTGTGTTTGATTATTTCAAACAAAAACTTACCTAACACCTTTGGGTTTGAAGTAATTTAAAAATAATTTAGATTCATGTCCTTCTACTTCTCTGTGTTGTACGGGAAATCCTCCAAGATGGTCGTCTAATTCAACAGTCTTAATGGCTGCAACCCCTGCTTCATCCTGCAAGAAACAACAGAAAATTGTTGTATCAAGGCCTCAGAAACTTTGAACAGAAACAACACAAAATTATTGTATAAAGGCCTCAGAAACTTTGAACAGAAACAACATAAAATTGTTGTATAAAGGCCTTAGAAACGTTGAACAGAAACAACAGAAAATTGTTGTATCAAGGCCTCAGAAACTTTGAACAGAAACAACAGAAAATTGTTGTATCAAGGCCTTAGAAATTTTGAACAGAAACAACAGAAAATTGTTGTATCAAGGCCTCAGAAATTTTGAACAGAAACAACAGAAAATTGGTGTATCAAGGCCTCAGAAAAATTGAACAGAAACAACAGAAAATTGTTGTATCAAGGCCTCAGAAACTTTGGATTGAAACAACAGAAAATTGTTGTATCAAGGCCTCAGAAACTTTGGATTGAAACAACAGAAAATTGTTGTATCAAGGCCTCAGAAAAATTGAACAGAAACAACAGAAAATTGTTGTATCAAGGCCTCAGAAACTTTGAACAGAAACAACAGAAAATTGTTGTATTAAGGCCTCAGAAACTTTGAACAGAAACAACAGAAAATTGTTGTATCAAGGCCTCAGAAACTTTGAACAGAAACAACACAAAATTGTTGTATAAAGGCCTCAGAAATTTTGAACAGAAACAACAGAAAATTGTTGTATCAAGGCCTCAGAAAAATTGAACAGAAACAACAGAAAATTGTTGTATCAAGGCCTCAGAAAAATTGAACAGAAACAACAGAAAATTGTTGTATCAAGGCCTCAGAAAAATTGAACAGAAACAACAGAAAATTGTTGTATTAAGGCCTCAGAAACGTTGAACAGAAACAACAGAAAATTGTTGTATAAAGGCCTCAGAAAAATTGAACAGAAACAACAGAAAATTGTTGTATCAAGGCCTCAGAAACTTTGAACAGAAACAACAGAAAATTGTTGTATCAAGGCCTCAGAAAAATTGAACAGAAACAACAGAAAATTGTTGTATCAAGGCCTCAGAAAAATTGAACAGAAACAACAGAAAATTGTTGTATTAAGGCCTCAGAAACGTTGAACAGAAACAACAGAAAATTGTTGTATAAAGGCCTCAGAAAAATTGAACAGAAACAACAGAAAATTGTTGTATCAAGGCCTCAGAAACTTTGAACAGAAAAAACAGAAAATCATTCTAGAAAAGCTTGTAAGGCCTAAGAAATATTTTAATTGGCAGAAAACTATATGTATTTGAAACTGAAAATAATTTGTTCTTTATTCAAAATTTTAAAGGCTGGTGGGTCAAATGAACTACAAATTAATTTGGCATGGCTTAATACATGTAGTTATGTATAGCAAATGTTTGACAATAATCACAAGCTCTAAGACTTTTCCTGTTTTACTTTAAAAACAAAAATATGCCCAATAGGGCTTATAACACTCAACTGGCAACTAATATATGTGTTTCATTAATAGCAAGCACATTTTATGTAAAATAGCATCATACATCATAGAGGCATGCCGATCACCAGTTCAGGCTTCATCACACTTTATTAATATTATATTAGACTTGATGTCTAAATGCCTTCAAATTGCGAATGACCTAATTTATACAACACAAACCTGAGATGTTTCCGATCCCAGCCAGAAATGTATATGAGCATCCATTCTTCCCTTGACATCTTTAATCTATAACAAGACAGGATAAATATGTTATAGTAAATATCAACACCACAATTCAACAATCAAATAAAACTGAATTTTCCAGACATCATTGATGAGGCCAATGAATATATACCTAAGACACAATTAGTCAATCTACACATTATTGCATATACCATAAGTGATATCTATTGTATTTATCTGCATATCACTTTAAAGTTTAGTATTACCATTGTACATTGAAACCCCCCCCCCCCCAAAAAAAAAACAAAAACAAAAAAAAAACAGCATTTTCTAAAGACAGTAATAGAATTAATGGTTTTTAAATTCATGCTGTTAACTTTAGAATGTAAGTCAGCTGGCACCCCATCAGAGTCCTGTTATTATGCAAAGCCAAATAGTTGTCATTAAATCAAGGCTGTAAAACAAGAACTTTTCAAGTCCCATAACAATACATAACAAGGTTTTTTATATTCACAAAAAAACCAACATTATCATACATGAAATTTACAGACATCAGTTTTCAGTTGTACAAAGGTAGACTTAGTTGAATACATTGTACAGTGATTGAAGCATGTGTAACTATATCCTTAATTTCATTTAGCAAAGACATCTTAAACAATGAACAAGTTTATTTGATTTTTATTATTTTCTTTTTATTAATTGTATTTCTATATACAACAGGACTTAGAAAGCTTCAACTAATCCTTGACCCAAGATTGTGTCTCATTGTCTTTGGACCAGTAAATTTTTCCTACTACTGATCTAATTGGCATGTGAAAATTTATGTCGCTGTTGCCAATTTTCAGAAAATTTGATAAGTGACTAACACAGGCACTGTCTTATTTAAAATCAGTAGATTTCAAAAGTTATTGGCCCAAGACACATGGATTCCCTAGCCCTGCAGACCTTGGACTGCTGAAGTTTAGTGACCACATGCTATTTCTTGAGAATCATGACCATGCTCACAGATTCAACAACTTGAGATAAAATATTATACAAAGAAGTTATCTTTCAAAATCTCTATTTGTGAAATTTTCAAAAATTATTAGTCCATGAGAAATGGATTCCAAAGCCTTGACCTTGGGACTACAAAATTTCAGAGTGACTGATCACATGCTATTTGTTGAGACCCATGATCATGCACATTCAAGATAATATATTGCACCTATGTGAAAGTATCAAGTAGTTATCTTTCAAAATCCCAATTTGTGAAATTTTAATGACATTCTGTGCGTACTGTATCCTGGTGTTTATGTGAAGAAGTCTCTAAATACAATGCATCTGTCAAGTTCTTGATCACTGTGCTTAAGGTGCGTTAACAAACAATGCTTGTAGCATGTTAGTGGCATGGTTCAATGTGACTTTCTAATAGTTACATCTTGAGATTTTGACTGATATCTACTTGATACAATTGCATACTCAGACATTCCTGGTCATTAAACTTTTTATTGGTGGTTGCTGGCGAATGTTTTACCTTGTCCAATATTAAATAAACCTATTTATCCTTGTTATCAAAGGACTTTTCAAACTCATTATTTGAAAATTGGATACATATCTTGTTAAGGTTCTACTGGATGGAGAACCTATTGGGTGACAAGGACAGCATTGACCACTTTTTATTAGAGTAGACTCATCATTTGAGGGTCAATTGCAGGTTTCTCAGGAAACATAGAATTTATATATAATATCATATTTTTGTGCCTAAATATGGTTATACACCATATCATATACACTGGTACATGCCCAAATATGGTCAAATGACCAAAATCAAGAGTATCTTAGGCTACTTAGTGCATGTTTATATGCCTATATATGGTCAACAGACAAACATCAAGACTATCATATAAGTCTACTATGTAATGATTTAATATGCGGTTCCATGGTCAAAGGGAATTCCATGTTACAACAAACACATAGACTGTCAGACACTGTCCGTGTTTATGTTAAGACGTAATACAACTAATACACCATACAAATAAATTACGAAGGAACAGTTGTCCAGAAACACTTAGGACAACAATCGTAACATGTGGGTGGACACGGTCGTTAACACAGGTGACATATAGGTAACCACAATGTACAAAGTATTACTAATGATAACAAATGAGGAGTAACAGTAATAAAATGCATAACTCAACAATGTTTTTGAGGGTTTTTGCCACTGAAAAAACATTGTTTTGATAACATTGTATATACTCTTAACTTGACAGACACTAATGCATATCATTTAGAGCATTTGAAAAACATTTACAAAACAACTTAAAAGTAAAAAATAATTCCTTGAAGATAATAACTTAATTATATTTATCTTTAGTAAGTCACAATCTTCATTATGTCAATTATAATAATTTCAACAATTTTCCTTTTCTTGTACATTCTTTATGTCAATATTATTAAGTTCAGCATGAAATTTGTGGGGTTTTTATTGAAATAACCTGGCTTTTCTCAAGAGGAATTTCCTGAAATTTGAAATAACAAATATGAGTTAAATGGCATTGAAATCACCAATCTTACGCTGAAGTAATCCCTAGGTAATAAAAAATTTTGCAAAACACCATGCATTCAGACTTTCATTTTAATTCCATAACAGCAATTATTTCCATTACCTTAATTATTAAGATCAATGTGTTATTTGCCTACAGCATAGGTGAATTAAGAAATGAAATTAGAACTTTAATGGAATTTTTTTTTTAAATAAAAATACCAGCACATAAAGATGTCTAAAAAATAAATATGGTCACATATGGTAAAGTGGCAGCTTTTTAAAAACTGGTAAAACCTAAATATTGATTGGTATATAAACTACCAGTTAGACTAAAAATTAAAAGTGGCTAAATATGGTAGCTTTACCCAAACTGATAAAAACTAGCTAGTAGAACACAATTAAGCTCACATTAAAACTCTGCAGTAAAACTATCACAATGTTAGTTGTTCAAATAAAACCAAACTTGGTATAAAGCATCTTCTGTATTAGCATTTTACTTATTTTATACTTCTCAATCTTCAATGCAATGATGGATACAAAGCTATCAGTTAACCTTTAAAATCATTAGCTTTACATACTATAGTTTAATTAAAAATATGAGCTAGTCCTTAAAGACAATTTATATTCACATCAGACCTGCTGTCACGTCGAATTCATAAAAATACAGAGACTAATATTGGGGATATGATATAGTTTTTGGGTACTCTATGCATGCTAGCTTAAAAAGGAGGGCCCAATACATGTGATCTACTTAGTATAAGTTTATGAAATAAAAAATTAAAACCTAAAAATAACTCAATTTTAAAAGACATGTCTTCTAATTGTCTAATATATCAAAAATGCGTTTTTGGTCAGCCACCGAATTGAACTAAAGTATTCCAATAATTATAATATCTTAACATTACTGTTTGATTAGTAGTATCTAGGTAGTAGTAGTAGTAATGGTGCTTTACATCCCAGTAAACACTTTCATTTATATCAAGGTGGTAAGTTCTGAGATGATGGAGGAAAAAGGAGTGCTCAGAGAAAACCAATCTTTTGGCAAGCAAACTGACATTAACTTTCACACAATAAGATCAGTGTAAGTGATGAGAGGCGCTCTGATCCATAGGCCCACACTTTAGACAGCTCTTCCACCTAGACCTGTTTTCATTTAGGGTTTGACAACATACAGTGAAATGGGACCTTAAATTGAAGAGTCTTATCTGAGAACTGACTTTCTCTGACTAGTTATTTTAATTGCATTTATTTCTAGATTTTCTTGTTTGCCTAAATAACATAGACCCATTAGCAAGTCATATAATGCCTTGAGTTTCATTCAACAACATTAAAACCATCAATTACTAGTTATAAAATAAAATCATCAGGTCATCTTAAATATCATATGTCTTTATAACAAAAATAGCAATGGCAAAACAAAATAAACCCTTCAAGCAAAGCTGTTTCATGTGGTGAGGAAAAAAGAAAACCCCAATTTTCCATGTTTCGGAGGTGATTTCAATTTCCTAGCTAACGGTAAACGATCAAATATATATAAAATGTGTCTGTGCCTGTGTAATGCATGTATACCTTTTCCTGAAAATTAAAATAGGAACCTTAACATAATACATAGCAAACACAAAATCAGGCAAAATCATAAAAAAAAACAAGTAGCAAGCAAAATACAGGGAGACAACTCCAGATACACCCAATTGTAATATACCTTAACATTAGTGCCTCTTATTTCTCCTTCTTCTACAACCTGTGTGCATAGTATATATATTTATACATAATATATAGATAATGGATATATACCCAGCATATGTGTTATTATTGTTTTTCTTTATAAAGATGTGCAGTTTTATGAAGTCCAATACAGTAGTCCCTTCTTTAAAAAAGTGGAGAAGTAGAGTAATGTTTTATGCTTCAGTCAAGATTCTTTTACATATATTGAAGGCAGTTTATGGTTGGTGGAGGAAACTGGAGTACATGTACTAAAAGAAACCATCAGCAAGGGAACTCACAAAGTTTCTCACAGCATGATCTGTCCAAAGTGGAATTCAAACCTAGATGGTGAAGGACACTATGATATGCAAGCATATACTTTAGACCACTAGTCCACTGAGGCCTAACAATACAAGAAGGGAACTACTGAACATGAAATACATAATCTGCATGAAATTTGCTTCCCTGCCTGTACATAGCTTAAAGACATGCATACATTACTTTGTTTTCCTGTCTGTACAGAACTGAGACATGCATACATTACTTGCCTCCCAGCCCAGTGTCCAAAATAAGATTAAAATTGACAATTCTGTCCAAATTTCAATAATTTCACTGAATTCTATAAGACATTTACAAAAATTACATTTGAAATTGAAAAGTAAACAGTTACTGGAGTCACAAAATGGTATATATATAGTCAAACCAGTCTATAAAGGCCACCCAAGGAAACCTGTAAAAGTGGCTCTATATATATAGTTTCTAATACTGGTAACCTAAACAAAGAGTGATAAAATTTTACTGGTCTTTAAAGCAGTTGGCCCTGATATACAGGTGACCTCTTTGACTATATTTAAGCCTCGTCCTGCCTATACAGATTGAGATTCAAAGCATAGTATGCATAAAGCAATCATAATCAACACATGTAGATGCTTATTATTGTGTGAAGTTATATAAATGCTCAATAAGCATGTCAAATTAACATATATATATGCATGGCACAGTAAACCAAAAAATGTTTATTACAAAAAGTATCAAATTACAATAGCTTTACCCAATTATGACTAAACTTTAAGATATAAGATTAAATTCTGCATAGTGCAAATAAATGTATCAAAAGCATTTATTGTTCAGAAAAGTGACAAAAGGCATCATACATAAATTTATAATTTTTTTCTAAAGTGAAACTTGATACAAAATATGCTACCAGGTAATTATCATATTTATATACAACATATTTATAAACATTAGAATGATCCCGTTTATGACATATGTATGGTGTAGTGCATTTTCGCATGTGTACATGTATTTTATACACATGCATCATAAGATTTGATGTGTTTGTGTATACATGAATTCATAAATCTTCCCATGTGTGTGTTTGTACATCTTTATCACATTCATCAATCCATTGATAAGTACATTATATATGTTGGTATACATGTGTATACGTTTGCATGCATTTGCACATGCAGAATGTCTTGTATATAGAATATATCTTTTAAACATGTATATATAAATGTATCCGGCACGACAACAATTCTTCTGTAAATTAGAACAGCAACATTCTCATGCTCCGATTATAAATTTATCCATTTTGACATTCAAACATTCAATATCCCAACGGCCATATTGTCTTTTTTTAGAAGACTATTATATACCTTAGATCTCTTTAACTAAAATCAAAACTAGATTGTATCATTGCAATTATAAACAAGTTGTACATGTAGTAAATCTATATAGAGAACAGGGGTAGGCCTTGGATAAAGCACTTAGCTGCTCGTCCTTACCAAGTTAAAACAGCACAGTGATGAGTGGATTTTATTCACATGTAGAAATTCTATTTAGACAACAGGGATAGCCCTCAGATAAAGCATTCAGCCACTCGTCCTTACCAAGTTGAAACAGCCCAGTGACAAGTTGAATTTTATTCATATGTGCCAAGTAGATTATATGTAAAAAGTCATCCTTGATTCTAATAAATTGTCAAAACGTAATGCTAAAATAAAACATTACATAAAACAAAATTACACCTTGTCCTAGTGGTAAGTTACAACTATTTTGTGTCAAGTACACACCACCTGACTACTTGGGACAGTGCTAAAGTGCTTAAAAGTTTTATCTGAGCCTTGCAGGTGTAAACATGTAGCTCAGTCTTGCAGCAGCTAGTTGAAAGCCTGTTCAGAGCAATCACTCAGCATGCTCATCAGACTATTGTGTATTCTGATTTTAGACATGATATAACTTAATATAACATAACCGATGTAATAAAATGGTGTAATGTTTTTATATTATGCTGGTACGTTTGTAATACATGTATCAATCTTGGACCTGTGAGGGTTTATATAATTTATTAAACCAGTTCAATAAATAAATATGTCACCAAGTTTTATGGTAAATTTATTTATTAAACTTATTTAAAAATTTCATAGTAAATCCTGTGACACTCGTCTAAGATTCTCTATGTGCTTTTTAGAGTACAAGCGAGGGGATTAAATTGGGACAGAATGCAAATTCTGAATCATTGTTACAGATGAATTCTTAATCCTACAAAGATAAAATTTAACTGCAGTAAAAATGTATTAAAAATTTAATCTGTGCATTTAGCAATACAGAAAATTTTAATAGCGCCAGCACCTGTGAATGTAATAATAATTTAATTTGAAATAAGCATTGATTTTTGAGCTTATAAAAATTTTTAATTTAAAAACAAAAAATATAATTAAACTGCTTATTTATCAGTTTTCTCTCAGTTTTATTAACCAAACTAATAACTGAGCTAATGTGAATATATAATTTACTTACAGATAGAATTATGTACGAGTCTCCTTTATAAAATACACCATGTTGTTCCTTTGGTACACTGCATACTTGCAATTTCTGAGGATAAAATTTATATAAATTTGATTAATTTACGCAGCAATGCATCACATATCTATATATTTTACTAGATCTAATGGGAATAAAATTGTTGTATGTTTAATCTATTTTTATCACTTGTATCAAAACATAACTTGAAAAAGTAAATTCAAACAAATATATCTATGCTATGCTCGGATGTTGGGAAATCAATTTATTTTTTTAGTTTCATCCTAAAAGTCTGAATTTTTGTCCCAATATTTGACAAAAAGAATAAGATTTTCAAGGTTTGTCTATGTACGTCCCATCTTAATAGATCAATACAGTAAAACCTTGTTATAATGCCCCTAGATAACTTTGCCACTTTGTTATCACCATAGTATTAATTTGAAGTGCTATAATTTTTTTGTCCATTTTTCTTTATATTCCCTGCCTCACATTATCACCAAACACCATTATAAGGCCACAGTTTCACTTAACAAATGATGGCAATAAATCAAGATTTAACTTAATTTCTTCAAGTTTGTATATATGGTAGACAACTTTCAGGAATCCAAGAGTTCAAATGATTATTGATAGAATACAGTGCTTACGGCAGTAGCGGATCTCAGTCAGTAGCGGATCATTTTTAAGAATAAAGTTATTTTTTTCCATATCATTACGAGAGAACAATAAAACTCGGATATATTTCTGTAAAGCTGGTATTTTTACTTAATTCTACGTTTCATTTGTGTTGATAAACGTCCTATTTTTTCAATTCTCGGTTTTTTAATGCGAATGCCACAAGCGTCTCAGCGACATGGATGTGATTTCCAAAACCTAACTTTCGATTTGACCAACGTGTTCAATACTTTCAAAGGTAATTTGAAATGATTATAATAGCTCATAACACTCGTTTACATGTCTTCTTTCACGACATAAACCTTTATTGGACTTTACAGTTCAGGACAATAAAAAATAAACCAGTTTATGCAGGGTGCAATTACGGCAATAACGGATCAGCTGCTTTCTACAGGGGACCTCTCGAAAGGCTAAGAAAAATATGGCATGTACCCATGGGGCTGTCTGGTGCTTTCAGAGAAATAATAGATTCTGGTGGGTTCAGTTATGCAGAGGCTATCAGAGAAACAGTGCCTAGCTTCCCTCCATGGGCAGTACCCGATGAGAAAGATGGGGGCATTGTCATGCCATGCCACTATCTTATTTATCATATATGATAAGACCAGATCAATGGGCATTTTAAAGAAGCCATAATTGTCATGCTTGAAAGACAATATATATGAAGTTAGAATATATTGAATAAATACATTAATATCCAAGTCTATATTTTGTGTTTAAGACAATTAAAGTTTTATTCCGTTCTATAAGACAATTAAAGTTTTATTCCGTTTTATATTTTTGTCTGCCGGTAACAATTTTGGACCTATGATGTACAGTGTACAATACCAATAAGTATCATTGTATGCATATACTATTCTTGTCAAAATAAAATCTTCATGGACAAGAGTATGTCATAATATTTATAACTTATAGGGCACAATTATTTTATTTTACTTCCTTCGCCATTTACTGCTTTTATAATTCAGTATTCAAGACAATGTCGATTGATTTAATTTATCAGGGTTATTGCGATGCTTTGTTTTTTGTTATTTATTTTAATAATGACATTTGTTGATATTACGATTAAAACTCTTTAATATTGTTTCATGATTAGTATTTTTTTGTAATTGAATGATGGAAACTCAAACTAATCATGTTTTGAGTTGATCCCCTATCGTTTTCTTGACACTAGGTGGCGCGATCCGCTACTCACAAATTGATTCGTTACTGACGTAAATACATGGGATACAAAACGCGTGGATTGCCCATACTTATAGTCGGACGATTTTTATCATCTAATGATAAATTGAAAGAGTGGAGAAATGTCAATTGATAGTACCAAAAAAATACAATCGGCAGCGATGTTTTTCTCGGAGAGCAGTGAATATTGCACTAATGATCCGCTACTGCCGTAAGCACTGTATTGAATCCAAGAACTAATTATTAATTGACAAGATACTGCCTTAAATAACTTTCTGTTACACATACCTCTATACGCCATATGTGGAAACCTGATTTGTTTTTTTCAATACTACGAAAAGCTGGATCGATTCCCGACATCTTTATAAATTCTTATCTGAAAGTAATTGATGTTATATGTATAAACTTAAGTTATGATTTTGATAATGGCTCACTTATCAATCACCTTGTTTTAACAATCTGTTCTAAAAATATATAACAAAGAGTCAAGGGTGTGGAGTAATGGAAAGTCATTCATTTAAAGACATTCCCAAGATCAATCACAATTGTCCTGCAGATTCCAATTTCCTTCCTCGGTGCATGTGTGGGTGTGAGAGTGAGTTCCAAAATACAGATCATTCTGTTATCAAAATATTATGGGTATACAACTAAGCATTTAGACTGAAAAATGTTTCCCCTGATTTTCCTTGCTTAATTTTTGGCACTTTATCTACATACTGTGTAAGAAAATGTAATTTAAATTAGTTCCATTTTTATAACTATACCATTTATATTTTTCATGTCTTAATTTTATTATAGTTTAGGTATGTTATTTTTTAATTAAGACACATATCCTAGCCCAGTGCCCCAAATGAACTTTGAAAGTAACCAATACATGAAATGGTATGCAATTTGTGTAGTCATTTTAATCTTCAGTTTAACTAGCAATTTATTGATTTGAAGGGTCATGGCAATGTATAGATACTTGTATCTCGTTATAGTATGTCCATGATAAGTAACAGTAACAACATAATGGGCAGTTGCAATACATATCACCATTGAGTTAAGAATTTGAAGGGTCATTACAATGTATACCGATAGATACCACTATCCCATTACAGCATGTCCTTGATAAGTCACAGTAACGAAATACCGTAATTTATTACCAGTTGCAATACATATCACCACTGAATCCTTTCCATTAATGAGAAATGACTTGGACCATATCAAAATTTGATAATCGTATACCCCTGACTGACTTATTTTACCATAATAAAGACTGTTATCAACCATGAAATTCTTGGTATAAATTTCAGATACCGGTACATAAACATTGCTCATCAACTTTAACTACAAACACTGGGTACATAACCTAACCATTAAGGAATTTTGTCATATTAATATTTATACATGTATATCTATCAGCCAGTCTCTATTTCATGTCTCGAGATGGCTTGATTAATCAGTAAATCTCTTAAAGGGACACTGAAGTCTAGGGGATTATGACCAAAATCGATAGTTATAAGTACAATATTAATAATAAAATTCAAAAAAATAAAAAATTATTCCATTAAGATATATATTTCGCTATTTGAAAATTGCCGAAAATCATCGTCGCAGCTCTTCTGTGTTGGAGGTGAGAAGAACACGCTGTGACGTCATGTGTGAACAAACCTCGCCATGCTATCAATAGTGTGGTTACAGTATAGTGTAAAAGTTGTTAAAAATATTGTTTAAATATGGTTTTGTGTGCGACCGTTGATTGTAAAAATAATTAAAAAATTATGATAACTTAGAATTTGTCTCTATTTAGACTTATTTTAAATTTAATAATGACCAATATTGGCTAAATCATGTGCACAATGATCTATGCATCAACTAACCTAAAATGATAAAATATTCTTTTATTTTTTCACGATAAATCAATAAGATCCCAATTTCTTAAAAGTAGAATTTACATCCCTTTCTCGCACACAGGTAATTAAGAGATTATCAGTAACCTACAGTACCTTTAGATCCTGTTTATTAGACATTCCATCGCCGGTAATCAAGAGGTAGATCTACCTTACAATATACAACATAGATCTGAAGATTGATAGGTGTAAATAAATTAAGTGATAAAGTCTTCACGATATCCCATAATAAATGTAAGTATAATTAATTTGGAATTTTGGAAAGATGCATTAAAAAATATTAAATATTTCAATATTGATTTACGAATGTATAAATTGATGGGTCGACTGTAGTGACTGGCGGTATGAAATTAAAATGATTTAAATTATTGAAATATTCCTATTCGTAAGTTCAATTTTAAACATCAAAAACTCTAAAAAAAATAATTAATCCCCCCCCCCACGCTTCTCATGTCATTAATGCGAAGAAAAATTATGTCTGTAACAGTGTGA
Source organism: Anadara kagoshimensis (assembly GCA_021292105.1). Lineage (NCBI taxonomy): Eukaryota > Metazoa > Mollusca > Bivalvia > Arcoida > Arcidae > Anadara > Anadara kagoshimensis. The sequence continues at coordinate 58,443,788 of CM037870.1, read as the reverse complement.
TCTAGTTCAGACGGCGAGAGTTTGTACCGTGAGGCCCGTCCTTTAAAATTGTATAAATTTACTTTTAAATGAATTTCCATACAATGACGTTTTTAAGTAGACTTGGCTGCAAATTTCATGAAAATCTCTTAAAAAACTAAAATAAAGTACAATATCCACGGTATATTATTTACTATGTTATACTGCTGTTTGTGTTCACCATATCATTTCATAATTTCTGCTACTTCGTCTGTTTCACATCTTGATATAAATGAAATTATCTTGACTACGATTTTGCCTTACAAGTTATAACATATTCAGATATAAATGGAATTATCAGGACATGGATTATACAATTCAAGCAATAATTATAGCTAGCGTCATCTTGATATAAATAAAATAATCTTAAGATATATAATACAATCCAAGTTATAATTATTGACATGACTGGTGACATCTTGATATAAGTGAAATTATTGTGAGATGTGAAGATACTTAAATGTAACTACAAATAATTAATACATGTATAAACTAAAGAGAATGTATTGTCCAATTTTCATTAGATTTAAAAGGACAGCTTATTTCCCGGTTTCAATGGTACACATATATAAAGAAATTGGGAAACAATTACAACTTATAACTTCTGAAAGAAACGCATCTCTTATTTTCCAAACTATACACAGGATGAAATAACTCTCCTGTTTATTGTGTAACCAGTAGGTGGTCTGATGACGAAACGCATTAAAAATTAAAATAAAAAAGTGAAATTAAATTCTTGGCTCATAACAATTGTGTGGCGGAAAGGGCTCAATAAATGGTCAGGTGGCCCAATCGGTAGAGCGTATGTTAGTACATGTATTGTGAAGGTCCCGGGTTCGAGTTCGGTTACGCCGCTGTTACATTTGGGGAATCATCCGACCCTGGGCATTGGCTGACCAACAAGTTGGTCCCAGGGGTGGAACCCGCTGGTTTCGATTCAAGGGAGTTGAATAGAAAAAAGATGGGAGGAATTTGGCGGTCCGTGTAGCTCAATCGGTAGAACGTCCTGCTAGTATTAGGAAGCTCCCGGGCTCGAGTCCCGGTGTAGCAGCTGCATTTTCCCCTTTCCTGTTAGTACATCAAAAGTAGCTATCCCCTCTTCTGATTTACAAATGCTTGTTATTCTTTTTTCATATATAATTATTATCATCATTAATATTATTTTAATGCATATTAACATCATTTTCTGGAAGGACCTATTTATTTATTTATTATTCTATATACGTATTTATTATAAATAAATATAAGTAAAAGTCTGAAATAATTATTGTGAAAAATGATGTTTTTAAAAATTCTCTAAAAATTATAGATATTTATGAATGACGAGATTATCAACATCTTAAAATAAGGTGTGTAAATACACAACTACTGTTGCAGTTAAAGGGTTGGTAAATATACAGGAAGTGTCGGTATACCTGTCTCGTTAGTTAAGTGGATTGCATTGGGTACACTCCGATATACAACTAGTCAGTCAATATTGAGGGTTTAATTACAGGTGACTATAATAATAATAATAATAATAAAAACTTTATTCTCATCAACCGTAAATGTTTTTTTTTCATGACTGGCCATGGTGTAATGTCTCCTCGTCTTATGTTGTTTCTTGCAATCGTTGCTAATCGCAAAACTTCTTGGTTGAAATGCACGATCTCAAGGTCAAAGCTGTCGATTATACATTTTTAAATAAATTGCAATTTTTAATTTTGTCTTTGATCTGTACGATTTCTGTGCAGCAAATGCATTCCCTCTCAGTGTTCATTGCTCGGCAGTTTCATTATATGTCCCGCGGCAAACCTACAAACGATGATCATTATCTATAACTTCGCATGAATCCGATTTGAATAAATTCTCTGGTTTACTTTCAGTTCCCTAATATTCTGACTCAAAATCAAAAAGATAATGCGCCATTTCTAATAATATGGATAAGTAACAACTCGTAAGATGCGACACTTCAGTATATATAAACAGTAGTTAGGAAGAGTGGTTGTTCACACATGACGTCACAACTTGTTTTCGTACCTCCCGATTGAAGAGTTCCAAAATGGCCCGAGGTTACGAATTTTGATTTTTTAAACTTCTATATCTTTTTTATTTCGGCGAATAAAAAGGTGAAATTTTCAATATAATAATAATTTAACATAAATTTTCATATTTTGGTCAAATTGGCTAGACTTCAGTGTCCCTTTAACAGTCCAACTCCTTATACAAAACAGAACAAACTTTAACAAAAATCTATAACAACTTTTTAAACACTGCCATGGCACACCTAATTAAACACATGTGTGGCAATCAATACACTGACAAAGATTCAGATATATATACAAATAAAAGTTGTATTTATCTTAAAACTTGATAATTAATAAATGCAGTATTCCCTTTACTCAAGGCCCCTCCTAAAGAAAAGCCTACCAACCTTATCAAAGACACTTTAAATGTTTATTACAGCACTTGAGTGCAGTAGTTAAGGGGTGAAGTAATGGCATTTTACACCCCATTCAAAATTTTTTCCGCTTAATTTGAGATTTACGATGTGGGCGGAAATAGAATACTACCAACCTTTAGGAAGGAAACTGACAAAATTGCAAGTGAGAGAATCTTTCATCTGTAAGCTAGAGCATAAGGCTACTCAGCTAAATTTTATCCCTCATAATGAAGCTATGGTACATTTTGATTTGATTGAAGACATTGTAGTAATTGTACTAGACTGAAAATATTCTGCTCTCTCTCTCTCTATTCAGAAGGGGTCATTTTCAAAAACTTTCCATATCATCAATATTTTGCATTATCACATGTTACATATGGCACACTAAGGCCTTAACAATGGAGTAATTTGACAAACAAGGAACCAATGGTCCCATGGCCTTTTCTAGAATAAATGTCAAATGTTAAAATAGACTCTCTTTATACATTGCCATGAGATCGTGGCAAAAGAAAAGTCACTACCTATTTTCAAGTCTTGGTCAGATGCAGCCAGGGTTCGAACCTACGACCTCCACATAAGAAGGGAGCACTCTACCACTGAGTTACCTACTAGTAGTGATAAAATAGACTCGCTATATACATTGCCCTCAGATTGTAAACAACCTATATAGCAATACACACTACTTACACTGACAATAAAATGTTGTACAATTGTAATAACATGGCAAGTTTTAATTACACAACTACATGTATGTATGTATGTATGTATGTATATATGTATGTAAAGAGTCACTATTAATAACAGAAATTAGAGTTATTATCAACAATGCCGCTAGGTAGTTCCTCCTACCTATAGGCTATAATGTAAATGTCCAACTGTTCATTCATTCTTTATTTCCTCCATATACGAGACAAGATTATTACAAAACATACAATAATTACAACTTAACTAATGTGGCAGGGTAACTCTAAATATGAACAGAGGTTACCGTATAATAAAATATATAATTATAACTCAACTAATGAGTTTGGAAAAGTAGCATTAATACAGGCCATTTTTATTACTTACCGGTTAAATAAAACAGGGTATTTAATTTACAAATTTTAATTGTATGTAATACATCAAGAAAGTAGTTTGAAATTCAATGTTAATTGATGGTTAATTGATAAAATATCTGTAAACTTATCAAGTGTAAAATGATCATGACGGAACATCCTCATTGACAATATAAATGTAGAATGTAAAATTTTAAACAAATATGCTGGTATGTCAATATTAACTTCTTTAAATTGCAAGGAAATGAAAAAGTACTGAAATAATAATATTGAACCCATGTATTTTTCAAAGAATTAATAAATTGACACACTGATTGCCTACAACTTAAGATTTGGAGAGGAGTGGGGTAATGAAGTTTTATGCCCCAGTAAAGATTCTTTCACTTATACTGAGGTGGTCAGTTCTGGAATGGTGGGAGAACTAGAGTGCCCACAAAAACCTCATGCTGGTCTTCAGCAAACAAACTGATAAACTTTCTCACACTAGGATTTGTCCAGAGCCAAAGAGGGGGTGAGCAGGGATGTAATACATTAGCTTCTGCTGAAGACCACTCGGCCAGTTATGTCTGAACGATTCACAAAATAAATGAATTATTGTTCTAAAAGCTGCATGATCATTTTTCGAGCTATTCACAACTAGGAGAAAATAACTTTAAAAACATATGGTAATTCAAATAAAGATTATGTTGGAATACTTGAAATATGGAGGCTCATACTAACTTTTAGAAATTAACAATGTTTGAATATAATTCCATAAAATTACAAAAATTGTTACAGAAAAAAATATGTGCAAAAAAGATTTAAACAATCAAATATAGACCAGCTTTTATTTTTAACTTTTGAGAGATTTTTCATTCTTTCCCTTTATTTATTTATGTTTTTTGTTTAAATCTGTTAAAAATACAAATTTGTGTAAATGAATGAATTAAATAGATAAGTCAGTAAAAAAATACAGTGCTTTAGGTGGTTCAAACTTACCTTATGTTATATGTATATTATCCAAATTTATCCAATTTGCACTTTTCAGCTTGATAAAAGCTAGACTGTTTGCATGGCCTAATTATTTTTTTTCTGCTCCAAGCTAAGCAGACAGTGAATATTAAAAGATGACACAAAATTTAAACTGGAACAAATACTTCAATAAATATTTTAATAAACCCCTTCTTTTACTAGTACAAACTTTGTGTTACTTTTATTAGCCCGGATAATATATATAGGTATTTTACTTTTCTTCTGAGTTACTCAAGTATACATAAAATATCTGGCTGTGATCACTGACCATGAACTTGTCTGGTATTTTTGACATTTTTGTAGGACCATCAATACATTATAATATATAGCAAATCTATCAAGGTAAGCACAGGTACCTGTCAATCAATGGATATGTATGCAATTGTTCATTTCACACCAGGTTAAGTCCCACAAATACAAGATCAAAACAATACTGAGCTGTCAACATAACCTTTATGTGTACATACATAATGTTATAAATTATATTGCAATAATACATGTATATATAAAATACATGTATGAGGACAATTTAGGGGACAAACTGACAGGTCTAGTTATTAAACATATTCATATTGGAAGTGTCTTATTAAATTTCTCACCTATTTTTTTATAATTAAAATGTCCACATAGTTTTGGTCGTAACAAAAACAATTTATAGCCGATATACTATTTTAGAATAATATATTCCACAAATCTAATAAGACATTTTTTTTCCTAATATTTTGACAGAAGTAGAAAGACCAAATTTCTTCTACAGCAGTGGTAGCTAATTCTGTATCTGGCGACGTCTCGATATAAGTGAAATATTCTTGACTGGGGCGTTAAACACCATTACTACTACTACTACTACTACTAATTCTGTATCTAAAAACCTACAATTCCATTTTCACCATTAGCTACTAATTTCTTAGAAATTCTTTCAAAAATTAACCTATTGCGCAAATTTGTGAGAAATTTTTTTTTAAAAAGTACTACATTTTAAATGATTTTTACAAATTTAAGAAATATGACAGAGTTTTAAAATTGTAGAAACCTAATAAAAACTAAAAAGATTAAAAAAAAATCTAAAAAAAATAAAATAAAAAAAGACAACCAGTACATCTGGCGCATTCGAGTGGTTTGGACAGACATGTTTAACTGTAATTAATCATTCTAGTTTGTTTTCAATTTCTTAAAAATCAATTTACATTCTTTCTGTTCATCAATTCCAATGTCTCTACTCACTTTTAGGGGGCAAAAATTCATGACATGCATACTGTACTACTATATAAGGTCATCATGACTATAAGTGCCAATACATCAGTAGATTAACCCACTATGTCTATATAGCAACTTAAATATGGTCGGATAGATCTGGGGTCGATAATCATTTGAGTTAGGTAACATACATACATCATGCAAATACGCCTACTGTGCATTATAGGTAATTTAGTTTTTTAAAGTCACACATGGTAGAAAGTATTAGAGCATTAAATTTTCCTTTTTCAAAATAAAATTTTAAAAATATAATTTATTTTTTCCATCTTTTATGTTAAATAATGAGCAAGTAATTCAAGAAATTTGGTCTTTATTCACAGGTTAATTTTATGTACTAGTATTGATGAAGTGAAATAAACAAGATCACATTTAGTGAAGTTTTTTAAAGGCTCTAATAATAATAACAATACTTGCCATTACAAAAAAATCTAGCAACTGTGGGGGTAAGGAAAAGAAGTATAGGATATAAAAATGTCATCCTACATACTAATGAAATCATTGTTATTTTTGTCTCATCAGCATTAAATAGGAAGAAAGGAGGGGGTCATGTTCCTTACAGGTAGTTTTTCACTGCCCACGAAGTAGGTGGTCACTTTATGGCTACAATACATGGATCAATATACCAATAACTCGGTCATTATGATTATGGGTCGATCCATACTTATTAAGGGTTGTTTTCCAGAACGGTGGATACTTAACCCCCTTTGAGAGCCCCGCTAGACGAGAAACTTTCCAGGTGCAGTGAACTGGAACAGGTAAGTCACACAGAAGCAAACCTGTTTCAAGTTCCAAGTATTTGTTTTGCAAATGGTGTCAACACATCCCGATTCCAAAAACATAGAATCAGCTTCATTAATTAAACCAGAACATGCAAAATATGGATATCCACATATCCATACCTGTAATTATAAACACGAATTCCACCAAAGACATCGGTCGCCCTTCCCCATGTTTCTAGGCGTGCGACAGCGGCATGAAAACGATGTAGGGATGCGAACACGTCATCGTTACAAGAATAAATGACAATTTATGTACATATCATAAAAATAGTAACTTTAAATTATTGATCAAATTACTTATATATCAATAAACCGGACATATCTTACCTGTATATCACAAACGTACCAGTTTTACAGGTGTCAACTGCAGTTGTCGAACTTGGCGCGTAGGGATATCCGTGGGTTGAAAGTAGTAAAAATAGCTCGCAGAAATCAAGAGATGTTATCCGTCCAAAAAATAGACCAGGGTATTTTTGTAATATTTTTGAAAAAGAAAAAATGATGTTAAACACATTATTTCATAAAATGTAAAATAATTGTTTTAATTTTAACAATTTGTGGTTTTGAATATAAAAAAATAAAGCAGAATTCCCGACACATAATCTCGGCTAACAGTCATTGATCAGTGGGTGGGTCCTTTAAAATAAGCCTAACTTCTTGTCAAACAACAAAATATTTATACTTTGTATAACACAAAACTTATAAACGCCTTGCGTGTCGAGGTGAATTACCATTAAATAACGCATTGTGAAACTGCATAATTTCTTTTTCAAATTTAAATTCCATTTGTCATTTAAATATAATTCCACATTATGAACTTCCGACAGTTAATTTTTAACTGGAAGTTGACAGATTTATAAAATATGTGTCGTTTTCAATCTGATAATCTATGTTTATAATGTTTAGAAAAAATACAATGATAATTGTGTATCTGTATAAATTAATTAGAAATCAATCAATCAATCAATCAATCAATCAATCAATCAATCAATCAATCCCAAAAGTAAAAACTTCCAAAACTCGGACAAATTAATTTTTAAACTAAGTACATGTGAACTTTCTACACCGGGAAAACGAGGCCGGGTGATCCGGAAGGGCAAGTACCTCCGGTCTAGCTAGCTATGTACACCTAGCACGCATGCAATCAAAGTAAGCCGAATGTTAGGTTAGGACCACGAAACTATGGGACGTCAAAAATATCCAGGATAATTTCAAGTGGTAAAATGTGAAAGAATCATACGCTTCATGATGTTGTGGTCAGCAAAAGTACGGATCAGAATTAAGACTGTTTACTGCATCTACGTGACTATGGGATAAATTCACCGTAGAAAAACTTAAAACAACGATAAGAGAATGCCAGACTTGAAACTACAATTAGACTGCCGGAACAAATGAACGGGTATAAGAAAACGAGCATTGCGAAAAACAAGTTCTCAGTTTACGGTCGTCTTGACGACAAAAACACCAGGATTGCAGGACTATAGGATATTGCGCTTATTTTTAAAATTTCTTCAAAATGTGAATTAAAAAGAAATTAACATGCTGTCATTCATTAATGAAATATTTTCGGTTGGTGGGTCGTTTAACATAAATTTAGCTTCTATAAAATATGTAAATAACATTACTTTGTATAACTCAAATGCGTGTCGAAGTGTACACCATGTAGTATATCGGTGGAGTATATCCAGGTTTGTCTCGGCGTTGGAGACGTTTTGTCTGAGACTGGAACACATCCCTTTCAAATCCGCGGATCCTTCTATGAAGAGTACTAAATAGTCAGATAGCACTACCATAGAAGTGATCAAACTAAACCCAAATTAGCTCACAAAAAACCTATGGTAAACTTAAAAAAAGGTATATGACGTGACTGTAATTAATTTTGATTTTAAAAATATTTCACGACATTAATTTTTAACGATTACAGACTCTCAAAATTTAATTAAAGCATTTTATAAGAATTACGAAATTATACAAAAATACAATAATAACTGAAGAGTTAGAGTTCCGATTTTCGAATCCTCTTCTATTCAGATCTAACAGTGAGAAAGTTATCAGTTGCAAGCGGCTTGTCAATTGTCAGCGTCTTTCTCAGTTGTCCTACTCAGTTTTCCCCACCAGGCCACTGACCGTATATACAAGTGAATAAGCAAGTCTTGACTGGATCATAAAACATAGTTAGTACACCAAAACGCAGTATAAAAATACAGACAGATCGACAAAATGTAAACTCTCCATACGTAGTACAGACCTGTTGAAAGTTAAACACAAATCTTAGAATTAGTGCCGAATCCACAGGTTATTTCGTTAGCTATACTAGTATCTTGGCAGATTTTCAGCAGCTGTTATCTATTCCTGTTAGGTCACTAGCTATCCATATATCAGCTACTCTGTAGCCGAGCTTAGAATCCCTTTTCGTTGGTCAGTGTTAAACTTTGGACAGGTCTGTACTGTATATAATGACATATTTGTAGGATGATATAGCTATTAAATATCAATATAAAATATTTATAATATATGGTATCAGTGACAACATCAATCGATCAAATAGCCGGTCTGTAGTTTTCATAACGACCTTCCATGGGAAAACTTATCCGCTTTACACTACATAAAATAGATGAATGGAATGCTTAGGTGTAACACTAAGCTGCAAAACTCTTTTATCAACTTAAACAATTACCACCGTGTGTGTTTTCCCCATTTTGTGACAGCAGAGGGTTGGCAGACCCAGGAATAAAATAAACAATATATATTATATATATATATATATATATATATATATATATATATATATATATATTATATATATATATATATATATATTGATCAGAAATGGGAACCCTACCAGTAATCACTTCCAAGCCTTCTTCTTTACATCCGGGGAATCGGTGACCGAGTGGTCTAAAGCGCGCACTTACGGATCAACTTGAGCACCTGTTCGAATTCCACTTGGGACAGGTAATCGTGTAAAGTTAGTCAGTTCGCTTGTCGAAGGTTTTTTCCGGGCACTTCGGTTTCCCCCACCATTCATGAACTAACAGCCTCGAATCTTAAATGGGGTGTAAACTACCAACTTTCAACAAGCGGTAAACTTTCTCTCACTGCCAGAGTATGGTTTGAACCTAGACGATCAGAATAAGAGGCACTGTTATCCATAAGAGGTGGGGTTAGACCTGGCAGAACAAATTTCTGGTAGTGACTCGTCCACCGAGTCCCTTCCATTTTTAATTTACTGCTTAACTAATAATAAACGTGTATCCAAATGTGTTTAACATTAATAATATTAAATGGGTTTATCAAACGTTTGAATGTTCAATTTTTTCATTTTATCTTTTACTATTTAAATATAGAAAGAAAGAGATGTTGCCGAAAGGTCAATGTATTATTTTTGTATTCAAAGCACAATATTAACGTTTTTATGTTTCAAGGCATTAATATTGGAATTTTGATTTGGTCGTTCACTGATTATCATTATAATGTATATTTACTATAACTCGATTGAGAAATTTGTCATTTAGGTACAATGTTAAGTTTTCATATCCCTCTTATATCTAAAGACAATTATTATTAATTTTATGTTTTGGTTATTTATAACCTTGCGGAATTTAATGCGTATGTATATCCTTATAATGTGTGGGAGGTTGTTGGTTCGAATCCCACCGGGCATGACCAAGACTTAAAAATAGGTAGTAACTGTTCTTTCGCCAAACTTTCGGCATAAAGAAATGAAGGTCACGGGATCCTTCGGAACAGCCCTTAGAAACCGATGCCCCGTGTCACGGCAGACATGGCACGCTAATGATTTGCAAATTAATGACTGGGTCGTAAAACCACATTCAATCAATCAATCAATCTATCTATCCTCATAATACCAGTGCATTTTGGCAAATTGTCCTATTGTTTTTCTTGATTTATCTCCCTTTAACCATTATTGCCAAATTCCATCGTCGGACAGTATTCGACTTTTTAAGGAATTTTAATTTCTTGATTTCTTCATATTATGGCTGATACAATAATATGTGTTCGTCGTGCACTTTTACGCCATTTAGAACTCCCATCGATTAGACCTTCTCAGGAAGTTCTATTCACTGGCATCCTCCCTCAGGACTTCAAATATTCATTGATCTGCAACGAACAGGCATCGGCTCTAAAATAATGTACCTCTTTGACGAATGCAGTTCCCAATTAAGTCACACTCAAAGGAGTAGGTGTTTAGTGGCGGATTTAGAGGAGGGTATCCCCAATGCCGCCGATCACGAAGTCAGGATGGGTTTCAAAACCCATTGGGTTAAAACAACGGAACTTTATATCATATTCTCCAACAATGTTTTCTTTCAACGTCTCGTAGTGGATAGAACATGACGTTAAGTTCTCCAAGTCTCAACATGCGGACTAGATTCTTTTACAAGACTCATCGAATCTTCTTGAGCTGGTTCAACAGTCTCATTATGGATTGAACCATCTATGTAACTTATATATCTTTACATGTATATCTATATTTTATTTACACAATGTACATACGTAACTATGATACAAGGGATGCAACTCGATCGAACATAGTACTGTAGAATTATTTTTAAAAGATGTCAAAATGACTCAATAAGTAAATCAGAGTGTTTTGTCCCATTTCCCCAAAATGTGTATTTTGTTGATTGATTTTTTATTCATTCCAAGACCTTTTTCCAAAAAGGCCGCCAGAAAAATACCTGCACAGTATCCATGCATTTTCAAATTGAAAATGCTAATTCGCATGTGTTTACCTAAACCTAAACTTACTATAATGATTTTTATAAATGTTCCCTACAGAAAACAGATATTAGAAGTTGTCATTTGAAAGGTATCAGTAGTAAATGTTGATATTATTTTATACTGTAGTTATACAAATATTTATATTGAGGATCGATGATCAGTCAGACCTCGCAGGCATCATTGTGATTACTTAGTGTAATGTGTATGAATTATTGACGATATAGACCCAGGATTTCTCATATTTACACAATTAATGTTTTAACTTGCTGCGTAATGGGAAATTAATTTTTGCTCTTTCTTTTCGAAACCATAATGGTATTTATATGTTCTCCATTCCAAGGATTTTACAGAAGTACACAAGTAACATGCATATGTTGAATTGACCCCGTTAATTCTAAGTAATCAATAATGCTTAGCCGTTTTACGAGTTGATTTAGATTGAAAAACTTGAATACCCGTATCTTCATTTTTCTATTTGTCATTATTTTAGAAACGTTTGGAGATGACTAGAGGTTGTTTTAAAATAATTCATACAAAAGATTCATGGAAATTTTTCTCATGAAAGATAGTAAAATTGAAGTAAAAACTACAATTGCTCTACGTATATTTTGACTTCTTTCTTTATAAACGTGTCATGTAGTTGTCATGTGCTGATTTTGAATGCATTATTTTAATAAAAATCAACACATGACAAACATAACTGATTTAATGTTAATCTGATGTTATTTACGTGGAAATATTAACATTAACGATAGTGGACTGATATAGTGTGTAACTGAAATGCAGTGACCAAACCATGACTTGAACCAGGTCCCAGTTTCTCAATCATTCTTTATCCAAGATTATTCTTACCTCAAATCTGTCAAATTTGAAACCATAATTTTGTTAATTGTTAAGATGTTCAGGAATTAAAGGTGTCATTTTGAAGATCAGTTCAAGCTTATAACATCTGTATTTAGTTCTATAAAAAATGTTCATTAGTAGTTCCAAAAAATTGCCAAAATTTGCTAAATTTAAGTTAAAGGTAATGATAGTGAAGCTGGGACCAGGTCCTTTCCAATATTCAGCAGGACACCCTAGCGATTGAATTAATCGGCCACCTCTCAAGTCTGGTCCGCACCAATTTTGAAGAGATATTGATATTAATATGATGAAGCTCAGTCATAAATCAATCTGGTAATTACGGCAACAAAAGGTAAATGACATTGATACCGTTATCTAGCAAAGTAAATTTCATTACTTCCCTGAGGATTTTCATACAAATATTATGAAAAAATAATTATATTTGTATTAGATCATTCGGGATTGTGTATACATTAACACAATCATTATACTTCTTCAGTTCCTGGATAAATTGAAAAGGTTAGGAATTGGAAAAATTGATAAGGGTTAGTTCGAAAAATTGATATCGGGGTCAACGCGAAAAAACCGATTTGAAAAAATATTCTAGGTTTTTTAATCGCACATTTTGTGATTATACTTGTTTCTGTAAACATTAAAACCAAAAGTCTCAATATATATCGTACAATGGCCGTTAGAAATGTCTTTCCTGCTGAAGAATTTGTAGATTTCTATAAAAGCTGATTAAACGCAACACACACCGCATTTTCTGATTATGCTCTGTGCCCGTCAAAATTAAAATCCTGAGTAGTATTGTACATTGACCTTTAGTTCTTTGGTCTATTAACTTTCTTTTAATTGACATTGTCGTTGTCGTCAGATGCCTTCTATTGTTCTGATTCACGCAAAGTATAATAGCCAGTGTATACAATGATAGGATCATCTGGATTTCAGTGACTTAGCAGTGTACTGGAAGGTGATCTATATATGGTCAGATATTTCTCATACAAGAACAGTTCCTGATACAAGAACATTGCACACGGAAGTGTTTGTAACACGATTGTCCACGAATATCTGGTTTCTTAAGTTTCCCCATAAGATCGGTTTCAAGAGGCCTTCTCGATGTACAACATCGCTTCCAAAGTCTTCATTCAGTAGGTTGGGAACGTCTTTACATTTATAACGATAACCATGAGAGCTGTCACGTGCATTTAGTGACCTGTGTTGAAACGTGGATTCATTATTGGGACCAAGAAACCATACAAAACATTGCACCATAAGTCACCGAGCTAAAGAAAATGAAAACCAAATCATCAGCTGGAAAAGTCATGACCACTGTGTTTTGGAATTCTAATAATGTCTTGATGATCAACTATAAACCTGATAGAATCAAGATGTTGACCGAAATAGTAGAAGTTTTTGTGGCAATCTTTTTATTTAAGCGATTCATCCATACCAAATTTCATGCTTTTATCAAACTTTGAAAGATTTGCTGGAAAAATAGTTTTATCTTCTCCACTTCAAGTATGATGGTTAGCTATCAGTACTCAGTTTCGTTCCTCCCATCCCGCATTCATCAATAGGATATATAGAAATGCACAATATATAGAAAACTGCAAACTAATAAACAACAAGAAGTACACATGACTTACTTTTTCTAGGAAATATTGTGTATAAAATTTGGAATTCCAAATAGGATATCTGCGGAAATCTTAAGTTTATACGGATGTTGGATATGCTTTTAAAGATACAAAGACACTTAACTACAACAATTTATCCGTTATTTTAATAATACAGGATATGCTTTGTAATACCCTTTAGAATATAATTGGAATTAAATAATTTAAGTGCGTTAAAAATTTTGGGTTTTACTAAACAGTACAGACCTGTATAAAACACTGAGCGAACAAAATTATAAAACATACTTATCCAAGACCATGTCCGAATCAAAATCCAGAAGCAAAGTAAAAAACTTTGGAACTTACATGTGAACGTCCACCAGGGAAGTGAGGCCGGGTGCTCCAGAAGGATAAGCACTCCCTGTTTAGCTAGCTACACCCACCACGTGTGTAATCAAAATTGTGTGAAAGGAACATGGAACTATGGGGCGTCAAATATATCCAGGACAATCCTTAACACAAAGACATCAAACTTATCAACAATACATAAAACTTTTTGAGGGCCTTGATAAGCCTAGAAAATGAGTAAATGCTCGGCCGTCGAGTATGGATAACTACATGTAGTGACCGATTAATTTGCAGAGATATAGCTTTAAAAATGCTGTCGAGATATTGCTAACAAGGGGCCGAGATTAACTGAGAAATTCATTAGCTCAGTGTTAAACTTTCGACAGACCTGCACTATATATACGGAAATCTAAATTTCATAAGAATACAAAAGTAAATATTGCGCCTCTGATATCTGGCCTGGTTTTTACAAGTATATACGGATATCAAAACAAACCTAAAACAACTCACTTTAATATAACAATGTAAATACTGTAAAATTTAATTTATACACGACAATTTAATATATATAATTTATGTTAAAAATATGTATAAAACGGACCTTATGTAACAGATTGTTGTCTACTCTCAATCCAATCAGCTGAATCATTGCATCACGTATCCTTTATAGAAGTACTGATAATAATACAAAATAGATCTATATTGCAGAGTTTATCGTCATAAAAAGTTTGTTCATCACATTGATTACAGCGCTTCTTAACGTGAACCAACGGATTTAACACTCAGTATGGGAGGAAACATGTTTTGATCAAACACAATTATATTGATCCATGTGGTGCATTGAGTTTGCAAAGGTAGTGCCAATTCAAAAAACGGACAAGGCTTTTTTTATTTCAACCTGTGACATGCAGTGTTTTTAGTTTTCAATGAACATTTTAACACTACAGTGCGAGTAGTAGTATTGAAAAAGAATTTCATTACTTTAATCCAGAAGAAACATTAAAATTTTGAGCAGTATATGTTTTTAGTGATTCTAAATAATATTGTATACTTAAACTGACAAAAACCTACTGTAAGGTTAGTAGGATAAATTGAAATCAAGATCCGTTGAATTATCTAGGAGCAACAAAGTGTAATGGTTGTTGTAACAAGTCGTACGTTTTTCTGGAATAATTCGATGAAAAAGTAGTTCGGATTCAAAACAGACAAGCTTTTTTGGTTTCAATCTGTGACCTGTGTTGTATTAAGTTTCAAATGCCCGTTTTATGTTCTACAATATAAGCGTTTGAATTTTATTATTTCAATTTGGAGTTTATTACCAGAAAGCACGTTCAAAAGCTTCAAACACAACAAGCACTTGAGAATCTACAACTTTGCCATCAGTTGACAGAAGATATTAAAAAAAAACGTTTTGTAGAAATTACGGAGTTTTATCAAGTTTACGTTTGTATATGAAATTGTCAAGAAGCATCCAAAAGACAATGTCAGCACAGAATACAACTCTTCATGATGTTTACAAACAACTCGAAGACAGGAACAATATGGAAGCCCATAGGCGTTGGCCAGTTATTTTATTTATATCGATTTTAATGTGTTTTGGTACTTTTGGAAATATGAACGTGTTATACATTTATGCATTTCGCTACAAAAAGTCAACGTATCGTCTTTTCGTCGTGAGCCTGGCGGTTATAGATTTGGTAGCATGTATGGTTTCCATGCCATTTGAAATAGCAGACGAGCTTCATCCATATGATTTTTTTGATGACAGCTCATGTAAGATTTTCAGATTCATAAACATTTCAGTGGGAAGTATATCAGCATTAATGCTAGTTCTTATAGCATCAGAAAGGTATCGTAAAATATGCATCTCACAAGCGCCAGAAATGTCAGAATACTCTGTGAAGAAACTGACCTTGGCCTTGACGTGTGTTTCCGTTATTGTATCGTCTCCCGCGCTTCACGTTTACGGAAACAAGACAATTACAATCCCGGGACTAGCGATAAATGGCTCGGAATGCACGTGGGGAGATCATATGGAAGGTTCAGTATTTGGTTATGCTTTCTATGGATACGCTTCATTGATAATTGTCACGTGCATGGTTACAATGTCGGTATTATATACCATGGTAGGTTGTCATCTGAAAAAGCATGCACACAACATGCGTAGAACGCTTAGGAAAAGATACAGATGTGCAGTTAGTTCCGAAGTAAGCGGTAATAAAGTCACAGGAAACTTAAAAACGGAAATGGAGTCTTGTTTACCTTGCCCCGACATTCAAGATGACCAACACAATTTTAGAATAGAAGAAACAATAGATAATGAAGACAAAAGAGAAACAATGGCATGCAAGGTGCGCGAAGGGGAACGCAATAAGAATCAAGACGAGTTGCTTGAGAAAAATGATAAAGATGAAACAAAAGCAATGATAAACGATACGAATGGGAATCCTCAACATGGGAATCCTCAAATGAAGATTCTACAAAGTGGGAAACAACAAAGCGTGAATCCTCAAAATGGGAATCCACCAAGACGGAAACAATCTCAGATCTCTGTGGAATCTTCAACACTTGCTAATACAACCCTCAAAAGGTCGAGAACTGAAAAAGAGACCAAAATCACCAAAGTATTATTCACAATAACACTACTATTTATACTGACTTATTTACCGTATATCGTCATATTGGTAGTGGCAGTATGAACAGACCTTATCACCCGGTGTACACAATTTGTACCTTATTGGTTTACGTATGTATTTAATTAACAACGCCGCTAATTGTATCCTTTATAACTATTTTGATAAAAAATTCCGGAAAATTACTAAAGATATTTATATGGGGATGTTCCATCGCTTAAAATGTTTTTGAATTTTTTAGAATGATTGCAAAATGTCTGAAAGTCAACTTTTTTATCTTTTAGCCAGAATATTTGAGTAATAATTGATGGATCTGAACATGCAACTAATTTAAATTAAAAAAAAAACATGTCCTATTTTTAAAAGATATATTTATCTAGACATCCACTAAGTGCACATAAGCGTATTTCATTTTATTCAACTAGACACCCTATAGCAGCATTAAAAAAAGACTTATCAGCCATATAAGGCCACTACACCGTTTTACAATCATTTCTTAACTAAGATAATCTGGCAAATTTGAAGTCTGAATAATTTCGTTAGTTTTCAGGATCCTAATATACGAAGAAATTGTTGAGCGTTCTAACCCCATTTCATCTATATTTTGATATGTTGGTAGTGCCGTGAAATATTTTCAAAATTTGCCAGATTTAAGTTAAGGAAAATCTCAGTTAAGGAATGATTGTAAAACTGGGACAAGAATGCTTAATCTGACAGATAAATGTTTTGGACAAACAAAAGTTGGTTTGATGGCTGTAACGGGATTTGAGAAAACGAATAAATGTAAATCTTGTACATAAACCTTTTTTAACTCTATAGGTCTCGACTGTCATCTTTTAACCACTACTTCAACTATATTGAATACATTTCCACGAAATGTTATATGTTCATCACTCGTGATTTCACCTATTTAATCACGGGTTTCATTTACATATGCGTTGCTACAATTCAACAGGAGCCAACAAACAAAGCGTTTTGAATTGACCTCTTACAGACCGAGTGTTTTATATATTGACTTCACAACGCCCTGATTGTGTACGTAGTACGTGTATATATGTCCAATATAGTCCAAAATTATTATTTTTTTGATATAATAAAGATATTTCATAAATATAAATAGAAAATTGCCTATTACCTATAACCAAGTGTATTTTTGTATTATAACTAAATACGACTTTTTACTGGAACCGATAGAGTTAAATTATTAATATATCAACGCTTTGTTGTTTGTCCTGCTGTATGACTAAATATAAAAACCATATTTTTGTTTTCTGTAAAATCAAAAGTCACAATAGTTCGAACCTGTGCATTTTATTGCATTTCCACACTGGCATGACCGATTCTGTCTATCAACCTACATGTGTTTACATTTCATAATTAAAAACTTGATTGTACCCGTCTACCCCACATATTTGTTTTAATTTCATGGTTAAAACACTAATGGACACATGTCAATCAATATTGATTATCGATCTAAAGTCACCTAGGAATATACTCGAAAATCGAATGTTACGGCCAAGTGGTTGTGCACATATAACACTTTGTGCACATCATACAACTGTTATCACTACTTGTGGTTATAAGAATCGATTTCCTACCACATTTCCTCTTATGGTAATACAATTTAAAATAAACGCCGAGGTACACAATCAAGTATTACAAACATAAACTATTAACACATGGTGATCTATGGAACATACTCGAGAATCGAATATCACAGCTAAGTAGATGTGCACAGATAACAATTTGTGCACATCATACCACTGCTATCACTACTTGATTTTTAAGTATCGATTTCCTATTATATTTCCTATTATGATAATACAATTTATAAATTAAACACCAATGTACAATATCAGGCATTAATTACTTGTTATCATGTATTAATCTATGATGGACCTCTCCCGAAGGAACAGTTTTCTTCTATTTACAGTTCCCGAGTTGATAAGGCAAGAACACTAAACTTTTCAATAGAAGAACATGCACCCGTTTCACAATGGTTCATTAACTAAAATTTTCCTTTACTTATATCTATCTGGCAAATTTGAAATATGAATATTTTTAAGTTTTCAATATATTCAAGACTTTAAGGCGTCATATTAAATATCGCTTTAATAGTTTAATGTTGTTGTAGCAACATAAAATATTGTCAGAATTTAATTGTAAAAACTGGGTCTGTTCCAGAGAGGTTCATGGTTACTAAACTGAACAAGAATGATCTGAATATATCAGTAAAGTATTATTTTCATTTATTTCATTCATAATTCAATCTCTTCCCTCGTAGAAATTTTTGTGTTTAACTTAATTTGCCAGGTTTCAATGTTTTTGGCTTTGCTTTTGGGGTTGCGATTTGGACACGGATTGGTATGGTTGTTTTTATAACTTATTACACAAAACATATTTCCGATGAATATATTAAACAATTTTGGAAATAAAATATTAATAATAATAAACTGTATATACATACTATATATACATTATATTTATTAGTTATTCGTATAAACAGAGGTACTGCCTCTTCCTGAAGCAATTTGACCTTTTTATCTTACCTACAGTTTATGGTATGTCAGGAAGTGTTTAAGAAAACCTGTAGTCATGTGCTACTTATGCTTCACTGCTATGAATGCACTTATGTGTAGTGATAAACTAGATGAACATCTCCAATAAGATCAGAGACTACAGGTTTTGATTAATATCATTAGATTTTGTTCTCGTCTACTACATCATTATTCAGAAGATTCTTACTTCAGTGGGTGGATGATGGAGAACTACGTGACTGAACAGTGTTATCTACATATGTAGTTACTTCAGCTTGACTTGGGGCTACTGCAAGACCCTTAATAAGCGAAGCATTATAGAAGTCGTCACAATATTGTTGATAAGTATGATGTCTCTGTATCCCACCACTGCGGTAGCTCAGTTGGTAGAGTGCTCGCTCCGTAAGTGGGAGGTCGTGGGTTCGATCCCCAGCCGGGTCTGACCCAAGACTTGAAAGTGAGTAGTGACTGTTCTTTCGCCAAGCACTCGGCATTAAGAAATGAAAGTCACGGTTCTTTCGGATGGGAACTTAAAAATAAACGAGGTCCCGTGTCACGGCTTGGCACGCTAAAGAACCCTGCTGTATAATGCCATCAGCGCAACGCACAGACAAAATTTCTGTACCTTCGCCTATAGCTGGCGACGTCTCGATATAAGTGAAATATTCTTGACTGGGACGTTAAACACCATTACTCACTCACTCACTCACTCTGTATCCAAAATCATCCTGGATATTTGAAGTTCTATGGTTTCATGTTCATTTCATCCCCAATTTTGATTTCTTACGTGGCGAGAGAATGCACCTTTCTGGAGCATTTGGCTTCATTTCCCTGGTAAAACAGTTCACCGGTTTAACTTAATTGACCAGTTTGTAAAGTTATTGTTTTGTTTTGGGGATTGTGATTTGGGCATGGACCAGTGTGTTTCTGGTCTAAGTGTGAATTGGCTGCGTATACTCCATTTGAAATGAGAATAAAAAGAGTGGAGTGACGTTATGGTGTTAAACTTACCAGACTATAACCGGGGTCAAACACCTTCAATTGGCAAGCAAACTAGCAAACGTTCACGCATAAGATTCGGCGGGATTGTGAGAGACACTGCATGTTGCGCATAAGTTGATGCATAAGAGCAACAGTAAAAAAAATGCATTGTCGTCCTTATGTCCCCCAATATAATCAATGCTTTTATTCATCATCAGTAGTAAATGATGATAAAACAGGGATCTAAAACTTTATATAGTTGAACTAAATTTCCAACAGATCCCATTCATTGAATTAGTGGACACAAATGGCATAAACGATTACACTCCATCCAAGACCACGTGGTCTATAAGAGTGTGGCATTGGTGTTTTATGCCCCAAACATATCGAGGTGACAAGTTTTGAGAAGGCGGGGGTCTCCGGAGCTCCCGGAGAAAACCACCGACCTTCGACATGCACAATGTCTCACACTAAAACGTATTCCGAGATGGATTCAAAGAGATGCACTGATATGATTAGCTGCTCATGAAGGGTAAGTGCCTAATTTTCATTTTTGTTACCGTGTTCAGTTATCACACAAGATACTACCCAAACTTTAATTTATTCTAGATCGTTTCAAAAATCACCAAATAAAAAAATGTAACTGAAATGGAATGTTCTTGCAAAAGGTTCCCCTAAACCAACCCTTATATGGGAAATCTATGTGTATGGTCAAAATACATGTAGCCAGTGGCATATCTACTCCACCAAAAGATTGTTCCAATAGTGGACTAAATGCTGGCGGAAGAAATGTAGCCTACTTTGTGGAACATAATGGCACTTAAGATACCGTTTTAACTAGATCAATGTAATTGCATCGAAGCTGTAAAGAGGTATGGCGGGTTTGATAGGCGCTTTTCACATGAATGACTGAATGACGTAACAGTGTATTTTTAGACACCTGAGGATTTCGCGTTCTATAATTAGACCAGGGCGCTTCGTTTTTGTAAACTTTTTTTCCTTGAAGAGCCGAAGATATTGAACAAACCTTAACATCTTTAATCTTCATTTTTCATCTTCATACAATAAACAGAAAAACTTGAACAATAAAGTATTAACTTACATCACGCTTCACTAAGAATTTACGGGTGATGTGTGTGGATTTATTGTATAAAAATGTAACCTGACTTGATTTGCTAGTAGTGTTTTGAAAGAAAATAATGCTCATTTTTAAAAACTAATATTTGTAAAGGAAAAATTTAACAATAGTATTTCATGAAAAAAAGAAGAAGAATAAATAAAATGATATCCGGATGAGATTTGAACCCATGCCGTGCAGGTTGCAAAGCGTCCTCGCTACCCACTGAGCTAGCCACAGCAATTACTGCCAGTCGTGTCAAAATGCAACATTAATTATATGTGCAATGGTCAGTTTTAATTTTCCCTAATTTTAAAAAATTGACCATTTTCTCCTAAGAGGACCAATTTTTTGAAAACTCGTAATGATTGCATTTTGAAAATATTTTCAGAAACAACAACGTAAAAAATGGTCTTCCGAGGAGAACACTTTGATAATAATTATCAAAGACGGGAAAACCCGCTAATTTTTCATATTTTAGAATAATATAGCACAAAGATGAGCTTATTAAGAAAAATACAAGTAAAATAGACCTTTATTCGAGCCAAAATTTGAAAGTCCGCATAAAATACTGCTGCTTTATTATTTAAGTGCAAGAATATTTAGACTTTTATTTTTCAAAAACCAAAACGGTCCATTTAGGACAAAATCCCATCAAACCCGCCATACCTCTTTGAGTTTAACAAAAATAATTTATTACACGAGACATAATAGCATTATACCTGTATTGGAAATTACAACGTTTTTAATGTTGAACAATTATGCAGTACAAATTAATTTATTTTCAAACAATCAAGTTAAAAGCTTCCTGTCACTTTATCGCGGTTTTTACTTCAGCAGCTCTTTATAAATGATAAATTGTTCATTTTAGCAATAAAACCTATTTGCTTAAAGTGACACCTTACATTAATGACACGAGAAAATGCCATTCAAAATATTCGTTTTATGCAGAACAGACCAGTCGGAAGTTTAACACTAAGCTAACGAAATGGATTAGAAGATCGACAGCAGAGTTGCTGAGATATGGATAGGTAGTTGTCCAAAGGCTGCTGAGGGATAGATAGCAGTTGCCGAGATAAAGCTAACTAGGGCCAAGTTAAGCTGTCTATTCGAGACTTATACCATTGGCTTAGTGTTAAAATTTTGACATCCCTGTACTATATTTTATCATACCTGAAACTCATTAGCGATCGATTCGATTCCTGGAATTGTTCTTTCAAATATATGTCTTTAGTCATAACATGTCTGGTAAAGTACACACGTATCGAAAGTTTATCACTAAGCTAACGAATTGGTGCCGAATCAGCAACCAATTTCTGCCCCTCTGTTACAGCTAACAAAATGTTTAAATCCGAACAGTTTGTACCAAAGACGGTTAATTCTGAACATTTTGTAGAAAAGGTCTGTAAATCCAGACAATTTAAAGTAAAGACACAAAAATTCGGACATTTTGTAAAAAGGCGTGTAATTTTGGACAGTTTATACAAAAGCCGTTTGTAGAAAAGACGTGTAATTCCTGACAGTTTGGAGAAAAAGGCGTGTAATTCCGGACAGTTTGGGGAAAAAGCGTGTAATTCCGGACAGTTTGGAGAAAAAGCGTGTAATTCCGGACAGTTTGGAGTAAAAGCGTGTAATTCCGGACGGTTTAGGGAAAAGGCGTGCGATTGCGGACAGTTTGAAAAAAAAGTATAATTCCGGACAGTTTAGGAAAAAGGCGCGTAATTCCGGACAGTTTGTACAAAATGTTTCGGAGCTTGCAAAAAGGCGTGTAATTTCGGACATTTTGTAGAAAAGACGCGTAATTCCGGACAGTTTGTATAAAAGGCGTGTGATTTCGGACATTTTGTAGAAAAGACGTGTAATTCCGGACAGTTTGTATAAAAGGCGTGTGATTTCGGTCAGTTTGTAGAAAAGGCGAGCAATTTCGGACAGTTTGTACAAAAAAGCGTGTAATTTCGGACAGTTTGTGTAAAAGACGTGTTATTTCGGACAGTTTTTTTTTTATAAAAGGCGTGTAATTCCGAACACTTTGTGTAAAAGACGTGTAATTCCGGACATTTAGTAAAAAGGCGTGCAATTTCGGACAGTTTGTACAAAAAGCGTGTAATTTCGGACATTTTGTAGAAAAGACGTGTAATTCCGGACTGTTTGTATAAAAGGCGTGTGATTTCGGACATTTTGTAGAAAAGACGTGTAATTCCGGACAGTTTGTACAAAAAAGCGTGTAATTTCGGACACTTTGTAGAAAAGGCGTGCAATTTCGGACAGTTTGTACAAAAAGCGTGTTATTTCGGACAGTTTGTGGAAAAGGCGTGTTATTTCGGACAGTTTGTAGAAAATGCGTGTAATTTCGGACAGTTTGGGGAAAAAGGCGTGTAATTTCGGACAGTTTGTATAAAAGGCGTGTAATTCCGGACAGTTTGTATAAAAGGCGTGTATTTTCGGACATTTTGTATAAAATGCGTGTAATTCCGGACAGATTGTAGAAAAGGCGTGCAATTTCGGACAGTTTGTGGAAAAAGCGTGTAGTTCTGGACATTTTGAAGAAAAGGCGTGTGATTCCGGACATTTTGTAGAAAAGGCGTGTAATTCTGGACATTCTGGACATTAATATTTGAAGAAAAGGCGTGTCGTTTCGGACAGTTTGTACAAAAACGTGGACATAGAGAAGATATATTAATCCAAACATTTTGTGGAAAAGGTGGATTGTTCTTTCAGAAGTTCGCAGAATGAAATAAGTTTTGTAAAATCAGACAGATTAGAATAAAAACAAACACTGGGATTTATTCGAAGAAATTGAAGAAAATGTCATGCGATTAATTCGAAATGGTTTGAAAACCAAGATTACGAAATCTACAAAATCGAAAGGGAAGATCAGAAAAAGTATACCCAATTTCCAATAAAAGGTTTTCGTTTCGTTCGAACATTCTGGAAAAAAGTTGATTGTTGCAGACAGATCAAGATAAAAGATGGTCAATCTTCGTGAGTGTCATTGTGTGATAATAACAAATCACTCAAGTGCCAAGCTGTAAACAGTTCTAATGGTATATCTATATCAAAGTCATTCCTAATACCTGTAACGTATCTAAACTTATTTTAAAATCGTTCGAAGTGATACAATTATGGTTAGTATGACCATAATATTAAATGACTAGTCCAAGAAATCATGCACCAAATTCCGAGTGAACGAGGCCAAAAGGCCTGAAGGTTGGTTCTTGTAGGACAATATCCCTAGTGATTGAAGACCAATTTCTTACGCGTCAAATCGTTTCCATTTTTTTAAACAGAAACACTTTTTGATGGATAAACCTACACATTCTTAATTTTTGGAAAAAATAAAAATTTAAGATGTAATATATATTGGTTAGATCCCAGTAGAAAACGATAGAAAATATCTGCACTTTTGCACTTTAGGGGGATGCTTTAAACTCGGACCAGCAGTGAAGATGTTGTATATTCTTAGTTGATTTTAATAACTGTCAAATATAATCATATTTTCAAGTTAAATCATATTCCATATAATCTCCCACAAGGAAACATTTTGCCTGTTCTGTCCGAATAGCAAATGTTTCTAATCCATCCCGCTTTCTTCTCTTCTGTCCATCTGCCTTTCTTCCATCCTTAATTGTCCATCTTCTCTCTATTATGTCTAATGTGTTCAACTGTTTTTTATGAGTCTTTCTGAATTTGCCCACTTGCCTACATTTCGACCAAACTCATCTTCATCGTCTGTATTTTGTCATGATCTGACCACCTTTTCTTAATTTGTAAACGTTATACCACCCTTTTCCAAAGCGTTCTTACCAGGCAACATTTCATTTTTTTCTGTTCTAAGTACTTTATCTTTTCTACATCGGTTACTTAAGTTTCAATTTTTTATCGATTTGCCCATTTTGTGTTTTTAATCTTTCTGATGTACCTCGTACTATCTGAATGAACCCTCTCCTTTACTTAGTCTATCATATAAATCAACCATAAACATACCGGTTCATGTTCAAATCACAAACCCAAAAGCAAAGTTAAAACTCTGAAAACTGCCAAATTAAGTAAACTTCCATCAGGGAAGTTAGACCATATACTCTGGATGGATACGCATCTTCTGTGTACTTAGCTACACTCGCCACGTGTGGTATCCTACAAATCAATTTATATCTGTTCAGCATTATGTTTGATGAAAATTAGGTTTAATATTGTTATTGACTGTGTTATTGTTTAAAAAGGTATCACAGGAAATTAATTTACAGCAAGCCATCAATTATATAGACAAGAAGCTGAATGAATACAGATTGTATACAGTTTTTAATCATAGTAAAGATTTAGTCAACAAAACATCTATTATAATTCGATACATATTATTTATTTCCAGTTGTTTATTTGTAGCTTACAAAATGAACGTTGGAACAGAGTGGAGTCTAGTATACCAGTCAGGATTCTTTTACTGATATTAGGAAACCAGAGTATTCACAGGAAATACCGACTTTTGGCAAACAAAATAGCAATCTATCCAAATGGGATTCGTACCGATTGGATATCGAGTCCCCTTTTCAATGATTACCACGATTCCAAAATAAAAACCAGACATATTGAGACCGCTGAATATAAATACTGGTTTTTAAATCAGAAAGTTCTGAAAATATGTGACATCCGGATAAGAACCGCATCCAAAAACTTATAAGAAATAATTTCCATATTAAAAAAGCTATACACTCCTGACTGGCTGGTTTAAACTTGTTGTCCCCAAACACGCGCGTTTGAAAACAAATCATATTGTGAAACAATGAACATATGAGGGTAAGCCGTATTATGAATCGCCAAACGAACAAGGAAAATAAATGTTTACATTTGAAATGATATTGTTCTCTAAAATTCCTCTTGAGACCAATGGGAGATATAACTACCATTCATCACGTGACTTGCAATTTGTTTTATGCATATAAGTGGCGAGTTATCTATTGGTTGTTCCAGTGGCTGGTCATATATGTTGTAGGCGGCAGGGTTTTTAATTTCTTTGGGGATGAAAATACCGAAATAGGTGTTATATAAATGCAAAATGTAAATATAACCATTGAAGTGTCTACAGTGCTATAACTTCTATAACTATGCAACGCAAACTAATTATAACACATTACGCTATTGTTTAGTTTTAACAATATTTATTAATCAACATACTGTAAAACCAACTTTTTTCCGACTGTTAATGTGCACTATAAATGTAATTTCTGGACAGTTCAGGGGTCAAGTTACAACAAAATGTGCAAGATGAAGCTAAGCAGGGACCCAATAGTCCAGGACCCATAATTTTCTGTCTGGGTTCATATTTATTTACCTCTGGAGTAGTTCTGGGCTCCTATTGTTAAAAAGTAAGCTTCTGACATTATACCGATGATTATTATGTTATTTGCTTGGTTCACAAACCCAAAAAAGGAAGTACTAATCTAAACTTCAAGTATAAATTACAAGTGATGAAGTCTAAGGACAAAAACATAGCAAACTCAAAACAATACACCAGAATTATTCTGGTGAATTGTTTTGATTTTGCTATGCACATTATAAAAGAAACAATGACGATTTGAATGTATAAGTACACACTGAGACCACACAATTAGGAAACCCCTCCATTTTGAATGGGCATTATAATAAAATAATGAAGTGAATTATCTCTTACCACATCGATTATTTTTTTAGTAATAATAGGACCATAAATTACATTCAATCAGTATTATTTGATCATAGACCACTTTGACCAACCTTGTAGTCCTTAACCATTTGTATGTAAGGATGGATGACATTAGAAATGAAAAAAAAAAAATAAAATACAAAACTTGTGCCACAAAAAGAACGAGAAGAACCCAGAATGAACAAATAAGAAGTCATGCAGCCAAACAGCAAATGATGGAATAATTAACAGCACTGGACATTATGACCAATAAACAAACTATAATGTTGAGCCCGTATAGCACGTTAAAATCTGATGTGTTAACGTCAAAGAGAGACAACCCTACTTGAATTGTTAGTATTTTATTTTACAAAAATGAAATATACTTGTAAATAGTCAATACAGAACAGACCACGAAACAATAAATGAAGGAAATAAGACAAATATTAAGACCAGGCTCCAATTTGGCAATCATTCCTTAACTTTAAGATTTTCCTTTGTCAATATTTTATGATAATACAAATGAAATGAAAAATTAGAGTATAGATGAAAGAAGCTTAGAGTGGTTTCCAAATGACACCTTACATTTATTAATATCTTGAAAACTAACAAATATATTTATATTTTAAATTTGCGAGGGATAATAAAAATACAATTGGTACAAAAGATATATGTGTATAATAAAGGTTCCGTTGTCAGCTCTACTTTTCTAAGCAGCAATATACCGGCATAAATGCTATGCTATGGTAGATCTCGTTCCTACTACGTGAACTTTATACAACAAAGCAAGCTGCTTACAAATAAATTGTTTACCCAGGAATATTGCAAGCCTGTTATCACAGTATTGTTAGTAAGTATGATGTCTGTGTTCAGGATTACTCTCGATATATTTGACATCCCTTTCATTCTCAGTTTTGATTACACACATGACGGATGTTGCCAGCAAAACAGGTATACACCTTCCGGAGCACATAACCTCACTTCCCAGGTGGAGGTTTACGTGTTTAACTTAATTTGTCAGTTTCAAAATTTTTAACTTTGTTTTGGTTGTGATTTGCACATTGATTTTTATGGTTTTCTTTTTATTTTAGAGCATTTAAAATATTCATCGAATGTTATTACCTGACAGTATTGCCAATAATAATCAATTTTATATTTGAGTTATAACGTTATTACCTTCTGTTACCCCTCTTGCTGCCAAATTTATTTTCAATGCAGCGTTGGCAGTGCCAAATTGAACTGATATGAGGTCAACAATAAGTCACACGCGTTTGTAGTCATGTGATATCATTAGTCAATGGTAGATTTTAATATCGATATATATATATATATATATATATATATTGTTTGCTTTACAAAAATATTATAAGTATTTCTTAGTCTTTTAACCAAGAGTTGTAAATTCCATTGAAAGGACATATGTGTCCGTGTGGCAGGCAGCCGGTAGAGGACACATATGTCCGTTTGACAGCATGGTGGTTAATTAAAAACCAATATAAAAGTAAACTGGCTATTTGACTTTTGGGGCTTTGTCTTTTTTTGTTTTAGATAAATCAGACCAAACTACTATTTTATGTCCAAGTATTTAGATCGTATATGTCTTGTTGATCTTAAATTTGCTAGTAATGTTTGCCATGTTGCTTATTTTTGTTGTTGTTGCATTGTCAATTATACAATCGAAATTTTAAAATTTAACAATGCATTCAAAAGTAAACAAAAGTGCTTTTTTCATGCATTGTTTCATAACAATTCAAATGCAGCACATGTCAGTATTGTACCATGTTTGTTTCAGTACTGCTCGTAATTGTAACTGCACGCCCATTGTTAAGATATATTTTTATATATACGGTTAATTGGTATGGCAAAACTGACCGTTGTCAACCTGGTGGGGATCAACGGATTTCCGGTTGAGGTGCGTTTTTATAATCAGTCGTCTAGAATACTTTACAAACTTATAAACTAGCTAAATAGTACTCGAGTTATCTTTCTTGATACATATTATTTTCGTTCATTATCAAAATTGAATCCGACAAGTTCTTACCGGGTAATGACTTTTTCATATATTTTTAATGCCATTGAGAAGGCGTGTGCTTTCATGATCTTTTTGTAAAGCTAATATTATGGGTTTTTTTGTATATACTCTTCCGTAACATTTTTTCAATTTGTCTGGAAAAGTCTTTAATACCCAAGCCTGCATTATGGTTGGTCAAAGTACTTTTTCAACGAAATGAATCAGACAACTTATGCATTCGTCTCTGAAGTGCCGATTATTTTGTTTTTGTTTGAAAAAATAAGGCTGAATGTTTTTGTTATAACTGGCGACCAATTCTAGATATTACATTTACATTTTTATGCCTTAAAATTGAATATATGAACGTCAAGTCACTGGAACAGAAAAATAAATGACGTTTGAGTATATTCATAAGCCGGTTACGTATTTTAATGGAACTAATATATCATGGTTTTACGCGTCTTCTCGGATGATGACGTTTAGCCCAAGGTCCCATGAAACAAGCTGCCTCCAAGAAAACGTTGATGATCCTATATATTAACCGTACACAAAATCAATCCACTGGTATCTCTTTAGACTCAGCTGCTGACACAGCATCCAGTCAGGCCAATATATTGTACACCCTTCTACCAGGGCTTTCCTCTTCCAGAGGCCTCGGTTGTAAAGTTGTCTAAAGAAGCATGCTTACCAATCACATCGCCTTTCACTGCCTATGTTTGAATCACACTCGGGACAGACACTAGCTAGTGTAAGAAAACCTGTCAGGTTGTTTGCTGAGTGCTGATGGTTTTGTTTGGATACTCTAGTTTCTTCCACCATCAATGAACGCACCACCTCTATTTTTAAAAGTGAAATAATACTGTAATCATTTACCTCTACCGCCACTTCAAACAAAATGCATTTTGTTCCACCGTAAAATTTGCACTTAAATATCATTGAATATCTGAAACAAAATGTAAAACCGTTTGTTAAATATTATTAATTAAGCAATACTAAGTAACTTGAGGAGTATA
This sequence comes from Anadara kagoshimensis, assembly GCA_021292105.1. Classification (NCBI taxonomy): domain Eukaryota; kingdom Metazoa; phylum Mollusca; class Bivalvia; order Arcoida; family Arcidae; genus Anadara; species Anadara kagoshimensis. Next base: position 58,413,745 of record CM037870.1, on the reverse strand, counting down.
AAAAAGTGAAAAGGAGTAAGCGCTTACGTAACTAATAATGCGTTTAAGGTGTATTTGAAAACCCCAATAAAAGCTAGGACGCAATAGAACAAGCAGACAGTTTAGTTTAACTATTGAACTATATTATGATTTGATTTGCATACTCACAATAGCTATACATAAACATCGTTGACCATTCGTTTATGTTACTCTGTATTCCCCCAAAAACATATTTGCCATTTCGGAGAGCCTGTTGGAAGTTGAAATATTTATTTGTTGTATGTTCTTCGTATTTCTTCATGTTCGTTTTTTAACTGATTGGCACATATCATACACAATTATCTTCGAAAAAAACCCATACTTACTATTTTCGGAGAACATGTTTTTGCCAATTATTTGTGGTACGTGGTTCGTACATTTGAGTTTTCGCGTAGGTCTTTATTTACTTGTAACAAGTGCGTTTTAGTTATGATAACTAGTAATTAAAATTATAACCAAGGGACAGACATCAGAAAATTATAAGGTTGCTATATCCTATTTTGAAACCAAAATTAATGCATCCTTTTCAAATGCGGAAGTGATTAAATCTCCTGAAATTATATGTGTGTTATATAAAGAAACTTTATAATTGTATGATTCTGAAATAACACATAATCAATCACGCCGGTATTCATTTTGTGTATTACTTAAAGTACATGACGTCATAGATAAGTCATAGGATCTATAATAAAGAGGGCAAAAATCATTTAAAGTGCTTGTACTTTGATAAAACACACTTTAAAACAGATGTCATGTGCTACTTTTGAATTTTAAATGAAGCAGTATATGATATAGAAGTTGACAATTACTAGCTTACATTTAATTAACAGTGGTCAATAGAAGCCAGACTGAAAACGGTAGGCAAAAGGGGCATGCCTAACATATGTTGGGACTTACAATCGCTTGTTTTTAAGATTTTCATTACTCTCAAAACCACTGTGTTTGTAACAATGGAGTTTGCATGATTGTCAAATAATATCAAATAAACTAAACTTTGCACGTACTCGAGTAAGTTGTAACGGAAAAAACTAAGCGCATCATAGAGGCGAATGCGTTTGCGCATAAGACTAACGTCGCCGAAGACATCTTTTCCGGTGTAAAATTCATATACCATTTTTTTCAAATTCCATAATTCAATACGTTCAAAAATGGTATTTAAATAAAATGAATGTTATATATTAAAAAAATGGCATGTGACATAAAAATCACTAAGTAAATGAATCACCAAACTTTCATTAAGACTTAGACTTTTCATGAATAATTTACACAACTCTGTCATAAACACAGTGATTCCGATAGTATGCTACAAGTGCATTACAACGCTTCAACGGTAATGACTAAATATAAACTTCATGTACTAAGAAGACTTCTTTTTAATTCTAATTGAATTTTCTACTTATAGTAGTTAAATGAATAACCATTTGTCCTAATTATTTAAAAAAAAACCCGCCGACTGATAAATCAATATTTTAAAATTTAAACATGCAAAAAAGTGATTAAGTTAAAGACTTTTTTCTCCACAGACTAGGAGATTATCCGTTACTTTGAGTGTTGTGTTTGTCGCCTACGAATTTACAATGATGTATTTTTTGCGATGTTCTAGATAATGGTTATTTATGTCATTAATCGAATGCGTTTCATTTTTTCTTTGAAGACAAATAGTTAACACCAAGACTCTTTGTTTCAAACGAATGATTGACACAAAAAGAAATGCCAAGACCTTTTGTTTCGAAACATTGCATTTGCAAGCTATCATTTTCGTGTACGGCCATATTTGCGTCGGACAAAATATCGTTTTCGTAAGCAGTAGACCAGACTACACTCATGTGCCAAATTAAAAGTCACAAAATGGCCGACACATAAAAGAAAAAATAGCACTTGCAACTTTTTTCTACATATTACTAGTGTTGTAATAGGTTGATCCCGGAACTTTTATACCAGGGTATAAACTTGGGTAGCACCTACTGACTGGTTAAAGGGAGGTAAGTAATTGTTTACATTAAAGTTGCCGTCTGCTAGGGAAAAGTCATGGGTGCCAGAGGGAAGGATTTGACATTGGAACAAAAAAAGTTGATACTTAAACTGAAAAATGAAGGAAATAGTGGTGGAAAAATTGGAAAAATACTTGGAATTAACAGGTTTACAGTGTGTCATTTTTTTAAGAGAAGTGAAAATAAGGAAAATGCTAGTTTGTTGACTGAAAGTGCAAGAAAGTAAAAATGTGGCAGAAAGAGACAGAGCACTGAAAGGGCTGACAGAAGACTTTTAAATATTGTGAAGTTAAACCGCAGAAAGACTTTATCAGATATTTCCACTATGTACAATGAAAACACACCACAAAAGCTATCAAAACGTACAGTTCAAAGGCGATTACATGAAAGTGGGTATCACAGGAGAGTGGTAAAGAAGACCACCACCATTTCCAAGCAGAATAGACTAAAGAGAAGGTTGATTTGCAGATCTCAGTTGCACTGGAGTGTTAATCGGGATTGGTCAAGAGTTATATTCTCTGATGAAACGCAGGTAGTTATAGGAAAAAATAGGAAAGTTTTTGTCTGGAGAAAAAATGAGGAAAAATGGAAACCACGCTGTCTTGGTGTTTATAATGACCCACCAACTCCACAGGTAAGTGCTATGTTTTGGGGGTGTGTCACTTCTGATGCAGTTGGTACTTTAACACCCATAGAGGGCAATATAAATTCACGGAAATATATAGAAATACTGGACACTAATCTTTGGCCAGTTATTGCAAAATATGAACAAGACAGGGCTGGCCAGTTGCCATATAATTTCCAGGAAGATAATGCACCAGTGCATACATCTCGGGAGACTTGTAGATGGAAAACAGACAATCGTATCAACACCATGAATTGGCTCCCACAATCTCCAGACTTTAATATTATAGAAAATATGTGGAGAACTCTGAAAATAAAACTACAAAAACGTGTTTCTCACATAAAATCTAGACAAGACCTCATTGTCAGTGTTTTGGAAATCTGACATCTCTTACTCCAACCTACATAAAATCATTATATTTGTCACTACCAAAAAGAATTCGAGCTGTTATGGCAGTAAACGGATGTATAACAAAGTACTGAAAATTTGGGGTAAGTGACATTATCGTATTTTGAAAAAAATACCATTGAATGTTTAAAATTGATTCAGGCTTTACATAACACAGCGGCCATTTTGTAACTTTTAATTTGGCACAAGACTGTATTTCCGGAACAGCTGATTTTCAAGTGGAGGATGTACCGTTGAACGTTGCTTCATTACCATTCAAACTGTCCGTTTTAACTGTTGTTAGAATGCATTTGATGACTTAAGTTGTGAAATACAAAGCGAACAACTAAACCGCCATATTGTCTTACTATTAAATTCATGAAAAAGGTAATCGATGTCATATTTGGATGTAGCAGAACAGAGTAGCTAGTCGTGGTGTTGTAGAAAATAAAATAGAGTGATTTACTACCAGATTTTACCATGATTCGTATCTTTTAGTCATGTGGTAGAACACTCGCTTTTCATTCGATTCGAGAGGTCCGGGTTTGATCCTCAGCCGGGGCACTCGCTGAGGAAGTAGATTTTTTCCAGGCGTTTCTCATGATACATGGGCAATAAATATTTTCGTTGTTTGAGACAAAAGAAAACAATATGAGTCGAATTTCGCTCTTTGATAAATTTACCAAAAGTGTGGAAATGTGGAAAAATGCAAAACAAGACCAGAACATGACTGACTTCTAAGCTCCGTATAAAATAGTTACCACATTCCAAAACGTAACGGAACACAAATCCGATTTCAAGGAGACAAGAGTAAGCTTTTTATTCAAAGAGCTCTTGGTTATGCGTTGCGTCTATTTCATTTTTAAATTTCATTATCACATTCAATTCTGACATTATAGCTGGTGGTGCTTCGAGATAAGTAATTTATGTTTGACTTGGACATAAAACCCAATTCAATCAATCATTCATTTCAGTTAGTCTTATACACAACTAGTATTTGGACTCTATTTCTTTAAATAGGTTTGGTGAAACAATTCGGGTCCTTCAATTTTTCTCATTTCAACATAATAAAATATTATGATTTCTCAAATGTGGTACACGAGCACTACTGACGAGGAAGTGTATTCTGAAACGGCCGTCTGGTGCTGCAAAATTAAAACAAATTAAGTCATAATTAACCTACTAGTCTTGTTTGTTTCTATACAATAGATGTACTGACATAACACTGGCGTTGTTTTTTTTATAACCAATCTGGTATCTTGTGTTTCAACTTTTGAACATCAAAGTGCAGATTTGTTATGTAATTTTTCTTTTAGTTTATAAACGCGAGAACAAATCCCGAGACGGATTTAAGCTGTAACACATTGACATTTGAGTGATAATCTGAAAATTAATGACGGATTTCTTAGTGCATGTTTCAAAACGCTGTACATCTCTACTATATTATGAGAAAGAAGTGCATTTAAACCTTATGGTTCAGTACAGTTTTCCCCAAACAGAGTACTTGTTTCATAATCAAAAACAAACAGCCAATCCATGTCTAGAACAAAATCCCAAAGCAAAGCCAAAACTTTAAAAAAAAGAAGTGACAAATGACCTTAAACACCTTAAACTTTCACCAGGGAAGGGAGACCGGCTGCTCCTCTTGTTAAGCTAGCTACACCCATCCACCACGTGTATAAAAATTAGAATGGAAGTCTGATGAGTGAGAGAGTGATTATCTAGTTTGGTCATGGCTTGGAAAATGTAACGACCATTCTTTTGTTAAGCACCCACCATAAGAGATAAAACAAGAAGGGGTTTTAAGTTGATTTTTTTCCATTAAAGGTACCACAATTCATCTCCGTACACTGCTATAACCGCTGTATATGTATACACATATGGATTTCTGTAAGAGCTAAATTTAAATTACAACTACTTATTTGAGCTACATTTGAAGGAGCAAAAACGCGAAAATCTGAAGATCAAAATGCGAAAACACAAAGATGACGGAGCGATTTTAAAATTGCGCATTTGCATTTTCCCTTTCGTAAATTGGCATTGTGGTCTTTGTATGACTAAGCTATTGCCCTCGTCGTTAAAATCGAAGGACCTGTAATTAAAACTAGCCCTAACAGATCGCCATGGACCGTAGCTGATTAGTACTAAATCTGTTTTAACACCAGATGGCCGTTTCAGAATGAACTTCCTGATCAATAATACTCAGGCCAAAATTGAGGAAATCTTAATATGGTGAAATAAAAAAAAATAAAGACCAAAATGTATTTTACCAAATCCACCTTAGGCAATACTTTGAACTAGGGAAAGTAAATATTTGACATCTGACAAGATCTCTTGGAATATCACCAATTGTTTTTTTTATTTTGTATATCATATATTTTTGGATTTCGCAAAAATAGCTTGAAGCATATGTTAATTCCAACTCTGGACTTGGTCTATTCTTGTTTTGTAACTTATGCATGGTCAATGCTTGGTATACGTAGTCACTTACTATGTATTGCACCACTCATTTGTAATGTCATGTACAGATTTTGAATTTTTATTCAAATTATGCATTCAAAATTAGCACATGACAGTATTTGCATTGTATTTTTCACAATGAAAGATTACATCCGTGAAAAGTCCGTTTTATAATCAGTGGCCTCAATATGCGTTTGCTATTATGTTTGTTTTCTTGTTTGTTGTGTCACACGTGTTCTTGATGCTTTTGCTAAGTAATTGCATTTTAACTACAAATTGCTGTATTCCGTTTTTATACGTCTGTTCATGGTTGATCTCGTTTTGTCTTATTTCTGCTGTATTCTTAATGTTGTCATGGTAACCTTGGTTTTGACAATTCATTTTTACCAATACATTTATCTACCACTCTTTTTTTATTTAAAGTTTGCCATTTGTAAAGCCTTAGAGAGAGGACTATTATCTTAAATCAACGATGGAATTTTAAACAGTTTAAAAGTAAATTTTCATGCCAGTAATAACTCACAAAATTGGAAAGGTCACAATATTTGATTCCAACATACGAAAACCTTTATAGTATATCGATTCCGTGTGCGTAAAATATTTTGTTGGATGGCTTTTTACACATACCAACCGAGGTATGTTTCTATTTTTTCCTGAACAATCCTCAAAAAAACATCGATTATGTATTTAATTGGCGGCAATAAATCAATGAATTATAAATAATTAACTCTTGTTGTATTTGATCAGATTTACATAATCCTGTTACTAGGAAATATTGGAAGGACTCAATATGCACTTCAATTAAGTAGAAGGGTAGGGTTTATCTCTAGTAAAATCGGAGTCAGTTGAAATGTCTCGTCAAAGTATAACAAAAAGCTATGATTAATGCGATTTTGTCCATAATACCGTTATGAAATGATACTAAATCATTCCATTCGATTGGCTTATTAAAGAGTCAAAAGATGGATTAAAATGTAGATGTACGGATGACATATTGAAAGAAAAAAATTATAACACATAATTCTCATTTATAAAAATTTGACCTTTACCCATCATAGAATTCATCATTTATCTTCTCATTCAATTTAAAATAAAAATACCACGCCTACAACGATGTGTTTGTTAATCGCGTGTTCTTAACTAAAATGCAAAAATTGTATCGAGAACCACCTCTATAATGTGTCTCTTTTCAAGGTCAAAATATCTCCATCGCATTTTGCTGGTTTTTGTTGATTAATAATTTTTACTCAGCATCTTTAATGCAAGATCTTTGAACAATGTCAGTACAGTAATTTCTATTTCATCAAGTTTTACATTCTTGTTAACATTACACCTATAGCTGTATTTTTAGTCGCAAGTGGCTAAAAAGTGCTGATGCGGCTTAAAACAAAAATCCACACACTCTCTATAGTCCACAATTTTCAGAAGCATATTACTTTAACTATGTATACAGTTAGCGACTTTTCAGTCCCGATAATTGGACATTGACGATAGATTTTTAGTAATTGCATGTCACACAATTGGTATCTATGGCACAACGCCCCCTCACCTTGTACAAACAGTGTATAAAGAGAACAGTTATACCCGACCTCTAAAGCGCAAAGCCATAATGACTTTCAGTTCCCGAGTTCAAATCAAACTCAAATAGTTTCCTAGTAGTTTGTCGAAGATTCAGGCACTCTGGACCATTATTGATCATATTTCAACATATGTCAAGCTTGAATTGTAGGTCATGAAAACTGTTACAAATTAGAAAATTTAAAAGTGCCAAAACTTATAAACGAGTTCTGAATTTACCGTCTTGATACATGTTTTAGAGTACCTTTGTAAAAAGTATTCACAGCGCATTTTATTTTGTGTATATACATGTACTTATTCATGAAATAAAATTATAGTTTGCTCCCAAAATTTACTATACTGTATGTAAATATTACCGACTTATTAATCGAATACGTTAGTTTTGAATTTTTAATGTAAATATTTTAATGCCAATTGAATCATATGATTCAGAACCAGGAACCAAGAACTAGTTTGTATCCAATTGTGAGTGACAGCAACAACGTTATCTTACTTCCGTGTTTCGCTTATCATTCCAAATGTCATTTGATAATCAAGAGTATAAAAAATATTATACTTAAATATGGCTTAGCTGGTTGATTGATTTGCACGCAAATATGACATAACTTTTATTAATATGAGACTACGATAAATTGGGATTAAGAATTTTGAAGTCATTATTATTCAGTTCTTCATAAATCGGTAATGAAATTCCATCTTTGTTTCAAAGACAACAGATTGTAAAATAAATTTGTCCAACAAAAGTACTTTACCAAACCACTTGGCATAACTTGTCATTGTTAGGGCCATGTGTTTTATATTCAATAATCTCAATATGTTTTATTTTGTCTGCTTTCTTGGACAAAGATTGATATGTGGTATTTTACCTGATATGTACACGTTTCAAAAATAGGGAAGGCGTAATCATTCAGCATTTGTTAATTTTGTGGTTTTACTGAGAACCAGTGAAAGTCATTTAACAGGAATAACGAGCATTAATTAAACAATAAATAACAATTTTTGTTTGTACATCTATAACACGTTATTCATCATTTGTTACAATAATATACTAGCTGTTGATAAAGCTTCTGTTTTATTAAGTATGTGTAAATAGATAAATATGCTCAGTATGACAAGGGAATCGGTTTAACTGACGTACGTTACTAATTTACATACACTACATCAGGACCGATATATCTTTTCCTTCTCAATGATATATCATTGCCTGCATCCTGTGGCACCAAAATGCATGTTCTGTATTTAAAGATAATATGTTATTCTGATATTGTGCTACATGATAATATTAAATGTCCACGGCAATCAATTGATGACATCATAAATTGGAATGGTGATTTTCAGACTCGAATTCGACATGCTATCAATGCTATCAATGAAATACCGCTCCCTAGCCTTGTAAAAATAAAGTTGCAAAACTGTAACAAATATTGAACTGGTACATAAATGTCTATAACCTCTATTGATGATATCACAAACTAGCATGTTATTTCCAGGAAAAGAGACCAGACTAGAAATTCGGAGAGGGCTTCTCGCACCCCTAACCTTGAAGATAAACAACAAATAATAGATTATAACTGTAATTATGTGCATCCTCCTGAAAATCTAAATACAGGTAAATACAAATGGAGCTTTACAATCATTCCGTAACTAAGATTTTCCTCAAGGGAAATTTTGCAAGTTTAAGATATTCAGGAATTTAAAGTGTAAGTTTGAAAAACACTTTAAACCTATATTTGGTTTAGTCAAAAATATTATTTCGCAGTTACAATACAGATTTTCACAATTTGCTTTTATAAAGTTAAGTAAAAGCTTGTTTTAAGAAATTATTGTGAAACTGGGAACTCACTAGGACAAAATGGAAAAAAGGACAAACGGCAAATGCAGACCTGCACCCTCTAGTCGACTGTTTTGGTAGAGATAATATACAAATATATGGTTTCTTGGAATTAATTCACATAGAGTTTTATTTTGTTTCCAAAATAGCACGCGCGCAATAGTTCTGAACGTCATAACTGATATCGGACTATTTTACCTGTGTTCTGTTCAACAGGATTATACAGGTGGAAACGTGATGTATCTGATATTTAGCTGAAATGAAGAGGCAAATGATTAAATGATACAATATTATATTAAAAAAACATTTTGTATAAAATAAGAGTTTAAAATATCTGATATTAATCGAGTGTAGTTTATACGGAGCCCGTAAGGGGATGTGTGTAAAAAATAATTGTGATTTTCATATAGTATTTCGTATATTCGCTAAATTTGAGCTTTTTCGAATAATCGAAATACTTTTCGAATATTCGAAATAATTATCGAAAATCCACTATAATTACGAAAATACAAAATACTATTTCGGAAATACGAAATAACTATTGCGAATTTACTTTTCAAGTATACCAATTACCATTTTGAAAATACGACATAACTTTACACATGTCACTATACGCGCTCCGTTAGTGTGTCACCTTATACCACAAACATCACGTTATCTTTGTTCTGTGAGGGTACTATTCACTGTATCAGTTTCTGTTATAAACTTAAAAATTATGTCTCACATACATATTTTACTCATCTTGATGATTCTTGTCTGGTTGAGTTTCATTATAGTTCTTTTGATTTAAGACGGCTCGATTTACTTGTCCTTGGTTTTCATAACATTCCTATTAGCAGCTTTCTACTATCAGCTGTGAGGATTTGTGGTTACCACAAAGTATCTATACACAGAATAAAACATTGCCGCTATTTTTTTTACATGTTGAAAAATCATGCTCTTGGCGGATCCTTTTGCACATACCACGTAATGCATCATTAAGGCATCACTTCCATGTAAACATTTTCGACATGTAAAATCTCTATTTGGGCAATATTTCCTTTTTACAGAAATATTTAATGGCAATCGCGAATACGCGTAGCGCTTTTAAGTTACGGCTAGGCTCAAACTTTTGAGGCCAGACGTAAAGACTAATGGACGGATAAGGCGATTCCTATATTCCCTTTTAATATAGTTAAATTTTGTATAGAAGCATCAAACTACGTTCATTGTTTCTTGTTCGTGATATCATAATGGACAACTTGGTGAACACTTCCTATTAATTCGACAATTGTAAGCCATTTGGTTTGCAATAAGTCATTTGGCTTGCATTACAATTATTTTGAGTACTTGCAATCAAACATTTTTCAGACCTTTTCAGTACTTCGTTACATTGTCATTGCTTATGACCATGGTACATGTTTAAATCTTTTCAAAATTAACATTGATATATTTGACGACCCATAGTTTCATGTTCGCTTTTGCACCGTTTTGATTTAACATTTCACACATGACGGTGTAGCTAGCTAAACTGGAAGTGCTTACTCTTCCAGAGCATTCGGTCTCACTTCCGTGGTAGGAGTTATGTGTTTAAAAAGTTTTCACTTTGTCTTTGACATTATGATTTGGACATAGAGCAGCATGTTTGTGCTTGACTTTCGGGGTTGTAATTTGAAAACGGAACGGTATTTTTATGTTTTACTTCTTGGATTGTGATTTGAATATGTACCGGTATGGCCGTGTTGGGGAGTGTGGTTTGAACATGAACCGGTATGTTTGTTTTGACTTTCGGAATAGTTATTTGAACATGGACCGGTATGTTTGTTTTGACTTTCGGGATAGTTATTTGAACATGGACCGGTATGTTTGTTTTGACTTTCGGGATAGTTATTTGAACATGGACCGGTATGTTTGTTTTGACTTTCGGGATAGTTATTTGAACATGGACCGGTATGTTTGTTTTGACTTTCGAGATAGTTATTTGAACATGGACCGGTATATTTGTATTTGTTTGATGTGATTTATTTATGGAAAGATACAGGATTCAGAACAAAGCAAATATCAAATAAGGGCAATAACCTGACATCAGGTAACGCTTATTTTATTTACTTTACTTACATTACATGTATTACATATTGCGCAATATCAATGTTGCATCAAACTACAAGCAAAACAAAACATATCATAGACAGTAATAACATTTGTGTTGTCTTCATCTTTCAAACGAAATCGAAACATTCCAAAAATGACATTTTAACATTAATGGAAAAATAACAGAATTTCTCGACAAAGCACAAAATAGATATTGGAAATTTTTGGCTTTTTAATTATTACTGCTATACTTACATTTCGGAGTTTAGTTTCTCTTCAAGGCCTTCGGAGATTTAGTATCAAGATCGTTGGCTTATGGGTCTCAACGCCTCTCACTGCTCATATTTGAATTCCACTTGGAACATTCCAGTATGAGAGGGGATCAGAAAACATGCAAAACGTTATGACTTAAATTACATTATTGCATAAAAATATATCATTATAAAATCAACCCGTCATCAGTATTTATTTCACACGTTTTGGTCGTATCTAGTTAAACAGTAGGCGTGTGCCCTTTTGGAGCACCCGTCGTCGCTCCCCCGATTGAAATCCACGTGTTTAAATGGACCAGGTATGTTTGGTATATATCTTTGTAGTTTTCCGTTTCTTGGTTCTACTGCTTATTATCAACTATGATTTGAGCTACAAATTGCTCCATTCCATAACATTTTTATAAAATATGCCACAATTTTCGATTGTAATCCAAGCTTGCTAAATAAAACCTCTTTAATTTCAAAATTAATCTGCTCATTTCCGGCAATAGAGCTTAGTAAAGAAGTTTTACCATTGACACGATCATTTTAGGGATGACAGATGAAGCAAGAATGATCCGAAAAACTACCAACTTCAACAAGTCAACTTACAACTTTCCCAAGCTACAATTTGTCCAGTTATTTTCGAACGTAGGCGCTGACATTTTGTAGGTCCATAGTGATTTGCTGCACCAAACATAATCAGTATGACGCACTGACTTACACCTTAATGCATATAATTAGTAATTTACACGTTTGAAGTTCATGACATCAATAATAACAAAAACAATATTGTGTTAATGTTAAATTTTTGAAGGTATTTTAATTATGCCACTCGACGCACATTGAACAAACTATTTCCCGAGTAATAGTAGTAGAGAGACTTGATTGCCTAGGTTATTTAAGTTGAAAGTGGTAAATTAATTTTATGATTGTTTTCACTTATTTCCCGAGCGCCTCCGGGGAATAATAATTTAGTTTTTTTAAAATGGATCTGTTAAGAATTTTTCATTTCATATTGAAATGTTGTTTCGAAAGTTCTTGCATTTATCGTACCTGTAGTGATAGTGAGAGGAGATTTTATCCATGGATATATGTTACTTAATGAAATGTTTCTATGTAGGGGCTAGGGTCCCACACTTCATATGCCGATACAATTACATAATGCAATTAGATACAATGTATGTTACTTAAATGTAGAAAACATATTTTGTATATGAAGACCGCCGAAGGAAAACAGTAATAGTGGCCTTTATGGACCGAAGTCACTCTTATATGAAGGTTCAAATAACAAATAAAGAGCGAATGGTTTACCTTTTACTGGCCTGTGTTAGCATGTGGTCCTTATAAACAGTAGATTTGATTGTTTTTGTTAGAATGATCTTAAGTACATTTTTTAGAAGTAAACCTTTTAAATTTTATTCATCCTAAACAGGAAAAACCTACCGAAGATTTCAAATTGAACGTTCCCCTTTTTGTAGAACTCACTAATGCACGTTATTACTGTTAAAGTTTGTAAAATATTACACTTCATATAATAAAAATGGGGGATGGTTACAGCAAGTTCAGCAAAAAAAAAAAAAAAAAAAAAAAAAAATCCATCATATTTTCATACTGAATTTATATTCATGATAAAATATTACTGTTGAATTTTGTTTTAAAATTTTCAAATTCCTAAGACATCAAGTTTTGCTGAATTGCTCATAGTATTGCTTTAGGTGGACATAAATTTTGGTCCTTCTATTAGTCTCATTTTAATAAATGTATATTGTATTTCCGCAATTTGGTTTGTGTCCTATAATAAGGAATGCTGAAAATTAAAACGTGTTAGTAATAACTACATATTCCTTTATATACTTTGTTGTTTGTTATAACTACACATCACAAAGAGAAACGTGTTATATCCAATGTTTTATTGTCTTTTTAAAAGGATTAACATTTTTATAAAAAAGCTTGCATACAAAAAATGATTCTTTAAAAAGGGTTTATGTGATGAATGCCCTATTTGTCTTCAAAACACACATTGTATTATTTTTGATGATTGGATGGTCATATACTACTTTTGAGTGACATTAATTAGATGAAATTAAGAAAATGGTATGTGGCAATATTAATATAGTTGTCAAAAATACAATAATAATTTCAATAATTGATGTAAAAGAAATCAATCGGTAAGTCACATTCAATAGGACAATGAACCGTATTTTACCAATGTATGCATTTTAATTATGTTTCAGATAGATTTATTCGGAAAGTATATCATACAATTTCATCAAGTTTGAGGTCTTTCTATTCTGCACATAACTTATTTCATTAAAAACCAAAATTGAATGAACAAAAAGCTTTTAAAAGGCACAGGCACTACAATGTACATTCATTCTTTGACCTCTTCGAGGGCAAGGTTACACACCATCTCATTCAGGAAGTACTAGGAATATGTGGGCTTTCATCAAAGCGCAACAACATCGCCCGTCATGTGCTTGCACGGACAAGGTTCTGCCTATACGATGTTAAAAACATATTGACTAACATAAACAGGATGTTTTTATACATTTGTACAACTTTTATCGTATTAAGTCATCTCTTTGCAAATTAACTGTCAAAAGCGTGGACTAATCCTTAAGTCATTGATTTAACGTTACTAATTGCCTAATGATACCTTGATTGCACCGGGGATCAAATCCGAACATAAAGCGATTTCAGCAGAATTAACCATTGAAAGTCAATAACCATTTTATGACACACTTTAAAAAAAAAAAAAAAGATAGGTTTGGATAAAAATGGAAATAAAGATAAAAGAGAGTCTTGTATAAAGACCATGATCATCCAGGTTTGTTAGGTTTGTGCACTTATAGATGGTAGGCGGACAGCAATATTCCACTATAAGAAGTACATTATTAGGTGTTCTGTATTAATACTACATATTTCAAAAGAGAACACTTGTTATTTTGATTTTTGTGAAAAACATTGTATGTTTATATTTATTGAAATGGTAAAGGAACAACTACTTTTTATATTGAATTGGTAAAGGAAAACTGTATTTGTCCATATTGAATTATGTTTTAAGAAAATGGTATTTTAAAGTAATTTTGGTAAAGAAATAAAGCAAGGTCAAATCTTGTCAATGTGTCACTATATAGAAAATTAGATATTCACACTAAACTATTCTAAGCAAATGAAGTAATTACGTAGACTATCTATCCTTTTTGTTTATAGGTTATACATTCTCCTCAAGAAATTTAAGAAATTGGTAAAAAGAAATTTAATTATGAAGTGTTAAGAGACAGTTTGACCTCTTTTTTTTCTTATTTTTGCAAATTGTCCAGGAATTTAATTTTTAAATTTTTCTAGGTCCATTGGAAAATTGGAAATCTTTGTGACTCTAATCTCACAAATAGCTTCAAATAGGCGAACGCTGGGAAACAAAGCTTTTTATTATCTAATTATATTTTCAAAATTGGATTACACTACTATCCCAGCAGAGATCAGTAATTAGATCAAGCTCTGCCTTCATTACAGCTCCTTTCTGGAATATGGCCGCTATTAAATTATCTATAAGAAGGATTGGAAAGGAAATTTAAAATCTCAAGTTTACACAAATCTGTTCAAACAGTTCCTCGTCGGTCTTCGTAAAAAGAATTTGCCAAATACTTTGATATAAACTAAGTGCATCTTTGCTATATATTGCTTAAACTTTTATGAAAAATATTTTTCCTCGTATCTTCAGAACAATAACTGAAAAACATTAACATTAAACCAAACCAAACCAAGACTTCACTTTCCGTATGATAGATCTGTTTAAACAATACACCATGAATAATTGTTTAATAAGTATTTTAATATTTTAGAAATCATTTGGAAGCTTGCGCTGGAAGACAAGCAATGCCACCAACTACACGAAATGACAAATGAAGGAAACAAAAACACAAGAGAGAATGACATATTTGGATATCTTATTTACATGAGATAATACTGACAGATGTAATGGCAATATGGTAACCAGTGGTTTCAAATTTGAACTTTGGAGGGATACAAAATATCTCGCTTATAATCATATTGTTGTTGATAAGTATGCTTATTCTACCAAATATTACTCTTATATAGTTGACGTCCCATAGTTTCATATTCCTGGCATTCTCAATTTCGATTTCACACGTGGCGGGTGTAGATTGCTAAACAGGATTTGCTTACCCTTCCATGGTGGACACTCACGTATTTAACCTAATGTGCTAGTTTTAAAGTTTTCATTTTGCTTTGGACATTAATTGGTATGTTTGTTTTTGACTATGTTATCATGAACGTACCATAATACAAACAATACGTCAATATACTTGAGTTGATAGGTGTAATTTGGTGCTATATTGTCAATTGTACTTACTGAATTACTATTGTTACTGAATTACTATTGTCTAACACGAGAACAATCCCACCATGCTAATAATCGACCATGAAACATAAATCATTAGTCTACGATAAGGAATTGTTTTTAAAAACGGTCGTCTAGTACCGCAAAATAAAAATCTGTCATTCTATCTTTTAAATAATATTTATATAATCGTTGGATAATAACAGTATGAAAGATCTGGCATATGCTCCTTTTTAATAGATTATTTTAAAAAAATCAAAAGTAGCACATATCATATATACAATGTACAAATAAAGGTTATTGGTATATGAAAGAGTTTTATTCGGTTAATTGCAACAGTTAAAGGTTTCCATAATTGGTATCTTTTTAAAAAAAAAAAAGCAATAAAAGCAATAAAATATGTCATTTTAGACCATAATCCATACGTTTTTATGCCGAAATTGACAAATAAAAACATAATAAATTTCATGGTCACGTTTCGCAAATACAACATCATTAAATCTTATCGATATATACGTTTAATTAGGGAATTTGATGGTTATTTTATTTGTACTTTAGATTCATTACAGCTGTCAAATTCCAGATCGTAGTTTCACATTCATGTCTAAAGTAAGATTTTCTTGTATTAAAATTTGGTTATTTTGGCATTTGTTTTTAGAACTTTTTGTGAAAACTAAATACAACTGTTATAAGCTTGAAGTGACTTTCAAAATGACAGAAATCGATGTCCGGTGTCATGCCTGCCCATTACCTCCCTGTGCATTGCACTGAATGCACTGTAAAGGTAAAACTTCTGCCACTGGACTTGTAGGTGATGACGTCTCATTATTAGTGAAAAATTCTTGAATAGGGCGTAAAACCTCATTCATTCATTTATTTATTTAATCTTTCAATCAACCAAATTGACACCTTAAAATGCCGAATATTTTTAAAATTATCAACATGATTAGGGTATCATAATAGTAGCCGATATCATCAAGATCTAAAGAACCTAAGAAATACGAATTTTAAATTTATTTATAAAACTAGTTAAACTTGTATATAACGTGAACGTGTCAAGAAGAACACAAAGAACTTAAAACACATGATAATAAATTACGACAGACCTTAAAGGCAGCAGATATTGATTTTAAACAAGCAATTAGTGAATTAGGTTAATTTTGCGCCATAACTTTCAAGAAAATTAGAAAATCAAATTGTTTTAATGATATACGCATTTCCAATCAATGTTGATATTTTGTACTAAGTTTAGTAAAATAGTGCTTCATAGTTGTGGAGAATCACTCCGGACAAGAATTGCCTGGATAAACCGAAGACCGAAAGTTCGAATTTAAAATAAAAATGATAAAAGGGTATCCAATTAAATAAGGATCCTTTTAATCACCTGGATTTTTACGACTTTGTCAAATATGTAGTATTGTGAACCGTATGAAGTTTTTAGATATATTTTCGAGTGAATTTGAAATTAATATACATTGTATAAAGCACATTGTATCCTCACATTTAAAAAACATGTTAAGGGAATTGAAGTAGCATCTCCTCTTATTGCTGTCAATGGAGTTCCAATATACAACAAAAAATCAAACTTGTGTGATTTTAGTTGACATTCATATCATTTGACACAGTTTACACTATTCGTATAAAATATGTATATAATAATGTCACTAACTATACTTTTGACTGTGGTTTTATATAAAAAGAAGTAATTCCCATGATAAGCTGGGATACTAATGAGAAATTTAATGTCATAATTTAAGCAATTATTTCTGTATAATCAATACCGTCACGGCGTTGATTTCTTCATTATGTTCTCCCACTGGAAATACGGAAGTAGAGTCTTTATGAGATGTATAACATGGGAGAAGACAGCATACTGTTGAGAAACCAAATAAAAAGCCATAAACAACAATTACAAGACTAAAGCAAACACATAAATCAGATATTTTGTGGAAAATAAAAAAGTAATAAACGATTAATGTCACGATGCCAAGTTCTGTAAGGGTTTTATAATCATGTAGGCTCTCAAACAATAACGTCATTTGTGATCATATTTTCTAGAATCGTAGAAACTAAAAAATATTATTAGCCCACTTTTATACGCGCTAGATAAGAATAAACAAATAAATTGATCACAATAAAGTCTCGTTGACAGGTGTTGTTTATACAGTATTTTTTTCACTTTTATATCTCGTAGTTAGAACGACACAATGTCATTTGTGTCTAGAAAACACGTACTCGACAATACGGAATGGGTCTAAAACAGATACAATATCCTGGTCAAGTTTTATAATCTTGTAAACATGCAATAAAATATAACAAATCAAAATCTAGATTGTGCAATAAGACCATTTTTAGACTTGTTTGATAAATATTTATATAATATTTGCGAGAACGTGCAATTACATGCATTTAAATCACTAAGATGTATTTAGCTATTGACCGGAAAGTTTTATTTATAATACTCCAATTAAGTTATAACTGAAATGAAATGTCATTTTGAAGGTTTCCTCAAAACAAACCCTTAAGGAAATCCATGTATTCTCAATCAGGTACCCGATCAAATAATCAATGGCAAATCTACTCCACCCAAAAATTGTTCCTGAAAAGTTTCATGGAGATATGTGAAACAGATTTTGAGAAAAGTGGTGGACAAAATGTTAGCGGAAGGAATAGAATAAACAATATGTTACACACTTTGTTTTTGGGGCATAGATATAGGTTGGAATTCACAAGAAAAATAAGCAAATTTAGCTAAAAAAACATGTGCTTGGCAACAGAAAATAATTAAATCTTACACAGCTTTCACATTTTGATATTCTAGAACCAATCGAATCAATCATTTGGCGAGAATATTATTGCCAGCTTTCGCCTTTAATTATTAGTTTTCCCCAATCACTATGGTCTACTCCCCACCGCAAATCTCGCTGCCTCTAGAATCAAGACAGAAAAGCAAAACACCACAAATCACTCCATTTCCCGCAGTGGATCCATTCGTCCGAATTCAAGTTTTTTTAATCTATGATTTCTGTATTATAATGCTGAGTCATGATTATCATTTTTATGATTATTATAAAGTACATTTATTAAGCTGCAGCTTCTTTAATTTCATTTTAAAATGATAAAGATTAGAGAATAGAACAACTGTCAGCATACTGTGAACGCGCATGCGTGTTTAGTGACGAGTTTCCGCTCCTTAGGAAGAGACAATTAAAAGTTAAGAATCCATTTACTCCTATTCAGTAGATCAATTGGATTAGCATACAGTATGTCTTGTGAAACGTAAATATCTTCAGACCGATTTAGCAAGAGTCAACAATTTGAAACTTCCTGAAAAGACGCCATTGCTAAATTTTATAATATTAATACATCAAGCGGATACTCATTTCCGCCAGCCGTGTAAATGCAATCATTAAAAGGTCGAAATGTTGACTAAGTATACTATCTGTTTGAAGTACGGGAAAGAGAAATCAATCAGATAATACAGAATATGTTTGATGAAAAGAACGAATAAATACTTATTTTACAAAAGACAATTGATTAACTGAAGTGTAAACAGGGATTTGCTATCAGATTAGTTTATTAATTGTGCGATAATCCATTCAAAATCTGTGTTGAGGAAAACGAAATAAAGTAGAAATGCTCGAACCAAGTCTCTGGTTTTTTATCAGGAAGAAAGGGGATAAGTAAATATTCGTACCTTTTCAATCAATATTTGCTACTGATAAAATTAAATTCCTGCCTCTCTACAATGTTACTCCGGTGTTTGTGAAACTGAAGATGTTAATAAACAGTTAAACTTCCTTTGACGCACGGTTTTACATTATAAAAATATTTGTTTCAAAGGCTGTTTTTCTTTTTTCGTACACACGAGAGGGAAATATAAAGTTCTAATATTTTCGAAAAGTTTATTACAAAAGATATTAATATGATAAATGTAAATACGTTTTGTCTTAAAATAAAAGTAAGGTATATCCACTCCTACAGATATTGATGTAAAATTCAATAAATGCTTTGTATTAATTACAACTTTGTAAGCAATAAACATTGTTATGAAAAACAGATTTAGAAGGATCTCGATCAGTTATTGATTGAAAAGAATATGTCACGTCCGCATCATTTAAATAATCAAACTTAAGAAATATTTTATTTAAAAACCATCTACCAAGAGACGTCTATTATACTTTTTTGCAAAACAATTGATCATTAGTTGCCACTGTCGATGGCATTGTTTTCGTAACAGTATATTTTGAATTTTCTTTATAGAAAATCCAATAAAACTAAATAAAGTTTGTTTTTTTCCCTTACACAAGGCTTGTCGTTAAAGTTTCTAACAAGTATACACGTCCTCGAGTTTTCGATTACCATGTAACATCTCTGTAGAAAATAAAATGCTACCGCTATAGAACTTTTAAATATTGAACCTGGTATGGCTTAGAAAGGAAGTGATGTCCTTGATGACGCATTACGTAATGTGTGCAAAAAGTTCCTCGGTTTGCAAGATCTGCCTGCATGTAAAATATACATATTGGAAACTTTAACTGTAAGGAACTGTTCTATAGTAATAAAAACATACTTATCCATGTCCGAATCACAATCCAGAAGCAAAGTTAAAACTTTGGAACTGACAAGTCAGGCTAGACACATTTACGTCCACCAGGGAAGTGAGACCGGGTGCTCCAGAAGGTCAGCACCTCCTGTTTAGCTAGCTACATTCACCACGTGTGTAATCAAAATTGTGGGAAAGAAACATGGAACTATGGGACGTCCAATACACCCATGGAAATCCTGGACACAGAGACATCAAACTTATCAACAATACTGTGATGACGGCCATAAAACTTTTTGAGGGCCTTGGTATGCAATGTTCTTGAGTCAACAATTTTTTAGTATGCAATGTTCTTGAGTCAACAATTTTTTACAAGCAGCTTGCGTCGTTGTACAGAGTCCCCAAAGTGGGAACAAGCTCTGCCATAGCGTATTAATTGGGAAAAAACGCACCATAAGCAGGAGAAGCAGGTATATTGCTGAATAGAAAAGGAAAGTTGACAATAGAAAAATTGAGGATACGCATAAAGCGAAATTTATCATTTGTCAAAATAGATTAGGCGGACCATTTCAAACATGACTATTTTGTCTCATTACATTTTTGTTGTGCTATTTCTTCTAGTCATGCTAACTTGAAGTCTTACAATTACTGGTATGTAAATGACTATATCTGGTTCATGTTAAGATTTAAATCAACAATCGTTTTAACTCAAATGACAAAAAAGAATGTCACTCATTTTTGTGTCACTTTTCTCAAGATTGTATTTGAATATTGATGGAAATCTCATTTTGACATTTGATTTTTCATTGTAACAGAGTTTAGCGAATCCAGGATGCATCAAGTTATTTTTAGCAATTTCTGATGGAACCTATGTAAAACAACACAGAATCTCATTTGGAATTCGCGGGACACGTTTTTCCTACAACTTGATATTTTTGCGATGTCCAACTTATATTACGTAACTGCTATCTCAATTCTTCGGCACATTGGGCCATCAAATAACGCTTCTGTTGTTATCGGTATAATTTTTAAGTTTCACCAAGCATTTTTAATCACTTTTTTTCGTTTTCCCAGCACATTGGGATTTTTTTAAAATTTCAACCGCATATAACATTACTTGTCATTCCTTAGTCTTCCGGAACACCCAGTCTCACTTCCCTGGTGGAATTTCACGTGTCTTACCTGTCAGATCCGAAGTTTTTACTTTGCTTCTGGAATGTAATTTGGAAATGGATTTGTATGTTTGTTGTGATTAGTTTCTGCTTTAGGAGACTGATTTATATAATAGCTTGCTCTAGTTTCAGACTCTAATTTGTCTGTAAATCAAAATGTTTGTGCAAGTCGTGGTACTAAATATTGTTTATACTCAATTCTTGACAAAAACTTGTGATTTACTATCACTAATTTCTGCCATCTACGATCTTACACGATCACAAATTAATGAAACACATGTTACAAACAAAATACAATTTTACAGTCTGTCAAATTAACCTAAATCTATACACTATTTTAATAATTTTCATAGCTATAAACCATAGTTGTCAATAGCTATGACAAAGAAAAGCCAGACAATATGCATTTAGACTTGCGTCATCATACGGTTTTTCAAATATCTGGTATATGATACAACTACAACACAAATGATATGAGTCTTAGTCTTAAATAACTGTTACTACATGCATCTTAAGCATCTCTTCCTTTTTAAAGTTATATCATAAGCCGATCGCTGTCGAAATCATGACTATTTGCAGGTCGAGTGGTTTACAATGGCGTCGTAAGGTCAACATCTCCCACCGCCCAGGTTCAAATCCCAGTCAGGAAAAGATCCCATAATAAAAAAGTGGTTACTTTGTTAAACATTTTATCCGAACACTTCTGTTTTCACTTTACCATTCAAGACATGACCGTCTTGATAATGGTAAAAAAGTCGGAGAATAATGAATGAAGCATAACTCTACTCTGTTTCTTTAATTTGTAACACAGAATTACATATAAAGCAAACATCTTATAATATTAATCATTAATATATTTAACATTAGTTATAAAATGTTAATGCTTTAAGAATGAATAGATGGAACATTTTCAAAAATATCATTCTATTCAGTAGAGATGATATATATATCTGTGTGTGTGTGTGTGTGTGTGTGTGTGTGTGTGTGTATGGTCAATACTTACTGAATGACAACATGGAATGTCACTCATGTTTGTATTATTTTTCACAAAATTATATTTGATATTCAGTTTTTGCCATTTGATTTGTCATTCTGTCGAATGTTATCAACTACATGATGCATCAATTTAATTTCTACTATTTCATATACAATAGGCGACTTAAGTAAAACACATGTTGTTGATCATTTTGATTTATTGACTCCGTATAATGTTTTTGTGATTCCGAATACATTTAACAATGTATCCTGTTACATCGGTCCTTGCGACATCAGACCATCACGGTAAGGTCCTGTCGAATACGACTGTTTGCTATGTGATATTTTACTCAAGCCCCATTAACCATGACTGTGATTACTTTAAATTTCTCAGCAATTTTTTTCTCTCTCAATATAACATTCTTTGCGATTTCCTACTCATGTAATCTTACCCGTTACTTTAATCCTTGTGCCAAGTGTCATATCTCACATCATGCCTCACTGTAACCAACCACTTTAATTTCCCGTCACTTTAATCTTTTCCTGCAAAATGGCATTCCAACTCATGTAATCTTACTTGTTATTTTATTTCTTTGACCAAATGTTCAAATGAATCGTGTTTTGAACGTGGACTGGTATTTGGTATGTTTGTTTATGATCATAATATAATCAACACTGTATTACATATTATACCTGTATAGCTTTACAAATTCAGCTTGTTTCATTTGTCATTAAATGTTTCATATTATTTCTTCACAAAATTAAAAAACCGTATGTTTTCATGGAAGACTTCACATGTATCACATTTCGTTGTAATTATCTGCATTGAGAGACTGATTCATGTAATAGCTTGCCCTTTAACAGACACTTTATTGTCTGTAAATCAAAATTATGTGCAATTTATGAAACTAAATATGTTTGTACTAAATTCCTGACAATAAATCGTGATTTAATTGTCGCTAATAACTACTTTCTTTCTGTGATTTTTTTTCAATCATAAATTAATAAAACATATGTTACAAAAAAGATACAATTGAAATTGCATTTTGTTGCACATTATCTAAATAGTATAAATTTCTTTAATGCTATCAAAAGCTGAAAATCATAGTTGTCAATATCTAACACAAAAATCTACATCACCGATTTTTCATATACATGTGTCATATACAATTTCTGAATTTTATAAATACACACATTTAAAAATTATTATATGTTATATATATATGTTTTAATTTTGCATCACTATATGGACGTTTCGGAATTACATTTTCATCAATAATGCAGGGAGTCTTGATGAACGGTGGCTACATGGATGTTTAACATCCCTCACTTGTAAACCTTATATCAAAAGCCAATGAATCCCCAGCACAAGAGTTGTGGAAGGTCCAGGGGTTTAAAGACCACAACGAATCCGAGTCAGAAAAAGTTCCTTTGATAAAAAACTGTTTACTTCGCTAAACGTTTTCTTCGCGTACTCCCGTTTCCACTTTACCATCTATGAACTGACCATGTGAATATAAGTGAAAGAATAATTAATGAAACATCATTACTCCTCTGCACTGTTACGTAACACAACATTACATATTTAAACATACATTTTAGTATATTAATCATCGAAGCTAAACACGCATCAGTTATAAAAATGCTAATGTTTTAAGAATATAGAAACACATCCACAACATTCGGTAGAGAGTGTTTATATTTTAAATGTTGCCCCTGCAATTACCTAGAACCTCGGAAGGAGTCAAGGAAAGTAAAACTCCTCTTTTTATTGCAAACATGCTTATCTTCTAGAATCCTTCACCTCATCGGAGAAACGTAAAGGAAGATAACGTGAAACTAATAGTAAACATATTTTGACTGGAATGGGTATCCTTGTCTTAAAAGTAAGACAAATTAATCAGATATGTCATTGACATGTAATGTGAAACTTTTGAATGATCTGTCAGAAACGTTACCTCATATTTCAGTATATATTATATCATAGAGCACACCAAACTGAGTTTCAAAGACAAAATTAGACTCTAGAGATTGATAAAATCTTTATTGTATATCAATGAAAATGTCCAGGGATGATATTACTTAGTTATTAGACTAACCATATTCAATGTGAAAGTGACGTCGATATACATTTTACTACTTATATTTTTTGAATCCAAAACGCATGGCGCAAAACAAGTATCACCAACGCTTAGAGAAGTCGGTAATCTGCATTTAAGGAACATGAAAGTAACTGACAAAGAAGAATGGACTGGAGTCAAAATGTTTAGCGCCAAATATGATTGTATTTCACTTATATCGAGGTAGTCCAATCAATTATCAATGAATATGGTTCTTTCACTGTTTTCGAAACGATACGATCTGGAATGGTGGATGGAACAAAACCAAAAAAAAAAAAATTGAATATGCAAGGTAAACACTTTCTTAACATTTATATAGTCAAATCTATGCGGAAAGAGAGAGGCGTTGTGATTCTTACGCGCCCACTTGAACTCCAGATATCGAATAGGGTATAGGGAATTATTCATTGTGATGTACGTAACATATATTGGGAGACTAATAACCTTTAATGATAAATGTTAAACATTCATATTATAATGATATCACCAAATATGTTCACCTTTCTATCTTTCTAAAATCATGATATAGTTTCATAATTTAGTCATATTTCATTATTTTTAACCCTCAGGAAAACGTTGTTTATTATAAAAAGTAAAAGTGATTGAATTGTGAGTCAGCGTAAATCTATACTTTCATATAATATTTCATTTTAATATTTTTCTCTGTTGTTATTTGTTGTATCATATTTGTGATTGCTTTGGTGATATTAAATATATCTGATTTAGTTACACATTTAAACTTTTATCTTTATCGTCAAACAAATTGGTAAAATTCCATTGTGTGTAGTTGGTTGTTGGAGAAACATGTTCTTTGTAACAGCCAATGCAACCAAATGGCACAAGCAAATGTCACGAACAGCTGAACAAAACAAGAAAGGACAAACGTATATCTCGACCAGTTATTTTTATTTTTGGACGGGCACCTGATAAATGGACATCGGTATAACAGGTCCCTAACAATAATACTAGGAGCTAACATAACATGTTGATCTAAAACGGAAGAGATTTTAGTTTCTAAATTGAATTTATTTTTCTACCTGTCCCAAGCGCTTGCTCTGTTGCGAAACAAAATAAAGAAGGATCACATAATTCTTAATAGAGTAAAATAAATAAGTACAGATTATAGAATGCGGTTCAATACTGAAATGTATCATCTTTAGCATCAAATACAAGCACACAAATTACAACACACTGAATGAGCACATCTTGAAAAGGGTGCAAAACAATTCATGTCTCGACTTTTAGATCAACAGTAAATACCAACATTGCATCAACATAAAAGCAACCTCCGCACTAGAATTTGGAAATTGTCCTCAAAATTTCAAAGGAACGAGCCATAAATAAGGAAGTAGAATATGTTGTTTTTGTTGTTGATGTTTCTGAATGTTGCTTAACATCGTGTCAGCAATTTTTCAGCTGTTCGCCGCGACGAGATCTACTTTATTAAATTCTGTGGATTAATCTATGACCAAGTTCGTGTATGCATGTGAAGTGCGAGTATGTTTTATGGTTGCACACTCGGGGCGATTTTAAGGTGCTAGCTCACCGAGTCAGTACGCCGCAGACAAGCGTACCACTCCCCCAGTCCAATTATACCGACACCGGGTGAACCAAAAGGCCAACGACAAGGAAAATACACTTTCCTACATGTGGTGTGAGCAGGACTCACAGCGGTGAGATACTCTAACGTCTTATCCATAGGCCACCGCGGCCTCTAGAGATAGAAGAATGTAGAACAATAATGTGGGATCCGTTCGCAAGATCTAATTCGAAGGTAGCCAAGCAGCAAAAATTAAATACTAACGACTACAAATCACAAACCGAAAGACACCAAATTCCGGCGATTCAATATGCCTTTGACATACCGTATGGTATTTTTTAATTTATACCATTAACTAAAACATAAAAATATTATTAAATAAATCCTCACAGCTTCAGCCTCAAAGTCTCTTGCTTAATTTGAATTTAAAAATGTATAAATTATTATGATATTACCTCCACCTATGATGTGTGGTTATTATCCCTTGATTACGAACACATCGTATCCTACTGATGCGATTCCTTTGAGTACATACACACTGAGTACTTACACGCACATTGTATACAAAATTCTAATTTTGTGAAAAGGTTTTAGAATTTATTTTAAACGTTTCTTCAGGTTTTGATGGGCTATTTTATATTTAAAATACATTACTGTAGTTGAAAAGGTCAGAAAGAGTCATATTAACCAAAATGTCGATTTAGACGTCATTTTGATCACTAGGATATCAACGAGACTATATTCCGGAGAAGATGTGCTATCTTTCCTTTCAAACGAAAGGTAGTAACGTTTCGAATGAAAACTTGCATCCTCTTGCCAAATTTGAAATTTGATACTTTTGTATAAACTTTGGTGATATTATCTCCAGATAAAGTGTACGTGTTTGTCCAGTGCATACTTGCTTTAAAACGACATGTTTGCGCCCAATTGCGGGCAACTTTCCTGGGGATAATAACACAAAAATTATACAACAGTATTGAATTTCAAATTGGGCAAGAAGCTACGAGGATTTAATTGAAATATTATTATTTTATCTTTTGGTGATTTTTCATATTTAAAACACTATTTTAGGACACAGAAGTATTATATCGCCAGGAATATTATCTCAGTAGAGCCGTGTATACCATATGTGCGTGGCAAAAACGATGCTCATATCCCCATAAAACTTCTAATCACTGTTAAATCGCCGTAATATGTTCTCATTCGACCTATGAATGTCGTAACTGCGTGCTCAAAATGATACGCCAATAGCCATTAGGGTTCAAATGACTCTTAATTTGCCGTATTATGTTCCAGTTAGGGTTGTGAATACGTAACTGGATGGTCCAAAATGGAGCCCATATGGGGTTCGCGACTCTTTATATCACTTCAAATAAAAACAAACTAATAATCGTTTTATATATGGTAATATTTTGTACTCTTAAAACAGAGCTATTTATAAGAGGCTTGGAACGGTCGTGAGATAGATACCACCAGAAAAGAAAATCTGTAGAGTAGATACCTATCAAACACAGTTACAGTCAAGGCGTGAATAACAATTCCGAGATCTGACGAGATTTTGTACTTGGAAAAATATGTCGAATGACTAATAGAGTAAAACTCGCAGTCAAACCGATAAACTTCTAACCCACGATTTTTTTAATACAATTTTGACTATTTTGTAAACTGAAAACAGGTATACTTTAAACTTTGTAATTGCCAAAATCAACAAAGGGTTTTGTTGATGTTATGTGATATAACCATGTTTTAAAGTATGCCTTGTTGCTCAGACGTTTGCATACGTCACTATATATTGTATGCGCATGCTCAGATTATTCAATACAGGTTCTTGACATGGACATGTCTGCGTTGTTGTCTGTTAACAACAAACCCAAATCTACATGGTGGCAGCGGTGAAAGCTAGAAGCATTTGCAATGGCAGAAAGTGCTTTTAGATTACCAGAACAACTGAATATTACCGAAGGTAATATAAGTGAGAACTTTAGAAAATGGAGACGCCACCTGGAAGTCTACATGGAGGCGACGGGTAGCCTTGCAGAAGGTAAGCCTTCAGTGTCGATTCTGTTACACTGCGCTGGACCTCACATCATAGAAATATTCGATCAGTTCACATGGGAAAATGCTGACGATAAAAAAGATGTGACTAAAGTTCTCGATAAACTTCAAGCTTATTGCAATCCCCGCACGAGCGAAGTTATAGAATCGCATCGATTCTGGAGTGTCGATTGGCTGGAACACGTGCCATTCGATGTCTTCTTGACTGAACTGAGACAGCGTGCAGATCAGTGCAATTTTAATACTGAAAAGGAACGCATGATCAGGGACAAAATAGTTTTCAGTTGTAAAGGAAAACTACTTGAACACTTGCTCAAGGAAACAGAACTTAATTTAGAGAAAGCTATCAAAGTTTGTCGCGCACACGAACAGTCGACCTTACATGTCAAGGAGATACGTGACAGTGGTCAAGGTCACCATGGCTCCAGGATTCAGAAAATCAAAGTGGCAAGTGGGAAAACAAAGACTGACAAGCAAAGTACACGTAAACAACAGGATAAAGCCGCAACACAACGTGTAACAAACTTCGTCAAAGACTGTGAATTTTGTGGTGGACATCATGAGAAAAATAAACTCAAGTGTCCGGCATATGGTAAAACTTGTAATGGATGCAAGGGACGTAATCATTTTAAGAAAAAGTGTCGTAAGAAGATTCAGTCTGTATCTGTGGAATCTCCTGATAACTCGGACAATGAACATTGGTTATCTGCAATCACGTCGGGTCCGAAACATCAAGTGAATGCCGTCATGATCGTAAATGGCAAGGAAGTAAAATTTCAGTTGGACACTGCTGCTGATGTCAACACGATCTGTGAAAAGTTTGTTTGTGAACAAGTTCGACCTACTGACATTAAACTTAAAATGTGGAATAACACTAACCTATCACCACTGGGTGAAGCTAACTTGGATGTCGTAAACCCGCGTACCAGTGAAACTACGAAAGTACAGTTTGTTGTGGTACCCAACGGACTTAATTGTCTGCTTGGTCTAAAAACAATCCAACAGATGGGACTAGTGACAATAAATAATGATTTATTTGTTAATAATGTTGTTTCTAATGTTGATATGTCTTTAGGTGACTTAGGTGAAGCTTCTCTCGAAGTGGATCCTGATGTTAAGCCCAAAACGTTACCGTGTCGCAAAATACCGCTCGCGATCAAAGACGATGTTAAGAAAGAACTTGATATGCTGGTGCAACGTGGTATTCTCGTCCCAGTAACTGAGCCGACAAAGTGGGTCAGCCAGATGGCTGTTGTGCATAAACGTAACGGAAAGCTAAGACTGTGTATCGATCCACAGGCACTTAACCAAGCACTTATGCGCGAACATTTCCGCTTAACTACGCTAGATGATGTATTGCCCGAGCTAGCAAACGCGAAGATCTTTAGCAAATTAGACGTAAAGGAAGCGTACTGGCACGTAAGACTTGACGAGCAATCGAGCTTACTTACGACGATGATAACACCCTTTGGCAGATTTAGATGGGCTCGTCTCCCATTTGGTCTCAAAGTTTCGAGTGAGATATTTCAGAGAAAGTTACATGAAGCAATAGGCGACTTAAACGGTGTATTCTCGATCGCCGATGATCTCCTTGTGGCTGGTTGCGGCGAGTCCGATTGTAACGCGAAACGCGATATGGATCAAAAACTCAGTGTTCTGTACCAACGATGCACGGAACGGAGTATAGTACTTAACGAAGACAAAAAGGAAATCGGGTTAACGGAAATCTATTTTCACGGTCATCGTATCACGCGCGCAGGTGTCATGATGGATAATCGCAAGGTACAGGCGATACTCAACTTGGAAGCCCCGGAGAATGTCTCGGCAGCCAAACGATTCTGTGGTATTGTGCAGTACATGGCTAAGTTCTTACCCGACTTGTCAGATTTGATAGAACCGATACGTGCACTAACCCGGAAAGGCGTTACCTGGAAATGGTCCGCTGAATGTAACGATGCATTCAATACAATTAAGGTAAAGCTCACTACCGCACCGATACTGACTTATTTCGATGCGAGTAAACCAGTAACCGTACAAGTCGATAGCAGCCAATTCGCTCTTGGTGCTGTGTTGTTACAGGATGGCAAGCCTGTCGAGTACGCATCGCGTCGTTTGACCACGTCCGAAAGAAACTGGGCTCAGATAGAAAAGGAGGCACTTGCGATACTTTTCGGTTTGGAGCGCTTCGACCAGTATACTTATGGAAGGCTAGTGATCGTCGAAAATGACCACAAGCCATTGGAATCGATATTAAAGAAACCGTTAAGTAGTGCTCCACGGAGACTACAGGACATCTTGGTCCGATTAGGTCGCTATAATTTCGAATTCAAGTTTATCAAAGGCACCAGTTTAGTTATTGCGGATGCTTTAAGCAGAGCTGGTCTGTCAGACGATAATGACACGCGTCCCCGTATCATGAACGTGACATCTTGTACTGATATACCTGATGTACGTTTAGACGAAATCCGTTGTGCAACAAGTAACGATGATGATATGCAGCAACTAGTATCGATCATTCTGAACGGTTGGCCTGAAAAACGATCCGACATGCCGAAAGCCATAGAGCAATATTTTGATTTCCGAGACACCTTAGGTTACAGTGAAGGTTTAATTGTAAAAGGTGAAGCGATTATTATCCCAATATCGTTGCGTGACAGTATGAAACCGATTGCAAAATCAACTTGGCAATTCGATAGTATGATGCGACGTGCGAAAGATGAAATTTCTGGCCCAACATGTCGAAAGAAATCAAATTACTCTCCGATCAGTGTGAATTTGTCAAGCAAGCAAGCCTAGTATGCGAGAGAACCTCTACAGCAACACGCTGAAGGTGGGCCTTGGGAGAAAATCGGGACCGATTTATTTGAAATTAGTGGACGCCAGTATCTTGTAAGCGTTGATTATTATTCCAACTTTATCGAAGTTGAATACTTAACGAGTACAGTATCTAGCAACGTTATTACTCTGTTTAAGAAGCAATTCTCACGTTTTGGCATACCGAAAGTCATCGTATCCGATGGTGGTCCTCAATTTACCTCGCGAGAGTTCCGAAACTTTACTGAGAACTGGGGTATACACCACGAGACCTCGTCACCCCATCACCCTCAATCGAATGGTAAAGCGGAAGCTGCGGTGAAGTCGGTAAAAGGCCTAATTAAAAAGTGTTTGCAGGATAGGTCCGATCCGTTCGAGGCATTACTCGAATTACGTAATATTCCGAGACAGGACACCAAATTAAGTCCCGCCGAAATGTTACTTGGCAGGAAAACGCGTTCATTTATTCCAAGTCTATATCATGACTCGAAAGCATCATTGCGTTTTGATGCTAATCTCAACCGTAAGCGAAGGAGAAACGCTATCAAACAATCTTATGATAAGAAAGCACATGCACTTCCGGAACTAAGTATAGGTCAAAATGTAATGTTTCAGAAACTTCCGAAGGATACATGGAGACCCGCGAAAGTCGTGGAAAAATTAAAGATAGGTCATATTCCATCCAAAGTTCAGATGGCGTATATTACCGTCGAAATCGAGTACATCTCCGACCGACTAAGTTAAATGTAAAAATATACGATAATGTCCCTAGCAAACCTGTCGTAGAATGCGAAACAACTTGTGAACCATCAAACACTAACGTCGCGACCGAAGCACCAGTAAATCCTTCGATGCCTGTTCCAGAGACGAGCAATGTAGCTCAACCAAACGCAGTTCCCGACGCGCCAACAATTGCTAACTCGCGTCCGAAGCGAATCATTCGCGAACCAGCTTATCTAAAAGATTATGTCAGGCCTCATTGATATATTGTTTAATTTGTTATACAGTGTTTATTGTTTTCAGTGCATAAAATTTGCATGTATTTTTTATTTCAGTGAATCGTGAAATGGACAGTTCTAGTTAATCAAGGGCATTTTCAAATACGGACATTTTCATTGAGTTTATTTCCTTTAAAGAAAGGGAGATGTTGATGTTATGTGATATAACCATGTTTTAAAGTATGCCTTGTTGCTCAGACGTTTGCATACGTCACTATATATTGTATGCGCATGCTCAGATTATTCAATACAGGTTCTTGACATGGACATGTCTGCGTTGTTGTCTGTTAACAACAAACCCAAATCTACAGGTTTGTCGACAGTACACCGAACAAAATAGTAGGGTACAATCAGCACATTACAATAAAAACTGATTCCGTTTCCAAATACAACATGACTACATTTTCAGACCTTATTTGCTTTCCTCTTTAAACAGAATATTTCAATGGATAAAGGACTCGAGGTATTTTAAGCCGTATTATAGTATTGAATCAAACCAAACATACCCGTTCAAGTCCCAATCCCAAAAGCAAAGTAGTGATATTCCAGCAGGGAAGCGAGGTCGGGTGCTCCGTGGAAGATTAAGCAACTCCTGTGGAGCTAACAATAATATGTGTGGATTTGTAAAATTGTGAATTTGATTTATCGCCGTAAACTATCAACTATTCGTTCCAAAGACATAAATATCGGCATATTCAAAAACAAACATACTAATCCATGTCCGAATCACAATCCAGAAGCAAAATAAAAACTTTGGAACTGACAAGTTAGGTTAGACATGTGAACTATGAACAGGGAAGTGAGGCCGGGTGCTCCGGAAGGGTAAGCACCTCCTGTTTAGCTAGCTACACCCGCCACGTGTGTAATAAAAATTGTGTGAAAGGAACATGGAACTATGAGACGTCAAATATATCCAGGGCAATCCTGGACACAGAGACATCAAACTCATCAACAGTACTGTGATGACGGCCATAAAAGTTTTCGAGGGCCTTGATAAGCCTAGGCTTGCAATATCCCAACAATTTATTTGCAAGCAGCCTACTTTGTATATAAGATAAAGATAAAGATAAAAAACAAGTTTAACGAATATTTCAATATATATTTCTATATATGGAATACAAAAAATCATCAAAAAATTAACACGGAAGTTATGGAATGGAAAAGTTTAGGAAAATAATTTAGATCAAGATATGAATTTATATTGTTAAGATAAGTAGGCTGTATGAAATCAAGTTTTATGTTTATGATCATAATACACTGTCTATTTAATTAAATTTAAAAATTCCAAAGCAATTCATGACTTAACAGCAGGTTATTGACAATAACTAATGTAACCAAAAACAAAGACAGCAAAAAGATATCTTCATATTTGTAATACCATGCGTTACCACATAATTGAAATAGGAGAGTTTCAAAACAATTTGTAGCTGATAACAGGGAATTGACAGTAACCAATGCAACCCAGAGCAAAAGACAAAAATACAAATAAGACCTCAAGGAAGTAGAAAAAGAGGAGAAAAATAGCCCAATAAAATAATAAAAAGACACGGTAAAAAGGAAACTGCGATCGGAGTTGAAATGTAAGTATTAAAAACAAACATGCCAATCTATTTCGAATTACAATCCCAAATTTAAGTAAAAACTTTGAAACTGAAAAGTTAAGTTAAACACGCGAACTTCCAGGGAAGTGAGACCGGATGCTTTTGAAGTGTAAGCACCTCCTATTAAATATCACCATGGATTTATTTTATGTTCAAAAGTTCCAAGCTACATGTAAAATCAAAACTAAGGATGAACAGAACTTAGAACTATGGGACGTCAAATATATGCTTGGTTATACTGGATACTGAAACATTTTACTTGTCATACAATATTATGATGACACTATAAAGTTTTTAGGTTTAGAGCTTTGATAAGCCTGGGATAGTTATATCCATGCGTCAACAATCAATATACGTGGTATATTGACGACAATAAAAATTGACTCTGACTGTTTTTTACAAAGATATTTATAGAAATGTATTTTTTGACAAATTAATATATATGCCCGACAGGATGATTTCTGAATTATATTTTACAGAAAAAATATTAACTCACATCTGGTTTTAATCCGACAAATTGGATATTAGTAAACATACAGGGTAATACGACCATCTCTAAATTTCATGGGTCATCTTTAATTTCATATGTCATTCTAATAGAGTTTTCATAAAAATAAAAACACGAATTCAGTATATTTGCTTCAAAGTTTCATATATGGCGCACCATATAATGATAATTATAGTCGATTTTGAGTCTTATATTCCCCTCATTCATAAGCATTTCGGCGAATTTGTTGAACAAACTTTATACATACGTTTCCCTTCCTCTTTTAAATAAGCATACACACTCATATACATTTGAACCATTCTGCTGTACGGCGTTACGATAGTCAAAAGATGTAACATCAACTAGAACTGCATTAACACCATTGAGGTGCGGTATCATGTTTGTGTTAAAATTTCCCAAAACAGGACTCAGTTGCTTTAAAGACTAATGATCTAATTGATTAGTCAAATTCATTTTTTACACACAATAAAATATTTTATATTATTATTTGTTGAAAAGACTAAACTTGAATGCAGTTTATAAAAACTAACACACACCGTAAAATACTGTTGGTTTTATAATTCTAGAATGATTTTTATTGACGATTTAACAGTTTTGTAAAGTAGTTATTAAATTAATCAAGCATTGAACATCTGGGTCCTGATATAAATATATCTCAGTTGGCACTTATACATACTGGTAAGTGATGTGGTTTGTAGACAGACGAAAGATATATGCGAATTAGTTAATAATGTTCGACTTTGATATCTCAATACTAGTAGCTTTAATTACATAACGGCTACGATTTTACAGACGGTATTTTATTTATAGATCCTCTATAATGCCGAATTATTACCTTTTTGCACTTAAACACATAACCTTTAAATCAAAGGTCGGGGAATCTTGTGTTTAACATCAAACATACCATTCTAGGTCCAAATTACAATCCAAAAATGCAGATTAAAAATACTGCAAAATTAAGTAACACACGTTGATTTCCGCCTTGGAAGTGAAGCCAGGTGCTCCAGAAGAGAAAACACCCCCTGTTCAGCTATCTGCAAACCGACAAATTAAGTTAAACACGCTATCCAGGAATTTGAGACCGACCGGGTGTATCGGGTAATTATGATATTGACCTATAGATATACCTGATCCTTACATTATTATACCCCCCCTGCTTAAAAAGTGGGGGGTATATAGTGATAGGGGTGTCCGTCCGTTCTTTCGTACTTCCGTTACACCTTAGGGTACCTATCTCTTATCCGCAACTCCTCCTCAACCCTTCAATGGATTTTCATGAAACTTTCACACAATCTTTGTGGTATAATGTAGATGTGCATCTCCTATTTAAAAATTTGATCCGATAGATTTTTTATGCGGGGGGTATTTTTTGTGAGCTTGTGGCTCACAGTTTTTCTAGTTTTATTTTAGTTTAAAAGGCGGTAATTAACCTCTCGGAGCACCCGGCCTCACTTCCCTGGTGGAAGTTCACGTGTCTAACCTAACTTGTCAGTTCCAAAGTTTTATACTTTGCTTCTTGATTGTGATTCGGACATGGATTAGTTTGTTTTTTATTTCACGTCCACGCTAGAACTCTCACACGGACTAGATCACTCCATTTGGTGGTGTATTTCGCTTAGCCTTGATAGCCATGTTCGTGTATTGGTGTTACTTTTAAGAGTTTCTGGAGTAAAATAATACGGGATTGTTAAAAAAAGCTTTATAACAATGAGGCCATTTACAATGATTTTGGTAATAAACAATAAAAATAATGAACAAATAATAGCAAACAACACAAGTGAGAATGTGTACAGCTATTTATTATTTTTACAATTCTGCTTCACTTAAAAGGCTAGTGGCGTCTACTTGTATTAGGGATTTTAAAACCTAACCTACTTTTTGAAAATCTTCAATCAAACCGGATTACCTGTGGTTATTTTACTCATTAAATATGTTAAAACTTATATTTTAAATTATATAAATTTTTCGGTTTTGAATGTGGTTGGTTTTGGCTGATTTGTGTATATCTAAGTAAGTGTCCAGCTAAATATTTCCTCATTCTATCTTAAATCATAGATACATTTTCTCACGATCTAAGATGATACTCAAACAACAACCGATACAGCCATATAAGCTATGTCCTTAGGGTCAACACTAACCTGTTTACTTTGTTCTCTGTATTTACTGGTCAATTCTCCTACGTCCGTTCATTAACATTCAATAAATGATGCTTCGGCGTGCCAATTTCCTTTTCATAGAAATCGTTATATTGTGGAAGTGTTTGAATATTCTTTATCACACTGTCTTTGATGTTAGTCGTGTTTAACAACTACTGTTTTTAGAATAAGCTGACTGTATAGAACTTTATAGAACCAGACACATGCAGTGCACAGCAACCTAGAAAAAGCCAATAAAATATAAGAGTACATTTTCAACCTGTCCTCAGATGATTTCTCCTTATTGAGGAAGGGTATCCGTGCGGGCATTGAGGATATAATCTACGCACTCTGACGTGGCTTTACCCTGGGTTATTCCCCTTTCTATTCGGTAATTTTCACCTTTGCCCCAAAAATAAAATTTTCAGAATTTTCAATCGCCGTTGAACTATTTACACTATTTCAAGTAGATATTTTATATAGTATTGAATTTTGTTACATAGTAAATACATGTGTAAAAAACCGTTTGTCGCTTTGTCATACCAAGAATTTAAAGTAAAAAAGTCGCAGTTAAATAATCAGTAAAACGTATATGCTTTCGTGTTGTTTTCCCACACTTTCATGGCTCCATTAATAAACTTCATTCGTTTTTTAGCACGAAAGTATACATTTCTATATACGAGGAATACTTATTGTAAAAAAGTTTGTTGTCAGTGTGTACCAAAGTATAACGCGATGACCCGAATGTTTGTGCTGACAATCATTTACATAGGACACGGAATCATATCAGATAAAAATCTCACATAAACCGCCGCTTTTTTTAAGGCTTTGCTATGTAAACGTATTCCATGACATTCCACACAAACGCCAAGGGTATTGATCATGGGCAAACGGTCTAACTGCTTCTTGTATGTTTTTTGTTTTGTTTTTTTATACTTCATTTATTTTTTGTCATTACATTTTAAGTATGTTTTTTTGTAATAAAAAGGGTGGGTACTAAATATTTTAAAGACATAACATAATATAGCCATACTCCATGTATGCTACTGATACGAAATCAGGCGTTATATGTTGAAGGCACATGTAATATCAAATATATAGAGGATCTTGCATGAGTGGTTATGTAATATTGAATTTATTCAACGAGTTCAATAAATTCAATATTGCATAAACACGAATGCAAGATTCTATTTATTATATAATCCCATAAAAACGGGGTTTTCATAGATTTAAAACTTGTCTTCTCGTTATAAGAAAACAGCAGATTGACCGAAACATAACAAGTTCACGTAACTGTACATCCGCCAAAAATATTAAAAGTAAACAATAGTCTGTCCGCAGGATACAAAAACAAAACAAACATTTTCAATTTAAATACAATGTATCTTCTTTTTAAAAGAAAAGTACAAAAGTATCAGAACAAACTGTCAAATGAAACAAACAACTGTGAACTGGGTCAATTGTGTGACGTCACTCTGAAATGACTTTCATGCTTTTATGACGTCACACTCATTCAATACGATTTTTATTGTATGACCGTATTACATGGATTATTGAGTAGATTATATAATAATTACTAATATCAAATATCAAAAACAAACATACTAATCCATATCCGAATCACAATCCATGTTGGATTTATGTTTCAGCATTTTGTAAAAAAGGTACTAGTCAACATGGAACATTTTCTTCAACCACAAACATACTCCTCAAGCTCAAACACACTCGTCAACCTCAAATATACTCTTCAATCGCAAACATACTCTTCAACCTCAAATATAGTCTTCAACCTCAAATAACCTCAAACACACTCTTCTACCTCAAACATATTCTTTAATCTCAATTATACTCTTCAACCATAAACATACTTTTCAACCTAAACCATACTCTTTTACCACAAACGTTCTCTTCCACCACAAACATACTCTTAAACTTTGGAACTGACAAGTCAGGTATATTAACTGACAGGTTAACCACGTGAACTTCTACTAAGGAAGTGAGGCCAGGTGCTCCGAAAGGATATTCACCTCCTAGTTACACCCGCCACATGTGTAATCAAAATTGAGTGAAAGAAACATGGAACTATGTGACGCCAAATACATCTAGGTCAATCCTGGATGTTTACGAATATATTTACTAATATTCCAATATACATTAGTCCAGCTATCTTAATTGCAACTGGCCATTTTATCTACCAGTTAAAGTCTTAAGCTTATTGCAATCTTAAGCGAAATAGAGAACGTTGAACTCTAAAAAGTACTTAATGATAGATAGATCGTCCAATAGTCTGTAATGCGTGACCGTAAATGACATACAACATACATTGACCATTCTGCCGTCTTCATATCCTCTAAACATGTACATCTTATCATTGTGCTACAGACTTATCAGTGTGTTTACTTTTATTTAGAAAAGCAGTAAATACTAATTTGTGGTCAGTAATGTGTATAGGTAAATAGGAACAATTCTCAATAAAGCACAATGAGTTCAAGAATTCCATTCTTTGGATTTCAATTAAATAACTCTTCATATACGCAAACACAACTTGTAACCAACACACAGTTGTAGCATTAACGAAGCATTTCTTTCAGTAAATGTCCGTTGATTAGCTAGAAACAATGCGATGAATAGTGATCAACATTGTCCATTGCATATATTCGTCAACTGCAAGTGTGATATTGTTAACTTGTTGAAAATTCCTAATAAATGGTCCAGTACTAATATGAAACGGATCGAGTGGCCTGCAATGTATATCTAAACGTGTCTTTTTTGCATGCTTCTTCCTATTAATGTTTCTGTCCTTGGTTCTATCGCTATTGTCATTAAGCTACACAATCCCATAAACCATTTCAAAATAAATAGACTACATATTGACACCTGAGTAACAGACAAATAGAATTACCAGTACTAGTAATTAACGACACTCCTAGTTACCGTGATCGAGTTAATTTCTCAACAGTAAAACAGTTAATTCGGTCTTAAGTGAAATTAAGAAAAGTTAATCCCTTGCCAGTTTTAAATGAAACATCGAAAGGGCAAACAAAAATCGACCCTGTTTGTTTATGTCAAGATATTCCCATGTTGTCATGGATATCACCAACGGGATATAATTTTACAACGGGGTAAAATAAACAACATTTAAACGTCATTAAACCTCTGTAGAAATTATTTCGATAACTCTAGCATAGGTTCAGATTAAAATGACGGATTGAATGTCAAATGTCATTTTGTAAATTGCCCAACCGATATGTCTTTAGAGGTTTCGTAGCTTTTTGTGCTTTTGCTGAACAGAAAATGCGAATTCAAAGCAATTCGTCTATTAATACGTTTTGTCAACAATGTTTTTCATTTTTAAAGGTAATATATTAACAAGTTAGATTTTTGACAAGTGAATCTAATATCTATATATCTTGTCTTAAAGTTTTTTTTATTCCAAATTCATTTATCCAAATACATATCTTGCCTTTTTCATTGGTCAGTTTGTTTTGATGATTATATGACCGAGGGATTTTGCAAGCTTAAGCTTATGAAGGATTTCAAAAAGTGTAATGGTCGTCATCACAATATTGTTGATAAGTATGATGTCTTTATATCTAAAATGACCCAAAAATACTTGATGTTCCAAAGTTACTTGCATTGTCAATTCTGATTTTACACGTGGCAGAACATACCCTTCCGGAGCACCCAGCCTCACTTCCTTGTTGGAACTTCATGTGTTAAACTTAATGTGCCAGCTTCAAAGATCTTACTTTGCATTTGAATTGTGATTTTGACATAGATTGGTATGTTTATGTTTGTTTTTGAAGTTTTAGACAAACCGTTGTTTCTTGTAACCGATGTATAAATTTTGCTTAATATAAATTTAGGCATGGATTTTTCGAATTGTTTT
The DNA here is from genome assembly GCA_021292105.1 of Anadara kagoshimensis. Lineage (NCBI taxonomy): Eukaryota > Metazoa > Mollusca > Bivalvia > Arcoida > Arcidae > Anadara > Anadara kagoshimensis. The sequence continues at coordinate 58,373,815 of CM037870.1, read as the reverse complement.
TTTAGATATCTAAAATAAATAACAAATGATTATATAAACCGTTTTACTTTTGCTTTCTGCAAAACATTATTCAAAACTGAATTTAATACTGACAGACAATATTTAATCAACCAACTACTTATATCACAGAACGTTGAATAATCACATTAGATATGTTAACCCTTTTTTAAAAACATCTAAATCCAGAATGAGTTTCGAGCATGAGTGTGTAATTCGTAGTGTAGTCGTGTGCTGTCAAGGGCTTAATAAATTCGTTCAAAAAATTTAAAAAAATCAGTTTATGAACTTTTTTAGATAAAGTATAAAACGTGTTACATGTTAATACTCACCGAGAATAACGATAATTGTAAACCAACACAACAGAAACCGATACACTAATATCATTCAAAAACAAATATAACAATACATTTTCGAACCGAAATCCCAAAGCAAAATAAAAACTATGAAGCTAGTTAATTAGGTTAAAACATGAACCTCTAATAGTTCCGTAAAGGTAAGCACATCCTGTTTAAATATCTGCACGCACCACGTGTATAACCAAAATTAGGAATAAAAGGAACATGATACTATTGAAGGTCGAATATATCCGGGATGTTTTGGATACAGAAGCATCATACTTAAAAAACAATATTGTAATGAGATCCATACAACTTTCCAATTTATCAAAAACTTACCAACAGGGATGGAAAGTGCAAATCAAATTAAAAAACAAAAATATGACAACAAATATACCTATTGAAAATACAAAGAATTAGATAGTGGATTAGAGAAAATGTCACCAGGAGTAAAATATGTTTTTTCACTGCCACAGTGCAGTAGTGCGATTTCGCTAAATAATGTACTTGCATTTTACCATGATATTAATTTTATTAAAAAAAATTTAAATGTTCCCATACTATGCTTTAATTAAAGAATAGACGTCTAACAAATATCACTAGAATTGTCTTAAAAATTGGCCAAAATGGGTCTAAGGAATCTTCCATGATTTCCCGCACAAGTTGGCATTGATTAAGACTGACCATCCGGCAACCTAATGGTCTCATCGGTACTGAATCTAGTGTTAGGTAGTTTGGAAGGTGGGTATTTTTCTACGATCATCATTTCAGAACTGACCGCATCAATTTTATTCCATCAGTCAACCTATGAAGTAGACACTAAAAGCCACCTTGACAGCGTCTTAGTAAAAGATTCACAGGTGTAAGCAATGGTCTAATAGTGGCTCTTTTATTTGTATTGTACATCAATTTTTGAATTAATTGATACTGTAATCAAAATATTTAATACAGAATAGAGTAAAAATCACGAAGAATAAAGTGCATTTGTCATGATAGAGAATTAGTATTGACTAATTCGTTCGCGATACTGCTGGCAATTTTTTGTCGATAAATTAAGTGTTGTTTGATTCCGGTGGTTGTTTAATTGACTGTAATAAGCATTAATGACACGTTGATTTAACCATTTTACTCAGTAGATTCATGAGATGATAGCTTTGTGTAGTTGATTTTACGACGTTCTGAGTTACAACTGTAGGTGTAACGAATCTGTTAATAACTCCAGAAAAGTACAGTACAGACCCGTCAAAAGTTTAATACTAGGCTCAAGAATTGGTGCCGAAATGCAACTTATCTCAACATATATCTTGGCTTTTTCTTTATATCTCTCGACACCTTTTCAGCCACTAGTTATCCATATCTTGGCCCCTCAGCAGCCGAGCTTCGCCTCCTTTTCGAAAGGTTAATGTTAAATTTTCGACAGATCTAAACTGTATCTCTCACAAACTTGAACATTTGTCGATTATAAATTGACGATTGCAGTTAAAATTGCATTTTTTGTTTGTTAAGACGGATATCAGCTTAATCATCAAGTGCATTGAGGAAGGTACCAATTTAGACGTTTATTATTTAATACCCCAGTGTTTAATGATTTGGCAGATCTCAGAGAAAATATCAATATTTATGATTAACAATAAAACCAGCAATCACAAAGGAAAACTGTCAATGCATTAGGAGATACGGTATTAAAATAATGACAACTCGTTGACAGACCGCGGTTTTTTGGACTTCCTTATAAGGAATTGTTTGTAATTGATATGATACTAAATTGACTGTTGACGAGAGTAAAGTACGCGAAATGAGACAATAAAAAGTATTTAAAGATAATTGGCAAATAAATGTTGAATACGTTTTCTGGAATCGCGAATCATGCATTTTCTCATGAAAAACGTCATGTTGGATTTATGATTCAGCGTTTGGTAAAAAAGGTACTAGTAAACATCAAACATTTTCTTCAACAACGAACATACTCCTCAATCACAAACACACTCTTCAATCTCAAACATAGTCTTCAATCGTAAACATAGTCTTCAACCACAAACACACTCTTCAACCTCAAACATACTCTTCAACCTCAAACATACTCTTTAACCTCAAACATATACTTCCATCTCAATTATACTCTTCAACCAAAAACGTACTTTTCAACCTAAACAATACTCTTTGACCACAAACGTTCTCTGACACCACAAACATACTCTTAAACTACAAACATACTTTTCATCTTAAACCATATTCTTCAATCTCAAACATACTCTTCAATCTCAAACATACTCTTCAACCTCAAACATACTCTTTAACCTAAACCATACTCTTTAACCACAAACATTCTCTTCAACCTCAAAACATACTCTTTAACCACAAGCGTTCTCATATTCAAAGATTATCAAAAACTTCAAAGACTTTTATGGCCTTCATCACAGTATTATCGATAAGTATGATGTCTCTATATACAAAATTATTCTAGATATATTTTCCATCCCATAGTCCTATGATTTCAATTTTGATTTCAGGTGTGGCTGGTGTAAATAACTAAGCCGCTGCTTATCTTCGGAGCACCCGAGCCTTAGTTCAATGATAAATGCTCATGGGTTTACCTTAACTTGCCAATTTTTTAAGTTTTTACTTTGCTTTTCGAGTTTGATGAGAAGATGGATCACTATGTTTGTAGTTGACTTAATCGGCTACGACAAAATGAATTTTATGGAACAATACATATAATGTATTCAGGGTAAATATCAGTCAAAATCCTAAACTTTTGCCCCCCAGAGTTAATGTTTGTGCCCATGTGTCTATGTCTAGAAGTTCTCTCAATACTTTGTGTAAAGTTGTAGGTCGTTGTGCTCGACTAATTTCTTTTAAAACAATGCCTGGGAATGTGGTTGAGGTGGTTCAACATTTCAACGATTACATTACACATTATACCAGCGTTAATGTTAGAGCACTAGACAGCAATTTCAGAAAAATTTCTCACCAGCAGTGCCTAGACCAGACCAAAACTGTAAAGCCATTTTTAAGTCTATAGTATGATTTAAACTTTTTAAAAGCACAAGATCTGCATATTGAAACTGAAATATAATCTGATACACAAATGTATATACCGTGTATAGAGGCTATTAAGTGCATATATAAAATATAGTTTGATATTTAATGTCTGTACTGACTGCCATTTGACACTTCCTGAGTCGAACAAAATATTATAAGCATTAAAGGAAATTGCTGACTGATCAGACAGAAATGATATATGCAATCTGTAATTTGAAAAAGTGTTTATATCAAAACGAATAGCAGTTGCAAGGTATCATTGAAACAAGTTATATGTAATTAGCTTTGATATGTTATATAATATTTGATTTTTTCACATACAAAACAAAAGTACATTATATAAAAAACAGACAATTTGGTAATCATAATATAGCTCTTTCTGCATCAACATGGCATATAAAAGACAAAAGGTATGTTTATGACCAAATACCTTGCAACTTATACACACTGAAAGCCTTTGATTATCTTTACAGAAAAAATGACAAATACCCTGGTACTAACACACAGTTTTCACAGGAAAAGAATCATTTGTGCAGAAAAACTTTAAAACTGTTCAATGAAGTGAGGCCAAGTGCTCCGAAATGATAAGCACCGTTTGTCTAGCTAGCTTCACCAATGTTATCAAAATTTGAAAGTGAGGAACTATATCCAAGATATTTTAATACAGACATTAGTCTTGTCAACAAAAGTAGTGGTAACAAGCTTTACCATTGCGTATTAATTGTAAAGCAAATACACCATGAGTAGTAGACGAAGGTATATTGCTGCATAGAAAAGGAAAGTTGACAATAGAAAAATTGAAGTCATCACGTTTGTTAGAGTAACAACCTTAACCAAAACGATGATTATTGTTAAGAATATTTAATCCATGTGTTTTGTGAAACACATGTACTTTGAACTAATTTATTTGTGGTATGCTTTTTTATTTGTATTTTTTACTTTTAACAATTCATTATAAATGCTATGTGCTATTACATGTTAAAATCATTAATATTGTTGGGGTTAAAATTCTGTGGTTTAATGATTTAAAAATTATTAGCAAAATCTTCCGTTGCGTTGAATGATGTTTTAGACATAAATACCATTTGGAGACATGATAATTAAAAGGTTTTCGATATTTAATAATTTTTATTCAATAACTCACAAAACAATAGTGAAATATAATCCCCCAATACTTGTGACTTTACACGTTTCAAATTTCGTCATTTAATTCTTTTAAAAATAGAAAATGCCGATTTCTTTTATATCCCAATTTATTGCAAATAACTGTATGTTTCGCGCGTTTATTCTCGGAACATATAGAGTTTTTTTTTTTAAAAATGTAATCGCCATATAATGACTCTTCCTTTTTTAACTTCATTTAATCAGGAGGATTTAACAGAGAAATCAACAGAGATGGTGGATAACAAAGGAATTAGCTTAGTTTGTATTTCGAGATTCTTAGCTTATGTTCACTATATTTAGGTTTTATTCCCAATACTAAATCCATTTATTATCCATGTCTTTTCCAAGAAAAAGCGAATCAAGCTTGAGCTGTAAAATAAACTTATTTATATCCCCAAACACACAATACATACTTCCATTTCTATTATAATTATTACATTAATTAGGTTTGCCCTTCAGAGGATAATTTTGAAGGCATAATTATTACTTGGAATATCCATCATTCCGTTCATCGTACTTTAAACTTTGATATCATCAAAATTACCTCACTTACGCTTCTGATCACAGTATTATCATAATTTGTTTTACAAATATAAATTAACAGTGTAATTTTTAAAAATACGCGAAATGAAATAGGACCATAGGCAAACAAGCACCTGCCATAGCAAATGATCGCTCGTAGAAATGCATAACCAATTAATCAAAATAAGAATTCAGTCATAATTAGAATGAGTTTTAGAAATAAAAGAAATAATTTTAAAAAATCAGTTTTATAAAGAAATGATCGAATATGTTCTAAGCATACAGCTGTTGAAGCTTGTTCTTGATCGTCATCACAATTCTCTGTGTCCAGGAATGCCCTAGATATATTTGAGCGGACACGAAAAGGACAGTTTAATACTAAAGGTTAAATCGGGGTTCTTCCTTGAAACATGAAGGTTTTTTGTTGCTTGTAAGTTTGAAGAATTTGAATTTTCGCCGAAAATAACTTTCGACATTTCAGCTACACAATAACGATCCGAAATTAGAGATTTTTCACAATAATCTCCAATAAATTAAAGATGATATGTTGTGCTAGGGGAGCGTAAAGCTAGGATAGTCATTTATATTTTTTACCTCTATCTGGTAATCAATATTACAGAAATAATACCTTAGATACCCTATAAATATAGCTTAAAAGTCTAATTACACGATACTTACAGAATACCTTGTACTTTTGAAAATGAAACCCTTTAATATGCAGCGAAAATGTCATACAATTGTAAACTAATTCCATTTTCTTTTTAATTTTTTTTCTTAATATTAGATATTGTCTGGAAGTAACGCATGAGCTCAGTGAATCTGGTACATTCGAATGTTGCAAATGTAGGTCAATTTATTTAAGAACCTACTAAACTAACCATGTACGTGATGAGGTACGCAAAAAGTGAGTAAGTGAGTAATGGTGTTTTACATCCCAGTCAAGAATATTTCACTTATATCGAGACGTCGCCAGCCATAGGCGAAGGCGCAGAACGTTTGCCTGTGCGTTGCGCTGATGGCATTGTACAGCAGGCCAGGGTTCTTTAGCGTGCCAAGCCCACCGTGACACGGGACCTCGTTTATTTTAAGTTCCCATCCGAAAGAACCGTGACTTTTATTTCGTAATGCCGAGTGCTTGGCGAAAGAACAGTCACTACCCACTTTCAAGTCTTGGGTCAGACCCGGCCGGGGATCGAACCCACGACTTCCCACTTACGGCGCGAGCACTCTACCAACTGAGCTACCGCAGGGGTAGGTACGCAAAAGGGCCGAAGTGCTCTTTATCATAACAAATTAGCAATTTTTCTCCGCAAATAAAAATGTATCATCTCCGCAAGTATTGTCCAGTGTGAAACCTACAACAGTCAGTATTTTCAAATGGGAAACAACACATGGACAGAGTCATGTATTGCATGTTCAAAGTCAATATGGACTGTTTCGAAAGCCAATGTCACCGGGGACTTCCATATCTGCCTGTCCTGGGACCAGTGTTGTACTTGTCCCCATGCCCAACCTTTGTCGAAAGCTAGTGTCACCCGGGACTTTAATTTCTGTCAGTCCTGAGACCAGTGTTGTACTTGGCATAATGTCTAACGTTTGTATCAATAGATCTTCTCCAGGTCTCTTTTGGTCTTACCCTCTTCTCCGTGGCCGGTGGTGTCTATCTCATTGCGACATTTTGGGTGGATTCAGGAGGTATTTATTGAAACAATATAACACAATACGAAATCAGAATTAGCAAATTTTTATCACAATATTAATAATTAATGTATAATTCTCGATTTTGAATAGACAACCGATACAATGAAATAAGTGGTGTGTTATTAAAGTACTTTGTCTGAAATCAAATGCATTTTTAATAAAAACACCATCTACAACTAAATTTTAATAGAATTAAGAAAATATGTTCCAGGTGTGTTAAGAAATTAATTAAATTTTTTGTAACCTTGAAGGTATGGAACAGTGTTACTGAGTTTGACAAATAATATAATTTGTAGTAGGCTAAACATATGGTCGTTCGGATAACTAATTGCAAGTCGACTAGTTAATTAAAATTGATTAGTACATTTTCTTTCGATAAATAAATAAATAAATAAATAAATAAATAAATAAATAAATAAAAAAATAAATAAATAAAAGCACACACATTTTAATATACAATATCTGGCTGTTTTTCTCACACCATCAATCGATTTCCTAAATATTTATTTTATTATAGTGATAGTTATAGCATGTTTATTGTCCTGCAGTTATTACATACCAGATGACATATTACTTCTTTAACATTCGGATTATTTCCCTTGGGAATCTAGTTTTACTTCCGGTCAGGTATTCAATCACTATTCCATACGTAGTTGTACCTGTAGACGTCAGCTAAAAACAATCACAGCTAAAGAAATGCGTTTTTTTGAGAAATATTCTCTGGAAGGAGTATATGGGATATGTACATACATGTAATATGTACAAAAAAGGTTACATGTGCCTGTTGAAACAATGTAAAACAATATTAATAATAAATTGCAAAGCAATACGCATTTAGCGATAATAAACTTATATTGCCGCAGGTAAATGGCTTATAAAAATGAAGCACTAATTGTATGTTTAACTACGTTTTTCTGCTTTGATTTTACAACATTAGCTTTCCATTGTAAATAAATATTTAACATGTGTAAAAGCTTTTTACGGAATATATTATTATTTAACGGAAACACGGTTAAGCTTTTCATCTCAAACAGAATATTTAATAACTGCTAACCTCTATATATGATTGGTTATGTGATTTGTCATTGTTTTTGCTTTGATCTACCGATGCCCTTAAGATACACGTGTACTGGTTGTCAATAACAAGTGAAACAAAAAACTCAAGTGAACGAAACTTCTAGATGTCTTTGGTTATAGGTAAAGAGTTGAGTTGAGTAATGGTGTTTATCGTCCCAGTCAAGAATATTTCACTTATATCGAGACGTCGCCAGCTATAGGCGAAAGCGAAGAAATTTTGCCTGTGCGTTGCGCTGCTGGCATTATACAGCAGAGTTATTTAGCGTGCCAAGCCCACCGTGACACAGGATCTCGTTTATTTCAAGTTCCCATCCGAAAGAACCGTGCCTTTCATTTCGTAATGCCGAGTGCTTGGCGAAATAACAGTCACTACCAACTTTCAATTCTTGGGTCAGACCCGGCCGGAGATCGAACCCACGCCCTTCCATTTACTCTACCAACTGAGCTACTACTATGCATTGACATGTTATTGTGTATTATTGTCAGAAACATGCTACTGCAAAACTAAGGTTTACTCCCACATGCAACGTATTTACTTAGCTAAATATGGGAAAGGTATCTTTCAAGATGCATCTTAAAAAATAAACTTTTACAATTTCACAATTTCACAATTTTGGTGCAAGCACTACTGATGAGTAAGTGTATTCCGAAACGACCGTCTAGTGTTATAATATTAAAACTTGTATAATATGTAATAAAGGCTATACATGCTAAAAATGAAGTTCAATCAATTTTATGCAAAATTCAAATATGTATTGCATATAGAATAAACGAATAGAAAAGTTAAAAGTAATGTGTATCTGTTGCACTTCAAATATCACGGAACACGTCTTACACAAAGGAGGATCTCGGTGGCATATTACACGAAAAATGACGTCATATGCATTTCAGAGTGCTAATACGCCTTTCCTCGAAATAGGTGAAGAATGTTACTTAATAATCAAAAACATGCATGCTAATTTATGTTCGAATCATAATCAAGAAGCAAAGTTATAAGTTTTTAAAACTGACAAGTAAAACACGTGGACTTTCATTAGGCCTAGGGAAGTGAGCCTGGGTGCTACGGAAGGGTAAGCACCTCCTGTTTAGCTACCCACACCCTACTTTTACTTCCCAGCTGGTAAGTTTAATCCTTGCAGATAATGAATTCTTAATACATATTTTGTATTTGTTTTATTTTTTTTTTCTTTCATACTGTTAACGTTTATTCTTTATTTCTCTGAAAGTTTTCAATAAATGTTTTTATAATTAATGGATTTCTAGTTCAGCCTAATATGTATGTTCAAGCCTGTTCGTTTTTTTTTAAATATTGCTTTCTACATTGATTAAGAGCAATACATGTTGTTTTCTATAAAGGAAACAACAACAACAACAGGCTGATTAAAACTGTAATTTATCATTAAATAAATGAAACATGTCATAAAACGTCGTGGGATATTGAAGTTACATTTTTTCAAATTTAAACATTTTCCATATCGGTGGGATTTTCAGTGTTTTAATTTTTCAACAATTTTGCATATTTTTCTAAGTTTTTGGTTTAAAATTTGGATTTCCGAAAAAAAGTAAAATATTTCTGAAATGGAAATAAGAACAATGACATTACATATTATAGTATGTATGTTCCAGTGAGGTTTGCCATTAGAGCGACATACTAGTAATCTTTTGACGATAAGTTTTATTTTGGGCACCAAGTCCATACGTGAAATAGGATTTTACTTATCAAATGACTTCATTATTTTTGCCAATTTTCCTTTTCTTATACAGTTATATACCTGCTTCTCTGGCTTATGATTCATTTGTTACATAGTCAATATGCTATGATAAAGCTTCTTTTCACTACATACAAAGAAGCAAGTTTGGATAAAAATAATTATTGTCTCTGGGATATCGCGAGCTTACGCTTATCAAGGCACTCCAAAACATTTATGTCTACTATCAGATTGTTGATAAGTATGATGTCTTTCGACCCAAAATTATCCCGGTTATACCATTTCCGGAGCACCCGGACTCACCTTTTGGTAGAATTTCACGTGTTTAACTTAATTTGGCAGTTTTCAAGTTTTTGTTCGTTGCATTTCAGATTGTAATTTAGACATTGGTCGTATATGTCTTTGTTTTATTTCCACGTCACAAGTTATAGACAAAGTAGATTATTGCTTATGTCAATGATTATTGAGAGTTCCAAATGCATGCTATTTTTGTTTGTTCTGTTTGTCCATCTGTCCGTCTACCTCAACAGTTTCAGTTCCATACATTTTCCAAACGACACTTTGTACAGACGTGTTCAAATCATACAACAATGTTTCATTAACACCATTTATTTATGTAGTTTAAAGATCAAAGTTACGGCTCAAATAATTTCAGAGCCATGTGTTGATATTCACTTAGAATTCGCCAGACAAAAATTTCTAAAAAATATTTGTACTTCTTAAGCGGAGAATTCAGTATTGCATATAATTTCATTATATAATTTCATTCTGGTCACATTAAGATACTTCTGATATTCTTTGATCGTCTCTGTTTTGATTGTCTGGTATTGATACACTAAATCGATAGAAAAAGGAGTAACTTTTATCACTTAACAACGCACTGCATTGCAATAATGCATTATAGATAGGATATTTTGTTTTTTATAAAAACTTTTATCAAAATAAAACGATAATAATGAGAACTATAGTCCCCAAATCTTTAGTTTTAATCAACAGATTTAATATTAGATTTAATATCAAATTATGATATATTACATCAGGAGTGACTTTATGAATGCAATGATTGGTTGCGTTATTCCCCCACATCTACCGACGTCTTATTGTGTTGAGTATATTTTGTTAAACTACCTATACATTTCTCACAAATTGTAGCAACATTTCTAAACAGAAACATTTGATAGCAACAATTAATGCTATTTTGTTGTGTTACATTTTTTTCTTATTGTTGGTCTGCTTCAGTCATTGTACGGGGCGTTTCTCGGATATGACTTGCCTAATATTTTTAACTTTTATAGAAAGGAATAGAGTAGCTGTGCCAGTGACATATGCTATTGTTTCTTAGACAGGGCTCATTTTTAGTTTCAATTCGAATCGGAGATTAATTTTTCGATCCCAAATTGTCATCATAGTGATGACATCCCATTACAAATAACAGTCTTTGATATTTGCATTTAAATCTACCTCTACAGCCTTTACCGAATGGCCAAAGTGGGGCATCGCCAACAATCAAAGATGTTAAGTTTTTACTTTTGTTCTTTGGAGTCGTGTTAATTAATAAAATAGAGTTTTTCTTAATAATCATCACGTAGATGATAAGAAGGTAATTTTAATTTTAAACTGAAATATATTCAAAGAATGTAAATGTTAAAACCTCGACTTCAAATTAGGATCACTCATGCTTACAGGATTAAGATTTACCTTAAAACATCTCTTTGAGAATAATAATATTATTTAAAATCTATTTGTCCAGTTCAAATTCATCTAAATTGTCTATACATGCCACCTGTATTAGAACATGTCGTTCGACTATCAGGTGGTGGCATTTATATCGATTCATGTTGACGCTTCTTGGACATTTGACTATAAATCAATGAATATAAAAAAATAACATACCAATCTATATCCAAACAAAAATACCAAAAATAAAGTAAAAACGTTAAAGCTGACAAATAAGGTTAAACACATAAACTTCCACCAGGGAAAAAAGCGAGTCCGGGTGCTACGGAAGGAAGGGTAAGTACATCCTGTTTAGCTACATCCATTCATATCATATTTTTAATTAGTGATTGCATTTTGGAAAGCATAGTATTGGCATTGTTAATAAATATGATGTCTCTGTATATACCTGCCATTCAATAGATCCATTTTCATTCACTCTCAATTTTGATTATACGCATAACGGCTGTGGCTACTAAACAGAAAGTGATTACCCATCCGGCATTCGGCCTCATTTCTCTAGTGGAAGTTCACGTGTTTATTTAATGTCTTAGTTTCAAAGTTTTTACTTTGCTTTTGGATTGTGATGTGAACATAGACTGTTATGTTGTTTTTATAAATATGACTGCCACATTATACATTCCGAATATTCCATTTAAAAAATTATTTTTTTTATAATATGACATAAATGTTACAATCCTACTTAAATCGGGTTAATCTATGCTAACAAGATTGAAACTTACCTGACAATGATTATTTAATACATTTCTTTGAGAATGACATATAATTGTATTTAAAACCTATAGGGCAATTTCAAATTGAATTAAAATGTCTATATGAGCTTTGGTGTCGCATGTAGCAGAAGGGAATCATGAAACATATATGTCTGTCAGCTATCAATTGGCCTTTGTATTGATTCATGTTGACGCTTCTGGATCATCTGACTATAAATTAAACAACTAAGCAAGCTGCTTACAAATAAATTACTGACGCAAGGATGTTGTGAGCAGAAGCTTATCAAAGCTCTAAACAGTTGTATGGTCGTAATCACAATTTTGTTGATAAGTATGAATTTTCTGTATCCAAGTTATCCTGGATGTATTTGATGTCCCATAGTTAAATGTTCCTTTCACTCTCAATCTGATAACACTCGTGGTGATAGAAGCTAGGTTCAACCGGTCTCATTTTCCGGGTGGACGTCCACGTGTTTAACTAAATGTGTCTGTCTTCAAAGTTTTTACTTTAAAATTAGGATTGTGATTTTGACATGAGTTAGTTTGTTGGATATGACTGTCACATTATAAGTTTTTAAATATTTCATTCAGGAAATTCAAAAACAAATACAATGACATAAATGTTACAACCCTCACTTAAAATCAGGTTAACCCATCCTAACAAGATTAAAATGAAGCTGACAGTAATAATTCAATACTTTTCTTAGAGTCTGACATATAATATTATTTAAAATCTAGTATCCTGTATCAGTTAAGTGAATTAAAATGTCTATATGTGCTTTGGTGTCACATGTAGCAGAAGGGAATTTTGGCAAATACATGTCTTTTCGACTATTATGTTGCATTTGTATTGATTCATGATGACACTTATTGAACATCTGACTAAGAATATAATTAATATACATGTATTTGATAAGCGATAACATTCTGGAAAGCATAGTCTTGGTATTGTAAATAAGTATGATATCAATTATTATTACCCTGAATATATTTGACGTTCCATTTTCCTTTCACTTTCATTTTTGATTACACGTGTGGCAGCTGGGGTGAAGCTAAACAATTTTGAGACTGGGACCCAGCTCACTTAAAAAGTTTTTATAATAAATAGCTAAATATGTAAAATGTGGGTCCCCGGAGTTATTTTTGAAGCCATTGGCTACTGGATCCCTGGATACCTTTGTCCCTGGTTGGGTGTAGCTAGATAAACATGAGGTACTTGTTCTTCCGTAACGGTTTCGATTCTCTGTATGGTGGACGTTCACGTGTTTAATTTAATTACTCAGTTTTACTTTGATTTTTGGATTGTGATTTAAACATGTGTTGGTATGTTTGTTTCTGATTTAGGAATACTTCTTTTTTTAATAATTTGGGATGGTTATTGCTCGCCCGCCAATAGTAACTTACCAAGACCACACTACGCCCACCATCGCAGGATGTTTTATAATATTGTCTCTATATGATATTTAAAATAAATGGAATTGTTAATTCGTGTTAGCTTTAATAATACTTATGTAATGCTACAAAACGCATTGCTATATATAAACGTTACCTCGTTTTTTCACTTGCAGTGGCGTAGAGTAAAAAATCTCGGTGTCTTCATGGGCTAATAATAATAAGACTACAACAACAAAACAAATTATATAATCTTAAAATAAATCAACATGCTATTAGAACCAAGCATTATTCGATCACCCACTTATGATTTGCATCAAAACACGCTTACGGTTTTGTACGATTTAAACACTTTAGATACTAATTAAATTAAATGGACTTTTTCTAAAAAAAATGCGAGGGAGGATGTTGACAGAAAATACTTTTTAAGACGTTTATTATAAATAATGAGGGCTATTGAAAACACAATCAAAAATACAAAAAGGGATCATTTTGATTTTTTACAAATTCTATATTTGGATTTTCGTGATTTTATAGAGGCAAATTGTTTACTATATTCACAATTAACAGGTGATTTAAGACATCGTAAATATACATATAATATTGCGATTTGAAACCTGATAAATAATTGGTAATGGTAATGGCTAGATGAAACAAACACATCACAACAATCAAGACTGATATCAGGCAAGACACATAATAACATTAATATCCGGAATTACTGATCACAACACCTCCCAATTCTAAAAGGGTCACTGCATTGACGTTCATCAGTATTTTCAATCATCAAACACAAACATTTTGGTCCATGTCCAAATCAGAATTCCAAAACACGGATTTAACATCACTCATCGTTCGCGAAATCAATGGGTTTTTCATCTTTAAAGATCTTTAATTCACCACCACAGGTTGTTCGCGTAATCGAGGGATTGTATATATCGGAGGCAGAACTATGATTCATCACCACTAATTGCTAGCGCAAGAAGGTAGTCTGTCAATAATCAAAGGCAAACATACCAGTCCGTTTTCAAATCACAATCCAAAAACCAAAACAAAAATTCTGAAAGCTTGCAAATTAAATTAAAAACTTACCTTATATTTCACCACGGAAGTGAGGTCAGGTAACTCCGTAAGGGTTAACAGCTTCTGTCTACTTAGCCACATGGGCGGAATATTCTATTTTATATTAGAATTAAGAGGGAAGAAGGGTATGGTTTTTTTACAGGCTATCATGGATATTTGACGGAAAGTCAAATGTTAGATAAAGGATTTCGGCGATCAAGCAGATGTCAAAGAGATCAAGGTAGCATAATAATGAGTATTATTACAATTAAGTACTTATAATCAATTATTGCTTTATTTAAAATAGTTCAGAGAGTTTTAATTGTTTAACTTTATTTACGCTTCCAGTTTTATCTATTTTTGTCGAATTTATAAGTCAATTATACGCCGTAGTTTTTAACAGATTCAATATATGTGGGAACAAATGTAATGATAAAAAATTAAAATTAACCTATTTTGTTAAGAAAATTAAAAGTTAAATTTATTGAAAATTGCAATTAACCTGTTTTGTTAAAAAATTTAAGTCATGCCAATAAACAGAACGTCATTGGTAACATTGGTAGGTTTATACATAAACGTAAATGTAGATAAATGTCATTTTTGTTTTACTTTAAACATGTCGTTAACATGTTCGTCAGTTAGTCAACAGAATTAAGGCTACTGGTAGTATTTTAGAATTAATATTCGTGGGGTTAAAATTAAAAACAAAAATGTTTGGAGACAATATAGTAGAATTGTGTCTTCTGATAAATTCCTGATGAAAAATTCCATTGACATTTAAGTTTGTATTCACTTATCAATGAAAATAACGAAATTTAATTGCACCGAATATTTTTAATTTTACAGTAATACTTCTAATTATAACTAAATAAATTTCAATGATGTAGCATAAAATAAGTGATTAACATTATCTATTTAATATCCTGAATAATATACTGTTGACAAAATCAATGTCACATTCAGAATTGGCGATTCACGTGTTCTAGGGTAACATTAGCGAGATTCATTTAAATGTTACATGCGCAGATAATATTTTAATCATAAATGTAGTTACCTGAACGATACAAATCTGCATCACTCACAAGAGCTTATGCATCAAGAGCCGTTACCACTGAGAACAGTTAACACTGACAACCAAAATATCAGCCGATGCCGTAAGGTTTTATATCGTTTAAGAAAATGGTTTCAAAAGATTATCAAAGAGTAAAGATGCTACGTAAAATAACGCATATACATATAAATATAACATGAGTGAGAAGGGGTCATTCTTAATGTTTCCGTCTCACTTCTTGTTTACAGTTCTAACGTCCACCTCTTAGCTATGTTATATTTATGTAATGTCAGGGTGTCATGAAGTCTTTATTTCAACGTTTGTTCAATATCAATCAAGCAGAAAAACTAGAACGACGGTTACAGAGACAGTTCGTTAGTTCACTGTTCATAACTCAAATACTAAATCCCCGGCAATACAAACGGAAGAATTTACGCCTAAGCTGTAATAAGGTCAACAAATTTACTATATGACCATGGCACGATCATCAACTCATCTCTACAATTGCACTTTCATACTCTTTCCACAGAAACCAATGAAGCATAAGATAGAATAAAGATAATTAGGCAAACGGTCACATTATACGCGTCCAAAAGATAAATCAACTGAAAAACAGTTTATCTTTTAGACCAATACGCGGGATAATGTGTCCTTATAACACATCGATGCTGCATTATTATATACGAGTATATACGTGTACAAAACAGCAAGCGTGTAACGCAAGTAAAACGGTTTAATGTTTCATTCATAAATCTTATTTAAATTAGCAGTGATACTGATTCTTGAAATTAAACTAAAAATAATACCTAAAAACACCAAAGATGTCAAGAATAGTGATGAAAATGAATTAAACGACGCAATCGATAAGTTATTAGGTTCTTTACAATTAAAAACAAAAACTGAGTATATATGCTTAAACCAAGGATAAAAAAGCTGTATATAGTCTCATTGAAACGGGAAAATATTTGATTTATAATTTTATTCATTACGTCAAAACTCCGGTTTTTCAAGCTGAATGATTTGACCAGTGATAATCCAGAAACAAATCCCAATAAAACGCCTTCAATCATTCTGCCTATCAGTGTCGTGTACGTAGGGGGACAACATATGTAGTATTTAAGGATTTTAACATCCAATAGATTAAGAGATGAATATAAGTTTTTGTCGTCTGCGGAGAGCCAATACTGATAATTAGTGAAAGTCTTAAAATTACCTTTTTGGAACTTGTACATTTAGGTTTTATTAGAAAACACTAACGAAATTCAAATTTTAAAGCTAAAAAAATATTAATACGAATAAGACTATAAAGCTTGTAGAAAATCAGAATAATTCGATTCCATCAAGTTATCGACAATAGTAGTCATGTTTAATACAAATCATTATCTTTGAAAGCAACTGAAGGCGAAGTCGAAGAAGAAAACTTGGCTAACGTGGTAAAAGGTTATCAACTGTGAAGACAGCAGTCCTTATTAGATTGGATACTGAAAGACTCTGCTTGAATATTTAACGCTAAACATCAGCTTGTTAAACAATTATGAAGAAACTGGCCACTTATATGCTTCTTTGTTTAAGCTTATCATTTCTGGATGCGGCACCATTTCCAAAAGGCCGGGTAAGTAAAGGAATTTCAAAATAGTGAGACTTGATTTTTTGTTCGAATTTACTTTATTTACTTTTAGGTTTCAAAATTTTATTTTATCATAATTTCGTTGTATAGTTAAAGCATTCAAAGGCAATTTATATCGGTTTTCCTAATCCTACTGGTTTAGGATAACATGAAATTAAACTGTTTCATTCTAGTTCATTTAATTCCATGGGAACATATTCATACTTCATATAAAATGAGAAAATCTAAGCAATAAATAAGAACAGGCTTGATTTTGATTTTATTCTTTATAGATCAAATACTAGTAACATATAACATATATAAAACGTATATTATGTATATAAAACTCAGGTACCACCTCCGGTAGGTTTGAAGGTAATAGAGGACTTTGATGAACATACCGGATAGTTTTTTTTAAAGTACTGAATTATTTTTGGCTAATCTGGTGCTGAACAACTAGATTAAGTACTGTAGATGATCTATTTTGGCTATTCTGAAGCCGAGCAATCAGATACCTGCTTATAAGTCAAAATCTCCTATGGTAGAATGCCCATTTTATTGCCCATGAAAAATACAAAACTCAGGTACCACCTCCGGTAGGGATGAAGATAATAAAGGACTTTGATGAACGAATATGTCAGGTATTTTTAAGTACTTAATTATTTTAAGGTAATCTGATGTTGAACAACTAGATAACGGCGGCTTTTTAAGCTAAAATTTCTTCTACTGAAGGTTATCTATTAGTTTGTGGCTATTCTGGTGCCAAGCAATTAGATGACTGCTTATAAGCCAATTCTCCTATGGTAGACTACCCATTTTATTGCCTTTATTCACTCAAACATGTAAAATTTGTTTTTAAATTTTGCATATCAAACGAAAGCAGTTTTATATATTTTAAATTATTGATCAAGATTTAAACTCATCTGTTCATTAACCGCTACACCAGAACAATTCCGCGGGAAGTTCTAAAGTATATAGATATGGATTTAAATCAAACATTATATCTGAAAGCGAAATATTAACACCTTCTTTCATCTGTTTTACGCATGATTAAACAAAGCGAACCACATTCCACAGCAGCAAGCCATGGTTTCACAATCATTCCTAACTTAAATCTGGCAAATTAAAAATTTTAATTCACATATTCAGGAATTTAAGATCATTTTGAAGATCGCTTGAAAGTTTATAAATCTTGAGTTTCATTTTTTTTTTCAAAATGCGTATTCATAATTCCAAAAAGGATTTCTAAAATTTGACATGTTTATGTTAAAAGAAATCTTGGTTAAGGAATAATTGTGAAACTACGGGCATTTCAGACACGCGTTTTCATTTGCTTTCGGATTCGCTGATGGATTTGTTGCCAAAAGTTTAATGTGATAACGTGATTTACAAGATAGTTGTCAAGTTGACTAGAACCTGTTACAGTTAAAATACATTTTAGAAAACCAGTGTGTTTCAATTAAAGTCCAACGTAAGAAACTCAAAGTCACCTTGAACCTGACAAACTAGAGTGAAGTCCTCAAGTAAATTTCTTGCTCAAACGATGGTCTTATCGAATTGAATCAAACCCACTTATGGATAATTGAAGAACATTTGCCAAACCAACTCTGTATTTTTATGTACTCAGTCGATAACATTTGGTGCATTTAATAGCATTGCCTATTTGAAATCGTAAGTCTGGCTTAAGTTAAAACAAACATATCGACAATTATAATTATGCTATCATATTGAGGTAATTGTCATTTTGTGGGAAATATGTGGTATGTCCTTTTCACCTAGGCTTGAGGTCAACTCGGTCTTACTACTTGCTATGGGAACATTATACAACGAAGCAAACTGCTTGCAAATATAGTTGACTCGGGGATATTGCCTAGAGTTATCAAGGCCTTCAAAAAAGTTTTATTGCCGGCATTGATAAGTATGATGTTACTTTCAATTGTTGTGGCGATTGCAGCTAGCTCAACAGGAAGTCACGCGGCTTCCCTTCCGGAGCAACCAGCCTCACATACCTGGTGGAAGATCACGTGTTTAGCTTAATTTGACAGTTTTCAAAGTTTTTATTTGACTTTTGGGATTGTAATTTGACCATACACCGGTCGGTTTTATTTTCATTAGTATATACTCTTTATCTAGACTTGATTTCATCTTAGTCTTAAGACCAATTTATAATTACCTTGCTAATCCGAATTTATGCAACGCGACGCTAATTGGCAAATCGTACTCGGATCGAGTAAATGAAAAAAAAAATGAAATCTTGAAAGCATCTTACACAATATTTGGTTTCAAATCCGACCAGCTGTACACTTGTATTGACCTGTACCTGATATAGCTATGACCCTTGGTATAGTGTAATAGTTTGGCTGAGGTCATGTATCACGCACAAAAAGGATAGATGTGTAATATGTAATACACGTATTGAGATACAATATTTATAACACTATCGACAGCGAGTTCAGAGAGAATCTACGGTAATTCAAATCCAATAGCATTCTAAATATACAACTGATATTGTCATTTTTATTCTATTAATTATCTTAAAACCCCCAAAAATAGATTTTTTATAGTTTAAAAGTGCAATTTTATTTTAATATTGATTTTTCATTCATCTCAATTAAAGTTTCTGAAATTTTGGGTCTTCAAAATTAGTTTTCTTTGTGCTATATCTGAATAACAGTTCAGGGACATGGTAACCCATTTTCATATTGTATACCCATGCAAATAATACACAATTGAATATTTCAAATTTTATATGAAAAATTGGTTTCAGAATGCTAGTAGTGTCAAGATGTATAATTGATGATTAGTTAAATCCCATGGGTGTCATAGATCTTTGGCTACTAGAAGTCAATAATGTTACAATTGCTAACGATAATTATTTATAATGAAGTCCAGTTTATTTCAAATTAAATTCCAATATAGGACATTGCCACTGAAATGTGTACTTGGTGTTAGCAACAACCACCGCAATTGCGCCGCAACCAAATAATCAACGCATGTAATAAACCGTACGACAATGTGTATTTTGTTAGTACCAATCCCAATTTCCCGGGTGTGGACGGAGACTAAACATGGTAGAAGTCAAAGTTTGAACGACCACCTCCCAAGCTATAGATAAGCATAATACATGATACAATTCCGGGTTTGAGTGCACAACTAATAAACAACTAATGGTAAATCTGATAGTAACGAACGCCAAACAACTTTTGAATTTAGAGGAACCCTATTGGAAAACACCAACAACATGAAACAAAGCATAAATGATCATCTGAAAAATTCAAATAAATACAAAAAATACAATTAATAAAAAATAATAATAATAATAACCTGGCAACTAACAACATATGTCAAAGATTTTTCGTCTTACTCGAAGTCATACACAAATACCAGATTCAATAGAAACTTTAGTAGGTGCTCTTACAATAAGAAGGATTTACGTAGGATAAAGTAGGCACCAGAGGTGAAAATTCTCCGAAAAAGACCCTTTTGTAAGAAACACTAAACGCGACACCCATCCCTAAAAAGCGTAAGATCTAATTAAAATGACACATTTTATGAAAAGTGGCGATGTGTTTTCGTAAATAAGACACACATCCGGCCAAACCTACAAGCTTCATATTTAGTTCATTTCCATTGGCAAACTCCCGCTGGTCTTAATTGTTCTCTCCTTGGTTGGTTATGTGACATCCTTCAAATAAATCTATAAATCCAAGGCAGCTTTGATATTTTGTGAGACATGTTTGGTAATTTAATTAATATGGCAATATTGTTGTGTATCCACAGAGACAGAGTGATATGTTTATGACAAAACAATTCAAAATTATTCGATTGCAATGATTCGAGATGACAATAGAAGATTCGATGTTGTATGAACGGTTTCCAGTATGAAAAAATTATAACCATGTCTCCACATTGTTGTTGACTTAATGAGTCCTTTTAAAACTGAAACTGGTTATTATGAATAATTTAGGAAAGTCCACACTAAAAAGGATTATCAAACACATTAAGAAATAAGAACAGAATGACGAAGTTCACAATAATAAGTAGATGTATTGCTATTTCAAAACGTCTTTATTCAAGTAAATCAAATAGTCTGTCCATCAAAATTGTGTTTAACAAAATGTCATTACACACTGATTATATCCATGCATTCTACTCCACATTTCAACACTGACATTATTTATCAAAAGAATTCCAGATCATATCACAAGCTAAGACACTGTTTCGAATTGTTGGGTCAACAATTTTATATATTATAATCTGAACAACTATCAATCAATTTTTTACCTTGAATGGTAATATATGCTGTTGATTACAGGTGTGGGAATGAGTCTAATAACAGGATGTTTACTGAGGTAAAATATTAAGAATCTCCTTATTTATTATTGGTGTGCGAGAATCGGATGTGAATTGTCGGGAAAATCAAATATCGTGACAAATATGAGCATGTCTCAATTGAAGTATTGATCAATTGATATAACTGATGAGTTTTTTTAATGTAAGTATACCCCCAGCTAGAATAATTTAGGGGGTGTTTTGGAATTACCATGTCCGTCCGTCTCAAATCGTGTCTGTCCTATATCTGTCATGTCTACACTCTATAGATGGGTTTGATCAACTTGGATTTTGATCAACCTTGAAACATATTAACTGACATAAGCCTAAGTATCACATACCATAGTAAAGTGCATAGGTCAAGGTTCAAGATCACAAGATTTAAACTTTAGAAGAAACTCACCAATGTTGGGGACCGAGTTATTTTTGTCTCTCAAAAGACTGCTTTAGTTTAAAATAGACATTAATAAGTTGTTAGTTTTATTAAATAACTATTATCATTGTTGTTTTTAATCTTTGTAATACCATTCTTGTGGACTGCAGATACGTAAAATATTTTGTATATGTAAGTCTGTTGTTAACGAAAACCATATTGCACCAAAAAGTGATAAAAATAATGTCCAGTTATTTTAGTTATCAGTGCAGGTGAACTTAGGATAAAAAGAATTCCTTACTAACAAATAAAGAAAGAGTTCAAGTTCAGATGCGTGTTTTTATCTCTATGTGCATGATAAATAGATTCACGATGTTACACTGAGCATTAGTTTGATTATCATGTAAAAATAAAGAAAGTGATAAATACCTTGAAACAAACACATTATCTAATCTGATTATGTAAGATATTGTTAATTAGAGATAATCAAAAAACAATCTGGAATTTGTCTTGTTTCTTGTAAACATATCAAAATGTTTATCCCGTAATTAGTATCTGGTAAAAGTGGTGTAATTTTTGTGATAACTTGAGGTAATTGAGATAACAGACATCCAATTAAACTCGAGGAGACTTTTACATATACACGTTGGTTTTCGGAAGTTGTTTTAAGTGGGATCAAACTTATTAGTACTAACCGTCCGCAAATGTTGCATAATTTTACTTATATCATTATTGATATTTAGACAAATTGCGAACCCTTTTATTGCTTGATATTTCTGGATTTTAATGGAAGGTGTCAAACACTTGCTGTGGAAATTTAAAAATGATATAAAAGTGATAAATCTAGGGATATTCATGTATCAAATTCTAAGCACGTACCTTCAGTATTCCGACATCATCAAAACTTTATCATGAGTTTAAAATATACTTGACTTGTGTTATCAAGAAAACATACAGTTGTAATCTCGAGATGTGATATGTGAATATTTTATATATATACATAAAAATGATGAAAGGGATTTTATATATTTTTGCCTGTTTATGTGTAAGATATGCAGAAACAACACAGATAGGACCGGATGCTACTGATGAGGTAAGATGGTTTTTATGCCATAGTTTGTTTTGACTCGCCATATATTGGTACCCATAAAAAATTCTTTTGAAAAAAAATTCAAAAGAAAAAAATTAGTAAAGATCAGTATGATTTTTATGACTCATTCTTTATTGACAATACGCATAGAACCTTTTGAATTTTAAAATATTGTCCCTCAAACGAAACCCGACTGGGAAATCCATGCTTTTTCAATCATGTGCATGATTAAAATACAAATACCAATAGTCAATGACATATCTATTCCACCCAAAGACAGTTCCTAAATATATGTTAATTAGTTTTTGAGAGCATCAGCAAAAATGTTGTTGAAAAAGCTGTATAAACACTATATATGTCACCCTACATAATAATAATTATAATTACTTTTTTTTAATTACCAATATGTGCAATGTCTTTGCAAGGTTTATACGTTTTTATTTCTTTTGTGCTATGATGGTCTTGTCGGCAATGTTAAGTTACGTAACTGCTTAATTAGAAAGTCCAAAACAGAAAAGAATATCGAACTTTTCCCCTCGTCAGTTCGTTATCGATATCGTGCAGTCTAGAATGTTGGTACCACGTAGAATGTTGTTACACCAAGAAGAAACCGTGATGACTAGTACTGTTATCGCATTTAAATTGTACGTCAGTAAAATTATTATCTATGCACATTGCGTGAATATTGGAATCTAATCAAATATTTCAATGTTAAAAAGATTGCATGCCTACAAACATCTGTTATTTCGAAATGCAAAGGACTTTAGAGAACTATTTCAAGGCAAACACAGGATTGAAACATCCAGCACTTGTAGTAAACAAAAGTTTGAAAAGCATCTGTCGCGTTACCTGAAAGTTATATTTTGTTATGAGTTGTGTTAAAACATACGTCGTTGAACTTAGGAAAAAATGGACACAATGAAACAAGCAATTTCAGTGATAAAGGATGCCCGTCAATAATATACAATAATCAACTATAACTGTTGATACTAACCATCAAGTTTATTTTATACTTCTGACAAACCGCTTTGGAGAATAGCTTTAGAAAAAAATCAAAGGGTCATTGTTCAAATTTAACGTCGACAAACAAATGCAGGTTAATAATATGCACATGCGTGATCAATTTGGATACTTTCCACCACGTCTGGCAAACTTATGATGAGTAACATGAGAGAAATACTCCGGACAAGATTGTCCAAATGAAGGTTTCAAATGGCCAAGAAAATATGGATATTAAACTCGGGTTAATCTCCTATCACTGTAATGTAATAACTTGATTGAACACTTCAAAGGGACATAACTCCAATGCAAGTTGTCAAACCAATTCGGGTTTATAATATTAATTTTATTAATGTTGATGCTTTACAGTTTTGAAGAATTATTCCGGACAAAATTTACAGACAGACGAACGCAAAAAACGGAGAGAACTTCGAATTTAATACTCCCTTTTTCTGAAAAATGACAATAAACAATTGAAATTTATTTAAATGATAAATTTAAGTACAGAAATTTTAAAATTGTAAAGTTAAAGTGTGGTTTAAACCTGAATTATATGTACACTCGGCCTAATCTGCTATAAAGATGCATTGTTTCAATAGTTTTAATTTCCAATGGGTTGTAACATGCAAATTTAATATACATTTATATATATTATTTAACAATTAGAAACAAGTATACCTTATTACTGTAGAAACATTTTTGGTGGATTGTAATCTTTTATTATAACATTGAACCATCTGAGAGAGAGATCATTGGGGAGGGGGGGGGGGCTTCCGGACAATACAGATTTCGTTGACCTTACCCCTATATATCCTGTTTCGTTTGATGATCAGGCCATACAAGATTACAAGATATACCTAATCTTTAACCCACATATTTAAAACATTTTCTAATTTTTCGGTTATACATGTCTTATAACACGTACGCAGGAGTTCAAGTACAAATTCACATTTATAAAAGTGTGTATCCTCTCCAAAAACACCTGATACTTATCAGTTGTGCTGATAATTGGGTACTTCGGTTCTTTTTAGTTTCGAAAAAATGCTAAGGTTTTAAAAAAAAGTTATTAGAATTATTTTTCAATTTTCTTGCCGGAAAACCCGATTGCCTCATGCTTAAGTGAAGTTAAGTGGATTTTTAAAAATTTATTTTGAAATCAGCTTACATTTTGGTAAAGAAATAGTAGTATTTTCCAATAAACCGAATTTCTTATATAATTCGATATCAGATATCGACGCCTCGATATAAGTAAAACAACCTTGACTGTTTCGTAAAACTCCATTACCCTACTTTATTCAAACTAATTTGGCTGAATAAATGTCTTATACTTGTTGCTTACTTAGAAAATATCTAACTATGTTTTTAAAGAGAAAAAGTTAACTTATTTATTTATATTTTCGTGGGTTTAGAAAATCCCTATAATTTATCTACATTCAAGTACCATAGTTTCTAATATGAACTACCTTTATACAAAAACATTTTTCTTTGATGACGTTAAAAACATACAATAAACTTGAGCTATTTTCTGTCATTACACTATATAAAGTTGAATTAAAAGACTTTTGTAGAAATCTTCCTTTTTTAAAAAAAATTGTTAAAGGATATATATCCGTCTAACGAAGTTTTTGTTTCTTGAAAGATATAAGAAAGCTTATAATACTATTATAAAGGCTAAAGGAAGAAAACTATGTTTCTTGTATTTACAATATTTTAACAAACATTTTTATTATTATGAATTTTTTATCTTTACAATAATTAATTTTTTAATTTATTGTTTTTAAATTTTTTATAAATTTTTATAAACTGGGTAAATCAGAAGATCTACCAATACAATAGAGATTATAACAAAAAAAAATAAATAAATAAAAATAAAAATAACAACAACAATTTTGAAACTGGCAAATTAAGTTTAACACGCGGACTTCCACCAGGGTAGCCGCCACGTTGAAAAAGAGTAACAAGCACAGTCACACTTTAGGAACGTAGGGTCAAAGAAAAGTGGCTTATAAAGCAAAAGTACAACCTTAGGGACTTCTGTAAGCTCAATTAGAGCTGATTCCAAATAAACAGAAAATATATCCACAATACTTGATCGTGATTGTAACATTCAGATTAAAAATCTATTAATTGAAATATTACTCTGTTTTTACAAATGCTTCACGCAAACAAAGTATTGACCCATAACCCTACAGTGTACTGATATTGTTGTTATTGACCCATCATCATACTGTGTTCTATTGTTGTGAAACTGTAAGTAAACCGTCAGAAAATCGACATGTTTTCCATCATTATACAGTGTCATGCACATAAAATGGATTTCATTGTTGAATACACAATAATGATATTTGCCGTGCAATAAGAACTGGACATCGTTAACAAAGAAATGCGTTTTTGTCATGCTAATCTAATTTGTAGTTTATACCAATGCTTGACATGAATCAAATCAGATCCCAGAATAACAACGATTGTTCTTTTCGTTTATTTCCACAACAGCGTTTGATCTCTCTAAAAGCTGAAGCATACTTGTTACATCGAATTTGTAGTTTAGGTTAATATGGCAATATTGTAATATAATGAATGTATTGGCGCAATAAATGGATATTATGAATTATAGAGAGCTTAGATGGCTGAAAATTATTAATGACATATATTGGAAAATAGAACTTTACAAACAAATAAAACACTACTGATGCACATTCAAACCAAACACGTGCACTGATTACAAAACTCCCAACTTTTGACTAGCAAATGATATAATAAAAATATGTTATTCATCGGTGTGGTGTACGCCATTTGGGGTACCCTTAGAGCCCACCAACTTATTTTGCAATCGGTGCATAGTAATTTAAACGTAATTAAACAATAAGATTAGTTTAACAAATGAACCAAACATTTCGCCATGAATATGTAATCAAATTCAAAATTTCAATTTCATAACATATCAACTCGTATCTGACGAAATGATCAACTCCAATAAAATGGTTCATCAAGTACTTCTAATTGTTCGACGTGTTCATTATTTAGATCCTTCACTTGCCACTTAACATTGGAGATTAGAATGATTTTGTGCTGTTAATTTTGATAAAACAATCACTTTTATCGACAGAAGTATGATAAAGTGCCAACTCTTATCAATCCTGGATGATAGCTAACATAGGTCACATTCTAGTTCGATGTTCTACTCACGTTTTAGCATAAAACTTCATCGTGTATTTTCCTATTGTCCTCATTTACTTCAGTAGGTGAAAGAACCAAAGCTCAACAACTAACATTGAAGTCAAAATAACGTATTTTTTATCAACGCAAATTGCATTGTAATATTTTTCATAACATTAACCTTGAAATGCCATAAAATAAATACTTACTGTAAATTGTAAAGTCAGGTGTGTTGTCATATTATAATTTTTTTTTAATTTTCAAAATGAAATATTCAATAATTTATAATATGACAATGTTATTCTCTGTTGTCTCAATGTTGAGTTTCTATTGTTCTATAATTTGCATATATGTTTGTTTTGCTCGTGGTGACTTTGTTGCTTCTCAGGTTCATCTTGCATTTTGTGGCTATGGTGCTTGTCAGGTATATCTAGGTGGCTCTGGTGCTTGTCAGGCATATCTTGGTGACTTTGGTGCTTGTCAGGTATATCTTGGTGACTTTGGTGCTTGTCAGGTATATCTTGGTGGCTTTGGTGCTTGTCAGGTATATCTTGGTGACTTTGGTGCTTGTCAGGTATATCTTGGTGACTTTGGTGCTTGTCAGGTATATCTTGGTGGCTCTGGTGCTTGTCAGGTATATCTTGGTGACTTTGGTGCTTGTCAGGTAGATCTTGGTGGCTCTGGTGCTTGTCAGGTATATCTTGGTGACTTTGGTGCTTGTCAGGTATATCTTGGTGACTTTGTTGCTTGTCAGGTATATCTTGGTGACTTTGGTGCTTGTCAGGCATATCTTGGTGACTTTGGTGCTTGTCAGGTATATCTAGGTGACTTTGGTGCTTGTCAGGCATATCTTGGTGACTTTGGTGCTTGTCAGGTATATCTTGGTGACTTTGGTGCTTGTCAGGTATATCTTGGTGACTTTGGTGCTTGTCAAGTATATCTTGGTGACTTTGTTGCTTGTCAGGTATATCTTGGTGACTTTGGTGCTTGTCAGGTATATCTTGGTGACTTTGGTGCTTGTCAGGCATATCTTGGTGACTTTGGTGCTTGTCAGGTATATCTAGGTGACTTTGGTGCTTGTCAGGTATATCTTGGTGACTTTGGTGCTTGTCAAGTATATTTTGTGGCTCTGGTGCTTGTCAGGTATATCTTGTGGCTCTGGTGCTTGTCAGGCACATATCATAAAGTCACAATAGACAAAATACAATTTTTTAAATTTAATTCTCTTGACTGTTCAGAACGATTACGTGAACATTCTTAACCACGAGTTTAATTACTTTTTAAATTTTTTTCTCAAATGCATCAGATTTCGACTAGCAAATTAACACTGTTGGTATCAAGTATTAAACACTCTTACATTTCCAAACTGATGGTTCTTTAAAATCAAAGAAAAAGGTTTAAAAAGTTTAAAAACGTAAACTACAGCGGCAATAAATCCGGATCAAATACCAATTAACCCTACAGAACACGAAAGTTAAAAAAAAGAAGAAAGAGAGAAAAGTACATCGGAACGTCTGATTATAAAACTCCTGACTTTAAACGGGCACTTGATTATCTGTCAAATAAAATCCTAAAATTCAGCTCTTTTGCTATTAATTGTGAATGCGGTTTTTCAGATCTCGGATCTAGATTAACGTTACAGGAAGAGATATCCAATATAACTTAATATCACAATGTCATGTCTTAAAGAATAAAAATAAATTATCCAGTCAATTGCTTTCCGAGCCAATTCTATTTCTTCTGTTTTCTTCTTGTCTGGAATCATAAGTAAGGAGACAGTTTTTGCTCGAGTTTATTAACACCTCCGTAAAAATGAATAACAAACAAATTAAGTCCTTCGCTAAATATTTGAGAGATAACTGGCATTTTGTCTTATACGATTTTTCATGCAGAACTTGGTGTCAAAAAATTCATAAGCCGATTACTGACTCGTCATATTGTATGCATACCAGACCTAAATGTTACCAGCATGAATGCCATTTGGACCTTTATAATTACAACTCTTGATTGGAAACGTTAAAATTTCAATAGTCGCTACAAGGAACATGTCGAATAGTAATAAATCTTATGTTAGTTTTAATTAAATGTTCCAAGAGTATGCATAAAATGATATTTATTAATTTTTGTTGCAATTAAGTATTAGAAACCGTTGGGAAATCAAATATTGAATCCATTTCACTTACCTATCACTCATAGAGAATTATATATAATGATTTTATTGTATAATGAATACATTTAATCTGATTTGGGGTTCAATGTATCAACTCAGACTCATTTAAAGAACCATACATCATACGTTATCTAATTCTGAGGTATTGGCACATAATTAATTTGTTGATGTATAAGAACACGGGAGAAGACCTACAGATGCTCTTCGTGTTCAAACATCCAGATTGTATCAAACTTGAAAGAACTTCATTAACCTTTCGAAGAAAGCAATTATTCATATAGTCCAAGCACTCCATCATGTCGTTAGCACCACCCATCTCGTAAAACATGCTTGTTTGCAAATTTTGGTTTTCCTTCTGACCATTGTTTAGATGTTTGATTTTGATTTTTTTTTCACCATCCGGGGCACGCCTAACTGTTACACTTGTCTTGAAAATCAGTCTGTCAAACTTTTATAAAATCAATCAAAATAAATATAATTTGTTGTAATATCCGGCTGTATCATATTTAAAATTTGAAGATACATTTATTAGGACACTATTTTTAAAATTGATTTCCAATTTTAAATTTAAAACCAAAAGAACCGCCATTATTGGTGCATCAATTAATTAAGATTGAAATTACATACGGTTGGAGAACAATGAACTCGGTAAATACATCAAGTGATGACAATAGGATGTGATATATCTTGTTTTGTATTAATTTCGATAATAAATGAGCTTTCAATTTACTGATTATTAGATTAATTTTAAAATAGATATTGAAATTTTTTTCGATCTGGAATTAGTTAATATAAACAATTTTATTTCCCAAACCAGGATATGGTTACAGTCCATAACTAATGACACATAAAACTACTAGTATGTAGCTAGCTCGACAGGAGGTGCTTACCTTTCCGGAGCACCCGATCACACTTCCCTGCTGGACGTTCACGTATTTTCAAAAAAATTATTTTGGTTTTGTGCGATTTTATCGTGAACCGGCACTTTTTATTAGTTAGATTGTAAAACTAAACTGACCACATATCATGTCATTTTCCATCTCTTCCAACAGTATCAAAAGGTCGACGCTTTCATATCGCTTAATGAATACATAGGTATTAAATATTTCTGCTCATTTAGGTGTCACACCATCTCTTGAGAATGATTCAAACGCGCCCATTGCCTTTTAAAATTTAATTAGTAATGATTTAATACGACAATAAAGTGAAATATGAATCAAAATATTAGATTACAGTAACAGACAATCAATCAATACAATACTGAAGACAATTATCTTGACATCTATTAGCAATGAAATTGATACCACTTTATTATAAAGTGTGTAAATTTGTATTACCAATGAAGCAAACGAAAAAAACATGGTATGATTAATGATAATGCTTAGATAATTTACTCAGTTAAAGTTAACAAGAATATCGAATATCTCATCAAGCACTAGACACCTGAACATTTCCCTATGTCTAAAGTGAAAATATGCTGTCAGGTTCTTTTTCAAATTTACATTGGTATTTTTTAAATTTACAAAGGTTCTTTTTTAAATTTACATTTCGTAGAAATAGTTATATAGTGTCTATGTCAAATTGTTCGAACAGACAGTTAATATTTATGTTTGTAAACACTTTGCTTATTTGATAGTGTTTCTTATAGATACTTAAATACGAGACATTATTGGGCTGTTGAGTATGTGAGAGACATCGGCTAGGATAAAGTACGCACGTACACACCACACTGTTTCACCGCCTAGACTTGAATCCCGCTTAGGACAGATTCTACTGTGAGAAAATTTGTTAGGCCGATGGTCGGTGTTTTTTTTTCTTTGCGCACTCTATTTTCCTTAGCAAACCTAACCACCTCGATATTTAAGCGAAATTCCATTAATCCACACAACGTGGATTCTTTGTAGCAAGGTTTCAAGCAATCATATATATATAAGAATTAAACACATACATGGCAATGATATTTAAATGATTGTGAGACTTTTTATATGACCACATTGCGTTTTGATATTTCCGGATAAAGTGACAATAGAAAGGAATACTATACTAATCAATCGTTACGGAAATGTTTAAACTAAATTACCGACATTTCTGTGACCATATTGTGGGCATGTCATCATATCTGGAACAAAAAAATATTTCCAGACTTATAAACTTTAGTATAATTGTAGAACTTATTTTTGACGACAGTACATATGTATCCAAATCCGTGTTCTGTTGTAAATTTGTCATTCCAAACACGGTACAATTACTAACTGGCATCAATGCCACTGGGATGTTATACCCAGTGTATATCAGCCCCCTTGACACCATTTAGTCAAGTCATATCATCACCTACACTCATTAATGAGATCATAAACACCTTTTGTTTCAAAGAGTAAGTAGATTATAATACACAATCACCATACAATCTAACAGCCTCGTCATTTTTATTATTATGGAGTCTGAGTCCTGTGTTGCTTTTCATATCCGTTGGCGGACATTCAGATTTGGTTGTCGCCCACCTAATATCAGAAGCTTTTTTAAACGAATGAATCGCATGTTTTTTTGTAATTATTGTAAAGCTTAATTCTTACCATCATTTTTTATGCTCGTCAGGTCCATGTACAATTAGAAATCGCCAGTTAATAAATAAGAAATGAATAAATATCCATAAACAATACAATTTATTGAATGTCAATTCATTATAACGAAGGCTAAAATAATAATGAAAAATCAGCAGTTTCATAACTTAGAAAGACGTTTTATCATTTTACAGTGCTTACATTTCCAGAGCCCCTGTCCACATTCCTACCTTATAGGAAGCTCGCATGTTTAAAACGTTTTCAAACTTGAACAGAATTTGAATTGTCTTTAAATTAATCAATGGAATAGTTTAAGTGTAAGGGATACAAACACAAATATTGTATTGGACTCAATTTAACAATTCTCAGAAACTTCTCATCTTGAAATGATACTAATTACATCAAAAACAAGCATACTAATCCATGTCTGAATCACAATCCAGAGCAAAGTAAAACCTTTTGAACTGACAAGTTAGGTTAGGCACGCGAACTTCCACCAGTAAAGTGATGCCGGGTGCTCCGGAAGGATAAGCACCTCCTGTTTAGCTAGCTACACCTGCCAAGTGTGTGATGAAAATTGTGTGAAATGAACATGGAACTATGGGACGTCAAAATTATTATACCAGTTTTAATTTAACAGCACATAATACAATTCCTCATCAGTATAGCTTGGGTCAAAATAATAAATAACACAAGGATGCAAATCAAAATGACTGAGTAGTTAAATCTAATATAATCCCAAATTCGCAGAATATAAAATCATTGTTTGTGAGCGAACGGCGTCCCGGTAAGCTAGTGTGTTAATGTTTCAGCAAAAGATGCCCCATTTTTTACCGCTATTTATCTTGTTTTTCCACAATGTTCATAAACGGCTATTTTTATAGAGCGAACATATATTTTCCAAGTCTAATTTTTCATTGAAGTATGCTGAAGCATTACCGTGATGTAAGATGCTATTAACCAACGACCATGTTTTGTTGATTTAAAATCATGATTCCTTGATTAATATGTAAAGAAATATATCTAGCACAAAAAGCGATGTAAGAAACAGATATGTTTTCTATAAAACATGTATAGTGTGTAATTTGTAACTGGGATGATTACCGAGTCTATCATGTAGACGGGTTGTAGTAAGTATCTATCTTCTGAGGTCGATCAGTAATCACAGTAATGATTCATAATATACTCCAATGTTCTTCTCATTCTCTCTATCTTTATATTAGTGATCAATCAAAAACAAACATACTTATCCATGTTCAAATCACAATCCAGAATCAAAGTATAAAACGTCAGGTTTGACAAGTGAACTTACACCAGGGAAGTAAGGCTGGGTGCCGAGAGTAAGCACCTCGTGTTAATCTAGCTACACCGGCCAAATCTTCTACAAATATTTTTTTCTGGGACGATAAATCAAATTCAATCAATTACTTAGTTTTGATTTGATTTTGTTGGGAGATTCGTTGTGTTAGTTGTATTTTCCGCCTCTCCCCAAATGTATATTATTCCAGGAAAACTGGCCATTGCACGTCCGGAACACATGAGCTCACTTCTAGTGTTGTAGATCTTTCGGTTAACCTCACGATGTTTGTGTTTGGTCATAGACCCCAGTCGCCATGACTACAATAACTTCTACGGGATGTTTCAGAAATCATGTCTCTAATTCGCAAAATAATTTGTGTGTTTACTGCTCCCTAAATAATTAAATTGCTACAAAAATGCCATTTTTATTTAAAGTTGCAGATGTTATTTCAAACATATATCTAACATGTTTGAAATATGCAAACAAAATCGCCAAGTAACATGTAATCCACTTGAAATCCATTTAACTCTAACAAATGTGGATGTTGACTCATTTTTCTTTTCAGTTATGTATAAACAACCATCCCAGGTGAGACAAACCGTCAGCATCAACTCTAAAATTACTTTAAACATTTGTCTATTTACCTGATTTTAATTGAACCATTAAAAAGTATATGCTGCGAACATTTTACCTGCATGTAGCATATTTTTAGAATTAAATTATTTCTTACGAGTGGTGCAATAAATGTTTTAATAATAATAACATTCAACATTAAGTAAAATTAATTAAAATAAAAAATAAGTATTTTTATGTACTATATCAGGAATAATTTGAGATGATTTTCCAACAATTTCCTCAAAAAACTCATTTTACATCAAGAAATTTAAAGTTCAAATCCTTTACAACGTTCGTAAAATGGGAGTAACAAACAACTTTTGATTTTTGTCACTTTGACAGACATGTCATTATATAAGTGCGAGTGCAACAAATGAAAATCCTGCAATGTTGAAGAATTTAATAGATTTCTAATGTATTAAATAAAGCAGTTATGCAGGTTTTTTAAATAAAATATAATTAGCAAAACTGGGTGTCTTTTAATTTTTTTTCACTTTGACGGACACGTTAGGAACCCTTATTCACTAGACATGACTACTATCATGATATGTGTGAGTGGACCAAATGAAGAGCATGCAATATTAAAGTATTTACACTTTATAGTTGTATTTAAGAGAGCAGTTATGAAGGATTTCAAATAAAATATAAATATAAAAAACCGGGTGTCTTGTAATTTGACGGACACGTTCGGAACCCTCATCCACTATGCTTAAGTATCATTATAATACAAATAAATGCGATAAATGAAAAGCATGCAATATAGAAATATTTGAGCTTCATATTTGTATTTAAAAGAGCCGTTATGAAGGGTTGCAAATTGCTTTTAAGATCAAAACACATCAAGCCATTCTATGTTATATAATCCAGATGATCATATCAAAATACCTCTGAAATATTGATCAAGCAAGCAAATCATAACATAATGACAAAGTTGAACTTGTTAAATGTAATGGGGATAAGGATAGAACAATAATTACATCATAGCATTGCCGTTTCTATCAATAGGTTGTTAAGAGTTGTAATTATATACTTATCGGTGTCAGACAGTTGTCACTTAAATCAATTTTTGTTAGAGGCTATAGCTAAGTTTTATTTTGATGTTGTGTTTGAGGCTATATACTAATGTGATGAACAAAAACCAATTCTTATTTATGCTTGTTTTTTATTTTATATTTACAAAAGTTATTCAAGGCATTTATTTAGAAATTGTGGGTTTAATGTATTATTTTGTTATTTTTTTATTTCCCAAGGACAGAAGTGAAACCAGAAATTGCTTTTAGTATTGTGATACTGCTCGAAGGCAAACATGGAGACACTAGCTTAGATTGATGGAAATGTTGCAAAGTGAAATTTTATCTAAAGATCAACAAAATAATAATCCATTTATAATCCAAACACATGGCATATGTTTTAGAACACTAAATACTA
The DNA here is from genome assembly GCA_021292105.1 of Anadara kagoshimensis. Taxonomy (NCBI): domain Eukaryota; kingdom Metazoa; phylum Mollusca; class Bivalvia; order Arcoida; family Arcidae; genus Anadara; species Anadara kagoshimensis. The sequence continues at coordinate 58,338,680 of CM037870.1, read as the reverse complement.
ATATCAATGCTATTGTTGTAAAATTCGTGTTGTTCTAGCTATATTTTAATACATTCGGTTTGTTAACAGCATTTATATTTATTGATAATTTTTTTATCATTCCCTTTAAGGCCCAATTTGTAGAAAAATAATGCATACATGAGTAACACCCATTTTCCGAGAATAAAAACTGAAATTCATTTAATTATTTAGTGATTGAGACCTTATGATATAGATATTTTAAATAATAAACATTTTGTATATTCTCACAGTATATATATTGGATACCATTGTTTTATTTAGCTTTAAAGTTTAAAAAATTGTTCTTTCCTTAATTTGTTTTCGTTTTTGCCAGAAGTGTGTTGTAAAATTCAATGTTGGCTAGTAAATTTTCAATAACCATTAATTGTGTACAGGGAAATTATCGTGGGATGTTTTTAGAGTATCAGCACTACATTAACCCCAATCAACCTAAGGATTTAAATGTAGTTTATATTGATTTAGATAAGTCCAACTCCTTAAAATATTAATTCGTTGTTTGTTAAAGGGCGTGAACTTCACAAAAACAAAGATATATTTGATCTCATATAAAGCACGATTACACCAGAATATCACGAGATGTAAACTTAAAATGAATTTGTTGATCTTTTGATGTCATGAATAGTCCAAACGTGTCTGAAACAGAATCTTCAACATTATACTGTTAAAATGATTACGGTTCATTTCTTGTTAGAAACCAGTGTTCAGATTAGGAAAGTTAACTACAAGTTTCTTATTGAAATAAAAAACAAACATATAAGTCCATGCCCAAATCTTAATAACGACAAAATTCTGAAACTAGCAAATTAAGTTTACGAGTGACCTTCAACCAGGGAAGTTAGGCCAGACGCTCCGAAGAGTAAGCAACTCCTGTTTAAGATCTGCTAGTCAATGAATAAAACAAAAAGATTGTCATGGTTACTTTGTTGGAGACTGTGGCATTTTTTTGTTTAAAATAGAAAACAAATCCAAACATACATAATATAATTGTCAAATAATGCAGAATAATATCCTGTGTGTAGTATCAGAAAACGGGATTTAAGAGCATGTACTAGAAACACAAAATTATACACATTGCTTGATATTATCGCTTCATAATGGACCATGATTTAATATGAATTAGTGAAAACACCATGCGTTTATCTTGTGCTAAGATTCATACACGTATTGCTTTTGGTTTGTGGTTTCGTGTGCTTGATTGCTCACTCTTAGTTCATGATATCTCTTACTCCTTCCATTGAAAAATTCATAAAAGACCGATCCCATACTCTTTTTTCCGTCAAGATATATTATGGAAATCGAAGGTGTATTTTAACTCAATTGATGTATTTTATGTTGAAAGAAATGGAATCAATCACAACTTGTTGTGCCAGATAGGCCCTCGTTCTAATATATTTGGTCCAGAACTCAACATGAGAACTAGGGTTGAGATTTCCTAATCTGAGATCACAATGAAAACGAAGGTGTGTCTGTTGAAAATGATTTTTAATTATTGATGTATTTTGTGGCGCAAGAAATGGAACCAATTTATATTTCTGGTGCCAAATAGGAGAAAATTAGCCGCTCTCTTTCTAATATATTAGGCCCAGAACTCAACATGAGAACTAGGGTTGAGATTTCCCTATCTGACACCACAATGAAATCGAAGATGCATCTGTTAAAAGGAATGTTGAGGTAGAAGAAATAGAATCAATCACTATTTGTGGTGCCAAGTGGGAAAAATTACCCTCGTTCTAATATATTTCGCCCAGAACTCAACATGAGATTTCCCTATCTGACACCACTAGAAAGTTTAGATTCTATTATTACAACTTTCTATAATTATGTTGCACATTGTTCATGTTTGGCATAATAAAAGGTAAAATACACATAAAACATTATTGCCAATTATTCTACCTGTGACATTTTTATTATTTTTATTACGGCTGTTATAAAAGAACTGTGATTCAATGGAAACACTGTATAATCCCAGATTTTACGAAGGTTAAATAAAAATCCATTCGATTTTTCTGATAGACCGCTTATCAATTTATACAAGACGGAAATTATCTCGTTTTCTGTTTCAATATGATGGTCTTTTATGAATAGATACAAAAATGTCTTCACTAAGGTTCGTAATTTAGGCAAAAGGCGATTAGTTAAATGTTTCATTCATAGAGACTTTATTGAATTACGTACTAAGAATTGTTTTGCAAGAATAAGCAATGTGTTTATCATGGAGAAGATGGCGATAAATCGTAAAACAGTCGTAAACGACGGCGACAATTACGTACTGAAAATGGGTTGGTTTTAAAGACAATCATCGAATTCCTTCCTGTATAACCCCGATATTTAGTTCGAAGGAAGCTTAAGTTTATTATCATACATCTTATATGAGACTACGAGGATTTTAAAGTATTTTTATAAAAATGATTATTGATTTATAATTAAATCAATCTGTCAATAAAATGTATGTTATTATTTTAGTTATGAGGTTTCGTCCCATGTGGTGTAAAATATCTAGCTTCAGAATTCAATAAATCCTATGTTAAAGTCAGATGTAAAACATAATGGCAATTTGGAAGCACGTAAATGCCCGTATGAGTGACATAACAAGAACCTAATACCAGTAATATGTTTGGAAACGTTTTGTTATATTGTAATTGACTTTTTGTAAACATAATTCAAACTTTTACAAAGGAAGATGTTTAAAAAAAAATATGAGTTCAAGGAACTGGTTAATCATTTTATCAAACAAACATTTATATGACAGAAAGCATCCGACTTCGCTTCCTTGTTGGAAATTCACCTGATAAACTTTAATTTGCCAGTTTTCAAGGTTTTTACTTTGCTTTTGGGATTGTAATTTGGATACGGACCGGTATGTTTCCGTTTGATATGGTTATGTAGTTACTCATCGTATGATATATAAAAAATAAGACAAGGTCGTGCAACACATTTTACCTTTATTTCTGGTGCCATGTATAAGAGTTTACTAAATAAAGCAAACAGAACACTATACCTAATTGAAGAATTGTGATCATTTCAAACATATACATGCCGGTTCATGTTCAAATCACAATCACACAGCGTAGTAGAAACGTTGAAAATTGCAAATTGAAGTTTTAAACACATGTACCTCAACAGGGAAGTGAGGATTGGCGGAAGGGTAAACATCTCCTGTCCTGCTAGCCTCATCTACCACGTGTGAAATGAAAAAGGAACACATGACTCGAATTTAGACGTTTCGAGTTCTCTTAGGGTTTGGTTTTTACTGTATTACTGGAGGTTCGAAATCAATGATAAGAATGATTACTATTTCTAGTAGGCTAATGCTAGTTTAATAATTCTTTTACACATACGTAATTTTGTTCTCATGACAATTATGTAGAAGGTAAATAAAATTATCGAAAACTACATAATATATTTATTGTCTCCCGTTTAACTTGTATGTCAATTGGCAATCGTAATTTCATATTAATAATTCCCTTATGACAGACATTTAGTGCCATTAAGCCAAATGAAAGGCAATTTCAGAGTATTTGCCATTCCTCATAATTTTAAAATTTAATAACAACGCAAAGTTAATGACCCCATTTCATTAAACGTATTTCTGTAACCTCGGACTATATATACGGAGATGCATGATAGGTTGAGATAGTGTAGAAATATTCCTGTAGATTGAATGAATTTTGCACAACTTCTATTTTCGTGCTATTAAGTTTTATCTTTTTGAGAATAAACGCGAAATTTTAAAAAAGAAATCGCATCTTTACTCCGCAGTATTATTAACTTGATTTGCCTATGGAGAAAATTCTTAATAACTTTGCTTTTGAGTATGAATTGCACTGATCCATTTTCGGGTACAATTTATATATTTTTGGTCGCGACACTTATTTTTAAATGATTACGACTCACAAGAATATAAGAAAACCAACTCGGGTTTTCTATTAATATCAATGCTTTCCACCAAGTATTCGAAAATGATGCTTCATGGTTTTTATAATAACTCCAGAAAGAAAGTGTCTGGACGTAAGTGAGAATTTAAAATATACCTCATAATTATCAACTCCTTCAATGTTTTATCATCTAAAGCACGTCCGACAAAAACCGCTTTACAGTTACACACGGGAAATAGAATTATCATTTAACTCAATATTTCCATTTATTTCATAGTAACAGTTTAATTTTTTGTAGCGCAATGTTAAAAACACACTAATGTTTTAATGACCAACATACTGTCTGGCGGTTAGCGATGCTCTGTTCTGAAGTTACAAAGACTGATGCCAAAGGCACAGGAAAACTTAATTATGTACAGAAAACTAGATACATTACTTATATAACTTATTTAGCATTTGTCTGCAATGTAATCGCCTGAGATCCCATTATCTTCAGAGTAAGAATCGTCCAAACAAACGCAATTAATCCCAATATTGCTTCGATACCGTCTACAAGATTATTCTATTGCATTTATGGGCAAATATATCCAATGCTTTGATTTCCTTGAAAATAATTATTATAAAGAACGGTCATGGTCTTCTACAGGATTCCTTTCAATAATTAATATCAAATCACCTTTTCTAAAATAGGGATGAATTCTAGCCACCAAAAATTGTTAGAAGCCACCATGGACAAAAAACAAAACAGTTTGAAAACCTCGACCTAAATTTAGTTCCTGACAAAATGACAAAACGGCGTATTTTGTATCCCGGCACATTTTCATATGGTCTTTCCGCTAAAAGGATTTTCATTTCCAAATGAAAAACTCTTATTTTCGACATTTTGTTTTCATGTCCATAAAAATACCTGTTGATTACCCCTTTAATTGGAGGAAAAAGTGAGAGTTTGAGAAATAAAAAGTCTATTTTTTTAAATGTCTGATGCCACATAAACTAATTGAAAAATAAAATCATAAGCACTTAAATGAAAAGACATAGCTTTAATAAATATTTAATGATTGCATATTTTACAAATCCAGTTTTCCGATTGATTCATACCCGTATGTATAAAACTCTTTGATCAAACTTCGCAGGTTTTGAAAACATACTAATTGTTGTTAAAAGCAATATTTGTGCTTAGCTGGCTATGTAACGTGCATACTTTTGTTTATTCTATATAGACAGAAAGAATGTTCAGTTGACAAAATAAATCTGCATAAAGCTAAATCGTTCTATCGTCATTGAACCTTTTTTCATAATACATTATAACATTATATAAAATTGAATCATTTGAATCTGTACGTAATATTCCTCATTAGCCCCTTTTTACATTTCTCTTTACAGTAATAGCTTACTGCCTCACCTAGCATATAAACTCCACGCTCTGTTACATACATAAAACAAGTACATCTACAACTTATACGATAATGTAAAGACAAGTACGGCATACCTATAATCGAATTATCTGATAGTAAAGCTATTTCTTTGGAAACAATATACAACAACAATAGAATTGCAATTTGTAGTTCGTTCATAGTAACATTTTATTGTCCAATTATCTGATTGAAACACCTTATAAAATAAATCTCTAGGGGTGTATTTCGGACATCGATTTTCAAGTTTGGTTGTCCAGAAATAATTTTTAACAATGAACCATGCGATATAATATCTGGTGGGAATAAATTAAGGAGATTGTTTGGAAAAGCTTTTATCTTGGGCTTACAATGTATATTGTAGAAAACCCTTTACTCTTGTAGCATTCTGTTCTTTAAAATAACATGAATGGTAGTTCTCAATTCTTATAACTTGCTGGTCATTTGTCCTTTACGCACCCAGCCTTGCAAATTAGGTTTTTCTAAACACATCCATATGCATTATAAATAAACTTTGCTAACACTGGCTGTAAAGTGTAATACACAACCAAAATGAAGTAAATGTATTGTGAATTTTGATTTTATACTTTTACAGAAATTGAAACAATTTCATGATCAGCTAAACTGCAAATAAACACAACCACTTTCAGGAAATTTAATAATATCCCAGTTCTGATATGTAAATGAAATATTTTGACACCATTTTATGTTGAATTTATAATATAATTCAAATAATATATTTTAAAATCGTATAAACATTTGTCTTTGTCATTGATGCTGAAACCGCAAAGGTTCTTGTATGTCGATTATATAGTTTGTAAGATATTTAAAATCACAGATCTATAAATCAGAACTAGAATATGGTATCGTTTAGTCTATTTAGAGAGAAATTAAGTTACTTATTCCGGTATTTCTGCATTAGTTTGGTTTCTAAACAAGATCAATCTGTCTTTGCTGTCTGTATTATCACACCTTAATAGTTGTATGGGTTGAGGTTGAAATATATCAGGATTAACTGGTAAAGCATATCAATACATCTATGTTCCATAGATCACATCTGTATATCCATTCATAAGTATTACGTCCAAACACAGTCTATGTAGAATCTTGATTGATCAGAAACATACCAGTTTCCTCTTTCTGTTTTCATCGTAGATGTTCCCATTTCTTTTCCATTTCTGGTGTCATTGGAAGGTTCCCATTCAATTAATTTCTCATAAAAGTCTCACGATTTTTGCCATGAGGCCAGCGTAAAACTGCAGTTTTTGGATGCAAGAACAAACAACGAGATTTGAATCCGCGCTAAATGAGGTTAGGGTATTTTTCATTTTTGGGGAGAAACCGATGGTAATTTTTTGTTCTCTGATGTCAAATTTGCGGAAAACATTTTCATATCATGATACAACAATATATGGATAAGATTTCAGTCATAACAAAACATGATATAGGGGAAATTATCATTAAACCTATAATGTACATATAAATACACAGGTTGACTATTGATAAGAATCAGTCATGCGATTTATACTTTTTAACAAGATCGTATCCAACCTAATTACTTCATACAAGTTGCAATAATATATGGACATAAACCTTCGCATTGGAAGCGACCACAAAACATAATAATCGAAAAGATATTCCGGAAATCCAATTTCCCGATATAAGTGATAGTACCAAAGGATGGGTTGGCAAGATATTATAGCTAAAAAGCCAAAATGACATATTGCCCTGATGTAACCATTTCCTCCATGTAACCCAGTCCGTAAGGTTTGTTTGGAGGTTAATCATGATTTCTCTCACAATAATGAAATTGATATAAATATGCACTTTATAACCAGTCTCTACAGTAATGTTAATTTCAACCACGTGTATTCCGGAAAATAAAAAAGTCATTCAATATCTCTGTTTATGGTTTGATTAGCAATTTGTAAAGAATGACAGGCATTGATCAGGGATAATTAAGAGGAGAAAAACTTGGACTAATTAAAACATAAATAAATGAGTAGCCTAAGGTGTACATATTCAAAGGCTTGTAACATCAAATAGATTCAGATGGGGTTGAAATTACAATCATATCCGTTCTCTAAGGGTAATTTGTCTGATTTACCGTCATTGTTGTAAAAGCGACAACTCTATTTCCCAATTGATTGCAAGCTATCTATCAAAAGATATCGGATGTCAATAGAGTAATGGTAAATGTGAGGGCAACATTAAAATGTTGACACAAAATCATTTGACTATTATATCAATGTCATTGGGGGAGATAACACAAATCTATTGCCTTTTTACACAATTCTACAACTGCAAATGTGGTCACTTTGAGGTACTAATGGTTGTCAAATTTCTTGCACTCGAACTGATCATAAGAGCGGTGGTCAGAATTAATGAACAAATTGTTGTCAAATGTCTTGCACATGAATTGGTCATGAAAGCGGTAGTAAACAATAAAGTGTTACTTACCAACTTTTTTATATGAATTAATCATAAGAGCGGTGGTCAGCATTAATGAACAAATTGTTGTCAAATGTCTTGCACATGAATTGGTCATGAAAGCGGTAGTAAACAATAAAGTGTTACTTACCAACTTTTTTATATGAATTAATCATGAGAGCGGTGATCAAAGACATCGACATAATTTGGGTTGATATATTCTGCTCAATGCTCCTTTGCATATGGGTTAGATGATCTTTCAAACATTCCTTATAACCTAATAAATTTACATACCACACCATATAAACCATAATAAGTCAAGCATACCCTCATCCCGACATAGACTGTTTCTAAGAACTGTCCTTCTATGTGTTAAGTTCTCGAGCTGACAATAACGATGTCAAACAAGAGAAGGTCAAGGATAGATAAAGTACATCATTAGTTCAATCATTTTGGAGCAACGCGGACATAGTGTTCCTAAAATTTGAATGCGTTCAGGCGTACATATGTTTCATAACAAATGTAAATTAAAGTGAACCAAATAAACTCATTTAAATCGTTCAGTGGTTGTCAAAAATTAGCAAGTATTGTACTAGATATAATTAGCTTTGCTAAATCACAATAAAATTGATCTCCCGCGAAAACATCGACATAAAAGTAGCCTACTGAATTAACCTAGTAAGATAGAAATTCACAAGCATGAAATCGATGTATAAAACCATTTACCAACTCCTTGATTTAAGGTCCGGTCTTGTCCACTCTCAGACACATATGTGGTATCTTCGCGTGAGGATCGTGCGTTAGATTTAATAAGAGTTTACCTAATAAAAGAATGTATGGTTGTCAAAGATACAGTATTGTGTACCAAAATTGCTATATAACAAGTAGTCAATAGTAAATGATAAAAATTATTTAATGTTCGTGATACCGAACTGTTGTCTGTGAAATAGGATGTGTAATTTGGGCGCTCCAATCACTTCATACAATATTTGTTAGTATGTCTAGGGCAAGTAGTTAGTCAGACGTCCTCGTTGAATATCTAGTGTGTTGATATTTTATATTTATATATTTAGTTGGCATTTAAGCTGATTTTTGCGTTTTATTAATGTTTCACAGATTGATCAGTCTACTTGAAGATACACGTTGTTATATGTTTGGGATATATGTTTCATTGTTATGTAACCTTGTTAATAACGCGACTCACGATGTTGTGAACTATCTGTCCATGATGTTCAATGTTCTTATTCAAGGTCTTGATTCTAGTTTAAGGATTTGCATTTAAATCTGGTGTTCATGATAATTCTATATACACCTTACCAAAGACAATAATTATATATTCCATACTTTATGCAATATGTTTTGGGAGGCGGAGGTAGTGTCATATAGTTGGGTTCATTGGTAATTCGTTTTACCAATAACAGCGTCTCTAATCATCTACGTTTAATTCAACATGTGCAGAAGCTAGTGCGACTAATTTTTTTAAAGTACAGTGGACAAAGATCAGTGATATTTCCTGATTTTCGTGCTACCCAACCCCACAATGATTACTTAAAATAATTGAGATTCTTTACTGGCCCTGAAACATTATTAATCCAGTCCAATCTTGTGATTTGTTGTGGAATACACTTTTAGTCCCACTTACCATATTTGTCTATGTCATATATAAAAGTCTGTCCCGAGCCATTAGGCCCATCAGGCCGGAGCTTATCCCGGTTTCTGTGGCGTTAAGCGACTGAGAGTACAAGACTCTCCCCTGAATGGGACGCCGGTCCATCGCAGGGTTAACCCCCAGCATTTTGCTGGTACTCATTTATTTTTCAGCTGAGTGAACTGGAACAACGTGAAATTAAGTGTCTTGCTCAAGGACACAACACATCGCCCGGTCCAGGGATCGAACCCACGACCTTCGAATCATGAGTCCAACGCCTTAACCACTAGGCCACGCGCTTCCACCTATGTCATATATAAAAGCTAATTAAACTCAATAGACACTTACGTGCGTATACATGTATTTATATTACATATGCATGATTATAGTTAGTTAATGTATTTAAAACATAGATAACTGAGTCTGAATCCCTTTATTCGAAACCATTTAAGATCATTTCAAATTTTATTGTCATTTATAAATTTAATAACTTAAGTACATGTCTCATCGAAATAAAAGAAATAATTCATTGTAGGGAGTTTCTTAAGAGCTTTTTATTGCTTTTTTGCATAATAGATTGAAATTTAGAAAATTAAATTCATAATATTTCTTAAAAAACATAAAATTTGAATTTCCCAATAGGTTTTATTTTAATGTAATTTGACATTCTAACAATACAACTCGTGGTAGTATGTTTACATGTACAAATGTCATGTCTGTTCCCAACAGGCTATCTAAAACATACGTTTTATAACATGTCTTTATTTTGAAAATTTCGGTCAGACGCAATTTGTGTTGTAAAACAATACTTGTTGTTAGCTGAAAAATTATCAAAACATTGAGGTAGCCGTATACCTTACAGGTACGTTTTCTTTTGATACATACTACCTAATAGTTGTTGCATCCCCCATACCAAAGACACATTATTCTAGGCATTCTAGGGTACAGAAATGCTCTTTCATTAACAGAAAGCTGAATTTTCAATAACTTGTCAAGTACATTTTTCATCTATTCAGACTTCAAGACTTAGACTAGGTGACGCGTCTACTTACGCATTAATACAATCCCATATCTATCCACAAGGGCAGATTCTAGTGAAAGAAAGTTTGTCAATTCTGGTAAATGTCGATGTTTTCTGGCACTCCGGTTTTATAAATAAAATTGACCAAAAAAATCCACTTCTGGAAGTATATCCTTGCAAATCATTAGCAGATTTTCACGCCTTACCACGTAAAAATAAACAGCTTTAATTGTGCACTGGAAGTAATAATCATTTCATAGATTTCAAGGCCAATCCTATTTCATCTGCGGGTTATGTTCTGACATAAAATGGTAGTAGAAATATCGCGTAAATGATTTGTATTGATTTGAAATAAAAACAATTTTAAATTGGTTCTATTTACGCTCAATTTTAAATACATTTTCATTACCCTTTTAGCATCAGTTGTATTTTTGACAGAGCTGTACATCACTCTGCATTATATACAGTGTTTCAAAATATATGTTACACTTCTCCCACCACATGTCAAAAATGTTTTAGAGTAACTACGAGATTTTATGTATCAATAAAACTGAGTTATGTGCAAATTGTTGTCATATGAAAAATAAATACTGAAGTTGTTTATTAAAGAATAACACCATTTAATGGTGTAACAGATATTTTGAAACACCCTGTGTTACTAACGAACCCACAATCAAGTCACTTTCCATTAAAAGTACATACAAGTGGTATTCAAACCAAATTCTCACTACACTGTAATTGAGATTTAAATCGAAAGTTAAATTCAGGTTTCAAATGAGTTTTTATTTGCACATTTCCTTTGTAAACATATAACTGCTTATTTCAGGAATTCAAATCGTGACGTTGTTCCAGAAACGCACATAAATCAAAATATTTTGACTCGATAAAATACAGTGGGTAGTGGATTGAAATAATTTAAAGGAAGCTTTGGATTGTTTTTTCGATGAAATTCAATATAAGCGCAGTGGTTAGAATATGCCATATTTTCAATATTAAGTAAAATTGTTCGTTTGCTTGCTTTGATACTTACGCATTAATTTATTAAACAAACAAGAAAGATCCGAAATAAAACAAGCGTTTAATTAAATAAATTTCCTGTTTTATCTTGATGTATTTTATTTTAACTTTGATTCTGCATATCTCGCCATGCTGAATGGAGTGAATTACTTTTCAGTACTAGTCTAAATATGTTGTAATCTTTCCATTAGTTTGTTTCGTTGTATTCACGCTTGCTTTGGATAAAGCCATCCAAGTTCGTATTTATACTTGTATCTTCCATTGTGGTATATTACACTATTTCATTGAAAAATTTTGATTGACCATATGGCTATCTCTTACAAAACCGGGACCGGTACAATTCTATAAACACTGGGGAGTTGTTCGTCTTAGGGATTCAGTATCTCATTCAAACACCTGTCCAAATCACAAAACCAAAAGGTAAAGTTAAAACTTGTGAAATGTCCTAGTAAGTTAAACACTTGAACTGCAGATCGGGTAAGCGCCTTCTGTCTAGCTGGATATACCCGCCTTATTTATAAATATAATGGAGAATGGAAGGAATATGGAGCGTCAAATATATTTAGGATAATTTTGGGTACAGATCATAATACATTCATATACTTATCACAATATTGTGATGATGACCATTGTTTTTCTTTTATAGTGTCTTGGTTTTTAATTATTTCGTTCATTTCCTGTGTTGTTATTTGGGCTGTTCTTGCTAAATTCCAGTTTGTATTCCTACAGTGCAGACCTGTCGAAGGTTTAACACTGTGCTAATGAAACGAAATTGAAAATTGGCCAACTTAATGCTTAGTGGCAGATATATGGATAGCCATTGGCTTAAAAAATTGCAGAGGTAGATAACAGCTGACGAAATTAACTCGAAATTTAGCTAACCGAGACAAGCTGCAGATTCGGCACTTTTCGTTGGCTTAGTGTTAACGTTTCGACTGTATATTTAAATGACACCCAGGTTTGATCGAACATTGACTTTATTACCCATTGATCTTTAGATTTGGCTTCAGATACAACCCCCAAAATGATTACACAGTAGGTACATGTAAATCGCGTCTGATTGACCTTTATAAACACATGTCTCTAAAATGTTTTACGAGTTCTAATGGTGAATAAAATGGTTTAAATCACATGTTAGAAATGACGCTAAATGGATAATAATGTATTATGGTTAGAGAAGCAAAAGCAAATTTATGTGTAAAGTTGTGCAAATGGACTCACTAATTATAAGTTTAGCCATCTTATTCAGAGTGTTAAGAACACCAAATGAACTTTGTTAGAATCATGGTATTAAGTATTTGCTACCATTGATTCTGATTCAAATTTTATTAAATTTTGTATCGGTATCACAAGGTTTCCTCATATTTACATTTTATTGTTCAGCACGAAAATTACTTTTGCTATAAAGCGTATAATAAAACATTAAATAAAGGATCATTACAAATAAGCCTGTTATTCGCGTTGTAAGTACCAACAACGTGACTAAAGTGAAAACAAACTTTTAATATATTGAGACAATAACGTGATCTAAATTAAATGGGTACTCTGTTATTATCCTAGTATATATATATATATATATATATATATATATATATATATATATATATATATATATATATAAATATACAATTATGGACTTTTTAGTGGTTGTATATGGTGTGATATTCACCGGAAAAATAAATATTGATCGAGGCGACAGCCGAGGTCAATATTTATTTTTCCGGTGAATATCACACCATATACAACCACTAAAAAGTCCATAACTGTTTTATTATATAACTAAGCCACTGTGGCACTTCGGCTGACAATGTTTTCTCAAACCTGTGACCAGACAATCTAACTATTTTACCGATGTTAAGATTTCCCTGCCCACCCTGGTTGATCAAACTAAAATTATCCCGCATTAGTTAGATCAATATGACTTTTTAAGTCTGATTCTATGAAAAAATAAATGACATTCCAGATGAGACACAATCAATTACACACTATTGTAAATTGATAATGCCATAACGTCAACGTTCTATGAAAAAAATAACAAGACACAATCACTTGTGTACACTTAATTGATGACGTTCTAATCATTTTACGGAGAACGTCAACAAAAATCGATGACGTACACCGAATGTGATATTCACCGGAAAATCCGTGGTATATGTTGTGAGATCCAATGGTCACGTGTTACCGTTTTAGCCAATCATAAAGATGGAATTTATTAATTATAATAAATATATATATATATATATATAATATATATATAAATATATATATATATATATATATATATATATATATATATATATCATATGAGTGTTTAAGTTCATAGGAAGAAGAACAATAATTATATTAAAAGTTTTTATTTTGCAATAATCTAAGTAAGTTGCCATTGTATATGATCAAAGTTCTCTAACTTTATGTTGGTAATATATACTAAATTTTGTTAATAAATGCCGTCTTTCTAGTTTATACCGCAAGGCTACATGCAAATTATACGTGTTTTTTTTATTATTTTATTCTGTTTACAAATGTATAACATTAGACCATATATGCATGTCCTTTGGATAATGCATTCTTAAATGACAAATTATCATGTTTTGTATGATAGGCATGTGTTATTAGCGCGTAAAGCAATACAAATTTGTATTTATTGTATTACACAAATAGATGACACCACAATGAATTATTGTTAAGGTTTTCATTCATATTACATAAGGTACAATCACTCAATTGTCAAAACATTCAATATTTAATCAATAAGTATGAGTCCAGTTGGATAACACACGTCAGATTTATTCCAAAAACGGAAATAGAAAATTTTGATGGATATAAAAGCTGTGCATTTAGGCATTTGTTACAAATTATTGAAATATTGGATTATATTAAGTATGCATTGATAAACTACAGAACGGACCGGTCGAAAGTTTAACACTTAACATACGCATTCGTGTCGATTCGGCAACTCATCTCAGGTCTTCGTTAGCTAGATTTCGGCACCTGCTATTTATTTCTCGGTGGCTTTTCAGCCATTAGCTTTAGCTTTCTCGGCCACTAGGCAGTTGAGCTTAACACTCGTTTTCGTTACTTCAGTGTTAAACTTTTGACAGGCCTGTAGTCTAATTTATTGTCATGTTTACATTTATACTACAAGCGAGTCAAAGATAAACTGATATTTTATAATTCTTTAAAAATATATATTTTTTATAGTATTTGACATGTTCAAAAAGATAATAAATCTCTTTTTATTTGTATCCTAAACAATGTACATAATGATGTTGTGTTTTCTCTTATAAATATAAATCGTTGTTCTGTTATCAATATCAATATTTATCTACAGTACAGACCTGTCGAGAGTTTAACACAAATTTTACAGAAAGGATTTGAAGCTTGGCTGTCGATTGGACGATATATGAATAGCTTGTCGCCGAAAAGCTACTGAGAAATAGATTGCAACTCTGTCAAAAATATAGCGGGCGAGGGGCCGTGATGGCCAACTGACTCGGCACTTATTTGTTGGCAAAGTGTTGAACTTTTGAAGGTCTGTACTGTATGTTGAATTTTGGATTTTGGATACTGGATTTTGTCAGAGAAACGGAAACCAGATATAGTGCATTATTCATAACATCTATTTTACTGTACAATTGCAAAGTTCTCGAAGTTTGATGGAATACTACTTTGTTTGACTTCCAGAAACCCCAGTCTCGCTTAATATATTCTGAATTTGAGCGCTTACATATAGCATTACGAAGCACATCACATTGATGTTTTTACCCCAACGGAGCACCCGACCATACTTCCCTGGTGGAAGTTCACTTAACTGAAACTTGTCAGTTTTCAACGTTTTTGCTTTTTTATTGTGATTTGAACACTGGTCGGTATATTTGTTTTTTTATATCAATTCTCAACAACTTTTTGTTAGGCTGTGTACTATAAAATTAGTACCTTCTTTCAAATTTGCATTTTATCATTGTTATATATAACATTCAAAGATGAGCCGATAAAGACTGGATTAATATCAGAGAATGTGTTTTGATCCATCTCCTTTAGTTTAATACTTATTGCATTACATTTTGAAAAGAGTAACATGACAATAAGAACATTACTGATGGCGTCCCTGCAGAATTAAAATACACTTTAAAATGAAACTTAGGAATAAAATGCATATAAATATTTTTTTATTATAGCTAAAGCAACCCATGACCAAAACGCGACACGTAACAATAAAGAAAACAACTCTTCATTTACCACTCTAAATAAAAAACAAACATACCACTCTAATTTCAAAAAAGAATTCCAAAGAAGCAAAGTAAAAACTTTAAGATTTAAGTTGAACACGTGAACTTCCGCCTGGGAATACAGACAGTGCTCCGGAGGAGTAATAATATGAAATCATTTGAAATTCTTTATTTGACGTAATAAATACATTGAATTGTAAAAAATATTCACGATATATATTAGGATTATTGTAAGAACAATTTAATGAAACGAAACACTTCATCCAATACTCTAAAATGATACAGAACTTGTCAATGGACTTCATTAGTATAAGCTTGAATTGCGAAAAAAAAAAAAAGTATTGATAACAAGTGGACGTTGGTCTATTGTTAAAAATAATTATTAACCAAAATCAAAAGCAGTAAGGCAATATTTTATCAAATAACGGATATAGTATAGACCAGCATGAATGGTCACGATTGGTATAACGTCAGTAGAAGCAAGCACAATAGGTTAAAAGGATATAACTGCCTATTTGAATATAAGCTTTGTGTTCTAGCTTCGGTTGTGTTATTTTTTTCTTTTGTAAAAATTGACATTAACACATAGGTCACGTGAAAAGTTATTTCCCATTACTTCTGTGTTTGACATTTGCGGCCATATAGATTCCTCTGAAAAATTGAAATAGATACAAGCTAAGGGGAAAGTAATACAAATTATGCGAGAGATAGAAAAAGAGATTTGTATGATATATACGACGAATGGCCTTGCAATAGAGTGATAGTGGAAGGAAATAATGGTGTTGCAAGTCGCAGTAGATATCGAAGCGATCAGTTCTGAATAGTGAAGGGAACCCGAGAATCAGAGAAAACCGCCGACCTTCGGCAAACGGCATTTTCAGTTTGTTGAATTGTATTACTATTATCATGTTGTATACTGAAAGGTCAAGGGATCTAAAAAGTGTTAATTTTATTTATTTATTAATTTTTATTTAACGTTCAATTTCAAAATTTTAAATTAAATAATTAAGTTCCTTAGAAAAATATTTTCACGTTTGATTTCAAGTCCTCGGGATCCTGTCTTACTAAAAGTATTAATATTGATTAATTAATAGTGTGTCCCAATTTTTGGTTTGCATCATGATTAATGAACCATTTATATATCAACATTTCCACAATCGATTATGTCTATATTATACAACCCTATCTATATTTGTATGAAACTTTATTGAAACCTTTTTGACTGAAATCAACTTCCTATCAGAGTTATTGTGGCATCTGGGAAAAGATACAACTAATACTTAAGTAAATGTCTAAATATCGAATTCTGTTGAAGTCTGGAATAGACTGTTTACATTGTTCTTAAGAAAATATAGAACTTCAAGAAGTTATAGTAACAATATAACATTTAAATTCCTAAGTATCAAGGAGACGGACCAATATTTACTTTACTAAGGTTAGCATTAACGCTGATTTGTTAACATCAATGGATGGGAAAACTAACAATGACTACTTTTAATCTTGAACAACTAAAATGTATATTGATATGTATTCTGTAGATAAATCCATTGCATTATGTGCATTAGTTGTGCACCAGGAATGGAAAAAAACACTGATGAAATGTATAAAATGAAAAGAATAGAACGTTGAATAAGGATATTGAAAAACTCCATGATAAAGAATGTTGAAGTCAGTCTGCACGTTAGCTGGCAAGCCATATTTAGACGTTTACCCCCGACAGTCATCATTAAGAACTTCCTTTCCATCTTCTCTTATAATGTCTACAAAAACCCTTAAAATACATATCAGTATGTGAACTCTTTTACAAAGTATTCTAAGTATAGTTTATATATATTTAGAACTGTAAAGCCTATGTGCTATCCCGTCAGTAGGAAAAGTTCAGATAGAAAAACAATGAAAACAACAACAACAAGACGGTACATACTTAAAGAACCAGCACCATTAGTCATCAAATTACATATTATACCAGTTTTAATTTTACAGCACTAGTCGGTCGTTTCGGAATACAATTTCTCATCAGTAGTGCTTGGACCAAAATTATGAAACCAAAATTATTTTGAAGATGTTGAAAAGCTACCCAAAGAACCAAAATATATATTTTACCAAATTAAGCTAAGGAAATACTTTGCATAAGGGAGTATACCTTAGTTTTTGAGAAATTTCAAATTTTAACTTGCAGGAAATTTAGACAATTATAGTATATTTCTGACAATAATACGAAATTATTGCCTACTGAGTTTGTGATATCCTCGGGGCACCAGCCACCAGCAGAGATATCGGCTCATGGGTTTAAATTACATATTATACCAGTTTTAATTTTACAGCACTAGACGGCCGTTTCGGAATACAATTCCTCATCAGTAGTTCACAAAATAACAGTCATCATTTGAATCAGTTTGCATTCAGAAACGGCACCAGATTCATCATCAGTTAATATTAATAAAATACTATCGATTTTGTTTCAGGATTAACCCAATATTATTTATATTAAGAAGGCAATGCTGATACCAGCATAAACAACTGTAGAAATGAAAATTAAAAACCAAATACAAAATTTAATATTAAAATCAACGACACATAGTCACGAAACGTAAATCAAACAATGATTTGAATGGAGTTTTTGTTGACATTATAGCAATGATATTGACTGAAGCTGTTTAGCTCGAAATAGACTATCAGGCAGTTTTTGAAATAATCAAAAAGCAAAATCAAATGTTTACATTTAATATTATGTAGCTCGCTAATGAGAGAGAGAGAGAGAGAGAGAGAGAGAGAGGTTAATCGAAATTAATCACATGCGTCAACTTCTATTTTAACTATTATGAATGTATATTGCTTTAATTAAGTTTAAACTTATTTTCACTTCATCAGTTTCACTTCATAAATTTTATCACATTAGAACATTTAAACGACTTTGATATATCTTTAAGTTTATTTGAAACACACTATTTAGTGGTCTGGTTAATAATTCATCATGGTTGATTTTAGCTTTAGTATGATAATAATTAAACAAATCGATGAGCATAATTGTATCCCCGACAATTGGTATAATCATAATTAAATAAAATGTATAATTTCATTATATGGAATAATTTCCCACGTAAAAACTAAATTTATTTTTCCACCTCAATGGAGCTAAAAATGCAAAAATATAAATAATATGACATAGTAAATTTATTTTTTCACATCAATAAATATTAAAATACAAGACTATGAATAAAATGCCATAGTTAAGAAAATATATATTTTCAATACTCCCTAGCGATATATTGTTTCTGTACAAGATCGCTGTCGTGTTGTGTTCTTCTGTAACAATACCATGACACAGTATCATATAGAGTCACCAATACGTGTTTGTCAACCCTCTGAGACTTAATGTACCCATTCTTGAATTTATTTCTTTAGTTATTGTAGTAGGATGATATTCGTATTATATACACGAGTCACGATGAGTGTGTTACTAATGAATTGTAATATCAATAGCCATGTATTCTATACTTTTAGTCGTGTAGGATTTGACTCCGCGATCGTGGTACTTTTTCTCCCAGTGTGAAACTTTAAATCACAAACTAGATGCTAGGTTTTGCTGTTGCATAAACTACTTCCTTATCAAGATTAAAATTCTTTAGGCGTCAAGTTCAGACAAATACGAGAAACTGACTTTTTTGTTCGTGATACCAAAGTATACTGCGAAAAACTTAGTGTGATGGATCAAAATAATGTTTCTCACAATTATGCCCTACACTAGGTAACAATATGTCCCCATGACATGCGGCGACTTGTGCCCTACAATTTGTTGACCCTTTTATTCTGACACATTGAATGTCTGGTATATTAATTTTTCAATCAACCACAAGCCATGTCCAAACCACAACCAAAAACAATATAAAATTTTCGAAAAACTGGCAAATTAAGTTATACACATGAAGTTTCACAAGAGTTGTGAGGCTGGCTGCTTCGGAAGAGTAAGTACCTCCTGTGTAGCTAAATGTACCTTCCACGTGTAAAATCTGATTAACTGTCTGTTTCTGGTACATTCTCTGAAAATTTCTGAATATATATTGCAACATCCACTTTAAAATACACGAGGTAAAAGGTTGGTACGTGATTAATGGCATTGAAATTAGACTTCATGGCATAGACCTATTCATTTAAATGAATTTAAGCTAGTATTTTGCTAAATTAAGACAAACGCATAGATTGTTACAATCGGTCATTGTAAAGAGGAAATAGGTTTGAAACAATACATTTTTGAAACAGCTGACTGGATTCCCAGATCACCACCGGAAGTTAAATCAATTATAGCATTTGTCTCTAACCGTGATTTAACTTAATTGTTCTTGAGTATACTTCTATGCTATATACAGTATAGACCTGCCCCAAATTTAACACTCGGCGTACGAATAAGTAGAAGTTCGACTGTCGAGTTGCGGAAAGCTGCCTAGTGATAGCTAACGAGTGGCCGAGGTATGAACAGCCGGAAAGCTGCCTAGTGATAGCTAACGAGGGGCCGAGGTATGAACAGCCGGAAAGCTGCCTAGTGATAGCTAACGAGGGGTCGAGGTATGAACAGCCGGAAAGCTGCCTAGTGATAGCTAACAAGGGGCCGAGGTATGAACAGCCGGAAAGCTGCCTAGTGATAGCTAACGAGGGGTCGAGGTATGAACAGCCGGAAAGCTGCCTAGTGATAGCTAACGAGGGGTCGAGGTATGAACAGCCGGAAAGCTGCCTAGTGATAGCTAACGAGGGGTCGAGATGAGTTGTCTATTCGACACTCATTCGTTAGCCTAGCGTTAAACTTTAGACAAGTCTGTACTGTATGCTTATATATAAAATATGTATCGAGGCGATAAAAATTGTTGTAGCATTAACTGTTTACAAACTATCATAAATAAATAACATAACCCAAAGCAAAGGCACTTATTTATTTATTTATTTTGGGCTTGAATTTTTAATTTAGTTATTATGTTCTTGAATAAGAAAGAAAAATATATAAGAAAGAACAAGTCCAAAATACGAAACAAACCAAATACGACCACAACAAGGCAAGATAAACACGTATATCGAGTTCAATGAAAATAATTATGTTGTTATGGAGTTCATACTGACACTGACTATTACATGTATTACAAAGAACATGTTTTTCAGCTGCAAATTGCTTCTTCTTCATTTATATTTACAAATTACATCATGTCTTAATTCTAAATGACAGTATAGTTCATTTAAGAACAATTTAGTCGTTACAGAGGATCAATCTTTATTATAAACATAAATCTAACTTTTTGGACGTTCGTCTGATGAACTGGGAAAACGAAACTTCCAAAATGGCCGATTAGAGACTTCAAGTAACACGGTAGTGACATCAATCGTGAACATAATTTTGAATGATTTCCCACAAGCACTGCTAGGAAACGGTGTCTTTGTTGTAAGTTTTACTGTGTTTCTCATAAATATGTGTGTTTATATGCTCATTGGAAGTAGTTTATGATATCTATTTCACGTTTATAGCATTTTAAGAAACATAAATCCAATACCGTTGAACTTGTGTCAAAAAATGACCCATTTATTGCTAATTAACTATTATGGATACAAGGACTCTCTGACATTTTTGCGTTGTGATGTTTGATGTGACCAAAAACAATATCCCTTACTTGTGTTACAATAACGAAGGAGAGACAAACAGTCTGTAGAGGGATGATATTGCATATGTCGTTGTCATAAGGCATTCTTTCTACAAACACAAAGGTGTTGCTGGCTACTTGTTTTAGAGGGTAATTATTTTTATCTAATTCAAAAATAAAAATACCAACACATGTTCAGATCACAATCCTTAAAAAAGTTAAAAACGTTGGAACTGGCAAATTAAGTTAAACACGTGGACATCCACTAGGGAGTGAGACCGGGTGCTCCGGGAAGATAACTACCTTTTGTTTAGCAAACTGTCTACACCCCTCTCTTGTGAAATAAAATAAAGGGAATAAAAGGCATATGGACCACTACATGTAGATGAAAAATTTGTGATTTGGGTTCCATCAATTGCAATAATATATGACAAAACTTAACGTTATCAACATTATTGTTAAAAAGATTACTCATTTACATGTCAGGTATTTATAACTTGTGTTCAACATATTTGATTGTATTGTCTTGTCTTGTTTCAACGTGTTCACGTATACCCTTCCGGAGCACCAGGCTTCACTTCCCTGGTGGAAGTTTACGTGTTTAACTTAATTACATTACAAGTTTAAAAGTTTTTACTTTGCTTTTGGGCTGTGATTTAAACAGAGATTGAAATGTTTGATTTTGATTCCATAGACATGTACTTTTATTGTGGCATATTCTTTTACAAGTTGTATTAGTTGCCAAGTAACACATTTATCCTTTCTGAATTCTGCTGAAGCATATTTTTATCCCAAGTATGTTATTGGAATCTTATTATATTAACGCGAAATTAAATTCGGGATAGTTAAGGAAAGCTTTTAGTAATTTGATGACAAAATGTTCAGTGTTGACATTCAATTCTTCTTGTAAAACCTGCATGATCTAATACAGAGAATAATTCTTTTAAAACAGTTTTCATAAGTCATCTGCTTTTGTAAAAGGAAGTCCATTGTAATATCTGGCGAGTTTCCTATCAAAATTTACCTTAAGCACATCATAATTAAATTGGACGTACGGGTATATAACAAATATATGATTGTCGACTTTTTAATTAAACAACAAAATTCTATTCGGAAATACCCGTACCGTTTTTATCACGTATCACCTTTACGTTGTTCAATTTTGAAACTATAACTGCGGGATGTAAGCAGGTTTAGCAAGTCGCTTGCCTTCCGGTGCTAGTACAGCAAAGATTAATATGCCGTAAAAGTATCTTTAAGTTATACATAGATAAAGTTATGTCAATTTAGACTACGTGTAAAGTGAATTATTTGTATGCACAGGTTTAAGCGTGAAAACAAGGGTACACATCAAGCGTTTATACCACAAGTCTTTGGGAAAAACCATTATCTATCTTATTGGTCTGCATGTGTTCCAACGTGGAAATAAAGGTAAAAATGAAACGTCTATACCACATGTCCTTGAAAAAAGTCAATTATCCAATCTTATGGTGAATACGTGTTCAAACTTGGAAATAAATTTCGAAACCAAGCGTCTGTACCACAAGACTTTAGGAAAAACCCATTATCCAAACTTGTTGGCGTACATGCGATGCCCGTGCAAATAAAGGTCTAGTGAACAAAAGACCTTGAAAGAAAGCCAATTATCTAAGCTTATTGATGAACATATGTTTAAACTTGGAAATAAAGGTCAAATTTTATCATCGATATACAAAAGTCCTTGAACAGAGTCATTATCGAAGCTTAAAATCTAAGTTCGTGTTAAACAACAAAAATTGAATTACGCATTGCATAAAACTACATGTTTGGAATCAAAAACTTGACGACTAGACATCAAGTAATTATTTAATTTGAATAAGTAAAAAAGTTTGACGTGACTTAAAGTCAATTTGTCGCGTGTTTTAGCTAAAGTCTGTCTAAGATGCATCAAATCTACTTAAAGGCTAAAATTGATTCTCGAAACCTGATTTAAAAGTCTATTTAACTGGCTTTATACATAGAAAACACATGTTGTGACAATAAAAGAAATTTCGAATCATGTTGAAATTATCGAAATATAAATGAAAGAAAGAAAATTTGTTATATTGTTACATACAACTGAGCGGTATGATTACAGAATAAATATTGCATGTGTTTTACCAGTCTTGTAATTAAGGACAGCACCTAAACATTTATTGTCGTAAATAATCTATTTGCGGTACTTAAATAATTTCATATCTTGATTGCAAAGCAAACAATATCAATCCTTAATGAAAATCGACAAACTCCAACCAGCTTGTAATTTTTTTAATTGATTTCATTTCCTCCATATATAGAGGTTCCTTTCCTCCTTAAATTGCAATGTGTAATCACGACAATAAACTTATTTACGGCATTTATCGCTTACTCTACGGTAATGGCCGATACATTGTACGGACTTAATTCATTTCTTCTTCTGTTTTGTGTTAAAGAATTTTATTGGATAATTTACGTTCGACGTCAGATTGATCCTGACATCAATATGTATCATTTTATTCTTTTAACACATATGTTTGACTGGATAAGTCTTTATTTGATGTAATTCTGATATTTCGAATGATTCATGAATTCCAGGGTATTGTTTCATGTTATGTGTTTATTTTTAACATAATCAATGTTCTAGCAATCCCTTAAACACCGGATATAACATAAAAAAATTAGGAATTTTGTTGCATATTACACATTGAAAATGTATGTCACTCATCATCAATTCCACTAAGCATACAGTAAAACCTCTCCATGACGTTATATTTATTAAAAACTATTCACTCCACTTTTCTTTTGGGCGAAGGCTGTAGACAAACAGTAAAACCTCTCCACTGCTTTGCGTATGTTAAAAAAAACAAACAAACAAACAATCCTCTCAGTTTTCTTCAGAGCGAAACATAAAAGTAGAAAATTCCCTTAGATGAACCTTTGAATACATAGTTAAAAATATCACCCTTGTAATTTTGAAAAAATAAAGATGACAATTAAAATTTCCAAAATGAATACTATTTTTTAAGATGGCTACTTAACTATGGACTCTTACATTTTGCAATATTGTTAACACCGTGACATCGGTTTAATTGTGTCAATATTATCACATTACAATTTCATAATTTCAACGCAATTAAAAAGATTCTGATAGAAATAATATTATTTTGGTCATGTTTTTATTTTGAATTGGACATTCTTGAGCTAATTTTGAATCATAATTTAGAACATGATGTATTTATCAAATGTTTCAACATCACAAGTGAAATATAGGTCTTTAGGTGAAAAATTTAATTTGGCAATACTAAAATACGTTTTGCAGCTTTTGTATAATTTTGCATTATATTTTTTATTCCTCGTTTAATTACTAATTACATGCTTAAATGCTTTCTTAATGCTCAGACCGTTGGAAAACAGCTATAATTTTGCGCTTCATTGCAAATACATCCAGGTTTTTTAATCTTAAATTTGATAGATTAGATTATATACATGGATAACGATGTTTGAAATATTTTAAACTGGTGTTTAAAAAATATGTATTTTTTCTGTCTATCCGTTATGGAAAAACACCGCGAGTGGGCTGCGTCAATCAACTAATGAGCCTAACAATGATATATGCCTCAAATAATAAATCTAAAAATGCTAGAAATTATTCACTTCAGTGGTAAAGCTAATAAAAAATAAATCAAATTTTCACAATTTTCCGTTTCACTGGACAAAGCAATAAAAAGGTTTTAAAATGATTAAGTCAATGTTTGTTTTACTGTGAACGGAATTTTAAAATAATGCCTTTATGTAGCAGCAGTCTTCTTAACATCACATATATAGATGTGTTTCCAGATGCTATTAATGATTTTACGCAAAGTTCAATGCTCGGTCTTTAAGACATAAAGAGGAATAACTCTAGTAGCATACTATTGTACTTTCCGGTTTGGACAGTGGTGTGTCAGTTTAAAAGTAGGATCTGAGCGAAGCATATAATGTATGTTTGTGGAACTTTTTTCTATTGACATTATATACTGTATGTCGTTGTTACGTATGATGAATGCACGTATCACTGTTTTTACATAAATAAATAAATAAATAAATAAATAAAAATAAATAAATAAATAAAAACACACACATTACAGACAAAAGAAATGTGCTCTTTTAAAACATTGCTCATGTAGGTAATAAGCTACATTTAAATGCAAATATTGCGGTGGCTTAATAATGCCAGACACTATATTATATTACTTTGAATATGAATATTCATCAGTGTACATATATCTAAAACATGTTAACAGTCACTTGAGTGGTACTAAATGTACAGTGTTTTACAGCATGTGTTATATATCATATCATAACAAGGAGGATAGCACAATATGATTAAAACTGCTGGTTAGAACGCAGTGAAAATGATTTTCTTAACAATATACCAAGATTACAACGTTCTTTAACATTATTGACACTTAATAACTGTATGATTTTTAACATACTCGGCTTTTGCCAGTAATACGGTTTTATATATTTCACTCTGAATAGTTTATAAAGAGGCCATTATAAAATAAAATCATATTCGTCCTCTATACAATTTTTACAATAAAAACAAAACACTAAAAACAAGTAATGAAATGTTTAAATTTACACGCTTTCTGTCTAAATAGTTCACTGTAGATATGAGAAAAATGACATTCAATTGATGCAATTTTAACTATTTTGGCTATTTTTTTCATGATAAACGTAATAATAATTACATTTTTGAAATAAAAAGGAAAAACAAATTCAGTTGAAGTAGAATACTACAATTTGTTTATAGTTAACTTCACTTTCAAACAAAAGGGGGTCCTTAGGTAGCTTAGTGATCTTACACACCAGTTTACAAACCAGACTGTCAATCTCCGCCTAATCCCGGTGTGAGAAATATTGCAAAATCGCTTCCAGAGGGTAGTTTGTTTTTTTCCAAGGTATCCGGTGTCCTTAGCTATTTAACAATTGACCACTTCGATACATAGAAAAATTGTGATTTGGACTTAAAGCACCCTCCTTGCATTCCGCACTTCCAGGCGTATTGTTAATGTATAATTTTTGTTATTCTGTTCTTTTTGAATTAGCAAGAGTTGTTCCTCTTCAAAAGCACTAGGAAAGAAAGATATATTGGTATTTCTGAAGAGTAAATGTTTGGTCTGATTAAATAGTTTTCAATATAAAAGATGTCAATTGTACTTGTGACGAAAAAAACCACACGAAAGACAATAAATGCAATAACATTATCTACCAGCAAAATACAGTCCAACCTGCTTTAAAGGTCACTTCTATATAAGGACCACCTGCATATAAAGACCAGTCGAATTAAATCCCAATTGTTCTTTATTCATATTATTTGAACTTGTATATATAAAGGCCACTTTTACTGGGTTTCCTTGGGTGGCCTTTATAGACAGGTTTGACTCTATAGTCACTCATACATAACATGTGGTTTGTATTTAGCTCTATATTATAATCGCAATGTCAAATTTCGTTAATAGAATTGAAATACTGATTTTTTTTTATGTTTTTTTTTTTTTGCAGCATTTGAAAGTGGTATCTTAAGTTTAAATATACTAATATACGCAACAAATGATTCTTTTTATAAATAATTTTGAAAGTTTAGGAAAACAAATGTAGGAAAATATATTTTTCAGGATAAATAGACTTTATTTAGCTGATAACTCATTTTTAACAAAATGATATTTTAAACAATATAATATTATGAAGTTTTTCTGTCAGTAATGATATAACAAGTTTAAAACATGTATAATGATTTATGAATGACAGTGTATAACGCAAACGCATGCATTTTTGTGACTATAATTTAAGACATGTTTTTTCCTTCTTTCAGGAAATTTTGAATGTGCTTAGAAATATAGGATTACGAAGTACCGCCATGCCCTCTTTAGATCGGTTAAAAGGACCAGGGCAACATCGTAGATATTCAGGACTTACTCCCGAAGAATGGTTAAAACATTTATTACACAGTATTCAAAATAGAAATAACGAACTTACCGAATCAGAAATGACAAGTGACACGGATTCGAGTGACGAAAACGAAGACAATAAAACAGAGGTAGAAGATTTAAGAAGTATTTTAGAGTCGTTTGGAAATTCTGTTGTCAAAAGTGATGAAGACGAAACTGTGTCAAACGGAAGTGACGATAGAACAACTGAGGATGACGTGAATTTAGACGAGTTAAAGCGAGATTTCGATACGATTAGTGGAATGAATGTTCACCCTTTCAAAAGGTCACTTGATACTTTAGGGGGAGTTTATTTACATGGATATAAGAGAGGACTTGACACTTTAGGTGGTGTAAGTTTACATGGATATAAGCGATCGCTTGATACATTAGGTGGAACAGCGCTTCACGGTTATAAAAGGGGGTTCGACACGTTAGGTGGAACAGCGCTGCATGGTTATAAAAGAGGACTAGATACACTTGGTGGAACAGCGCTCCATGGATATAAAAGGGGGTTTGACACATTAGGTGGAACAGCTCTTCATGGTTATAAAAGAGGACTAGATACACTTGGTGGAACAGCGCTCCACGGGTATAAAAGGGGGTTCGATACACTAGGTGGAACAGCTCTTCATGGTTATAAAAGAGGACTAGATACACTCGGTGGAACAGCGCTCCACGGGTATAAAAGGGGATTTGACACACTCGGGGGAACAGCTCTTCACGGTTATAAAAGAGGACTTGACACATTAGGTGGAACAGCTCTCCATGGTTATAAACGAGGGTTAGACACACTTGGTGGAACAGCTCTCCACGGATATAAACGGGGGTTTGACACATTAGGTGGAACAGCTCTTCATGGATATAAAAGGGGGTTTGACACATTAGGTGGAACAGCTCTTCATGGGTACAAAAGAGGTTTTGACACATTAGGTGGCACAGCACTCCATGGATATAAAAGAGGGCTGGACACACTTGGTGGAACAGCTCTCCATGGGTATAAGAGAGGGTTAGACACGTTAGGTGGAACAGCTCTACATGGATATAAAAGAGGATTAGACACGCTCGGTGGAACAACTCTTCATGGTTATAAAAGGGGATTGGACACATTAGGCGGAACAGCTCTACATGGATACAAAAGGGGATTTGACACACTTGGAGGTATGAATTTACACGCTTATAAACGAAATCAAGATGACAAACGAGGCTTGGACACACTTGGTGGAATTGTGTTACATGGATACAAAAAGAGGTCGGTGGAAGAAACGCCAGTTAAAAGCTGACAGAAATATTAAATTAGGATTTTAAAAATCAAGTGAAATCTGGGCGCGGATTCTTCTGTTTCTCATGCGATAGTTCAATCAATGTTTACACAACATTCGTCCAAACTGGCTCGCTCATATGTTACTTATTGGAATACGAGGTTCTGTTAATGATGGGTGGTGATTGGAAACACTACATAAACACCTTTATTTTTAGAAATCTATTTCTTTATTATATCTTTAAATATTATCTGTAAATGTGATTTAATTTATTCTGTAAATATATGTATTTAAACATTAGCGACTGTACAGATAGGATATTAAGGCCAGATTTACTAGTATTCGTTTCAAAATATTTTGCGAAACCTCTTTAAGAAAGGAAATGGAGAAGCTCTAAGTTTTATGTACGAGCAACTTACAAACATTTATTTGAAAATAAAGCGATTTTTGCAAAACATTTTTAAGAGAAGAAATGTAAATGCACAAACTATTGGACAAATTAAAAGCGACTTCCTAGGATTCATTTAACAGATAATGATTTTTGCAAAATCCTCTTCAAGAAAGAAAAGTTTTACAACTATAGGACATTAGCGACTGGGTTACTATGTAAAGCATAGACATTTGTTAACACAGCTTGTCTTACAACTTCTTTGAAAAAATCACGACTAAAATATTAATATAGAAATCAAATGGGATGTCACGTTGCAAATATAGAAAAACACTAAAACATCATCTATGCTTAAAGAGTAGTGTGATATTGTATTTTTTTTTTTAAATTTCTGAAAATATTTTAGAAAAAATGTCATATTTTAATTTTTTGATTATATTTCATTTAGAAAATTCAAAAAGTTATAATATGGCAGAAGTCTTAGCTTCACGTGTTTAATTTGGCTCGCTAATTGTATTTTAATCACAGCTCAATGAGCAAAATCCGTAAGATGTGATAAATGTTATTATTACTTTTTATGTGAAAAAGCTGATGAAGAATTGGTAATAAATTATATGGACGCATTCAAAATAAACAAGATTAACTAAATGTGTCTAAATCATTAAGTACAGCGCAACCTGCTTTAACGACTATCTCTCTATACACGCATCTATTCTTACTACGAAGGCATCTTTTCATAAAGACCACATTTTAAAGCCATTTTGCTTTATGTTTCAAATTGAAATAATTTGTATATAAAGACCACCTAAACGCCCATATGTTTTGGGTTCTATGCACGAACCTTACAGGATTTACTGTATATAATGCACAGTAAGTAGAAGCATTATGTTTCTGCATAATACTATAAAATCATACCAATTAACACATTTCTTCTGTATATTCATTGCCCAGAGACTGCATTGGGCTTGTGGTTAGGACATCAGCCATCACACTCAAATGTGTCTCGTCGTTTTCGGTTTGACCACGGTCAACGGTGTTTGGGAAGGTTGTTTTACCTTGTAGGCTTTTACGGATTTGATTGGTACTGTATTTTGGAATAAGTGATCCTTTCTGAGATTAGAGACTGGTGAACTAGCACTTAAAGTTCGCGAAGATTCTGCTGTAGTACAAAGTAGATTATAAACACTTAAATAAAATTCCAAGACCGTGTGACACTTTTGCTGACATTAATTCTGGCTGGGGGGATGGGGGATGTGAAAAATGTCTCGTTATGAATAGATGCATGGTCATTGTTGATACAACCTCAAGAAGGTGCCATCCTCTGTCCAACCAACCAACTAACCAATCATCTAACCAAAGAAAGAAACAAAGAAGTCTAGAATTGTTTTAGGTAACCAAACAAGGCTGTCTTAATTTACTCATACAACACGTAACCAAACTAAAAAGATGAATCAATTTGTTTTATGTTTTGTTGATTTTTCTAGTATTATTCAGTAGTATTATTAATATTATTATTGGCGATTGTTGATAATATAAAGTATTTTTCAGCTGTCAATATATATATATCTTCCATTTTATATGAACTACATTCGACGCAACTAATACGTTTTAAGGTTTCAACCCGTGTCGGCGCATTTTTTATCTTTGTACTGCGTTACCAATATTAGCCAGATCACACTAGGCTAACCAGATGTGACCATAACAGATCGTGTGAATTATTTGCCTATATCTACTGTTGTACTAGCGGCTACCTTTAGATGCTCGCTCACCGAGACAACACATACAGAGGTTGTCCCTCTTTGGTCAATTTTTTTCCCGACACCGTTAATGAGAAATAAACATGCTGGATACCATAAACTTATTATGTTCAAACCTTATATCGGGTCAGTAGTTAGTGATGACAATTTGTGTCTATGACAGCGCTGTGCTGGATGTTATCATATCCAATGCCCGACTAAAGTCAGGAGTTGTATAATCAGTGATGTCATTAATAGTATGGTGTCTCTGTGTCCAGGATTGCCCTGGATATATTTAACGTCCCATAGGGTGTTTACCCTTCCGGAGCTTCCGGCTTCACTTCCCTGGTGAAAATTCACGTGTTTAACCTTATTTGTCAGTTTCACACAAGTTTTTACTTTGCTTCTGGATTGTGATTGGGACAGGGATAAGTATGTTTGTTTTTGATAAATGTGTTTATCTTGTCTTTTTACTTTTATCCAGTTGTCAAGTGTACTATATTTACATTTCCATGGGTTGTTGCCTATTAAAGCTTGCAAAGACAAATCAGCTATCTCCGGGTATATTTGACGTCTTAAAGTTGTATGATCCTCTAATTCTTAAATTTTGATTTTACACGTGACGGATGTAGCTAGACAGAAGGTGCTTTACCTTTCAGAGCACCAAGCCTTATTTCCAAAGTAGGAGCTTACGTGTTAAATCAGTTTGTCGGTTTTCAAAGTTTTTAGGACCATAAAATGCTCCATATGTATCCAAAACAGTATATTAAAAATAAGTTAGGATTAATGGCCAAAACATATCAAATTAGGTATACAAAATAATGCATGATAAATTTATCGGATATGTTCATCTAGTCGGCACCTATAAAATCTTCAACAGTAAAACGCCACCAAGTTTTGTAAGCAAAATGTGTTCGGTATTTCTGAAAATCTCAGTAACATGCACTATGGTCAGCAAAGTTTCACAAAGCAGTAGTGCGCTGATTGTATTTGGCCAGACTCCAGTTTCACAATTATTCCTTAACTTAAATCTAGTAAATTCGAAATAGGTATGGCGGGTCTGATAGGATTTTGTCCTAAATGGACCGTTTTGGTTTTTGAAAAATAAAAATCTCAATACCGTTGTACTTACTTACTTAGTCCTGTTCGTACTGGGAGCACATAAGGCCTTGACCGAGGACTTCCATATCTGCCTGTCTGCTGACATTTTCTGTATCGTGCCCCACGTCTATCTTTGTTCTTTCATCTCCTTTTCGACTGATCTTCTCCAAGTCTCCTTCGGTCGTCCTCTGCTTCTTTTACCAGGTGGTGTCCATCTAATTGCAACTCTTGGTATATCTGATGTTCCCATCCTTAAGACATGACCAATCCACCTCCATCTTCTACAACACCGTTGTACTTTAATAAAAAAAAGTATTAGTATTATATGTGAAATTTCAGATTTTGGCTCCCACAAAGGTCTATTTTATTTGCACTTTCCTATGCAAGCCCATCTTTATGCTCTCATAAGCTATAATTTAAAAAACGAGGGGGTTTTCTCGTCTTTTATAATCATTTTCAAATTGTTCTCCTCGGAGGATCAACTTTAATTTAACGTTATTGTTTCTGAAAGTATTTTCAAAACGCAATCTTTACGAGTGTTCATAAAATTGGTCTTC
The DNA here is from genome assembly GCA_021292105.1 of Anadara kagoshimensis. Taxonomy (NCBI): domain Eukaryota; kingdom Metazoa; phylum Mollusca; class Bivalvia; order Arcoida; family Arcidae; genus Anadara; species Anadara kagoshimensis. The sequence continues at coordinate 58,306,393 of CM037870.1, read as the reverse complement.
TCAGGAGAAAATGGTCGATTTTTGAAAAAAAACCTGACTACTACACATATTTTAACACCGACCACTATAACTGCTATGGTAAGTTCAGTGAGTAGCGAGTACGCTTTCTACCCCCCAAGACATGGATTCAAATCCCAGCCGAGTATCTGTTTAATTTTTTTTTCTTTATTAAAAAAAATAATTGTAAACTTTATAAAATTTTTTATCTTTTCTGCAAATATATAGTTTTAAAAACAATCACTTTGTTCTTGCAAATATACTTCTTACTAGTAGATCACGCCACGGAATATTTTATACGATAAAAACTCCACACATCACCCGTGAATTCTTAGTACAGCGTGATGTTAGTTAATTCTTTATCATTCTAGTTTTCTGTTTATTAAATTAAGATTATGGAAGTTAATGTTTATGCAGTAGCTTCTTTGCTTAAAGGAAAAACAAGTTTACGAAAATGAAGTGTTTACTGTTGGTAGACTTGGTCTAATTATAGAATGCGAAATCCTCAGGTGTTTAAAAATATATTTTTACGTCATATATCTGTTTAAGCAGGGGGCAATGTAAAAAGCGCCTATCAAACCCGACATACCTCTTTTATTATTTTTTTTAGATATTCGAGAATTTAAGGTGTCATCTTTAATATCACTTTAAGCTATAGACATCTACATTTACATTTTGAAAAATGTTAATTTGTAGTTCCAAATCATATTACCAAATTTGCTAAATTAAAGTTAACGAAAATGTTAGTTAAGATTGTGAAACAGGGGCCAGGTGAAACTGAACAACCCGATAGCGTGAATAAAGTGAGGTGGTCCATACTTATCAAACAATATTTTATTTTATTTTATTTTATTTTAAAATTGGTAATTTTTAGATTTATTGCAAACGTATTTGACGATATACAATGTAAAATGCGATGATCACAAATTATAGTAAATTATACAAACAAATTGAAAACATTATCTCAACAGCGAGGTAAAATTTTGAAAACTCAAAACTTCAGTTAACAGGTAAACTTCCACAAGGGAAGTAAGGCCGGGTGTTTCGGAACAGTAAGCGACTCCTGTTTAGCTAGTTACAACCGCCACGTGTGAAATCAAAATTTGGAATAAAAGGAGCATGGAACCAAGTGACGTTAAACATATATCCAGGGTAATTTAGTATACAGAATCTGTGTTGACAAATGATTAAAGGCAAGAGCTCAAACAAGGCTGCAACAAATGTACCCAATACAAAACAAATCAAATACACCTACACAAGATTCACAAATCATAACATTGTGTTTAAATAAATTAGAAAAATGTCATGTAGCGAATTCCTGGGAAAATCTTATTGATGTAACGTAACATTCAGACAACTTATCAAACATAGGTAGAGCGGTTACAAATATAAATGTTCTTTACAGTAATATGGAACATGTCAAAAATTAATATACGACAAATTCAGAGACAAATAGACAAAATTGGTATTATGATGAGGAAAGTAATTATTAAATATGCACATGATAGAATCGAGATTGTCTTTGATATAAAGAATGTTGGATGAAAACATTTACTTGGCTGTTGCTAATACAAGCAAAACAGAAAACACAGATGATAAACATATACACATACATGTAGAGACCACTGATTATAAATCTTCCGACTGTGGACGGCCACAATTGGTGTTAATGACAAAACATCAGGTAGTGTGGTGGTTAAATTACCTTTTGAAGGACCATTTTTCAATCAACTGTTCACGAAATGAAACAATTACAGTGATCGAGACAATTTCACCAATCAAATTTTTATTTGGTGATAAGTCGAGGGACGCTTATAAACAAAAACAGGAAAGAAATAGTGTTATAGGATTTTGAAACAAATTGCGATTCAGGAAGACATTGAACTTTCTACGCTAGAAGGTCATGTTTATATGAAGTGTTAAAACAACTACAGATGCGTTTCAGTATTTTCGATAATGGTAATGACGCTACAATTAGAATACGAAAACCAAGCTAAGTTAATTATTTGCATGAGTGACCTATTTTGGTTTCTTGCTGTAAATTATAAATTGTAAATTACTATGAATGGAATAACACACAGACACCAAATTCAAACTTTGAATAATCAACATAATGTTTAAACAACTCGATTTAAGGATTTAAAGCTTTGAAAAATGTGAAAGTAAAAAATAACCAAACAAATTGATGCATACACTTACTGATGACTCTCAAATTACAACAGCATCTAAAGTCATGACTCATCCTTGAACGATTGTGTTTTTTTGTGTGCAGTTTCATGAAATCCTTCAAAATCGGAATTGATTTAAGGCTCGAGTTCGAGATGGGGCCACTAAAACAGGGAACGTTCATGAAGGTTCATGAAGTCTCTCCAAAACAGCGGTGGTTTTAACAAAATACTGATGGTTTTAGTAAAGAAACTGCAGTCTTCAGCAACAATAATAAAACTATATTTTAACTATTGGTAGGAGTGTATAAGCCATTCACAATCTGATCACACACACACACACACACACACACACACACACACACACACACATCTAGTTAAAAGTTACCACAGATGCCTTGCTAATCTCTGAGGAACAATGCGCCTCATTTACCCATATTTGATATATATTATTTAACGCACTGTTTATGGTTTGCAGAAAACATTGCTTACTTCTTAGAGACAATGCGCCTTAATCACCAATCTATTCTATGCAATGTGTATTGTTTGCGGATACTATGTTTACTTCTAAGAGGCAATGAGTCCCAATAACCATCTATTACACGCACTATTTAAGGTTACCGCACATACCTTGCTTGCCTCTAAGGAACCATGTTCCTCCAAGACCCATGTTTTACCGGCACTCGTTATGGTCACCACAGATATCTTGCTAATCCCTAAAGGACAACGCGCCTCAATTATCAGTCTTACACATGAACAGGCTATGGTTAGCCGATAATTTGCTTACCCTATTAGGGGCATTGCGACCCAATGACGTATGTATTACATGCACTGTTTATGGTTACCACAAATTCTTTACTGGCGTCTAAACGACAATGCGCCTCAAATACCCATCTATTACACGCACTGTTTCGCTGCATTGACCGACCCAGTTATTAAACACAGCAATAGCTAAACACGAGACAACACACAACGAGGAAAATAATTAATACAAAAGCAAGGGAATATGCACTGATCATGAGCTGCACAACACACAACGACGGAAATAAGACAAAAGCAAGAGAACGTGCACTGAGCTGCAGATAGCAATAGCTAAACACGAGACAACACACAACAAGGGAAGCAAGACAAAAACAAGTGAACATGCACCGAGACAACTGATTATTGTACTTTCGCCTACGGACACAGCTAATAAAAGACACAGTCGTATCCAAAGATGTGGTTACAGTTCTTTTATGCGTCCACACAAACTCATTTATTTTTGGAACTACTGTTCGTAAACAAGCATTGCGACATCAGTTTAGAAGGACTACAGAATCCTATCTCTATTGACCCAGGAGATGTAGTATAGAAGAGGAATGGTTAATTTATTGTTACAAGAAGCCATTATGTTTGTTTACTACTCGAGGGACTTTGTACGTAGGTGTTTAACCGTTATTACTAAATGTCGAACTATTACTTGGATCTTACCATTTGTTACAACGTGAAAACAAATCATATTCTCTTTAATTATCTCAGAACCTCATTAATGATGGCTAATAAATTAACACATACCAACGGACTTGTCGGAATTTAAGTACAATTATAAATGGTTTACGGGAACAAATGTCGGTCTATAAATGAATAAAAAATAATAATTTAATATAATTTGATAGTTCGTGCCCTTGAAAAATAATTTAACTACAAATTGGATACCAATTTGTCATTTAATTCGGAACTGTTTTAAATCAATAATTGTCAGACTTGTGATTCTGGCCGTCATCAAAAGATTGTTGATAAGCATGTTTCAATATGTTGATAAGCATGTTTAGTATCAGTAACTATCCTGGCCCCGGTTTCACAATCATTCCTTAACTAAGATTTTCCTTAACTTAAATTTAGCAAATTTTTGCAAGCTCTCTTCGGAACTACAAATAAATATTGTTGTCAAAACTTACTGCAGATGTCATAAGCTTGATATAATCTTTAAAATGACACCTTAAAGTTCCTAATATCTTAACAATTAACAAAATTATAAAGGTATTTTAATTTGCCAGATTTAAGTTAAGGAAAATCTTAAGTTAAGAAATGATTGTGAAACCGGGGCCTGAACACATTATTCTATGCCCCGCAGTTCCAATTTCCTTGCTTTCTAAATGTCTGATTTCACACGCAGCTTTTGTAACTGGCTAGACAGGAAGTTCTTATGCTTCAAGGGTACCCGGTCTCACTTTCCTGCTGGATCTAAATATGTCAGTTTTCAAAGTTTTTACTTATTTTTGGGATTTTGACTTGAATATTAATCATTATGATTGTGTTTAAGCTATAACACAAAAATAAATGTATTTTTTCTCTATGTGTAATCGCTAACATCTACATACAAAGGCTAGTACGTTTGGTAAAATATGGTTTATATTTATTTTGTTGATTGTGCGTATTTAACGGCAAATGATTGACAAATAAAAGATGGTCCTTAAATAACAATATTTCTACGCTGTGAAATTATTTTGTATTTAAATCAAGTGCCCGTCCAAAGTCGGGAGTTTTAAAATCAGTGGACTCAATGTGCTTTCTTTTTCTTATCGCGGTTGCTGTTTCTTTCATTAATTACAAGTACAGATACAAATAGTTTTCTTGTAAACTTGTTATATAATATGCCGTTAATATGTGTTTGATGCGTTTGTTTGCGTCGTTTTACTAAAATTTGCATTTTTCTGTTCATTATCATAAAAATAAACATGATGGAAATGACACTTAAACTAATAGTAACAAATTCGCACCAATGGATATTATTTGTTATTATATTATTCGACGTTTTTGACAAGTATCTTTTCAAATCAAAATAATCATTCATTCCTGTCAAAACTGCAATGCATTAGTAATATCAATACGGGTTTGCTGTATAAGAATACCAAGTGCTAAAACCAAGGAAGCTACAAAAACTTTTACACTTTTAAAAAGATAAACAAATACCGGCAAACATTTTAACAACTGTAGAAATGTGAATTTGTTGGTAATTAATCTTTTGTTCCATATTTGGGGATTAATGTCGAATTAAGAGTGTAATATTGATCCTATTTACAAATATTTCAAATTTAATTGAAGAAAATTCTCTCAGGGCATCTGGCAAAGTAGTAAAGTCAAAGAGCTCTATTTATTAAATAATTAAATCACATTTAAAATGAATCTTCTTGCAATTAACTGAATTTGCATGCCATTAAAAATATAATGCATTACATCGCCCATTTGATCTCTATTTAACGGATTCCAAGGGATAAAGATATCATTATAGATGGTGTATTTGTTTCACAATTAATACGCTATGGTCGAGCTTGTTCCCACTTTATATAACAAAGCAAGCTGCGTACAAATAAATTGTAAACTCAATTGCAAGCCTAGGTTTATGGCTGGCCTTCAAAACGTTTTATGGCTGGCGTTACAATGTTGTTGATAAATATAATCTCTCTGTATCCAATATTACCCTGAATGTATTTAATGTCACAGTTCCATGTTTTTACATTCAACATATGGCGGGTGTAGCTGGCTAATTAAAGAAAAAAATCTTACCCTTCAAGAGCACCCGGTCTCGCATCCCTGGTGGAATTGCACGTGTTGAACTTAATTTGCCAGTTTCAAAGTTTATATGGTTTTGGGGTTGTGATTTGGACGTGGATTGGTGGCTTATCAGTACCTTTACTTATAATCTCTCAATTTCCAAATACTTGACTTCTTAATTTCTATTTATAGATAACTTTCACGAATAACTCGGCGGGCAATTTACAATTAACAACATGATACATGCACGTCTCACACACCTTTAATTAATTTTTGTTACACAGTCTTGACACTTACGGAGCGAGCGCTCTACCAACTGAGCTACCGCAGTGGTCCAATGTCAGGAAGATCACACTGGGCTAACAAAATGTGACCATAACAGGTCGTGTGAATTATTTGTTTAAATCGACAAAATATACAGAGGTTGTCCCTCTTCGGTCAATTATCCCGACACCGTTTAAGTCCGCAGCAATGTGAAATAAACATGCTGGATACCATATAATTATTATGTTCAAACCTTATATCGGGTCAGTAGTTAGTGATGTCAATTTGTGTCTATGACACAGCGATGTGCTGGATGTTATCATATCCAATGCCCGACTAAAGTCAGGAGTTGTATAATCAGTGATGTCATTAATAGTATGGTGTCTCTGTGTCCAGAATTGTCCTGGATATATTTAACGTCCCATGGGGTGTTTACCCTTCCGGAGCTTCCGGCTTCACTTCCCTGGTAAAAGTTCACGTGTTTAACCTTATTTGTCAGTTTCACACAAGTTTTTACTTTGCTTCTGGATTGTGATTGGGACATGGATTGGTATTTTTTTTCGATATATGTGTTTATCTTGTCTTTTTACTTTTATCCAATTGTCAAGTGTACTATATTTACATTTCCATGTGTTGTTGCCTATTAAAGCTTGCAAAGACAAATCAGCTATCTCTGGGTATATTTGACGTCTTGGAGTTGTATGATCCTTTAATTCTTTAATTTTGATTTTACACGTGACGGATGTAGCAAGACAGAAGGTGCTTTACCTTTCAGAGCACCAAGCCCTATTTCTAAAGTAGGAGCTTACGTGTTAAATCAGTTTTCGGTTTTCAAAGTTTTTAGGACCATAAAATGCTCCATATGTATCCAAAACAGTATTTCAAAAATAAGTTAGGATTAATGGCCAAAACATATTAAATTAGGTATACAAAATAATGCATGATACATTTATCGGATATGTTCATCTAGTCGGCACCTATAAAATCTTCAACAGTAAAACGCCACCAAGTTTTGTGAGCAAAATGTGTTCGGTATTTCTGAAAATCTCAGTAACATGCACTGTGGTCTGCAAAGTTTCACATAGCAGTAGTGCGCTGATTGTATTTGGCCAGACTCCAGTTTCACAATTATTCCTTAACTTAAAACTGGTAAATTCGGAAGAGGTATTTCGGGTCTGATAGGATTTTGTCCTAAATGGACCGTTTTTGGTTTTTGCAAAATAAAAATCTCAATACCGTTGTACTTACTTACTTAGTCCTGTTCGTACTGGGAGCACATAAGGCCTTGACCGAGGACTTCCATCTCTGCCTGTCTGCTGACATTTTCTGTATCGTGCCCCACGTCTATCTTTGTTCTTTCATCTCCTTTTCGACTGATCTTCTCCAAGTCTCCTTCGGTCGTCCTCTGCTTCTTTTACCAGGTGGTGTCCATCTAATGCAACTCTTGGTATATCTGATGTTCCCATCCTTAAGACATGACCAATCCACCTCCATCTTCTACAACACCGTTGTACTTTAATAAAAAAAGTATTAGTATTATATGTGATTTTTTCAGATTTTGGCTCCCACAAAGGTCTATTTTATTTGCACTTTCCTATGCAAGCCCATCTTTATGCTCTCATATGCTATAATTTAAAAAACGAGGGGGTTTTCTCGTCTTTTATAATCATTTTCAAATTGTTCTCCTCGGAGGATCAACTTTAATTTAACGTTATTGTTTCTGAAAGTATTTTCAAAACGCAATCTTTACGAGTGTTCATAAAATTGGTCTCAGGAGAAAATGGTCGATTTTTGAAAAAAAACCTGACTACTACACATATTTTAACACCGACCACTATAACTGCTATGGTTAGCTCAGTGAGTAGCGAGTACGCTTTCTAACCCCCAAGACATGGATTCAAATCCCAGCCGAGTATCTGTTTAATTTTTTTTTCTTTATTAAAAAAAATAATTGTAAACTTTATAATTTTTTTTTATCTTTTCTGCAAATATATAGTTTTAAAAACAATCACTTTGTTCTTGCAAATATACTTCTTACTAGTAGATCACGCCACGGAATATTTTATACGATAAAAACTCCACACATCACTCGTGAATTCTTAGTAAAGCGTGATGTTAGTTAATTCTTTATCATTCTAGTTTTCTGTTTATTGTATAGAGATGAAAAATTAAGATTATGGAAGTTAATGTTTATGCCGTAGCTTCTTTTCTTAAAGGAAAAACAAGTTTACGAAAATGAAGTGTTAACTGTTGGTAGACTTGGTCTAATTATAGAATGCGAAATCCTCAGGTGTTTAAAAATATATTTTTACGTCATATATCTGTTTAAGCAGGGGGCAATGTAAAAAGCGCCTATCAAACCCGACATACCTCTTTTATTATTTTTTTTAGATATTCGAGAATTTAAGGTGTCATCTTTAATATCACTTTAATCTATAGACATCTACATTTACATTTTGAAAAATGTTAATTTGTAGTTCCAAATCATATTACCAAATTTGCTAAATTAAAGTTAACGAAAATGTTAGTTAAGATTGTGAAACAGGGGCCAGGTGAAACTGAACAACCCGATAGCGCGAATAAAGTGAGGTGGTCCATACTCATCAAACAAAATTTTATTTTATTTTATTTTACTTTAAAATTGGTAATTTTTAGATTTATTGTAAACATATATGACGATATACAATGTAAAATGCGATGATCACAAATTATAGTAAATTATACAAACAAATTGAAAACATTATCTCAACAGCGAGGTAAACTCAAAACTTCAGTTAACAGGTAAACTTCCACCAGGGAAGTAAGGCTGGGTGTTTCGGATCAGTAAGCGACTCCTGTTTAGCTAGTTACAACCGCCACGTGTGAAATCAAAATTTGGAATAAAAGGATTATGGAACCAAGTGACGTCAAATATATATCCAGGGTAATTCAGTATACAGAGTCTGTGTTGTCAAAATGGATTAACTGGCAAGACCACAAACAAGGCTGCAACAAATGTACCCAATACAAAACAAATCAAATACACCTACACAAGATTCACAAATCATAACATTGTGTTTAAATAAATTAGAAAAATGTCAGGTTGTGAATTCCCGAGAAAATCTGATAGATGTAACGTAAATCAGCATTCAACCAACTTATCAAACATTGGCAGAGAGGTTGCAAATATAAACGTTCTTTACAGTAATATGGAACATGTCAAAAATTAATATACGACAAATTCAGAGACAAATAGACAAAATTGGTATTATGATGAGGAAAGTAATTATTAAATATGCACATGATAGAATCGAGATTGTCTTTGATATAAAGAATGTTGGATGAAAACATTTACTTGGCTGTTGCTAATGCAAGCAAAACAGAAAACACAAATGATAAACATATACACATACATGTAGAGAGCACTGATTATTAATCTCCCTACTGTGGACGGCCACAATTGGTGTTAATGACAAAACATCAGGTAGTGTGGTGGTTAAATTACCTTTTGTAGGACCATTTTTCAATCAACTGTTCACGAAATGAAACAATTACAGTGATCGAGACAATTTCACCAATGAAATTTTTATTTGGTGATAAGTCGAGGGACGCTTATAAACAAAAACAGGAAAGAAATAGTGTTATAGGATTTTGAAACAAATTGCGATACAGGAAGACATTGAACTTTCTACGCTAGAAGGGCATGTTTATATGAAGTGTTAAAACAACTACAGATGCGTTTCAGTATTTTCGATAATGGTAATGACGCTACAATTAGAATACGAAAACCAAGCTAAGTTAATTATTTGCATGAGTGACCTATTTTGGTTTCTTGCTGTAAATTATAAATTGTAAATTACTATGAATGGAATAACACAGAGACACCAAATTCAAACTTTGAATAATCAACATAATGTTTAAACAATTAGATTTAAGGATTTAAAGCTTTGAAAAATGTGAAAGTGAAAAATACCAAAACAAATTGATGCATACACTTACTGATGACTCTAAAATTACAACAGCATCTAAAGTCATGACTCATCCTTGAACGATTATGTTTTTTTGTGTGCAGTTTCACGAAATCCTTCAAAATCGAAATTGATTAAAGGTTCGAGTTCGAGATGGGGCCACTAAAACATGGAACGTTCGTGAAGGTTCATGAAGTCTCTCCAAAACAGCGGTGGTTTTAACAAAATACTGATGGTTTTAGTAAAGAAACTGCAGTCTTCAGCAACAATAATAAAACACACACACACACATCTAGTTAAATGTTACCACAGATGCCTTGCTAATCTCTGAGGAACAATGCGCCTCATTTACCCATTTTTGATATATATTATTTAACGCACTGTTTATGGTTTGCAGAAAACATTGCTTACCTCTTAGAGACGATGCGCCTTAATCACCAATCTATTCTATGCAATGTGTATTGTTTGCGGATACTATGTTTACTTCTAAGAGGCAATGAGTCCCAATGACCATCTATTACACGCACTATTTAAGGTTACCGCACATACCTTGCTTGCCTCTAAGGAACCATGTTCCTCCAAGACCCATGTTTTACCGGCACTCGTTATGGTCACCACAGATATCTTGCTAATCCCTAAAGGACAACGCGCCTCAATTATCAGTCTTACACATGAACAGGCTATGGTTAGCCGATAATTTGCTTACCCTATTAGGGGCATTGCGACCCAATGACGTATTTATTACATGCACTGTTTATGGTTACCACAAATTGCGCTGCATTGACCGACCCAGTTATTAAACACAGCAATAGCTAAACACGAGACAACACACAACGAGGAAAATAACTAAGACAAAAGCAAGGGAACATGCACTGAGCTGCACAACACACAACGACGGAAATAAGACAAAAGCAAGAGAACGTGCACTGAGCTGTAGATAGCAATAGCTAAACACGAGACAACACACAACAAGGGAAACAAGACAAAAGCAAGTGAACATGCACCGAGACAACTGATTATTGTACTTCCGCCTACGGACACAGCTAATAAAAGACACAGTCGTATCCAATGATGTGGTTAAAGTTCTTTTATGCGTCCACACACACTCATTTATTTTTGGAACTACTGTTCGTAAACAAGCATTGCGACATCAGTTTAGAAGAACTACAGAATCCTATCTCTATTGACCCAGGAGATGTAGTATAGAAGAGGAATGGTTAATTTATTGTTACAAGAAGCCATTATGTTTGTTTACTACTCGAGGGACTTTGTACGTAGGTGTTTAACCGTTATTACTATAAATGTCGAACTATTACTTGGCTCTTACCATTTGTTACAACGTGAAAACAAATCATATTCTCTTTAATTATCTCAGAACCTCATTAATGATGGCTAATAAATTAACACATACCAACGGACTTGTCGGAATCTAAGTACAATTATAAATGGTTTACGGGAACAAATGTCGTTCTATAATATGAATAAAAAATAATAATTTAATATAATTTGATAGTTCGTGCCCTTGAAAAATAATTTAACTACAAATTGGATACCAATTTATCATTTAATTCGGAACTGTTTAAAATCTATAATTATCAGCCCAAATTAAATTCTTCTGCAATTCTGTCCGTCATCAAAAGATTGTTGATAAGCATGTTTCAGTATCAATAACTACCCTGAACATATTATTCTATGCCCCGCAGTTCCAATTTCCTTGCTTTCTAAATTTCTGATTCCACACATAGCTTTTGTAACTGGCTAGACAGGAAGTTCTTATGCTTCAAGGGTACCAGGCCTCACTTTCCTGCTGGATCTAAATTTGCCAGTTTTCAAAGTTTTTACTTATTTTCGGGATTTTGACTTGAATATTGATCATTATGATTGTGTTTCATCTATAACACAAAAATAAATGTATTTTTTCTCTATGTGTCATCGCTAACATCTACATACAAAGGCTAGTACGTTTGATAAAATATGGTTTATATTTATTTTGTTGATTGTGCGTATTTAACGGCAAATGATTGACAAATAAGACATGGTCCTTAAATAACAATATTTCTACACTGTGAAATTATTTTGTATTTAAATCAAGTGCCCGTCCAAAGTCGGGAGTTTTAAAATCAGTGGACTCAATATGCTTTCTTTTTCTTATCATGGTTGCTGTTTCTTTCATTAATTAAAGTACAGATACAAATAGTTTTCTTGTAAACTTGTTATATAATATGCCGTTAATATGTGTTTGATGTGTTTGTTTGCGTCGTTTTACTAAAATTTGCATTTTTCTGTTCATTATCATGAAAAATAAACATGATGGAAATGACACTTAAACTAATAGTAAAAAATTCGCACCAATGGATATTATTTGTTATTATATTATTCGACGTTTTTGACAAGTATCTTTTCAAATCAAAATAATCATTCATTCCTGTCAAAACTACAAAGCATTAGTAATATCAATACGGGTTTGCTGTATAAGAATACCAAGCGCTAAAACCAAGGGAGCTACAAAAACTATTACACTTTTAAAAAGATAAACAAATACCGGTAAACATTTTAACAACGGCAGAAATGTGAATTTTTGGTAATTAATCTTTTGTTCAATATTTGGGGATTAATGTCGAATTAAGAGTGTAATATTGATCCTATTTACAAATATTTCAAATTTAATTGAAGAAAATTCTCTCAGGGCATCTGGCAAAGTAGTAAAGTCAAAGAGCTCTATTTATTAAATAATTAAATCACATTTAAAATGAATCTTGCAATTAACTGAATTTGCATGCCATTAAAAATATAATGCATTACATCGCCCATTTGATCTCTATTTAACGGATTCCAAGGGATAAAGATATCATTATAGATGGTGTATTTGTTTCACAATTAATACGCTATGGTCGAGCTTGTTCTCACTTTATATAACAAAGCAAGCTGCGTACAAATAAATTGTAAACTCAATTGCAAGCCTAGGTTTATGGCTGGCCTTCAAAACGTTTTACGGCTGGCGTTACAATGTTGTTGATAAATATAATCTCTCTGTATCCAATATTACCCTGAATGTATTTGATGTCACACAGTTCCATGTTTTTACATTCAACATATGGCGGGTGTAGCTGGCTAATTAAAGAAAAATTGCTTACCCTTCAAGAGCACCCGGTCTCGCATCCCTGGTGGAAGTGCACGTGTTGAACTTAATTTGCCAGTTTCAAAGTTTTTATATGGTTTTGGGGTTGTGATTTGGACGTGGATTGGTGGCTTATCAGTACCTTTACTTATAATCTCTCAATTTCCAAATACATGTACTTGACTTCTTAATTTCTATTTATAGATAACTTTCACGAATAACTCGGCGGGCAATTTACAATTAACAACATGATACATGCACGTATTACATACCTTTAATTAATTTTTGTTACACAGTCTTGACATCTGTTTATTGTTTATTAGTGTTCAAAAATAATTGAGAAATGTAAACCTTATTTTATCCTTTATAATATTGCTTACACAGTAGAGTAAGCTAAGAGAGCGCCTAATCACTTTGTTCCATATTGAAGACTTCACATCTTCTGACAAGACGATTATCTCCAGTCAAACATTAAATAAAGGTCTTTGAACATTGTATGTAGCGGGCTCTGCTGAGTAATTTGTAATTTCTATCATATTCTAGGTACAAATAATAACCAGAAAGGTTTTGAAAAAACGAGCTATGCCCATAATTTGGACATCTCAGCAAATTAGGAACATTAAAATTCTCTCCCTTGACTTTTCTTTATATTTTTGTGACACTTTGATTTGATGTACAAATTTCACTGAACATAATAATACTGACAATTGGTGATAGTAAACTGAAATTAAAAAAACATAGGTTTGAAAAAAATAACAGGAACCAAAAAGAAAACGACATACAAATGTATAACGTACATGTACATTTTGAAGAGCGCTGGTAATAAGAAAAATATTTTGTTCCATGGCTTTGATAAAAACATTGAAACAATGTGTACACTATTTTCATAAATGACAGATATCGATTTTACTCTTAAAATGCTTATGTAACACTTAAGAATTAGAGCTAGGTAGTTTAGAAATACCAATTTGGTATTGAAAACTAAACATGTGGCAACTTTAGAAACGAAATAATTTGAACGTGTGCTTTTACCACCAAACTTACGTGGTAAGGGAAGAAACTCTGATAATTTTGTTTAATTTCTTGTATGGGAAAATGAACTTGTGTTAGCTTGTTTAATATTGTATACCTTGACAATACAACGCAACATGAACATGACTATATAACAATCTTAAAGAAAATAAACTTAAAATGATCAAATCTACACAATTAACGATGTATTAAACAAAGCAAAATTAATACTAAAAAACAAATTATAATTATGTACATTTTATTCACATCATGAATGCAATTAATTATTTGTTAATAATTATTTACACGTTGCGGGTGTAACTAGCTAAACAGGAGGTACTTACACTTCCGGGGCACCCGGCCTCACTTCCCTGGTGAAAGTTCACGTGTCTAACCTAACTTGTCAGTTCCAAAGTTTTTACTTTGTTTCTGGATTGTGATTCAGACATGGATTATTATGTTTGTTTTTTATTATGAGAGTTATCAATAGTGCGGATGACGCAACTTAGGAGTGAGTAGCGCACGTAATAGTTATGCTGTAACAGTCGAATGTTTGAACCATAGTTAAGCTGAAAATGATTCATATTACTTTGTTCAAGGCTACATTAAGCATAAAATAAACTAAAAGGTAATTTTAGTAGTTTCCTCGATATAGGCCAAATGTATGAACAATTCTAAATAAAGGAGAAAGCGAGTGTAATGATATATTTAGTATTACAAAATAATCAATCCAGTGGTATCCTCAGTATAGGACAATATCTGCGAAAACTAATTCCAAGGATAGAAATGGCAAAAGTAATCTAATTAAGGAAGCAGAAGTCATAATATATGATTCCACCTGCTTCTTATTAACTTTACACTAATTAGATATAATGTCATAAACTCAGCATACCCTTTGATGATACGAAATTAACCTCGTGTCATTCAGAGCAACATGCATGGATTTTCGATCAGAAAACCTGACGCAATGAGATATAATACAGAAGCTTCCCGGAGCAGATGGGCACATAAAAATACCATTTATGTAGGCAGCTTTGATAACTTCAAGGTCTACGATAATACTTGTTGGCTAATGTTTTGATGAAAAAAGAAGTATTCATGTACCACTGCTTGTGAAATGGTTCTGATGTCAAGGTCTATGTGTAAAGCATATTTATTTTATAGTGAAATAAATACTGCGCTAGTTAGTCAAGCAGTTTGTTTTGTTGCTCATTTGGTAGTAATCCAAGTGTCAATTTGAAAGGCTTTTATTCTTCTACTCATGATAATGAAAAATAAATTGATAATTAATATGTCATGCTGTAAATTGTTCTTGGAAAGTCCCTTTATCACTAAAAACAATTGTTATAATATCCTTGATTTAATCTTAAAACTAAAAACAGAGATTTATAAGATATAAAATTCAGAAAATTCATGTTGCATGATTCTTAACATGAATCTTGTGGCTTGTTTGTTTTAGGTTCTTTTGTCTGTAATTACGTGTGCTGAGAATTGTCCAGTACAAGTTTTTTTCACAAAAGTTTTACACTTTTCTAATTCGTATTGTCTTGTAATACAGAATGCAAAAGTACGGGACAGAATGAACAATCTGATAAAGATCTAATGATCCAACGTCATTTTAAAGCATCATTTGTCATTATTATACTTATAGAAATATGTATATCATGACCCTTGTAGGTGGTACTTCTTGACATTGATTCATTTGTCATTGAACAATGGGTTATCTGTCGTGTTGTCGTTTACATAGGATTGTTAGATACAGGCCGTTCCCTGTTACCGGGTTACGCTATATTTTGTTGTGCTGTAGAAATAACTATGTAATGAAGTTGTTCCACGCATGGCATGTATAGTTTACTAGACAGAAGGTGCTTATCCTTCCGGGGCACCTGAGCTCACTAAATTTTAGATGAACATTCTAAAATGATACAGGGGCACTATTATACAAAATCGATAAGGCTGTTATTGTTTTTTCTTTTGGCAAGTAGTTATTTAGACTTAACTATTTCCATTTTTCTGCTTAATCGAACGGTTCTAGTTCTTCCAAATAAGCTTTAACTTACTGGTGGAAATTTACTTGTTTAACTTAACTCGTATTTAAAGTGCTTTCTTTGAATTTTAGATTATTATGTGGACATGGACATGGGCTCGTTTGACCTTTTTTAATTACATTAAGAAGTAGAGTGGAAAAGACCTTTCTCTCTTGTAATTTTATTACTTAAAATGAAGAATCCTTTGCACACCAGACAGCTCCAGTTGCAATATCTGGTTGGCGCTCTAGGCAGTTTGACTGTATGCAGAATAAAAACTGTACTTTCGAACAATTGGTTTCATTTCCGTTTTTATATCATACATGGCCATAAAACCGTCGAAAAAATTATAAAACAAAAGAAATATATAGGTTTGTACATGGTAAACAGGAAGCTATTTAATAACAACATTTTTAAAGTGTCTGTCTTTTTCGTATTACTGCTTATACACTATATATTTTGTTTTATATATCTTGGTGCAAATTGCATGTTTACCCCCGTGTTCTGTCTCGTATAGGGGGATGTTTATGTATAAATGAGTTGAAATTGGAAATTGGATAAATTGCCACAATGTTCGCGCGGTATTTTATGAGATTTGTATACAGAATGAAAGCATATTTAACCCACCTGCCCAAATCCCCCGCGAGTCAATATATAGATAATCACCCCAATGTGAGACAGTACACGGTGGTTTACTAAGTTCACCGATAGTATAAAGTAGGTAGGATTATTAGGTTTATACAAAACCAGTTGATCCACACTTTGTCATCATAACTATCCAATGTCCATTAAAAACTGGGAGATGAAAATCGTACTGTTAAATATAATAATGCATAAATAAACCATATATATATATTATTTATACCTAGTGCTTTATTCCGCCGCTTGTACATGTGCGCACCGGTTTTTGTTTTATTACTTGACAAAACACTGGTAAATATGTAGATAAGTTCTTCGGCTTCATCTATTTATTATTTCATATTCTTAATTGTTATGGCTATGCTACATGCATACAGTATAGACTTGTCGAAACACAGAAAGGACGAAAATGAGGCGAACCTCGTTTACCGAATGGCCGAGCTATAGATAGCTACTGATCAGTATAAAGATAGTGCTCAGCTGACGAGATATAGCTTTAAAGACCGAAATAAGCTGTCGATTAAGCACAGATTCGTTAGTTTAGTGCTTAACATTAATTGGCCATATATAAACTGTCAACATGCTTGTGCTGTATATAAAGGTTTGCATCCCCCTTATATAACCTTTGTAAAACAGCAGTTTTGACAGTTTTAGTACTTGATGTTTTGTTAACTTATATTTCTCAAAGGACTATTTTTTAATATACTACCTAGAATGTTTTTTAAATGACATAACTGATAAAAGGATCACTTTTAATTTGAGTGAAGTGCGA
The DNA here is from genome assembly GCA_021292105.1 of Anadara kagoshimensis. Lineage (NCBI taxonomy): Eukaryota > Metazoa > Mollusca > Bivalvia > Arcoida > Arcidae > Anadara > Anadara kagoshimensis. The sequence goes on along the minus strand of CM037870.1, from coordinate 58,288,919 downwards.
GTGATAAAACAAATGTAAAGATTTGGGAAAAATCAAATTTCTTCAACTATGGAGTAAATTGATTGTTTGCTCCATGTTTATCTTTAAAAGTGCTTGACAATCACATGAAATTGAGTATTTTAGCAATTTTCATTATTTTCTATCCATTTGGTCCATATTTGAAGAAATTGGATTTCCCCCTAAATATTTATATTTGGTTTATCACTCGCAGTCCACTAAAATTAAGATCGATCCTTTTATCAGTTATTCCATTTTTAAAACATTCTATGTAGTATATAAAAATAGTCCTTCGATAAATATAAGTTAACAAAACATCAGGTACTAAAACCGTCAAAACTGCTGTTTTACAAAGGTTATATCAGGGGGTGCAAAACTTTCTGGACGGACCTGTAATATTTCAATCTCGTGAGAAACCAACATTTCTAATTTGTTGAGAGATCCACGAAAAGTAGACCAATCATATTTCATAAAGATGATTGGATGTTCAATCATTATCTCAATGAGATTTTTATAATACTAAATTATATTTTTAAAACATCCCTATTTTATTTCATGGAAAAAAGCCTATGTAATGCATTTTAGTTATTTTTAGATAATTATTCGCATGTCATACAACTTGACCTATATATTTACATTTGATTGATCACTACTTGACCTATATAATTTTAAGAAGCCTTTCCTAAATGACTTTTTGTATCCTTATCTTCAAGAATTGGCTTTTTTAGTGATTAGTGCTTTCTTGTCACAACGGCACTTGACTATATGCATGCCATGCTCTGCCAAGAAACACAAGGAATTCTATTGGTATAAATTGTATAGACTGTATTAGTCAACTTTCCTATAGTCGAAGAAAAAAAGACAACAAAAGTAAACGAAACACTCGAAAGGAGAAAAGAAACGAAGCGTACACAAAGGCTGTTGGTGATAAGAATTCCAAATATGAACGAGCATAGTCACAAAGAATCCAGTATTTTTGAATACGTATCTCAGTTATTTTACGCCCAGTACTACAACGCTATCAATGATATATTTAGGTGATTTTGTATTATCCTACAAAATCTGTTGATTATATATAAGTGGAATTAGGTATATAGGTACATCTTTTAAAATACCATATAAAGAATAGAAGAAAATAATAAAATTCAAAAAAGAAATGTTAAAAAAACCAAAAAGGTAAAACTATAGAACTCGCTTGTTTTAATTGTTACCGAGCGGTCTTTTGCAGAGTACAACAAGTTCATCAGCAACCCTATATTGTTACTATATAATCGTATTTAAGTTTAATCAACACTTTGATTATATTCGTTGTTTTAATAGGATATTGAGAACCGTAAATGACGTCTGTTACCGATATTTTGTATTACTAAATTGGATTGCTGAAATGATAACATCTAATACATGATTTAAGGTAATTGCTTCGATTAACACCGACGATGTGTTGTGACAACCACTGAAATGACGTAAAGTGTCTTATTCTATTAATAAAAATGTCTTGATTTTGCTTCCAGATATAATTTTGTTGTCAGCAAAGTAGTATATGTTTTAGACATGTTGTAAACATAGAACTGTATTTATTTACGTTGTTTTTGTTATACGAACGTAAATATCTGTAAAATATTTAATAGTTTTACTGTTTTTCATTAATCGTTTGGTAAAATATACAACCTTACCAATTCAGTTTTGTCGCCATACAAAACTTTACAAAATTAAACTTTTAAGCATTGCGCCCAGCTTTACTTGTGAGAAATTCGAATTCCATCAGCATTTATGTTAAATAATGTACACAGCTGTAACATTACTATTAATCTTTCAATAAAACAAATAATTCTAGTATTTCGAAAATATTCAGTTCGGTTATCTGTTTTTTTTTATTCAATTTGTTAAACAGTTTCATTTGCATGTTTATATCATAAAGTTAAAGATTGTTGACTTGTGTAATTTCAGCCCTTTCTTGCAAAAGAAAATACATACAGTCAAACCTGTCTAGAAAGACCATCCAAAGGAACCAGTAAAAGAAGGAGCCTTTATGGACAGGTGGTCTTCACATAGAGGTTCAAATAATATGAATAAAGAACAATTGGGATAAAATCCTACTGGCCTTTATAAGCAGGTGGCCCATATATAGAGATGGCATTTAAGGCAGGATTGACTGTATATATTTTTCAAACACTAAAATTAAATAATAAATTTCGTGCACAGAAACAAGCTCAATTTTGGATTTCCGTTTTCAATCCGATGCTTCAAACATTAAACAAGAGGTCCAATATGACCTATATTGCTAATCTGACTATTTATGCAATTGCATTTCGGAAAGCCATGCCAAGAACACTTTTGAAAAGACATCAATCAAAACTCTCTCAGACCAAGTATCATTCAAATTAGCACAGTTGGTCTAGAAGATAAGATCTTAAAATAATACCTTATTTGCCATTTTGTGAAAGATTTCTCGTAAACACGATATACATGTGTGTTAAAATCTATATTTTATTTATCATATTAAAACTAAATAAAAAAAATCTTAATTGACTATATTTTTTTTTCTATTAATAGCAGTGACAACAGCCTTTTTCGTAGAGCGATGCTTTATTGAATCTGGAATCGACATCCACCGAGGAACTACCATGCCTTGGAGCAGATAGTCAAAGAATAGACTTATAATAAGAACGTATTTGTATAATCGGTGAAAATTTGGATAACAAATTTGTTCTTATAAGAAACCTCGTGCATATTTGTTAAATGTAATAAGGAAACATTGCAGATAGTTTTAATTTTAGATTTTGAAAGAATAGCGTTAACCTTAAAGTATCTGTGAAAAATGGATCAAGGGAACATTTCGAACATACCCTTATATATGTTACATAGTTATATATGCACTTCTTATATATTAAATTTAAACAAAATTTATCAAAAAAATCTGTATCGGCCATGTCGAACATACATGGAAGGTTTAATCTGCAGCAATCAAAGACATTCCATACTCAGTTTGAGTCCATTCAACCAAATAGTTGCATTGACGATTAGATGCACAATTAACATTAACTATAAATAAGCAGTTGAGTAAATTTCTATACAAGTAAATTAATAATTAGCATTGCTCAACATTCTTATCTGTCGGTATATAGGGTTGAGCTTATGTTTCGTCTTTTATGTGTTTAGTTTCGTATTATTGGGGTTCTGACTATTGACAAGAACGTTTTATTAAACTGATTTACTTGATATTTTCACTCGCCTCCTACCGCTAATTACATTTTTATGTTACGATACAACGAAAAAAGATTGATTACTTTTTGTTTTTTGAATGAACCCTTGATGATTGCATGCTACACGAACCCTTCTTTATAACCACGAACTAGCAGATTATGATTATATTGAAAACATTCCATTCATAAAGCAATAATAACTTTAGACTAACAAAAATATCAAACTGGTATTATACCGTAAAGTCTTAGTAAAAAGTCAACAATTACGTGAATGTGCATTTTCTCTCCCAAACGAATCCGAACTCAGCTGGGACACAATCAAGAGTCTCCGACAGAGCTATCGATTGTTTATAAGTTTCTGATTCATATATGACAGCTAACGTGTAATTCTTCGTGTTCTTTCTTATTAAATTTCCTATAAATTAGTTGTCTTAATTTATTTGGCATTGCGATAGTAACACTCCTTGAATACAATATACTGATGCACGTAAGACAGTGTATTGCTCAAACCAGAGATGTATGTATAATTGGATGTTGTGTGTTGAATCGTCTGATCATGGATATAAAATAAAATATCAAAAATCATAAAAACATTGGTAAAGCGTCATCTCTTTAAATTGAATCCATTTTGTGTTTGTAACCTTTAGCAAAATTCTTTATTTTATTCAACAAGAAACGTTTTGTCAACACCAAATAAGACAATCGGAGTCTAATAAATTGATTGACCTTTAAATTAACTCACGTCAAAGGATGCCTTTTTTATATTGTCTGGTAATTGTTCAAAATCGGGGGGTCACGATCAGTTGCATTTCAGAGAAAAGAAATTTGTAACTGAATAACACGTATTTTAAATAGCTGAAATAATAAAAATCACAACAAATTACAAGTGAATGATAGAATCAACAAAATAAGACAAGAAAGGACAATGACATATTGGGACCTATGATAATACAATTCTGAACATAGAACGGGTACTTGATTAAATGTCCAGTGGTATGGCTACAGTACCATTTAAAGGCTTTCAGTTATTATACTTTTAATATTGTTTTTTTTACATCATTTTTGTTTTTTATTTTAATTAAGTTCTATGTTTCTTTCATTTTTGATTACACACGTGGCGGTTGTAGTTAGCCAAACGGTAGGTGGTTACCTTTCCGGGGCACCGGTATCAACTGTCTAACTGAAGTTACCAGTTTTTTACTTTGCATTTAGGGTTGCGATTTGAACATGGACTGGCATATTTGTTTTTGATTTAAACCACTTAGTTGGACAATGTACCGGAAGGATTTACTTCGCTTCTAGGAAAATTTTGAATACCAGCAAGTCAGACCGATACACATGACGTTGTAACCAGGACATTACCATCTCAAAGAGTTTTAAAGTGGATCCGCCATGTATTCCTTGCAGTGTTATCAGTCAGAATCGCGTATTTCCTAAGTCTTTATTTTATACAACGAAGCAAGCTGCTTAAAAATAAATTGTTGACCCAAGGATATTGCAAGCCCAGGCGGGTTATCCAGGTCCTAAAAAGTTTTATGCCCGTCATCACAATATTGTTGATCAGTATTATGTCTCTGTATTCACAATTTGGCATCCAAATAATTCTATGTTTCTTTCATTCAAATTCGATTCCATCGTGCTGGATGTAGCAAGCTGAACAGGGGCTGTTTACTTGTTCGGAGCACCCGGTCTCACTGTATGAAGTTGAGACGTTTAACTGAAATTACCGCATTGGTTTTGGGAATGTGATTTAAAGATATGATCTGGTATGTTTGTTTTTTAATAGTATTTAATAAATAAAAATGAAATACATTTATCTAAGCAAATGTCTCGTTATTTGTTGCATACAACTTATCTCCCTTATCGTAACTCCATAGCCTAGTGTTTTAACGATATAAAAACTGCGAGCAACTACCGTGATTGTCACTGATCTAAAAAAAATTCAGCAAGGTAGGTTGTCACTTTAAAATATATATTTATATTCCTTAATTAAACCTAAAACTACATTTTAAATTATCTTGTTATATTATTATCATATATTCAAATGCCGCATTAAAATTTCATGTATTGCAACTAGTTATATAGATAATGGAGTTTATTTGTGTTGATGTTTATCAATTTTCCAGTCAGGTATGGATCGGGTATTAAATAATCACGTGGTTTCAACGGTTAAATGATTTAACATATGTTAATTTTATTTATAATATTTTTCATTTTATTATATCTTATCTATTTCTATTTTTTTAAATTATGATTCATAACATTCACGCTGTATAACCAACAACCCATTTTTTGTTTGTTTGTTTCTCTTCCTAATTTTTGTTTTGTTATGGTGTTTCAGTATAATGCCTAGAGTCAGGGTTCGGGGAAGGAATGCTAGACGTGTCCCAGATGTCAGACCCCGACCTCGCAATGCAAACCATGCTCCAGCGCATGATGAACAAGAGCAAGTCCAAGATGTTGGTGCCAATTTACCCAATCCTGGACCCCCTCACGTACAGCCTATAGATGTTGAAGCCATTTCGCAGGAAATAACAAGAAATGTGTTACAGAAAATTCAAGACATCCAGCCTATCCAAGCTGTTTCAGCGCCTGCTAACCTGAACACGGAGCAAGGTAATACAGAGCATACTAATAACTTGCAGATTTTTAGTACAATGCATGAATAAGAATACAGTGTTCAAAATAATGTCAAAATCAAGATTATAAATAATGAGTACATTGATCTTGGAATACTGATTTCCAAAGTATCCAATCCAGATGACGATTAAAAAAAATATTTCTATTAAAGATGGAAATCTCGTAATTACTAATAAGTCTCGTCCCACTAAAATCACTGATATTCAACAGTGGACTGACGCCATGCTTATATTTGCAAGCATTTACACCTCGGCCCATTCATTAGAATTTTCTGGTTTATTGTAATATATCCATACAGTAAGGCTTGGTGCATCACGTACACCAGGCTTGGGGTGGAAATCGTATCATATCAGTTTAAACTGAAAAAGAACGGAACCCTGGGATGTCCTGGGCGGTTGTCTATCAGGAGCTATGGTTGCTTTATATGTATGCAAACCTCAATAACATTCCTAATACAACTACAACTGCTTCTAACAGTATGTATAAATGTTACGACTATAACTACAAGGGTGTTTGTAATAAACTAAGATGTTCTTACTTGCATTTTTGCATTAAATGCTCCATGGCCCATCCTCAACTTAGATGTAGGGTAGTGAAAGCTAGCAATACTAATTTTAGGTCTGGAAATCAACAGCAGCAATGGTTCTCTCATGTGGCAGCTGTAGCTACTAGCAACAGTAAACTTGACAGCACAACTGTCGGTAAACCAGCACAGTCAGCTAAACAGTCTCCCCAATAGTCCAATTAAAGTTAATTCATTAAAACGTTTTTTGAAGTTATATTCAAATTTAGATGATCTTAAATTGTTATATAATAGTTTTTTATCATGGGTTTAAGTTAAATTATCATGGTCCTCGTCAACGGACTATTTGCTCTAATTTATCTTCTCTAAAGAATCGTGAATTAGAAGCTATGGAGATAGTTATGAAGGAGGTTAATCTAGGTCGTGTTGCTGGTCCATTTTTATTTAATCCGTTGCCAAGTTTAAGGCTTTCTCCAATCGCTTTAGTTCCAACGAAAGATGGTTCGTGGCGGCTAATACATCACTTATCATACCCTAAGGGGGCAAGTGTAAATGATTTCATAGATCAAAATTTATGTTCAGTCAATTATACATCTTTTGACACCGCTTTATTGATGTTAGCAAAAGTAGGCAAAGGTGCATTAGCAGCCAGGCTGGATATAAAAAGTGCATTCAGGTTACTTCCGATTCACTCGTCCGATTTTGAACTTTTAGGTTTTAAAGTTGCCAATTATTATTTCACTGATAAATGTTTACCATTTGGGTGCTCCATATCAAGCTCATTATTTGAAAAAAAATCTACTTTTGTAGAGTGGCTCACAAAGTGATAATATAGTACATTACTTAGATTATTTTTTATTAGCTGGCAGGCCAAATAGTCAAATAGTGACGAATGTAAAAGCTTAATGGAGTGGTTTTTCAGATATGTGTAATGAAGTGGGAGTACCATTAGCTCATGATAAAACCATTGATCCATCACCTATATCAGTTTTCATAGGCCTTAAAATAAACACAATAGAAATGAATGTCAAAATCCCTTCTGAAAAGCTAATTACACTTAAACATTCCTTAGTTTGTCTTTTGGGCAAAAAGAAAACAAGTTTAAAAGAACTTCAGTCTGTTGTTGGCTTACTTAATTTTTGTAACAGGGCTATTCCGCCAGCATGTGCGTTCAACAGACGTTTTTACAACGCTTTGACGGGCCTTTCAAAGCCTTTTCACAAAATAAGATTTACATGTAATCTTGAAACGAAGGAAGATATACGGATATGGTTATCTATTTACTGGTATCGTAAGTTAAGATATCTCTAAATGGGTTTTAAGTTTTGAGATTAATCTCTTTACTGACAGTGTTGGTATGTCAGATTTTGGCTGCTCAGAAATTTTCAATACGCAGTGGTCTGTAAATTGGCGTGATTAGCCAATTTTAAAGGATGTTACATTTTTTGACTGGTACCGATATCGATGGCTTTCCATATTTGGAGTTATCAATTACAAAATAAGAAATTAATTTTCAGTACTGACAATCACGCCTTGATTTCCATTTTGAATACCAAAAAGAGTCATGTATTTACTTAGACCGTTAATCCTTCATAATATGCTGTACAATATTCAGTTTAGATCTGTACACATCAGAGGTAAACATAATGTTGTTGCTGATGCTCTTTCTCGATAGCAGTGGTCAAGATTCTAAAAAGCCTTTCCACAGGCGGATGCATTTCCATTACTGATTCCGCAAGCGTTTCACCAGCTGCTATTGAACGTCAAACTAAACAAATTTTAGCTGCTTCTATTTCTGTACATACTACAAAGCCTATATAACTGGACTTAAATCATTTCAGCATTTTAGATTGTCTCGTAAATTTCAAATTATTTGGCCCCCACTCATATCGCATGTTGTTGATTTTATATCATTCTTATTCGTGAAGGGGAATGCTTCAAGTACAGTTAGAACGTATGTTTCTGCTATTGCGTACTAGTGTAAGATAAACAGTGTTACTGATGTTACTCAGTCGTTTATTATAAAGAAAATGCTTACTGGTTTGAGTCGATTAGATAAGCGTGTTGATACTAGAATGCCTATAACTTTAGATATTTTGCAAAATATTCTTAAATTTCTCCCTGTTATTTGCGTTTTAAAATATGAATCAATAATGTTTACTGCAATCTTTTCTCTTGGTTTCTTTGGATTTTTCAGAATTGGAGAATTGGTCGCTAGCTCACTTAGTGATCCAGGTCATTCATTTTAGAGCTATAACATTGGTTTTGTTGATTGTATCAAATCACTAGAAATAGTTCTCCCTCACTCAAAAAATGATCAAGCTGGACATGATCATATAATACGTATCCCAGAAACACGCATGTGTACTTGTCCTGTTAAGGCCGTATTATCATATATGTATATAAGGCCATGTTATATCGGTCTTTTTTCTGTCACTTGTCTTGTAATCCAGGAACCAGATATCAGTTTGTATGTATTCTTAAAAGACCCTTACTGCTTCTGGAATTGATTCAAAACTTTATGGGTCTCATTCGTTTCGAATTAGTGCAGCAACCATATCTGCTATGGCTGGCATTGATAGTAATAAAATTGCAGAATTTGGTCGTTGGGAATCTGGTTGTTACAAGTCGTACATCAGAATACCTAGTGAAAATATGGTCTCATTTAGTAAATAAATATACTAATTCAGTCAAAGATTTTCAAGTTTACATACAAATGTTTGGATTGTTGGATCTTCATTAGTGAAGCATGCATTTATTAGAACTACAGAATCGTCATATGGGAAGGATTTGCAGCTGGAGAGTCTAAATACCTCTATATTATGGCAAGGCAAAGAGGAATAAGGTGGTCGGAGGTGTTATGTAAAATCAAACATTTACTTAAATCTATTGACCCGCCAAATTTTATCATTTTGCATTGTGGCTGTAATGATATTTGTGATTGTAAATCTTTGCAATTAATTAATAGTATAATAACTTTGAAAACTATGTTTGAACTTCTTCCGAATACGGTCACAAATTTTACCAAGGTTAAAGGGAGATATAAAACAATCGTGTTGCTGTTGAGAAAATCAGGAAAAGAGTAAACAGCAAAATAGCTACATTTCTCCTTAGGAATGGAGACTTTTATATCGGATACCCAGAAATTACTAAACTCAATACTGTTCTCTTCCACACTGATAATGTGCATTTAAGTAAATTGGGTAATACTATTTTCCTATACAGAATTCAGCAAGCATTACAACGATTTGAATTTATCTCCCCCTTTGTTTGAGTCTGGTCCATGCCTGTGATTTACCAAGTCAATTGGACTTGGTTGTTGTTTGACCTTTGGGTCCATTGTATTGAATTGCAATTAATTATTTTTGTTGACCTAGTGTCTACCATTTTTTTATAGACCAATTGGGTCTATTATTTATGTTTGTAGCATTTTTAATTTATTGCGTGTTTTCCTATTTTATACATTTAATTCTAATTTTCGGCAATTTAATTTCTATTCTTGTGGCGCTGGATAAGATTAATCTTATCCATATGGCGGTATTTTTGCTCTCACCAGTATAGAAAAAAGACATTTCTTTTCTAAACATTTAGTTTTTAATAAATTCATACTAGTATTTAGTTTGGTAAACATCTGTTACCAGGGTTTACCTTTATCTCTTTAACATTTAATTGCAATGTTACATATTGTTGAGGATGCCCTTTCAAAGACTCAATTTGGAGTCTTGAAAGTGGGTAGTGATTGTTCTTTCGCCAGGCACTCGGCATTACGAAATGAAAGTCACGGTTCTTTCGGATGGGAACTTAAAATAAACGAGGTCCTGTGTCACGGTGGGCTTAGCACGATAAAGAAGCCGGCTGTATAATGCCATCAGCGCAATGCACAGGCAAAATTTCTGCACCTTCGCCTATAGCTGGCGACGTCTCGATATAAGTGAAATATTCTTGACTGGGACGTTAAACACCATTACTCAACTCAACTCAACTCAACTCAACTCCTTTATTTACACAGCCGTGGCCAGATTATGCCAACGTATTAATAAATATATAAACTACACATTATGTGTATTGGTTATTTTTTATATCATTTAATGACAACTTCAGTGTCTTTGTCCAATTATCTCCCCCTTGTGTTACAACATGGTCTTAGATAATTGAAAAATATACCACAAAGATGTACTACGTTTCAAAAAACATTGCTAGAATAAGTCAGAACGTAGTAATAAGGACCTAACTGCCTCTAAAGAGGTTTAAGGTGTATCCGTCATTAATTCCCTTCACTGTTATCAGTCAGTGTCTTATTTCATATGTTCTTTGACGTATCATAGTTCCTCTACATATTGAGTCTTTCAGTAACAAAACGGTATTGCGGATCCCATAGGGGTTTATATCAACCTGCTTAATTAATATACATAAGCTGAAGAATGGATGTACTTTTATAGTTCGATTACTTCTTCAGTAAGGAAAACTCGTCGACAAACTTAAAGGATGCATCTTTTATAAGCATAAAATAATTTTTCAATTATATTTCCTCTAATTTTCTGGGGGTTTTCAAATTTATATGAAAAAATAACAAACATTTTTACGAAATTGTGTTGAGAGACAAATACTTGTTCTTTTATGTTCTTTTTACAGGTAAGCATTACTTTTCTTTTCTAAAGTTAATCAAAGTGTTATTTGAATAATCACTCTAGTTTTTATTTTACATATAACATATTCATATTTAGTGGTAGCTGACAATCATCGGTGCCTTCTCTATGTGGTTTTGTATGATATAAATGAATTCCAATGCGAATAGGAAGGTTCGGGAAATTCCAAATATACGTATTGATATTATTACGCGTGGTCAAACTTCAAGTTGAAATTGAAAATTGAATCATATTTTAAAGTCCTTTTGCGGTATACTTCTTAAAAGGCAACAACACTGATATTTACGAAAGATCTTGATATCTTTTGAAAATTTTACCAACGGGATTATAATTTTGTATATATATACTTATTATACCAAATAGACTTGATGAGATAGCAGTTTCTAGGAAGCTGTCTCGATGTCTCAAAAAGGAGCTCTAGCAACAACACCTTCGAGGGAAGTTTGCAAGCCATTTGCAAGCCTAAGCTTATCAAAGTCCTATAAACTTTTATTACAGTAATTACATTTTTGATAAGTATGAGGTATCTGTATTAAATATTACCCTGGGTATGTTTCATGTCCATATTCCCATTTTTTTTGTCATTCTTAATTTTGATTACACGCGTGTCCAACATAACTAGCTATATTTCCTCGACGAAGTTCACGTGTTTAACTTAAATTGCCAGTTGCAAAGATTTTTGTGCTTGGCGGTTTTAATTCATGGATTGGTATGTTTTTTTTAATTACAACTGGACTGGACATCTTAAGCTGTCTATTTTACCATATTATTGTTATATGATTTTATTATTGGTAATGGTAAGATCCAAAAACATAAATATGAAACAGTGCTGAACAGGGATTCTACTTATTTTGTCAAGCATCATACATATTTCAAATATTAATATACTAAAAATCATCAACAAAATGTTGGAGATTTTATAGACAACATATTTGTTGTGTTTGGTAATATAATTTTCCAATAAGATATTCAGGTTGTTGAGATTTTATAGATCGCCTTTGAAAGTAATAACAACATAGAAAATAGCATAGATAAGCACCAATAATTCTAAACTTCGTCTAGTTTAATTTTTTTTAAATGCAATATTTTACATAACTTTGACTATACCCGCTGCTTAAAAAAAAATTCAATTAAGCATTATCATCACGTAATCTCTATATCTATACGAACAGATTGAATCGGCTAAAATGTAATGTAATTTTGCTTTTTGTCTTGCAAATAATATTGAATTAAGAAGATTACGGAAATTGTTTTAAGTCAAAACCATAGATCTAATTATTTAATAATTAGTTTTTACTTTTTAATAGACTGGTGTTTTTAAATTTGCTACCGTTTTAAAAAATAAAACCCTAACATGCTAGATATGTAGTGGGTATATACTGGTTCACCTCTCTCCTTGCGTCCGAAACAAACATGTTCGTAACAGTTTTGTGCATATAACCACAGCCACTTGCAATTTTGTATGCGAGTTAAGTATAATCTCTGTTTTGTGTCGGGCAATAGTCAAGACCTCAGGTGCTAACAAAATTGCTTTCGCCCTCAACCCCAGTCGCTAAACTTATACTAGTACTATTATACCGTCTGTGTCAAATGCTGTTTAGTGCGCAAGTACTTAAATATATATAATATTCTTTACCGAAGCATCCTTGGATAGTGAAAATTTTACTTATAAATATCTGGCTAATGTTACTGTTCTCGGTCATTTGCACTTAATAAAAAAACAAACATACTAACTCATGTCCGAATCAGAATCCGGAACCAAAGTAAAAACTTCAAAACTGACAAGTCGGGTTAGACACGTGAACTCAAGTGAGGCCCGGTGCTCCGGAAGGGTAAGCACCTCCGGTTTAGCTAGCTACACCCGGACACAGAGACATCAAACTTATCAACAATACTGTGATGACGACCATATCACTTTTGAGGGCCTTGATAAGCCTACGCTTGAAATATCCCTGAGTCAACAATTTATTTGCAAGCAGCTTGCTTCGTTGTACAAAGTCTCCGTGTTGTGAATAAGCTCTACCGTGGCGTATGAATTGGGAAACAAATACACCATAAGCAGGAGAAGCGTTTTTAATAAAAAAAAATTGAATTAGCATTTTTATTTCCAAGAAATTATAAGAATAAAAAGTTAATTATAAAAAAATACTGGTTTAGAGCACATGCGAATTGAAGTGAGTTGGAAACTAAGTCATCTTTCAGTCAATCCTTCTAAGCCTGTATATCAATTTCGCCACCAGCAGTAATCTTAAATTAACAATTAAATTCCTAGATAATCCAGTTTAATCTGCTTAAATGATAGTTCACTATATATGTTTGGAAAGTTAATCATGTAATTAGGTATAATGACTCGATAAAATGGAGATAAAAAAATAAAACTTAACAGTATGTTGTTGGCAGTGAGTATGGAGAAAACAGCGTAACAAGTGCTATTTAAAAAACATTTGTATCCATAAAACATGTACTTTACAAAATCCAAAACATCTACGAACGCAAAAAGGAATAAAAAAAACCACCCAAATATACTAATCCATGTCCAATTACAATCATAAAACAAAGTAAAAACCTTGAAACTTGCAAATTAAGTTAAACTTTCACCACGGAATTGAGGCAGGTTACACTGGAAGGGTAGGCATCTCTTGTTTAAAACAAGAAACAAACGACATGATACATACATTTTACCTTTAATTATTTAGAGTCTTTTCAAATAGTAGAAAACAAAGAAATAATATACGATTGTAAAACTTCATAATTTTTGGTTGGGGACATCTATGGCCGAGATGTGTAAAGTATCGGTTTACGGATTACATTGGACGTAACCTCAAATCTCTTTTGGATAGCTCTATCACTTTAGATAATAGTTTATCTTAAAAGTCGTTTTATACGGGCACGATTTCTTCCACTATGCAAAAACAGAAAGCCTTAATAATAGAATATATCGATACTGGTCATATGAGATAGGGAAATCTCAACCCAAGGTCTTATATAGTTGGTCCAGAACGAGACTTGCCTTATTCCTTTAAAACCCAATTAAAAGCTTCTAGGGCCCTGTCTATTCAAGCGTAGCATGTAGTCCGTCTCAACCCTAGGGTAAGACAAGGAAAGCCCATATGTCACAGGTGTGAGAACATTGACTCCCTCGTGAAACACCATTGTTCCACTTTACTCCTATTCTGAAGACCACTTTGAAATTGTACAGAACATTGTTGCAGGTGTTGTTTTTATTTCACGACAGCCTTTCACTATAAATTAGACTGCATAACACCAACATTTATATATCATCAGCAGATAATATTATGTTTGATTTAATGTGCTTCCTTTGTATTACAGTTTATTCTTAACAACAATTTGATTGTCTAATTATGCTTGTAGAACGACCTATAACATTGCAAAGTAACATTGTAAAGCGAGCAAACTTTGACACAGGCCCAAACAGTGAGATATCGTAAGTTGAACTGTCACTATACTAAATGGTATGGTTCTAGTACATAAGAGGTTTAAAGTAAGCTGAACAAAATAAACATGTTTTCCTTAATCATAAGAAAATGTAATTGGCATAAAAATGTTTTACATACGTTGTTGATGTAGCTAGCTAAACAGGTGGTGCTTACCCTTCCGGAGCACCTGGCTTCACTTTTCTACTAGAAATTCATGTGTTTAACTAAATTTGCATTTACTTTTTTTTCATTGTGATTTGAACATAGACTGAAATGTTTGTTTCTGATTGTAAAATTGCTATTTATATATGTGCATTCGCCAGTCAAAACGTAGTTTTCAATGAAGCACTTGGGTTTCTGTATGAAATAATATTAAAATAGAAGAATTATGCTTTGTTACCAGATGATAGGCAATGCATGCATGAAGCTGCATCTTTCCATTCCGATTTGATTATTTTTGCGTTAAAAAACCATTAATAAGTCAATGTATTTTTTTCAAAAACATAACGGTTGTGTAAATCATCGAAACTAAACCTTACAAGTCTTTAACATAAACTGGTTACATTTAGATGCACTGACCTTAAATGTCAATTTATGTCATACAAAAACACAATTTACAGCCTTATAACGCGAAAACAAAGTGACAATAGAATAAATAATAAGTAATCATACCATTACCGGAGAAATCGCGATAATTAAGTGCCATGTAATGCTTGAGATTTCTCCATTAAAAATATCTAGTATTTTTTATATCCGTTCGTTTCTTTGTGCATGTTCGAGCTTGCTTTGAATGTTCGACAGCTTAAATGTACATCACTATTGACGATTCGAGTGTTCCTAATGCCAAGTTACGGACAAAACATTTACCGTACTTATTTGAAATCATGAATTCTCTCGGTGTTACAATTTTCGGAATCACGGATTTATATTAGAAATATTGTATGTTACAAACCCGCTATCTCGAACGGTAACCACACACAATGAATTATGTTTGTTTTTGAATTTAACACCCCACGCAATTGTTTTTATTTTATATATTTTTTTTTGTTAGAACCACAAAAAATTGGACATCACGAAAATAAATGAATTTGGAGTTACTGACACAAAATACAATACTAGAAATATATTTAATAAAACATATTTCGTAATATAATTTCGGTGTGTCTGCTTTTTCTCGCTTCCAGGAATAATAATGGATGAAATCAAGCCGTTAAATTACATGGTAATCACAGAATTAGATTTGCAGTCGATCAAACAATCCTCGCGCACTGCACGTGGAGGTTAATTCAAATAAGCAGACGATACTAAAGAAATGTTGTACCCCGTTTTATCGATTGCCATAAACAATGTAATTCTGACTAGGAATGTTGATGATATGTCGTAAAATTAACCTCCCTCAATCTGCAGGTGATATAGAACAAATTACTCTTGTTAATGAGAAAGTAAATGCGTCTGTCACGTGATCAATTCAAATATGAGGAGGACAGTTGCCGTAAATATAGTTTTCAAATAAAATCTTTACAAGAACACAGAAGCTCTGAAACACCCTGATGTAAGTATGTTCAATCTATTATTTAAATAAGATTTTGATCAAGATTTCTTTCTCAAAATATCTGTTTTTCTTCAGTTTATAAATTGAAACACCATTGATTAATTTGAAACGTTATGCGATTATCTTGCTTTGGTCATGTAAATTCTAAACAAAATAAAAGAAATAAGTAATATTTTTCCCAAGACCTGAATCAAACTCATTTTATTTAATACTACAACTAAGTAGTATTTATTTAATTTTAAACACGCTTTGTCTTGATTACATCAATATTTACCATTTAAAAGAATTATATCTTATTTTATATTATCGAATCAAATAAATAAAATTCTCGTCTCTAAATTCGGTTTGCTTAACAAGACAGAAATATGGCGTGAAAATGAACCTTTATAGTAAAACTGATCATGTACTTTATGAATTATAGTAACATTGATACCAAAAGTGAAGTAAAAACCGAATTAATAAACTAAATTTATTGAAATAAATCATTTGAATGTATTTTCTTTTTGTTTTTGTATTGTGACATGTGGTGAAAGAAAACGATACTCTGAAAACGATACTCTGAAATTGAACAAAAAACCTCAGTAAATGAGAATATTAATACAGCTGAACATATAATTATTCATGTATTTTATCAAAGAGTAACAATCTACATAAAATACATATTTTTCATACAAAATTATTATTATTTCTTTCTATTTAAAAGCAAATAACTGGTTCTTATAGTACAAAAAGTAGTAATCCAACATTTAAAAAAGCTGAAAGATGATAACATCGATCGTAAGCAGAGTGTGTAACACAAGAAACTCCCAATGTTTTATGACAAGAAGGCGTTAAGTTTTGAATTAATTTGATTTTATATCAAAATTAAAAACATTTCATAAATTACAAATATCCATTATCGTGGTGTTTTAATTGCTTTTAAGAATTTCTAATAATAATGGTACAAGATAGATTACTATTATTTCACACACACACACACACACACACACACACACACACACACACACACACACACACAGAGGCACACACGCGCGCAAATGTCATATAACAAATTGTCCTTGGATTCAAATTTGTTAAACGTTTCTGATGACCTGGTTCCGAATGGACTTGGGCAAATCGTAGTGGTAATTGTCTGTTCGCATGGCTTTCTCCTTGTACCCCGGCCCGCCTTTCTTCACTAGAACTGACTACGTCATGGTAAACATGTAGGTAAAAATACGTGATTGAGACTTAAAACACACACCATTAACTCATATCCATTCCTTTCGTTTATGTTAATGTGTCCGGTGCAAGTCAGATGTAGGAGGTTTAATAGTCAGTGGCGTAATTTATAACATTTGGGTTTTATTTACATTGGCTGTTTTGGCATTGGCTGTCTCAAACATTTCAACAAAAATCATATTCTTTAATTACGTTTTCGGCAGCTGTAATTTATCTCTCGGAGCTCTTCGGCCACAAGGTATCAAAATCTCGGTCACTTGGTAGTGGTGCTTCACCTTCTTTTCGTAGGCTCTGTTTTAAACTTTCGACAGGTCTGTACTTCATTGACTGTTTATGTTTATTTATTATTTCTAGTTTTATTCATTTGATTTTCGTTTGTGCTATAACTATATACATTTTCACAGCTAGAAACGACTTGTTTTTAATTGGTTTATATTCTACACTTCAAAGATAGAAAGAGGTTTACATTAGCACTATATTCACTTCAAAGGAACCGGTTTTTTTTTCTATATCCAGATCCAGCACAAAAATCGGCCATTTCATTATCATAATCACCTAAATACATTTTTGTTTTTCTATGTATTTGTGTTAATTTTATTTGGTTTTTAATGTAGCGTTTTCTTGTACATTGTGTATATTTAACATGTTATATAAAGAAGTTGAATGGTATTAAGAATGGATCTAAAGATTAATGTGTCTCTTATTTTCTAGAATAAAACCCCACCCAGACTAAATTCAGGGGCTCTCGAAGCAATCAGTTCTGTGTTGATGGAGAAATAGATAGGGTACATCTGTTATCGAACACTTAAGCCACTTTTCATACTTTTCGGAATTCTGAGCAGTTTAAGTCAAAGATAGACAGCCCCCTAACAAAAGTTGTTTTTCAGCTATAATACTCTCACAGTGCCGAACTAATACGAAAAAATCTTGACCATTATTCTACTCTTTATATTTTATATTGACTATCCCGATAGTATACGTGGTAGTAGAACTTAATTAGTAACATTTATCAAGATGACATACAAAGGAGACGCTAATGATAGCACGGATCTAAAACTAGAGCTAGTTATCCGTCACGTTATATCAATGAGGTTAATCGAGAAACCTGCTTCTAAGCAAACAAAAAAGAAGCTTAATCCTAACACATATATTTACTTTAGTAGAGACTTTAATCTAAATTTTGTCGATTTAGGCTTAATAGAAGTATAGGTTTCTGATGTTCAACTTACATTTATGATACAAAATAGATTTTTAAAAAAGTATGTAAAATTGCATGTAGCCTGTTGCAGTATATAAACATGGTGATGTTTATTAGACATAATATAACTCGATACAACAATAATATAATATAATATTATAACAAGTTTATATTGATTCTAGGATAAGTAAAAGATAAACATTTTATAATCAAAAGTAATAAAAACAAAATCTCCGGAAAACCTTGCAAGTGGTCTCAACCGAATTTTATACTACTTTGAAACATATCAGATGAAATTAGTCCTTAGCAATAACTATAACTTGTATACTAAAACACAAATTTAAACGTAATCGTACGCGTACATGTGTATTTAAATTACAAACATTATCATTGATAACAGAGAGCTCTAATTTCAAGAACTAGCCAAAACCATTGGAAATTATACATGCAAAAGCCAAAAAAAAATCCCAATCAATAAAAGAGAACTAAATTTTTTATTCTGTTGCATTGAATGAATATTTTAACGTTATTTTCAAAGTTGAAATATTTTGTCCTAATGAAAACAGGAAATGTATTTGTAGGGAGCACTGAATTGTACAAAATAGAATGTATTGTATTGTATTCTAGACACATTTTGTTTAAAAACCGCCACAACAATAGAGCAACATGGTTTTGGGTCCGTGCAATCATGGCAATTTTCGATGAACAAATGCACTTCACATTTTGATGTCCTCGAGTTTTTTACCAACAAAAGAATATATCATGAAATATAATACGTATTACGTATCGGTATAAAAAATATCATGGATACATTTTTTGCATGCCATAGTTCTTCTATTCATTTTCAATTCTAAAACAGGAAGTGCGTACCCTTCCGAAGCGCTCAACCTCTCTTAACCGGTTAAAATTCGCATATATTTAACGTTAATAATTTTCCAGTTTTTAAAGTTTTGTCTTTGTTTTTGGGAATTGTTATTTCAACATAGACCGATAAGTTTGACTTTGATTATGGATAAGAATTTAAGTACATTCTAAAAAAAGTTGAACGTTTTCGGTTTCATTGGAAATGTTCTTTCAGTTGTCAATATGTTCTACGAAATGATTGATTTATGAATGAGTAACTAAACGCCTCTAAAATAGCAAATTATAAGTAAAAACACACAAACTATTTTTATGTCTGGAAATGTTTCTAAATACCTTCAACAGTACCGTAATAAATAGGACAGATTACCACTATTTGATAATGAATAGGATTAGGTGAATGGAATTTTATTAATCTACACACATAAACACAAATAAAAAAATACATTTACTCTGTCAAGTCTACGGTACAATAAGCAAAGGTATAGTTGTCTAAATGGTGGTGTGTTTGGTAAGTATGTTTGTCCGAAATCGAATGATTCATTAATGTATACCCCTTATATAGCGCGCTTGGTGTTTTGGTTGTTGATTGTCCGTTGTTGATCTGCACCTTAACGAAACCCATTTTGGGTACAAATCATGCCCAGTATGGACCAAATTGACCACGCTCCAAAATATAACAACACGCGTCACAACTACAGCCATCTGTTACTGTTCCTAAGTATACATTGTATCCAACATGGAAGAACGGAGTTGAGCAAAGTAACGATGTTTCACGTATAGTCAGGCGGTAAGGTCAAGGGTCTTGAAGAAAACCATTAACTTTCGATAAGTGAACAGCTAAACTGTTTCACCTAGGGATCTGCCTACGTGAGTTACGCAGCAAAACAAATATGCCTTCGTACCAAATTTGTTTGGGTATATTATTAAAGGATAGGCCTTTAATTTGGAATTTAACTGTTGTTTCCAGAATTGAGATCTACGTTTTCTGTCAAATTGTTAAAGAAATTAAAGTATATTCTTTTACGTTTATTGTATTAAGCAAAGGAAGTAACAACTTTTGTTGAAGACAAAATTTAATTTTGTACCAAATCTGAATTTCTTACGTCTATTTTAAGATGTTGTTTTGATGACGCCAGGACCTCATGACCGGGATGTACTCGATTAAAAAGGGCTAATTAACTTTTACGTAAAACCAAAATGTAATTAAATTGACCGAAATCTCTATTTACACTTTTATACATTTCATCAGATTTCCGAAAACAAAAAGTTTTCTAATTAAAGACCCAAGGGTGTAAGTACCTAATGAAAATTCATCAAAATGTGTTAATGATTTAATTAGAATAACGTTATTTAGGACATTTAGTATGTTAAATTTGTTTTCAGGGAGTGTGCGGATTTGTCGTCACAAACTGAATTTAAATGGGACTCTCAGAATATTTGAGAAAAAAATAAGTCAAATCAACGCTGTAAGTTGGATCAATGTTTCAAGACTGGTATAATTCAAATTGACACTATTGTCACGTTTTACTTCCTTGAAGTCTGAAAACATTACCTCATCAAACAAGAGTAACTAACACCTTGGAAATAGGTTGCTGAACTTATAATGCTATTTTTTAACTGTAGATAATCAATTTTGAATAGAGACACATCATTAAGGAGTGTATGCTTAAATCAAACATGCTAATCCATGTCCGATTCACAATCCAGAAGCAAAGTAAAAACTTTGGAACTGACAAGTTAGGTTTAACACGTGAACTTCCCCCGGGAAATTACAAACGAGGGGCCAAGACGGCCTGTCAATTCGGTTCTTATTCGTTAGCCCATTGTTCAACTTTCGACAACCCTGTACTGTAAATCTAAACAGGGTCTAAATGGTTCAATAATATCTATCTTTGAATAATATATAAACAAGATTTTATTTTATTTAAAACTGGGGATATTGGTGTACTTGTCCGTACTCTTGTTTTGTCAATGGTAAAACTATTTTCCTTTCTGCGAAATTGTTAAATGGCTTTATGCCTTTCAAACTTTTTAAGAGTCATCTGGCCAATGTAAAAGTTTTTTATTTTAACCTGTGTCAGTTAACGATTGATTTTTTCACACCCCAGTGGTACAGACTGATTAGTACAAAGATATCCTTCATCCCATTGGTGTTAAAGTAATAGATACAGGTAACCTTATTATTTTTACACGGAGAAGTGTCTTGAATTAGGAGTTTAAGCGGTCAAAACGATTTGTTTCGTTTAGAAAATGCCATAGAAAAATACAATTATCACAAGTAAACTGATTATGTACATCTTCGTTTTACCAATGTATATTTTACCCCATGCGAATTAACGTTGAAACCGCAAACATGCCTGTTTTAGTAATTTCATCTGTTAAGTAATTTGTTTATAGATTTTAACCGTTAAGTTTACAAATTGATGATATTGGTAAACACTATTATACTGTTGTCTGAATGAGTGTAGTTTTTGTAGAGGTAAAGACACGTGTAGCTCACATGTTATCAAAATGTTAACCAATTTTATCCGTAATATTACCGTAGCATGCTATAATTGTTTCTTTTGTTGAGAATTAGATGAAGAATAAACACAAACATATCGTTCAATTTTCAAATCACAATCCCAAAAGTAAAGCAAACACTGACAAGTAGCAAATAAGTTAACCACACGTAAACTATTATCAGTAACGTGAGACCAGGTGCTCCGAATCGGTTTAGCACTTCCTGTCTAGCTAGCTTCAAGATACTATACTAGTAATAGAATTGAAAAAAGAGTTTTTACAGAACGCAGACCATGCGCACGTTTTCAGATCGTACTGCATCGTGATAACCCAATGAGTCCAAAGCTACAAACCTCTCGATCTTTCTATTTTAAGTAAAGCCCTGTGGAAAGAAAAAACTCACAAATTTTCAACAGGAATTAATGGTGCAATGACTAATTTTTATTGCAACGTCCAAGAAGGAGTTCCTTATCCTTCCGAAACACCCGACCTCACTTCTCTGGCGTTCATCTTAATTTGCCAGCATTCAACATTTATACTTCGATTTTGTTTTTGACGACTAGTTGTTTGCAAAAAAAAAACCAAAAAAAAAAAACAAACCGTCAAATGCAAAGGTGTCAATGTGATCACCAATAGATGTTTGAATGAGGTTCGCCGTTGTACCACGTAATAAATACCTCTTAACGTTTGTGCGGAACGTTTTGGAAAACGTTGACGTCGCAAATTCCCGGAATAACGTCACTTTTACGGGAAAACTTCATTTCATGCCATACCATATCCAATGGAAAAAGTGTTCCGCACAAACCTTAGCGGGTATCACGTGGTACACCAGCGAACCCCATTGTTGAAATGTGCTTAACAGATAACGACATCAACAAATCAACAATAACACTGGGACTCAGCCGGTTAACAGGTTCACATATTGGTCCATATGGGTTTCGTTTCGTAATTAATCCAATTGTTAATATCTAGAGATATCTAGAAAATACTGGTAGACACAAAATCAGTTATATGTTGCTTTAATCTTAAATTAAAACTACGTATGTAGCTTTTATTATCTCAAATTGCAATTTGATAAAATTAGGTTCAGCATTCCCACGATAATTTCTAAAAGAAAAACAATTTCTTTGATAAAAAATATATACCTTTCAATTTGCTTTTAAAAGATAAAACGATTTAATGCATTGGTATTTTGTTTTTTATACTATTTGCAAATGTAGTCGTGAGAGTATTTTTCTAGATTCGACATAGGTTTTTTTTTCAACATTTGTGCTGTGTATACATATATTCAATGCTGATATTGAACCCATTACATACATACACATAGAAAGATGCATTCTCCCTGTTTCAACGACCAACCAGGGTCCATTTGTTAAAAGCTTTGGCTTTGTTAGCTTACTGAGTTCGCTTGTGAAATTTTTCATTTATAAATTCGCAAATAATTAAATTTTAATACTATTCAGTGTTGCAAATTTTTTATATCTATGATCCCATAGACAGAATTTTTTTAAGCATGCCGGAACTACTTTTTTATTTCTCCGATGATGTCATTGACGTATTGTTTACATGGTTGACATTGGCAATCAGCTGTATTTCGCTTTTAGATTAATGCGCTGGTTTTTTTGTTTCATGTGTATAATTTAATAAAAGATTACATGAATTTCATGAATATTGAACTTATTTTTGAATTTAATTATAAGGAATGATTGTATTTTTTTAATCTATGGGGACAGCTTGCTACGTTGTATCAAGTTCCCGTAGTGGGAAAAAGCTCTACCAGAGCGGAATAATTAGTACAAATACACCATAAGCAGACGATGTAGGTATATTGCTGCAGAGAAAAGGAAAGTTGACGGTAGGAAAAATGAAGTCATCACGTTTGTCATACAGTTTCAAATTTAGCCTTTCGTTGGCGCCAATTCTAAAGATAATGCAGAACTTGAAGAATCAGTCGTATTTTTTATTTCAACCTCACTAGGATAGATAACTTTCACATAATCACCAAATTTAGGATTTTCATAAACAAACATACGAATCCATGTTGGAAGCACAATCTCAAAGCAAAAAAATGGATATTTAAAAAACCGGACACCTGGGGTTTGTGTATCTACGAGGGCCGTTTAAAAAGTCTTGTCCTTCATAATAAAAAACACAAATTAAGACGTTTTATTTATGATATTTTATTTTCATTCCTTCAAAATAATCACTTTTAACGGCTACACAATTTTTAAGACGCTGGATCCATTTCTAAATACATTTGCATATTCTTTTTTGGATATACCATTGAGAAATTGATGAATTGCTGAACCTAGCGATGAACGAGATCTGTATCGACGACCAAAAAGGTGTTTTCTTAAGTTTAGGAAAGAGATAAACGTCACACGGTGAAAGATCAGGTGAATAAGGTGGATGAGGTAAAACAACAACACGTTCCTTGTAAAAACAATCAGTCACCAACTTAAATTTGTGAGCAGGAGCATTGTCATGGAGTAACCGAATACCACGAATTCCTGACTTTGGTCTTTCTTTTCATAATTTTTTTTTTTCATTTTCTTAAGAATGTTATTTTTATAAATGTTTTCCGTGATACCCTGGTCTTTAAGGATGGGAATTTGGGCAACTATGTCGTTACAATTGAAAAATATAGCATAAAGAACTTTCTTTGTGCGTTGAGTGCGCCTTGCAATTTCAGGTCGTTTTCCTTTTCTGGTTAGCCATATTTTATTATTTATCTTTCTATGTGGCTAAAAGTAATATACCCATGTTTCGTCACCTGTAACTATATCAGCCAGACGCCTGCTGTTACAATTACCATATATTTTCAGCAGATTTAAGCCATTTTGACCCGTGTGAGCTTTTGCTCTTTTGACAACAAATGAGGGATCCATCTAGCACAAATCTTTCTCATGACTAGTTTTTTTCTGAGAATGAAATGTACGACCCCCATTGATAAACCAACGACTTCAGCTATCTGTTTAACAGGCAACCTTCCATCCCTCTTGACCATCTTTTGAATTTCTGTAATGTTTTCTTTGGTGCATGCTGTTTTTGGTCCTCCAGAACGGGCCTTATCAGAAATGTCGTTAACACCATTTTTAAATTTACGTATCTAGCGTGAGATGGACCTATATGACAGCTTTCGCTCACCAAAACATCTTGCATTTCAATGAATGTTTGTTTGGGTGATTTAACGAGTTTTGCACAGGCTTTCATGAAGCTTCTCATTTCAATAATGTTTTACCTGTCATGTCCGTCATTTTCCAAGCAGTGTAACGAGTATGGCAAGAAAAAACTAATTCTTTTGCACATATAATCTAAAAATGTTCCACGTGTTTGGGAATGAACTCAGTCACCCGTGACAATTGACAATATAATAAATAACGGCGTTGTATTTACGGTTTACAGGAAGGGACAAGACTTTTTGAACGACCCTCGTACTTGCTAATTAGAAATATACACGCATATTTATTGAATGTTTCCCTATGACTTTTTTCATAAAGGTTTTCAATAAAGTCAGGTTAATAATTTGCTCCACTATCAGTCATAGAGCATAACTTAAATCAATATAAAACAATAAAAATGTCTAATTTGATGACAAGTATGGTTCTGGTCCGTCATTTTTATAAGTCGTAAAATGCAATATTAAAACAAATTTTAATCTTGAATTTGTTTCCCTTTATCCATGTACTTGTAGCTGAACATCACTACCTTATAAATTTTCATGAAGAAAACCGGTACAAAACAACATTTCATTCCATTACACTGACAATAACCTAGAAAACCTCGAATCTATTACAGTTACACTTGCTAAGTGTCTACTTTATTGGTAAAAGGAACAATTAAGTTATTGAAACAATTAGATTAATTCAATTACGAACTTAAACAAAGAAGTGATTTAAGAAAACCGCTTTATTGATCAATTTATTCAATGTATAGTTAAGTGATTCTTTCTTTTTTGTCCTTAAGGTGTCTTTTTGGGTTTTATTCAATTTAATTTCGAACATTCGAGAATTAAGGTGTTATCTCTTCATTATTTGTAATGGATTAAAAAATCTTTCAAATGAATATTGTCTCCGCCGTTTTAATGCCCCAAATGATACTTTATAAACGCAGGGCTATGTCCCCACGAGGGTACTTAAAAAAAATACTCTGAAACTTCAATTTTAGAGACCTATGGTGCTATGCGATCACAAAACATGGATAAAAGACAATATTAATATAAAAATGCCTATACTGTCCAGACAACCATACTTTCACAGCTTAATCTTTGTTGATTGTATATGACTTTTTTTTAAAAAATAAAACCAATCATAATATAAGTTCGTAGTTGGGAATTTTATAGTCAGTTCACTTCATGTGTACCTACCCTGTCTTGTTTTCATTTTTTATTTTGCACTTTGTTTTACTGAATTTTACTTCATTTTACAGAATTATTAATTCCTGTTTAGTCAAAAACAAACATACTAATCCGTTTCCGAATCACAATCCAGAAGCAAAGTAAAAACTTTGTAACTGACAAGTTAGGCTAGACACGTGAACTTCCACCAGGGAAGTGAGCCTGGGTGCTCCGGAAGGCGTAGATGATACATTTTGCATCTATAACAAACAATTAGTTTATTTTAAATCAGAATTACTGAATATAACATATTATAATAAGAAATAATCGTTTGTGTCTATCATATTCTATACGTTAGGTGGAGCTTGTTTGAACAACTGAAACAATATACAACGAAGCAACCTGCTCACAAATAAATTGCTGATTCAGGGATATTGCAAAAGTAGGGTTTTCAAAACTAAATCAAAAACAAACATACTTATCCATCTCCGAATCACAATCAAGAAGCAATGTAAAAACTGATGTCAGGTTAGACTCCGGAATTTTTACTAGGGAAGTGAGGCCGGGTGCTTCAAAAGGGTAATCACCCCCTGTTTAGCTAGCTACACCCGCCACGTGTGAAATCAAAATTGTGTGAAAGGGACATTGGAATATCGGACGTCAAATATATCCAGGGCAATCCTGAACACAGAGACATCAAACTTATCAACAATACTGTGATGACGGCTATACAACTTTTTGATGGCCTTGACAATTTTGTGAACATCCAAAGGAAAGTCTTGATAAGTATGATGCCTCTGTGTCTAACACTATCCTGGATCTATTTGACGTCCCATAGTTTCATGTTCCTTTCACTCTCAAATTTGATTTTACATCTGGCAGGTGTTGTTGGCTAGACTTTGCGGTTTTTATTCTTCCGGAGAACCCGTTTCTGTTTCCTTAGTGAAGTTTCAAGTGCTGTACTTAATATGTCAGTTCAAAGTCTTACTTTGATTTTTGGATTGTGATTTGAACTTCGAGGTTTGTTTGTCGTTGTATTTTTCTAATTTGCAAAATTAAGCAAAGCGTAAAAAATCACTACTCAAATAAGTTAACATAAACACAATTATAAAGCAACCTATCTAACTTCACAGCACATAATTCTATTATTCAATTTGATGCCGAGGCAAAATATTTTGATAAAAACAATAAAAATATAATTATTGTCAGACAAAATATGTAACAAACAATTACAATTGTATATTAAAATTAATTTGTTTCCATGGAAAGGGAAATAGTTTGCTATTACTCACAACGAACATTGTTATTATCTTTGAAACGTTGAGGGCGCGGTGGCCTAATGGATAAGACGTTAGTCTTCAAATCCAGGGTCTCTCACCGCTGCGAGTTCGAGTCCCGCTCGGACCACATGTGGGAAAGTGAATTTTCCTTACCGTTGGCCTTTACTGATTCACCTGGTATCAGTATAATGGACTGGGGTGAGTGGTACGCTTGTCTGCGGCGTACTGACTCTGTGAGCTAGCACGGTAAAGTCGCCCTGAGTGCGCGCTAGTACAAGGCAGACCATACAACACACTCGCACTTCACATGCATACACAAAAATTGTTCATAGATTAATCCATAGAGATTAATTAAATAGTTCTCGTCGCGAATAGCTGAAAAATTGCTGATGCGACGTTAAGCAACATTCAACCAACCAACCAACCAATCTTTGAAACGTGCGTAATACAACAATTAACTGATTCGTATTTTTGCACTCATGTTGCCTTCGGAATGAAAGTAATATTTTTGCGAGAAAGTGATTTTCTGATGCTGTTAAGGAAGAAGGCAGTAAAATTGCAGTAAAACTGCTAAAAGTTTGTCTATAATTAAAATGTCAGTTACATTTATTGTAAACAAAATAAAATAAAGCAATTGCGTACATCAATCTAAACGTTTAACGAACGATGAATCCTTTAGATAAAACACGTACAAACAAATAAACATTGCGAATTTGTGAGGGAGAAAAAAAAATAGTTCTCAGAATTGCTAGAATTTTGAATCGTCAACAATTGGAATTAGTTTCTTTACAATTTTAAGCATTGTAAATAAAAGGATTTTGTGCTTGATTTTGTCTGATTTCTCTTCTTTAGGCTTCGGATGTTATTGCGTCTATACGATTATCAGAACCTATTTAGAAATGTACCTAGTTTGTTACAAAGATGTATAATATGTCCTTAGTGTTTAAAACCCGTTGGTATGGAAAAAGGTTCTTTTTTAATTGTAACACAAAAAAGGTCAAGTTAATAATTTTTGTAGCATCTTTCATGTCATTAGTTTATTATATAGTCAATTTATGAAAACAGCCAATCATGCAGAAGATTTTGTGCTCAGAGAACCTATATTCTCTACAAAATTCAGGTAGGAAATAATTTATTATAAAGGATGTGTTCCTGGTATTAATGGTCACTGTGAAAACCACTTACACTTTATATTGTCTGAGATTTACGACATACTTAAGACAGAAATAAGAAATCAAAGCTCAAACATCAAGTATTTGAAGTTTGATAGCATCTTACACGCCATGACTATTACGAGAACCCATTTACGACTTACAACATGTTACAAAACAAATTACGTACCGGGTTGCTGGTTTACTGTTTTCGTAATATATGGCTGGTGTCATAATATTTGTGCAAAGGAACCACTTATTGTCAATTGCTTGTGACGGTAAGAGGCCCACGAAAACATTTTACCACATTTTGGTAGTATGAAATAAAGGTATACTATTATGCTGAGCAGTGGATTTAACTGCGATATATGGTGTCATAACATAATTTGAATGTTAAAAGTAATTGAAATATTTGGACATGGATTGGATTTACAATTGTCATTGTTTATCCATCTATGACACATTTGAGCAATTGTATGTCATAGTGTTATTATAGATAATAATTGACGTCTTCACGTCAATTAAATAAGTCATGTACTCGTTACGTCAACTTATGGCGTTGAATATACTACAATCACAAAGTACCTCCTTACGTTCTGTTCTGTTTTTATCTTTTTACCGTTAAATACAACAAAGGAATGTTATGTGTAACAGTTAATCGATGTATTTATGATTTAAACATGAAGTTGTGACTTTGTCAAAAGTAGTATATTAAAAAAACTCATGATGAGTGGCGGAACTATTTTCTGTTATGGTTTCTCCATGTGGACGCTGCCATTTGTTCGATGGTGTGAGTCAAGGCAGAATTAAAATTTCATGTTTCAAAATATACACAAATATTACACATTTTGCAAGTTGTAGAAGATTGTAAATATAAGAAATGACATTCTATTTTTGTTATCGATGCAAGTTTAAATAACAATAGCCAGTCAAAATTATACATTTAGGAACGGGTTCATCATGCAATTTGGACTTGGCTTTGTTATTCATGTCATTTCTTAATTAATCAGCAGTACATTTTTCTTTAAGCGTTTCATTGTGATTGATGTTGACTGTAAATGTGGCTATTGGCAGAATAGCATGTGTGTTTACTTGAGAGGCTTCGGCTTTCAGTAACAAATACATCTGATCAACTGTCCAGTAATTTGCAAATATCAAAACTTTTTGACAAAATGTTAGATCAAAATATTTATCACTACCAAAGAAAGTGTTTGTACATCGCCATTCAATGTTTTAAAACTAAATCAAGAATTTATACTTTTCTTATGCTGTTATTTGGCATTGCAGTAAAGAGGATTAAGTTGTGAATCTTTCTTTTTTAAATTCAGAATCGTTGTTTTACCATTTTGTTGTATTTTAATTTAAAGAAGCCATAAAAAAAATCAGGGATTACAGGTTTTCAAACGTGGTATTTGTTTCAATTCCAAATGCTTAAAATCATAGAAGTGGGATTTTGTTATATTAAACAAAACATTCACAGTTAAAGATATACACATAATGTTAATCTATTCGAGTATTTGTATCATAAATGGTAGATTTAAAGTAACACTAAGAGAAATATACTCATTAATTGTAATTTCATTCAGTAGAACTCCAAAAATACATCTTCAATTACTGGTAGCTTTTAGTGACGGTCTGAACTAAATTAACCGCTTTACAAAGTGTCTCCATTGCTATGAGGATGGTCAGGCAGGTAAATTTATGATTAATTTAGAATAAAATATCGCCATAACTTGTACCATAAACACTTACCTGTCGGTCTTTGTCTAAATCACAATGTCAAAAGTCAAATGGAAACTGGTGAATGAAGTCAAGGAAGTGAACATCCACCGAGAAAAAGAGACTGGGTGCTCCTGAAGGGTAAATGTCCTACTGTTTGCTAGCTAGACCCGAAACATGGAAATTCAAAAGTAAAAATGAAAAGAACACGGGCGCAAAATGTATCCAGTATAATTTTGGATAAAGAATTCATATTTATTTACAATATTGTGATAACGGTTCGAGGGTCTTAATAATCCTAGGACTGCAATGACTCTTAGTCAACAATTTCTATATAATCAGGCGCTTTTAGAAAAATCTTTTCGTTGTAAATTATTTTGTACAAGTGGATAATCAAACATATATCAAAACCCTGTGCTTCATTATTTACTTAAGTATTTTTGATAAAATGTCACGGGAATTAACATGATTTTCTGGTAAAATACTTACTTTGTCTATTGCAACGGTTTGTGCCTCTATAGTAGAGCTAAAAATACATACGCTAGATTGACCATCAAAGAAGCACTATAGTGAAACGAGGCGATATGTCTTAAACATAATCTATATTTTGGAACATCCGTCAAATAAGTTTTATTTCACTGTGTTAAATCTCTTGTAAATCCGATGTAAGTCGCTGACCCCTGAAATTGGATAGATATTGACTATTGTTAAATATAAATAGATACCATTATTTACATTCATTAACTGGACATTGTCTGACGTAAATGTTTATAACTGATACAGACAAATTATAAAGGTCAGAAGGTGATATTGAGATATATTCGAAAACGTTGCCTACGGAATGACGCAGCTGGAAGCCAGAGTTACACAAAGGTGATGTCATAATGACCAATGTTGTTGTTACTGGATAATTACACAATACCTGTGTATATATATCACAATATTGTTGATTAGTATAATGTCTTTGTATCCAAAATTATCCTGGATATAGTCCTGTGCTTTAATGATAATTTTATTTCACACGTGGCGGTTGTAGGTAGCTAGACAGGAGGTGTTTGCTCTTTCGGAGCACCTGGTCTCATTTCTCTTGGCGGTTCACTTGATTTTCGAGTTTTAATCAAAAACAAACATACTAATCCATGTCCGAATCATAATCCAGAAGCAAAGTAAAAACTTTGGAACTGACAAGTTAGGTTAGACACGTGAACTTCCACCAGGGAAGTGAGGCCGGGTGCTCCGGAAGGGTAAGCACCTCCTGTTTAACAAATTTTACTTTGCCTTTGGGTTTTAATATTTTTTTTCAAATTGTGATAATAAAAATTATTTAATTGAATTAATTGTCCCTGTTGTCTGAGCATAGGTTGTAAGATAAGTGTATGGTTTGGGCCAAAGAAAACTCATTGAATCTCTACTTCAATGGCACCTTACCGCCAATACCAATTTATATCAGTGGTTTAAAGAAACTAAATAAATATCTTAGAAACGTGTGAAAATGCATTACAAAACACCCACAAAAGACAATATAAATTGATTAAAGTCGGTATTTGGAGTAAGGAAGTAAGGGTGCTTGATCTTTACTGAAAACATGAAGGAAGGAAAATAATAGATAAATACAAAAGCTTAATTTAATGTGATAGAAAGCCACCATAACTATCACTGTATTTAATCAAGCGGGTACTAAACGAATTTCAAAATTTGTATGGTACATGTTAATTGACATCTATTAGTTTTAGGAAGTTAAACAATGGAATGATAGTCGACATTTTATGTTGTGAGGAGTGGTAAGCAAAGACAAGTTAACATGTGTTTTAAAAGTACATATTCATGTTTCATTCATTTTATCAGGTTATGCATTTCACTTGCTCCTCGTGGCACAACAGTGTACTATCAGAGTCAGTGTGTTTGTGGCAGTGAAGTATGCCAATTTTCAAGTAAAATCCAGTAACGTAAATGTTTGATATTCATGGTATGTTTGTCTTCGAGTATTTTGTGAACCTAGTCGTAACTGGAAATCGCTTTGCTCATCCGCAATTGCCATAAATGTTTTCTGAAGAAAGGACAATGTTGCCCTTATGGGGATTTTACATGTTGTAAATATCGATGCTAACACCGGAAATGATATTCTTGTTGACGTCTTACGTCGTATGCGCAAACGGATCAGCGATGTATCAGGTTTTTCAACAAGTATAATATCCATAGTGGCATATAACTTTTTTAACATTATTCTCTGAGGGGAAAATCCTTTTAAAAACGATAATATGAAATTAGCTTATAGTCGATATCTCAGCTTTACAGCCTTTATCAAGACTCTAGGTAATTAGAAAAAAAACTACATTGTTCCTTTCACTTTCACCTCCATTTCAGAATAAATAACGATAAATAATATAATGACATTATGTGTAAACATTATTTATTCTGAAATGGTGGTAAAAGTGAAAGGAACAATGTAATGGTTTCTAATTATCTAGTGTCTTGATAAAGGCTGTGCAGCCAAAATATCGTTATGAGCTAATTTTATATTATCGTTTTCATAGTGTCATAGTTTCATTGTGTGCAGAAATATTGCATGGCGATAAAGGATACTGCCGGACAGGAATTTATTGTTACGACTATCGTCGAGTAATAGAAAAATATCAAACTTTATTCAGGTTTATTTAATTTTCTTCGAAATTAAGCATTAATCACTGTCACAAATATAGCGACTGTTATAGTAGATGTTTATGTTAGAATCTTGACTGGGCCTTAAAATATCATTACTCCACTCTTCTTCATTCAACTGTTTTAAGGGTAATGTAAGTAGGAAAATTCAAGTGAAAACCGTTTGGTTGAAATGCGTGAAAGAGGAATATAATAAGAAATTACCTAAACAAGTGTGAAGATTTATAAATAAAATAAAGTAGGAATTGATAATTTAAGAGTTTATAAAATATTTGTTGCAATTTTTAAAGAAATTTGTGCAAAAATACACGTGTTGGGGAAAACAGCTTACACCTTGTATAACGAATTAATTTTAAAAAATGAAAAAATATTAATATAGTCAACATCATAGAGCAGTGCAAAGGGGCCAGAGTTTGTTAAAGAAATACGAGGTTTTTGAAAACTCGACAATTTACGGTTGAGGTCATCTACGATTTATTTTCCTTTCCTACTTATATGACCCTTAAGCTTGTTTTCTATTCTCTAGTCCTACATGAATCAAACCAATAGCACATGTACGAATCGAGAAAGAAACAAGCCACTCTTTGTGTTTGTGCATTTGGAAATTAAAACATAAGTAATATAGCCGAATCTTATTATGACGTAGTTATCTCCAACCTCATGACATACAAATACATTTTATTGTAAAGGTATTACATTAAAAATTATTCCTTATAAAACAAGTGCAAAAAATAAACTCCAACAAAGCACTTGTAATAATTCGGCCTTTTATGGGATTTGTGATCAATCAAGTTATAATTCTTGGTGTATATGTTTCTTACGGATATATTTTGTTCTTGCAAGCTTATTTGAAACTTTAATAATAATATACGAACAATCATATATGATATGTGTTACATTCCATTTAAAAGCCTGATTACCGTATGTAATTTTTATGTACAAAATAAACCATAAAGAAAGTAAGGTAGGTTTTATTAATCGCTGTGAAAAATAAATAGATATGTTTTTACTTTGATAAAATAAATGAATAAATAAATAATTATCTAAGGAACGGTAAATTTTATGGAATCAACGTGAAAAAGAAATAGATCTTTTTCACTTTGTAATGAAAAAATAAATTGTCGAAGGAACGGTAGATTTCATGGAATCGAAGATAAAAATAAATAGTTCTGCTTTCACTTTATAAAGTGAAAACCTCATCAAATTCTACTAATCGAAGCTGAATGGAGACACAGTCTTTGGGACAAATTCAGCAACTTAGTTGTACCTAATTGAATTCATTGTCAATTCTAGGATTTCAATTACAATGATAGAAATTGAATTATCTATAATCAACAATGTTATTGACAACTTCCATATTCTATTAAGAAATGCAAGTCTTCAATATTTCAGACTTTGACGAAGCTCTAAACGAATTTGTTTGTGGTTAAAATTCTGTACGCTATTTTACGACTTTATGATGTGATGTTTAATGTTATGCAAACAAAGAATAAAATTTTCGTAGAGGCACATGCCCAAGTAAAAAAAGGTCCCAACCGAATTATGTGCAATGTCCATGGACAAGAACATGATTTTACATTGATCCAGTAAAAGAAACATGTTCCAATGTTAAGTCTTCATTAGAATTGACCAAAATAACGGTCTCTTGAAAATAACACACATGATGCTAGAAAACCTATCACAATACAAATGTATTGATGTATGACATGTTGAGCACATCCTTATATAACAATATACAGTAAAACCTCGATTCATCGCCACCATTTGTTCAGTCAAATTTTGGCGTTATAAAGGGGTTGGCGATAAATCGGGGGAGGTGGATAAAGAAAAACATAAACAAAATGGATTTTGGGACTTTAAAATAGTGTGGCGATAAGCGAGGTGGCAAAGTTAGCGGGGGCATTATGATGAGGTTTACTGTACTTAGCCATTACAAAATACTTACATCTTCGCAAAAATACCATTTTTATCCTATTCAAATTATCAACTTATCAGCTCAAAAAAAATACATTGTCATTTGACAACCTTATTTAGCGGTATTTAGCGGAGAATAACGTTATGTTATTATGGTAAGTATTTGATTTGTAATCCATATATTTTCCTCCAATAGCAAATAACTATACCGATATGTCATTTGCAGTAAAGAACGGTCATGATCTGTCTTAGAATAAAACTGATTCTATTTTATATAAAAAATTGTGATCTTGTGAAAGAATAGTTATTGGCATTTAAAGTGGGAAAATATTGTCTGAAACACTGTATGAGCCGAAATCGGATTTTTCCAATATAATGCCATTACTTTTTCATGTAAGTATAAGTGTATTTACAAATGTATTTTTGAGAAATCAAAACGGTTCATAAAATGACATGCGTGTATGTGTGTAGTTTCTAAAGGCCCGGTAGAATATAATAAAATAAAGAAGTACAACACGATTTTGTAAATCATTAGCACCGTTATTTCATCTTCAGACGCTTTACATATCCACATTAAAGCGTATGAAGATGAAATGAAAGACACAATGCTTACAAAATCTTGTGTGTGTGTGTGTGTGTGTGTGTGTGTGTCCCATGCTATTTCCGCAGCAGGCGAAGATGTTGTGAATTTTATTATATATCTGTAGAGAGACGAACATATATGCCCTCGAAGTCAAAATTCGTTGAAAATATCCTCAGTTGTATTATATCTAATCATTTTGTTGAATCTTTTTTTCACCGAGTTTTTTTGGTCGTAACGCATGTGACACGATAAAAACTTTTAGCAAGAAAAATATTAAAAGCATACAAATACTAATAATATAATGATTTAACACAACATATTTTACAAGATAGGCAAATTAAACAGACAAAAATATAAATGTACCATTTCCATTTGGTCTGAGATTAAAGTCAATGTATATACACATTGGCGCTGTCCTTTGTCAACATATAAGATCTGAGATCTTCAAAGTCAATAAGAAAAATCCTATCACTCGTATAAAGAACATGTAATTGCAAAAGCAAACTTCTTGTAACATCATATGGCAAAGGACACTGGCTCTAACAATTCTTTTGAGATATTTATGACGTTATTTTTTCTAAAAAGGTTAGGAAAATCGATTGTCATTTAGGGTTTTTATTTGCTCAATATGTAGTATAGTATCAGAAGTTATAAAATGCTTCAAAGAAAAAAGGCAACAAAGAAACCCTAGAGCTAAAAGCCGGCCTGCTTCATTGTAATATTGAAGTACTTAATTGTTCCACGCTTGTACAGGAATGAGCTTTAATGGCTTATAAGACGTTTTCAGAATATACACGAGTGTTTGGCGAACAATGCATCTTAGACTTTGTTTTATATCGTTAATCCATGCAATCAATAATTAAGAGGATGTCAATTTCTTCTTGTATATATAACATAGCGCTGTCATGTCAGTTTCATTAATTTCAGAAATCGAGTGCTTGCGTCGTACGTTATACTAAGACCAGTAAGAGGCGCAGTGGAACGGCATCACAAACTTCTTCAAAAACAGAAACAAACTTTGACTTGAAGACATACTATGGAAACTGGAGAAACAATGCACCTTTATCTAACTGTGTTACTTCTTACAGCCTCTGCACTTACTTCAGCTGACGAAAAGGTAAATTTGATCATATTTATTTACTTATTTATTTATTTATTTAGCATTTTTTATTTATTTATTTTAGGGTTTTCATTTTATTTGTTTACTGATATCGTGTTGTTTTTTTCATTTGCTTGTGATGGTGTTACTATTGAATTTTTTTTTACAAAAATAAAACATGGAAAAGAATAATTATAATATTTCAGAAAGTATCGTTTTTGATTCATTCAAGAATGTATTGATTCTAATTATTTACGTAAACTAAAGTTTCTTTTCTTTTCTTTTAAAATGTAAAAAGAAAAGGAGTTTTGATTTTTTCAATTTCAATTTTTCAAAAGTATATAACATATTTATGTTTTCGTTGGAGAAACTTGGTTTAAACTTGCATTCATAAAACATTAAAGAACCAGTAAAGTAATATCATCTCATCTTTTTAAATGATAAAAACATGGATAAATTTTATTTAAAGTTTCGTTATAAACAAATAGGAAAGAATCCACTTTCGTCTTTAAAACACATGTATAGTTACATGGTCTTATGCTCTTAATCTACAATTGTAATATGAAGTGATGTCATATCTTAGCTTTTACCTCATTGTTAATGCCTCTCTCGTCTTAATAAATAATTTTTGCGTTTTTAACGATCCATCATAATTTTTCAAACATATCGTGATGAGCAATATTGAATACCAGTATGATGGCAATCGAATTAAAATCCACAAAACAGGAACTTCCCAAACTCGTCAGATTGATTTAGATAAAACAAGGATATCATTAATTGGAAACACGGTTTCTAGGCCAAACTTGTCAATTGTTCTTATTAAGATACTGCTCTAAATAAAACATTTTAATTTGTAGTCTTTCAGGGATATTTTAGCTTAAACATTTATTGTATATGAAACGTAAAAACATTATTAGCACCTTAAATACTTAACAAACACAAAATATACCATGTCCATGTCCAAAATAAAAATCCTAAAAAGAGACGTAAAAACCCCGAGATCGGACAAATAAAGTTAAATACGCGAACTACCAACCGGGAAGTAAGTCAGGATGCTTCGGATATTGTATATAGTATAGTCACTTGTCAGATTAAGCAGGATTTGCTTAAAGCATCTTTAAAACAAAGCAAATTCTGTTGGACAGGTCCAATTACATTCCTTTAGAACAAATTGCCGCTCCATACATAGGTCTCTATAGCAGTATAGACAGCAGATGTTTATGTTGAAGACTTAAGAAATTGAAGAAAGGAACCGGTTGCTCAAACATCTGAACAAAATTAGTTAACACATTGATTTTCAATACTTACTTATGTTTATTATAGAATTTTTGGTATCTTTATATTTGGTGTAGATTCGCTGTTGATTGCTTACAAAGTATTTTTTTTTTTTGAAAATTTTTACCCTTCGGTTTTTAAATCCAATCATTGGATGCCCAAATTGGTTGATTGCTGGAGTTTGTAAGCCATCTCACTAACAATTGAGTCACTCTTTGCTTATTCACGCCATTTCTATACGCTTCCTATTGAATTGCCCGGTAAGTGGTAAAATAGCAACAGGGGCTGATATAACCGACATTCGATACATTTGTTGTTTTGTATTCCTGCTATACATAATAGAGATAAATAATTCACATTTTTAAAAGTATCTATCCTACCGTCTTATTGACCTGAAATATTGGGAAGAAACGCAGTCGCGTTTTAATTGAAGGGAAAGAAAGGGTTCTGAAAATGGGTGTAGCTAGCTAAATAGGAGGTGCTTACCCTTCCGGAGCACCCGGCCTCACTTCCCTGGTGGAAGTTCACGTGTCTAACCTAACCTGTCAGTTCCAAAATTTTTACTTTGCATCTGGATTGTGATTCGAACATGGATTAGCATGTTTGTTTTTGATTATCCACAATTTTTACAAAATATTTATGCATATTTGGTGTATTTTTTTTCACAGTTAAAATGCTATGTTAAAGCTTGCTTCCACTACGGGAACTTTAATATTTTGCGAAACAAGCTGCTTACAAATCAAATATTGGTAAAGATATTACGAGCCGAGACTTAACAAGGCCATCAAAACGTTTTATTGTCATCACCACAATATTACATAAAGTTTCTGTCTCCACAATTATCCTAGATAGGTTTGGCATCTAGAAAATCCATGTTCCTTTTATTCTCAATTTTATTTCAGTCGTAGCGAGTGTAGTTTGCTAAACAGGATGCGCTTTCCTTTCCGGAGCATCCGGCCTCATTTCTACAGTGAAAGTTCATGTGTTTACCTAAATTTGCCAGTTTTTACATTGCTTTTGGGATTGTGATTTCGATCGTTATGTTTGTATATCACTTCATCTATCTATGTCACATAATTTTGTTTATGGTCTGACGGCATTCAGATGAAAGTACAGAAATGGAAAATTTATTTGTATCAAGGTTAATGTCATAAATACCATTGTTAACTCAATACCCGCCGTAACCCGATTATATTATTTCCATTAATTTGCGTTGGTTTTTACCTGTCCGTAATTACTTATTGTGTATTTGAATCAATACTGTCCCATGGTGTTTATGTTATTTTTATTTACTTATTTCCCAATAACTAGTCTTTGATAACGCGATAAGACATACGCATAATTTCGACCCTGCCAGTAATGAGGTCCCATGTGCAATCCTGATTTACCTATATACAGTACAGTCCTGTCAAAAGTTTAACACTGACCTAACACATTACTGTTGAATCATCGGCTCATCTTTGCTATTTGTTAGCTGTATGTTGACAACTGGTTTCTATCTTTCGGCAGCTTCTCGGTCACTAACTACAGTATTCATACCTCCGTCATACTCGGCAGCCGGACCTCGACTCCTTTTGATCTAGCTTTCGACAAGTCTGTATTGTAACTAGTATATATAAATTGACCAATTTATATATTTTTATCGACGAAAATTATAACAATATTATCATTAATTTTGAGGTTACGAAAAAATTACAAAATTTTGAGTACAAATATATGTACGTCTTCATAATGACCATGGGCACCATTATTCACAATTGACACGTGTATTGTTGTTCACATTTATCGCTGGCTGTTTTTCAATAAGATGACCAGCCATTGTTAACAAATTCATATTCCTCAGACATCATTAAAAATCTCTAACATTGAATCAATCATTGGTGCTTTGAAACACATACGTGTACCTTGCTATATATGGCAATAACTTCAAGAATGTTATGCGTAAACGAAAACATGATATAGATACAATAGTGCGATGACTTTTGAAATAAATGGGTGGAGAAAAATGGAAATGAATGAAATTCATTTAAATGAAACTTGTGACTGAAAGAAGGAAATTTGTAGTTGTAAAACACGCACCTGTACAATATAACCAAGTAATATACAAATTACTGAAGCCAGAAAAAAATATTGATTGATGATAAAACTCCTGATATGCACGGTAACCGGACATAATGAGAAAAATTCCGTTACTGTATAGGCACAAGTGCTGAATTCAACACTTTGATATGCGTTTAATAAAATTTGAGATAGATTTAAATATGGTTTGAACTGTGGCGTAAGAGTGTTTCAAATCACCGAATTGCGTATGCAAGTATTTCAATGGTATTTATTTTCTACAGAAATGTTATAATTGGTAATTCAGTCTCTAACAAAATTAAAACTTTAATGGAGTGTACAAATGGACGTGGACTTTTCTTTTTAGATTCACAACGTATTATAATTCTTCCTTTTGAATTTTAAGTTCAGAACAGAAACCTAAAATACATTTTTAGTGAAGGATAATTTAGCTTGATGTTTCTTTTGATGTAATTGCACTTAATATTGAATGTAACATAACTGATTTGTCATCAGGACCTTTTATTTGAGAAATAGCCATGTTTCCAATAAATGTCTCTATTGAGCAAAGTAAATTGAAACATAATGTATACTTCAACGATCCCTCTATTCAAACTAGTTATTACAGCGGATAGTAACTTCACAAATCGCTTATATTCTACCGCGATACACCGACCAGTTAATAGGCATGTTCTGTTACAAATAATTATAAAATCTGAAGATGTACATTATATAATAGGGATTGTCTATTTTCCCTCCAATATTAAGATGTCACTTCTGGACATATGTCATTTGCGCTCGCTAAAAAAACTGTTTACAAAGCCATAATCTGATTTGATACAAAATGTGTTTACTGTCTCTTGGCAAAATGTCAACCAATATTGTACAGAAAAATTGTAACACAGATCCCTATAAATTAGTCTGAGAAAAAACACAAATAAAGAACAGGTGAAATTAGTCCGATAACTTCTGTTTAAATTGTTGTATGAAATTACATAAATGGGTTCATCAGAGCTAGTTACTAATGTATTACATAACTTATCTTCCCCTATTTTATTTTATATGTCAAAATTTAACCAAACAAACATTTAACCAAATTATGACATTAATTAGAACATACATGTTCAAATTAATGTCATAATCCCAAAACAAAGTAAAATCTTTAATACTAGCAATTTAGGTAAACACGTAAACTTCCACCTGGGAATAAAAACGGTGTTCAAAAAGGGTAAGCACTTCCTGCCCGCTTCGTATGAATCATAAATGGGGAATAAATGGAACTATGGCGCGTCAAATATTTTCAGGCCAATTTTGGATACTGGACAATGTTATGAAGGTCACAGAACGTTACTTTCGTTTTACATTGAATCTATTTTCATCTACTTTTATTATTTATCAACTTATATTAGCGCATCGGCATAGTGTTAAATTTCAGACAACAAAATCATAAACATAAAACGGAAAAATAAGAGTCATTTCAAAAACCTTGATATGATAAAAATATATTAGCACCTGTCTACCAACAAATGATGCCTGGCGTATGTGCAGCTCAATCTCAATAATTTTTGTATTTCTAATATTTCTCTTTGTTGTTTTTTTCTTGTTTAAATATTAAAATGTTTTTAACATATTCAATCTTTGGTTTACTTATACTTTTAAAAGCAAGTGACAATGAATCTTCCCTGCTAAACATTTGGAAATGATTAATCAAAATAGAAGGATATTGACAACTGAAAACATATACCTGGCAACCGCAACACAATCAAGAACACTAAACAATACAAGTTGCTGTTTCCAAAAGATACTAAAAAGTAAAACACATATTGGTATACCTTATTATATAATTCGCGAGCTTTGACGGTTACTGGAGTTAATGTCTAGTGGTGTTGCCATATATAGTTAATAAAGCGTGCCCTAAACCACCCTAGTTATTTTGCTTGCGCTGTGTACACATATAAATGACAAAAATAAACCCCATTTACCAAACAGTGGACTAACAACCCTTGCATATAATCCATAAAATTTCAAGTACACATATACAATTTTTACTGTTTTTTTACTGTTATGCTTTAACCTAGATTTAACAAATTCTTACTTTTAATAGGCAATCATCCATTTTAATTCCTGTTTCATGTCCGAGTCTATCCGACAACCGTTGTGATAGATTTAACTTTTAAAAATGGTGGCCGATCTGTTT
Source organism: Anadara kagoshimensis (assembly GCA_021292105.1). Classification (NCBI taxonomy): domain Eukaryota; kingdom Metazoa; phylum Mollusca; class Bivalvia; order Arcoida; family Arcidae; genus Anadara; species Anadara kagoshimensis. The sequence goes on along the minus strand of CM037870.1, from coordinate 58,246,866 downwards.
TGTGTAATTTTAATTGTGTCTTGTCGGAAGTGCCGGTGACGAAACATTGATGAATAAAATTTGATCCTTATTTGGCAATCAAGAATCATCTCATGGGCATTCTTGGATAACATTAGTACGGAAATACTCCATGTCCGACTTCGTCGACATATCATGAATAGTGACTGTATTTTAATCTTGGTTTCGGATGCGAGAGATTAAAAGGTTAAAGATCCGTCAATCTAGTACATTTGGTTTTTTTTTCGTATTGTATAATTTCGTCATTCAATTTTTTTAAGATTTCTTTTATTTATGTATATTCATACTTGTAAATCTGACTAACCGAAACTTGTAGTTAAAATGTATAAACAAAATAACGGTTTTTCATGCAAGTACTTCACAGATTGAATCATAATAATTTTGTGGTCAAATATAACAAAATATTGTCAAAAAAGTCTCGATTCGCAATACCCGTTTCTTGTTTTGTCAATAATAGAGGTGCAATATTGTTTGCAATAAGTTGCTTGCAGAATTTGTAAAAAAAAAGTTACAAAAATTGCTTATATTACATCGCGTAAACCACAACATCAGAAGTAAAATGTATTTTTTACAGAAATGCAGACTATGTACGCAAGATACGAAACGAACACGAATAATATACGACATTTATCAGACACACGCGTAACCCTCCCGGCAAAAACAAAAAATAGCTCGTGGTCATTCGATGAACCTGTCTAATTAAATTATTCTCCGAAGAAATATAATTCGTCAGATTAAAGAAAATAACTCGTCAATTTTAAGACATTGACAACAAAAACACCAATCTCTGTCCAAAATTGCAGTCCAGATGCATAACTGGAAAATAAAGCAAACTACGTTATCTATCACTAGAGAAGTGAGGCTGGGTGCTCCGGAAGTATATTATCCTAGCTAAACCTGCCACGTGTGAATTAAGAAATACAATTATATAAAGGAACTGGCATATACTATCTTTACTAAATCGGTGTGTAATTGATGATAACACAAATGATATATGGCGTCAAACTAAGTATAAAAGTCTCCCAATGCAAGGGTCAAGAATATCAGATCTATTCTATTCTGGCTTAGACTTAAAAGAACATAACATCGAACGGTGGGTATTGGTATTAACATAGAAACGCTAGAAGCATTTATGTGATTGGATACTTCATTTATTTTTATTTATACCAGAATATGAAATAACCCTTTAGTTAATCCCTACTATAGATAGAAGTCTAAATTACATGAAATATAATTACATATAGTAATAGATTGCTTAATCAGACAGACAAAATAGTATAGAAATTAACTCAAGAGACGTGTTATACCATATTGTGCTTATTTTGTAGAAAATGCAAGTATTTCTGATAAAGAAGATAAAAGTAGCATATGTCTATACGGAGTTTGCTTAAATAGACATAATGAAAAAATGAATGAACGTTTGCTAAAGTATGTTTTGTGAAATAAAACAAACGCAAACATACTGGTTCAAATTACAATCCAAAAATCAAAGTAAAATCTGTGTAAACTAGGAAAGTAAGTTAAACAAGTGAATTTCTACCAGGGAAGTGAGGTATGGTTCTCTGAAGCTCCTGTTCACCTAGCAATTGCAACATCTGCCATTTTTGAAATAAAACTAGGGAGAATATATGTATTTTAAAATCAGTTTAACCTTTTTAAAACTTAGTTCAGTATCATTAAACATTTGAAAAAAAACCTATTTTTCTGATTTTAAAAACCATCATGAAATGTGAAAAAATGATATGAATTATGACAAATTGTTTAATGCATTGTAAAAAAAACTAAGCTTTAATGTCTATTATATAAGTAATTTAAACATAATGAATATCCGAAAAGAGTTCGTATGGTTTGCTATTGAAGCAACCACCATTTATATGTTTCCAAGTAGTATTTATATTTGTACTCAATGAAAAACGACAATTTGAATTCTAAAATTAAGTGTGATCTTAGTGCTGTTTTGTATAACTAAGCTTTATTTGTGGTTTATAAAGAGTTTAAACATAGATTTATTTTCATATTGCATTGGAATAACACATTATAAATAAATGTGTATTGTTTTGTGATTCTATTTACGATTAATACTTTAACACGTGAAAAATATTGCAATATCTTTTCTTTAAAAACAAAACCCGAGACAATACACTCTACATGTATGTTATATATATAATCAAAAACAAATAAACTGATCCATGTCCGAATTATATATAATCAAAAACAAATAAACTGATCCATGTCCGAATCACAATCCAGAATAAAAACTTTGGAATCGACAAGTTACGTTAGACACGTGAACGTCCACCAGGGAAGTGAGATCGGGTGCTCTGAAACGGTAAGGATTTCCTGTTTAGCTAACTATACCAGTCAAGTGTGTAATGTCAGATTGGCAGAAAGTATCGAAAGGCCTTCAAGCATATTTTCTGTGTTATTAGGGATCAACTTACAAAAATTATGTATTTTATGAATTAGATACAAAATTAAAACAAAAACAAACATACTGATAAAGTCAAATCAAAATCCAAAAAAGCAAAGTAAAAACTTTATAAACTTGCAAAAAAAAAGTTTAACACACGAACCTTTATGACAAAAGTGAGACCGGGTGCATCGTAAGGGTAAGCACCTCTTATCTAGTTAGCTACCTACACCCGCCATGTGTAACATAATTGAGAATGAAAGAAAATGGAACTGTGGAACGATAAATATATTAAGAATAATTTTGTATATAGGGATATCATACTTATCAACACTATTGAGATGGAGACTATAAAACTCTTTAGGGACCTTGATTATCCTAGGCTTGCAATATCCCTGCGTCAACAATTTATTTGTACTCGATTTTATATATAAACGATAGTTGTTTGCTGGAACATTCTATGTTTGACTGATAGCGACAATAAATTTACAGATCAAAAGTTTCATGCCCTTAATACACTCATAACACTATAAAAGGTTATATATTGACTGAATACAGTTGAAATAGCTACCTTATAACTACCAAATCTCCGGAGTTAACCCTCATATCTAGACATCACAGGGGAGTACACCGGGTATTATAGTATATTTCTATACTTACTCAATACAAAAGTTATAAAACGACCCTCACTGTATTAAATCAGTAAGTATAATGCCATCGAGTGGAGGAAAAGTTCAATCAAAAACATGATTGCACTATAACAGAAAAGAATCTTAATTGAAATAAGATCTCATTTAATGAGTGAATTCGTTTGTACGCGTGGGTGAATCTATTTTGGAGTATTTTTTTTAATTTTCAATTTAATTTAAATTGCATACACACCATATACCTTTAGATGTTTCAAACAAATCAACTCTCTTCATTACTATTGAATATATTGTGGTTCAATTTCCTAGTAAGTTCGTATACCGTCTTTTGTATAATTTGTTTTCAATCCACGTCATTTCTGTTACAGTAATGAGTCCGATATAGCTTCTGGTTATTGCTAAGTCGAATATTTCATTAGTAGAATAGATTTAATTAATAAAATATATCTTTAAATTAAGGTGAAGTATTGTCACAAATAAGGTCAGATGGGTGATACACTGTTTCTTGTAGAATCAATAGTATATGGCTATATTAGGAACATAATAACTTGTAAATAACGTCATCAAAACGTAATAAAATGTGAGATTAATAGAATCTATCACTTCGTGTGGCACCAGACAGGGAAATATACCGGACCTCTAACATGACTGGTCCAGTTCTGTAACTAATACATAAGTTTACATGTTATAACCACATGTAGTGACCGATCCTATATAATTCTTTCAACACAAAATACATCGATTCAACTAAAAAAAAAACAATTTCAAATTTTATCAACTCTTCAACACACCTCTGATTACATTGATAGATCTTGGCGGAAAAGAGATCCTTTGCTATCTTGCATGGGTGAAGTTTAAAATGAAGATATTTGTCAGCATGTTTTTATTAATTATTCCTGGATGCAAGAAAATATTTTCAATGTGCAGTTCTAAATGCGTACAATATTTATATGTAAAGAGGGCACTTCACAGATAAACAAATATTGCAATACAAAACCTCTCTACAGCTGATAAGGACATCAGTGGCCGAGTAATCTTACCACATAAGAGTGATTCCAACTCGAGTCGCTAATCAATTTTCTTTGGCATTCCTGTTATCTCGACATATCTCAAACAAGTATGCATTTGCAAACCTTCAACAACATGACTCCATTCAACTCTCTTAGTCAATATTATGTCAAGATTATTTCAAAGAAACATTGAAGAAGTTACTTCCATCAGCAATTGGTAATACAGAAGCCTTATGAGGGATATTACTTCTTTCGGAAAGATTTTACGTAACTCTAGTATCTACTTGCAGTCTTTAATCATGCTGGACATAAATCTAGTTCAAATATATCGCGAAACTTCACTCTGATTGGTTATTAACATCTTAACATGTTCCATCTGTTTTTGATATTTTTATACCATCGCTACGACATAACAACATAATTTATCCTTAACACTGTCCCAATGTGTTTCAGTACAATGCTGTCAACGTTTGTTAATTTGGTACAAATTCAAAAGCTGTATGGATCGTTGGACAAACTAACTTGCTCAAACGACTTAAGAGAATTACAACTGTCCGAAAATCACGTTGCTAGATTAAATTACCCTTTCATTACCAATCAAAACTAGATAATGGCAGTTGTCAAAAACATGTGTGTCTATAAATAGTAGAGTACACATAACAATGTCACGAACCAAAGAATCACTAAGAGTAAAGTTATTAAAATGTTGAATGCAATTGCTTTATATGGAGTACACATACATACTGGGTTGTGATACGACGATGGATATATTAGAAATTAAATAGATTAATGTGGTTTATTTCCGCATTTTACTAATATCGATGCAGTCAATTCTAAAATTTCACACAATGTTGATAACACGTAGCGGTTGTAGCTAGCTACACAAGAGGTGCTTACCCTTCCGGAGCACCCGGCCTCACTTCCCTGGTAGAAGTTTACTTGTCTTACCTTACTTGTCAGTTCCAAAGTTTTTACTTTTCTTCTGGATTGTTATTCGGACATGAATTAATATGTTTTTGATTATAGCCAAACCAGAGTACTCGAAAAGAACAGCTTTACTTCGTAAGAAAATTTCCTTTAAAATTTAGTGGGATTCGTAACTAGTCAATGAGAGAAATGTTAATATAAAAGCCTGTACATTATATCGCCCACTCAGCAATGATTCTTAAGAAGTACTTTTAATAAAAATAATGTTACAAGTATTTTGAATATTGGAATCACACTGCGCTAGTATCTACCAATATGTAAACTATCAAGTAACAGTCCTGATTCGTGAGTTCATTTGAATTAGTGACACCACTATATCTTTGTGTCTATTGCTTCTTATGTCGTAACTTTAAATCCTGATATTTCTAAAGTCCGTCTATACATTTTTATATTTACATGTCAATCATGTTAAGTGGTATGGAAATAGTCCTATATAAGTATCGTTTTCTTTCAGAATTGATACATATCGAGTGCCGTATGTTAATTAGGTAACTAGAGATGAATTGATTGTCAATAAAAACATTTGATTCCACTCATGAAATCAATGATAAACAGCTATTGGATATACACAATCTTACACAATTACATTACAGTGTGTGAATGGAATATATGCATGTAAACCAGAGGAAGGGGCAGATATCAATTTCAGTTATCAGATTGGTTACACATAATTAAAGTATTTTTTCAAGAACTTTGGAGGCCATAATTAGTGTTATGACTTCTATAAATGACTTTGTATATTTCAATTTTGTCATAAAAAGTAATTTATAAGAAGAAGTAACGATAGTAAGAAGCTGATATGTACCGCTTTGTTTTTCTTCTTCGTTTAATGTAAATATCCTTTTTGAATGGCGTTATTCTGTTTTCACCTAAAGAACAAGCGATACTAATGGGCAGTGTCCTACAAGATTTTGACTTTTTCATGAAGGGCATCTTTAAAGTAAAAATATAAAATGAGTCTCCTTGTTACTTTTTCAGCTATAGAAAATCTCAATTTGTCAGCTCTGGCACATTAAGTAAACTTGCTTTTCAAAAAATATGTTCAATGCTGAGTTGATTATTGGTATTGATGATACTTATACTTATTATTATCTCGTAGATAATGTTATAAAAACAGGTTTTAATCTAAGAGTTGTTGTTCAAATACGGTGCTGTTTTTTCTTTAATATTTAGAACAGGGAACTTACATATTTATTATAATCTCCTTTTAAAATTTTGTAAGAGAATCAATCATGACTTCATGTATTTCAATGCTCACGTTAACGTAAGCATAAAGTTTTCACAAAAGTGAACTGAAACTTTATGAGACAAATTTTACTACTGTTTGAAGGAGCCATCGGAGTGGCTTTTTGCCTTACACAGTGACTAATGACGCTGAATAGAACTAATGAATGAACTGAGAATTCAAGAGAAATGCCACATTTGTTCTCCTATATAAAACAGTTGTAACTTGACAGGACGTGTTACATTCAATTTAACTACTTATTATTCTATAATAATAATTGTTATTATTACATTACATGTATGTTGAGCAATTCCTAACGGCTTAATTAAACATAATTGTAAAGAAGATCCCATAAAATATAACACCGATTTTGTCTCATCCTCAATTGATGACATTATTTTAAGATAAATCATACAGCTAACAAAGCACTAAAAGTTGATGTATTGATAAATCTGATAAATTTTAGTCAATTGGTCAGTTATTCCAGTTATAGTACACACTAACACAACCAGTTATATATGTATCAAATTAGATATAGATCTTAAACAGCTGTTATAATCTATATCAACATGCGAAATAACTATTAACATTGGCTTCTGTTTGTAACGTATAGTTTTGTTTAAAATAACAGATACTTATTCATTATAATTTTCCTTCGGTTCCTGTGCTACTATAGTATGTCTTTGAAAGTATTGTTCCTAAGCAAAAAAAATGAATTTTGTAAATCCTACGACACAATGTAATATAATTCCTTTTGTCTTTTGGTTTTTAGCAATTCCTTAAAATTGTAACACAATATATGTGTTTTCTTTTTGGTTTTTTAACTGTCCTGTATACGTCATTATTGTAAACAAATACAGACGATCAGGGGCGACACCTAATGGAGTCTGACAACACTACAAGAAAAAAACCGAACGCACGAGAGCACAATGACTCTCAAAAAGTATAGTAAACGTGTGGAAAAACAATAGTATTATGCTGTCATGGAGATGCAAGCGTTGCTAAGGAAAATAAAAAATTACACAAAATAATCTATGTCAATACCCAATCAATATACTACATTTTATCAGGTGATTTACTAAATAGGTACATCGACGCAAAACTACAATACAGTTTTCTTACATATATCCATATCATTTGATAGCAAGAAGAAAGGGTTTATATCCTGAATACTCAAGGCTAGGATAGTTTAGTTGCCTTGTATTAAAAAGATGTTAAATAAAAAACACTTTAAAACCCCAACAGAATAAGTGTTTTTCAAACTTTTCAAAACTCAAGTTTGGCCCTCTTTTTTGGGGATAAGATATTAACATGTTTTTGACAAAACTAAATCAATGCTTGTGCAATTTTCACGAAGTGATCCTCAACACGACACCGTGAATCCTCAAATATCTTGAAAATTAACATAAGTTATTATTTCAAATTTGCCAAAGCTAAGGCGAGGAAATGCTCTGTGAAAGAATGAATCTCAAACAAGGACCTGATAAATTTAAATTTTTTCCTAATTGTTATCTTATTTCCAAACATGTAGCAACCAGTATCCCAAAAATGGCTTGTAAATCTTTTTATGAGACCTGTAACTGCAACATTGGAGTACTCACGTTACTACAAAAAAGTAACCAAACGGTTTCGCCACCAATTGAACAGCGCTAAAACTGTTCTCTGGCGCCAAAAATCGGCTTCAGAGCATATTGATACCAGTGGTTTGACGAATGAAATGGCAACATTTGAGCTTTAGTGGTAATTTCGGCTACAGATGGTACTGAGACCATAAGTTTAGAGAATGCAGTTATGCTCAACGTTTCCATACACTGTGATTGTAGTAACTGTTAATAACATTTCGATGCACAAACAGTAGAGTAAGGCTTCATGAGGAAAGAACCCAAGATACACTGTTTACAGCTCCATTAGTTAAGCAATTTTGTAGGTTCACATTTCTGAAAGAGTTATTAAAAGAAAATAAAGTCTAAAATGGGCCTAGCAGCTGCTAGGTTGTATTAAAGTCGCTATGATGTAAAGGAATTACATGATAAACACCTTTACGTTATGATGGATAAATATCTATATGATGGCATCGCAAAGTTACGACTACTTTTATTTCATATTTATGTCCTTTTTATGATTTCACGAAAATTCTTAAAATGATAAAAGATTAGATGGCATGTAACTATAGAAATAAACTCCAAAAATATCGCAAAGACATGCATAGCCATTTGAACTTACCATTAATATCGCCTTTTACGTCCTTTAAAAGAAATAATGATTAAGTCTATGAAGTATATTAGTTGTAATTTGAAGATTTAATCAACTATCGAACTGAACATCATTTCAGGAATGTTGTATATCAGTTTAATTACACGGTAACACAATGTGTTCTTGAAAAACAGATAAAATAGTGTAATTATAGGCATACTTAATATTCGCCGTGCATAACTTGGTAACGATTCGACGTCAAATGTGTTGAGGGTCATTGTATCTCCCTTCATCACAAATGCGGAAATGGCCTGTTTGCGTGAGTATATATACTCGTGCACATCATTTCTAACAAGACGACAGCATTTATTTTGCATGGCCAAATGATCATCCTTGTTTAAGTAAAATCTACTATAATTTCTTCATCCTAACTGATTCGATAACACTTAATAAATTATCTTTGTAATTACAAAACTGCACATTGTTAAAGGAGTTTTGTGCATATTGACACAATTAGCTTGCATAGGATCATGGCATTAATCTTCTCTGATAATAGACTTTCTACTGTACATTTAAATGCACCATTTTGTTGTATATCAAGTGCGCTGGTTTAAGCCCATCATGCATCACTTATTACATTTGTAGACATCATATCATTCTATTGATACAGTGTATTTCAAAATCTAGTGTTTTGAGGTTAATTATCAATTTTTATGTTAATTTCATTGTTTCGCTTGCTTGTTGGTTACTCGAAAAGTTGTATGGCCGTCATATCAATATTGTTGACAAGTTTGATGTCTCTGTGTCCAGGATTGCCCTGGATATTTTTGACGTCTCATAGTTCCATGTTCCTTTCACACAATTTTGATTACACACGTGGCGGGTGTAGCTAGCTAAACAGGAGGTGCTTACCCTTCCGAAGCACCCGGCCTCACTTCCCTGGTGGAAGTTCACGTGTATAACCTAACTTGTCAGTTCCAAAGGTTTTACTTTGCTTCTGGATTGTGATTCGGATATGGATTAGTATGTTTGTTTTTGATTACTGCCCTTGCTTGCAATAGCCATAGCAAGTACATTTTCCCTTTTTCTCAATGTCAATTTTTACGTGTCGGGTGTAGCTAGTTAGATAAGAGGTGTTCATCTTTCCGGGGGATCTGGCCTCAATTATTAACATGTGTAACTTTGCAGCTTGTATATTATACTTGCGTTTGTTTTTAAGATTGATATTTGGACATGGATCGGTATTTGTGTTATGTCACACAAAAAATAACTCGCTTATTCAATAAAAACTTAAAAAACACTTGCAAGCTATTTAGAATGAAAAAGAAAAAAAATGAAACAGACAACATTTGTGGAAATTAAAGAAATCAATGGAATTCATTCATGGTGTATAGTCCCTGAATTGTTAGGTAAAAACTGCCAATTATGTAAACTAAATTATATTTCAAGTGAATTGGACCTAAATCCGTTATTGTATTAAGTAATAACATTACAAATTAGATTCAATTGGATAACATGTATACGTGTCGTAATGTCTGTCTATGCCTCGGGAACGTTTTGAATCAAGAATTATAAAAAAGAGGTATTCTCATTCAAGAGAAAAAATTACAAATTAATTCAATAACGTTAGAAATCCTTGAATAATATACCCTACAGCAATGTCGAGTTCTATAAAATGTCACATGTGATGGTAAATAAGACAATTTGAAATGGCTCTGAAAACAGTTTCCTAAACTGTATAATGATTTAATCTATAGAATAGTGTTTATTTATTTTCAAAAAGCCATTTGCAGACTACTTGTACAATGGAGAGAGAGAGAGAGAGAGAGAGAGAGAGAGAGAGAGCAATAGTAAATACTAGTCTTCTTCACTGGAAAGATGGTTTTACAAATTTTTTGTTCGAGTTGTTTCATTGCTTAAGTCATGTGATAGTTTAGTTTTTAATGTAGTTTTTTTTCGTTAAAATCAAGATGAAGTTATACATGGGTTTATGTGTTGGCACGCATACTGCATTGCAAAACCAGACCCAAGATATCCGAGAACACTAAAAAAAACTAAATAGGTGAACGCGTAGCCATATCGCGTTTACAGATAGATTCCGGCTCAGACAATTGCTTAAAATCTTTTTTTTTAAATTACATATACTCTGAAATCCTCAAAAAGTAGCTAAATTAAATGAGGCGTGTTTAAAACAGATGCAAAATAGTTCTTCCTGGTGTATTTTACCCGCATTAAAATCCCACGTTTCCTCTTTTCTCATTTCCCAAATAGCATTGCAAATACTTTATATGCATATTTGCAACGTGATCTCAACCGTTAATAATGAAACACGATCAACATGCAAAAATAATTCTTTTATCTTAAACAAAAATAATTTAGTAGACTTTTGAAAGAAATGGAATTCGTTAATTTAAATAATGTAAAATAATTTGAGTATTGGTCTATTTATAAAGAAATCGATACCTTAAAATTGTAGTTTCTAATTTGTATGGAGTACCAAAGATCAGATTTCATAATTGGAACTTCCTTTGATATTAATATGTAAAATAAAACAGTTATATCATGTGCTAATTTTGATTTTTATTAAAATTTATTTATTTTAAAATCAGCACATGACAGTTATGTTAAGTTTGAAAACCAGAAATAAAACATTAAATTTATCACTGCACGTATAACAATGTATTCATTAAACTAAGGTTTCATACTTTTTTATTTATTTCGTTGACAAACGATATGCTAATTCGATCAACTTATTCTGAATGTCACTATGAATTTAAGCATCGAAAATGGTAATTCATCGTTTTTTTGTTTAATTTAAAATGTATATTGCTATGAACCGCCGACTGTACTATTAGCGGAATTGTCAGGTGCGGAATGGTTTGGAACCAGTGAAAATTTTGCCATTAGATCCATTTCATGTTCAAAAATGAAATACGACATAATCAGTGCTTTGTTTTTATGTTCTTGTCGCATTAAATTGTTGTTTCAAAATACATGCATTTCATCTTGAAAATGCAGTGTTCTTGTTAAATTTAATGTTTCAAAGCATATGCATTATGGTACAAACTACACTTCCTGAGATCTTTACAACAATTTGATCTTCGTGTACCATAATCAACGAGCAATACCACTGTCTCTACCCATAAAACATACTCAATATTGATTTATAACCATGGTTTTAATTTGGCTCCCTCTTAACACTAGAAAAGTACATTTTGCAGCTGAATAACCTGACTAAAATGTTCTTGGTAATGCTAGCATTGCTTATGCGAAATAATTGTAAAAAAACATCCACAAATGCAAAACAAGACTAAATACACTAGGTTAACAAATAAAAATGTTAACACTGGTGCTGTTTACAAACTTCGGTGTATCCCATAATTCTCATATTCATCATTTAATAACCAGGAATCGTCTGTTAAAAGTTGCGATAGCTTAACTACCAACATTTGTTTCTTATAATTAGCTAGTGCCTTTACGTTGGAACATAAAGCGAAATTATAATTATTATCAATTAGGGGAGTCTTAATTTGCATTGTTAATCTTCCACGGAAACTTTTTTGCCAAAAGATCGTTTGAGTATCTACTAACGAACTGGATAAGCAAACAGAATTTAACAACCCGCCCCAGGTGTGCTAAAAATCAACGGATGTGTTATTCTCTTGCTGACAAATTTGTGTATAAATGCATGTTTTTTGGTGCGCTTAAAACAACATATCACATTTTCTATCAGCTTAAACGCAAGCATATCAAATTTTAAATGTAATTTTGTCTTTTGTAATTGCAGAATCAGAAAGATGATAAAAGAAGATTTGACAGTATGTCAGCAGCTGGGTCTATGAACAGTTTACACAAAAGACCTTTTGATAGTATAAGTCATGTGGGTCTCCATGGTTTTAATAAGAAAAGTTTTGACTCTATTTCTCATCGATTGTCTGGCTTTCCTAAACGACCTTTTGATCCTGAATTTGAAAAGAAATTTGACAAAATATCACATTTTAGCCCACTTGGGAAAAGGGCATTTGACAGTATATCCAGTGGGTCAAGTATGGGAAGTTTTGGAAACTTAGCCAAGAGAAAATTTGATTCTATATCCGCCGGAAGTGGAATGAGGTCATTTTCTAAAAAGAAATTCGATTCGATCGGTAGTCACGGATTTTCCAGTTTTACGAAGAAGGATGATAAAGATGATTCCAAAAGATCATTTGATAGCATCTCAAGGGGAGGACTCCGGGGATTTACAAAAAAGAAGTTCGATTCAATCAATGGTTATGGGTTTAGAGGATTTAAGAAAAGACCGTTCAATAGTATATCTAGTGAAGAAGGTATGAATGGTTTTGACAAAAAGGCGTTTGACTCTATCAATGGACATGGGTTTCAAGGATTTATAAAACGTGAGGATGATGACATGGACAAACGTGTATTTGATTCAATATCCAGTGCAAGTAGCATGGGTGGATTTTCGGGACAAAAAAGGTTCGACTCGATAAGCCATAGTGGATTTCAAGGGTTCAATAAACGTGAAGACGGAGATGAGGACAAAAGATCTTTCGATAGTATTTCGAGGGGTGGTTTGATGGGATTTAACAAGAAAGCTTTCGATTCAATTAACGGCTATGGTCTAAGTGGTTTCACTAAGAAATCCGAAGACGATAATAACTAGAAAATGAAAAACGGCATTTCGACTCCATTTCCGGGTTCGTAGCATGGGTGGTTTCAAAAAGCGAAAATTTGACTCTATCGATTCCGGATCATTTTCCTCTTCAACAAAAGTCGTTGACTCAATATCAGCCGGTGGTTAAGTGGATTTAATAAGCGAAATGATGCAGCGACCTTGAAGAGAATATACATCCAGAATTAGCCGAACAATGACTTTAAAAATTATTATATAATATTAATTTTATTTTAAAAGCAATTAAATTATATTATTTCATTCTTATCAATTTTGTGCACCAATATTTTGAACAGATGACTGTATTCAAGGTCAAAGTATCAAGCTTCCAGAAGATGTATGTTCGTATCATTGTGAATGTTTCCTCGGAGATGGACTTCCAACATTTCTATGTCTAGCACAAACTTAATTTTTGATAGACGTTTGAACACATTAGATATAACAGTAATAAATGTTGTTCTCAAATTTTAAAAAGGCTAGGTCTTAGGATTGTTTTTGCTCCGGTATCACCGGAATGTGAATTTTGCTATAATCTGCAACGCTCTCATTTTTAGTAGATCTAGTTTATTAATTTATGATAATAATTTATACTTTTTGTTATTTCTGGAAATTTTTTGCATAAATATTTTTACAATCACTAGAAAAAAAGAAAACTGCAAAAGTTTTAACATAAAATCAGAACATTTAGAACATTTTGTGTGATATCTTAGCGTTGACTATTTGTTATAAAGAATGATTCGAAATGAAATATTAGAAAACGTAGACATTATTGGTAATCTGTGTGAGGCGCCATCCAAAAATCTTGAAAAAAAATATTAAAAATAAGTTTAGAACATAGCAATCAACAATGATTTTATCATATGCAATACTTATTAATTGTAATTGTTTAGTCTTAAAAAGAATGTTTTATGTTTTATAAATACACATATATTCTCAGTTCTGCATTTGAGTTTCTTTCGTTGTCTTTTATACAAATTTAAAATCTTGTGTTCGAAAAAAACCAATTGACCACAAATGTACTGATCCATGTTCAAATCACGACCCCTCATAAGTTAAAACTTTGGAAACTTGCAATGTACGAAAAACGCATGACTTCCAGCAAAGAAGTGAGACCGGGTGATCAGAAAGGGGACATCTTCCGTTTATCCTATAAATTTAATGTAGGCTTTCGTCGTTGTCATATTTGAAGTACAAGTTCAAATTTGAACCAGCTCTCTCAAAATCAGTCGTATCTTTAATTTCACTAGGATAGTTGACATTCTCCATCTTAGGACTATTCATAGATTTGTTAAAAAAATACATGTATTTGAACCTAGTCCAAAGTAAAATTAAATTATGCAGCTAATTAGTATACACGGTGTAGTAACATGGATAACCACGGATGTGCTATGTAAAACAAAGTGAGAGGCAATACGCATACTTATCATACGGTAATATCACTACTATTGCAAAGACCTAACTTCGGATAGGTATTGAAATGGTATCTCCAATGCTTCTTCTGCAGAGTTTTGTATACTGTAAACCAACTTTTATTTGTGGGTATTAACTTCCGCGATTCTCTTGCCAAAACCATTTCGCGACTACTAACTTTCGCGATTCTCTTGCCAAAACCATTTCGCGACTACTAACTTTCGCGATTCTCTTGCCAAAACCACTTCAGGACTATTAACTTTCGCGATTCTCTTGCCAAAACCACTTCACGACTATTAACTTTCGCGATTCTTTGCCAAAACCACTTCACGACTATTAACTTCCGCGATTCTCTTGCCAAAACCACTTCACGACTATTAACTTTCGCGATTCTCTTGCCAGAACCACTTCACGACTATTAACTTTCGCGATTCTCTGCCAAAACCACTTCACGACTATTAACTTCCGCGATTCTCTTGCCAAAACCACTTCACGACTATTAACTTTCGCGATTCTCTTGCCAAAACCACTTCACGACTATTAACTTTCGCGATTCTCTGCCAAAACCACTCAGTCACGACTATTAACTTTCGCGATTCTCTTGCCAAAACCACTTCACGACTATTAACTTTCGCGTTTCTCTTGCCAAAACCACTTCACGACTATTAACTTTCGCGATTCTCTTGCCAAAACCACATTACGACTATTAACTTTCGCGATTCTCTGCCAAAACCACTTCACGACTATTAACTTCCGCGATTCTCTTGCCAAAACCACTTCACGACTATTAACTTTCGCGATTCTCTGCCAAAACCACTTCACGACTATTAACTTCCGCGATTCTCTGCCAAAACCACTTCACGACTATTAACTTTCGCGATTCTCTTGCCAAAACCACTTCACGACTATTAACTTCCGCGATTCTCTTGCCAAAACCACTTCACGACTATTAACTTCCGCGATTCTCTGCCAAAACCACTTCACGACTATTAACTTTCGCGATTCTCTTGCCAAAACCACTTCACGACATTAACTTCCGCGATTCTCTTGCCAAAACCACTTCACGACTATTAACTTCCGCGATTCTCTTGCCAAAACCACTTCACGACTATTAACTTTCGCGATTCTCTTGCCAAAACCACTTCACGACTATTAACTTTCGCGATTCTCTGCCAAAACCACTTCACGACTATTAACGTTCGCGATTCTCTTGCCAAAACCACTTCACGACTATTAACTTTCGCGATTCTCTTGCCAAAACCACTTTACGACTATTAACTTCCGCGATTCTTTTGTCAAAACCATTCGGCGATTATTAACTTTCGAGATTCTCTTGCCAAAACCATTTCACGACTATTAACTTTCGAGATTCTCTAGCCAAACCACTTCACGACTATTAACGTTCGCGATTCTCTGCCAAAACCACTCAGTCACGACTATTAACTTTCGCGATTCTCTTGCCAAAACCACTTCACGACTATTAACTTTCGCGTTTCTCTTGCCAAAACCACTTCACGACTATTAACTTTCGCGATTCTCTTGCCAAAACCACATTACGACTATTAACTTTCGCGATTCTCTGCCAAAACCACTTCACGACTATTAACTTCCGCGATTCTCTTGCCAAAACCACTTCACGACTATTAACTTTCGCGATTCTCTGCCAAAACCACTTCACGACTATTAACTTCCGCGATTCTCTGCCAAAACCACTTCACGACTATTAACTTTCGCGATTCTCTTGCCAAAACCACTTCACGACTATTAACTTCCGCGATTCTCTTGCCAAAACCACTTCACGACTATTAACTTCCGCGATTCTCTGCCAAAACCACTTCACGACTATTAACTTTCGCGATTCTCTTGCCAAAACCACTTCACGACAATTAACTTCCGCGATTCTCTTGCCAAAACCACTTCACGACTATTAACTTCCGCGATTCTCTTGCCAAAACCACTTCACGACTATTAACTTTCGCGATTCTCTTGCCAAAACCACTTCACGACTATTAACTTTCGCGATTCTCTGCCAAAACCACTTCACGACTATTAACGTTCGCGATTCTCTTGCCAAAACCACTTCACGACTATTAACTTTCGCGATTCTCTTGCCAAAACCACTTTACGACTATTAACTTCCGCGATTCTTTTGTCAAAACCATTCGGCGATTATTAACTTTCGAGATTCTCTTGCCAAAACCATTTCACGACTATTAACTTTCGAGATTCTCTAGCCAGAACCACTTCACGACTATTAACGTTCGCGATTCTCTGCCAAAACCACTTCACGACTATTAACTTCCGCGATTCTCTTGCCAAAACCACTTCACGACTATTAACTTCCGCAATTCTCTTGCCAAAACAATTTTGCGACTATTGGCTATAGATAAATAATACCATTTTCAAAAGCACGTTCGCGTCAATTATATTTCGTTTTATTTTTTCCTCGCAAAAATGCGAAGGTTAATCGCAAGCGAATAATAATTGGTTTACAATAAATACATTAGTACGAAAGCCTATTAAGCTCATGAATAAAAAAAAATTAAAAGGCGTAATAACGCGAAATAAAGGCGTTATAATGCGAAAAAAGGCGTTATAACGCCTTTAGAAAGGCGTAATAACGCGAATTTAAAGGCGTTATAACGCGAAATAAAGGCGTTATAACGCGAATTGAAAGGCGTTATAACGCGAAATAAAGGATTATTAACGCAAAGTTAAGATGCCTTCCATAATGATGTGGAGGTCCTGAGGTTTAATCTCTAACCCCCCCCCCCCCCACACACACACACACACTTTACATACATATTAAAAGTGTGTGTGTGTGTGTGTTTCCTGCACAACTATATATTATGTAATAAGCTGTTTTATATGTATTTATTCTATGAAAATTAAAAAAACTGCACATCATCCGATCCTGCGCTGAAATGAACATACTATTTCAGTGGTTTCTTTTCAATGTTAAAGTGTTTTTTTTCATAAAGAGTATCATTTTATATATGGGGATGGAAATCTTTTAAGTAATCTGAAATATAAACATTGATAAACATTGGCAATGTACACATAGCTATTTATTAAAAAGTTCCTGTCCAATTGTCAATCGCTATCTTTTAACAATGATTAAATGACATTTGTGACATTTTAGCATGAATAGATCTGCAGTTGCCATAAGCTATTTAAACTAAAACCAATCTGGTTGTGGTGAGGGTTGGTAACATTCTCCAGGGAAGTGACTGTTCTATATATAGACAAAAAAGGCATTATAACGCCTTTCACTTCGCGTTATTACGCCTTTTAATTCGCGTTATAATGCCTTTCAATTCGCGTTATTACGCCTTTCTAAAGGCGTTATAACGCCTTTATTTCGCGTTATAACGCCTTTCAATTCGCGTTATTACGCCTTTATTTCGCATTATAACGCCTTTCAATTCGCGTTATTACGCCTTTCTAAAGGCGTTATAACGCCTTTATTTCACGTTATAACGCCTTTCAATTCGCGTTATTACGCCTTTATTTCGCATTATAATGCCTTTCAATTCGCGTTATTACGCCTTTCTAAAGGCGTTATAACGCCTTTATTTCGCGTTATAACGCCTTTCAATTCGCGTTATTACGCCTTTATTTCGCATTATAACGCCTTTCAATTCGCGTTATTATGCCTTTCTAAAGACGTTATAACGCCTTTTTTCGCATTATAACGCCTTTATTTCGCGTTATTACGCCTTTTAATTTTTTTATTCATGAGCTTAATAGGCTTTCGTACATTAGAAATAAACCATGAAGATGTTTTTTCAAACGTACCAAAAATATGACACCCATGCGTTGTTCATATTTTGGCAAGGTTCGGTTGATATATAGAAAGAGAATTAAATAGACACATTTTACGTTCTATAGCGTTTGCTGGATCTATTATTACTTTTCAACATCATAACCAATATTTTTGGATAAAATATGCTAGATATCACGATTAAATATTTAGCCCTAAAGGTCGTAGAAAATTGCTGATTGATAAACTCAAATCAGGAAATTGTACTACGTACACGCTTACCATCTTAAGTTTTGTTACAAGTTTTCATCTAGGTTACCGATATAAAACAGACATAAAATACCGACTTCTGCAACATGACGTCACAGTATCGAGAGCAAATAGGATTAGAATTATATCCAAATCAACCCTAATTAATATTATAATCAAAAACAACCATACTATTTAATGCCCGAATCACAATCCATAAGCAAAGTAAAAACTTTGAAGCTGGCAAATTAGGTTAAACACGTGAACTTCCACCAGGGATGTGAGGCCATATGCCCCGGAAGAGTAAGCACCTCTTAAGCTAGCTACACCAGTCACATGTATTATCTAATTTGAGTGAAAGGAACATGGAACTATTAGTCCAAGAGATCATGGCTAAAATCCGGGTGAACGAGGCCAAAAGGTTTGAAGGTTGATTCTTGTAGGAAAATGTCCTTAGTTACTGAAAATCCATTTCTTACGCGTCAAATCGTTTCCGATTTTTTAATCAGAAACAGTTTTTGAAGAAAAGCCTCTGTAAATGTTAGATTTTGGTAAAAAATAAAAATTCCAGATTTTGAAGCATTTTGTGGCAAAAACAACACAAACATGTTCATTCTATCTTTCATTGTGGACACATGATAGATTAAAATGCAAAACATCCTGACAATTTTCCGATTTTGTGTCAAAATTTTAAAATAAGCGATAAAATCGATGCTGTAAACTGCGTTTTTATCATATCTACCGTCTTTCGATTCTTGTAAATCTGTTGTTTATGCATTAAATATGACAAACTATATATTTTTATAAAGCCTTGGTAGTGCTGTAGATAAAAATGTTACAAAACTTCGGAAATATGGAACCTTAATACCGTAGCAAATTATTATGTTTCCCCTACCCCAAAAATACGAAAATGTCAAAAATTCATTATTTTGGCCCATGCTTGCCGATAAGTGTTTAAAACAAATCATTATTGTTTGTTACATCTCCCGTCTGTTCCCGACATATTTATAAAACAATTATATGTAGAGTGCTTGGTGATTTTATATGAAAATTTGCACTTTTCATGTAACAATAGTTTGGAAAATGAGTTTTCATTAAATCATTTGTACTCTACTTCTTGTAATTTTGTTATATAGGCATTGAATCTCGAGATTTATATATTTCTGTATTGCCATGGTACATTTGAGTCTGACAACATAAAAAACTATCGGAAATACCGAAGTTTATAGACGAAACGGATAAATTTATTTCCCCTACCCCAAAATTGAAAAACATGTGAAAATCCATTTTTATGCAATATATGCCGATTTGTGTTTCTAATGAAGATTTCGAGCAAAAGTACCCGCAACAATGATAAAACAAGCTTCGAGGATTTTAAATATTTGTGAAATGCTTTAGCTTAAGGACAGATAGGACTAACTAATATAATAAAATTGCTTATTTTATTCATTTATATGTAAAATGCTATAAGAAAAAAGGAGCTTTGCCTCTTGTATTTTTGTTATTTAGGCATTGAATCTCGACTGTTATCTATTGACGTAATTCCTTGACATATAACAGTCTAATTACACCAAAAACTGTCGGAAATAGCAAAGCTTGTAGATGAGGCGAATAAATTTATTTCCCCTACCCAAAATTGCAAAAAATGTGAAAACCCTGTTTTAGCCAATATGTAACAATTAGTATTTCTAATGGAAGTTTCAAGCAAATGTGCATGTAAGAATGGAAAAAGAAGCTTGAAGGATACAAAATAATTTACAAAATGCATCATTTCAATGGCAGATTGGTCTAATTATTCATAGAAAAATGCCTACTTCTTTCATTTTCAATTCAATGTGCTATGGCAAAAAAGAATCTTCGCTGTTTGTATTTTTGTTATATAGGCATTGACTTTCAAATATCAGA
This sequence comes from Anadara kagoshimensis, assembly GCA_021292105.1. NCBI lineage: Eukaryota > Metazoa > Mollusca > Bivalvia > Arcoida > Arcidae > Anadara > Anadara kagoshimensis. The sequence continues at coordinate 58,226,377 of CM037870.1, read as the reverse complement.
TATTGATTCAATGCGCTTACACTAAAATCATTAAAAACATGAAAATATTTCGGAAATGTCAATTTTGGTAGCTGTCATGAATCAATTATTTCCCCGTCTCCAAAATATGAAAACATAGAAACCCTCTCCAGGCTAAGAAGTCATAGCTTACCTTTTTGCATTAGAAAAAAATATGTCATATGAATTCACAAAAGGGTATACTAGTATTTGAGGCATGTATGCAAATAATAGTACAAATGTAAGTGAACGGATATGTTTTCAGATTGGTAAAAAAAATGTCATGAACCATATGCATGCGTTTACTCTATCATAGAATGACAAGAAGAACACTAGCAATTCGGTAAATTACTATACTTGAAAAGTTACAGTATGAATGCCGCATTTAAGTTAAGAAACATACTAGATCACAACTACAAATATAGAATACAGGGTCAAGTATGGAAAGTGAGGGTGAAAGGCACTGAATTTTATGTTGAACCACATTTGAATAAAACACATCGTAACTATTAAAACAACAACTGGACCCTCTGGCAAAAGACTAAAAGTCAACTGATAGAAATCCAAAATATTTGCAAATAAGACAATGCGCAAAAAATAATTGTGTAAGTGTTACGTACTCTAAACATTTAAAATAATCAACACTTTGTCATTTGGAAGGCAGTGTTAGTCAGTCAGTCTTTGGACAAATCCTTAAAATCATCTTCAAAATTACAAACCATTTACTTGGACATGCATATAAATCTACATCCTTCCTCTTAAAACGATTAAAGACACATTAAGGCGACACAGGTCTGTTTGTCGAACAGTACCTGATGGGATGGCAGAGAGTGGTTTCTATGATCACCTCTTCTTTGGTTTCTGTTAACAATAAATAGGTTTGTTCAATTTCCTTCCAAACGGTCTGAATTGAAATGACTTTTCTTGTTACTACTTTCACTCTCAATTTTGATTTCACATATGGTGACAGGAGGCGGTTACCCTTCCCGAGTACCCGGATTTTTCCCCTGCCAATGTTTACGTGTTTAACTTTGCCAGTTTTTTTAACTTTGTTTTTGTTATTGTGATATAATAATTATGTTTGTGTTTATGTTTACTGATTTACACAGCGCATTTAATCAGTTCTCTATTGCCTCAATTCAAAAATGTTTTTTTATAACATTGATCTCTTTCTATTTGTCAGTTGAACACTTTACTTATATCATCATACCCATTGTTCCATCGATCTTTGCAACTCCGGTAATGTTAGCAATTCACTTTTTCAATCCGTCCTTTGCTGTCCATATCTGCTTATTTTAGCTAAAACATAAGTATCTACGGGGTTTATATTCTCAATCCGAAAGCATTTCTTATATCCGTGATTCTCCTTTGTTCTGGTTTTCAATGACCTCTGCTATATTATGTAGTAGTGTTTACCTATTATTCGTGATTATATGGCAAAAGAAGTTTACTAAACCATATTTGTTATTACTAAAACCCAGTTTATCAAAGATTGCAGCCTCATTTTACATAACTTTGCAACTTTTTTCTGGTGCCATCATTGTATTAAGAATTGGCCTAATGTACAATTTCAGTCTCTTCAAAAACTTGTATTCTTAAAAGAACGTGGCACTGGGCACCTGGTAACAGGCTTAAGGTTGAAAGGTGTCCAATACCACTTTGTTTTATCATTATAATATGGCCAGGCAATTTGTGATGTGATAGCTATTAATAATTCCTTTAAAAGATACAAAGATGGAGTTATTGGACATAGAAATTTTGTCAGTTTGAAGTGAAATTGAAAATTTTACGGAGTGTGCAGACTTTTTAAAATAAGATTTAATGGAGACCGACAATGTACATTAGGTCACTTCAAAATTAAATGATTCCACAAGAATAAATTGCAAAGTTTTGTAAAATGTGGCTACAATCTTTGATAGACGGGTTTTGGTAATAATGAATATGGTTTAGAAAGCTCATGGATCTGATTGAACTTTATCGAATGGAGATATGTCTTATAAAACCCAATAGCTTTATATAAAACCATAACCAGAAATGCCTTACACTAAGTTTTACCATATTTTAATATTATGTTTCACTAGAGATGACATTATTTGCAATTATTATTTTATAGTATAGGTTGTTCGAAAAGATATGTGTATTCTTAATTTTTCACACGTGGCGGGTGTAATTGCTAAACAGGAGGTGCTTAAGGAGCACCCCGCCAAATTTGCTATTTTGGAAGATTTTACTTTTGTGGGATTGTGATCTTGACAAGGATTGGTATGTTTGTTTTTGATTTTCAAGTTTAAATATGAATATTTCATAATTTCTTTCCTTAATTTAAAAAAATCATTTTGCTATGACTTTGAATCATTAAAACATAATTGTTGCATGGACACTTGCTTAAAACCTTCACCAAAAGCATACATGGCCTAAAAAGTTTTTTTCACACTTTTGGGGTAGGGGAAATAAATTTATTGGCCTTATTTACAAGCTTTGCTATTTCCGACAGATTTTGGTGTTATTAGACTCTTATATGTCAAGGAATTACGTCAATAGATAACAGTCGAGATTCAATGCCTAAATAACAAAAATACAAGAGGCAAAGCTCCTTTTTTCTTATAGCATTTTACATATAAATGAATAAAATAAGCAATTTTATTATATTAGTTAGTCCTATCTGTCCTTAAGCTAAAGCATTTCACAAATATTTAAAATCCTCGAAGCTTGTTTTATCATTGTTGCGGGTACTTTTGCTCGAAATCTTCATTAGAAACACAAATCGGCATATATTGCATAAAAATGGATTTTCACATGTTTTTCAATTTTGGGGTAGGGGAAATAAATTTATCCGTTTCGTCTATAAACTTCGGTATTTCCGATAGTTTTTTATGTTGTCAGACTCAAATGTACCATGGCAATACAGAAATATATAAATCTCGAGATTCAATGCCTATATAACAAAATTACAAGAAGTAGAGTACAAATGATTTAATGAAAACTCATTTTCCAAACTATTGTTACATGAAAAGTGCAAATTTTCATATAAAATCACCAAGCACTCTACATATAATTGTTTTATAAATATGTCGGGAACAGACGGGAGATGTAACAAACAATAATGATTTGTTTTAAACACTTATCGGCAAGCATGGGCCAAAATAATGAATTTTTGACATTTTCGTATTTTTGGGGTAGGGGAAAATAATAATTTGCTACGGTATTAAGGTTCCATATTTCCGAAGTTTTGTAACATTTTTATCTACAGCACTACCAAGGCTTTATAAAAATATATAGTTTGTCATATTTAATGCATAAACAACAGATTTACAAGAATCGAAAGACGGTAGATATGATAAAAACGCAGTTTACAGCATCGATTTTATCGCTTATTTTAAAATTTTGACACAAAATCGGAAAACTGTCAGGATGTTTTGCATTTTAATCTATCATGTGTCCACAATGAAAGATAGAATGAACATTTTGTGTTGTTTTTGCCACAAAATGCTTCAAAATCTGGAATTTTTATTTTTTACCAAAATCTAACATTTACAGAGGCTTTTCTTCAAAAACTGTTTCTGATTAAAAAATCGGAAACGATTTGATGCGTAAGAAATGGGTTTTCAGTAACTAGGGACATTTTACTACAAGAATCAACCTTCAAACCTTTTGGCCTCGTTCACCCGGATTTTAGCCATGATCTCTTGGACTATATGAGACGTCAAATATATCCAGGGCAATCCTGGACACAGAGACATCAAACTTATTAACAATATTGTGATGACTGCCATAAACTTTTTGAGCGACCTAATGCGGCTAGGCTTGCAATATCCCTGGGTCAACAATTTATTTGTAAGCAGCTTGTTCCGTTGTATAAAGGTCTCATACTTGGAATAAGCATACAAGTTACATAAGTTGCAAGTGTTCGGTATGGAATGATACATGGTCAGTAGAAAACATACAGGATGTGGCGTCCCGGACTTATTGAAAAAAATATTGCCGATGAAAGAAGTTAAATAAATTATCTGACTGCAATAAAATACAAGATCAAAAGAATACTAAAGTTTAGCATAAGGAGTCTAGCAGCATTTTAGTGGGCTGGGCTTTCACGGCCTCATACTGATTCATTTCATGCATTTCAAATCAATATTTTCAGCACAATGTTCCACTAACCGTTTATTTACGTTCGCCATTTTGGTTGATGTCTACATAAGCGACAGGGCACGTACCTCTATAACCTACCCGGCATGAGCTCCCCAGACCCAGTATTTTTTCGTCTGCGGCTATCTACGGAATGATATTGGGTTGGTCATGTGATTAATTTTACCAAATAACTTTCATAGATATAGTCATGGTATACTCCAACATTTTACAAAATATTGAATGTGTAACATCTCATCATAAAAAAAGAAAGCTGAAATGGCTGCATCTCAAAACATACGATTAAGAAATACAACATTTAGCTTTTACTTGCAGTTTGCTAAAAAGAGATTCTTCGAGAAATAACGAGAAATAAATAAAAATATAATGAACCTTAAATGTTAGATATTATCGGCAATTGCGTACTACAATATGTATTACATTCCAATCATGGCTATTAAAAATACCTGTCATGACATAAACAACAGAGAGAGCACCGGGACGTATTTGCAATCAGGCTTCGACTTTTCAAACACTATTCTATTCAAATGTCTTTTTTATTTCCGGACAAATGGAATGGTAATTGTTGACATCCGTGCAATAACATAGAATGATTACGGTAATTTGAAGAAGCGGTACATGTAACATGCGAAGGAATGCGAACTTAAACATATAATCCTATTACAAAAATAAAAAGTGGCATGATAACTCCAATTTAGTTACTTCGACTGAATTTTTGTAAACGCATCACAATAAACCGATGGAGAATGAGAATTTCAAATGTATAAATAAAGAAAAAATAATCTTTGATTAAAAATGCTATTCAGATACACAAATGAATGATATACAAATAACCATATTTTGTTGGTCTTCGGTACCAACTTGATTGTTACTTAACGTTATTCAACATAGATTGACTACAATGATCGCGAGAAAGCAGCCGTAACCACTATATCCAAATCATTCTAATCGATATACAATCATCATTTTGTATCGATGATGTTAACAATATTGTTTACATACAGGTGGCCCCTTAATCTTATTCGTCAATTAAACATTTTATGTTCAATGTTAGTAATGAGAAAAAAACCAGTATAATTATTATAGAAGCTGTATTAAATACTTGGTATAGTGCGCCAAGATTGACCTGACCGTATGACCCTTAATTTGAATATTAGATTTAGGTAAGACAGCATGTTTCCTTACAATAAACGCCCGGTACCCAGTACAACCATCACCTATCCTTATATATCAACTTTATATAGTCCCTAAATTACACAATATCTATGTCTATTTGAATATTCAAATTAAAGGTCAAACTGCAAAGTGAAACTTGGAGCAATATAAATTGTCGAGCTGCCCAATAACAAATTACAAATAACAATTATTGATCAAAAACTGTAACTAAGTATGTTAAAACAAATGCTTACAATCTTATATTTGATTGGAGGTGTTTATCGAAACGGTCACTAAGAAATTATGCACAAAATATTGAACATTTGAGCAATACCATGGAAAAAATATATCTGTGAAATTATGAAGCGATTTGTAGCTATATTTTGCAATTCATAGAACCAAAAAATCCAAGGAATACAAACTCACTGAAACAATTGGCTATAAAATATGTTTGGACTTGAAATATGTCGGTGTGTCTGTCCGTCTGGTTGTCCGCCCCAATATCGTGTCCGCTCCATATCTTCCATGTCTATTGATGAATTTTGATCAAATTTAGCACAAATATAAACCAACATGAGACGATGTGTTGCATACCAAAATTATGTGTATAGATCAAAGGTCAAGGTCAGGCGGTCAAATCTTAATTTTTTCCGTTACAATATGGTGTCCGCTCAATATCTTTCATGTCTATGAATGGATTTTAAACAAACTTAGCACAAATATAAACCAACACGGGACGATTTGTCGCTTATCAAATTCATGTGCTTAGGTCTAAGGTCAAGGTCACGAGGTCAAATCTTAGTTTTCCGTTTCGTATCTGCTGAAATCTTACTATATTTTTTAATCCTTTTTAAAATTTTTTAGTTAATTCTTTATTTATTTATTTATTTATTTACTCATTTTGTATTGATGCATTACGATATTTGAAACTAATTGATTTTATAAGAGTCTGATCTGTACATCAGTGGCTTTTACTTTTAGAATTTGTTTGTCACAAAGTCCAAATCCAGATGGAGGGTGTGCTGCTGGCGGGGGGTGAGTGTTATTTGTCTCCTTTAGGAACAGCTCTAGTTATTATTTCTTATATTTTTTTTTTGAGGAATTATATTCCAAAAAGACTGTCTAGTGCGGTAAAATCAAAACTGGTATCATATGTCATTTAAACAATGTTTTGTCAAGAAAAAGCTTAAGATTGATCAGCAGCATTGCTAGTTTCTGTCCTCCCATATGTCAAAATCAAATGCAACATACTAGAAACTAATTACAAATATATATTTAATTTAATGACACAACATCATTTGTTTGAAATATGACAAAATGTATTACAATAAACAAAAACAATAGGTGTAATAATATTTTTGAAAAATACAGGGATCAACAAAAGAAAAATATTTTGTAATGAAAGAGAAAACTATGTACAAAACAGAGGGACTAATAGTAACAAAAATGCATATCTGTACAGAAGAAGAAGAAGTGGGAGAAGGATTCTGTGCATCGGGGAAATAAAAAAAATCCAAATTGGATATGTATGCAAATTCCACTCAACGTGATGAAAAGAGAAAAGCAAAGTACAAGCCAAACAAAATGTTATACCCACCCTCTACCAATAACAGACCCATGGATAAAGACCAAAGTCTGATATAAGAGTCTTGGGTCGATATTGCGTGTGATTTTGATTTAACCATTTTTGTATTCTTTGTATGTATCTAACTTAGAGATGTTAGCAATTTGAAAACTCAATCTATTCATAAATATATAAATATGAATAGTTACCTAAAACTTTTACACACACACAACACACACACACACACACACACACACACACCATGTGAATAGTACAAAAATGCAACAAACGACACACGATCAACACCAACTGAAACAACAAAACCCATCACAAGCCCACATGCAAAGTAAAAACTTCGAACACTGGCAAATTAAGTTAAACTCATGGAATTCCAACATGGAAGTGAATCTGATGGCGCTGGAAGAGTAATTATCAATACCTTCTATTACATAGATTTTGAAAAGCCCGGGATATAAAGAGCAAAATGGTATTTATTAAAAATTTATTCAAGATGCATGACCATTGACGTTAGAAACCCGTGTCACCCGACACCCGTCTCCCGCTGGAGTGTAGAAAATATGTTATATTGATGGGATTAGCTTGAATGAGATTGTCTTTTCATTTAATCTATAAACAACAACATATAAAATGTATACAGTGACGTTCTGTCTGGCTTGTTTGATGGACTTGATGCAAGATATGTTTTTGTATTGGTCATAAAAGCATCCAGAAGCAATTTTATGTGTTCATAACATGTCAATGTGTTTATGTCGCAGACAGAGTCTGTCGCAAATAAGAATATGGTTTAATAATTTATACTTCAATTTTTTACAGGCAAACAACTTTGACCTGTCCACTTTACTCTTCATATGAATATTCATAAACAATGATCAGCGAAATACATGGGTATTGTCAGGATTTGCAGTTAATAATAAACAATGTATGCTGCCAAAGACGAAGACGAAGTGAACACCAACATTCCCTATTCATAAATGTACTGGTCCATAATAAATGTTTTAATTAAAGATCAATCGAATTTGTCAGCTTTTTAGCAATGAAATAAAGATTTAAAACCAATTAGTACGCATTTCTTGCTTACTTCGCATATTCACGAATTTCTTCTTCTAATAATAATAATATTATTATTATTATTTATTTATTTATTTTTATTTATTTAGGTTATTTTAAAATTTGATTAACATCAATATATCGGACTAAAATTAAAACGTTTCTTATTTGCTGCGGCTGTCTTTTCAATGCATATTTTTAAAATAATTATTGTATGGAATTTGATAAAAAGATAAAAATTCTCTGCTTTGACGTGTGTTGTATGTGTTTTGACAATTTTTTTTAAAATTATTGTAATCTGATACATTACAAATGAAGTGATGACATGATAAACACAGCATACGTTACAGACCAGGGCTGTGTAACTCAAAGCTATCATGACAGTTACCAATACTCATATAGCAGACAGGCAATACAGACCTGTCGAAAGTGAACGAATATAAGTCGAAGCTCGACTGTTGAGTTATTGATAGCTAGTGGCCGAAACGCTTCCTAGACATATGTAGCAGTTGTGAAAACCTGCGAAATATAGATAACGAGGAGCTGAGATGAGCTTCACTTATTTGTAAGCTTAATGTTAAAGCTTCGACAGGTCTGTACTGTTGATGCCAAAAGAAGCTTCGAGTTATTAAGACCAGACCCATGTTAATAACAATAATTTGGGCATCATACAGACTTAGTGATGTTTAAAAATTGTCATTTGTAATAGGAAGTATCATTAAATTATTTCTTACGTTTGTGATGACAATGACATAACGAATGATATAAAACAGAGATTATTACAGACGTACTCACATATTTTGATGTCAACAAAACGGTTTTAGATTGCTTAAATATATCATTGCATAGACATTTGAAGTCATTGGCAAATTATATAACTGATGTCAACTGAAAATTAGGATGATGTGTCATTGAAGGGAGTTGAAACATGTGCCTTTTAAACCAAGTTAAAAGCAAAGGGACTATATACACGCCACAATAATTGCGCGAAATTTGAAACATGACGCAGGACACATTTAGAGAATGTTGAGCAGCACTTTTGTTTTTTGCATAGCTTCTGGAATTTAAAATAAAAACGAAATTAAGGTCTAGTAAACACCAAAAATGCCGCGAAGAGCGTGTCAAACCACTTCCTGCGTTAAGATGCCCCTTACCTTCTGGAGGTTGTTCCATGGGTTGGTCTTCGTTACCATGGCTCAGATGGTGGAATGTTTAGTTTATGTTTGGAATTTTTTTTAATTCGAAAACGGGTTATTTTAATTACATAAAACTTTACAAAGTCAATCTAATGCCCACGGAAGCTTAAAAATATGTTGAGTAAACATATGCATGTGCAATACAAGTTAATATACTCGCAGTTTGCAGAACCAAAAGTAAAAAATGCATTTTAAAAAGTCACAGACTTGCATCCTAGAGGCATCAGATGGTTTGATTATCTTAATTTGCCAGTTTTGTTAGTTTTTACTTTGTTTTGTGATTTTGACTTTGACATGGATTGGTTTTTTGTATGATTAAATGCACCTTAACCTATACCTAAATTTTGGGTTAAAATACTAATACAATTTTTTCTTTGATTGAGGTATTACAAAAGAGATTAAAAAAACATTTTAATATAGGGCCAATAAGTATTTAAAATGTGTGACAAGTATAGCACTCGACCTGTAGTGCCGGCAGTGAAGACACGGCAGGATCCATTGCAATCATCACTCGACATGTGAAATCGGAATCACGATCAAAGCCAATACCAGATTCCGACAAAGTCAAATACATGTACTCAGAAACACTCAACGTTTATTCAGTACAGGAAAGTTTTTTATTATGGTAAGAGTTTTTTCAATGAACTCAAATGCCAATAATCTGTACATGTTTGGTGAACAAGTTATAGTTTCACACGGCACTAATTTAATGTTTTTTGTAAGACATTAAATGAAGCACTTTAGGAAATGCAGTTTAAGTGATGGCTGTATCATTGTTTTCACACTTCAGACATTAAAATAGCTTAAATAATCGGTGATTGATTAAAATGTTTTAATGAAAAACAGCTTTCTTCGAAAGATTTCCAACCTCTTCACACTTTGTTCTCACAATGCAAGTAGGTTTTTCAGAAACAATGGGATATTCTTCAAAATGTTATATAATGGTAACAGGTACATTTTATCACATTTTACGATTAATAAAGCTATTTAGTATAATAAAAATAAAACGATTATGAACTACATTTTCAAAAAATAAATTATCTTACAATTACATTGTGTAATAAATTTTCTATACCACTTCATAATTTTTCTTCTTTCAAACTTCTAAAGTAAGTGCGATTTTGGTTTTGTTGATCTTTGGTACTTCTGATCTTATAATATTTGTTTTCATTTTTCATTCAGAGATAAGGAGGTCATATCTAAACGTCTTTAGCCTAAGCAGATGGTTAATGACATTTGACTTTATGAAACAATTCTTAGCAACCTACTTCCTTTAATGGCTTAGGAAGTCTGTTGAAGTTTACATAACTTTTATTTGATGTTAAGAATGTCCTTAAGGTATTTTAATTATCATTTTTATTACTGCAAGGGACCTGGTAACTAACATTGAAATACGCTTATTTCCACTGGAAGTAATTTAGTGACCAACTTATCAAACAAACATATATCGGTCCATTCCTAAATCTCAATACCAACAACAGGGTTCAAACTGACAAATGAAGCCGGAAGCTTCAGAAAAATAACTATAACTATACTAATTATTAGAATGGTTTTGATAGTTATTCTAATTCCCTGCAGCATTTCTTGTCCTGCTTTAACTCCTTATTCGCACCCTATTTGCTTCCTATTAAACACTTGCTGTGTAAATTAACTTGCATTTTGGAAATTTGAAAGAAAAACACATCGTAGTGTTGTATAGAGAGTTGAGTTGAGTAATGCTGTTTAACGTCCTAGTAATTAATATTTCACTTATATCGAGACGTCGGCAGCTATAGGCGAAGGTGCAGATTTGTCTGTGTGTTGCGCTGATAGCATTATGCAACAGGGTTCTTTATCGTGCCAAGCCAACCTTAAGACCGTACCTTGTTCATTTAAGTTCCCATCCGAAAGAAGCGCGACTTTCATTTCATGACTGTGATTGGCGAAAGAACAGTCACTACTCACTTTCAATACTGGATCAGGCCCGGTCAAACCTACGGCCTCCAACTTACGGAGCGTGCACGTGCACTCTACAGACTAAGCTACCGCAGTGGTTATGTTGTATAGAGATATCATATAGGGTATTTTATGGAGATGGTCAAATCTTTGATTGCAGAGGAATGTGGAGCAGCATATGGTGCTCTTGTTTACATTTGCATGCCTTCACTTTTATTTCAGTTCTGATTTCACAAGTGGCGAGTATAGCAGGCTAGATAGGAGTAGGGTATTCTTATCGAGCATTGTGTCTTACTTCTCACTCCCCTGGTGGAATATCACGTATTTCTCTTTATTGGCCAAGTCTTTGTTTGGGATAATGATTTGAAAATGGACCGGTATGCCGTAATAGTTGTATGTATTTTAGTTGTGTTACTTCCCTACATAACACTGAGGAAAATTAACGTGGCTGTTTCATGATTGTATAGTAAGTGTTTTTATTACCAGAATCTAGGTATATTTAGGTGTTTTAAGAGAAAAGAAAACATACGAATACACGTCTTTAAGATTCCCATTGTAATCCTACCAACTTTAACAAAATATATAAAAATCAACTCTATTAGTATCTTCAAATTAAGCCTTGGATTTATCATCTTAAATAAGGTTAACCACATCGATTAAAGACTCTTAGTAAGGTAACAAATAAACATTACTACGTTGCTGTTCAATTTAATTTGGATGCAGTTGACAAATGAGATCCTCAGTTTTTAACGATTGCCAGTTTATTTGAATTTTAAAAAATGCCGTAGATTAGCTAAATACTTTTACACATTAAAGGTTTATGCGTAAAGAAATAAAGTTGTTAATTACCATTGCACAATAGATATGGTCACAAGTAAGTGTCATTTCAATCTTTCTGCCATGCAATACTGCGATATGAGACGGCTTTTTCTTATTAAGGCTCCTCAAAGGTTCATTACCTTTTGCTGCCGAACGGACATATGCGTGCCCTACCGATAGCCTGCAAAACGGTAATATATGTTTTCTTCCGGCGGTCTGTCACAGCGACACATATGTCCTTTCGATCCAACTGACAACTTAGCCATATCAGTTTAAAAGATTTTTTTTGCCTTTGAATTGTGATTTGAACATGCATTGGTATGTTTGTTTTTTACTATATAACTATGAGATGTTTTTTTTCACCCTTTAAAATTTTTGAATACACTTTCGCAGTAAGATGTTAAAACAAATGAAAGGAAATGTATTCTAAGTGTTCGTGATTGTTTTCTTTCTACGATTGCCAATGTTTTTCTTTAGGAATATCTGGTTTCCAACAATTTGTCGTTTAATGAACTTGCTACAGCAATACCCTGTTATTTGTGTTAAGTGATGGGCTTATATAGTTTGATTTAACAGCGTCATTAGACATTGGTTTTCCTGGACAGGGGCTGATTTGTAAACGGTGTACTAGCTATAAACATGTCTGGATACTTCACGACAAACTCGTTATTACATCTTGTCATGGAAAACATTTTTATGACCAAACCTTAATAAGTACATCTGCTCATTCATAGATAGTAGTTTTAGTGATGCACTGATAGAAAATTGGTTTCTTGCCTGGGTTGTCTAAAGCTTTGTCTCTGATAACGATAATAAAACTACTGAAAAGAGTTATAGCTAAACAACATCGACCTGTCCACTTGACCTTCAGTTTAAACATACACATTTTGTATAGGGAATACTAAAGCTTATTTCATCTACATCAAGGGAGGCATACATTATTTATTAATTATCAGCGAATCCTAACACTATTTGTGTATTGCGTAGATCATTGTATACAAATATTCTTAATGGAAGGTCAAGCAGACAGGTCATTGTTGTTTCGTGGGAGCATTATTTAACAAACACAAGCTAATTGCGTACGTAACTTTCTGATTTTGTTTTATGAACTTTTATCTGGCTCCTTTGTGTATGTCACGTCTTTAGTACGAGTTTTGATACCTGTTCTGTATATGCACGCTGACAGATTTGTACAAAGCGGGAGCAATTTAAAAAATCAACACAATGTTTAAAATTCGGTTTTTTATCAATTTATACTCAGTTAGATAAAATTTTATTCATTCTCGGGATAATTATATACCCTATATGATTATAATTACATATTATACCAGTTTTAATTTTTACAGCACTAGACGGCCGTTTCGGAATACAATTCCTCATCAGTAGTGCTTGGACCAAAATTATCTTTGAATAACTGAACAATATATATATAATATATATATATATATATATATATAATATATATATATATATATATATATATTATATATATGTGTGTGTGTGTGTGTGTGTGTGTGTGTGTGTGTGTGTTCCTTTCAATGCAATTTTAATTTCAAACCTGGCAGGATGAAGCTATCTGGACAGGAGGTGTTTACCCTTACGGAACACCCGGCTTCACTGTCCTGGAAGAGGTTCACGTTTTTAACACACTTTGCCAGTTTTCACTATATTTACTTTGTATTTGGTATTGTGATTTGGACGTTGATCGCTATATTTGTTTTTTATTTTGTTAATGTGTATTGAAGAAAGATCATTATGTAACTTGGATGCATTAATTCATGAATCTAAAGTGAATAATAGAGATGAAATTGATTTTATCAGGTAAGATTGGTAAATTATTTAATTTAAAAACAAAGAAACAATAAAATTAAAAACAATACTCCAGGAAGGAATTCAAATCTAAAAAATCGGAAAGTAAAATATTCAAATCTAAAAAATATAAATGGAAAATATTTAAATCTAAAAAAATCTAAAAGTAAAATAGCCATATCAAAGAAAATTGTTAATAAAATCAGATTGTTTTCACGCGAAATAGTGAATAATGACAAGACATGGATTGTTATGAATTACGCAAAACGCAAAAAATGCATATTTATATCGGTAAATCTACTAATCTTGGATGAAAAACAAAGAGAGTCATTTCTTATTACCTTAATACAAGGTAACCTGTTGGTAATTAATCATAAATAATTAACATTTTGGGAATATTTACACGACAGTCTTATTTTCCACTGGGAATATCGTGTACTTCATCATGCTCAGACTGATTTTAAATTTATAGTTTCAGCTTCCACACGATTACATCCGGATAAAACCTAAGTCTATGGGAAATTTAGCTTCATGTTTAGCGTAAATAACTACGTTTAATGGATAATTTAATACATTTTTTATCGTTTAATTGTTGGTTTATATTCCACGTCACATGTTACAATTTCTGTACCTGTTGCACTTTCAACATACATGAAATTTGATCATAGAATTTTAGTCGGGAAGCTTTTTTTCTATTTTTGGATTAACATTTCTTTTTTACATTTTTAAATTTAAATATTATTTACATGGTTGACATGGGATTGGGTATTTTCCGAAAAAAGCAACATGTTATTCAAGTACATTCTTTTTTAAAAAATCTGTTGATAATATTTAAAATAGTGCTCTTATTTAAGTGAATTAATTTCTTATTTTTTAACCGTTTTACAATTATTAAAACAGAACACTGTTACTTAAAACACTTATTTAAAGTTAACCTGGATTAAACAAGCCTTATCTTTAATTTATTTAACACATAAAAGTGCTGTGTGATGACTTTATTTCTCAATAGGTGAATAAAGAACAGGAAACAAGAACTTCAGTACAGACCTGTCGAAAGTTAAACACTAACCTAACGAAACGAAGCCTAAGATCGGCTGTCGAATGACCTAGATACATTATATGGATAGTCAGTGACCGAATACCTACCGAAAGATCGAATGCAGCCACTGAAAAGATGTCTACTATAGATATAACTAATGAGGGCCGAGATAAGCAGTCGATTCGGCACTTATTCGTTAGATTAGTGTTAAACTGTCGACAGGTCTGTACTTTACTTAGCATTATAAAAAAAATCAAAAAACGGTTGAATAAATACAATTTATATACGTCCCGCGGCGGGTGTAGCTAGCGTAACAGGAGGTGCTTACCCTTCCGGAGCACCCGAGCACATTTCCATAGTGGCAGTTCACGTGTCTTACCTAAATTGTCAGTTCCAAAGTTTTTACTTTGCGTCTGGATTTTGATTCGTACATTGATTTATTAGTATGTTTTATTTTATTATATATATACGTATATGTACTACAGCATAGGGGTATATGGACGCTCCCTGGATGATTGATTTGTCTTATTGGACTTATTTTTTAAATTGTGAAATTTAATTTATTGATAAGTAAACAATAGCTTTTCTCACATTTTAAACCCATCTATTTCTCTATTTGTACTGTAAAGTAAATACCTTACTGACCAAGCGATCTAAAACTCCGATTACTATCTAGTAACATCGCTTTTAGCTCTGTCTAGCCTTGAATGCCTATCTTGTATGAGTTTGTCAGTTGACATGCTGAAAGGTAGTAGTTTTCTCTGGATAATCTTGGTATCTATAAGTGCAAATATCTTAAAAAGATCATTAACCTTTAAATTACGCCATTGCACTGTCTTGTAAAGCAGTCAGTGAAATCACCTTTGCAAATGAACTACTTTCAATCAACCAAATAAAATATTATGACTTTTTGTACATTTAAGTTTTAAAAGAAATAATTTTATGGGTTTTGAACATTGTTCTCTCGCTATTATGACGCGCTTTATGTTTCTAAACTAGTAGATCATTGAGTGTCATTTCATCTTTATATTGTAACCTCCACAGTCGGAGTTATATAAACAATAGTTTCAATAGTGTTGTTTCATTTTCATTCTTTCTTTTCGTTGTGCGACTATTTCTGAATATTTGTCATTTAGTTGAAAAGTTCCTGTGTTTGGAAACGGCAGTTTCACGTTAAACAAAATTTATCGTGATTTAATAATCACCCGAGGTTTTTTGATAATGCATTCAAAAACATTCTCTGATATACCCAGAATAATCGAACTTAAGTATATGTTAGATTTTCTGTTGTTTTTAGCCAAAACTTGTTGCAAACAAATTGCGTAGTAAGACCATATATAAAGACCACCTAATTAAGACCTCAGATGTGGATTTCATAGATATGTGGTCTTTAAAAAGAGGTTTTCAAGGGTCCTCAAAACGCTGCTGGGACTTCACGTGTTCAAGTTCTCAATCTTTTACCTTGAGTTTTTGAATGTGATTTTAACAGGGATTAGTATATTTGTTTTTATGTTAAACAGTTGATCATTTATAGAGGCAGCCGTTGTAGTAGACCCAAAGTATTTTGAGCGACAGTATTTAGCATATTGAATTTGTAGTATAAACTTAAAGCAACGAACTTAGTTCGAATTGATAAGAGTTTTTGCTAACGAGAGATTTATATATTGGAAAGTTGTCTCAATTCAGAAATTACTTTTTAATTGAAAGAAATAAACAAAATTCGTTTTTGGATAAAATTATAAATTTTATACAAAAAAATGCGACAAATTACACCCTTCTTCATCTGGAATGGTTATCATTATATGTGCTTTACTGGTTGTTTTTCATGTGATTGATAATTTTTTCACGACGTTAAATAGGAAATGCTCGTCTGTTTTTGCTGGCTTTGTTACTTTAAATCTTCAATTCAAATTCAAAGCTTTATGTTAAAGCAACAAAGAAACTGACATTTTTGCTAATTCTAAATTAATCTAAATTATACTCTTTGTTTAAAGACAATTTAACGTTGTTTTTAAACTCTTAAAACCTTTTCACGCCCTTAATCTGAAATTTTAAAATGCTATAATTCAGAGTTGACTTTAGCTATTATGTCTTAAGTAATACTTATTAGCTTTGCCGGCTTTAAAACAATTGAACTTGTCGTATTTGTGCTGTTTAGTACATTTACATAATTCATCTGTTATGTGGCATATAATTTGCTACCTCTAATTTTATCAATCTGAAAGGGAGAGCAGATGTACTAAATTTAATTTAGCTTAAATTAGTAAAGATAAATGGATAAGAAGAATAAGAAAAAATATAAACCAAACAACTTACAATATCTAGATCTAGATTTATTAGAGATGTTTATCTGATCAGTTACTTTACTGCTGAATATGAAGATTAACATCGGTAGATATTTAAAGTTTGATCATCGTAACACACATATCATAAAGAGAATCAGTGGTCTATTGAACGCGCTAATAGCTCCTCTGGCCGCTTAGGTTCGCACCCACTTGAATCGAAACCTAGTGTTAGAAAGGCTGTGTTAGTTTGCTTGCAGACAATCGGTTTTAATTTCTGGGTACTCCAGTTTCTTAAACCATCCCTGAAGATTCTTGACTGGGACACAACAAGCCATTTCTCCGCTCCATTCTTCGCATGTAACAACAGTCCTTTAGTTAATATAAGATATGAATCTATATTTTTCTATTATTTGTTGATGGTTGAACACGTTGTAATCTCTAGATAACATAAAAAGATCATAAAAGGGACATCTTTAGATCAACTGGATATAATTAAGGCATTCATTGTTATGTACCAAAGGTACTTCATACATTGTGGATGTTGTACTTATATTTCAATATATAGGTAAACAACATTAACCTGTCTGCTTGACCTTTAATTTAAATATTCTCTGTGGACGAATTGATTTAAGAATAGGGATCACGCGTGTAAACTTCGTCTATATGATGTGAACATTCATCATGGGTAATGTGTATATGTATTTATTAACTATAAATCTTATCATCACCCATGTATTGGGTGGATCCTCCTATATGAACATTTCTAATGATAGGTCAAACGAACAGGTCAATGTTGTTTGCCTATAACCATTATTATTTACCTGTTATAAATATATAGGTAAACAACATTGACCTGTCCGCTTGGCATTTCATATAGAAGGATCCTTGCAATAAATGGGTAGTAGTAGGACTCATTGTCGATGCCATGTACTCAAGATGCATGATTAGTGTTCGCATTATGTAGACAAAATAAAAACCCTTAACATAAATGTACTCTTCAACAATAAATATTTAAATGAAAGGTTAAGCGGACGGGTCAAAGTTGTTAACCTTTACTGTTTTTTTCGCTCTATATAAAACATTTTTCTCAGATGTAAGTATATGTTGAATTAAATTTCATCAGAGTAGTGGGTAGAATTTAATTAAACATATATATTTGTCTGAGAATCAATAACTTATATCGGGAATAAAAATGAAAAAACTCCACCCGGAGTAGTGTATATATCTTATTTTTTTTTTCAGCATGTGACATATGATGTCTTAACAGACGTTTAGAATTCGTTTTTGTCGAAATAATTTTATTCATTTTCAGATTACAAAAATCGGTGTATTTTGAAAATGTCTTAAATTAAAGAACGAGTTAGCAAAATCTAAAAGAATTAAAATTTTGGGTAAAATAAACATGCTAGAGAGACAAAAATGCGTAAAGAGTCTGTATGAGTATGTAAAACGTGTATCTTTATGTAGAGAATGAAAGGTAAATCTATTGGGATGAATGTTAATGGCAAGTGCTGCTTTTGAATGTATTATTTCATCAAAATCCAAACGTATCACATGGCACTTACATCAATCGAGAGATATTTCTAATAGAATCAGTACTTGCGATGTCAGACAATATCAAAGAAAATATTACTTAACCCAAAATCCAATACATTTGAACTAGAAAAAAGGTTTGCTGGGTATGTCTTGGATTTAAGACAAGAATGTTGTATGGGAAGCTTTAAGGATTTTCTTCCATCGTGTGCAAGAAAATACATTAAAGGTGAAAAAAATATAGTTAAAGCAATTCTTTTAGAGACGACAAAGAACTTTTCTGATGTTTTTATTTTATTTTTTTATTTTATTGATATTTCATAAAATTAAAAGCTCTCAAAAGATTCATTAAAAACTGACGCATAGATACAAACAAAAATGAACACATTATCCATTGCAATGATAATTATAAATATTATCATGAACATCATATCACAGGCAATATTTAGCTATGAAGAAAAACTCATATTGGCGTCATACATAATTTATATGATCTTTTTCATGCAGATCGTTACTTACATTAAAACACAAAATTGCAAAACAAATGGATTTAAATAACATCCTGCAATCGAAGCAGCAGAACACATACTTAGCAAATGCAGATAGTCTAACATGTTCCAAGCATATATACTGACTTACAATCGTACTACAAATAACCATAACTGCAAACAAACTGACTTGTAGACTTTCCGAACACTAAATAGACCTTCTGTTATATTTGTGTAATCCGTTTCTCTATGGAGTACTGTCTTAAAGCAACGTTCGTTCCCGTGTTGAATCAGAGGCCAACATTTCCAATTTTCCTCACTAGGAGCATGGTCGAACTTATGGTGTTCCTTTCAAGTTCAGGATCTGATGTTCCGATTAAGTATAGGGAAAACAGATTCAAAAGTGTCTGGTACGGCCGTCTGTCCGGATTCTAACTCCTGAATTCTTTGTTGTTGTTGTCGAATTAGTTCTTCTAATAGTTGCTGATAATGGTTTTCCACTTCCATACTGTCTAATCCGCCTCCTCTATGGGAAATAGAATCGAATGATGACCGTATTCCTCTGCGTCGGTCATTTCCACTTCTTTCGCGTTTCCGCATTTGATTTCGTGTATAAGACTTTAAGTGATTTTCCTCAAACTTATTCATAAAATTTTCCTCTGCTCGAATAGTTTGTTCTAAGGTATGCCGCAGTTTCTTCTGTACAAAGATCAAATTTGTTAAACTCTCTCTAAAAGTGTCATGTCCTTGTTTCGATGTTTCATCTCTCTGTTAAATACAAAACAGATATAATTCAATTTAAGTTGTTATAATATAAGGTAGTCGTTATTACATATGAAATATATTTTGAATTATTTACTTCTGGACCTACCTTTTTAAAAATTATTAGTTAAATAATAAAAACCAACATACCAGTCCATGTTCAAACTACAATCTTTGAAGATTGGCAAGTTTAATTAAACACTTGACTATTCACCAGGAATGTGAGACCAGTTTCTCCGGAGGGTTAAGCACATTTTTCAAGCATAAAAATTAAAAAAAAAAATAATAATGTTAAAACACTGATCACTTTATATTGTTTGGTTATTTATACTTCAAAATGATTAGCAATCAACTCCAAACATTTAAATATATAAAACAGTATAACACCAACTCTAAAGATAAAAAAAACGTGCTTCATTTGGATCAATACAAAAACAATGCCGTATGTAAAATGTACAATATGTGCTTTCGTTTCTTCGGCACAATATGTTACTTTGTGGTAAGTACGGCTACAATAAACTCTGTGTTTTCTGTTCACAACCACGGTTCTTTAACACTATTAAACATGTATGTTCCAGTTAATTTCTTAGTTTCACCAAAAAAATGACAAGTTTAAATGTCTCACCAAAAATTAACTTAAAAACAAATTTATAACAAAGAGATGCCATATTATATTTTAAAACAAATTAATTTAATAAATATGTAAATAAATAACTTGATGGAAAATCACAACAAGTGGCTACTGTACGTTACAAACAAAGAAACACTGTTACAAATAATAAAATTGAAAGAACGTGTCGTGTTATTATTACAATTGGAAATTTAATATTTTTCCTGATAAGAAAACATTAAACAGATATTGAACGTTCAAATTAATTAAGATTGATCATTTCATTGCTCCAGTTTGAGATTTCAAAACGGTTTCAAAATTATGTTAAACTCGAATACTCTTTATTATGTTATAAATTAATTTCTTAATCAATCAAATCTATTGATATTATTGTTTTGTTTACTTTAGAATATTTTTTCCAATGTGTTATTTTTGCAAGAATCGACCAAAAATAATGATATTTTGTGAACAAAGTTATTTAAGAACTATACCGACAAAAGGATCAACAGCGGTTTCTTTACAGAACCTGTTAATTTCCTCAATAATTCATATTTCCAGATCCTAATTCACGTTGAATAACCCATACCTGATAAACTGTATACGACGAAACCATATTGATAACAAGACTGTTGATGATAAAAACAAAAATAATATCTGTGTCCATCTTGAAACTCTCTTAAATAAATGCGGCATGGATTATTTTTCTGAATTTATATATATATTACATCTGTAACCTCCTCTGAACCTTGAAAATCCCCCAGACCTTCCTAAATTCTTTGCTGGGGGTATCAGTATCGTGCAAGACGCATTTTAGACCTAGCCATCCGGAAGAATGTTCGATTGCGGTGTACTTTGTAAATTGTACCTCTGCTATTTTGCGTACTACGTTTCTAAAACAGTTCAGAAAATGTGTAAAATTGACAATATGTCTTAAATATAGCAATCATCCCCATGTGTCGATACGAACTTCCGGTGTGAAATATTTCGCGGTAACATTATATACCAACAGGTAAGGCATACTAATCAAACAAATTGTACATGGAATATTAAAATAGGGTTTTGGGGTTATATATATTCCCCAGGAAACCAGTATTACGGAGTATTAATATCCGCAATTAAGGAATTGAATTTCTCGTAATGTTATCAAAACGTTGCTCTTATAAAACTTCATTCGTGCGATGAACTCATTTTCTGAGACGGACAAAAATATTCTTATCGAATTATTGAATATTAATCCATATTAATTTATTTATCAATTGTTTTATAACCACGCTAACTATCATATGCACTTTTATAATTCAACTATGATTGTTTTGTTATATTGATTTGATTAGGTTGATATAATATGACGTACGAATTGTTTTCGTTAAGCAGAGAAAACGGTCTCAAAAATATTCAGAAATCAATAATTTAAATCAATATTGGATGATATCTTTCATTCTTATATTTTTAACAATTTTAATTATTCATATAGATGACGTTCAATCTCTTAATTTACCTATATTTAAAAATATAATGAATGTTATCTATCCTAGAAAACTTGAAATAAAAGATAATACTGCTTCTTTAAGTTCTGCCTAATATTTAGACTTATACCTCAATTATGACACCCACAAAAGGGTAAATCTGAATCTGTATGGCAAACGTGATTACTTCAATTATTCTATTGTTATGGTGTATTCGTGTCATAATTGCTTATCCTTCTAGACCACCCGGTCTCACTTCTCTGGTAGATGTTCACCCGGTTAACTTTATTTTCAGGGGTTTTTTTTATTTTTGCTTCGGGATTGTGATTTGGACATGTATGAGTATAGTTGTATTTTACTATATTTTTTTTATTCTTCATTTATTGATTATGATTATCTTTTTATCATTAATTATAATAAAAACAAGATACTAATTCATGTTGTTCTCACAATCCAAAAGCAAAGTAAAAAAACAACGCTGAAAATGGCGGATTAAGTTTAACATGTTGACTTCCACCGGGGAAAAGAGACATTGTGCTCCGGAAGGATAAACATCCCCTGTTTAGCTAACTATCGCATTGGAAATGTATGCTCTAGATATAATTATTATATTTAGTTCTAAGGTACGTATGTCTTGCTTTTCTGAGCTTTAGTATTGAACAGGAAAAAAGCTTGTACGGTATCATATTTTTTTTCTATTTTCGATGGCCTAATTATACTATGCAAAGCCTAGAATATTAGTGTCTATTTGATACATATTTATGTGCATGTGTGCAGGACCGAATGAATGGACATTTCCAATGAAACATAAAATGTTAAGTTTTTGTGAATGTTTAATTATGCCTTGTTATGAAGCATTTTTGCGTGTATCCTTAAACTCATATCACATCTTTTTACTATATAGGTAACCATTGTAGTAGGTGTAAACTTTCTCAATGAAAAACTATGCAAGTGTTATTATTTAATTCTCTATACCATGTTTGGTAGACGAGACAGTGCTATTGTAAATCTTGAATTTACATTTCATATTTATTTCAAAGGCATGGAATCGAAAGTTACACCTCATGTACATTACGACATTCCATGCGATCCTATACAAGCAGTGTTAGCGCACGACTTCAATTGTAAGCGGGTATGAGTTTCTTCTGTGATGCCTGAACATTACACAGAAGTGTTCAGAAAAAAATCAAGACATTGAAGGTGGTTTACTACAAGAACAATTCTAATTTACCCAAAGATGACAAGTGTTGCTGTTTGCATAATTAGTTATATATATATGTCACAAGACTTTTAAGAACGTTAACGTTTCTAGGAAACCATTCATAATCTTTGAAGATCTGTAACACATTGGCCTTTATTTTGATCCATTTACTCGTGACTCGTCCAATTTTCATATATTCTCACGCCTACGCGTTAAGGATACTTGGCATAAGATTTTAAATATAGTTTATTTGTATTTATAAAATAAACACAATTGTTGGTTTCCGGATAGTTTATATTTCATGACTATTAAATAAATATCCGTTTAAGAATAATAATAAACAACAGACTTTTCAACACATTTCTTTGATGTCGAATTCGCATGTCGAACATATATTTCGTGGTCGTGGTCTAGATATACATCTAAATGTTTAAATCAAATTTAATTTTAAACAAAACATACTTTAAATAACCACCTACAATGTGTACCATATATTTAGCGTTTCAGTAACTAAAGAATAGGGATTAATATGAAATACATACGTTGTATATAAGTTATGCTCAATGTCTCTGAACAATCTTTGCAAACTGCCCTTGTCCTCCAATAACTTTTTATTAAACTATTGCAGTTAATACATTTTTGCTTATTGGACAGAGCCCGGTCAGTTTTTGTTCTATATTACCACTTGTATAACTGAAATGATGTCTCCATTGGCATGCCAAGTACAAAACAAAACATAATGTAAGAGATGTTAATACTACGATTCAATGTATTTCCTGGTGGAAGTCCACGTGTTCAACCTAATTTTCTAATTTTCATGGTTTTTACTTGGGTTTAATTTAGTGATTGAGACAAGGAAACATTTGTTTTTGTTATATAAACATAGAAACAGGTAAACATGTAGCGTCTACAACTATTTTTAAACATACAATGGTGGTAATGAATGGCCAAAATAAATGCTATTCATGTATGATAAATTAATGTGTCGCGGGGGTGTTTTTCTCTTCCTGGTGGTCGTGTTGTCCGTTTCCATTGGTATCTCCAGCCTTCGTCCTTATGTTCAATGACATTCTTAAAAAAATTTAGCTGAGTAATATCTTAAAAATATATAACAGCCTCATTGAAACAATAATGCCACCTGCATAAATATTGTTTTTATTTATATTTATACACATGCACTGAAAACTTTCTAAAAGTGTGTTTTAATTTACTTTGTGTTAAGCGGAGAAAGGTACGGGTGTAATAATACTGTTGTATTACATTGTAATTTACGCTCCCAGTTGTATGTGCGTCGTCTTTATTGCGTTGCAATTATGTTTTAATTAAAGGCATGAATAGTTTTATTACGTGCCGGTTGGGTGGAATTATTTCGAAATAAAATAATTTACGCGTGCACATATCCAGACTGTTAGGAATTGACATATGCTCCTAGGTTGTCATTAAATCAGAGAGTGCAATATTTAGATTTCGTCTGTTATACTAAACAGTCTGGTTTTAATTACATCACACCAGTTCCCTTATTAACCAATCGGTAATTCTCACAATACCTAGAATTACTGTTTGTGTCATACACAATATAAAAATAAACAAATCAGTTGATGACATTTTTATAACTGCTTATGCTGCATTACGGTACTTAATTAATTTCTTAATTTTAGTCTGAAAGAAAAAATACCAGATCGAGATATTACATAATATGAAACATAATCATGCTGGTCTGTGTTCAAATCACAATTCAAAAACCAAAGTGAATCTTTGAAAACTGGTAAATTTAAACACGTAAACTTCCAGCAGGGAAA
This sequence comes from Anadara kagoshimensis, assembly GCA_021292105.1. Taxonomy (NCBI): domain Eukaryota; kingdom Metazoa; phylum Mollusca; class Bivalvia; order Arcoida; family Arcidae; genus Anadara; species Anadara kagoshimensis. The sequence goes on along the minus strand of CM037870.1, from coordinate 58,201,508 downwards.
TGAAGCCAGGTGTTCCGAAAGTGTAAGTGATTATGATAAAAACCAATATATTATGCACCGAGAATTACCTGCCACACTTTGTCAAGAAGTATGGACCGAAGCTTAAACTTACTTCTTTTCACAACATAAACAGTTTTTAAATATAATTTGTTGTACGAAATGCTATTCATCATTGTATTTCACCAACCATTTTTCATATATGTGTCAGCGCATGAGAAAAAGGGGCTTATCGCAATCGTCACGATTGTGACGTAATCAACATAGAAAGTGACGTACTGTTCCCGCCGTAAATTTGTTTACATGTTGTTGCCGGCTGCAAGATTTCAAAGATATACTGAACTTGTGTGTAGATATACTACGAGATTTTGTTGTTGTTGCTGTTTATTCATAGAATGGACGAGTTAGAGGTAAGTTTTTCATTATTTATTATTATTATTATTATTTAATCATTTATTCAACAAGTACAAATTCACCGAGCTGCAGACAGTGCAGTGTGCATGATCGGTTCATCACAGACATGGTATCGTTTGACAATGTATCAGTCTAATATGATTGACTCGTTTTGTTGTTTCAAAAAGTTGAAACGCTTAAACAAAAAGTTTAAAAGCTTAAATGTACAGTAACAAAAGGTTTACAGATTCAGACTGTACAGTGTGCCCCTGTCAGGTCTAACGAACAAGACAGGAGTCGCCATAAGGACAACAGTGCTACTAATTAACCATTTTAACGTAAACCTGTTTAAAAAACATATATTGCAACAAATCCCTTTTCCATGCTTCATTTAAAAAATAATGAATCTTAGACTCAATACTCAACCACCCGGGCCATAAATAATACCCCTTGTCATACAACATTGTGGGAGTTACGTCCCATGTTTTTTTTTATAATTTAAAAATAAGTATATTATTAAACCATAACAAAGTAACAAACAAGTTGGCGCCGTGGTATGTTGTTAGACTCCAAATCGTGCTGACAAGAGTTCGCACCTCAGAATCCTAACTTTATTTTTTTTTTATTTCTATTATTATTATTAATATTATTATTTCAATTTTTTTTTTTTAATTATTTATTTATTATTTTTCTTTTAATAATTACCTTTTTTATTTATTATAACAACCATTAATGATAAAAAAGTAACGATGCTTGTACATCACCTTGACCATGTATTTGTCATGTTACATGATCATCCCGAGAGTGCCCACACGAAGTACAGTTTTTTTAAAGCAATGTTCCCATTATCTTGATTCATCGTTGGTTTGATTCTTTGGATTTTGTCAAAGACAATTTTTCATTTTCAAAAAGTTTTTTTTCTATATACATTCTGTTTGACTCTGTTGTAGGAAATTGATAGATTGTATGAAGATTATTTCCCGCAGTTTGAAAGACAACAGGACACATCAGATAGTAATCAGGAAGATCAAGATACAGAGTTAGACAGTACCGAAGTTCATAGAAGGATAGAGAGTTACCTTAGTGAATCTAATGAAAGCGAAAACACAGTGGAGCAAACAGAGCAAACAGATGATGCTAGAAACACGCTAGATAGCGATGTTTTACAGAACTGTAGGGATGGCTGTGGCTGTAAACTAGATTGTCTGTCCAGATTCCAACAAGAAGAAATCGTACAACATGTTTACACACTACGGGAAATGGATAAAGATGAAAAAGAATTATATGTTATGGGAGCTTTCAACCAGATTAGAAAGACTCTAAACGCTCTAGATATGGTGACCGTAAACGTGTTAGACTGTCATACTCATTTAAAGGAATTACTATTTGCCGCACATCATTTTTACAATTTTTGACATTGGAAAGCGGACATTTGAAGCGCTGGTTAAACATTATCATCAGAATGGTCCTGTTTCACGCGTTCATGGAAACAAAGGTAAAAAACCAAGTCATGCACTATCGTTCCCAGATGTTGAGCGAGTTGTTCGATTTATTGTCAGCACTGCAGATGATGAGGGTCTTCCACAGCCTGCAGCCCCGAGGGGCAAAGATGGCATGCCGCTCGTATTCTTGCCAGCATCAACATTACAAAGAGAAATACATGCTCGTTATGAAAGTGTTTGCTCCGATTTGGATGTACGCTCTGTAAAAATACGATCTTTTGAGAGCATTTGGAAGCAGTGTTGTCCACATATCCAGATAGCCAAACCAGAAGCAGATGTGTGTGCCACATATGAGTTGATACGGAAAAGAATATCGAGTGCAAGGTCAGAAGAAGACAAATTACAGGCAAGTCTTGAGATGACAGATCATATCACTACTGTACGCATGGAACGCGAGGTGTACAAAAACTGTATTGAACAAGCAAAGGCAAATATGCAAGGACTAGCTGATAACATTGGACCAGAAGAACCATTATCCAGAGACATAGACGTTCACTATACGTTTGATTTTGCTCAGAATGTTTGTCTACCACACCATGTCAAGCAAATGGGACCTTTGTACTTTTTAACTTTACGTAAAGTTCAGATTTTTGGCATCAGAACAGATGGTATACCTGTACAGAGAAATTTTTTAATTGACGAACATCAGACTATTGGACAGGATGGACGCGAGACGCATGGTTCGAATGCTGTCATCAGTATGCTGGATTTCCATCTAAACAAATTTGCCTATGGTGAAAATGTTGCCAGTTTTCACGCCGACAATTGTTCAGGTAAGCGTGACTGCGTTATTTTTTAAATCTCTCTCTCTCTCTCTCTCTCTCTCCATATCTATACCCGAACATTAGCGTGGTGGTGTATATGGGACACAAGAGGCTTGGCATCAAGTATAAGAATCGTTTTGAATGTTTGCGATAAACCAGGTTAATTGACTTGGATTTGTAGAGATGTAGGCTTGGTTTATTTAATATCTGATGGATGACCAAACAACACCACTAGAGTGGAGAGGAGAAATGTTTTATGTCGGGGAGAACAGCCAGGGGAAAACAATCGACCTTCGACAAGCAAACTAGCAAACTTTCCAGATCTGTTTTGAGTGGGATTTGAACCTAGGTGGTGAGAGACGTGGTGGTTCGTAAGTGTGTGCATTGAACCACTTGACCACTTTTCCGTAAATACTAGTATACAATGAAATTCATGTCTCTACAAAAAGTATTATCCGTATAACAATATCAGTATTCAAACCTCAATAAAACACTGATAATAATAATAATAATAATAATAATAATAATGATAATAATATCAGTACAGGCCTGTCAAAAATTTAACACTGAGCTGACGATAGTTAGCCGAGGGGCAGAGCTGTGGACATCTAGTGGCCGAAAAGTTGTCCATCTCCCGGCAACTGGAGCTATTTACAGCTGGGCTGCTCGGCAGCTGAGTCTCAGCAACTCATTCGGTCCCTCGACTCTTTGAACTGTGCATAGCTCGGCAGCTCACTCGGCCTCTCGGTAGCCGAGCCTCGGCCACCAGGTAACGAGTGGTCGAGCAATTTATATCTGACAGGGATGAATTGTAAAATAATAATAATAATAATAATATTTGGTATAATAAGGACTTTAAATCCTAATTTAAAAAATGAATATATGGACGGTGCATGGAATAGATTTACGTGATGGTTTTCATAATTTCTAATTCTTATATTCCATTATGGAGCGGGATTTTAAAAACAAATAATTGGACTACTGTCATCCCAGTTGTTTTGCTTGAGTCAACAAACGTCTCTTAATCTGTTAATACCCCCGTCATCATCAGATACCTGTTGATATATGAATATTATCCTCTTTCTGCTAATTGTCACACTAATTTCACTTTGACTGACTCCAGAGTTAGACAATCTCGCGATTTTTTCTTCAAAATTTGGCGATATATATTTTTTATGACTGCAGGCATTTTACTGAACTTATGTTTTCTTGATAACGAGGGGTCGAGTGACCGAGAAACTAACGAGGGGCCGGGCGGTCGAAAAAGTACCGAGAAGCCGAACAGCTGAAAACTGCAGAGGAACTGACACGAGCTGTCGATTCGGCCCATAATAATCAGCACTAAAGTGTTAAACTTTCGACAGGCCTGTACTGTAATGAATAAGAACAAAAAAATAAAGGTAATTGGGACATTTTGCATCAAAATGTTGAATAACTAACGTTACCTTTATTTATTTACACACAGGTCAGAACAAGAACAGATTCCTTGTTGGATATTTTGCATGGCGTGTTATGATGGGATTGAACAAGGAGATTAAGTTTATGATGCAGGTTCCAGGGCATTGCAGATGCGTCATAGATGCCGGTTTCGCTCATATTAAGAGGAAAGATAAGAGATCTGATTGTAATTGTATTGGCGACTTGGCAAATGTGGTTAACAACTCGGCAGTCTCTAATTCCGCTGTTCTTTTTCATGAAGAAGACGAATGGGTTTGGCGAAATTGGAAAGCGTTTCTTGAACTTAATTTCAAGCCTGTTCCAGGAATTCGAAAATACCAGCAATTTAGATTCCATCACGATTTTCCGGGCGTTGTGTTTGTGAAAAAGAACAACGAGTCTGACGAAGTTTCTTTGTCGATATTGAAAGGAAATACAGTGGTCTCTCGCACACGTCCAGATATTATGTTACCCGCGGTTTTAGTTTAGAAAGGCGCCGTTATCTCTTTGATAATGTCCGAAAGTATGTTAGTGCCGAACACCAGGATACAACATGTCCCCGATACGACACAGAGGAATAGAGAATAAAACTTTTTTATAGAACAGTTATCAATCAGCATACTGTGTTGAAGTAATGTAGATATAAAAACAGTCATTACATACAATACAAAGATAATACATCCGTGTTTCAATCACGCGGTCGAATGTCCGAAGTTTACTGACTGTACCGTTTACTGTGTAACTTAAATTTAAAAGTAACAAAGTTTTTAAGGTTGTACAAATGTATTTGCATCATACTGGTATTTTATAATCATGCTTAATACATATTTAGTACCTAGATATTTCAGAAGTTCGAAGTTATTTTTTCAAAGCTTTTTGAAACGTAAACGTCATTCATATTACTGATAACGTCATTACACGACTGAAAACGTCATTACAATTTTAACAGAAGCTGTTTCAAATCGGCCCAAATTTGCAAATTTTGATCATTTTAACCACTTATTTTCAGTGTTTCATATTTTTTAGCACCCGTTCTTTCAATTTTTGACAAAAAACGAAATTCGATAAAAAATGTGATAAGCCCCATTTTCCCGTGCGCTGACACATATATATATATATATATATATATATATATATATATATATATATATATAACACAGAATTATAACTTAGTCGCTTGATAACTTGAAATGTTGTCAATTAAATCTTGTTTCTAGAAAACGTCACCAGAGACATATTGGTCACAACTGAAACATTTCGAAAACTTATATTATGTATAACAGAACTGTATCATGATTGATATTATACAATAAATGACAATAATATGACATCAAATTACACTACTTATAAAGGACAAGCTATGTTCCTTAAAACGACTAATTACAAAATTTTAATTTTTTGATGAAATCGAAATAAAATCATTTAGTAATGCATTCAAAAATGTACATACTAAGTCATGTCGCAATCACAACCCAGAAGCAAAATAAAATCTTTGAAACCGACAAGTTACGTAAAACACGTGAACTTCCTCTAGGGAGGTGAGGCCGGGTGATCCGGAAAGATAGACACCTATTGTTTAGCTAGATAAACCTAACTTTAGATTCGGCCATAATAAGATGATGTCACTGAACCGATATATTCATACAAACGTAAAAGATCCCACCAGTCAAACTGCTTAAAACAAAGACGAATTGAAGTGTACCTAATAAATAAACATAATAGTTCAGAATTTCTTATTTATAACTTGAAATTAATTACATGTATTGTATTTTGTTTCTATTCAAAGACAAATATACCCGAGGATTTTCTAAATACACAAAAAGCAAATGTTAAAAGATCCCATTCCAGCAAAAATTTAGGCCTATCACTGTGACATCCCTCTTTTAGTTGATGTTTCAAAGATGCCGTTATTAACGTCAAGGTGTTTTCCGATTACTCTGTTGAATCTTTTCTTTTCGTTTCCATAATGAATAAAAAGACATCAAAAAACATTTGTTCAACTCATACAGTTAATAAAATACCTGGAACAGGGGGAAATGTGATGTGTGTAATATACGTTGATTTGTCGTATTACCATTGAAAGTCAATCATGTGCATTTCCTTCACACTTTAATGGTCTATACTTCGTTCTGTCTTGTGTTTGGTTGAAATACTTCTACGAATCGACATTATTTTATCTCTTAAAATAATGACGGTTTGCTGGAATTGTATCGACTTCTTTCAATGGTTAACACTGAAGCTCAAAATCTATAGAATTATACCATCAAATTCATTTTTCAGTTTAAATGCTCGTATCAACAAAAGATAAAACTTAAATGTTAGTGCTATCTTAATTTAGTGTTGATTCTAACAAATTTATCCTTGCTTGTTCTCCGATGTTTAAAGGAATCCCTAACAAACCTACAAAAACAGGATGTTGTCGGTTGTCTGAGAATCAACCGTAGGGTCTACTGACAGGGATTTTGTTGTACAAAGTTATTCAGCTACTTCTTATGAGTGAAATTTTGTAACCTGTTTTGAAGGTTTTATTTTTTTATTTGAAATTATCAATCAATTAAAACATATTTAAGTCAAAATTGTATGTATGAAAAGCAAATATACTAATCTTTGCAAAAATTACCATCTCTAAACAAAGCAGAAACATAAACTAAGTCAAATACGCGACCTTCCGCCAAGAAAGTGAGGCCGGGTGCTACAAAAGGGCGCGAATGTTTTATCTAGCTTGCTACATGCGTCACGTGTAAAAAATTAATATTAATCATTTAATAATATTTTGAATTTTTGCCAACGGTTTGATTAAGCTTTCAGAGCTTTAACCAACACTAGCAAAGTAAAAACTTCAAAATTTGAATCTAGCCAGGTCACATGTGTGATATCTTGTATTTCCATTTGGGTATGGAACGATAGAAGAATTTTCCTGCAAACGATGTTATGTGGTGAATTTGCAATGTGTCGTCTACAACGGTCAACACAAACGCTAAATTGCTCTGTTTTACTTAATACGCTGTTGTTATATGATATTCCATTCTCAAGGCAAATAACTTAAATCAAATTTTCAATTCAGTTCTGTACTAAAAAACTACAGCACTTATAGGGTACGTGAATATATAAACAAACTTTTTTTATACATGAATGGCTTTTGTCATTGTATAAGCATAAAATTCTTAACACACATTGGCACAACTTTTAAGATATACAAAAACAACTTAATATTATCATTACAAACCTGAACTGTACGAATGAAAATCAAAATACAAGAATTAACTTCATCATAATTATCAACAAGACCTTTTCATTTATTGAGCCAATTTCAATCACCAAGAACATCAGAGTTATAGATCTTACACAAATCAACTTCACTTAAAGAGTTACACGAGTTGCCTCTCTTATAAAACAAAACGTTACAATCTCCTTCAATTCCTCATGAACTGTAGTCTATCAAATAAAGTATGCTCTGTCAAAGCAAGTTGATATTTTTTTCTATTTGATATTTTACTTTTTGCAATTTTTATAAGACAAGCAAGGATAAAAACGTACCGAGTGAATAAAGGATAGGGAACACTTCATAGAGAAATAACTATTTCAAACAAAATAAAGAAACTTATTGGGGTATTTGTTAAAAAGAAAATAAGAACACATACTTTAATCTAACATAACTGCGAAATTATTGACCTATTGTTCTGATCGATTCGAATGGAATAATGGCGTTAAACGCCAAACTCAACATTCTTTCTTTTATATCAAGGCCCAGTTCTTGGAAGATGGAAAATCCACCGATCTTGGAAAGACGAACAAACAACTTCTAACAGCATGATCTGCCACAGCGGAATTTGAATTAAGGCGGCGATGAGAAACACTGTTCATTAGGCGCGCGTTTTAGACTTTCTGGCCATAGAAGTCCATGTGACAATATTTTAAATATCAAGACGATTGACAAAGACAAACAATGGCGAGTTCGCTGCACAGAATGGAAATGATGTCAGTTTCAATTTGGGTAAGTTCAGAAAAAATATAAAACGATAAGAGAATTAAAAAAAGGTGGACTAATTCGTATACAAGTCATGTGCGTTTTTTAATATTTAGTTAAATAAATTCTAAAGCAGCATTTGGCGTACTATTCGGTTATTTTTATTGTTCTTATTTGATAAATTGTCGATTTGATTTATCTCCCCTACCATTCTGTATTTTCTCAAACTGTAAAACATTAAAGTTCAAATAACAAAGACCCATGGGTTACGTTTCATGAATGTTGATAGATTCAAAAATATATTTCATTACAATTACATAACATTGCGTTATAACCATTATGGATTGTTTCTGGTAATTATATTATAAAATTGTTTATATCTCGTAATTATTTTGTTGGTATGACTAGGGTTCTTTCATTAATAATGTTAAATTTATAACAAAACGTAAATCATACTTATACGTATAAGAAAGTGTAAATTATAAAGTATTTGCATGCATATTGTGTTATTTTCGTCATTAGTTCATGGATTGTATAAGGAAAGAATAAAAGAATGTAGTTTTTGCTGAATACACTTGTACTTGACAACTGCAAAACTTACACAAAAATGCACAGAGATAGTTAAAAGGTAAACTAATTATGTTAACAATCTAAGAACATGTATCGCTCTCTTTATGAATCTACGACTGACGTTATTTTCCGATGAACTGTTAAAATGTGAGTAGTTCCGTTATGACGTATGAAACGCAAAAATGCGTTCAAAATCCACAAAAAGTTCTAATTCATATTTCTAATTTGACGTCTTTTGTTCAATCTAGTATTTCTAAAAAAGAAAACTACATGACTGTAAATATGGATCAATGTTTGTTTTTATTAGTTCATGAAAGTATGAACTGTTAAAGCAGGCAGGGAAAATCGACCTTAAACCGCAAAGTAAATCCTTAAACTAGAACTGTTTCTTGACAGTCAAATATTCCCGCCTCCAACATCTAATAGGGGTTTTATGTTTTTCCGGGACCTTGATCTTTCCGATATGACTTTGGTTAAAGGTCATGACACACCTTTGGACCATGGAAATTATATGAATGTGGGTTTTTATGACAGTCGTCCAAAGTAATTATGAGATATGACCCCACAGTATTTTACATGGACAAACAGATAGACAGACGGACATGGTGATTCCTATATACCCCCCCCCCATCAAACTACTTTGCGGGGTGTATAATAAAGATTGTACAAGACAAGAAAGGACAACTTGATAATGGGATCACTCATTATAAAAACTTTACTTGGCACTAGTTTTTGAGTAAATGTGCAGTGGTGTGATAAAAATAAAATAAGTTATTTAACCAATTCAATTTAGACAACTAATCGTCGTCGGAATTATTTCTTATACAATAGAACTAACACCACACCATCATCATTTGCTTCATTGTTCGTCCATGTAGGATTTTTTATAAGTGTCAAAGAAATGTTTTTCTAGCGTTTCGGGCGAGAAATTTTCGCATTTTAACTAGGTAAGGTTTTTCTATCTTACCCTAGGGTAAGACAATCTACAAGCGCTATGTCGTCACAATATGATTTAGAGTGTAACATCAACAGTTGATATTGTGACGTCATTTTTCCATAATTTTAGCATTAATTTTCACCATTAAAGCTTTACAAAACAGGCATGTATTGGATATAGTAGAAAAAGAATCAACCACTGCTTTCTGGTAGACATGAAACCTTAACCTTCAGGAGGCGATATCTATGTCTTCACTACAAAAAAGGGTACATCAATTAGTCTTTTCTTAAGTGTTTCGGTTGCTTCTATCATAACATTTTATTTATTTATGTTCAAGTTTGAGTTGGCTGTTATCAAGTACGTTAGATTCAGATGAAACTTAATTTTTCTCCAATTTACAATAGAATACAAAAGTGTTAATTGTTATTCCAATGAGCCATTAGTAATATACACAATAAAATAATGTCACATAATTGAAATATATAACAAAATCTTGAGTTGTCTTTCTTTTTTCTTCTTATCTTCAATTTCAAATTCCTCAGCAGCTTTGATAAAATGGTATACATGTGTAGGTTCAAAAAAGTTTCTTCTATTCGTCCGGGGTATTTATACAATTGCTACTATAATTGTAAGTAATAACAGGTAATTAATCGTTCTTTCATTTTGAAAAATGCATGTTGGGTTTGTTTCTAATATTCCTGCAGTTTATACAAGCACAAAATGAAAATAATTTTTAAAACAATTTGTGTTGCAGCACAAACACTGGCGTCCATCAGATAGATTATCAGTATACCGACCTTCTTTAATGTTCAAAGTTACTGCTTATTAATATCATTAAACACATTGAAGTCAAAACTTATATAACGTTCTAGAAGTAATACATATGTAGACAATTCAGAATTATCACACATAGACACATATCAATTTTGGTAAAACTGGTCGTTTATACGACACTTAATAAAGCCAAACGTAACACAAATTGTTTCTTTGTAATTCCAGATATTAGCCATACCTAAAGATAATAACGTGTCACGAACCTCAGACACCCAAACATGTATTGGTTATCAGACTATTAGAATCAATTGTCAAAATATTATTATTGCTATGTTGTGCCGCGATCTGCTGTAAATATTGTGGTAGGTCTGTTCAAGAGCTTGTTTATGTCAAAATGCGTTCGATTTGAAATTTCCAAAAGATTTAAAACAGCAAAGATCTATTAAAATTTTATTTTATTTTTCGCTTACACAATTTATTGAAACTGCAAGCGTACTGATCATATAATTGTTGCTCAATTTATCATGCAGACTGTGCATCGAATATTCTATAGTGACGTGTATAGTGTATAGTAAATAGTAAATATCAAATAAGTTAAAAAAGATATGGTTTATATTTTTTTGTTTTAATTTTTGGCCTATCAAATACCTTTAGACCAATTTAATTATAAACATTTCTTCATGGTTTTGTGATTTTGAATAGATCCAGTTCCAACACGCAGTGCTTCAATAAAGATAAATTTCTTTTTCATACTAAGCTTGTTGCCTTGTTCACAGCTTTTGAAAAGTTATTAAACCAGTATTAAAAACCGTTTCATCATTGCAAACTAATAACCCCTTTTCTGTCAAATCTCGATTTAGTTTTTTAAATCGGGGGATTTATAATTTTGTCGAAAATTGCAATATTATAAATAATTAAGATATTATTAAATTTAATTAATACATTTGGTTTTTTTTGGTTTGGTTTAAAAGACACACCAAAAAATGAAATGTGCATTTTTTGTCTTAATCAGACGGTTTGCACATTACGACTCGTGTATTATGAAGGATTATAGCTGCAAAATTATTAAATAATTCAATTTAAATTTCTGAAACAATTCATCATTTTTATATATCTGCTACTAAATTAATTCATATAATTCATCATTCAACATGTGTTGTAACGCGAATTTAAGCCCCAAGGTATAATGATAAAACGCTTTATATTGATTGATATATATTGTCACTTTTTAACATAAATAAAAATAAAATGATGTTTGAAATGACAGAACAGTATCTTGTAATGTACGCTAATTACCAAGAAGGTTAACACCAAAAACAAACATGCTAGTTCATGTGCCAGTCGTATATGTCAAAGCAAAGTAACAACCTTGAAAACTTGCAAATTAAGTCTGAGGTTTGATTGGAGGATGCATTATCTCTTTGTGCACTATTAAATCAGCACGATATTAGATATGTCTATTGTTGGAAGTCCAATCATATTGTAAGCGAAAAAGTAAAATTATCAATAATTGTCTTAAACCTTTTCTAAACACATTAGTATTATAAATTACATGCAAATAAGAAACGTTTTAAGAGGAAGTAGTTTATACACACTGTTTATATAAGAACAAGTGAAATAATATTTTTTTAAAAAAATCCTATAATTAGATATATTATTCTTTAAACTTATCCGAGTTGTTCTGTTTTAAACTCCATTAACATTTTATTCGTTGCTATGTAGGTAAAAATGTCTAACCCAATAATAACAAAGACTGTAATATCATGAGAAAATATTTGGAAGAGTACATCATAATGATCCCTGAGGGTATAATAAGTCAATTAAGTTTTATAAAGTAATAAAGCAATCAAAATATCCACCAAAATACACAAATACACTAAATATACTAAACAATTAGTTCATAATAAGTTCAGTGAACTACACAATTTTTGACATTATTTAATATATGTTGCATTTTAATAGCGCCCAAAACTACCTAGTTGGTACATTTTTTAAAAAAACTTTTAAGAATAAATTGTCCCTTGATTACATATCTTAATAAAAGATCTCGAGCTCATTTGCAATTGTGAAATGATATTTTAGAAGAATCCTATACATTTATGTAATTATAATGGTATTATTTTTCACAATATATCTGTGTTATTCACAAAAGCTTCAGTTATACTCTTTTTGTTGCGAAGTAGGTCAGAATTCCTCGATCATTTGTATGATAGACAATATTTTCATCGGAGTTTATTTCTAAGTTTGAACCATCATAATTCTTTGTGAGTATAATTAGTCAATCAAGTTTTAAAAGCAATAAAGCAATTAAAATACCAATTGAAACACACCAACATACTATTCACATATTGTACTAGTTTTAATGTTACGGCACTAGACGGTCGTTTCGGAATATAATTCCTCCTCAGCAGTGCTTGGAACAAAATTATGAAACCAAAATTGTTTTCAAGATTTTGAAAAGATATCTAAAGGACAACTTAATTTAGCAATTATATTACATTTGTGAACTTCCCAATTTTTTAAATATTGGATATATGTTACATGTTAAAAGACCCTTAAACTGTCGAACAGGTACATTTTATTTAAAGACTTTAAAGAATAAATTGTTCCTTGAGTTTAAATTTTAACAAAAGATATCAAAAAATGAAATTTGTACTTTTAGGTTTTTTTCTTTGTTTTGAGAAAATGTGCTGACCTAGTTTTTTTATTGCTTCAGATTAAACTAAGCATGCGTAGTGAAATTGTTCATGCGCAACTCGTACCAATAAAGAGCATCCATAAGTCATTGCATATGTTTTGTATACACGTGTTGTCAATATCAATGTTAACGAAGCTTTAACCATCTACTCTGACAAACGTGGATTTTCATTCATACGAAGTAAAATCTCGAAGGTAAAAGACATTATATTCAACGAAAGATGACCTAAAACAAGTAAAAAGTAACCCATCCTTGTGTGTATTTCTGTTTTTATAAATCCTACATAACTTTCCATTTCCATGGCCATTGCCCTCTTTTCGTTGATAAAATTGCTGTACAGAGACCTTAAATTGTGCATCTAGTTCTACTTTATCTACGTATAGCTCTCGGGATTATTCTATAATTACATTTATTCAATTATTACCCATTGTTTCCAATATTCTATAAATCATAAACATGTATTAGCACATGGGAAATCTATTACTTCGTTAGAAATGTGTTACTTTTCGCTGAGATGAAGGTATTGTTATCGCTTTATTCCTTAAATGAATGTAATGTTTTTAATTGTTTTTGAAATATTTTTTGCAACTTGTTGATATTTTCACTAAAAGCAGCAATTTACTCATAAATAATATAGGCAACAACGGAACAATAGATTGTTAAGGTGTGCATTGCATACGCCTACTTCCTGAATGTGTTTTTTGTAGATTTTGTGATAAAATATTTCATATGGCGAAAGTTTTCACAAATGCTGAATATGGTAGATAGACACAGAATAAAAAAGAAATTATTTTCTTGGAAACAGAATTTGAAAAAATAAATGATTTGTTATGAAAGGAACAGATAAACAAGGCAAGAAAATGGAAACACTAATAGAAAATATAATTTAAACAATAAAATTTCTTAGGTAACTTTAGATAAAAACCAATAAAGCCACAATGATTGAAAAAAAACAGCAAAATATTCTATCAACTTCATAAACCCGACAATAAATTGAATCTTTATGATACAGTTACAACCTTCACGAACTATGTGACGATTGTAATCAAATGACACCTTGGATCAACCTGAAGTTTAAATATCAATCTGAAGACGATTTTTACCAAATAGCAGATCTTACATTTATTCTGAGACGCCATTATTATTGTATTGTTAATTTACCCTTCTACAAATCACATTTCAATATTGTCTGTTATAAGTGCATCAAAAACTAGCACTTGTCTGGAGATTCCGACGTATGTATCAATTAAATTTGTTTGGAGTAGAATGGGGAAGGATTTAATAAGCACTTATTAGTGCCTAGCGAGCATACTGGTTATACCAATTTTGAAATCATGGGACAACGTCTGATAGATGCTTATTTAATTTTGAACAGAGAAAACAACCCATTAAATATAGGAGTCCGTGGACAACAATTTTTTCAACCTTTTTTCCCAATTTAAAAAAGAAATATCCAGACAAAATAAGACATGTTTTTAAACAGAAGAAATTATAAGGCAGACATAAAATTATTTTTTCATCACTTATCACATGAAATAACTTCAAAGGCCAGACGATATATACAGTATCCCTACTGGTTAATTAGACATCTTAGACATACACGTGGGAAATAAGCTTTTTGGGAGTAGAGAAGGGTCATGGACAAATATTGTAGGTTGTCTACTAAAATGCAATTTTAAAACCAATAACGCATAATTAATGTGTTGAATGGTATAATACAACAGGGTAATGTGTTATCCCGCACAGATGCAGTCGAATTACCTAATATTGCAACAAGGATACAAGTTAATCAAGCATGCCGTTGTCTTTTTTGCATAGCGATCAAATAAGTTAACTTTTTAAAAACATGTCAAGTCCTTCTTGCAATGTTGCATCTTTCTGAAAAAAACCCAAAAGATAGCATTCACATTATAATAAGTTACATTATTACATATAATAGAAAATAGAATGTGAAGATTGTTTTATTATAGAAATGAAGTTAAATTTTCTTTTAGTTATGGAAGTATGAAAGAATTGGACATTTTGCATACTGAATAATTCGCGTAGCTTCCATAACAAACAAAAAAAATTAACTTCATTTCTTATAATTCAATTTATGATTTAAAAAAACAACAAATAAGTGTATGTGATACTTTTACAACTTATGTGTAATGTGTCAACAATGTAAACATTGGGATGTAGGTCAGAAAAGTAGTTCCGGCGATGAAAGTTGGAGAGGAGTCAATTTTGTCATGGAAAAATAACACAAAAGATCTGACCAATCAAAATGCTTGAAACAAACGAAAATTGTTTTATTAAATATTGATACTATTTATCACAAACATATATTTGCATATTTACTTCGGAGCCTAGTTGTTAAAACTAGATTTATTACCTGAAGTTAAACAGTTTACACCATACCTGTCAATGTCCAACTTACATCCCAAAAGCAAATTGAAGCTTTGCAATCTGACAATTTAAGTAAATGTGTGAATCTATAATACTTTCTGTTTTATCATATGGTTCCTAAGCTGATGTGACTTTATAATTTTGTAATTTTGATCAAAGATACCAATCCATGTCCAAACTATAATATCAAAGCAAAAAAAAAATACTTTGAAAAACCAGCAAATAGAGTTAAACACGTGAACCTCCACCAGCGAAGTGAGGAAATGGATTATTTCATAACTTTCCTGATTTGAGTAATATAGTTGTTGTTCTCAATTTGAAGTGATCATTACTTGGTTATTTATTCCATATGCAAACCATGATCATAAATCAAACGGTTTTATAGATGTATTGAAGAGATTTATAGGTCAAATGAGACGTGATACTTTTTCTGTTTGAAAAGGTAGAAAATATTGTCAAAAGAAAGCTATTGAAGAATAATGTAAAAAAATGCTGAAATATTTTTTTCCAGATACGACACATGTTGCCATCATTTGTTTTGTTTATATTGACGATAGTTTTCGAGGAATGTTAGTTATTATTAATAGATTTAAATACCTTGTAATAAATGGGTATTTATACTTTTATATAATCAAAAACAAACATACCAATTCATGTTCAAACCACAATCCCAAAAAAAGTAAAAACTTTGAAACTTGGGTATTATGTTAACCATATATCATATAACTGTTTTATTGTACATATGCAGCTGTATACCTTGAAATATAATTAAAACATTAATACAACTTAAACGGATAAGTCATAGAATCATCTTGGTTTTTGCTTAAAACTACCCGACTTAAGAAAACCCAAAACCTAGTATCCATCAAATAATTTCATCATTATATTTTCAACTATTCCTGTAATAGGTCGGTACTTTATTGCCACGACATTAGTTAGATTGAGATCTTGTACCTGTAATTAACGTTTTGCATAGAAATACCCACAAAAATAAAAATATGCTGAAAATAGTATTATTAACTTTATAAGTTGTCTAATGCATTGCTCTTTATTTGTCTCTCTTCTTGAAGATATGAATATGTATTGTTTTGTCTTTTGAAGCTATGGTTGTTTCCAATTACATGCTCTCTAGTTATTAAAAACAAACATACTTATCCATGTCAAAATCACAATCCAGAAGCAAAGTAAAAACTTTGGAACTGACAAGTCAAGTTATACACGTGAACTTTTACCAGGGAAGTGAGACCAAGTGCTCCGGAAGGGTAAGCACCTCCTGTTTAGCTTTTCAGTTATATTTTTCTGTGATTGTTAGTTACTTGTTTCCCTATGCTAATACGGTTCAAATCAAGTTCTTTTAAACAAAAATAATCTTAATCTATTAAAAAAGCACCTTTGTTGCAGCAACATGAAAAGCGTAATCAAAGGCAAATTACTCGTAACAATAACATCGTATGATAATAGGTATCCCAGGATATTGCTGATGTGATAGATTTATGATGATTGCCATTATTACAATGTGGTATTCTCTGTATCAAATTGACACCATTAATATCAATCCTAATGTCATTATTATACAATAATCTTCTTCAAAACGTATAAAAATGATATTAAATTCCCAATATTGAAAATTTCTCAACTGTTATGAATCAAATTAACAAAAGGTATTGTTAATTCCTAATTTGGAATTAATGTCGAAATTTAACCTAATTATATCGACACATAAAGGAAAGGTTAGAATTTGTACACCTGATCAGGGAATTTTTCCATAATATCGTCAAGAATTTATGAAACATTAAACTCAATCTGCTGGTGTACAATGTTTGTTTTGTTGGCCCGCATTACTACTTGTATGCTAATTATTTAATCCAGAAAGTGCGAATCTATAAAATCTATAGGTTGTTTGGGGAATAACCCTCACAATGTTGTACATTTTACTATAAAAGTTGAACTACATACGCGAGGTCAAGTTGGTCGAGAAGGCTAAAGTGTCGGTTTATGTATTATATCACAATGCTATTTAGTTAAAACAATAATCTTTCATTTTGCTTGCCGAAAGATTGGTGCTTTCCTCCGATATCACCATACCAGTTGTCAGAACTTGATATCTAAAAAAAATCATGTCGAAAGAGTAACATTTACCCCAGGCGTTCAAAGTCGGGAATTGAGTTAAGTTATAAGAAGGTACATATCTACATTATCAATTTTTTTATGTTGTCAGGTATATTCGCAATGGTCCAAAACATTATACCTTTTATGTCTGTATAACCAATATATAGGATTATCAAGGTCGTTCCATTTCCTTTAAGAAGTTCTACTTCCAAGTACATATATATGTATATATTATATGACTTCTTTAACCGTTGTGATACAGGTTAAACAATTTGAAAGTTTATAGAATACTAGAAACAATGCTTAGTTACACAAATTTAATTTTGTAATTTAATTTCGAAATTCTCTACGAATTATTTGACATTACTATTTTGTCACTTTAAATAAATGTTCTAATAAATTTGCTATTTTATTTATTTTCTCATTAACCATTTATAAAATGTACGTTTTACAAATTCGTTGATTTGAATGATGTACAGTTTCAAAACAGGAATTAGACTTTTGTTTCTTATTATAAAGTTTTTTGTCATATTTACAATATAGGGACTGCGCTTGGACATACAAATGGGGAACATAGACATCAGTAATGGCGTCCAAATATCATACATGGTATATGTTTGAATAGACTATTCATTTATCATACATCGCAAAACTTGGTCTCATTTCCCTGGTGGAAGATAATATATTTATAACAATTTTCTGTTTTTAAAGTTTGGTTTGCTGTTCAGATTGTGATTTGGACATGCACCGATATGTTTGGTTTGATATTATAGTTTGGTTTTTTTAGTTTGAATTTGTTTGTAGCATTCATCTCATTATTTATCGTCCCTCGTGGTTAATTATCTGTTCCTACTTTCTTCGTCTTTTTATTATAGTAACTTAAATTCTGAAATGTCCTTGCATGTCCTAGACCAAAATATATTTTTCATGTACATTTTAACCTTCAATACTTCATCTTTTACCATAACCAATGGTACAATGGTTCCAAATACTGAAACGTTACAAATTACAACATCTGAAAGCCTTTTGGGTGGAAAGTCTTAATTAGTATCTTGTAGATTCTGTGTATTGTTTTTGACAATTTATTGTTTTATTTACATTGCATATGTAGCTATGGGTTAAACAGAAGTTATTTAGTACTTACTACGAGTTCACACACGAGTCAGTATTTATTATAAAAAACAGACTCGGGTCTTTAGAAGACAGATTTGTCTTTGGGTTTAATTACCTGTCATTCTACGTTTTACTCTCTTTCATGAAGGATCTAGATGGTGTGTCAAAAACATATGATATTTAGTAATTTGGTCTGCCATTAAGCCTAAGACGTTTAAAATCAATTCGTATTTGTTTTTTAATTATGCGCATTGTGTCAAGATAGAGGAAGCAAGTTATGAACTTATGTATCTGGCAATAACAGCCAAGAACACAAAACAATATAACGAATTAAAGACAAAACAGTATAAACAAAAGTAAAACACATGCCGGGACCACTGATTACAACATTCTATACCAGGTACTTTGGTAAACGCCAAGCATTTTGAACATATTACTACATAGAGGATCGTAACCAATCCACCCATTTTTAGTAGTCTACAAAAATTGTAAAAAAGCCTTTTACCTCATCCACTCCCCCCAAAAAACAGATACAACCCTGCACGTGAATATAATCGAAAAAATATTTAAGGAAACTTTTATGAGTTTTCTTAAGGAAGTTGAATAATGCTGGATTTGCATAGGATGTAAGGAAAACATGCAGATTCCTTGTAAAGAGAATTCAGGTACGAATTCAGTCGACTCTCGTTAATTCGAAATTGAAGGGATTGGGTAAAAAATTCGATTCATCCGAATTTCGAAATAACCGTTTTGATCGCTGACGGACACTTCAAAACGATGTTAACGGGAGATAGTGAAGCGCTTCTCCATTGATGTCACATGTATGCTGTTGTGTATTGTAGTGTATCGCTAACAATTAACATTGAAAATGTAAAATAATTTTAATTGTTCTATGTTAATGTAAAGCTTAACAAACTAAAGTTTGACTACATTATTTAAGCAATAAAAAGTAAATCGGAAAATTCACCGTAACTTACAAGGTTCCATTGAAATTTCCTGTTAAACACCGATTATGGCGAGGCCAAAAATAGTGTTGAAAAAACTTCACCGTAACTTACAAGGTTCCATTGAAGTTTTCTTTTAAAAACTGAATGACGAAGCCCAATTAAAGTTTGCGTTCAAACGTATACAAGGAGTCTTGAAGAAACATCACCGTACCTTGATGTTTCTCCGTGCACATCGCTTGAAGAAAACAAGAATTGTTTCTACGGCCTTTCTATCTGTACTAGTAACTCGTGTCAAAATTCATTAAATTTTATTCATAATCATAATTTCTTCATCCCTGAACTTGGTGATTTTTAAAATCACAACTTGTCATGTCACACACCTGTAATTAACACCTTACACAATGAGCTGAATGGTGTATACGATTTGCCTTGATAGATCAAAGAAGTTTCAGCGTGTCAATTAGCTTGGGGTATTCTGTTGATGTAGAAGACTGCCCATTTTTTAAGTTTACACCAATGAAATTTCTCCTTTTACTGACTGACACTTTTCTGATGACCGGTATGTCGAGTACAAAGTGAAAATCGTGAAAATAGCACGAGATGCCGATTTTATTTTTTATGGGTATTTTAGTCGGAAACGAATCTTCCGAGTAAGGCGTCACTCTGTTACTATTAACACTTTTCAAATATGAGATGGATTAATTATTTCAGGTATTGTTCAAGTTTAAGATAAAATATTTTTGTGTATTTTTTATTCGATTTAAACATTGGAATTTTCGTAATATTTCGTAATTTGGACTGCAAATTCACTTCGATTTAAACATTGGAATTTTCGTAATATTTCGTAATTTGGCCTGAAAAAATTCACTTCGAATTAAGCAACAAATTTACATAGAAATACATAGCGATCTGACGGGACCATTTGTATCATTTCGATTTAAGCGAAATTTCGATTCAACCGATTTCGAATTAACGAGAGTCGACTGTAGTTATGTTTTGTTAATTATGTAACATAACTAGAGTCTCTGTAAGATGGAGTTGTAACATGGGTAATTGTGATTGAATTGAACGTAGTGTCTGATATTCTGAATGACAAAAAAGATCTAGACGTGTTGTGTAGCTAATGCCGATATTTATAACTTCAAGTTTTATCACGATTGTCTTATTCTTCACATTTTAACTGGATTGGATTCTTTAAAGGTGTCAAACACAAATATACTAATCAACGTCCAAATCACGACCCCAAAGCAAAATAAAGACCAAAACTTTGAAAACTTTCAAATTAGATTTCACACGCGAACTTCCACCAGGAAAGTTAAGACAGGTGCTCCGGAAAGGTAAGCACATCCTATTCAGCAAGCTACAACCACCACGTGTGTAATCAAAATTGAGAGTGAAAGGAACATGGAATTATGAGACGTCAAATTTATCCAGGGCAATCTGGGATACAGAGACATCATACTTATCAACAATACAGTAATGGCAGTCATAACACTTTTTATGGGCCTTGATAAACCTAGGCTTGCAATATCCCTGAGTCAATCATTTATTTGTAAGCAGCTGGCTTCCTTGTATATAGTTCCCGTAGCAGTAACTATGAAATAACCACATCAAACCCAGAAGAAACGGTATATTGCTATATAGAAAATAAAAGTTGATAAGAAAAAAATGATATAATCACGTTTGTCATACAGTTTATAAAACATTTTGATTCAGAAGTAAAGATTTCAGAAATCAATAACTTCCTTTCTTATACTTAGTATGTCTTATTATATACATAATTTTTTCATATAGTATGTAAGTATTTGTAATTAACTAATTTACGTACATGTATTATTCACTATATAAAGCTTGGCGATGGTAATTGTATTTATATGTATTTATGTCACAAAATAAAAACATTATAATAAAAAGATTTCACTAAAACAGTTTTGGTCGCATCGTACTTTAGCATATGTATAACAGTTAAGAGTTCAGCCAGTCAGTCAGTTAAAAATATGTTGAAACTAAATCATTAAACTACCATGACCACTTAATTAAAACACAAATGTACGATTGATTTTATCAACCCTTAGAGTAAGGTTAATTATACTAATGATGTAATAATTACTTGATCTCTTTTGGAATGTAGGTCAGCTAACAATAGAGCTTATTCCGCTTAGTCAGCAATTTCTATGATAACCATTTAAGCTACTTGTTGAACAAGGGTCAGAGCAAACTGTATATACACTAGATATTAGAATGTCCTTAAAACTTAAATGAAATAATAATCTGGAAAAACACGTGTTTAGTTAAGACTGTGTTTTATAACACACTGTTAAGGGTGAACATCGGACAGGTGTTAATTACTTGTTACATAAAATTTGCCTTAACCCCTTAAGCCTCAACTACGCATTTCTACGCATTTTTTTGGCGTCAACGTAAATCTCAAGACATAGTTTTCTTTTGGCCGTCATTTCCTTAATACTCATCAGATTTTGACAAATATGGTATCAAATGAAAATATTCTTTCAGGACTTCAATTTTTGTTCTCAAAATTTTTTTCTAGGTACACTCTAATGATGTGAAAATTTTACTTGAATGTTAAGAAAAATAATGACGTCATAAGAAATAAAAATCAAATATTAAAAAATCGCAAAGTTTAAGTTGTCAAAAACCGGATAATAAACTTTATAAAAACAACAAAAATGACATGACTATAAAATAGACGGATTTCATATTTTAAAAATATCAAAATTAATGCTGTTTATAAAAAATTTGAGTATTTATGAATACTTATAAACACCGACATTTTTCAATACCTATACAGATTTTCGGCAGAACTATAACGTAGTGTTTCTAAAATCTAGCTGGACCGCGGCTTCTAAATATACATAATTATATCATTTTATTTTAAAGACCGAAATAAGTTTTGATTGTGATAACTAAGTATTTTTAGAAATTATATAATTTTATAATTTTCATTTTTTAAAAGTTTATTTCTCGGTGGCACATGTTACTCAAGGTAACTGGCCATGAGGATTTACCGCCATACCGGCCTGTCCTTGTCCCAGAAAATATGACGTCTTACACAAATAAAATTTATGGGTTTGAATTTAACTAATATGCTAAAAATGAGAAAGATTTGATTAAAAATATCGGAACACCGATGATCGTAAACAAATATGATATATACGGACGGAAATGTCACCCGATATAAAAATAAACATGTGCTATAAATAGAACCACGGGAATCCCATATTCACACACCAACAAATTAATCGCACAGAAACCGACGTGCAACACCTTATTATTAATTGTTCGATCTTTCATTCAGTTCCAAAATTAACAGTGGAGATGATGGCGACAGTCAGATTTCTAACATGTGTCACGAGATGAATTCTGGCCATAGGTCGGTAGGAATCTAGAAAACCACCAGCGTGTCCCTAGGCTTCGCTGATTTTAACAAATCTCTACTCAAAGATAACTCACCATGTTTACAATAGCTACATGTTGTATGGCCACTTCTAACAAATCAATGTCGATTTTAGGTTTCAAACTATCGGGTCAACGTGTTAGCAAGCTCCGAATGAGAAACAATACATGCATGTCAATTTTTATTCAATTATATCCTCATTTGCCCTAGGCCGAATTTTCTGCCCTAATGGTGGTAGGACATGTTTGATATTGCAAATGATTCGGCCTCAATTTACCTAGCACTGTACTGTTTCAGTCAAATCATAAGTTACCTATAGAATCTGGTAGGTGATATAGAACTCATAGAGATGAACGTTTTTGTATTTTTTGTCAAAATATTATGGAAGACGAATTTCATTTTTTGTTTCAGTGTAAAAAATTAAAAAATATAAGGTCAAAATACATAAAAGAACGTTTCTGGAAAAGACCAAATACACTCAATTTATATCAATTATTTAACAGTCAAGATTTAGATACACTTATTAATCTCAGTAAATATATTAAAGAAGGCTTTAAATGTTTTAGTTGAATTTCGGACAATACACTTACACTTATTACTGAAAAATATGTACTTCTTTTATTTCTTGCTAGTAACCTTAGATGTAAACTTAGATGATATACAGTATTATAAACAATGTGGAACTATGTATTTATATTTAATGTTTGTATGTATGAAATGTATATATATTTATTGTAAACATTGTGATGCAGGCATCGGATTTATATTATATGTAAATATACCTCTTGTACCACCTCCGGTGGTTTAGAGTGAATAAAGTTTGATTTGAATTGAATCAGAATTATCTTGGAAGTTGCTAACACTGGGCTGGCATTTAAAATCTGATAGTATAATGTATTCACTAGATTTTAAATATTAAACTCTATAGTATATTTGAAATTTTTAAAACTTATAAAACTAATGCAGTATTTTAGAATGTATATGCATTCCAAATAAAAAAGTAATTTCGACATGACCAACTAAGAAAACTCAAAACATTTATCCTGTCCATTGTGCAGCAGATTTTGTTGTAGCTAAAATTGCTATGGTCCGTACTCCGGTGCCAATTTCAATGATGCAAATCACCTGAGAGTATTAATTAGTCTCTCCTTTTGATGGTACATGACTGAAACAATTTGAAAGTACAAGGACATATTAAAGTCTTGACCCTCGAATGTCAGTTATATGCTTGTTTGAGAAGACAAATGTTGTCATTTCGCTTGCTGAAGGTTGTGTTTTTTCGGGTAGTCCTGTTTTCGACATCAACTTTTACTTGACAACCTTGAAACATGTAAAACAGATGATTACATTATCTTATTCCAAGGTAACACACATCTTTACTGAACTAAATGAAATAAATGCATTTAAACTAGTTTAACTTGCATGTAGTTCAATGAATTATTTTATTTTATATATAGCTACTGTATACCTCTTATTGATGGAAACATGGCTTTATAAAAGATTGATCTCTATATCAGTATATGGAAGGTCTTTTTATAGAGTTTACATTTCGTGATTTCATCCTTAAATTTTTATTTTATTTTTTTTAATTTACTGAAGTACCATAAATTAGATTTTCCAAGTAAATATAAATATGCATGCATATGTACTACCGCGTGTATTATTTCCCATATCGGGTCTACTTAGTGTGTGTCTCTAAGAGTGAGACGCCGTGGGTTCGAACCCCGGTCAGTTCAAACACACACTCCAAATACAAGAACCTGTACTTTGAATTATTCTTAGAATTAAATTAACTTGATTCTGTCGCAGATAGCTAAAAAATGCTGATGCGACATTAAGCAACATTACAACAAAAACACTATGATGTTACTATGCAGGCACTACATTACCATTAGTCTGAAGATATGGTAATTGCATATAAAAATCTAACATGACTGCTATTTGGACACCACACAAAATGTGTAAAATTCTTATTTTACTCGACTACCTGAGATTGCCAGAAATCTTAAAAATGGTGTGTCTAATCACAAGAAGTACAGTACAGACCCGTCGAAAGTTTAACACCGAGTTTATATGCTCTGTCCTCTGGCCCAAGGTCCACCCCCTCAATAAATTAATTATTGTTTTGTCATGAGATACTTTTGAATTTTTATTTAAAAATAATGCACATTGCAATTACATGCAGTTCGGGTTGCATTGCATTGTAAATCCAGTAGTAGTATGTTTCTCATACACTAAATATAGGGGGGCCGCAGTGACCGAGTGATTGGGATCGATTTCAATTAAGAAAGGGGTTTCCTTGTTGTGGCTCGATTAGTGCAATGGACTTGTCTGTGACATCGCATTCGGTGTATCCAGTGTATATGTACTAGCACTTTAAATGTCACCATTTTGTTTTAGACTAACAATTGAAATTAAAAAGAAAAAGTTGTCTCATCACAAGAAGCTGAAAAAACAACTGATGTGGCGTAAAAACATTCAACCAACAAACCACCCAACCGTACAGTTTATAGAGGATCATTTTAAAATTTCAGTTAACAGTTTATGTCTGTTGGATTTTTCGTAATTTGATCATGTAGAATAAAACTTGAAACAAATTTTAAGAATATTTTCCTTGTCTCTTTTCACCATAAAGCCTTAAAACGTAATAAATGGTTAAATCTTTAATTCTGAGATTGCATTGGATATTTTTTCATAATGAGAGTATATATACATGTATGTTACATTGGTGAGTATTTCTTAATTTTTTTCAATGAATAATTATTTCTTCTTTTGTACCTTCAATGCAATTAAAGAAACACACATTTTAGTGAATTATATATCAAGAAACACTATTTGAATGAATTTATCTTTATTTGCATTAGCAAATTTTTCTAATTACCATGACAACCGATATCAGACTTTTATGAAAAAACATTTAAAATTTACTCTTTATTTTTCAGAGTACAGGAGATTTTCTTTATTGTAATATAAAGAAAAACCACTGGAAAACAACTTTAAAAACATACATCCATTTATTTGTATAACCTTGAGTCATGATATATTACTGTATAGTTTTTATTTCAAAGTAAAAACATACTGGGAGTTAAAATTTGAAATATAAGTTGAGTATTCCTGCATATTTGTTATAACAAGAATTAAATTGCTTGAAATAATTTCTTTTTGCCCATTCAATGTAAATTTCCAATAATTATATGTATTCAGTTAGGATATGCGTTTAAAAACAATATTTAAATGATTGTTTACCTATTTATGCAAATTAGATGTAGATCCGTTGCCATGGTAACCAATAATAAGACTTTATTGCAAATGTAATTAATACTGCAATTCTTTATCTTTAAGGATATATAAGGTTTCCTTATAATAATTTACAATAGAAAGGCTGAAAATAAGCATCGAAAACCAACCATCATTTGTTTGTAAATCGTGAATAATAGATTAAAATCAAGGTTTTGTTCATTATAAGACTATGGATATATCACAGATTTGATTGTGCTAAAACTTCAGTATTGCTGAAATATTTTTCAATAAAAGTTTGAATTGTATCAAATTAATTCATTTTTAACAGTTTTGTGTGAATTCCTCGTAGATATATGCATTTGTTTGTCACTCATGCACCCAGAAGCAATATTTTAATGATTTTTCCCAAATTTTTGCATTAAAATGGATATTCCGTTGCCATGGTAACCAATATCTGACTAAATTTGATGGAAACAAAAAGTTTAAGTTATATGCTTTGATAATATATAGGGGTTTGTATTTGACAAAATTAATGCAAAAGGCCGAAAAATAGCTGTGAAAATTAGTATGATTTCCCTCTAATTTCAACTCAAAATCCTGAGGCTTAAGGGGTTAATACAATAATCTAATAAAGCTTTATAGATCAATGCATGTATTGGATTACAGCGACTGTAACACCAATCCATGGCAAATGAAGCAAGCAAACAAGACAAAATGAACATATATAGTCACAAACAAACACTTATCAATAACCAAATAATATGATGAATTAGATTGCGTTAGTATACATGTACGTTTCATAAATAATGTTCTAGTTATTGAACTGTAGAACGTATAGTATTTTGCTATAAGAAATGATAACATAAATCAAACATACTAATCCATGTCCAAATCACAATTTCAGAGCAAAGAAAAAAAACTTTGAAACTGGAAAATTAAGTTAAACACGTGAACTACCACCAGGGAAGTGAGGCCGGTGTTCTGGAAATGTAACGCCTTTTGTTTAGTTAGCTATGCTCACCACGTGTGTACGGGAAATAAAATAGACATGTAACTATGGAATGCCAAATATATACAAGATTATTTGGAATTCACCGAAAACATATGTATCAGTACGCAGTACATCAAGTAAAAGTATCGAGAAAACTTAAAAGAACAAGTTTTGATTACTAAAATAGAGTAACCGAGAGAGTTAAACTTCCCCGAAAGAGAAAGAAAAAAGTAAAAAAAAAATTAAAACAAAATCTCAAACACTATTTAAAAGCAAAAAGCAAAAAGAGCTGGTCTTTTTCTGTTGAAATTCGAAAATATAACAATGGAATAAAATGTTGATTGATAACACGTCCTTGTTACTATCGTATTGTATTTGATTTACTACATACACCCGTCATTTGTAGAGAGTTTGTTATATCTCAATTTTGAAAACTGAAATAATAATAATAATATCTCATAAAAGGGAATAATATGTATTCGGATTCTGTTTTTATCAGTCTCTCTTTATTTATTTCCAAACACATTTTTAAAAATCCGACTGAACAAATGATGACAATAAATTGAGGTTCATTTTAATTAATCACTTAATTTAAAGCATGTTTTATCAACGGTAACTCAAAACGTTATTGAATTAAAACTTGCATCTAATGCTTTTGCATCTTGCAAATTAGATGTGGTTTATACAAATTGGCTTTTAATTATGTATCCAGAAATGTGTTTAAATACTTCTTACGGTAATGAAATCAGTTTGCGTAAATATTTTGTTAAATAAAAGAAGGTCTAACAAAATTATATACTAGAAAATGTGTTTTATACGTAACAAACATTGCATGAAATATAATTGTAAGACGTTTGTGAGTTCACCCAGTTGATACTAAAGTATGGTCACCAATGCAAACATTACTCAGGGATATTGCAAGCCTAGGCTTATCAAGGCCTTCAGAAAGTTTTATGGCCGTCATACAGTAATGTTGATAAGTTTGATGTCTCTGTGTCTAGAATTACCTTGGATATATTTGACGTTCCATAGTTCCATGTTCCTTTTTCACAATTTTGATTACACATATGAGAGGTGTAGCTAGCTAAACTTGTGTGTTTACCCTTTCAGAGCACCCGACCTCACTTCCCTTGTCTAAGTTCACGTGTTTAACCTAACCTGTCCGTTTTAAAAGTTTTTAATGTGCTTCTTGATTGTGATTCGGACATAGATTAGTACGTTTGCTTTTTATTAAGTTCGTACACTCATCTTCTTTTTCAATATTAAAATACAGAATCAATTACAATTCACTTATATATCGAGCACAAACAAACATACTAATTCTATCCAATTTTCAAACTCAAAGCAAAGTTAGAACTTGATAAATGTGAAAATGATAATTTAAGGTAAATAGATAAACATCTTCCAAGGAAGAGAGATCGGTTGCTCCAGAAGGGTAAGCATCTCTGTTACTAATTGGATGATGGCGTGTTGACAGAATGAGCAATTCAGGAGCTCGAGGATAACATTAGCGGGTGACATGTTTATGTTACACATGCAGGAGGTCCGACGGACAAGAATCATCAATCGTTCTCAACACCAGATATCAATCGCCTTTCCTACAAGGAAAATTGATATTGGTAACCACAATGTCAGCAGCGACTGCAAGTTTTTCTTCCTTTGGTGAAAAAGATCTCAAACGATGGAGAGGGAAAATGTTATATAATATTGACTATAAACATTCGGTGTTATAAAAATATAACATGACTCATATTATTTACAGTATATAAGAGAAGTTGAACTTTTGTTTTCCATTTCTGTTTTGTTATCTTTATATGATGTTTTTTCCGAAACTTTCTTATTTGGCCACCATACTTGGAATGAGTTTCCAATGCTCTTCCACGGAATATAATCAGTGTCTAATTATCATTTGTGGCTATTGTCGTTTATTCTTCGTTTATATGTCAAGTACATGTTCAAGTTTCGTCTTCAATTTGTGGTATTGTCTAAGATAGTGCTACGAGTTCAGCATCATGATTGGCTTCATAACGCATTCCCTCACAAAAACAACTCATTACTACTCGAAATACAGCGTGTAGGTGGTTGTTATGTGTCATTATATATTAAACAACTCAGTGGGTCCAAGAACAATCACGATTTTCAGTATTTGATCATAGGTTGCTGATTTAATAGATCACATATAACATATTTTGATAGGTAATTATTATGAATATTTATGCTTACATTAAACATTCCTCATTACTTCTAGAAATGTGATAGTTTTGATGGTGGTTTTTAAATTAAAAATCTGAATGGGTCCAGGAACAATCACAATGTTCCGTATTTATCATACATTGCTGGTTAAATAATATTTTGATATTAGTAATTAAAAAAGTAATTAAAATATTATTTTCAATCAAAGTAACTCTTGAAAACTTATAAATTCAGTTAAACACGTGAACTTTCACCGTGAAAGCGAGGCCAGGTAATTTGGAAGGGTAAACGCCTCGTGTCTAGCTAGCTACACCCACTACGTCTGAAATTATTACGATACAAAACCTTTATACTTATCATAAATACTTAACCCATTTCTCACAAAAACACTCCATTACTGCTAAGATAGTTTAAACTGGTTTTATATGTGGTTTTAAATTGATAAAAAAATCTCAGTGGGCTTAAGAACCTTTTTAGATTTGATCATATAATGGTACATGTAGTTAAAATACTTATTTGTGCACTATGGATGGTTCTATTAAACAATGAAGATTAATAATGAAGTCATACTACCGTTCACTAATTTCCATCGTGTCACTCAAACAATACCTTTGACATTTTTATGACGATATTTATCGATATAACAAAAATAACAAGTGGAATACATTGGGTAGTTGACCGATGAAACTTTATATGTTATAATAAACGAAAACATACACACAGTAAAACAAAGTCAGGGAAGCGAGGCTGGGTGCTCCGGAATGGTAAGCACTTCCTGTTTAGCTGGCTACACCCGCCACGTGTGTAATCAAAATTGGTTTAAAGGAACATGGAACTATGGAACGTCAAATTTACCCTGGGCAAATAATAAGAACACAAGCCGAAGGACTGAAGACACCGTCCATGTTAGTGTCATTTGATGAAGAAAACAGGATAACATCTTCTGCAAACTGGTCAAACGAGTAGTTAGTTATGTCTTGTAGTGCTTCGTTTTTCAGCTATCTAGGATATGTGTAATATAGACTTGGTACATGCATACGTTAGCTCCATTTAAAACTTAGTAGCACCATTTCTCTGGTAGAACTTGTGTTTAACAAAAAACATTCAGTTTCAAAGATTTTACTTTGCTTTTGGAATAGTTTTTATCTTTCTTTTTGAAAAATCCTTTTTATATAATGTACAAATTTATGATAAATGAAATTCAAGTAAATCTGTCTGATTCTAGACTACAAACAACATGATCAGAGTTACCAGGCATGTTCTTTTTTTAAATGCACATCAATCAAATCACAAGATATCATTAGTTCATTATATCCAGAGCTGATAACAATCGACAATTTGGTAGTAACATCAACATGTGTTTATCTTGTCGATGCCTTGTGTTGTTTTGTTTGTTTCTTACTATATCCAAGTACTACATTTTTTTTTATTATGCATGTATTGGTATTTTGTTATGAGAGTATATGGGAGCAATGGTGATAACGGTCAGTCACTTATATAGAAATGGTCAATTCGCGACGCAATCGGAATGCCTTGAGAAAACCACTGATCTGAGGAAAACACTGTTCTAGTCACTAAGGCGCCAAGTGCCTTATCTTATTTGAAATCAAAAACAAACATACTAATGCATGTCTTTATGAAATTGTCACTGTTTCATTGTTCTAGTAATCAAAAAACATCTAAAAATTTTTCTTAAATTTATGCAACGTGTTAATTTAGACCACAATTTGTAGAGCACTCATACCACGCCACAAGCCAATTCTGAAGAGCTGTTTCCCTCTGTTGTGGCGTCGTCTTAATTGTGTATATTGTTATAGTGTCTCTTAGCTGCAATATAAAAGCTCCCCCTTTCTTATTTAGTCAAACCTGCCTCAAAGTCCACTTCTATATAAGGGATATCTGCTTTTTAATGCCAGTAAAAATTGCTATTTATCCATGTTATTTGGACCTGTATATGAGGGTTGCCTGCCGATAAAGGACACATTTACTGATTTCGTTTGATGGTCTTTATGGACATTTTTTAATGGTGTTTTACGCCCCTGACAACAATTTTTCACTTATATTGAGGCGGTGAGTTAAGATATGGTGGAGGAAACTGGGGTGTCCCGGAAAAAAATCAATGACCTTCGGCAAGTGAACTGACAAAATCTCTGCGATTCGTAAGCGAGCACTTTACATCATTGTGCCATAGAGATGACCCCCTCCTCTTTCCATAGACAGGTTTACTGTACTAAATTATAAAGTCAGAGTAATAAATAACGAGGTAATCCAATTGAGTAACTGTACGTTTTCACTTTAATTTGCCGTTGTTTTAGCTTAACATGTTGGATTACATATGTATGAGTCAATAACCTTTATAAAGTTTTTTAAGTAAAGATGTTCCGTAAAATTAATTTAAATTAATAGTTATCATATCTGCTTCCCCATACAGATATTCATGATATTACAATCAGTTCAAATATTTTTACCAACATCATAGTATATGTATCTAAATAGATATAAGTATATTATAATTCTGAATACATTTGTATATACCGTTACTAATCAAAAATATATGAACATCTTTAATATGGTTTGGCTCACATACTTTTTCTTACATTTTTTTCATGTATGTGGAATAAATGTATCCAAAAGTCCTTCACTTATGGGT
The DNA here is from genome assembly GCA_021292105.1 of Anadara kagoshimensis. NCBI lineage: Eukaryota > Metazoa > Mollusca > Bivalvia > Arcoida > Arcidae > Anadara > Anadara kagoshimensis. The sequence continues at coordinate 58,169,423 of CM037870.1, read as the reverse complement.
TTCGCCGCTGTATCGCTCGATATCCCCTCACGTTTGTGCGGAATAATTTCAATTTAATATGAAATCAGTTAAGTTAACGTTTTTACCAACACTACGTTATTTCCGGAATTCGCGATGTCCTAACGCCCCACACAAATGTTAAGAGCTATTAAACACGTCTATCCCAAGAATTCAATTCGCGATGGAAACATTTGCAAAACGTCCTGCACAAACGTTAAGGGACGTCGATCACGTGATACAGCGGCGAACCCCATTGGTTTAATTTCAGCCAATCAGCCATAAACATGTAACTCGTCCAAAATCAAAACCCAAATATCATAAATAGTTCCGTCTTGCATTTTTGGTCATTACTAAAAATCATCAAGTTTCAAGTAAATGTTCATATTATGTTTAGCTTGTATGCTTTTAAACAGATTGTATCCACCGTTAGTGTTCCAAAGTTTATGTAGAAGTCAAAAATATTCTTACGATGATGTATAAAAATAACAATTACTGGCGTTCCAATATTTATGAAGACAAAAATATTCTCAAGGTGTTGCTGAAAAATAGCAAACGGAATAGTAAATTTCACATTTTCATGAATCATCACCGAACAGAGCCATAAGGTTCTGTCTTGGATAAATATTTGTGGCCGCTACAAAACTGGGCCATTACAAATTATTATCCGAATCCTCCAAACACACTGCCGTAGGAAATGGAATCAAACGGGCGTTTTTTAACCCGATCATTTACAAATGCTTTTGACTTAGATTCGATCCTCTTGAGAATTCGTTTCAGCATATAGTAATCATCAAGTGGTTTCCTGGACTCTCTTTTCTCGCTGATATCCTGGTTGTTGTCGCTTGCATTTTTGTTTTGTTCTTCATCTTTTTTTGAATCGTTCTCTGATGGGTCAGACATGATTAAATGTTTTAAATCGTTTTTATTATTACATATCCAGAAATTAGCTGTTTGTGGCTGAAAACACATTAAATTGTCATCCTGAAAAGATATAAATGTGAAAATAAATTAAATTCAATAAACAATTTGGTTTCACAACGAATCCTTAACTAAGATTTTCTGTAACATACATCTGGCAGATTATTGTCATTGTTTATAATACAACAAATGAATTCAGCTTAGTGAGATCTTCAAAACAGTGCTCTACAATAAACATTTTTTTGCTTATCAATTGGAAAAGTGACGGAATAATTTATTTGTCTTAATACGAAATCAACTTGCCATAATGATTTATAGACTTGGTCTTGAAAAAAAGAAAAGATGAGTCTTTGAGGTTGAGGAGTCTTTTTTTAATTAACTACTTTACTATACATGTATTAGACACCCTTAGTCAGCCTTAGGCTTGTATTCGGGTATTTTAATAATTTTATCGCGGTGCAATATCAGTCATATTACACTAGTCTACCCCGATGTAACCATGACTAACATGTGTACTTTGCATATGCCCGCCTTGTACTAACGCGCACTCAGGGCGAATTTAAGTTGCTAGCTCACTGAGACAGCAGTTGCCCCACCGGTCCATTATCTTGACATCGGGTACGTCAGTAGCAATCCGAAAAAAGAACCTTCTTGTGCCATACGTACGCTCTATCAACTTAGCTACATGTATCCGCTAGTTTTTCACATCACTATAGAGAAACATCGAAATATGTCAAACCAACATATAATATAAATGTCAACTGAAGTTCATCATAGTACTCCAGACATGTTTTATTCCGTGAAATCTAACTTTTCCTTTCAGATACAAAAATGCTTTAACCTGTCCGACAGAAATTTGTCTTGTACCGCACTAACCTCTAATCTTTGCTAAATGACATATTAAATTTTGAAAACGAACACCAATATTTTGTCTGATTTAAGTAAAGAAAATATTAAAATTGTAAACCTGGAATCAGAAAACGGTCAATTACATGAAGATGAAAAATCAAAAGAATGATAGAAAAAAGTGTGTACAGGGATGTTACATTCTAAATGCCAGTATCAATCAAAGATTATTTTGCACAGTATAAGTACAGACTGCAACAGAAAACAATGGGGTTTTTTTTTAAATTCCTATCTTAAGATGTTCTATGATTTTTACTGTATCGGTATGTTTGTGGTAGATTGCATAAAAGTGCTTCAACTAAAAAGAGAAACTGGTATTCTTAGAAAGGTTATTCTTCTCTCTCACTTCACACACACACACACACACAACACACACACACACACACACACTATACGACCACCATGTCGAAATTTGAAAAAAAAGTTAAGAACAAACTTGGTTTAAAATAGACCATTTTGCAAACAAACCCAAATTATTCCTTAACAAAGATATCCTTCGACTTAAATCTGAAAAAAAATGTTATGAAATAGTTGTGAAAACGCGACAAGGGGATAAATTATCTACGCATTTAAAAAATTAAGGCATTAGACGATTTAATTATCATGGCCATTGAGCACAACAGAGTAAATAGAACCATACACATAACCATTCTATAGTAAAATGTCTTAACAAAACTACAACGGATTTTAACCAATTAATCTAGCTAAACAACTGCACATTTGTTTTGAAAAAAACAAATAAAAAAATGGATTATCTAAGTGTAATAATATTGTCAATGACACAAACCATGACCGAGGTGACAAACCAGTATTAAACACACAATCCTGGCATTTATCAGGCTTAAAGAACGGTAAAACATTTGATGTGACAGATGCAATCAATGGTAATACACAGTAAACCTAAGATTCCATGTGTCTCTGGTTGCTTTATCGAAAGACAATGTAGAAATTGTTTAAAATATATAAAAAGCAAACATACTAATCTATGTTTAAATCACAACAAAAGGCATAGTAAAAACTTTGAAACTTACAAATTAGGTTAAACACGTGCGCATCACCCAGGGAAGTGAGACCTCGTGCTACGGATTGGTAAGAACACCCTGTGTATAACAATAGTCGTATTATGTTTTTACTTTGATGTAAGAATTCCTCATTCGCTTATTTAAATAATCCTTTGATTTCCAATTCTGGTGTAACACGCTGCTGGTGTGATTAGTTAGACAAGAGATGTTACCCTTCTTGAACGCCCGGCCTCACTTCTCTGATGGAGGTTCATGTGCTTATTTTAATTTGCCTGTTTTTACTTTTCATTTGGAATTGTGATTTGGACATCAATTGGTAAATTTGTGAATATTTTAATATTACTCATGTATTATGATTTATGCAAGTTTAAGTGTGTGAAGTCATTTAATGAATACAACATCACACATCTATATAACTGTATATAGTCAGCAAATACTAACTGAAAAACCGTGGCCCCGTTTCAGTACAAAACTCACGACGACATTGATGAAACCGCAAAAAAACATTATACCCTTCCGAAGCACCCGGACCCCCTTGCCTTCTGGAACTTTACATGGTTAACTTAGTTTGACAGTTTTCAAAGTATCAAAGTACTAACTTGGGATTTTGATTTGAACACGGACCGATATGTTTGCGTTTGATGTTTTTGTTATGACATTGACATGAGAAAAGTTTGGTATGTACATGGGGAGAATAGTAATGTTGTCGTAATTGCATGATCTGCAATATCACTGAGCGCATTTACTCGATCAGGTTTTATAATTTTAGAAATCATAGGTTTTCAAGGTCTGTGCATTTAGTACAAAAAAGGTCAATCAAGTCAACTCAGTCAAGCTTAAAGAAATGAAATAAGTTCTTCCCCGTGAAGTAACAAAGTGCAAAAATAATTTACCCTTTATTTAAAAAATACTTTTAAAAACACCGGAATGTGTTTTTACTTTAATAGTAATTACCTGATTTTCAAGGATAGGTAATCAATTTTATATTACAAGGTTATACTTATGTTGTAACACGCAATAATGCGCTGTAATAATATCCTTTGTAAACTGTTAGTTATCATTACTAAAGATCCCCATTACTATCACATAATGATATACTTTGAAATCGAACGAAAGATTTTGAAATCGTGTCCGCTCGATTTCAAAATATATCACTCTTTGATACTAAAAGTGCTCCGTTTATTACTAACTGCTGGAGTGAATTCCGTGTTAGTGAGTTCTTCTTAACACCAATTCCAATTTTCATCCATGTCCTAAATTAGGATTATTGGTTATAAGCGTACTTTTAAGGATATTTTTATTCCTTTACAGATACGGCCTCGTTAACACCAACGCCAGAGGTAACTATAATAAAAGTGTCAGGGTTTTATAAGTCATCCGTTTTAATCAGCGTCACATTGTCGTGTTTGATTTAACAGATTGTTGAAAATTAAACAAAATCAGGCCTTTATGGCAACAGAGCCCTATATTTTTACTGTTTATACTAGTTTTAGAAACCATTCCAGTTAATAATGCATAGTTTACTTGCTATAACTAGAAAACCATATGGTTTAACGTCAAAAATGTTTACTTGGAATGACACAATTCCTCTAAACAACAATGAATTTTCTGCACAACATTTAAGTTAAAATCTATTATGTTTTATAGCCATACATGCATTTTAGATGTTTGGTTTTATGGCTGTTAACATCTCAGTTTTTTGCACAATAAAACCCTTTATGCTTTTGTTAATGTCATGAATATGTTTCAGTACCGTGCAGATAACTATTTAATCAGTTTAAAATGCATTGGATGTTTTAATATTTCATTTTTAATTTATATATTTCAACATCTTTACCGATATGTATTGAACATGGACACAATTTGATTAACGTGGTTGCCATTTCTAACTAAGCAAGAAGTGCCTTCTATGGCGGAGGTTTACATGTTTAACTTAATTTGTCAGTTTTCACTTAGTTTGGGATTATGCTTTGGACATGGATTTTTATCTTTGTTGTTGATGCTAAATATGGCATCTAACAATGATTATATTTTACATGACGCGAAGTATTTACCTTTAGAGTTTGAGATTCCTCTACCGATGACCTTTAAATTACATTTGTTTGTATTTATATTAAGTATGATATTTAATGGTGGTCCATTTTGTACAATAGTATATCTCTACAGAACAGTAATGCCTCAAATATAATAAAGTTGCTGGTTGCAGTAACATTAAGCACATGCCTCACAGAGGTAATGAGAACAAACAATGAATACACTTCATTCATTAAAAGATCAGTACCAATTTGTTGCCTTAGACTCCTTCCCCCTCTCCGGCGCCGGACCAGACAACATACTCCTGTTTCGTCTAAGATTTACCAATAAGAATACAACCGTCTCGATTTATTAGTGGTCAATTTAAATGTACCATTTCTTCTTAAACTTTACATTGCTACTTTTTGGTGCCAAAATCAGAATCAATCATGACATTTACTTGTTTTGATATTACAATTCATTTTATGAGAAGGGGGTATATCTAGATTCGAGATGTTTACCCTGCCGGATTTTTTATTATATTGGAATATTGTGCTTGAACATTTATTATGAAACATGTTTATGAAATAATCAAACGGAAACATACCAATCAATCTAGGTCTAAATCACGATCCCAAAGCAAAGTGAAACTTGTGAACATCTATATGGGAAGTAAAGTCGGATGTCCCAGAAGGGTAAGCACTAATACCATAAATATTACAAAACATTTTCGCCATATAGACGTTTTATCATCTCAAAAATAGTATTACAGTCCAACCTGTCTTAAAGGCGGGTCATTTGTATATAAGGGTCACCTGCTTATAAAAGCCAGTAGAATTGTATCCAAATTGTTCTTTATTCATGTTATTTGAACCTGTATATAAGGACCACCTGCCCATAAAGGTCACTTTTACTAGTTCTCCTGAGTAACCTTTATAGACAGGTTTGGCTGTATTGCATTTATAGCACTCACTATTTATTTTAGCTATCAAACAGTTAGTGTAAAGTTATCTAGAGATACAATCAGATAAATCACTCTCATATATTGGTGCATTATTAAAAGTCTTTATATAATCCGTATAACTTGATTTATTAGATATACTTTGGCGTGACATCACAATTTTTTTACATTCATATTGACTATATGTATTACTCCCTATGGACTATTGTAGCATACCGAGGATTGATAATAAACGCCATCACACGAGATAGAAAGGAATTTCGATACAATAAAAAGGCATTTCGATACAATTGAAGAGTGTAAAATTATCTTTTGAATTCCACTTTAATTTATTTCTTTGAAAGCAACAATGGCATTAAATCATTAGCACAAAAATTGAGTTAAATTATCAATAATAAAAGGAGGTTAGGGACGTTTTATTGTTCTTTATTTGTCCTACTAGTGAGCAAAGGTTATATATTTAAGATGGCTGTTTTCTCGTTGTAGCGACTTAGAACCTTGATATATATTTTACTTTTTTCTCTACCGTTTTGCCACCTGTTTCATGCTTTTTACAAATTTTAGTTTTTGTTACTTTTATGATAATATTTTTCCGCCACAAATGCCTTTTTATCATTTAACAAACTAAACAATATAGGAAATTATGATTAATAACTATTGATGCAAATGTCGCACGATCAAATAAACACGGATAGCAGTATAAAAGTGAAAACAATGCAAATGTAAAAATAATCATTTAATGAATTATTATATTATTTTTAAGACCAAGGAAACCATATCGGTACATCCTTAAAAAATCGTTCTCTATACCTTTTTAATTTTTCCCCGAAAGTGTACGTAAACCTTGGTGTGGTAGAGTTAATTCCCCAATTCTAATAAGCAGTATTTATTTCATTTCATACATGAATGCGAAATCATTTAATTTGACTGTATTAGCCGATGGCAACGTTTAAGTCATACTTAATTTCTAAGTTGTAATTTTAGAGGTCAATAAATTAGTTGTCATTATGATTTGTGTTTGAATTGAATACACAAAAACGCCCAAAAATTATATTAAGGTGTTACCAGGGACGTGAGGTCGGATGTCTCAGAAGGATAAGCTCCTATAGCACCAATATTATAAAATATTACCTTCAAACCTTTCATCATCTAAAAAAATAGCATTATTGCATTTATAGCATTTACTATGTATTGTATGTACGTATCTATCAAACAGTTAAAGATCAATTAAAGACCACTAAATCATATCAACACATTCTTAAAATAAATAATTATTCTCTATACCCATTTTATTTTTTCCAAAAAGTGTTTAATTATCTTTGTATGGTAGAGTAAATTTTTCAATTTCAATAACCAATATTTATATTATTTCATACATGAATGGTAAATCATTTCATTTGACATTATTAGCCAATGGCAACATTTAAGTCCTACTTAATTTTTTATGTTAGAAGTCTAAAATGATTTATGTTTTATTTGACTACACAAAAACCCGTGAAATTATCTTGAGGTGTTGCCATGGAAGTGAGGTCGGGTGTCCAGGTAAGTAGGCACCTATAGCACCAATATTATAAAATATTTCCTTCATACCTTTCATCATCTCAAAAATAGTATTACAGCATTTATAGCACCCATTGTGTATCGCTCGTATTTATCAAACAACTAAAGACCGATTAAAGACCAACGAAACCATATCGATACATTCTTAAAATAAATAATCCTTCTGTAAAGTAAATTTTCCAATTCCAATAACCGGCATTTATATCATTTCATACATGAATGCTAAATCATTTAATTTTGATATTATTAGCCGGTGGCAACGTTTAATTCCTAATCAATTTCTAAATTCTAATTTTAGAACACTAAAACAAACCCTGTCATGGTGAATTGTGCTTGAATCGAGTACACAAAAAAACCGGAAAATCTAAACTTAAGGTGTTGCCATTTTCCTAATTGTGATGTCAGCGTACTAAAAGCGTTTCTGTGCATGCCTTGTCTTCGGTTTATCTTTAACAGGAGTGCAGAAAGGCAATTTTTTAAATTCTGTTTAAAGATAGGAATTTCTGGTTGCTGTCTGCGTAATTCACTAATGTACAGTGATGTTTTATATGGTATTGACAAATGAACATCTTCTAGAAACAGTTGGATATGATGTGCAATTAGTTTGATAGCATTACTTGCGGCATTGTTCACTTTCGAAAACCTTTTATTAAAACATTTGAATGAATTTATAAATCGCTTTTGCCGCCTCCACTTATCTTCTTATCAGTGTACAATTATACAGGCTTTTTTTTGGTGAAAAAATATGGATCACGCTTACATTTATATATCAAAAACGAACATAATCACAACAAGAACATTAAGCTCACCAGAAAAGTAAGACAAATTGCTCCGGAAGGACAAGCTCCTCCGGCAAAGCTATATATAATATATACCTATAACGGTTTCGACTGGCTATCGGTAATTTGAAAAATATTTAACTGCATTCCGTGTAACCTAATAGGCGTAATTTCATTTGAAAAAAATTAAACTGCATTCATATTACCATATTTTCCAGAGAGAAAATCGCATTTTTTATATCTGTAATCCTTTCTTAAAACGGATTGTCAATGCCATACACAAATTATCATAGATATTCCATTACTGTGTCAGAAGGTATTTGTCCATACTGCTGTGTATGGTACGATATGTCATGCCGTGAATTAGAATCTTAACCTTATCTGGCAGAGTAGGCTGTATGTCACATACTACAGGACACTTAAACGTAATGGAAATCCGTTTTGTTTGTATCAATATAACAATTCTGACATATAAGTTAGAAGATGTTTGTAACGAACACTTTACAATAAAATCAATTTAGATGACAATACAATTAATTTGTTATATTATCAAGTCTTTGAGATGTCAATGTTTTGATGTTAAAGTCAGTATTTTTTCTTTTCTGGTCTCATCTCCGTTTTTAACATTCTTAAGCTTTTAAGACCTAGTTGAATATCTTGATGTTCATGCTATTCAGTATATTTTACTATTCTAATGTGTGTTTTTAACATTTTTTAGATTGGTCAGGCTTAGTTACCTAAGCTTTGAATATTGTGAAACATTTATTTTTGCAGGGTCCATTATTTGGGTCTTAAGAAAAAATAGCATTTCGTGGGGTAATAAATTAGTGTTTTGTGGCTACTCTTAATGCAATTTCGTAATACATGTATATATATAGCTATATAATCATTTCGCTGAGTTATAAATTTGTGCTTTAAGGTGTCCACGACAACAATGAAAATTTGGAGACCACGAATATTAATTATTTCACAGTAGGCACATATTTGTAAAATATAATTTTATCCATGGAAAAATGTCACAAGAAAATATCCTAGGAAAATATTTCATGGATTTTTGTTTCCATTTTCATTTCATAACAATTCTAAGAACCCTTTTTACTGTCTTAATCCTATTTGGATCCATATCTCTTAGATAATTCTTGTCTGATAAACAGCATTAAGTTAATTTAAATGGGTTCGTTAAGTAAAAATTATCTATTAAATTATAGTCATTTTAAATGTTTTAATACTAAGTAACCATTGCCTGTGTTAATCTAAATAAGTTTATTTTAACAGTGGGCTATACGTATTTTAAAAATTATTTATATAGTCATTTACTCCAAATGCCAAGAGTGGGCGATATATGTTAATAAATGATTTAAATTATGACGTCATGCTTTCCCATTTTTATTAACAAAAAACTTCATGTATTTCGTAATGGAAATATACTTATATTAGCAAATCAACAAATATTGAGTGCAAATACCAGAAATAAACACACTGTGAATTAAATTACGTGTCCTTATAGAACAACCTTAAAATATATAGATCCATGTCCGAATCAAAAAAGCAAAGCAAAAACTGGTCAAGTAAGTAAAACGTGTGAATTGTTACCAGTGAGGCCGGGTACTCTAGAAGGTTAAAAACCGCTTACTTAGCCACCTGCACCTGTCCCAAGTGTGAAATTAAAATGAATTGAACATGGGACTATGAGAAGTAAAACATATCCAAGATAACTTCGGAAACTTATCAACAACATTGTGATTACGGTTAAAATAATTGAGCGTTTTTGTAACGTAGGCTTGCAAGCAGCTTGCTTCGATATGAATTTGGTTTCCGCAGTGGGAACAAGCTCTACCATAGCGCTATTACTGCGAAACAGCAACAACATAAGCAGGAGAAAGAGGGAATGGAATATTGACAAGGGACAACTGTTGAAATAATCACATTTGCCATAACTTTCAATGTAACCTCTCTTGTGTGTCTTACATCTGGGTAAAACATTACGTTGCAAGGTACATAGGTATCCAGAAGGTTTACATTTTTACATCTAGACTTACAGAACCTTGGATAATTTAAAAATAACTATATATGTCCTTGTACTTTACTATCTGAATGAGATTCTTGTAACCTGCGATATTAAAGTTTTAGTTCCTGGTCAGTTTTATCTGATATGACATCCTGAATATTCTGTCAATAAGTTGGGTCATTTTGTTTTAGTTGTAAACTTCGCTTATATGTTTACCTCTCTATTTTTTGTACAAAATATGCTGAAGGATGATTTGCATTATTTTGGAATTTTGAAACTTCGTAATAAAAGTTTCTTTCAATCATTGAAGTGCTGTTTATTCAAAACGTCATAACAAACAAATCTTTGAATCTTTGAAGTGTTGCTTATACTAAACTAATGCATCGGTAATGTTATTTGCTATTGAAAGGGTGCTACTAACAATTGACCTTCAAAAGCTAACCCCAGCTCTGGAAAATTTATAAATTAAGGTCTTTTGATGGTAAACAGTTTTTGTAAGTTTTCCGAAATACTTATGATTGCACAAGTTGTTACTTTTAATTGATTATGTTGTATAACTTATTACTTGTACTAGAGAATCCAAACAAGTTATAACTTTATAAACTAAAATTAAATGTACACCGCATATACATGGTAACAGAAAACTATGGATGAATTGAATGTTCACCTTGAAATAACAGTCCACAGCTGAACATGCAAGAATTATGTGACAAGGGAATCTAAATTAAAGTACATCTATGGGCAGTTACGTGTAGATTCAATTTTCATGGCCAGGGTAAATGTAGAAAACCTTTTTAAGCCAAGAATTGTGATTCTCAGATGCCCGTTAGTAATTCGTACTTATTTAAGGGTCGTATATGGTGAAAATTGCGTCTGTTTTAATCAACAAGTGACGTTTATTCATAGCTGCCTTAAAGGCAGCCCCGTTTTACATTTTACCATTAAACATTTTGATAAGTGTCACAAATATATTTATAGAAAACAATGATATAATTTGGGAAATAAAAGCTCTAACAGAGTATTAATCAACAAATGGGGATATGGCCGTGAAGTCTGTTAAGCTGAGGTTTTATTGACACTTGTGGGAGTTTAAAACATTAACAAAATAAGAACCGTGTCAGTTTCCTTGACATAAAACAGTCACTTATTTAACAGTAACTAGTCGTTTAATTCTGTATAACACGCATTAAAAGTTTTGAAAATGTCAAAACTGGCTGTTAGTTGTTTATCTTACCCTAACGAAAAACCCGTGTTTCAATTTTATGCAAATGTCTTAAAAGAAAAAACAAGAAGCCAGGTTACAAGTTAAATGAGTAGATAAGCCATTCGAAACAATTTGATTAGTCATGGATACAATGTCTTGATATTTGAAAGGAACGAACGATCTGAACACCTCTCTCCTCAAAAATGATATTGATAATAAATGTAATATTACCAGGTAGAACAATTTGTGCAAACTCTTTTTTATTTTATTATACCATGCTGGATACGAATAATAATAATAATAATAATAATAATGTAATCTCTCTTTTCGCGTCTCTCTCTCTCTCTCTCTCTCAATAAAAACTTGAAATCGATAATCTAAATATATTAGAAAATTATTTATTTTAATAATAGTACCAGATAGAACAATTAGTGTACATCTGAAGACGACTAATGACAAATCTTGTGAGAATTGTGACCTCTCTTTTCTTTTTATTTCATTATACCACATAATAGTATTATTAATAAAAAAACAAATATATCCATTTATGTTCAATCCCAAAGCAAGTCATTACTTGGAACATTTGCAAATTAAGTTAAACACGTGATTTAACATCAGGGAACTAAGGCTGGCCACGTATGCAGTGATAATAGAAGGTGTGTTACAGTGCTTACAAACAGTAAAATCTAACACGTATATAAGATTCCTAATTATTACTTTATCTAAGTTATAGTTATGATTATTGATTTGTGTGTCATAAATCAGTGTATATTATTAATTAACTATATAGTATACGGTTGTTAAAACAATATATCAAATGAATATCTAAAATCAGGTCAATGTATTGCATAAAATTGCTTAATTCTAGTTAACTTGGCCAATATAAGCATGTATATATTTGTCAGTTTTGATATTTTGTTTGCATTTTTCAATAGACTTAAATCCTAGACGTCTATCTTTGGACAAATGCTTGAGAAAAATACAAACATGCAAACTAATGTCCGTATCACAACCCCAAAGCAAAGCAAAACCTTTGAAACCTGACAAATTAAAATTATTCTCCAGGATTTTTAAGAAGAAATGGTTCGAAACATGTTTATATTACATTGAGACTACCAACCGTTTAACGCAAAGAGGGTTTATCAAAATGTACATGTAAAACAAAGTAACAAAACCAAATGTGTGAAGATTATTTATTTCCTAAATGTGTACATTTCTATTAAAACCAAATATACCAGGACCATTTTTTTCTAAATGTGTCCACATCTATTAAAAACAAATATGTCAAAAGCATTTCTTTTTTAAATGTGACCATATCCATTAAAACTAAATATGTCAAGATCATTTGCTAAGTGTACCCACATTTATCAATGTCGAGAGAATTTTTAACATCTATTAAAACCGAATATGTCAAGAGCGTTTCTTTTCTAAATGTACCACCTCTCTATTTAAACCAAATAAGTGAAGAGCATTCTGTTCCTTAAACTGTCCATCTCTATTAAAACTGGGTGAGGAACACTTCTTTTTTCTATTAAACAAATGAGAGTATCCAATTATGAGCCCTTTTACCCTTTCTTCAATCTTCAATCCACTTTCATTGTTTTAGAACTCTATCATTCTCTTTATCTTTATTTAACAAACACATTAAACGTTGTAAGTAAAAATTAGGAAGAGTAACTAGGACCACGAATCAGGACAAGTAACAGATTGCTAATAAACATGTTTTAATTCTGCTGCACCAGACTAGATGCACTAGCATCAGTAGTGGTGCTCGGACCAAAATTTTGAAAATCCAAATATTTTTAAGATGTAAAATCAAAAAAAGAAGGACCAAAATGTATTCTACTAAATCCACCAATGCTATACATTGAACAAATTAAGCAAAAATTAATATAAAATTAGATTCATATATTAAGACATTGTATAGGAATGCGACGACAACATGAGTAATAACTCATGACTTTGAAATGAAAAACTGATATAAAAAATAAAAATAATTTACATGTTATTTATTATACATTTCATAAAGTTAATGAAAATACCTTTATCAGAAAAAATTAAATTAATTTTTAAAAAATATTTTAAAAAGTCTTACCTCACGAAAAGACACCGGCATGGATTTTACTGGAACAAAAGTTTTTGAATGTACAAAGAATAAAATACAAATTCCAAAAATAATATCACCAAACATCATCATCATCTTCTAAACTAGACAGAAACAAACTATAGCTTACGACTTTATATAAGATCTACACCACCACCTCGTGTGAAAGTTATTCCGATTTCAACAGATGCATAAATCGCTCTCATAGAGACCGTTTTGTAGGTTGCAACACACTAAAATGGTTTTGAAAACAATAAAAGGTCCATAATTGGTAAAACGTAATTGATGTAATCAAATTGTTATTAAGAATTCATCAGCCAGTTTGTAAAAATGTTGATATCAATTTAACGAGATTCTAACTAAATCACTATGTTATCTAATTGGATTTCTTAACCTTTGTGATGTTGATAAAATTGGTCCATCTTGTAAAGGAATATTCTGTGATTGACAGAAATGATTTAGGGTGATCAGAACGATGAACCAATGAAATACTATCGTTTTAAAATGCTTATATATGTTATATTACCATTGCTATTGACAACTAATACACATCGTATTGAAGACAAGAAGCTTATGATGAGACCATTACATTGGTATCATACATTCATTATATTGATTTTGTTTACCAATAAAATGATTATTTCAATTTGTCTATATCTAAACAACAAAATATATGAAGTTATTACTGAAACAAACAACATATAAATTCCTGTCCAAACCACAATCCCAACGCAAAGTAAAAACGTTGAAGCTGGCAAATTAGATTAAACACGTAAACTTCCACAAGTGTAGTGAGGTTTGGCGCTTCAGAAGGGTAAGGACTAAGACTTGGAGAGGCACCAGGCCCCGATTTCTCGAAAAAAAATTAAGTCAAATCTCAGACTTAAGTCTGAGATTTTACTCAAATTTGAGAAAACTCAAATATTTTGATTTCTCGAAAAAAACTAAGTTAATTTTTTGTCTCAAGTTGAGTAAAAAAAACTTAAGTTACCTCCCTAGCAGACTTAAGTTTAAAAAAAGCTCAAACATGGCCGTCGATAACAGGAGGAGGCAGCGTCGTCGTCGTGGTCATAGACAAAGAATTGCTCACAACAGACTTTTAGATCGGGAAAATCCTCTGGAAATAATGCCAGAGTCGGAAATTTATAAACGTTTTCGCTTCCGACCTACATCTATTCTACATATCACGGGTCTTCTGAATAATTTTTTGGCAAGAGATACGCGGAGAAGTTGTGCTCTTACCCCACTTCTTCAAGTTTTATCAACACTGAGGTTTTTGGCTACTGGCACTTTCTATTCCATGGTAGCCGATACTTTTAAGTCCATTTCTCCGTCCTCTGTCTGTAGAGCGATGAAAAATGTCTGTCATGGGCTTTGTCTAATTTCAAGAGAGATAATAAAGATGCCAACTGGAAACAGAGCCGAAGAAGTAAAGACAGAATTTTTCAATATAGCAGGTAAATCTGTCATAATATCTGACATGCACCATCCACATCATAATGCCTAGATGTAAACATTGACTGTATAAAAAGTGTAGTCCGATAGGTATCTTTTAATTTCTGGTTCGCCGGATTGAAAATGTACAACTTGAAGAAATATTATATAGATTCTAATATTAATTACAACCCCCCGTGTAAAAATACAAATACATTGTTTTATGCTATATCTACACACAGATGACACTTTATTTTCAGTTGGGATTATGCAAAAAATGAATCAGAAACGATGAGTTAAATATGTCTCTGAATGAATGCATTGAAAAAAATTCCTCATAAAGTTGGGTATTAGAGCAAATGCTCTAGTGGCAAATAGTATAAAGTAAATATAAAGTTAAGTATGAATCGTTTTCATAGTTATGAAATTCATCTAGAGCGGTTTCTAATAATTATGTGACATGGAAAGAAATTGGCTACACTTTTTAATCGCCGACTAAAAAAACAAACAAAAAATGCTGTACGAGGTGCCCCACGGGATTTTTATTTATAAATATTTGTTTAATATATTCATGATACTCCATATGACTAGATTGCATCAATAATTTAAAAGCTAGAAATGAAAACAAGAGAGAGAGAGAGAGAGAGAGAGTTTCAATTAAAAAAAAACCCATAGATCTCAGTCTATTTGTCTTTTTTGAATTTCTTGTTAAAGTATATAATTTATTTTAGTATCAATTTATTTGTTTTTATTCTTCATTTTGACATTTATTTTTTACAGTTATTATTAAATTTGGTATCAGTTTAAAAAATCAAAGGTTTATTATTTCTCCACTATATTTTGTTCACCATTAAAATATTAATTCATTCTAATAATTTATAAAACTGTTAAAGAAGATGACAAACTCATTTTCAAATATATATGCATTATAGTTGTGCATGTTGATTTAACAATTAAACGAGACTTTTAAGTCGAAATTTGATTATAATTCTATTAAAACAACTTTATGCAAAGGACACATATATATTGAAACACTGATGGATGTAGCATCCATTCCATGTCGGAATGCAAATTACGAGATATATAATCTGCCTCGATATTAACAGAACCAGGTAAATGGTATGCACTTAACCAAATGTTCCTCTCTTTGCACCATAACCACATTTGCCGCACAAGTGTGTTAAGATCTCGGACACGGCCTCCTATTTTAGAAATGTATTTCACAGCAACAGCATTATCAAGATAAAGTTTAACATGAATGTTGAACATGCTGTTACAAAAACTTTTTAATCCCAAAAATGAAGCCAACAGTTCTGAATAATTTATGTGCTTTGATTGGTCAGAATACGACCAACGACCACCAGTATGTTGACTTGGTTGAGTGTTATGTTCAAAAACAGCTCCCCACCCTGTTTGGGAACTATCCGTTGTCAGAATACAATCTGGTTCTCCAATAAAAATGGGTTTTGAAGAATTGTGAACATTGTCTACCCACCAAGATAACTGATGACGAGCATCAGAAGTTAAATGAATTTTTGCATCAAAATTCCCGCGGTGATGTTTCAAGGCACTATCTTTTTCTACCTCCAGGCTTTTATAAAATAGAGGGGCATACAATACACCATGCTCCGCAGCAACCATTTTACCAATAATTTGAGCAAACTCGCGAATGGTAATTTCCACCTTTCTTAACAAGTTCTGACACTGTTTACACAAATTATCAGCCTTTTCTGGTGTTGAAGACACACATTAAAACAGAGTTGATGACAAACCCCAAAAAGGTGATTTGTTGTGTTGGCGTAAACACAGATTTATCAGGGTGGATGGTAAGTCCCAGATCGTCTATCAAATGTACAGTATCATACACATTTTTTGCACACAATTGGTAAGTTGTCCCTATCAGTAAACTGTCATCAATATAAGCAACATTAATGTGACCTAGTTTACGTAGTGTAGAAAACACTGGATTTAACAATTTGGTAAACACCCTAGGTGATGTAGCCAAACCCTGTGCAAGACAAGTAAATTCATACTTTTGTTTATTCCAATCGGCTGGTATAACAGATACAGAGTAATATGCATCTTTTAAATCAATTGATGCAAACCAGCAATCTTTCCGCACTAATGAGAGAGCGTGTCGTATTGTCTCCATTTTAAAATGATGGGATTCTACTGAAACATTCAAAGATTTCAAATTTAAAATCATGCGAAAAGAACCATCACGCTTTGGTCGTAAAAATATATTAGAAATAAACTCTCCAGGTACAAAGTCAGAGACTGGCTCTATGATACCCTTATGTAGAAACATGTTCACCTGCTCATCCATAATTTTATGTTCAGAAGCGCAAAACTGAATTGGTTTTGGTGGAGAGGATTGTGCAGGTAATTCTGAAAATTCAATGTGGTAACCTCTAACTAAATTTAAAATCCATTTGTCAGATGTAATCAATGCCCAATTTTGAAATGCAGAAGAAATTTTTCCCCCATAAAAATTATTTGGAGTGTTGTGAAATAAGGTAGGGAACACACTTACATCAGTCAGTGAGCCAGTTGTCCCAGGTTCAACTATTGAGACTCCCTGGGTTTCCTGCCTTTCCCTAAAAAATGCTGGGGCTGGTATGGACGTTGTTTTGATTTTTTAGCCACAGCTTGTGTTTTCCCATAGGAATTATGTCCTCTGTCCCGGGTATATGGATGACTCCTGTAAAGGGATTTAGTACATCCAGATCTGTTTTGGTTTGAGGATTGATATGACTTCCTCGACAACGAAGTATGTTTTGTTCGATCCGGTCCTAATTTTTCAGTCATGCTTTTGATTTTTGTCAGTTTTTCGACCTGTTTATCAAGGTCGTCGCCTAACAAGAAAGTAGTAGCTGGGTTTTCTGTAGAACACAGATCATGGTACTTTGTTTTTAAATCCAGTTTGACATTCAAACGACGACGATAAGTGATATCACTGAACCCAAATTGTAATAATTTAAAGGTGTCGGTTGCTAAATTGAGACAGTCCAAAAGTTTGGCATGACACACTGTTTCCGAAGATTTAATCATGTGAATTAATGAGTTTGATAAATTAAGTAATGGACAAATGGCTTTAATTAACAAGTTCTGAGTACTTTGATGTTTTAGATCAACACTTTTGGTGGTGCTACGTAATGTTGACCACACAGGCGGATTTATTTTGGGCGTTACTAAATTCGGAATATTGCCCGGTCTGGAGTACTTTTCCAGAGTCTCTTTTCTGTCGGCTACTTTTGTATATTGGTGAATAGAGTCGTTTACCGAGGTAGCCAAAGTGTTGTCAATATTTGCGGATGTTTTATCACTCTGTTGGTAAAACAACTTTAGAGAATCAAGGCAGTCTTGTAAATCTTTATCCGATTGTTTTGCGGATTTTTGTAACTCTTTATCCTATTGTGTTACGGAATCTAAAGGGTTCCCTGTTGAACCACTGACAGACTGTCCCAAAAGTTGATCTGCATTCAAAGTCAAGATATTTTGACTTGAAGTAGTAACAGTAGGTTCAGAATCATGGGGGAATCAGATAAGTCCTGAGACCTATAATCACGTAAAAAATCGTGACGTTCACGTTTCGAACAATATCGCTCGCTATCAGACAAATCTGGAGAATCAGAGTCAGAGTGTGCGAGGATCGACTGGGTGCCTGTTCACGTTTGGAAGAAACACTACGGGTTTTGGAACGACCTCGTTCTTCACCTCCTTTAATTATTGATTTCTCAATCTGAGATATTCTTTCAGACTGTTGCTGAAAGAGCACAATCATCTGATTGATAAAATCCGACAAGTCCGGTTTTGTTTGTATAGTTTGTTTACTAGTCGCCATCTTGGATGTGCGAGAGGTCATGGCATCCTCAACTACCGTTGATTTACGGTTGTCATGGTGGTGTGACTCCTCCCCTTTTTTCAGTTATAGATCCACTGTCCGTGATATTGTGGTCGTCATTGCCATAAGCGGCGATATAAATATATTCTTTAGCTTCAGGTACCAATTCCGGAGTAATATTGGAGACCTGAAGAAAGTCAGTGTCTTGGAAATCACTGATAAGTGAAGAATTTTCACTGAGTTTTTCGCCGAAAGTGGAGACAGATTTGTCCGCCATGATGGACAATAACAATGTCAGGTCGAAATGACCACAAGTCTCCCGTAAATCGGATGAGACAAATCTCCTTAACGTGAAATACGTGGAGAAATGAATCCAACAGTCTTAGAAATTAAGACCTCAATCACTATGCGGTGAAAAAGTGTTGTAAATTCAAGAAAATTAATCAAAAACAAAGAGACAAAAAAGTAAGTGTTACACTATCACATATCCTCTAGGTACTGACCTATCACATGACCTCTACGTCATCTCATTTTCATCCCATTTGCATAGTTGTTTTAATAGAATTACTTATCATACTATCAATCTCTATCAACTAGGTTTTCCCAATGTACTCGGATGTATAGATGGCACTTTCATACGAATTATGGCCCATACAGAAAATGAACCAGATTTCATAAATAGAAAAGGATTCCATTCTCTTAATGTACAGGTACCAACTGTCTATTCATTATTTGTATATAAATTCATTTCTGCATTCATGACATTGTCAATTTCTTATGCATAATAAATATTTTTCTCATTGCAATCTTTATATTCACTTATTTTATGGTCTCTAATCAGTATAGTAATGTTATTTTCATAAAATGAAACTGATCTATATTATAATTGCAACCAATGAAATCATTTGAATTTTATTAATAAAATGTTGAATGAACAAGCTAGATATGTAAAAATAATCAACAAATTGAGAAATTTACATTCTGTAATTCAAAACCCATTTGGCTTGGTGTTCTTATTTAAAGTGTTGCATTTTAATCAGAATGCACATAATCTATTTAATATAGCATTAACTATATCTATTCTCTAAATCACAAGACATGGATCCCAGTACTTCTAAATTAGAACATACTAAGGCACTTTCAAGAATGCTAACTGTAAACAGTGTGTGTAGTGTAGAAGAGGGATGGAATTAAACACATTGGAATGAGCATAAATATTTAAAGGTAGATCTACATGTATTTTGAAGAATTGAATAATTGAAATATTCCCTTCAAGCGTGATGAGCCAAGCGTGATTTACATGACTTTATAGATCTACCATTACCCCAGTGTAATATAAATGAGATTTGTTTTTTAAAATGTGTACGTACGAATTAACAATATCCGCAATCTCCTCCCATGCCATCTCCTTTAGTTTGTTATTTTTTTCCCCAGAGCTTGCAAACCCCTCAAATTTAGAAAACAAACGGTCTTCCCTTATTTACGGCTTCTACCAGTAACATATTTTCTTTTCCCGTCCAATTCGGTTTTCTCTGCGTTTTTTCCATACCGGCGACTGTGTTATGCATAAATTCTAGCAGACGAAAACGTTGTTTCCTTTCAAGTAGGGCCACTTATATCAATGCAAATTTGAACTCAGCTAAGATTTTACTCAGCTACCATCGAGAAATGCGATTTGAGAAAAAACTCAGCTGAGTTTTTTCCGAGAAGTTGAGATGAAACTTAAGTTTTGACTTAAGTTTTTTTCGAGAAATCGGGGCCAGGCCTATAGCTACACAACAAGTTATGACTTAAATATACTAAGCAATCATCAAGACATAAGACGGTGGAGAGGTACCAGGCATACATATTTGACTAATGAATTATGGAAAGTTGTGTCTGAAACAAATTCATTTTGTATACTAGGCAATAACAAAAAACCTAATTGCTGGTGAAGTAACAGATCATGTTCAGTTTCACAATATTTCCTAACTAAGAATTGCCAGAAACTATAAAATTTGAATATAACAAGAATGTAGATATCTAAGCATAAGGTAAATTCCAAAGGTTGTATATCTTCTCTTGAAAACTAACGTATTATATATTCAGAATGTGCCAGTTATAGACCTTTGGTTATAAAACTAGGAGATGGATTCCCTCCCAATAGTACTGGATATTTTAAGTTCCCGTCCAGTGTCAGATACTAGTATTTATTACCAGTGTTCTCAATATGCGTATGTCTTTTCTGGTATTGTTTCCCTGTTTAACGTTATTTTGTTTTGTATGACGTTGTTGTCAGGTTTTCAGTTACAAATCTTCTTTTGTAAGATGATTGATCGCGAAATGGTGACAGGGGATATTGACAAAGTGATATCCAATAGCATTTCAAATTGTTTTGTAGGTTTTATATTCCTAATATTATTTCAAGCTGTTTCGGTTTAACCACACACTGGAAAGAATAATTCTCTTTATTGTCTACTAATCGACGTTCATATTTTTTGACATATGATTAAGGACACACCTCTTTAGACAAATGCAAAACATCAGAAAGGTTCAGTGACGACCTAATTTGTTTTCACGTTTTTGTTTGTCAGAAACAACCTTAATATCTTCGAAAATTTTAGTATAAAAATGCAAGTATGAAAGAAGAGGTATATAATAGTTATAAAAAATTACAACGATTGCAGCTTAATAAATGCACACTTCTAAATCTGGAAGCAACCGGTACTAAACCAATATTAAAGATATATATATATATATATATATATATATATAGTTTTATATAGATAGATAGATAGATGGTTCGATTTACAGTAGTATATAAAGAAGGATAATTTTTCAAAGCATAGACATTGATGTCAAAAATGGCATTCATTATTTAAAATATCTATATTTTACATACAGACCGGGTTATAGTTTATATTTAAGATTCTTATCACTTTTGTGGAGCAGTCACTCATTTCTTCCAAATTAAGTAATCTTTGTGATGGCGGCTCTATCTTCGTTTATATCATGGTTGTGCCAAATTCATTGTAAGGTAATTTCATTTTTCACATTAGTAATTGTTTTTCTTACTTTTTATTACAGTATTTCGATGTTAACCACAATGTCTGACATTTTAATAAAAAAACATGATACATTGGAAGCATAAAACTGTTCAGAATAACGTAGGGTTTTTATATTCACAATACAGTACAGGCCTGTCGAAAAACTATCAGTGAGCTGACGAAACAGAATCTAAGTTCGGCTTCCAAGTGACCGAGACATGGATAGCTAACGTCTAAAAGGCTGTAGGGAGATAGAAAGCAACTGCCGAAATATAGCTAACAAGAGCCTAAGATAAGATTTTCCACTTATTCGTTTACTTTTATAATTGTCACAGACCTGTACTGTATACGACTGTGTAATTTTACTCTATGATTTTTATGATATATTGGTAATAAAAGTAGCAAAAAGTTATTAAAAATAATGTTCAAACAGAAAAAATAAATTTGGTCACGATTTGAACACAAATCGACGCTGTGTCTGTTTGATAATCATTTGATGTTGGAAACAAATATTTTTTTAGTTTTGCTTTTAAACCTGGAGTGTGAAAATTAATATCCACATTCCATTAATCGATCTCACGACAGACTGAAGGTATTTGTTAGTGAAGTAAAATTTTTAAAAACCTCACGACTAGGCTAGAAACAGTGTCCTACGGAACTGCCTGTTGTCTTACGTTTTACATCTATACGTATACATGACATTAACTTTTATACACTGAAATCCATAAATAACTACTAGTACATAAATGAGTATTTGCTATAGCTTCATATTATAACAAGCAAGTAAAATTACATTCATTCTCAGAATTGACATAAAAGACGTTTTGCAGTATTTATAGTGATATCTTAATCGAAAAGAAACATCCAAACCCGAATATCAATCCAGAAGCAAGATAAAAACTTTAAAACTGACAAGTAAGGATAAAAACGTGAACTCCCATTGGGAAAGTGAGGCCTGGTACCCCGGACGGGCAAGCACCTCCTGTTAAGCTAACTACACACGCCGAGTGTGTCATCAAAATTGAATTAAAGGAACATGGAACTATGGGACGTCAAATTTATCCAGAACAATCCTGCACACAGGAACATCAAACTTATCAATAATACTATGATGACGGACATAACACTATAGTGTAGTTATTGTGAAACAAATACACCATAAGCACGAGAAGTGGGCATATTCCTGCACATTAAATAATTATTCATTGTTTTTTATAAACTTGCAAAGTAAAATGGCCTTACTCCCTATACTCTTTACGCACTGTAGACATTATTACCATTGCACATTGCATTGTAAACGTTTCATCACATACAATTCCTTTTGTCTGTTGCTCGATTTTTATTTAGTTCAATTAGACGTAAGTGTGTTGTTTGGCTTTTATCTTATATAAAACTATTAGTTGGATATTAAGTCAATGTTTTAAGTCTAAATCTAACCATAAAATTTAATGCTATTGACGTTGCGGAAAATTACAACTGAGAAATGCATGTTAATCATAGTTGCTTCCTCCGTATACGTGCATAAACTACACGTAGCAGTCTCTTACTTTTTCTTTTAATGCAATCATAAAATTTTAAAGGAGATCTTTTTTTAAAATTCAGGCTTGAACTTTTCTTCATAAAATATTGTGTTTTTTTTTTAAATTAAAAAACGTAATACATAGAAACTATAATGTAAACAAGTCTATGTATCTTGTATATGCTTATGAAATTCAAATAAACATAATGTGCTGTTTTGCAGTATGTTTTTAATAAAATATATTTTCTCAGAAAATCATAACTAAGTCAACAGTACTTGCCAACACTCAATGCAACAATGAAAAATCAAAAACATCACAATGCAATCGAGCCTTAATAACTATATTTGTGATGTTTGTGTGATTGAGACCAAATCGTAATTATACTTGTCGTTCCTTGTGTGACGTCGCTATAGTCTATACGCATGATGTCATTGATTGGCTGTTCCAGCTATTGGAAATACATGTCGTACACAACAGGATTTTAACACCAAAATAATTTTTTCATAAAAATGCGAAATATAAACATACCCTTTGAGTTGTATAGAAATGGCATTTACAATGTTTATTTCCATTGATTTGCAATACAAACTAATCATGACGCACTTGCAAGGAAGGTATAGTACTAAAAGAGACCTTTCATAATAATTCAATGGTTACAAAAAAGATTTGTTAATATTGAAATCCGGTTATCTTACCTTTAGCTGCTCTATCTTACGAAGTTTTACCTGCGTATGAGTCGCACCAAGCACAACCCCAAAACTAATGACAACAAAAGTCATGAAACAGTCAATCATGTTTGTTGTTGTTTTCTTAATGCTTATGATAGGATCTCAAAAATCAAACTGTTATATACATTTTGTAAAGTTCAAGTGACATTACAAAAATGTAGTGCAATTTATATTTAGTAAATTAAATGCAGTAATAACGATTTAATTGTTTGTGGTTTGCGAAAACCGTCACAAATGCTAACGAGGTATGGATAATCAGAATAGTTATAAACACATTTATTGTTATAATTTCGTAATTAAGCCAACTTGATGATCATGTATATACCATCCTGATTGAATATTAAAACGTACTATTTCCTGTTTTGTGACGTTTTAGCCAATTGTGATGACGAACGTTTCTCGAGTAAATAACCCGTACGTAATTGGTATCGGCTGGTTGTGTTTCTAAAATCAGGTACCCGAACACGATGAATCGATTTTACATTGTTTCACAAAACCAAAATAAGGACACTAAATCGATAGATATTCTTGTTTATACCTCGTTTGATCTAAAAACTACTTAAAGTTTAAAAACAGAAATATGAATACGTTGGGATAGAGCAGGGCAACAAAGAACTGAGCTGAATGTAATTTGATACGAAGAAGATAAATCTAGTCTGAAGAGCGCCTTGTGAAGATGAATTATCAGTGGTGGGATTCAGCTAGGATGAGCAGAGTCAAATTAAAGTTGGAGAATTGAACTGACTGTCATTTGGAGCGAAGAGAATACGTACATCTTGTTAGATTTTGTGTTTTCAAAGCTTCAAAATGAAATGTATTTTAGAACATTGCCGATAACTAACATGTACTATACTTAGCATTGAAGCATCAAAGTTCATGAAAACAAAACAAGAAACGAACAGGCTATGAACATAAAAATGGTTGTTAGTCTCCTTTGTGAACAGCGAGAATATACAAGATCGCTGTACTGAAATTATCGGTGTGATTGAAAACTGTGTTAAGTGACATCAAAGAATCCTTTGCTGTACCTTAAAAGTATCGGAATCTTTTATCTCTGACACCCAATTACAGAAAACATTTTCATTTCTAAACTTTTTGGACGAGACTTAGCAATAATCGATGGAAATTAATAATAATTAATAAATAATATTACGTTATCAAGGTTAATACGGTCGGAGAAAATTTAAAGCCATTGAATATAAGTTATAACAACGTAGATAAAGCATTGTTTAACTGTAATTTGTCCTCTAAATGATGCATTTGGTACATTTACAATATTAGTCACTAAACATATTTTCTCTGAAATAAAATGGATCACAGAGAACCATGTTTAATGCGTTTGATAATATACTTAGTATGTGTAAACTTAATAATAATGTCAAGTTTATCAATCCCGTCATAAAATGTACTCCAGCTTCATGTTTTTAATAGAACTATTTGTACTTTAAGCAATTAATTTGTGACTGAAGTACACTTAGTCGAGCTCGAAAAATTAACACGTATGGATATTGGATTTTTGTTCACTCATTGTAAACCATTTTGTGTTAACATGCTGAGTTTTTTAAAAGCTTAAATCTACTCAGCGCTTATATCTACACCATATACTTTTAAGGGATGCTAAATGGGATTAATACAAATGGCATATCCAAAATTTAATTGACTGACACAGATAACAGACAAAATAGGAAATTCCAGACAAAGAAAAACTAAACTCCTTCTATTAACCATCGGTTCCAATATTTTTGAATATCTGTTAGGAAAAACGGCTGATTATTTTTTATTTCAACCACTAAACTATCTCGCTAATGTAGCTAATCATCTTCAAACAATTTTGTCCTGAAGGCAACAATCAACTTGAGATTGCAGTTCAAAAGTTTAAAGCGGATAATTCGTTGTAGGATATTAGAAAAGGTAGAATATTAGTACAATATAATATAATCACATTACAGGAAACATATTCTTGGAAATTGGACTTCTATAATAAATGATATATTCACTGCCATCCATTAATAGTATACATGTTTAAAACTGGTCCTATCACAATATTAAACAAGTTATCCTGTTGCTAACACTGCGTGTTTTCTAGCTAAAATACATTTTTATTGTTGAAAAATATTTTTATTAACAGTTTTTCTCCTCAAAATTTCCATTTCCAAAAAAATAGTTTTTCTTCATACATTTACATCATTAAGTTAACAGTTTCAAATATTGACACCATTTTAATTCTTTGAATAGAATTTGACATGGTAATTATAATATAAATAAAAAAACAGACTAATCCATGTCCGAATCACAATCCAGAAGCAAAGTAAAAACTTTGGACCTGACAAGTTAGGTTAGACACGTGAACCTATTGAAAATATAAATATATAATTTGTAATACTATTATTTATCTATGTCAGTTCCAAAGTTTTTACTTTGCTTCTGGATTGTGATTCGTACATGGATAAGTATGTTTGTTTTTGATTATGTAGTTATCTTACCCTTGTGCTGTCTTATTCTGTGCGTTTGTTATAGTACGATTTCTGTTTACTTTATCCATCATGCAATAATTTTATTATTATTATTATTATTATATATGATGAATAAACATTGAAACTGACAAGATTAAACACGTAAGGTTAAACACGTAAACTATAACCAGGTAAGATAGGCAAACAATCTCCACTATAGCGTATTAATTGGGAAACAAATGCACCATAAGTAGGAGGACAAGGTATGTTGCTGAATAGAAAAGGAAAGATGACAATAGAAAATTGAAGTCATCGTGTTTGTTATAAAGTTTATGTTCTGTTTTCCTCATTATTATAATAAAATATTTTTCAATTATATACGTCATCATGATGTGATACAGGATAACGAGCCAATTGATCAAGATAGTCAATTAATTAATTTACTTGTCAACACAAGAACAAGATGATGATTTAACAAGATAACATATTTGATTAATGACGTGATTTTACCAATACTACAAAAAACGGAGTACTTGTAAAAACCTACAATCCCATAAAAGAAATCACAACCCAATCTTTCACATAAGTGATGTAATGCAATCCGATAGTTAACTGATTCTTCGTGACATTACAATAAAGATAATTGATCAAGGTGTATTATATATTTGTTTTCTATTGAATAAAAAACACTTGATCGGGATCGTTTATCAGGTTTTGTATCCTCTAGTATTATGTTGTCATGTTATATTGTAAAGATAGCTACTTCAGACAACATTCTAGTGGTATGTAAAGCACGCTTACGTGTAAAATGTCTAAACGGGTTAGTACTATATACATATTGATCAGACCCTAAATCTGACTCCAACGTAAATAAGGTGTCTACGGAGTCATCTTCAATATACATTGGAAATGCCAAATTGACGTAATGAGCCCTGTCGCAGTATGTATTGAAAAGGGAGATAGGTTTGTAGAAAATTGTAAGTGACATACCAACACTCGGAAACAAACGCATTAGTAAACAAACATAAAATCTAAAGTAAACCTATATATCCTAAGATAATTTTAAGTTTAATGACAATGTTTGCTGAGAATCTATCTTAATATTGGGTGATTGCTAAAAAAAACAGCAGGAGAACGCTAAAATAAATGCATACGGTTATACATTAACACTACCTATACATGTGAATTACACTCAATTGCCGTCATCAAATTATGAACAACCTTCACAACAGAATTTTGATCTCGTTTTTACAATCACTCGTCTTTAAGTTCTGCATTACAAAAATTTTGAAGAATAACGGTTACACCAATTAAAGAACTCTATCTCCGGATAATTGCATATATTTTATCAAATTGAATAATAATTAAAAGAGATAGCAAACGGATGTTAAGCTGAATAAACAACAATCTAAATATCCCTTTGACCCAAATTTACAAGAACAACTTAACATTACAGCAAATGGTTTTAAGGGAAAACGTTTCACCTTATAGTAAAAGGAATAAAAGTCCGTTATGTACAAGGACGAAGCAAGCGATCAAACACTCAACTGATTACCGATTCATGATGATCATGCACATGGTCTAAATGCGCGCATAATATTTAATTAAGAAAGAACATTTTTCTAAAGAGTGACTCATTGCATTATCTTTAGTAAAATTAATATATTTTCTTGCAGAGTACAAGTGTTGGTGTCACTTTTGCAGTTATTGTAACTGTTTAACCACAATGCAATTGATGACAATGTGTTTATTGTAACATTTCTAATTCTATTACTCCATTGCTGTGCCAACTATTTACAAAATCTGACAAATTTGGGTCGATTTCAACATCAAATTGACACTGCTGTGAATGCTTTTAAGTGATCACCGAAGCTTTCTCGTATAAGAGTATGTTGGTATCTCTAGTGGAATTTAATATTTATATACGATTTATTGTTTCATTGGTGATTCAAATGTGTCAATTTTCATAACACGGTTTTTTTCCATTGGTCTGAACAAAAATTACAATAAGAAATTAAATTTGATAGCCAACATTCAATATAATTTTCAATTCATAAAAGTAAAAATGATTTGATTGATTGCGGGTTTACATGCCGATCAAACATATTTTACTTATATCAAGACGCCACCAAGGTATATGTAAATTTTCAGAGAGTTTGACCTTTACATTGTGCTTACAGTAAATATGTAAAGTGAAGTAGGTTCTTCAAAGTGCTTCATCTACTGTGACACAGGGCATCGGTTAAGGACTTTTCTAAAGCACCCCATGACTTTCTTTTGCCGAGTGCTTAGCAAAAACAACCACTACCTGTTTTCAAGTCTTTGACAACCTCGGTCGAACCCTGACCTCCAGCGAGCACTCTGTCTATGTGTCCAAGATTACTCCGGGTATATTTGAAGTCCCTTCCGGGGCACCAGGCCTGGTGGAAGTTTACGTGTTTTACTTAATTTGACAAAGTTTTCAAAGTTTTACGAGCTTTGGGATTATGACTTGGACATGAATCGGTATGTTTGTTTTTTTTTATTAGTAAGAAATGCCAGATGGACGAAACATTTAATGATATGGTTTATTGTAATGGTTTTCCTGAGCTAATTAAGTTCAGTCCGTGTCTTTCTTGAATGGAAATCGTTAATATTAGTACAAGGATGAGCAAATTGTACAAGTTGAGAAATGTAGATAACATAAATGTATTAAAAGATAACTTTTAACTAAATGACATCTCTTTGCACTGTTTTAATCAGTTATAGACAGATAGACATGCCAAACTCCGTAAAATTATTTTAATTACTCTACAGCCCTGTCGAAAGTTTAAGAATATGCTGATGAATATTTAGACTAATAGGTCCGCTATACAATAAAATACAACATAAGACTGGCTACCTGGCCATGCTGCTTTTTATTACATCATACATTGATTACATCATTGATTACATTAAATAAAGATTGCAGCTTAGGGTTACTAATGAGAGTACCCAAGATAAAGATTTGGATAACGGATTAGTTTATCAACAGAATAAGTGTCGAATCATCTACTCTTCCCGTTAACTATATCCCTACAGCTACTTTCTATCTGTTGGTAGTTTTTAAGTCACAAGCTACCCGTATCTCGGGCACTCTAGGGCCGAGTTTCCAGCTACCCGTATCTCGGGCACTCAAGGGCCGAGTTTCCAGCTACCTGTATCTCGGGCACTCTAGGGCCGAGTTTCCAGCTACCTGTATCTCGGGCACTCTAGGGCCGAGTTTCCAGCTACCTGTATCTTGGGCACTCTAGGGCCGAGTTTCCAGCTACCTGTATCTCGGGCCGAGTTTCCACTCCTTTCCGTTAGACCGTTATTAAATTTTCAACAGGTATGTACTTTATATATACCGTAGATTTGACAACATGTTATTATCATTGGCCCACGTTCTTTGTAAGAAAACCTTTTAAATTAAAATAATTATTGCTTTTTCATTGAATTATTAAAAAACATGTAGTTTTTAATTTTCTTTCAATAATTGCATAACATGCTTATGATTTAACACAAGAGAATTAAGAGTTCAAACGCTTTACTTCTTTGTGATACTTTCTTTGATATTTGTTCCGTCTGATCTGTCAGTAAAATGGAAATTTAAGATATCAACCCACATATCATCGTTTTGGTTTTGAGACGTGAGACAACACTTTTTCTTTATTTATTGTAAAACCATAGTGGCCACATAAATAACTGATACAGGTAAGCTATTTATCATGTATTCAATTTAAACGTACATATACTATTAGGGGATAAAATTACGTTTCAACAGAAATATAAAAAAATCAAAAATTTGGAACTGACAAGTTAGGTAAGACACGTGAACTTCTACCAGAAAAGTGAGGCCGGGTGCTCCGGAAGGGTAAACACCTCATGTTTAGCTAGCTACACCCGCCACGTGTGTAATAAATATAAAATACTTTTATATTAAGTTATGGATAAATTGCGAAGAAATTTGCCTCGCCAATAAATTCACAAAACTTGGCCAATATA
The DNA here is from genome assembly GCA_021292105.1 of Anadara kagoshimensis. Classification (NCBI taxonomy): domain Eukaryota; kingdom Metazoa; phylum Mollusca; class Bivalvia; order Arcoida; family Arcidae; genus Anadara; species Anadara kagoshimensis. The sequence goes on along the minus strand of CM037870.1, from coordinate 58,138,938 downwards.
AAAAACAAACATACTAATCCATGTCTAAATTAAAATCCAGAAGCAATATGAGATAAAAGTGACAATATGAAAAAAACTGGACCAAAATAAGCGCGTGCGAAGAATCTGAAAATTTTTTATTAAAAACAAAATGGCTGACCATCTAATAGGGGTAGGAACGAATAATTTAAGACAATAGTAATAACATCAGGCTCTCTCTTTCTATTGTATGAAAACCATCATTGGGTTCTACAACGTTACAGTCATATTCCCTCCGAAATAGCCGGAATTAGTTTAAATTGACACCTGATATCACCCAGAAGAAATATATGGTATCCAGATAAGCTTAATACCTCAATGTACAATAATAACGTATCACATTTTTCCCTTTCCTTTTCTCTGTTTCAAGAGATGATCAGAAAGACAAGTTCCCTCGACATCAACATTATTATTGCAAAAATGAATAGCTACATACGCGTATCAATTATCACGTGAAATGCTCTTCCTTAATAATCAATCGACTCTATTTCCCCCTATCTATATGGACATTAAGAATATTGTTTGTTATTTAATTTCATTAGATCCCCTGTGACATATAAAATTTTGTTTTGAAAGCTGAACAAAAATTGCAATTATACCATCTTCGCAACCTAAAAATGCCTCTGAAAGATGCATATCTTTTGTTAGATCTATCATGGAGTATGAAGCTGCAATCTGTTACCCAAATCTTAAAGGATACTTGTATAACGAAAAATGAGAAAAATTAAAAAAAAATATAAAAAACAACAAATTCTTGAAGTGGGGCTACAGTGAGCGTAAAATATCCCGAGTGGAGTGTTGTCTACACAGGTATAGATGGAATATTTCAACGTTTTGTTAGTTGTGCTTAATTTAATTATTCAAATAAAACAAGCTCAAAATAGAACTTATATCAATATGTTGGCGTATAGGAACAGTAATACATAATAAAACGTCTTTTAAGGTCTGATGTTTGTTAATTTTGTTGATATTGCTCTGATGGGAATATTCTTCAAACCCGTGTCGTTTTGGGGAATATAGATAACATTCACGTGTTAAGTGGGCTGACGAAATTGACATCTTTTCATCTTTGTGAGATAAAATGGTAAATCTCAAAGAAAACATAACCGATTGTAAAATAATAATTTCAAATTCTTTGACAACAGATAAATTTTGAATTTCTTTCTTTTATTTTGTTTTTTTTTTTTTTTTTTTTTTTTTTTTTTGCAACCGATTCATTAAAACTGCTACACGATAGATAATGTTATTGTTTTTACTGCATTTGTTGTAAGACATTGTTAGGTATTCCAGTCCAATAAGAACAGGGGATTAGACGAGATCAAAAGAATTTATTTATCTTCAATCCGAAAAAAATCAACATTTTCCTTAATGGTGCCTTTGTTAAATTGAAAAGCTGAGTTTCCCTTCTTGGTGAAGATTAAAAGACATCAAGTTCCTAGACTTTGACACTCTTTGTCCAAGGGATATGCTATGTTCTGACCATGTTGTAAAGAAGACATATTAAGCCGACACGTTAACAAAATGACTGATTGATAAGATTCAAGGTCACGCCAGAGACATGAACAAAAAACGTAAAAGTAAACGGTTGTGAAATGAAATCACTATTCTCTGTGGAATCGACATTCTACATTTAGACTATTTTTTCTATGTTGGAAAAAGGTCAAAGAATGCTAGAAGATTTATATTATTGGTTTTTCTTGAGTGTTCGGAGATAGCAGTCGACCTCCGGCAAGCGAGCAGACTAACTTTCACACACTAAGTTCAGTCCGAGTGGGATTCTAACATAGGTGTGACGGGGGCTGTGATCTGTATGCGCGTGCTCTAGACCACCCGACCACCGAGTGTTTTAATGTTTTCTTCTATCATTTAGCAAAAAAGCCTTATTTCTGTTCATTCATGACCATTTGCCACTGTATATGAAGGTTATTTTCCACCAATTACGACATTTTTGACGGCCTTTGCCTTTGAAGTTTTATATGACGTTTTATTTCTAGTAGCAATATAAGGATCATGGTCTGAATGTCAAAAATACAATGATTTCTTTACATTTACGGCAATAGGGTTGACGGTCTTTGGTGGTTTTAGCCGCGTTTACTCTGAATATCCTTTGATCAACGTCTTGATTTCCTGCCGCCACTAACGGCAATTTTATATTTGGAATGGCGTTTTACCATAAGGACATTGTATTTATATCAAAAGCCACTGATTTATCATCAGATACGGCAAGAGGTTGGCGGTCTGTAGTATTTTAAATGACCTTTTATAATAAGGTCACTGTCGTAGGGCAAAGGACATGGATTTTCTATCAACTTACAACAAAATGTCGACGGTCTTTAGAGTCTGTAACGGCGTGTTATCATAAGGGCACTGCCTTAATGTCAAAAGCCATTGATTTATTTTTATGTACCGCAATAGGTTGACGGTCTTTGGTGTTTTAATTAAGGTTTAATCATAAACTCAATGTCTTCAGTTTTAAGGTCAAATTACTACAATTTCTTTCCGTTTACGTTTTCGGCAACAAATTGACACCCTTTAGTTGTCACTGTCTTAAGTTTTAAGGTCAAAATACTGCGATTTATTTCCGCTTACGTTTTCTGTCTTTTATCATAAAATCACTGCTTTTAGCGTTAAGGTCAAAGGACATTGATATTGATTTTTTTGGTTTACAACAATAATTTTAATGCTTTTATTATTTGCAATAGCAAACTATAAGGTTAATGCCTAAAGGGCAAAAGACATGCTACGGCAATTAGAATACAACCTTGAATTTTCTAAATATACATATGTATATGATGTGTTGCTGGAGAGAGTACATTGCAATCCATAAAAAATTGTTCAAATTTATATTTGCCATAGGAATAAATTATAATCAGCATGTCAAATTCCATTTATAAATTTGAAACATTGAAGTTTATGTTGTATTTGAAAGTGATGTCTTAAGTTAACTATCTTAAAGTATTCAAAATTGTTTTTCTTAAAAACCAATTTTCTTGGATTTTTTTTTAAATTCTGGGGAAAATGTATATGAGGTGAAAATATATTTTATAAGATAAAACAATAACTGAATAACACACAATTTTAACAAAAAGGTGTTTTTAACCATTTAACTTTGTGAAAGTTGTTTTTCTTGAAAACCAATTTTCTTGGATTTTGTAAATTCTGGGGGAAATGTATATGTACAACGAAGCAGGCTGGTTTCAAATAAATTGCTGACTCAGGGATATTGCACGCCTAGGCTTATCAAGGCCCTTAAAAAGTTTTATGGCCGTCATCACAGTATTGTTGATAAGTTTGATGTCTCTGTGACCAGGATTGCCCTGGATATATTTGACGTCCCATAGTTCCACGTTCCTTTCACACAATTTGGATCACCCACGTGGCGGCTGTAGCTAGCTAAACAATAGGTGTTTACCCTTCCGGAGCACCCGGCCTCACTTCCATGGTGTAAGTTCACATGTCTAACCTAACTTGTCAGTTCCAAAGTTTTAACTTTGCTTCTGGATTGTGATTTGGACATGGATTAGTATTTTTGTTTTTGATAGTATGAGGGGAAAATATATTTTATAAAATAAATAATAGCCGAATAACAAACAATTTTAGCAGAATGGTGTTTTCCATAATTTAATTTTGTGGAGATTTTAAGACTGCATTTATATAACTATTTTAGACGCATAAGATTAAATATGGACGTCAGCATATATAAGACAGCGTGTACATTTTAACGTTATTGGTTCATTGAAGATTGTGTCATGACTGACTGAATAAATAGTCAGTTTTGTTCTGCAGCGCAAAATCTTATTTCGAGTCAATGACTTTTAAATTGAGAAATTTAAATCTTTAGACAAAAACATACCAGTCCATGTTCAAATCACAATCCCAAAAGTAAAGAAAAAACTTTAAAAAGTAAAGTAAAGTAAAACACTCGAACTTCCACCTGGTAAGTGAGGCCGAGTGCTCCGGGAGGGTAGTCAGACAAGTAGACAATACATTGTACTTTTTGCGGTATTTGGTGGAAAATGAATTACATTCTGCGATAAAATCTTCAAAAAGCTTAGCTTTGCAATTTCGTCGATTCTGTAAGATTATAATTATTAAAATGACGCGGATAGCGACTGAAGCATTAAGGTTAATTTTTATGAGTTCTATTTTAATTATAAATTCCGAATAGGAAGCTCATTTTGACCCCTCGTAAACTATTGTTTTAGCAGGTGCTATTTATCTGGCGGCAAGTTTTCGGCCAGTAGATATCCATTTCTCGACCTCTCAGTAGTACTAGTGGAGTTCGGTTCCATCTCGTTAGCTCAGTGTTTAACTTTCGACAGGTCTGTATTGTATATTGTTCTTATGAAAGCAGTACCCTTATTGCTTTGAGATCCATTCAATAAACCTTATGTTTGATACGAAAATTAAACCGTGTGATGACTATTTGAGAGGAATTCTTTGGGGAATATATCTTTGCTTTCTTGTACATGCATATATCTAAATGCTGCTCTTATCGTCAGGTTTTAAATGAAGATTGTGACTGAATTAAGGTAAGCATTGCGAATACCTAGCTACAAGGAGAATATATTTATACCGGTATAGCAGCAGTGCCGTTAATACAAATACTCGTCATTACAGTTTGACTTCGGACGGGCATTGGACATTACAGTAGTTTTGGTAATTATTCAAAATTTGTTAGATCCTTATTTTTCCATCCATTTTATAATCAATGATTAACCGTTGCACTATTTGTCAAAAGTCTTATTCTGAAATATACATTTGAATTATATATTTAAGAATTGAATTGCACTTTTTACGTTGTTATCGGGGTGTAACAACGTGAAAATTATCACAAATTGTGTAAAACCGCGTAGCGTAGCGCAGCGGTTTTACACAATTTGTGATAATTTTCACGTTGTTACACCCCGATAACAACGTAAAAAGTGCAATTCAATTCTTATAATTACAAGCCAACCCGAAATTTAAGTTTTTAAGCTGACCTACATTTCCGAACTGAGCAGCTGATTTTCAGAAAATCGACGTTACAAGGTTGAACTGCGTATTAATACAATAAATGACAGCTTTATGAAACAATAAAATATCCGATAAAAAAGCTGAAATATTTTTGAATTTATATCTTTTTATTTATTTCCTAGTTATTTTCAGTCAACATATAAATTATGTTACATTTAAATCCATTGACAAAAAGGGACTATATTATGTCTCGCAATCATGAAAACAAACAACACTTTGTACAACGTCATACGTGACGGCCATACGTTTGTAGGACAGGCGTGTTTACATGTTGTTTTTACCAATAACATAAGAAAAAACTGCATTAGTTGAATGAACAGTGTGATAATAATAATAATAATTTATTGCTCAAACACAATTTACATAATTGGTTAAGGCAATATAAAATATTTAACATAACAAACACCATACAAATTTACAAATAAAGAAAAAAAACAACACATGTTATAGATAAAAGTGGATTTAAGATCAATGTGCAACATCCGAAGGGTTTTGATTGTCTCATTTTTTTAGTTTGTGAGTCACGTGTTGTTTCTGATGTCAAGACTGCAAGTTATGAAGGTTATTATTTCTTTTAATATTTTTTCATTGTTATTATTTAATAAATATTTTATTTGTGATACATCTGACATCTTCGTAAAATAAGGATTATGATTTGAAATTTCTTTAAATAATATATTCCTATTTTGTTTGTATTGTTCGCAGGATAACAAGAAATGAATTTCAGTTTCAATTTGGTTTTTGTTACAACTTAAGCATATTCTGGAGTTAACATCTAAATTATTATATCTTCCCGCTTCAATAGCAAGTTTATGTGCGCTTAATCTGAGTTTAGCTATGGTGGATCTGTCTTTGCGCGTATGGAGAAGATTAAGGTATGGGGGTTCATATTGTGATTGTATTAATTGATTGAATAGTTTGAGTTTATGAGACATTGTTATCATTTTGAGTTGTTCTTGGTTTTCTATATCAATGATTCTTTGTTTAATGTTTGTTAGATGCAAGTTTATAAGTTCTGGATTACTTATGATAAAAGAGTAACCTAATCGATTTAAAATATTTTTCACATGTGTTGTCCACGCATTTGTTTTATAAGTTTCTTTATAGATTTTGTATAACAGAGTATTTTCTTGTGAAACGATATGGGCCAAATATTTAATCATGTTATATTTTATTTTTGCTGTTAATGGTATCCGACTAAGCTCTGCTCTACATGCATTATTGCAGGATTTAGAATGTACACCCAGTATTTCTTTGAGGAATTTTGTGTGAATATGTTCGTGTGGTTCAGAGTCTTTATAGTTACTGAATGCACCCCATATTTCACTGCAATAAAGAAGAACCGGTATAACTAATGAATCAAATAATTTTTTAAGAAGATAACATGATTGGTTCAAGCCTATTGTTTTCTTGATTTTGAAATATGCTTTTTGGGCTTTATTGGCTAGGTTGATTTGCGTTATATTAAAAATGCCATTATATTTTAAGTCTATGCCAAGATAGGAAGCAGACTTTAGAGTTTTTAAAGTGACATTTTGAAAATAAAATTTGTCTGTATATGTTTTACCATTTGAATTGAATACAACAATGTTGGATTTTGTTGTATTTACCTCCAGTTTTGATAAACAAAACCTGAAACCAACTATTGACATGGAATTAATGTTTTCTTGGATGAATAAATGTTTTACCACCTATGGACTTGATGTGAGATGAGAGATTCTGTCACCGGTGGTAGCTGTATGGGCTGATCAGGGACATTTGGAGATGGTAAACAAGCGGTATTTACGAGTGAATTTTGGAATATAGTATGTTTTCAATTTTATTAAATTATTATAGGCAAGCCTACCACTGTCATTATCATTAAGATCCAGTTCAGGCTCAACAATCTGACTTATCTGCACACTGACAGTGACATTGCATTCCTCAAAATATTTACCCTGATCCCCGTCTATACATTGTCGTGGGGGATAAAATGTCTTTGCTTTTAAAAGGATGCGTATGTGATGATTTTCAAACAAAACACCCCGCACTGAGGTTTGTCATCCGAGAATACCATGGTGCGTGTCATATTGCTTATACTTAGGCCTATAGACACGTAAAATGCTTGGTGACGATAAAATGTCGATTTCGAAAAATATTTCATAAATATGCAATCTTAAAGGTAAATTATTGAAAATATCGGTGAAAATTAATCAAAACATGTTTGAATTAATTCGTCAAAATTTTAATTTATAAAAAAAATCGAAGTATTTTAATGTTTCTATGTGAAATCGTTCCCGATCTCCCCATTTGTTTACAGTTATTAATAGAATTCAGAGATGGGTAATCCCCGAAACGGTCTCAAAGTAGTTCCGGTAGAAAACGTTGTTATTGGAAAATAACACCGTGTTTTTGCAAGACAACAACCAATGAAAATGCTCTAAATCGTGTAACAACGCGAAGTTTGTAATTATTTAAGAATAAGTTTTTTGACAAACAGTTTATCAACAATGTGTATACATTTCCCCCATTTTTTTATTTTAAAAAACATATTCTTTAGGTTTGAAAAAATAATATTTATTTGAACAAAATGGCAAATTCAAAACGAGTTTCAACAAAAAAACAACACTATCGAGTATCAATTATGGTTCTTCCTTCTTAAATATACAATGTCCCTGTGGTGATATATATTGACACAAGTATACTATTTTACCAGACATAAATAGAAAAACTTTGAATAATCTGATTTGACCGTCCATTTACTACGGCCAGCTTACATTAACGAGACCGTTTTAGCCATTACAATGCTTAAATGACCTTTTCTGTGCTATCAGAACTCCAGGAGTGGTTACAAGCTTTATAGTGCATTAAATACGTTTTATTGACATATTATTGGTGCCATATACTATTTTTTGAATGTATTTTATGATTAAACTTTTTTTTTTAAAAAATGGTATATGACATTGGGATATATTATGTACAATGTTTGATATATAGTCTTTCATATGTAGGAAATCATGATAAGATATAGTAAAATACATGTAACTAAGATGAAATTTTTCTTTAACATATGCTGTTCTTTTTGCACTAAAAAATCAAAAACATAAACAACATGACACGATATTTTTGATTTGTGATACAAATTACTTCTTTTAAAAATTATTCACGGGAAAAATATGATTGATGCTTTTCTACCCGCATTGACACACTGTCCATGGAGACTTAGGTGATGGGAATTTATTAATTTCACCAAGCATTGAAAGATGATCCAGTGAATCCCTCGCATCTTGATATCTTTTAAAATTAATGACAATACCAGCAATTAACATACCGACTTCAAACCACAGGATAACCTTACCAATTACATTTTTAAATGAGTGAAAATTCCATTATGAGTCGATTCTGGGAAGACGCTGTGTCTTGTTTTAAGTACAGTACAGACCTGTCGAAAATTTAACACTAACCTGGTGAACTAGTGCCGAATCTGAGGCTCATTTCGGTCCTTCGTTACCTACATCTAAACAGATTTTCGCTAGCTGTTATATTTCTCTATATTTCTCTCGGGAGCTTTTTGTTCACTAACTATCCATATCTTGGCTACTCGGCAGCCTCTTTTTCGTGAGCCCAGTGTTAAAGTTTCGAAAGGTCAATACTATAGATTGTTTTTACACATTATAATGCAAACTCTAAACAAACAACTTTAAAATAGCAATTTGTATCATCTGTGTCTAGCATGGCTTTAAGTTGTGAATAAAATATCGATAACGTAATTAAGGTAATGAAGGTTTGTATCGTTATCTGAAACTTGAAGTATTAGGGACTGCAGGAAGTGAAAAAAAACACTAATGCAGTAAGGACCGTCGAAAAAATTATATTAAAAAGGGAATTAGTGCCGAAATTGCAGCTCAGATAACCTTTGCTCCTTGGTAGCTATATCTCTGTAGCTGCTATCTATCTGTCGGCACTATTTCAGCTAATAGCTATCCATATCTCGGCCGCGAGGTAGCCGATCTTCGACTGCTTTTTGTTGACTTTATGTTAAACTTTCGACTGTAAATACGACGTCGAATAGCGACTCTGACCGGGCATTTCATATAATCACAAAATGGTGTAAATGCACATAAAACTCTGTATTATATCTCAATTTTACGTTACATGGAGTGGTGTTATGTGTTTTAAGACCAATCAAAATTCCTTCACATATATCGAGGCGTTCAGGTCATGAATGATGTCCAGAAAAAAGACCGACGTTCGACAAGCGACCTGAAAAACTTCTTCACACTAGGATCTGCCCACAGTGGGATTCGGATCTATAAGCGGTGAGAGGCGTTGTGATCCGTAAACGGCCGATTAGACCACTCGACCACCACCACCAGCCACCCATCCATCCCCAAGTTCAAGGAGGAGAAATACATTTGTATGAGAAAAAATACGATTTGATCATTAGATATACATATAATATAATACGCCCACCTGGCTAACTTCCTGGAATTATCAGACAATATGATTTGATATAATAAATTGGTAAGAATACATTTTTCCTACATATATGACATTTATCTACCAAATTGATCAATTGATACGTCAGAAATCTGAAGAAAGATCAAATTTAATGTCAATATGAGACATTTTCAAATTATTTAACGGCGCCGTTATGTGACTTACTGACTTACAATGTACATGTAATTCAAAAATAAATCACATCATTGTAAATTATAACATACAGTACAGGCCTGTCGTAAGTTTAACACTGAGATAACGAATTATTGCACAATCGGCAACTATTTCTGGTCCATCCTTAGCTATATCTTGGCAGTTGTTATATTTACCTCTCGACAGCCGCTGTCAGTCTCTAGCTATTCATATCTAGGTCACATGGCAACCGAGCTTTGACTCATTCTCGTTAGTTCAGTTTTCAACTTTCGACAGGTCTGTACTCTAGTTGTAGAGAACTAGAGTACAGAGAAATGCAACATTTATTTTTAATGTAATTCAAAAAAACAGATCAAATCATGATATATACTAACGCATTTGATTAGCACAGAAAATTTGCATCGTTTCTTTTTATTTCAAAAATGCAATGTAAGGGTTACCCGTACAATTTTGCATAAGACGAATATTCACTGACATATGAAGTGTTTAATCCATAGAAAGTTTTATGAAATTTAACCTGTGAGCTTATAAAGACGGATTGTCCTGGATTAACCCGTTGTGTCTTTGATATAAAGATAACTTATTTGAGTTTTACATTTTAGTAATATGTTATTAGGGTTCCAAATTGTTATTCAAATTTTTTGAAAAGGTCTTATATTGGTAAAACTAGTGCACAGATAAAATGTTAGTGTGTCATTTCTGTTAATGTGTTATACTAATTTTCAATATCGTGAATAAATTATTTATGTAATGTTAATATCTGATAGATTTAATCCTAATCTTACATAAAAGTGACGAAAATTACAAGAGCGTCATTTACATATCTAAAAGAAAGCAAATGTATATTCCCCAAGTAATTTCTCTAATATTGTCAGTATACGGTTGTATTTTTCAATTGATCTCTAAGTACTGGGTACAAGTTCGTACACAGTTGTCATGTGCTGATTTTGAATGCATTATTTTTATAAAAATTAAAAATCAGCACATGACACTGTTTGTCAATAGGCTTATTCAGAATCACTAATTTTTAAATGGATCGGATATAGTATAGGATTCATTAACTCGAAGTTAATTTAGCAGTTGTGCAAACTGAAAGCCAATATGACACAAAAGCGTTAAGTATTCGTTACTGCTAGGAGAGGGTTGAAAAGGCAAGAGTATCATTCAATAAACTGGGGAAAGTGGAGAATAGCAGTCAGTGCAGTAACCAGACTAAAGTGTGGATTTACAGATCCATTGTAGTTGCAGAACTGCTGTATGGATGTGAACCTGGAGAATGACAATAGAAAGGGAAAGAAAAGAGCTAGGAATGAAGACATGGGGAGAGGCAGTCACACTAGCAAGTAATAGGGAGAGGAAAAATTATTGTCTCAATCCTCCACCAGGAGAGATGGAGCTCCGAGTTACCCAGCCTAGGACTCTCTAAATTAGAGTTTAACACTAAGCTAACGAATTGGTTAGTACAGAGTCAGTAACTCCATATCGGGCGAGGGCGAATTCTTATCTCTGTGTGGAAATTATTATGACAACGATTTTTCAACGAGTTCTTCATTTTTCTTCATCACCAAGTTCCTGAACGTTATGAAAGCACGATCAATATCGGTTGTGATAAATTATTTAGATTGTCGTAAACTCATTAAATTTTATATAACCAGTGGTTTGTATCCAATTCCTTTTTTTAAAATGACCCATTTAAGCAACACCATTTTCTGAGCATTTCCCATTCTGTTTCTAAATGTTGTTGTTGTTGTTTTTAGTCATGTCAGGTAAAGTTAAACAGGTTAATTAAAAACATTTTAACACCTGGTTCTGATTAATTCCAAATGACATTACCTTAAACACTGAATACTATGATGATTATAATAATGGCAGCGTAGTCTTTTTAATTAACCTGGCGAATCCGTGGGGTCGGTCGATGATTATTTTTCTAATGAAAATACCACTCTAGTATTTAATGATATTTTAAAATTGATTATAAGTTTTCACCTACATGTGCTTAGTATCAATCAATAATGTTGGTTATTTGTTGGTTTTCAGATAAAATCCTCTAAGTGTTAAAATCTTATTGTAAAATGTGGGATGAGTTACCTAGAAAACAATTTCAATAAAAACAATTTCATAAAATCAATCTAACCCACGCCACAGAACACCAAATTTAAACAACATACAAGAAATTAAAGTTTGTATTTATAGTTTAATTCAATAAATAATTCCGTCAGATAAAGAATAAAAACCATAAAAGCATGACGGGAGAGTAGGAGGATGGAGAAACAGGGCGTTATATTATACATTTATTATGCTGCCTAAAATGCGAGTGAGACGAGGCATGTATAGTCATAGCAAGCCATGCTAGCATTGTAATATTAATTTTCAATACATTGTTCCTTGTTTCTTTGAGACTGTAAATATCCTTCGGTTTGGTCCTTTTTTAAAAACCCTCTGAGGCGTTAGTTTCCATCGGAAAACCTTGTTTCTCACAAATGGGATTTCAATTTTCCAAATAGGTTATAAATGATCGAACTTACATTTTCGGAAAACAACTTATGTAGTAATTGACTTGTGCAATGGAGCATTGCCTTTAAGAAACAACTATGGGATAAATGGATGGTTTCGGCCTCCAATACTACTGTCACCTCACCACTTGAAATAATTCGGCAGTGTTCGTCCGAAGTCTGAAATTTTATAACCAATGTTAACATGTGTTTGATTTTTTCTTTACTTGGCTGTGGTTTCTATATTTAACTTGTGGACTGTATGTGAATGTTGTCATTGCGTTGTCTGTTGCCAAAGTTGCAAATACCATGCTTCTGATGATAAATTTAGGTGTTTATTGGTTTGTAAAATAAGAAAAACTACATTGTAAGGATACTAGAATCAATCACTGGTTACCGTTCCGTTTTTATAATCAGTGTTCGTGCAAAATTAGGAGTGTTACAAGAAGAGAATGTGACTTTTTTTCTCAACTTGTCGTTTCCATAGTGTGTGTGTGTGTGTGTGTGTGTGTGTGTGTGTGTGTGTGTGAGTTATCTGTAATTTTTATATTCCTCTTTACTTTTAAAGGATTACGTATAGAGTTTTATAACCTTTGGTAACTTGTACATGTTTATTACTTATTCGTCTCATTAAAACTTTGTTTTGACTCAAAAAATTTGATTTTAGTAATGTAAAACATAATTTTGTTTGTAACTTTATACCTTATTCAATCAAGCCAGCCTTGATCTCAAAAGATCGGGTTTCATTCAATTACATTTTAATTATTTGAAAAATCATTTAAGTTTAAAATTTCAGTAAAATAATTTACAAAACATACTTGTTCAATTTGTTAACTTTCAAATCGTATGAATCTTAAATAATTTATTGAAATGATACGAGACTCGAACTACTCGTACTGCAACATCCACTATTGTTCAAATCTTTTATGTTTAATTTTATTAATAACAGAGCCGTCGAAAGTTTGACAAATCCGAAACTCATCCTAGCTCCTCATTAGCCGTATCTTGCCAGCTTCTTGGCAGCTGTTATCTATCTCGGTAGCTTTTCGGTCGCTTACTCTCTATATTCAGGTCACTCAGAAACAAAGTTTAAACTCTTTTTCGTTAGTTCAGTCTTGAAGTTTCGATATGTCGGTATTTATATTGTACGTGTTGGGCAGAATTGTGTTATTTGTCACAGCTACATTGATTTCCTTCATGCCGACTGGGTAAGTTCTAGAATGGTAATTAAGCCATTTACTTTGAGAAAACCACCAGGAGGGGACTATAAGAAGTATGATGTAACAAAACATGCTCATAACCAAATCACAAAAATACTCCCAGACATAAATCTCCAAATTGGTTTCTGTAAAGACACAAGAAAATTGAAGCACAGCAATCGGAATACTGTACTAAAAGTTGAATGGTTAAATTGAGTTCATGTAGGTCTTTCTCATTTATGAGATGTAGTCTTACTGCTTGTGTCACTGGGTTCGAGATGTAGTCTTACTGTTTGTGTCACTGGGTTCGAGATGTAGTCTTACTGTTTGTGTCACTGGGTTCGAGATGTAATCTTACTGTTTGTGTCACTGGGTTCGAGATGTAGTCTTACTGTTTGTGTCACTGGGTTCGAGATGTAGTCTTACTGTTTGTGTCACTGGGTTTGAGAGAACGATTTATGAGATGTAATCTTACTGTTTGTGTCACTGGGTTCGAGAGAACGATTTATCATGTAATCTTACTGTTTGTGTCACTGGGTTCGAGAGAACGATTTATCAGATGTAATCTTACTGTTTGTGTCACTGGGTTCGAGAGAACGATTTATCAGATGTAGACTTACTGTTTGTGTCACTGGGTTCGAGAGAACGATTTATCAGATGTAGTCTTACTGTTTGTGTCACTGGGTTCGAGAGAACGATTTATCAGATGTAGTCTTACTGTTTGTGTCACTGGGTTCGAGATGTAGTCTTACTGTTTGTGTCACTGGGTTCGAGATGTAGTCTTACTGTTTGTGTCACTGGGTTCGAGATGTAGTCTTACTGTTTGTGTCACTGGGTTCGAGATGTAGTCTTACTGTTTGTGTAACTGGGTTCGAGATGTAGTCTTACTGTTTGTGTCACTGGGTTCGAGATGTAGTCTTACTGTTTGTGTCACTGGGTTCGAGATGTAGTCTTACTGTTTGTGTCACTGGGTTCGAGATGTAGTCTTACTGTTTGTGTCACTGGGTTCGAGATGTAGTCTTACTGTTTGTGTCACTGGGTTCGAGATGTAGTCTTACTGTTTGTGTCACTGGGTTCGAGATGTAGTCTTACTGTTTGTGTAACTGGGTTTGAGATGTAGTCTTACTGTTTGTGTCACTGGGTTCGAGATGTAGTCTTACTGTTTGTGTCACTGGGTTCGAGATGTAATCTTACTGTTTGTGTCACTGGGTTCGAGATGTAGTCTTACTGTTTGTGTCACTGGGTTCGAGATGTAGTCTTACTGTTTGTGTCACTGGGTTCGAGATGTAGTCTTACTGTTTGTGTCACTGGGTTCGAGATGTAGTCTTACTGTTTGTGTCACTGGGTTCGAGATGTAGTCTTACTGTTTGTGTCACTGGGTTCGAGATGTAGACTTACTGTTTGTGTCACTGGGTTCGAGAGAACGAATAAACCAGTAAATTAAGTAAAAGATGGAATTATAAAAATAAATTGAAATGTATCGTTACTTATTTAGTAACACACTCTGATTAATATGGAATGTTTATATAGAAAGCAGCAATATTCTTGTTACGTGTGACAATTTTACATTTAACAAATGCAATATAACGTTGTTTCTACAAGACCTTCAAGATGGGTTTAGTAGATTAAAATTATCCTTCACGAAACAATGAAAAAGACATTATAGAATTAACTTAATTCTTTTAGCACCGATTGATATTGCCTACTTCACATCGCAATTCAATTTTCTGATGAATGTGTCACTTATGGAGTGACAATATTTTAATTATATTTTTATTTTATAAAGTTAACCCGGTCATGTTGCTATTTTTGTGTTTGGAAATCTTCTAATTAAAATGTCAACAAATGGTGTGTTTTGTTGTTATGCAATCTTTAGCTGAAACAAAGGAGTAAAAGTACTTAAATGTCTTGAACAATCACGTGATAATGATTTATTTCATCACACATAATGGTCTATTACAGCGCCCAGTTGTTTAAAGCTCCTTCAGCTTAACCATATGTTAGTGAAGATTCAAAATGTGATTTAAATTATAAAAATGATATAGTTTGATAGACAATTTTGACTTACTGCTTCTGTTTGGTAAAAACAATTATGTTCATTTTTTAACAGAAAATTTCAGAAATATTGACTAATCACAAATTTTGTCTATCCAAATGGTTAAGCTTTGTAGAAATCCTGTTCTGAACGGGCACTTTGTTTTGTAAATCAAATTGAATATAAGACCCCTATGTTGCAATTATGCTTTTAGTACAGTACATGATAATCAAGCTTTTGGTATGAAAACTAAGCTACAAATAATTTAAACAGCAATGTACCATTTTACATAAAACGTGTTACGCCAAAACTGACTTGCACTACAATAAACCATTGTTACGTATTCTGATTCTTGACAGGGTTTAATTTTGATCTTTGTCTAGCTTCTCACCACAATATGGAAAACAAGAAATGTGTTCTGGTGGTGATTAATCAAACATTGTGGCCCCTAAAACGTGAATATTAAACGACATACGTCACACGGCGGATGGAAACCTAACACAGGAAAAAACATGCGAAAATAAAAATATGGTTTTGTTAAAAAAATGTGGAAAATTGCTAAGCTAAGGTGAGCTAAAACAATATTAAGATAACAAAATATGTAGCTACATGCTGACAACATAATTCTTTAAGTATAGAAAAAACTTTAATGAATGATTCTTAATATTAGCACAATGTTAATTTTATACATTTATCAACATTTGTCAATTTTTTCAATACTTTTCTTCAGTTTGAACAGTTGTTTGTGTAACTAATTATAATGTGTTTTAAATAAAATTTGCACCAAATTTGATGAAAACACAATTCTGATAAAATATTTAAAGAAATTACTTAGAACCCCGCTTTATTTAATAATATTAATTCCTCAATGTTATTTTACAAATATTTATAACGTTTTTCAATTTGAAATATATTTACATTCAATTTGATTAAAATATACATTTTTCAAAAAGAATTTACGGTGTTACCTGTCAACAGAAGCAGATCATTTTAATCTTTATCACATATATCAGATGGTGTTTAATGAGAATTTTTCGAATATTACCACTAGAAAGTAATTTCATTGCATTAAATTTCATGAAAATACACATTTTTTTTATACCAAACTAAGAAATACGTCATCTTATAAGGCGCTGATGAAAATGAAAAACATTAATAAATGAATTAGTTTTCTCCAAGGAAAACTTAAGACCACACATCGTTCAAACAAATGTTATTTATAAGGTTGTATAACAGTAAATATTTGTTTTAGTATCTCGAATTTAAATGGAAATTACAATTAATGATAACGTTAACAAAAATGTGTGTAGCTGAAAAACAACATGTACATACAGTTGAATCTCGTTATCTCGAACTCGGATATCTCGAACTACCGGATATCTCGAACTTTTTTCAAAAGTCCGAACAGAGTTGTTCTTTATTAAACCAAAATCACTCCGGTTATCTCGAACTCGGATATCTCGAATTATCGGATATGTCGAACAATATTTTCGTCCCCTTGAATGAAAATCCTAGGAAAATTACACTCGTTAACTCGAACAAAAAATTTAGGAAAATTAAATGTGTTAACTCGAACAAAAAATTTAGGAAAATCAAATTTGTCAACGCCTACAAATTTTTTGGTAGAAAAATCACATTCCGACATAAATAAAATGTTTGACTGTCGGCCTCGTGTTGATTTTAAAATGACAACATTGCACTGACCTCCCAATTTCCTTAAGCCCTTAATTATTATCCCTTGCATAAGCAATTAAACCCTCAAGGAGATTAACAGGTGTTATAATTACTGCCAAGCTGAACATGACTGCCGAAAAGCGTGTGATGAAAACATTACTCAATACAACCGGAAGCTTGGGGTGATTAAGTTACACAAAGCGAAACTGGTATGGAGACCAAAGCGGACTCCACTATTTGTCGGCTAATAACAATAGCGCAATCGGTTATTGACAGATTTGAGTAATTAAAGAAAATCTTATAAAACAAAATGCATAATTGAATACATACAATATAGGAGAAAACGGCAATATACAGTTGACAAGATAAAACCGGAAGCGACTTCCGGTAGGCGTGTACGAGTTACTTCCCTTTTGTTGCCGTTTTTAACATCGGTTATCTCGAACTCCGGATAAGTCGAACTTTTTCCATTTCCCCGTCGAGTTCGAGATAACGAGAGTCAACTGTATATATATAGATTGCCAATGCTAATACGAAATTAGTAAACAAGACAAGACCAACACACCTATTTGGTGTATTCCTGTTAGTCCAACATTTGATATGTCATAATTCCTTATAGTCCATACATTTAAGATCCATGTTTGTTTAGAGAATTATACTTCATTTCAGAATAAACCACATATTTAGGTCATTTATTTATTAACTCCTAGCGCTTTATGATTAGTTTGCTTTGAACGGCAATGGAAGTTATAGCACTATCAACGTCATTTCTAGACAGTTCAATGGTTATATTTACATTTCGCAATTTTTTAAAATCTTATTTTTGTTTTTGAATCCTGAAAAAAAATTAAAACACTATCGTGTACGACATGCAGTTCCAATTTCTGGAACAGCCAATCAGTGACGTCACGACTATAGGCATAAGCAAAAGATGCGTGACGTCATATTAGCATATATATAACTCCATTTCGACTCAAACAGAGTTTAATACAATCAAACATCATAAATGTAAATATAAACTATAATTAACAAATCATATATCAATGCGCTAATTATGGTTCAATTACTGATTAACTCTACTCATGCTTTGTACAACCGGATCCTGACTTTGTAAACCTTTTGTGATACCGTAAACCAACATTTATTCGCCATTATTATCTCCGCGATTCTCTTACCCAAATCATTTTATTTCTATTAACTTTTGTAGTATGACTATAGCTAAATAATTGGTATAAATAATATCATTGTAGGAAATAAGCTTGCGTCCATTTACAGTGGCGACTTTTTTGTCCTCGCGGAAGACGCGAAATGACACGTGAATATGAATTGAACTATAGGTGAAGTACCAGAAAATTTAAGCTTTGTAGTGTGCTAAGTGCAATGTTCTTCATTGTGTAATGCCTACTGTGACACGGGACATCGACTAATGAAGGAGAAATTGCGTTTGTTTTCAATGGTCATTTTTAAATTTACTCTTAGCAACATACACAGTATCAAAACGTTAAAGAATTTACCACCTTAAGCTTTCTGATAATGTATGGTTAAAGACAAATTATTAAACCAATATTAAAAAGCAAGTTCTGCAACACATTTGCATGACAAGAAAATGTTATCACACATCCCTGGCATGCTTGCTTGCATGTAAGTATGTCTACATTATGTCCAGACATTGTAACTGAGTTAAACAAGAGAATGTGTTTAGTATGATTCTTCATAATATACTATGTATTAATCAATTTTTGCATATAATAAATACATCGATAAACTTTACTTATTCCTGTAGACATATGTATTTGCACTGATCATCATGAATCAGGGGTTTTATCATTTCGATAATTCGCAACCAAGCAGGACCCAGTTGATTAGTTTTATCACTTTTTAACAAAAATTAAAAAAAAAACATCAATAAAAATCAACAAAAAAATATGAAATTGATAGTCTTTAACAATGTGCTTATGTTTGATAAAATTTTATTCATTTTCGATAGTTTCAACTATAATTTCACAATAGATCTGAAATTTAAAATTTAAAATTTAAATTTTGGCCAATCAATTGATTAAATTTATCAAGTTTCGAACAACTGGCCACTGATAAAATTAAACGTCGAATTTTGCGTTTTTTCGGATACCCACCGACCACTTGCTGAACTCAATTAAAACCCAGCTTTATATATGACGTCATGATGTAAAGGTGAACAGTGGTTGTGAGCTTCGGCTCCACAAAAGTCTCAAAAATTTGATATTATTCTGATGGAATTTCAAAAACCAGTCTCCAAGTGAGTTTATAAAGTTATTGTGGTACCAATGAGTGGCGAAACTCCGGAAAAACCGGCAAAGAAACGGAAAAAAAGAGCGAAACCCACACCAGACTCAGGTAGTAAATCTACAGGTGTAACAATGGCGGCTACTACAGGTAGCTCGGGTGTAAACAAAGGCACGAATAATGACCTTAAGGGTCATCTAAGTAGGAAAATTCAAGTGAAAACCATTTCGTTGAAAAGCGTGAAATAGGGGTATAATTATGAAAATACCTACACAAGTGTGGAGATTTTTAAATAAAAATACAGAAGGAATTGATAATTTAAGAAATTTTAAAATATTTGTTGCGTGTTTTTATAAAAATTGTACAAAAATACACGTGTTAGGGAAAATAGCTTACACCTTGTATAACGAATTGATTTTAAAAAATGAAAAGATATTAAGATAGTCAACGTCATAGAGCAATGCAAAGGGGCCAGAGTTTGTTAAAGAAATACGAGGTTTTTGATGTTTTTGTTATTTGTTGCTATCTTTTATGTTTTAGAAACATACTCAGCCCTTGGTAAAGTGTTAATTGTAGGGGATTTGAATAGCAGAACATCCACGAAAAACGATTTCATATCGAGTGATTACATACCGGAAGAGACCAAGCAACACGTGTTACCATTATTTACATATGCAAATGATGTTGACATTTCTGCGAGAGTGAACCCAGACACCGTAGTCAATTCATATGGAACAAAGTTACTACAGCTTTGTAAATCCACGGGTCTTCGTATTCTAAACGGAAGACACAAAGATAATTTAGCGAACGATTACACGTATAATGGTCCTAACGGTTACAGTGTCATTGACTATTTAATAGCAAGTGTGGACGTTTTTCAATTATAGTATGCAGTTTTGACATGTTCTCTGACCACGCCCCCTTACACGTTGTTTTACATAGCCAATGGAACTCAACCTCCGTTGTTGACCATGGATACGATGCGAGTATAACACGCGATCAGTTCAAGTGGAACGAGGATTATACACTTCAATGCCGTGAAGCAGTTAGACTGAACATAGACAAAATTAACAACTGTGTTTCCCCTGAGGAAATAAACATTCATGGTGTCAATGAAACTGTCGCTAACTTTACAAAGACATTACATGATGTTTTTTCACCGTTTTGTAAACGTGCTGTAATTAAACGACCAAACAATAAAACTTTTAATAACAAAAGTAATTCTATAATGATAAGTACCAGAGATAAACCATGGTTTACATACGAATGTAAAAGTTACTACCGGGAATACGTAACCGCACTCTCGAATTTTAATAAATGCAAAACCAGAGAAACTCACGATCGCCTTCGATCGAAAAAGAAAGAGTATAAAAGTTTGAACGGAAACTCAGACTTGAATATTTTCGCCAGGAAGGGAATATGTTAGATTCACTGAGGACAATGAACCCCAAAAAGTTTTACTCACTTTTTTCAAAATCTAAACCTAAAGGACGTGGTGTGACTTTAGACAAATTCTACGATCACTTTAAAGGGTTAATAGATACTCCATGTCCTAACGTAGAGGACACCGATAATTTTATGAACAATTCTACTAATGAATGTGTGTTTGAATCTCTCGACAGTCAAATCACCAAAGAGGAGATAGAAACGGCTTTATCCAAGCTTAAAAGAGACAAAAGTTATAGACTGGATGGTCTACTAAACGAGTATTTTATTGAGTGCAAGGAATTATTATTACCGTCTTTGACTAGGCTGTTTAATATTGTGTTAGAAACTGGTTGTTTTCCCGAATCATGGTCATGCGCAATTATAGTGCCAATTCTAAAGAAAGGTGATAGCAGTGTTCCAAGTAATTATCGCGGGATAAGTCTAATCAGTAACTTGGGCAAATTGTTTACATCAGTTATCAATAATAGGTTATTAAAATGGTCATCAGAATATGATACAATAACCGATGCACAGTTTGGCTTCCGACCAGGGCTGGGAACAGTCGACGCAATCTTCGCCTTACAGACAATTATTACAAAATCATTACAGTCAAAGAGTAAACTTTACTGTTGTTTTGTTGATTTTAAGTCTGCGTTTGATTCAGTACCAAGGTTGAGTATGTGGCTAAAACTATTCAAAATGGGAATCAGGGGTAAGATTTTATCTGTGCTGAGGTCAATGTATGCAAATGTCAAATCATGTGTATTGTCGGATAATATGCTTTCTGATTTTTTTGATAACAAACATGGTTTAATCCAAGGTGAAGTGTTATCACCTATTTTGTTTTCACTGTACATGAACGATTTTGAAAATTGGTTTATAGAAGATAACATTGTACCGTGTGAGTTTAGGGACCTTGCACTTTTTCTGTTAATGTACGCAGACGATATGGTATTATTCGCAGAAACTGCGGAGGGTCTGCAAGAGATGTTAGATTCGTTATCTAGATACTCACACAATTATGGTTTAACTGTTAATACTGTTAAGACAAAAGTCCTAGTATTTCGTAACGCAGGTATTGTTAAAAACAAATGGACATATAACGGTAAAGAAGTTGAACTTGTAGATTGTTTTAATTACCTCGGGTTACTTTTAAATTATAATGGAAAATTTAATGGTGCACAAACCAAGTTAGCTGAACAAGGTCGTAAAGCTCTCTTTAGCTTGCAACAAAAAACCAAGACACTTTATTTAAATGTCCAGTCAATGTTGTCACTTTTTGACACATACGTAGCCAGTGTTATGTTTTATGGCTGCGAGATATGGGGTAATATCAAAGCCTTGTCAATCGAAAAGGTACATACCGATTTTTGCAAGCGTTTGCTTGGTGTGAAAAGCACAACAGTTAATGCAGCTGTATATCATGAACTTGGCAGATACCCTTTACAAGTTTATAGAAAAGTACGCATTTTTAAATACTGGCTAAAATTATTGTATAGCTCTAATTGTATTTTACAAGAAAGTTATAATTTTCTCTTAGATTTGTGTAACACTAAACCTTCATTTAAATATAATTGGTTGTTATGTGTAAAGCAAGAATTATTTAACTTGGGTATGTGTGATATGTGGTTCTCTCCATATAAGTTTGACTCGTCTTACACATTAACATTATTAAAACAAAGGCTAATAGACCAGTGTAAGCAGGATATACTGTGTAAGATACAGTCTACTAGTAAATGTTATGTTTACCAGTATATAACGGATCATCATTGTTTACAATTTTACCTGTTTAAGGGAATCCCTACATCCCTTAAAAATTATATAGCAAAAATTCGCTTATCTAGTCATAATCTTGCTGTAGAGGTCGGGCGCTATAGGAAAGTTGACAAACATAACAGGTTCTGTTTTTATTGTAAAGACTGTATAGAAGACGAATACCATTTTATTTTACAATGTCCTCTATATAAATTAATCAGAGTAAAATATATAAAACCGTATTACTGGCAAAAGCCAAGTATGTTTAAATTAATACAGTTATTAAGTGTCAGTAATGTAAAAGAGCTTTGTAATTTTGGTATGTTCTTAAGAAAATCATTTTCACTGCGTTCTAACCAGCAATCTTAATCATATTGTACTATTCTCCTTGTACTATTCTCCTTGTACTATGCTACGAAATGATATATTATACATTTATTGCCTTTGAGTGAGGGAGATATGAACATTTGTTTACCCGCAACAAGTCATATTTCCCGAGGGCGAAGCCCGAGGGAAATGTGACTTGTTAAGGGTGAACAAATGTTCATATCTCCCTCAAACAAAGGCAATAAATGGTTTATTATACCGAAAAATAACCATTGTAATAAGAAAGACAGAAAGAAAGATAAATATTTAACAAAAGACAGCATGAAAACATCATTCCTTCTCCGATTCATTGCTTTTTCTCCTATCGGAACTCATCGGAGGCAAACGTTAGAACGTCATGACCGATTCTCAATCGATGACGTCATATCATTGTGACGTCATGGTGTGTTCCGAAGATGTGGGATATGATGTTTTCAGAGGGATACACGATGTTTTCTCCACCCTGATCATATGATCAAACGATCCAATCAAATTACAGATAGCATCGTATTTTTCTCATGAGGTATAATAAAACATGTTGTAAAATACTGTACATTTTGTACCACTGTTTACATGTTTTAGATACAATGTACACTGATGGATATTAATATTCAAAGTAATAAAGTAATAATAATAATAATAATAATATTCGACAACAAATTTAAGTGCCTTATTTATTTAGACTTCGGACACTCATTGACCACTTTTTGACCTCCATCGCTATTTGTCACTAATCTTGGTCTGTTTGTCTACATTTTACCGTTTGAGAACTTATTTGGTATTAATGCTATGTATAGTTTGACTTTCCGGACTGAGAAGGACGTTGCACGTAAGTATGGAGTCCTTAAAGGGACACACTTGTAAAAATAAGTTATTAAATCGTTATTATAAATGGTTAAAACAATAAGCTAAATCGTTGTCACGATTAAACAAATTGCTATAACATGTAATAAATCGTTATAACGATTCAGCAAATCCTATAACGATTTAACCATTTCATATACGATATAACGATTTGATTTTTTTACAAGTGTGTCCCTACAGGGACTCCATACGAAAAGATAAGGATATAAGCGGCGCAATCTATTGTGGATTTGCAAAGTCATTCATCATGTTTCCTTTGGGTATATGGCTTATAAAATTCATCAAATATTCAAAAGGATTAATTTATAATAGAAAAATTATCGATTTTGATATGCACATAAAACAAGAAAATTTAAACTAACCATACCAAAGCGTGGTATAAGTCACTGCAACATTCTAATAGTAATACCAGACATACTAGTGTTAATGAGTGCATTCCTTCATTGAACAGCTAGAAATCCCCCAAGAAATGCCAAAAGCTGTACCCAAAATTTTTATTTTTTACTTCATTACGTAAATACACAACGAGTCTTGTGTTCATGCAGTCATCATTTACCGACATTGTAATTGTCATATCAAAACAAACATATCAATATATGTCCAAATCATTATCCTAAAGCGAAGTAAAAGCTTTGAAACTGGCAAATTAAGTTAAACGCCTGAACTTCCACCAAGAAAGTGAGATTGGGTGTTCAGGAAAAATACGCACCTCATGTTCAGCTAACTACATGTATATTTTAAAAAATGGCACAAATGAATACGAAAGTTGCCATTAAATACATTTAAAAAGGATGAATGACATAATGGAAAATATTTTATGTGTTGTTACTATTCCTGAACCAATACCAATCCTGTCTGGGTAATCAAATACCAAATATGACCTTTTTCGAAATAATCATATCATGCTAATCTACCATATTATATAAATTTGTATTATGTTTCTGTATGATATAAATGATTTGTTGTTATTGACTATGCTTGCATTTTATTTATTTACCAAACTGTATAATGTAATAATATTGATTTGGAAAAAATTATTGCCTTTGTAATGTCTCAGTTAAAATTCCATGACTTGTACAATGTGACACATGTACCCATTGTATTCGGCCTCGTATGAGCTAAACGTATCTTACAGAACAAAAGACAAAAATTTCAGAAAAATTAACACATCATATAACCCCTTGTCAGTTTTGACCGTTCAATCAAAGATAAAAATACCCATCCATGTCCAAAATCACAATCCAAAAGCAAAGCAAAAACTTTGGATCTGGCAATTTAAGTTAAACATGTGAACTTTCACCCAGGAAGTAAGGGCCGGGTGTTCCGGAAAAGTAAATACCTCCTGTGACCGATTAGAAAATCGACTCGACGGACTAATGATTCTTTAATTGTATATATTTGCGAATTAATAAATAACAAGTGATCCTTTCTTCAAGCAATTAAAATAGATTTCTTGTCTTTCATTTTAAAACATACCATGACCATCCAAACTGTTTTTAAACATCGAGTGTATAACAATGGGAATGCCATATGAGGCCTTTACCAGGACAAACACATTTACAAAGACTGGCAATGTATCTGTGTGTTCCTCATGTAATACTGTATTCGTAGTGATAACGTGAGATTTGTGAGGCTCCGGTAGTCTTTCAATCATTCATAACAAAATTATGATCTATGTTATGTTAATGAATGTCAATGTTTTTCAGTGAGCATGTGCTAAAAAAGACATCAGCTACAAGATCTTATACAAATGCATTACAATAACTATTTACTAAACATGCGCAACATAAAAGTGTTTTATAACAATTAGTGGATGGTATCTTGAAACAAAACAGCTGATGCGAAGTAAAACAACATGGAAACAGAAAACCCGCACAATCACATGAAATAAAT
Organism: Anadara kagoshimensis; assembly: GCA_021292105.1. Taxonomy (NCBI): domain Eukaryota; kingdom Metazoa; phylum Mollusca; class Bivalvia; order Arcoida; family Arcidae; genus Anadara; species Anadara kagoshimensis. Next base: position 58,113,304 of record CM037870.1, on the reverse strand, counting down.
TCTTCTATGATATGAGCCATAGGTCTGATATAAAACTGAGTATTTGTTTTATTACTACAACTCACTTTAGTTTCGCGGATTCTTATTTCACGAAACATATTTTTTGCGAATTATTATTTCAGGAAAATATTTTTCGCGAATTCTTATTTAATACACGAAACATACTTTCTCGAATTTGTGCCAAGCTATTTCGCGACATGCAATTTTATTGACAGTCATTCAGTGATTACGGCACATTGATTTAACTGTTATACATGTACATAAATATCGCGAAAATTAAGTACCCACGAAAAAAAATAATTTACAGAATAAGCAAGACCAATATGTTAATTGTTTTAACTTACCTTTACAGGTAAAGATTGACAGGAATAACTCCAAAATAATAAAATAACGGTGATAAAACAAGTCTTTCGTAAAATCTTCATTTCTAAATAGTTCATCACAAATTTTTTTTTTTTTTAAACTTTTTTTCAACAACGTTTCATACTATTTTCTGTCCATTTAGAAACTGTTGTACCCTAGCGAAGATATTGAAAATAGGTTTATCTTATCTGCTATTAGTGATATGCATCAAGATGTCTATATATGTATACGTGTGTCAGTTTAATAGAAACAGGCTTTATAGAGAAGCAAAGATTTACAAGGTACTAACCCTTATATTACAAGAGTAAGATGTCAACTTTTAACATATTGGTCTGGCATTGAAGTCCCAAATCCTAATAAATGTTTTTCATGGATTATAAATTTATTTTATTTATTTATTTGTAAGACAAGTGATCGTTTTAAATAGAAAGTATTATAAACAATGGTCTCAATAAAAATCTTGTCTTGTATTTTTCACATTATTTGACGTATAAGTTATATATACAAGTATATGTATTCTAAATTGTGATTCCACATGTTGCGGGTATAGCTATCTAGACGGGGTGGGTTGGTGATGTCCCTTCGGAAACATTCTTTCTCACTACCCTGATGAAAGTTCACGTATTTGACTTAATTTGTCATTTTAAAGGGTTTTACTTTGCTTTTTGGATTGTGTTTAGAATATAGACCGACATGTTTGTGTTTGATTTAATAGTATTGATGCACACACACACACACACACACACACACACATATATATATATATATATATATATATATATATATATATATATATATATATATATATATATATATATATATATATAATATATATGATCCATAATTATGTCTTAGGAGGCAAAGAAATTAAATATAAATAACAAATCTTCTTGGCTTTGTAAGCCAAACGAATTTGTAAGCATGAAAGAATTCGAAATGGCATTGCTGAGTTTTGTCCAATATGCTGAATCATGGATAAGAGTTTTGAGATTATGTAATTAGGTTTTCAGGTCGTGAGGTAAGGTTTTTTAAAATCTAACTTTAACAACGATCGAAATACTGTTGGAACCACCCTGTTTGTGACAGTGAAATACTCTTTCTTTCCATAGAAAGTACAATAAATTTGAATAAAGATGGATATTTTTCACTTACTTGTACCTAGTCGTAACTGAAAATCTGTATGCGCATCCGCGATTGTCATAAAGTATTTCTGTAGAAAGGAAAATGTTGGCCCTATGGGGATTTTACATGGCGAAAATGACAATCTGTACACCAGAAGTGATGTCCTTGGTGACGACGTTTTAATCCATATGCAAAACAGAATCCACCATTTGCCTGGTTTTTCAACAGGCTGGTTACTTATAGTAACTACACATTGGTTTCCTTAAATTTAAAATTATTAGAAGCCAAAATTCTGGTATTTGAGAAAATAATTTCCTTTTTTAAACTATTGTTTCACAATTTTGCTAAAATGGGCTACCTCTCAGAATTGCAATTTGAATTTAAACTCTTGAAATCGTTTCAATATAATTTAGATATGTTTGGGATACAGCAGTTTATACAGTGTGCATATTCTTTTTTATATTATTATATTTGGGGGTGGGTAGTAGGGGGTATGGCATACATGATAAACCAAAAATATATAAAAGTAATTTTAAAATGTAGGTTTTACGTTGTAACCCTGGTTTTACTTTGCAAATATAAATTTCACAATAAAACATCCGGTTTCCTCCACCACCAATAAACGCATCGCCGCGGTGTTTATGAAAGAGTCTTGACTTGGACGTGAAATATCATTACCCACTGTAAAACTAGTTTTCGCGACCTAAAACTAAGTAAATAGTTATTTATTTATTTATTTACTGCGTTTATTATGATATTAAGTTGCAATTTATATATACATGTATGCATTAAACACATACCAATCCTCCTTATGCATTCCTTAGGATTGTTCTAGTTCTAAACTGAACTGAATGACATTGCAGTTTAAACTTTAAAATGATTGATATTGGCAGAATAAGTCATTTCTTGGCGCCAAATCGGGCTTTTTGCATTTTAAAATGAACAGTATTCCGTCTGTACCATACAGACATGTCGAAAATGTAATACTCAGCTAACAAAAAGGTGATATAGGTTGTCGAATAGTCGAGATATGGATAGCTAGTGACCGAAAGCTACCGAAGATCGCTAGTGTCGAGATATAACAAGGGGCTGAGATAAGCTGATGATTCGGCACTAATCCGTTAGTCAAGTGTTAAATTTCCGACAGGACTGTACTGTATATATCACCTTTATATAGATACTAGTTATATTTTCTGTATGACTTCTCCAATATTGAATATTAATAAATATTCAATTTTCTGTGAATTATAGCAACCCCCTTGGAGTCATTCATCATCAAATTACTATCGCAGAATTAGGAAATAATTGTCAAATGGCACTGGAACGTGAAAAAACCAATAATCTCTATATCTGTTAATATGTATTCAATGAGTACGTCATGTCTGATATTCTAAAGAATGTCAAATGAACGTCAATTAGTTGTTATGTACAAGAAATGAGATTTGAAATACCATCTTGGGAATGGCACGGATTAATCATAATTCTTAGAAAACTAATTTTCTTATATACCTATACATGTATACAATACAGGCCTGTTGAAATTTTAGCACTGAACGAACGAAAACTGAGAGTAGAAACTCGATTAAGTGGTCGAAATATGGATAGTGAGCCGTTGAAAAGCTTCAGAGATAACCGACAACCATTCAGGATATACTGGCAGCTAATTAAGGACTGAGATGAACTGTAGGTTAGCTACTTTCGACTGGCCTGTAATGTGCCTCTTGTATTACAAAGAATTTATATATGAATCATAATTAATATGGAGAAAAATGAAATAAGCAATTCTGTATCTGGAAGCATGCATTTGATTATATATAGTCAATGCAAATAAAATAGAGAAAATCGAAAAATGTAAACAAAAAAGAAACGAAAGCATGATCACATAAATCTTTACAGCGAGGGCAATGATATTATAAAATAAAATACCGAATGTAGACAAAATGTTGTACAGCACACTACTGTATTTCCACAAATTCAGTGCATATGGAAAATGCAAGAATAAAGTCATATTTTCCAACAAACTCACAAAAAAATCTTTCAAAACTTAATACAAAATATACTGATCTAATAGGAAAATATTTTTCATTCATGAAAAAGTGAACTTAATTCTGTACATAGAGCAATTTTTTAACTTTTTAACAAAAACAAATTTGACTATGTCAAAATTATCCCTCTTGGAACAACTATAAACGTTATGTCATAATTGGAATATTCATGATGATCACACCTGGAAAAAAACGAGCAACAATGACCTACCTGACCCTAAATGTCCTGATGTAACTTTGAATGAGGCCCAGTTGGTGTATAAACTTGATCAAATTTCCAAAATTTTTGCAAAATTTCTCTATGTACATGAGAACTAAACAATAATGTTTTTAGTTAAAAATATAATTTGGCTAGGTCAGTGCATTTTAAATGCGTTTTATTTATAGTTTAATTGAAACATTTTCAATTTAAAGAAATAAAGAATAAAAACCATGTGTACTCAATTTATGAAAATACAGTAGTGATTTAGTTAAAGCTCTTCTAGTTGGTCCAAACCATCCCAGTTTATATGTCTTCTTCCCTATAATGTATATTAAAAGATTGCTTTCTTATTTTTACCACCCGCCTTTAGAAGAGAGAGGGGATATTAAATTCGAGTTTCCGTCCGTCCGAAATTCTTATCTGCGCTAATTCTCCAAAACTACGAAGCACTATTTCACAAAAACTTTGGGACATAGCATTAAAGTAGATAGGAGATGCGCATATATCGTTTACCGGAGATAGTTTGCTCATTTCCTTGGAGTTATGGCCCGTTGACAGAAAAACCTAAATTAGTTCAATTTTCTTAAACTTATGACTAGATCGAAAGTTTGATTTGATTTTTAGCTTCTCTTCAGTCTTAAAGTTATAATTTATTCATTTTGTGAAATTTCCTCAAAAAATGGGTAACGCGTTTTTGCATTAAATTTTGACAAAATAAAAATGCCTTCATAATGTAATATGCAGACAAAAGTTTTGTCTGGAGTAATTCTCATAAACTATGAAGCACTATTTCATGAACCTTGGTACAAAGCATTAACATTGATAGCTTATGTGCATATCATTAAAATTTGAGATTGTTACCTTTCCTCATATGTTTGAGCAACAGCATGTGGTTATACAAAAACAGTAGTAAAAGTGAAGTTTGTTTGTTGAGAAAAACCAACCTTATTTCCATAGCTTTATCAATTGCATTCAAAATCTGTTTTATACATTACTATTGTATTGCTCTAAGGGCCTTTTTCGCTTACGGAACGCAAGTTGCATTGGTCATTGCCATCCTCAAAATTCCTTTATTCTTTTTAAAACGTAAGGTATTTAGACTTCTTTCTGTATGTAGAAAGCATTTTAAACAAGTAAATTCAGTGGATTATTCTCACTCGGGTATGTTCTTTTTGAGATCTGCACTTTATTCAGAGGGACATAACTCCCAATTTAATGAGCTAACAAACTCGGGTTAATGGTTTGCGCATTTCCTATCAATGTTGTTGCTATGCTCCAAGTAACGTAAAATTTGTTTCATAGTTTTTAGAATAACTCCACACATGAAGCGTCTGGATGGACAGACGGACGGAAGGAAGGAAGGCAGTTCGGATTTAACATTCTCATCTGTCTTCGAAAAACGGAAGATAAAAAAAATCGTGAAATGTAAACGTTTAGTTGATATATAGCTGATATTGCCACTATAACCATATGCTAATGGGTTGATTACTTGATCTAATATCATCGAATCTTTTTATTCTATTAGCTGTTAATAAATATACTATTTTCCAAAACCATGTTTCTTATATTTAAACAAATTAATTACTATAACATTCATTTACCCGCATTAAAGATTTAATAAAACCGGAGACGATATACGTACATTACTATCTACATAATTAATTACAAGTATGGCTCTGATCCATTTAATACTTTTCTGAATTAGTTTATTCTAATAATTGAGCAATTCCACGAGAAAAACTTCCTTATAGGTATTTTCATCGAAAATGGTTTTATATATAGTATATAAATTTCAAATATGTATCTATGTGACAACACTATATGAGGTTTAATTACAAATGGTAAGATACTTTCATGTGTTACATTGAATAACTTGCCTGTCGTCACAGTTTCATGAAATCTCTAGTGCATTTCTGACAAAACTGTAAAGTATCTCATTTCGTAAGGGTCTGCAGCAACTGATGTCTTGGTTTAAAAAAAGCAGCTTCTGGTGTCTGTTTTACCAATAACCTATCTAATCTTGTCTGAAATCATTGCCATACATGTAGATGCTGTGTAAAATCTTATATTTATCATAAGAACCATACGGTTTTTTCTTCATTGTCTGTCTTAGTTCCATTTCAGAAAATCATTGTAGCGTCCAAACCACCCAACTATGTTTTGTAACTAATGGTTCTTATAAAAGGTCTTGAATGAACAATGCCGTGGGTCATTAAACGTAAACCCACCGGTTCATGTTCAAACTGCAATCCAAAAAGCAACGTAAAAATTAGTAAATAACGTGAATTTCCACCAGGTAGGGGAAGCTAAGTGGAAGGGTAAGCAACCCCTGTCTAGCTACCTATACCCGCCATGTGTGATCGTGTGTAATCTATGTATATATATTTTTAATGTATCTTGTTTTGACAATATTTTGGGACCAAATATTAATCTACATGTAGTTATCTAGTCCATATCTAGACAAACTAAAATAAATTCAGAAATGGTTTCTTAATAAACTGAAAGGGTCTGGTCCATCATACCCAAACCGTTTTTCATATTAAAGTACGAAGGTGAACAGTGTAAAACTGACAAGCAGTGTATCAACTCCCAATGAAGTCCAAGGTCTAATGAAGTTTAGACGTTAGGAGTTGTTACAAAGCTGCATGTCGTGGCTCGATCTTAAATTCAACACACAAATACAACATGTAAACCATTGTAAAATTAGAATGATAACTCTTGTAAAACTAGCATGATTCAATGTGAATCATTATTTATTTTATACAAAAACCAACGACTAAATCAATAAACCACCAAACTGTCTTATTATCACTTTCTCCATTAAAAATCACAAACAGACCAATATCCCTATACATAATAAAACCAAAACATACAATGTGACAAATCATTGGTTACAACAACAACACTGAAGAATATCTCTCTCTCTCTCTCTCTCTCTCTCTCTCTCTCTCTCTCTCTCTCTCTCAGGCTCTCTCTCTCTCTCTCTCTCTCTCTCTCACACACACACACACACACAGACGCACACACAAACACATCAACATTCCATATAAAAATTAGCATGTTCAAAAAATGCAGCAATAATCAAACCAAGATAAAATATTTTAAAATATTTGAATACTAAATAGCTCACTCAACAAACTTTTTCCAGTTTCAACATTAACAACTTAAGTGCTTTTCTCTACTATTGAATTATTTTTAATATACGAAAATGCACATATTTGATGCATTTTCTATAAAATTTAAAATCATTATCAACATCACTTAACTGAAATGAGATCACCTTAAATTAAATGACGACGTATTCAAAGTGTGCATTTTCGAGTTCATTGTATGTTGGTTAATATTAAGATAATGACATTGTTCTGAACAGTACATTATAAGTCTAACCGCCTATAGCGGCCATCAAAAAAGAAATAAAGTTTATCGTTTCAAACACATTAAAAGTGTGTCTTTTCGAGTACATTGCATGTGATCAATATCGACATGAAAACATTGTTCTTAACAGTACACCTATGTACATTCAAACCGTCTATAACGCTCACTCAAAGGAAATGCACTGCGTCTTAAACATTAACAGTTCAAACAAGGACAATACACAAGATACAATTATATCCTTCCCAAATGGTTGTGCATCTGGCCTTAGTTTTACGAACATCCCCTAACTAAGATTTTTTTCAACACTTAAATCTTGCAAACTTAAAAACAATTGTTAGGATGTTAAAGATGATATTTTGAAGATCACTTTATACCATCTGTAATAAGTTTTCACGAAAAAATATTTTTCATAATTCCGAAAGAGATTGTCATAATTTACTTCATATGTTTAAAGACAATTTTAGTCAAGGAATGATTGTAAATAAGGTGCCAGGTCCTGATTTCACAATCATTCCTTAACTAAGATTTCCCTTACCTTAAATCTTGACAAATTTGAAATCTTAATAATTTTGTCAGTTTTCAAAATATCCATACGTTTAAGATGCCATTTTGAATATCACTCTAAGCTTATTACACCTTTATTCTACTTTTCTTGTGTGTTTTTATACCCCCGCTTAAAAAGTGGAGGGTATATAGTGATAGGGGTGTCCGTCCGTCCTTCCGTTACACCTTAGGGTACCTATCTCTTATCCGCAACTCCTCCTAAACCCTTCAATGGATTTTCATGAAACTTTCACACAATCTTTGTGATATAATGTAGATGTGCACCTCTTATTTAAAAATTTGATCCGATGGATTTTACTATGGGGGGGGGGGGGGGGAGCGGGGGGTATTTTTTGTGAGCTTGTAGCTCACAGTTTTTCTAGTTTAATTTGAAGCACTATAAAATATTATCAAAATTTGCCAGATTTAAGTTCAGGAAAATCTTAGTTAATGGATGGATGTGAAACTGAGGCTAGGGGATTTATTTCTTAAAAAACATATTATTGGGTTTCATAACGAAATCTTTATACTTAATGGCCTCGCTAAGTACTACATCCTTTAACTGTAAAGAATGGCATCTGCAATTTACATCCAGTTCAAAATAACACGGATAATTACACTAATAAGACTGCATGAGAAATTGGCGGGAATTCACTGGTAACACATAACGTTAAGTGATTAAAAGTAACATCAGTCTTCGAATGAAAAAAAGTTTTCCCATACGGAATTTCCAAACGAGAAGTCGGACAAACAACATCGAGACATTAGATTACCAAAGTTTGGGAACGCTCTCGACGAGCATGGTCCATCATAATAAAAATCAGATTCACAATAAAAAGTACATGAACAAATTATATTGTCTCTGTTTCGAGAACGTCTTTGCTGCTGTCGTCTGCTACTCCGTGACGACGTCCACCTGTTCCTAGACGACCTCGATGTGAAATCGTCGTCTGTTTGTAAATCTCTATTATTGTTGCGGGAACTCCAAGTATTTGAGTCACCATCTTCGCCGGATATTCTTTGATTCCGGGCCATCATAGTCCATTGTCGCCAATTTGTCCCAGAGTCTCTGTTCCGTGATGGTCTTGACGCTTGTCTTCTATTTGTAGGTTGTTGTGAAATTCTTGGTGTTCTCATGATAGAGTTTTGTTGTGGTTGCTGTTGTGAAAATGGACGTCCGACGGTTCTAGTGACAGGGCTTTGCCATTGTTGCGAAACCTGATTTCTAAATGTTCTAGCGATGTTTTGCTGATGTTGTTGTTGTTGTTGTTGTTGTTGTTGTTGTTGTTGGTTGTTGTTGTTGAAACTGCTGTTGGTGGTGGTGGTGTTGTGAAACTCCTATTCTAAAAGTTCTAGCGACAGCATTTTGGGGCTGTTGTGACACCGGAAGTCTAAATGTCCTATCGACGGGTGTTTGCGGTTGTTGAGAAACCGGAAGTCTAAATGTTCTAGCAATAGAATTTTGTGGCTGTTTCGAAACTGGAATTCTAAATTTTGTTATAATAGGTTTTTGTGGTTGCGTTGGTACTGGATTCCTAATTTGAAATGTTGGCTGCGTTGGCTGTATATGAAAAGGTTCCCTTATTACACCTGGTCCCGTGATTGGTATTCTTGCTGTCGTGGTTGTCAAGGCAACATGGTGGTCAATATTTACACTTTGATGTGCATTTGTTCTTTTGGGTTTATAAATGATATCTGCAAAGTAGATAGGAATTTTGTACGGACTCCCCTCCGCTTGGAAATTACTTAGCGTTTTAGCAATGTGGTTTTGTCTGTCTTTTGTGAAACGTTTCGTCCTTAAAATTGTTTTTGTCTCCTGAGAAACATGGGTTCCCTCGGCTGAAAAAAAATATTTAAAGACATAATGATTAAGTGAGTGCCAATATCAAACATTTAGAATGTATAAAGTTAAGCACTGGGTTTACGGAAAGGAGACGAAGCTCGGCTGCCAAGTGGCGGAAATATGAATAGGTACAGTGGCGGATTTAAGGGGGGTGTTGCGGGGGTTGCAACCCCCCCCCCCCCCCCCCTTTGAAAAATTAAAAAAAAGAGAGAGCTATTGACTGATTAAAAATTATTTTCTTGGCCCCCATCGGGGCTCTGCTAGACTCCTCGTCTCTGGAAGCTCGCGCCTTCGGCGCTCGCACCAAACATTGATATAATTCTCAACCCCCCCCCTTTCAAAAAATCCTGGATCCGCCCCTGAGGTAGTGGCTGGAAAGCTGACGAGAGATAGATGAATAGTAATTGCCGAGGCGCTGTCATAATATAGGTAACGAGAGACCGAGATGAACTACATTTTGGTTCTAATTTGTTCATGATACTTTCGGCAGATTTGTACTATAGTTTTTATATAAACGTAAGTAATTGGGTCATGAAACACACTTAAGAGCCTAATTAAGTAAATCAATTTCAGCTCAATTTCAAAAGTACTCTAAATGTTGTTTGCAATTAACGTTTTCTTTTCAAAATCAAAGAAAACGTTTGTAAAATATTTGGTACCGTTGAGTGCATGAAAACATTTTGTACTTCCGAAAATATAAAAAAGAACCAATAAATTCAATCTGTTGTAATCTATAGAAATGTGGCATTGCATTAAATCCAGTTTCCAGGGAGGCATATTATTTTTGAAGATTTTGTTTGCATTTTCTATTTGAAGTAAACTATAAGACATAGATACTTTTACGAAAGCTTGTTAGTGCCATTTTCAAAGTAATAATTCCATTCTTGAAAGTAATAATTCTTTTTTTATCAAATTGCATAACTGACGATTTTTAAATTGTACCGTAACGATTTTCTAAACCATTCACACGAATTTTTAATCGTTCTACGATTTAAAAAAAAAAAAGAACTAACGATTTAAATAAAACAATTAGTACAATCTCAAAATTGTTTGTACGGTTTTTCTAATTACTTTCAAAAATGGCACTAAAAGCTTTCCGAAGGTTACGGTACCTTTTCGAATATCAAATACTATTAATTTCATTTTTAACGAGTCAAAATGTTTAGCCTTAACACGTATATTAATGATTTTTTCCCAAAACCATATTTCGGAATAATTTCATCACTTTAAGCTTGCAAAATTCTTTTTATTTTATAGACTAGTAATTTATTTCGATGTATTTGTACTGTAACAAATTAGTCTTTATATTGGTATTTCTTGTGTTCATGTATTCATTCGAACTCATTTTATTTTTTCAATCAATGAAAAAATTATTCAAAATTTAAATCGATGGTAGAATTAAAAATTTTCTCACCTGCTATGAAACTCCAAATTAAAACAACCAATGTTAGAATATCCATGTCCCGTTATCACAGACAGTCCCTTCCCAAACTGGACAATTGTCATTATACATGATCATTTTTGTTTTATTTTCGGTTCTATTTCTCTTGCTTGTTAATTATCATGCACGTAATTATGTTATTATTTTTTTATGTCCCATAAATTCGGCTGACCGTACGGTGACCGCGAATGACAGACCTTAATTTCGGATTTTGCGTTTTTCTGTACATGTATTTTGCCGATTTGTACGCATGATTTCTGAAACTAACATCTTCTTTGGAAAAAATAACAGAAAAAATCATTTATATTTACAAACAGAACATTTATCTGTTGACAGGTGTTAAACAGCCAGAAATGTTTTTGTGAATTTTTCTTGAAATCTACGTGACTGAAAGTCTTTGTTCTGAAGATCATATCAAACACATACATACCAGTCCATGTCCATATCACAACTTCAAAACCACGTAAAACATAGAAATTGGCAAATTAAGTCAAACACGTGAGCTTTAACCAATTAAGTGAGATCGAGTGTTCAGAAAGCTTATGTAAACACCCCCTGTTTAGTTAGAAATACCAGACGTGTGTTGATCAAAATTGGAAAATGAACTGTGGGACGTGAACTATATCCAGGAATATTTTGGATACCGAGACATGATACTTTTCAATAACTTATTAACATAATGAAAGCTGGAGAGACAAAGCGGAATTTGAAAATCAGTTCGACTTGCCAAATGTTCTACCTAACTACCGCAATCGTCATGCGTTTGAATTCAAATACCATATGTTACTTTTTAATGTGCATACATTATGTCTTATTATAATTAGCCTTACAGTAACATGCAATATAAATATATACAATGTACATTACTAGAATTCTGAAAAGTTTCTTGAATTTAAAAAAGGTGTTTATAGAAAACTTTACAATTATCATCATATAAATGGACTATTTCGTTCGCTGTCATATTACAATTCTTTTGTACTATTTCATTCAGAAAATTCAAAAGTATATAATGTGACACAATGCCAATGTTACTGGCCATATGCTTAGGTCAATTTGAACTATGACTGTCTAGACGAAAGCAAATGTTTATGCAGTTTCTTCATTTTTATATAAAACAGTTAACCTCAATACTGACATTCCTTATTATAATATTAGTAAGTCTTTCTTTTGTACCCCGACCAACCCATTAAATTCTATGTGAAAAAAATGAAATTATTTTTCTCACAAATCATCAATGCGCCAAATAGCTTGATTCCATCATTTTGGGTTTTTTCCGTCAAAATTAATGTATCGGTGGATGGTACAAATTGAAGTTCTTCATCCTTATTTTTAACAAAAATAGGGTTTTATATTTACATATTACTTAGATGAAAGAGAAACCTTGACAATTTTTGTAAAATATATTTTTCTCGTTTGTGAAATATTATCCAAAACTGAAAAGATACCGTCGGAATATGTTTTGTTAAATTTATGAAAAATGCATTTTAGTGTGTCAGTCCCCCAGGTTAGGTATTAGCGTGTATCGTCTGTGTTACCCCTAATTGTTTATAAATAATTTAACATACTAGTATCCTTTGTATTGTACTTGCAATTATGAGAAATAAACCATACCATATGCATTTACACATGTATATATACTAGTATATACGAAATACAAATTTATCTAGAGAACTTGCTGTACAAAAGATTTTTTATACTTTCCATGAGTATTTTCCGGTTTTGTCTAAATTGACATTTAGTTGTTTATTAAGAAAAGAACAATGTATGAACATGTATTAATTAATATGGACTCGTAAAAAAATCTAATATATTTAATATAAGTAGTAGTTAATGCATGTAGACTGCTATAAAACTGTCTAGTTATGTAACGGGTAATTAGCTTAGTCGTCGTATCAGCATATAAATCATGTAATTACACCTGTAGACATCTTTACTCAGAGTGAAATAGTTTGCCATTACTTATGTTTTCCTATGCTGTGTATATATAGATAGTTTTACCCAGAAAATAGTTTGCTATTTCCTCAGTTTTCCTATTTGTGCATTTAGACATTTTTACTTAGAAAAGCATGAGTTTGCCATTCCTTATGTTTTCCTATGCTGTGCATAAAGACATCACTATTCAGACAATAGTTTGCCATTTCTCAGTATGTTGTCATACGCTGTGCATATAGATAAGTTGTACTCAGACAATAGTTTGCCATTTCTCAGTATGTTGTCATGATCATACGCTGTGCATATAGATAAGTTGTACTCAGAAAATAGTTTGCCATTTCTATGTTTTCCTACGCTGTGCATATAGATAGTTTTACTCAGGAAATACATGTAGTTTGTCATTTTTATGTTGTCCTACGCTGAGCATATAGATAGTTTTACTCAGTTTAGTTTGCCATATCTTATGTTTTCCTATGGTGTATTTTTTAAATGGTTCAACCTAGAGAAATACATTCAACCGGACTTTTTTCCCGTGATATTTGTTATTTCCGTGATTTTTTATACTTATTTAATGCCTTGCCATCTTTCTTTGGTTTTAGTGCCAGCACAGATTTTCACTTTTTTACACGTGAATATAAAAAAGTCCAATGCACATCCTGTTCAGCTATACGAGTATAAAAATGCAAAATTTTGAAAAATGTCAATTTTCAACATTGGGTAAATGCCATAGATATATCTGTAAATACAAAAAGAGGGAAATATTCATACTCTGTCCGGGCACTGAAAGAAAATAACAATAATTCCTTATATGGAGATTTCCTTATTAAGAAATACCGGCAAGTGTTGAAAAATCCATCAGTTGATTTATTATAACACAATTACAGTTTCTATCGTGTATATTGGGTACATAGATATGAAACAAAACTATTTAGAATTATTTCGTTTGAAAATGAAATTGGTAATCTTTATCGCATTATATCTACAAAATCAAATTAGCTCAAATTACCTCGCAGTATTATCACAAGGCTCTCGTTTACTTATAAATATGGGCATGAAAGATAGAGAATTTTAATATTGTATTGTATTGCAAACTATCATGTTGTCATATACCCTTTTTAATGTATTTTATGATTAAATTCAATAAATGGTATGTGACAATGTATGCATTGTTGTTATTTCATTATAATATTATTGAATATTTCATTCAGAAAATTGTTACAAGACAATATTTTTGCTACTTATTGACATTGTGGGAGGTCGAGGATTCGATTCCCGACCGGGTCTGACCCAAGACTTGAAAGTGGGTAGTGACTGTTCTTTCGCCAAGCACTCGGCATTACGAAATGAAATTCACGGTTCTTTCGGATGGGAACTTAAAATAAACGAGGTCCCAGCCCGTGTCACGATGGGCTTGGTTCGCTAAAGAACCCTGTTGTATAATGCCATCAGCACAACGCACAGGCAAAATTTCTGCACCTTCGCCTATAGCTGGCGACGCCTCGTTATAAGTGAAATATTTTTGACTGGGACATTAAACACCATTACTTAACTCAACTACTTATTGATAACCGTGTCTCGTGCATAAGTCTTTTAGGTTGGATGCCATAATGCCTTACTTGTTACATATTATGCATGCTTTATCGCCACGTTAAATAATGGTATATTTTTCTTCTACGTTGTAACCATCACGTACTCATTCATCAAATGAAAAAAATTCAAGTTTATACCAAAAATGGCTTCGCTTTTAATTAAATATGAGTATTACGTGTGATTAGAAGGTAATCTTTATTGAACAGACAACATAAGCGATCAGTCAAGTCATCTGAACCCGTATCAAGTATCTTAGTAACCCATATTTTCTTCATCAATTACAGTTAATTGAAATATTTTCAGTTCCTTCTACAACTTTTCCGGATTTCTCTGGTAAATACAGGCGGGTTAATTATTTAAATAACATTAACGGTTCGAACAGTTTCGTCCATACCGCACCATGATTTTTTTGCTTAATAATATTTTAAAATACCATTACCTATATGAACTTTAATGGAAGCAAAACTGTCGCTAAAACACATTTGTCAAAAACAAATGCTATAAACTAAATTTCAGTTGTGACACTCCTACTAAAACAGCAATAGACTAACCAATTGCAAGATACATGTATTGAACAAGAAGTGTAAATAAATACGTGTTTACGTCTACAGAATCGTTAAATTATTGAATTTATTTCAAATTCAAATTATAGAATCTATGTATATGTATATATATATATATATATATATATATATATATATATATATGTTTAGATTTTCTCGATATTAATTTGTATATATAATACTTTCACATGTTAAATCTCTAATATAGAGGAAATTAATAAATGATGATGATGAACATAGACTCATTGTTTGAATGAAATGCAAAATGTTCTAGCATTAACATTGCAACAATTATATGTTCATTATGATTCTAGATCTGATGTTTAAAGGCATATTTGTCTGAGTCATCGACCGGCGTTGTACAACTTGTTTTCTTTTTCATTTGCATCTCAAAGAAATCTTATAATTGCAAGATGCTGGGAGATCACTATGGATAATACTGATTTTAACAACTATTCCCACAATTAACCGGCGTGAAATAGTGATTAAACACCAGTTGGAGTAATTGATAATTTCTCATTAGAACTAAGGTCGCACTTTTCTCGTCACGAAAAACCTAACCAGTAAGGAGTTATCATTAAACACCTTCTCTGTTTACAAATTATACCATCTTTAATTGTGTACAATACAGACATGTCGAAAGTTAAGTTAACCAATTGGTGCCAAATCGAACTCATCTTGTCTATATCTCAACGACTTTTCGGACACTTCTATCTATGTCTCTGCGATGTTCTGGTCACTAGCGACTTTTATCACTGGGGAACCGAGCTTCTACTTCTTTTTGTTAGCTAAGTGTTAGTCTTTCGACAGACCTGTATTGCACTAATGATGTTGATGTTTTTCATGTTAATTTATACCACTTGACGTTATCCTGTTGTTCTGTGACTACATTCTGGGTTTTTTTTAATTCTTCACCTTATACATTGGTTCTGTAAATTAGCTGCTGTTGAAATCAACTTAATGTGGAACTCTATCAAGTAATGTCATAAAGAAGTTTTCTGAAGGCATTCAAAACTCTGCATAATTTGGCACTGGGAACAAAATACATGTATGTATGTGTAGTTGAACAGAACGCACTTTGCTATGAAAAGAGCCAGGGCAAAGTGAAACAGCGACAAAAGAGAAATCGATAATTATACTGAATAGACGAAAGAAATTTGAAAATAAAGTACAAGTTTAATGACAACAGTCAACGCAACGCTGTCACGACACGATACAACACAAAAATAGGCATCCTTACAGCTAAGACGAGGCGCGAAAACACACACTTGGTAAAAGCCAACACAACTAAAAGCAAATATAGACCATTGGTTATAAAACGCTTGATTTTGGACGGGCCTTGCAATTAAAATCAAGTGGTGTTATCATACTACAATTGGAGGGTCAACACTCATTCCTCGTATTTTATAATCAATGATGCGCATGGTATTTAAAAATACAAATATGTTGCATTTTACCAATCCAATGGCCACCTAGTCCCTAGTCCACGTGGGATTCAAACAAAGGCGGTAAGAGGAGCTGTGGTCAGAAAGCCCATGATTTGGATCATTCTACTAACAAGTTTCTATATCGTTAAACAATTTAACAAAGATATAGCTAGTTTCAACGGTAATAAAATCGGTAGAAGTGTCATAAGATATGTATCGAGTCCGTTTGTATAAAAACCACGGTGCCGCAACTCTTTAGTCTACACCTATACATCAAATCCAATTTATGGCTTAATCTTACGACTAGTCAGCAATGACTGTCCATTACCATACTAACGAGTTACTAACACCCCTACAGTATCCTACCAATCTACAAATAAATTCCTAATATAATACAAAATTAGAGGAGCATTACTTCGTGATAACCCCCGTGATTATCGCAGTCCCTTAGTTGCTTCAGATAAACCGTGTTGTACAATTTGTATTGTATTATATAATGGATGGTCCGACAGCTAATTAGGCTGACCATTAGTCAATTGATCAATTACTCTTCCAGAGGGAAATGTCTTACGATTTTTTTCTTATTGTACGCTACTTAACAAATCACCGGGAAAATCCGGGAAATCGTGACGTTCCCGATTTATCGCAAAAAGACGGATGATGTTGGTGATACATTAAAAATCAAAAGCGTGACAAGACGGTATTAATATAGATCTAATGGAAATAGTTAGCGTTGTGGGTATCATAAGCAAAACTAGTCGGTAGTGTAGCCATTGTGATGAAGAAAATATTAATGAAACAACTTTATCATAGCACATAATTGCATCGACTAGTGAATTTAAGAAATGTTGTGTATTATTAACAATATGAAATCACAGTTTGAACAAGAATGAAGAAATCAGTCTGCCACACCCCATAATGTTTGTGCCAAACAAAAACAAATATCCATGAATAAAGTTTTTACGGGACACCTATGCGAGTCATGATCAATATTAATTATCAACAAATACTACTGCATGCCTCAACCACTCCAATGAGTTTAATACAAGTTCCATGTATGAATTCTATTATGTAATGCACATTCCTTCATTATCTCATCACTGGGCACCTTAGCAACATCAAAACGGCCTAAATAATTTGGATACAAAACTTCATCTTTTATAATAAATATTTTTATCAACAAAGATGCACGGACTTCGAAAAGCTAAATGTCAAAATGGTTATTAACTCCAAAATATTGAATGATTTAAAGCATGTACATATGGGTCATGGTGGCAATATTTTAATAGTCCTAGTTTAAGGAGGCTTGTCAGTTGGCCCTGTTTGAGACTTTCTCCAGGTATTCTGAGTTCATCTGCAATCCCTTGATAGAAGTGAAATAACCTTGGGTTTAAGGCATCATTTAAACAAATCTTCTTTAGTTGCTTATAAAGCCCAAGGTCAACCAACTTTGTAAACATTTACTTCATGTTCGGGGGTCAGTTGTTTGAAGCCTGATTAGTTTAATCAATTGATTAGTTAAAATTTATATAATGCATAATTTCAAATCTGTTATGACATTAATGTTGAAAATGTACGTGAAAAGATTTTCAACAAATTGAAGCACATGGCTATAAATCTATGGATTTGATGATGATTTTTACTGATGTTTTAATTTTCTGTTAATCATTGATTAAGCTAATCAAGCCTCAAACAACTGGGTCCAGGTGTTTAAAATAGTTTCAAGCTAATAACGCCAATGTAACATTGAATAACTGCCAAGGTCAATTGGTTTTTCAAATTTATTTTCTTCTAATGTGCTAATGCTATATATACAAATAATGTTTCAAACTTCTAAACTTTTGGTTCATGAGTTCAACTATTTAAAGCCAATGTGGTCTTGAATTAATGTCAAGTTCAACCAAATCTTTAAAGGTCTCTATTCCTGCAATGATTATACAAAACAAGAACTGTCTCTTTAGAGATATATATTCCTGCCCTCAACATTTAATGTTTTCCCACGACCTTGGTTCAAGGTCATGACACACCTTAGGACCATGAAAATTATTCATGTGAAATCTCATGACAGTCGTCCAAAGCAATTATGATGTATGGCTTGGACACGATTTTACACAAACAGACGAGATAAACATGATGATTCCTATATACTCCCTCAAACTAGTTTGTGGGAGGGGGTGGAGGTATAAAGAGTTCAAGTCTATAGGCTGTTTGATTTATAACTGGTTACTTTACAAGCTATAGCTATATCTTAAAAAGAAACACAATATTATGAGTAAATTTGAAATGACAAAAATGAACAAAGTATAAAAAAGCCATGATAGATTTATTATGAAAATCATTAGAGTATCACTATACACAGACATACATTTCTCCATCCTCCAAGTTCACCTTAAGTTAAGAACAAACAAACAAACAAAATGTTTCTTGTATCAATAACAAAGACTATATAAAATCATAAGAGGTATCCTGTAACTTGCATATCAAATGAACATAAAGTTTGTATATTAAAATACAATGGACATACAATGATTAGCATTTACAATTTTGATCTTCTTACCTTTTTTCTAAAACTCTTTATAAAATAATTAAATATTTCAAGATCTGAAAAATGATAAAGAATATATACATAGTTTGCTGTTTAAACAGCAGAAATCAGTAAGAAACTCCTAATAATGACTTAAGAAAATTTATTTCCTATGATAGCATGTATATATATGTCATCAACCTCTCCATACAACAGAACACACTAATTGAATGTAAAGAATGTTTTATAAGTTATATTCACTTTTTCTCTTTAAGAACACGATATTTTGTCATTTCCACTAATACTCTATTACATATATCCATTGGTGTTGGAGTTTTACCGAAAAATGTCACGAATTCACCCTCAGGATTGATTAAATACATTACAATTGTGTGGTCCACCTAAAAAATAGACAAAATTAAAAAATAAATACAATGTATATTATGATCATTGACAGCTAAAATCAATCTAATATCTACAAGAATCTATGTAAGAATAAGTCCTAAAAGGTGTTACATTTGTATTTCATATTATTTTCTCATTGTCATAAAATGGTGTAATGTATAAAAAAAGTTTGAATGATGTTCTACTTCACATTACTCATTACTAGTAACAATTTTTAAGATATTCCTGATGAAACCATTTTTTCTAATTAATCTTGAAAATAAATCTAAATGGAAGTTAATGTGATAGATAAGACAGTACAAGTTTCTGTTACTGATCTGTTTTTCACTGGTGCACAACATGGCAGATAGAAATCACAGGCCTAATGGTACTGAGCTAAAGAGTAGAGGCCTATGGCAAGGAAAATCTGTTTCTTTTCACTTGCAGTCGACAGTGGTCCAACCCACAACGGCAACTGAGGCCCACAAAAATCAATAAAGATTAAATAAATTGTTTAGATCATTATGGTCTTTAATGAGGATCATCGCCAAATTGACAAATATGATAGCTCTCTTGCATGGATGTTAAATGTAAGTTTTCAAACTTATAAATATTTTTCTTCTGTTAAAATGTTTGAATGTTTTATTCAATGAAGTCACTGTGACCTTGAATGAAGGTCATGTTCAAAAAACTTTTCAAAATCATGTACTTATGCTAAATATGGAATTTGAAGACTGTAAGCCACTTTTATTTCGTGAAATTCATACAAGTTTAACCGGTTTATTTTTTAAAGTTATGGTGACCTTGGGTAAAGTTCAGGTCCTTGAAACACAAACTAAAGTACTCAGGCCAAGGATAATCCTTGAGAAGTTTCACTTGAGAAGTTTCACTGAAACTGGTTAACTTGTTCTGGAGAAGAATTTAAAAATGAGTAAACATCATTGACAAGACTTCAAATTATGCAATACCACAAACAAAAGATGATTGCTATTGGTTACCATGAGAAAAGGAGTTTAGAATGAAGCGATGTGGAGTAATTGTGCTTGGCAGCCTAGTCATGATTCTTTCGCTTATATCAAAGGAGTCAATTTCTTGTATGGTGGAGGAAACTGGAATGCCCAGAGAAAACAACCAACCTTTAAAATTGAACTGACAGAGGCTGTGGTGGCCTAATGGATAGGACCTCAGTCTACTAATCAACGGTCTCTCACTGCTGTGAGTTCATGGCCTGCTCAGACCAGATGTGGAAAAGTGAATTTTCCTTCCTGTTGGCCTTTACTTGTTCACCCATTGTCAGTATAATGTGACTGGGGGAGTTGTACGCTTGGCTGTGACGTACTGACTCGGTGAGCTAGCACCTTAATGTTGCCCTTGGTGTGTGCTGATACAAGGCAGACCATAAAACACACTCAACACTTCACATGCATACTTGTTCATAGACTAATCCATAGAGATTAATAAAGTAGTTCTCATCACAAATAACTGAAAAACTGCTAATGCAACTTTAAGCAACATTCAACAACAACAACCAAATTAAACAGACAAACTTTCTCACACTAGGATCTGCCCAAAATGTGAGATTCCAACATAGTAAGAGATAAGCACTTTGATCTGTAAACCTGCCCTTGGATCACTTTGTACTGAGGCAACTCCTAAGCAAATATCACCTGTTATATAACTAAAGCACTTTACTTACAATATAATCATTATCATCATCTCTAGGACCCTCATTAAAATACACTCTGTAGGCCTTGCAGATTTGATTCACTTGTTCCTTAGTACCTGTTAATCCTATCATTTTGGATGAAAATTCTGTAAATAACAAAAATACACAATAAAACTTGGTGAAAGTATTAATGATAACAATAACAATGTACATAGTAATAAAGCAAATTTTATCTGTATATATGCAAATAACATTGACCTGTGTTCCTGACCTTTAATTTAAATAGTATGGATGAGTACATTTATGTATAGGGAACAAAAGTGTTTATTTTTTCTAAATAATGGAAATATTATTCTCAAAGAGTAAACATAACATTGTTTATGTACTAGTATTAACTGTGAACCCTAACCGTATTGGGTGGAACCTTCTTTAGGGATATTTCTAATAAATGAAAGGTGAAGCGGACAGGTCAAAGTTGCTTGCCTGTATCAATCCGGTTTGAGCAGAATATTAACCAAGGTATGCTTAAAACAAAAAGGGAACATTTTGCACTGAAGGTATGAACCCTATGACCTTTTGTATATTTTAAATTATCAAACAAGCAATACATCAGTTCCTAGTTTGTACCTTTCTGAACTTTCTAGTCATTATCAGTATTTGAAATAAGTCAAAAATTTTCGACCGGTTCTTTCTTGATAACTTCAACATTTTCTATTGTGGTATAGAGGAGACTATTGAATTTTTCCCAGTAGTAAACAGTAGCAGTAAGACTGACAGTTATTTCAAATACTGGTCTTTATTTTTTCAGTCTAGTTTCCTCTAATATCTGCAATACTGTCTTGGGAGGTAAAACCAAAGCAGTATGCTATGACATTAAAAAAAAAATTAAAATGGCCGGTGACAATCGATAACCAAGAGTCATAAGGCAACTTGAACTTTACCTGACCACATCAACACAAAGAGCCTGAATAATACAGAAAGTTCAGTTTGTCAAAAAACTCATTTTTGTTGGAAATTGTAGCAGTTTCTTGAAAGAAAGTAGTATCCCCTGTCACCGACATTAGACAATGTGACCTTAATCATTGACCTGTGTACCAAAATTAGGTATGCAATAATTTTCTAATGTGTCAGATTGATCAAATCCATCCATAGACACATTGAAGATACTGGACACAATATTGGAACGGACGGCCTGAGACAGAAAGACTGTGATGGATAGGGCAATATATCTCTCTAAACTTCGTTTGCAGGTGTATATTATAATAAGTTTAAATATGCCAATGAATGGGATATTTTTATCAATATATTTTATATTTTAAATACCAGTATATTCCGTTACAACTTTCTATTTATTCAAAAGTTAACCCATACAATCACTGTTATAGAATAGAAAATGTTCCAATCTATAAGTATATTTTAAATAATATTATAAATGTTTTTCTTAATTTCAAAAGCTGATTAACATTTAGAATTTTCACTGATCATGGAGTTTAGAAGGGTTGGGTTTTTTGGGTTGGGTTGGGTTGGGGGTGGGATGGGATGGGGTGGGGTTGGTTGGTTGATTGATTGAATAAAATTTTACACCCCGGTCAAGAATATTTCCCTTATATTAAGATGTCACCACCTATAGGTGATATAGGTGAAGTGGCAGAAATTATTACCTTTGCAGTGCACTCAGGGCAATATGAAGGTGCACTGTTTTTTAAGATATCTTACACAGGATCATGATTTCTTTTATAAATGCAGAGTATTTGGCAAAGGAACAGCTTCATATTTTCAAGTCTTGATTAATCCCAACAGTGTTACACTCCTGACCTCCCACATGCAGAACAAGCACTATATCAACTGAGTTACCATAGCGATCATCCAGTTCCTGCTGTTAGTTAGAGACTTACCTTTGATATATTCACGGACAGCTTCTACGGTGTCTCTTTCTGGATCCACTGATATAAACACTGGTAAAACTGAAGGAAAACCGTCCACTTTATCTAAAAAAAATTAATGTTTAAAATTACTTCCAAAATGTTTAATATCAGATGTGAAATTCAACAAATATTGTGAGTAATAATGTCACTATGATTTACAAATCCCCTGTTCCTTCCTTTCCACTGTGAATACTTTGCAAGCCAAAGTGAAATACCAATTACTTATACATAGAAGTGGAGTACCAGGGTAACAGTGTTTTACACACCAATCAAGATTTACTTCACTTATATCCACTTCGCTAGTTCTGGGATTAGGGCATCTATTTACTCTCACTAGAAAAATCTGTACCAGTGAGAATTCAATCTACCATAGGTAGTGAGAGAAATAGAGTAATGGTTTTTTACATCCCAATCAAGTTTTTTTTTTTTACTTGTACCCACTTGGCTTGTTCTGAGATTGTGGCAGAAACATGCTCTCACTAGGTAAATTTGTACCAGTTGGATTTTAATCTATCATAGATAGTGAGAGAAGTAGAGTAATGGTTTTTTAACGTCCCAATCGTTTTCATTCACTTATACTCACTTGGCTAGTTCTGAGAGTGCAGATGAAACTTTCTCCCAAAAGGAAAATCTGCACCAATTGGATTTAAATTTTAATAGTGAGTGAAGTTGAGTAATGGAAATTTACACCCTAGTTAGCTGGATTCTTTTACTTGTATCGAGTCAATCAGTTAATAAATATGGTGAAGGAAATAGGAGTGCCAAAAAACCTATCAACAATCAAAAAGCAAAGTGACAAACTGTCTCACACTAGGATCTGTTCCTAAGTGGTGAAAGGTATTTTGATACAAGATTTAGAAAGGAATACAAAACATGATGTTTAGTGAACAGGAAGTAAAATTAAAATTACATCAACAAAAACAACAAATAAAACAGTCAATGGAAACCACAATATGAGCAGGACTTTTATTCTTTTGAATTTAGACCTGGCTTTGAGCTGTTCAGGATATTTATGTTACAATGTACATTACAACCTTGATTCATCACCACTTTTCATTAATTCATTCAATTATTGGCATTTTAAAGGGGTTTGGCTATACACCGTCAGATATTTATAAAGAAAAACATAAACAAATACTATTTGGGACTTCAGTGTTGTGATGATAAGTGAGGTGGAAAAGTTACCAAGAGACATTATAACCAGTATAATGAAAGAAATGTTCTAGATAAACATTATACACATGGATGATTAAATAATTCAAAGAACAATAACTCTTGCAGAAATTGACATTTTACTAACAACCTCAGCAGGAAATTTCTAAGCAATGATAGGGTTTTAAACCATAACATGAATGGATATATATATATATATAATGTCATACTAGCATTTGTGACATTACACAACTTTTCTACTTCCATAATTGTACATTTAAAGTTTATACACATGTTTATGTGGTGTTTAAGTTTGTGCAAGTACTCTAGATCAACTTTACATTAGATTGTGCCCACCTCCTGAAGAAATATCAATCATGCCTACTATACTGCAATCCATTGTGACTTAATTAAAAGAGTTGAGTAATGGTGTTTTACATCCAAGATTCGTTTACTTACATTGAGGCAGTCAGTTCAGGAATAGTGGAGGAAACCAGAGAATACCATTACCACCCATCTCTGAGAAGTAAAATGACAAACTAGGGAAGCTTAGAGAGTACCACCAACCTCCGAGAAGCAAAATGACAAACTGAGGAAACTAGAGAATACCACCCACCTTCCAGAAATTGACAGACTTTTTCACACTAAGATCTGCAGAGTCTGATAGCAATCTAGGTGTTGAGAGGTGCTGTGATAAATCTAGGTGTTGAGAGGTGTTGTGATCAATAAGTACACACTTTAGACCTCTCAGCACCTGGATTAATTGAAAGGTGATCTACCAGTACCTACCAACCAAATCAACTGTTTCTGCCAGCTTCTCAAGCTCATCTGGACATATATCTGGACAGTGGGTAAATCCAAAGTAAATAATTAACCATTTTCCTTCAAAATCTTTGTTGGTTACTGTCTTCCCTGTATGATCCACCAACGTCCAGTCACCTCCTAATGCTGCCTTACCATAAGACATTTCCCTTCTTTGTGCTGAAAATTATTTGTTAAAAGTAAAAACAAATGTACAAAATGTATAAAAATCAGGGGTTCAAAATTGACCAGGTATAAGGTCCAGGACCTATTGATTTTACATCGAGACCCTTGAGATTGAAACTTTAAAAGTCCAATAGACCTGCCATTGTTTACCAGGATAATACATGTATTTTTTCTAAAGGATAACATAATTGCATATGGACCTATTGATAATGATATTGGAATTCCAAAACTTTACATGGGACCTGCCAAAACTAAAGGCAAAATGTCCTGGACCTCCTCATTTCATTTAAAACTTGTTCATCCTCCATTTTACAGGGGTTCAAAATTATGTTTCAAAATAGAAGGTTCAGGACCTTTTGACTTTATTTTTGGGAGGTTCCACCATTCTACATAAAATTTTGAAAGTCCAATATCAACACTGAAAGGTCCAATTGCAAGTATGTTACTTAGTATCATACAGAAAAAGTAGTATTATCTTGGTAAAAAATGGCAGGTCCATCAGACTTTTACTGTTTAAACATCAAGATCAGTCCTAAAGTAAAATCATAAGGTCCTGGAAATTTGACCAAGGGAATTTGAACCTTTGAACTATTGGTTAATAGTTGAAACAAATATATAAAAATACAGGATGAACAAGTTTTAACTAAAATGGGATGCCATTTCAACAATGTCCTCCAAACGATCATTCAACTGGGAAATCCATGTTTTGAACTTTTTGGGTCTTAATGATAAATTGGAAAAATGTCCTTTGAATTGAGTCTCATCTGGGGAATATATAATTAGCTATGTGCATGGTGAAAATATAAATAGCCAATAGCACATCTACTCAATCCCAAATATTGTTCCTGTGAAGTTTCATAAAGATCTGTTAAAGAGTTTTTTTGAGAAAAGCACCAGACAAAATGTTGGTGGATGAAATGTACTGCCATTTAATGACATCACTGACACTCGTACACCATTAGTTGCCCTGATGCTGCTTTGGTACCATGATGGTGGCCAGTGTCGGAACATAAAAAGGCATGGCTAGCGATTATAAGCAAAAGCTAAATGTACAAACCTTTTTCAACACTGCTTTTTTGAGAACGGAATAATACCACATAAAGGCCTCCTAGTACTGCCAGAATAGCGACAAATGTCCAGGTTATAGGCTATAATTAGAAAAAACAAATACTGCCAGAATAGCAACAAATGTCCAGGTTATAGGCCATAATTAGAAAACACAAATACTGCCAGAATAATAACAAATGTCCAGGTTAAAGGCTATAATAAGAAAACAAAACTACTGCCAGAATAATAACAAATGTCCAGGTTAAAGGCTATAATAAGAAAACAAAACTACTGCCAGAATAATAACAAATGTCCAGGTTATAGGCTATATTTTAGAAAGCACAAATACTGCCAGAATAATAACAAATGTCCAGGTTATAGGCTATAAATACAGAACAAAAAAAAACAACTAACAAGTAAATCCAGTGAATAAGGTCTACCCTCGCCAGTAGGTGCATTTTTGTGATTTGCCTCATGTTGAAAGGGCTATAATTCCCAGGCAAATTAGCAAACCAATTCATGTTAATGGCATATGCTGTAAAATTGTGCTTCATAGTTTGGAGAATTACTCTTGCCAACAAGTGTCTGGACAGGTGGAAGGATGGACAAAAGGCAGTTCAAATTTAATATCTCTCTAGTTTTTTGAAAGGCTGAGGATCGTGTAAATACTGTGTACATGAATTTATACTGGTACTGGTACATTGGATGAGCTAAACTATAAAAGTAAGGTACTTATAGATGATTGGTAAAAATAACAAAAAACAACAAGAGCACCGCCAAGCGGAGCATTATACGCCTGTGTTATATTGATCGAGTAGTACTATTTACTGAGAAGTATAAGTACAAGTTATATGTATGTAAAAATATATTACCAACTCCGTGTTCGGGCCATAACTCGTAACCCAAAAAGTTGTAGTTCAAATTTGCACGAGATATTACCATGATTAAGGTGTACTGTATAACAATTTCATTTAAATCCATGTTTGTATTGTCTACTGAATGGAATACAAACACATGGTCATACATACAAAATTTCTAAGTTAAAAAAGGGCATAACTCTCCAAAATAATCCGAAAAAGTTGTAATTCGAACTTGCACCAGATATTAACATTGTAAATGTGTATACCAAATTCATTTGAATCCATAAATAGCTGTAGGCTCTAATATCGGAAACCACATGGTCATACATACAAAAATTTCAAAGTTAAAAAAGGGGCATAACTCCTCCAAAAATAATCCGAAAAAGTTGTAATTCGAACTTGCACCAGATATTAACATTGTAAATGTGTATACCAAATTTCATTTGAATCCATAAATAGTGGTAGGCTCTAATATCGGAAACCACATGGTCATGCATACAAAATTTCTAAGTTAAAAAGGGGCATAACTCCTCCAAAAATAATCCGAAAAAGTTGTAATTCGAACTTGCACCAGATATTAACATCGTAAATGTGTATACCAAATTTCATTTGAATCCATAAATAGTGGTAGGCTCTAATGATCGGAAACCACATGGTCATACATACAAAATTTCTAAGTTAAAAAGGGGCATAACTCCTCCAAAAATAATCCGAAAAAGTTGTAATTCGAACTTGCACCAGATATTACATCGTAAATGTGTATACCAAATTTCATTTGAATCCATAAATAGTTGTAGGCTCTAATATCGGAAACCATGGTCATACATACAAAAATTTCTAAGTTAAAAAAGGGGCATAACTCCTCCAAAAATAATCCGAAAAAGTTGTAATTCGAACTTGCACCAGATATTAACATTGTAAATGTGTATACCAAATTTCATTTGAATCCATAAATAGTGGTAGGCTCTAATGATCGGAACCACATGGTCATACATACAAAAATTTCTAAGTTAAAAAAGGGGCATAACTCCTCCAAAATAATCCGAAAAAGTTGTAATACTAACTTGCACAAGGTATTACCATGGTTAAGCTGTATACCAAATTTCATTTGAATCCATAAATGTTTGTGGTCTCTATTGAATGGAATACAAATTGTTAACACACGCCCGCCCGGACGGACAGCACCGTAACATAATACGTCCCGTCATATGACGGGCATATAAAAATGAGAAAATACTAATGTTTTTGCCATTGAGAATTGGGACCAATTTGGGTCTTAAATTAAGGGTAAAAGTGAATCATTATCTCAGCTTCATTCTTATATGTTTTCCCTTATAGACCTAAACAGTCAAGCCTGATGCATATCTACACATCCTATGGCTTCTTCATCTAAAATATCAGTTCTAGCTATTGTGTGCTTGACACTGCCTGTTGATAACAACTTTTGACCCCATCTACAGTTTCCCCATTTTGGGGCCTCAGAAATGAGGTTTGTGCAAATGAGAAACCATTGTAGTTAAGGCTGTTAGACACTAGATATTGTTGCCCTAAAGTAGATGTATGGTTGTACTGCTTTGTTCTCTCAGAAGTAGAAAAAAAAACGAAAAATAGAGGTCTACAAACTAAAACTTTGTAACCAGAAACATTTTGACAGATCATTTACTACAGCAATAGTTCAACTAATCCTTTGGATAATGTTATATACACAAACGTACCCCTCTGCCCCCGGTCCCTGGTGTCCTCCTTGGTGGTTGAATTGTTGATGTCCTAACTAGTTTGTATTCTAAATGGTAATGCTCTTAATTGTTGAGGTGATACTGGTTGTAAACGTCTCACTAATGTTGATAAAGATCTGAGTGTCAAATATGTACTCTGAAAAAAAAAATAATAATAAAACAAAACAACAAGTTATGTTATCAACTGTGAGACAAGAAGAAGGAAACACCTAAAAAAATCCACTTCCTCACCAAGTGGCCTTGCTAAGATTGAACCCGACCCTCCGGGCTCTACATATACACAACACTACAACACCATGACTAGCTCAATCCTGTTACAACTGAAATGAGATGCCAACTAGGAAATCCCAAACCATGAACATGGAAACAAATAATTAGGGACAACTAGCACATTTACTACACCAAATGATTGTTCCTGTGAAGTGACTTCCTGTTTATAAGTGGTAGGGGATATTCCAAAAACTCAAGTTTTGATGTAATTTTTGTTATGTTGCCCAGTGTTTTCAATGGATTGTTATATATCGTTGGAAAGATAAAAGTGAGTAGAATAGAAAAATACATATGTTTGCATCGGAATATGGAAAAATAAGTAAATTAGGATGATTTGAAAAAAGTTGATTACAAAATTGTTGACTCATTTGTCTTCTTTTAATTACACACAATTTTTCCGACCTACACTATACTATCTGATGCTATTAATTGTATAACGAGCCCCTGTGGCTTATAGGTTGCATTCCCACTCTGGACATATGTCCTAATGTGAGAAAATGTGTCAGTTCACTTGCTGAAAGGAAGATGGCTGTCTTCTGACACTCCAGATTCCCCCACATACAGTCCCTGAACTGACTTGTCTCAATGAAAGTTAAACAAATCTTGACTGCTCCACACACTCCCCCATTACAGATGTATATGGTTTGGTGTGCAGGCTTTAGAGTCAACCAATATCACATGCTGGCTTTATGCCAATGTAGTCCCAACACTTTTTCTATCCTAGTTTTTGACCTCTAAAAACTATCGTGGTCACAGAGTGGTGTTAAGCAGTTAAGTAATCTATCAAGTACTATCTGCATAAAGTTAACGAAGCGTTCAACAATGTTTTACCCGGGACCCGGATACCGTACATAAGAGCCTAGCGCTAAGTCACTACTCTTGTACATACAAGTAGAGGTCGTTCATTTGCTTATGCAACACACAAAAAAAAAATAATTTGCATGTTATTTACCCGAGGTGCAAGTTTCCATTGTTGAATATTGTTTGACGTCCTGAAAAGACATCTCAAGCACGTGTTTGTTCTGACCAGTCCTGCCATATTTTCGTCATTTACGATAAAACAACCTTCAACTGATTGTGCATCGAATCACGCTTTGCTGTGTCAACAGGAGGCTGCCATATTGTTGTTGCGTAAATCCTCCTTGTTTTTCGTAACTTCCTCTCTTTTTGGAGCACCTCGCCTCGTTCCCATTATTCTAAGTTAAATCTAACACTGATTTACCTTGTAATGATCCTAGCTACAAAGACACGATATAACAAAACATAACATGAATTGATGATAAGTTTGAATATGATATTAAATTTTTGCCACTCACTACTCAAATACTTGAATGTTCCGGGAACTGCGTTAATTCTAATCCGACTAATCAGCCCACTAACTTGAGCTCTCAGTACATTAATTTTTTGTCTAGTTGGGGTTTAGTGGTCCACAGCCCACAACAAGACAATAACTGAAATTGGGTTGGGATTAGTGGTAAAGTTTGTCATAATAAAAAGAAATAGAAAAGAAAAAACACACATATTTATATATTTCATAATATGAAAATAGGCATTGCCTATCCCGGGAAATGTCCAAATTTATTATCGGGTTATTGTGCACACACACACACACACACACACACACACACACACACACCACCCAAAAAAGGGATGACACACTGTTTTGTCTCACCAAATACTAGTGGGACTGACTATAGTTAACTACCGCCGAGTTCTTGCCTCATCTTTCAATCATGTTCTGTCACACAGAACTGAGTTTTGGTATGATCTTATCAGGGACACAAAAGGCTATTCAATTACCCAATATAGTGAATATACTAATCCATATCACGACAACATTCTCACGTTGTAATGTCTTCTCATCTTAAATCACTTTTTTACCATACCATGTGAATAATTTAATCTACTGATTTATGGATTGCATAAATAACTACTCATGTTTCTTAAAACAAGATGTGTATCATATCACAGTTCAAGATTGCCCCATTCAATTAATGAAGCAGTTATACCAATGAAAAACAAACATACTAATCCATGTCCAAATCACAATCCGGGAGTAAAGTAAGAAAAACTTTGAAACTGACAAGTTAAGTTAAACACGCGAACTTCCACCAGGGAAGTGAGACCAAGTTTTCTGGAAGGGTAAGCACCTTCTGTTAGCTAGCTACACCGGCCACGCGTGTAATCAATATTAAGTGAAGAGAACATGGAACTAAAACATCCAGGTCAATATTGGACACAGAGACATCAAACTTGTCAACAATACAGTGATGATGGTCATAAAACTTTTTGCCGAAGGCCCTGATAAGCCTAGGCTTGCAATATCCCTTGGCTAGGTTTCCATTCCTGGTAGCCAAAATCGCCATTGGCTACTAATTTCTGAGTAATTCTTTCAAAAAGTAACCTATTTTAGCAAATTTGTAGAAAAATACTTAAAAAAGGACTATATTTTCACAAATTTTGGAAATTTGGCTCCTAATTATTTTAATTTTGTGGAAACCTAGCCTTGGTCAACAATCTGTTTGTGACCGCCTTGGTTGCTTAATGGTATAGCATCCTCTTGGAGAGTGGAAGGTTTTTGGTTCCAACCTGACTTGTGCTATACATGACAATACAGTATTACTTCAAAATTTGAGTTACTGCTTCCTCATTTTGCAAGCCAAATTTGGCTTAAAGGATAGATTATCGACTGGTTATGGAATTATATTAATTGGGAGTGGAATGCTTGTCTGTGACTCTGTTAGGCAGCACCTTTAACCCACAACCCGATATTAATACAGTGGTATGAGGGTAAGCTCCTCTTACACCTTCAACATTCACAGGCATATAGTACCATGATGAGAATTTTCTAAAGCACAGACCATTGCAAGTGACAAATGATATGATTAAAACTTGACAGGCTTGTACCGAAATAATGTTAATTTTAGCCCAGCCCCTTTAAATTTCACTGCATGAAGAGCCTCAGCCCCGGAGAGTTAAAAATGCTTTTTCACTTATATCGAGACGGTTAATTCTAGGATGTTGGGTTGGAGTTTTATTTACCCCAGTCAAGATTATTCATTATTCACCTAAATTGAAATGAAACATTCTGGGATGATATACTAGAAAGATGGTGCTTCAAGATTTATATTGAAATGGTCGCTTATGTGAATGGTGGAGTGGAAATTGGCCAAATTTATTATCGGGTTATTGCACACACACACACACACACACACACACACACACACACACACACACAAAAAGGGGTGGCACACAAAAAGGGGTGGCACACATTGTTTTTGTCTCACCAAATACTAGTTAAAGTTAAAGTCTGTCCCGAGCCATTAGGCCCATCAGGCCGGAGCTTATCCCGCTTTCGGTGGCGTTAAGCGACTGAGAGTACAAGACTCTCCCCTGAATGGAACGCCGGTCCATCGCAGGGTTAACCCCCAGCATTTTGCTGGTACTCATTTATTTTTTAGCTGAGTGAACTGGAACAACGTGAATTTAAGTGTCTTGCTCAAGGACACAACACATCGCCCGGTCCAGGGATCGAACCCACGACCTTCGAATCATGAGTCCAATGCCTTAACCACTAGGCCACGCGTTTCCACACCAAATACTAGTGGGACTGACTATAGTTAACTACCGCCGAGTTCTTTCAATCATGTTCTGTTACACAGAACTGAGTTAGCACCTTCTGTTAGCTAGCTACACCGGTATAGCATCCTCTTGGAGAGTGGAAGGTTTTGCAAAGCCACATTTGGCTGAAAGGATAGATTAAGATTATCGACTGGTTATAGAATTATATTAATTGGGAGTGGAATGCTTGTCTGTGACTCTGTTAGGCAGCACCTTTAACCCACAACCTGATATTAATACAGTGGTATGAGGGTAAGCTCCTCTTGCACCTTCAACATTCACAGGCATATAGTACCAATAAAAACTACCATGATGAGAATTTTCTAAAGCACAGACCAAAACAATTGACAAATGATATGATTAAAACTTGACAGGCTTGTACCGAAATAATGTTAATTTTAGCCCAGCCCCTTTAAGTTTCACTGCATGAAGAGCCCCAGCCCCGGAGAGTTGAAAATGCTGTTTCACTTATATCGAGACGGTTAATTCTAGAATGGTGGGTTGTTTTTTTTACCCCAGTCAAGATTATTCATTATTCACCTAAATTGAAATGAAACATTCTGGGATGATATACTACAAAGATGGTGCTTTAAGATTTATATTGAAATGGTCGCTTATGTGGATGATGGAGTGGAAATTGGCATTTATTCACTTATACCAACTTTTTTTCGAGAACCAAGTCTGGGATATTGAAGAAGGTAATGTTGATTTTACCCTAGTTAAAATTTTTATATTCATTCCGAGAACTAAATTATTGGAATCCCCTGCCAGCATCGGTAGTCCAGTCGCCATCCCTGGAGGTTTTCAAGGATTCAAGTGGATCACAACTACAGTCAGCTGCTAAACTCAACATGAATGTTTTATTATTGTTATTTTCATCACAACTTTTTGGGACAGCGGTCCATCTCATTGCACAACATGTACAGTTTCCTCATCAGTTATGTCCAAGTTAGATTTTTGATGAGTGCAGTCATAGTAGTTGAAGTCAGTTCTAGTCAACACCTGGTCCAGCCCGATCAGCTGATCATGATATCCACGTCACATGTAAACAAACAAGAGGATTTGTCAAATTTAC
This sequence comes from Anadara kagoshimensis, assembly GCA_021292105.1. Lineage (NCBI taxonomy): Eukaryota > Metazoa > Mollusca > Bivalvia > Arcoida > Arcidae > Anadara > Anadara kagoshimensis. Next base: position 58,079,611 of record CM037870.1, on the reverse strand, counting down.
ATTAAATTCGGAATAAATTCAATAAATTTTATCTGTATTTTCATAAAAATGATTATTGGGAACTGTTAATTAATTCTTTTGAAAAACGCATTTTATTATTTTTCTTAAAAATCGATCGTTTGTGAAAACGTCTTTCCCGTCCTGACGAACGCCATTTTTGTTTACACTGCATTCAGCGAGGGCCACAGATGCACTCAAAATTTTGATTCAATTAGGTAAATTATATTATTATTATATATTATTATTATTATATGTGAAAAAGAGTTACCGTAGAAGTCGTATACTGTGGTTATGCTAACCTCGTAATAGTTTTGTGTCAGGTAACTATGGTTATCGATTATCTAACTTGAAATCGGCAAATTTTGTATTTCCCGCATTGTATACTGTGTGATCATGGTTGATGCACGTGGGAAAGTCGGTCGCTGATTGGCTTACAGTGGTTATCGATATGAATTGAACTTTGACCCGATCAAAAGAAATCACGTCATCGCGAATCTTGAAACGCTACACTTGGAGATCAGCCAGAATGGCGAAAGAAACGTAAATATTTGGTATTCGATCAACCTATTTAAATTATTACTTGTTTCAATGAATTATTTTCACGATAATCGTTTCTTGGTTTCATTTCTGATGTACGAGACGGGCGAGATTTCCCCCCATATGGAGCTCACTTCCTGTCGATTTGACCCCTTCAATGGCCTTGAGAAAAGTGAGAAAAGTGGTGCACGCGCGGCGTCAAATGATTTGGACGTACGGTCTATAGAATTTTCCACAATTTTCTATGACGTCATAATACATACGTGTTACCTATAGACGGGAAATTCCCGGCGCTTCGCGCCGGGACATTTCCCGTAGTAAGTGACTAGACTAGCATTGAAATTAAAATTAACAGAACGTTAGCACTGAGCCGAAAAATATACATGCCACATATCTTCTGTATAATTTTTGCATGTCTTATTAAAAACTTATGCTTATTTTACCCCGCAAAAATCATATGGTATAAAACCGAATTGTAACTATGCTGTTTAGGCCAATGGAAGTTAATCATACTAGTTTCAATGATATTAGGCTTAATATGAAAATAGGCATTGCCTATCCCGGGAATGTCCAATTTATAATCGGGTTATTGTGCACACACACACACACCCAAAAAAGGGATGGCACACATTGTTTTGTCTCACCAAATACTAGTGGGACTGACTATAGTTAACTACCACCGAGTTCTTGCGTCATCTTTCAATCATGTTCTGTCACACAGAACTGAGTTTTGGTATGATCTTTCCAGGGACACAAAAGGCTATTCAATTACCCAATATAGTGAATATACTAATCCATACCACGACAACATTCTCACGTTGTAATGTCTTCTCATCTTAAATCACCTTTTACCATACCATGTGAATAATTTAATCTACTGATTTATGGATTGCATAAATAACTACTCCTGTTTCTTAAAACAAGATGTGTATCATATCACAGTTCAAGATTGCCCCATTCAATTAATGAAGCAGTTATACCAATGAAAAACAAACATACTAATCCATGTCCAAATCACAATCCTGGAGTAAAGTAAAAAAAAACTTTGAAACTGACAAGTTAGGTTAAACACGCGAACTTCCACCAGGGAAGTGAGACCGAGTTTTCTGGAAGGGTAAGCACCTTCTGTTAGCTAGCTACACCGGCCACGTGTGTAATCAATATTAAGTGAAGGGAACATGGAACTAAAACATCCAGGTCAATATTGGACACAGAGACATCAAACTTGTCAACAATACAGTGATGATGGTCATAAAACTTTTTGCCGAAGACCCTGATAAGCCTAGGCTTTCAATATCCCTTGGTCAACAATCTATTCTGTTTGTGACCGCCTTGGTTGCTCAATGGTATAGCATCCTCTTGGAGAGTGGAATGTTTTTGGTTCCAACCCTACTTGTTTTATACATGACAATACTTCAGAATTTGAGTTACTGCTTCCTCAATAGTGCAAGCCACATTTGGCTTTGAGGATAGATTATCGACTGGTTATAGAATTATATTAATTGGGAGTGGAATACTTGTCTGTGAATCTGTTAAGCAGCACCTTTAACCCATTACCCGATATTAATAGTGGTATGAGCTGAGGGTAAGCTTCTCTTACACCTTCAACATTCACAGGCATATAGTACCATGATGAGAATTTTCTAAAGCAAAGACCATTGCAAGTGACAAATGATATGATTAAAACTTGACAGGCTTGTACCGAAATAATGTTAATTTTAGCCCAGCCCCTTTAAGTTTCACTGCATGAAGAGCCCCAGCCCCGTAGAGTTGAAAATGCTTTTTCACTTATATCGAGACGGTTAATTCTAGGGTGTTGGGTTTGAGTTTTTTTTACCCCAGTCAAGATTATTCATTATTCACCTAAATTGAAATGAAACATTCTGGGATGATATACTAGAAAGATGGTGCTTTAAGATTTATATTGAAATGGTCACTTATGTGAATGATGGAGTGGAAATTGGCATTTATTCACTTATACCAACTTTTTTCGAGAACCAAGTCTGGGTTATTGAAGAAGGTACTGTTGATTTTACCCTAGTTAAAATTTTTATATTCATTCCGAGAACTGTAAATTATTGGAATCCCCTGCCAGCATCAGTAGTCCAGTCGCCATCCCTGGAGGTTTTCAAGGGGTCAATTCAGACCTTACCTAAGTGGATCTCAACTACAGTCAGCTGCTAAACTCAACATGAATGTTTTATTATTGTTATTTTCATCACAACTTTTTGGGACAGCGGTCCATCTCATTGCACAACATGTACAGTTTCCTCATCACTTATGTCCAAGTTAGATTTTTGATGAGTGCAGTCACTGTAATTGAAGTCAGTTCTAGTCAGCACCTTAAAGTCAAACTGGTCCAGCTCGATCAGCTGATCATGATATCCACGTCACATGTAAACAAACAGAGGATTTGTCAATATTTACATTAAATTCGGAATAAATGTCAATAAATTTTATCTGTATTTTCATAAAAATGATTATTGGAACGAACTGTTAATTAATTCTTTCGAAAAACGCATTTTATTATTTTCTTAAAAATCGATCGTTTGTGAAAACGTCTTTCCCGTCCTGACGAACGCCATTTTTGTTTACACTGCATTCAGCGAGGGTCACAGATGCACTCTAAATTTTGATTCAATTTAGTAATAATATGTGAAAAAGAGTTACCGTAGAAGTCGTATACTGTAGTTATACTAACCTCGTAATAGTTTTGTGTCAGGTAACTATGGTTATCAATTTATCTAACTTGAAATCGGCAAATTTTGTATCTTCCCGCATTGTATACTGTGTGATCATGATTGATGCACGTAGGAAAGTCGGTCGCTGATTGGCTTACAGCGATTATCGATATGAATTGAACTTTGACCCAATCAAAAAGAAATCACGTCATCGCGAATCTTGAAACGCTACACTTGGAGAATGGCGAAAGAAGCGTAAATATTTGGTATTCGATCAATCTATTTAAATTATTACTTGTTTCAATGTTTTATTTTCACGATAATCGTTTTTTGGTTTCATTTCTGATGTACGAGACGGGCGAGATTTCCCCCCATATGGAGCTCACTTCCTGTCGATTTGACCCCTTCAATGGCCTTGAGAAAAAAGTGAAAAGTGGTGCACGCGCGGCGTCAAATGATTTGGACATACGGTCTATAGAATTTTTCCACAATTTTCTATGACGTCATAATACATACGTGTTACCTATAGACGGGAAATTCCCGGCGCCGGGACATTTCCCGTATAAAGGTTATGTGGCTGTCATAACAATATTGTTGATAAACATAATGCCACTGTATCGAATGTTGCCATGGATACATTTGATGTCGAATGATTCAATGTTCCTTTCATTCCCATTTTCACACGTGGCGGTTGTAGCGAACTATACAGGAGGTGCTTACGCTTTCGGTGCACCTGACCCTCCCTTCTCTGGTGAAAGCTCAAGTGTTTTACTGCCGTGAATGTTTTAACTTTACTTTTTTGAATTGCGCTTTGAACATGGAACGGTATGTTTGCATGGGTATTATTTCATCGGCTAAAATCAGCGACATTTAATACTGTATTAAATGTCGCTGGCTAAAATGGTAAATTATTTTAGCAATTCGGAAAATTAATATTAATTACAAACATGTATACATATAGCAAAAGGGTACAAAACTGAACAATGTTAGAGCTCAAAGCTTAATTTTGGACTCGAAAACAGTTAATACTGCATGCATAAACGACGCATCTCCTGACACTGCTGCAATAGAGGGTCTGCAGCAGATTTTGTCGTGCAGGTAATGAATGACCTTCTGGGTTTTTTTTAAGATTATACCATGTGTGAAGAACCGATGGACAGTGATGAAGACAAACCAGCAAAATTGTCTAAAATTGAATAACGATCAAATTCAGCTTAATTTTTGACTCAAAACTGTTCTCAATCTCTTCATAGTTCTATATCGGGATTCAGCATTATGATCAAGGGAAGTACATGTACATAAATACAAATGAAAATACACACAAAACACAACAACAAAATAAAAAATAAACACTTAAAATATACATGCATATAATTGTCATGTGGTACTTTTTAATTAAAAAAAATAATGCGTTTAAAAGTAACACTTGACGTATAACGCCCAAATCGTAGAGAAACAATCAATATTCGTCTTAAAATTAATCACCGTTTAAGTTTTCGAGTGGCTTTTATTTTGCAATTATAATGTTATAAATAATATGTGTATACAAAATAATGGCAATATATATATATATATATTCTTATATTTTAATATTTCGCTCCCCAGAGTGTATATTTTTGTGAATTTTAAAAGCAAATAACTACAATACAATACTATAAAAGAGCACTAAAAATTTTATAAGGTAAATTATGTCCAATTTTCTGAATATTTACTTCTTATCAACGTATTAATCATTGAAAAACACATTTTAATTCGGTGTTTATTTTGCCGGGAGGGTAGAAAAAGTGTTCATTTAATCTCACATTATAGTAGAAACACAATCGTTTTAGGCTCAGTTTAGTATTCTGTGGCATGAAAATGGCTAAATTTTATATCCAGTTAAAGAATTCAAATGTGTAATTAACTATGTCCACTAAAGATAACAAAACTTTTATAATCAGGGGGTATCCTACAGAACCATTAAAGAAGTAAAAATTGGTTTTATATTTACTCTTTACGATAATGAAACATTTAACCCCGCGTTGACCGCTTGAAAACTGGATATACAAAAACTCAATACTCTGTCATTATCTAATAAATAAATCCTTTAGTTAGCCTTGGCATTTAAGCGTGAAAATCTGGAATTTTGGAGAAATCTAAAATAAAATAAAATAAATTAAATTCTTAATGAATGTCATGATGACTACTTTATTTGTAACAATAACATTGTATGACCAAAACAAAAACAAGAAACACGAACTTTGAGTATTGTAGTTAATCCATGGGCAACTTTTCTCGCGGCGGCCTAATGGATAATGCGTCAGTCTACATATTCTCTCACCGCTGTGAGTTCGAGTCCCGCCCAGACCACATGTGGGAAAGTGAATTTTCCTTTACTGGTTCACCCGATGTCAGTATAATGTGACTGGGGAAGTGGCACGGTTGTCTGTGGCATATTGACTCGGTGAGCTGGCACCTTAAGTCGCCCTGAGTGCACGCTGATACTAGGCGGACTATACAACACACTCACACTTCACATGCATACACGAACTTGTTCATAGGCTCATCGCGAATAGCTGAAAAATTGCTGATGCGACGTTAAGCGACATTCAAAATCAACATCTTCATTGACTCAGATAACAACAGACTGATACTAGTAACTTACCTGTGATTTAAGTCATAAATGCATAAGGAGATTAAAGAAAAAAGTTAATTATTTTAATTTCTTAAATAGTTATTTCATTTCGGGCAATAGTGAGACTTTTAAAAGGAAATGGTTTAAATTTCACATTTTATTTGACAATTTTATGTCAATTTCTACATAAAATACGCATTATCTATAAGAATATGTTATGACATAAGTGAGATATGACACCACATTTCAGATTATTAACTCACTATTTGAACAGTCATTTGAATTATTTACATATGTATTTGATAAAAAGCCAAAGATGGCACATGTCAGCCATATTAGTGTTAGTGTTAGTGGGAACGCAATTTTGGGAGTACATCATTTTTGTTCAATTCTGATGCATGCTGTATATTTTTGAATGATGGAGTGAATGTGCGTGTTTACAAATGTTGTTACAGTGTTATATAAGTGTATAAAATAGAAAAAAACAATAAATTTTTTTTCATAAATTTCAAAAGTAGCACATGACACTAGCATCGAGAACAATTTTGTATTATAAAATATTATTGTGGAAGGGAAGCAGACCCTATCAATTTAATGAAGTCCTGGACCCGGATCGAACTAGAGAGAGAGAGAGAGAGAGAGAGAGATTAGCTTTTAAAAATGCCTTAATAAATGGTAATGTATGCTCTTCCGCTTCCGAAAATATCTTTTGTCGAAAATTGTTTGTGAATTAACACAGAAATTTTATATGCCTACAACGAAAATACATTATTGCAATTTACTCGGTCTCTTCTTTGTATGAATGAGTTACCCACAACGATTGATTAATCATAAAGGTCATGAAGGTGATCACCACGGTTGGTGCTTTCTGTTATAGGGTGTACATTCCACCCACCCCCATCAGATGTAACTTTATGTAACGCTAGGCTGTTCGCCAGGTAAATCTTCTGGAATATTACAGGATAAATTTAAGTTGAAATCGTCAATGGTTACCATGGTAATGGAATAAATAGACTGAATAAAAACTTAAAATAAGATGTGTCATTTTATAAAAATAGGTAAGTAGGCCTTGGGCACTGTCCCAGTTCTACTGTTCTTTTTGCACTTATTACACCAACAATTAGAATGGAGTGGAGTATTGCCGTTTTACGACACAGTCAACATTCTTTCAATTACTGGTATATCGGTTCAGCGATGGTGAAGGAAATCGTTGTGACCAGAAGAAACTACAGTCAAACATGTCTAAAAAGACCACCCAAGGGAACCAGTAAAAGTGACCTTTATGGGCAGGTGGCCTTTATATACAGGTTCAAATAACACGAATAAAGAACAATTGGGATACGATTTACTGGCCTTTATAAGCAGGTGGTCTTTATATAGAGTTGGCCTTTAAGGCAGGTTGAACTGTATGTACGCCTTTGGGAAGAAGTTGACTTATACTAGGAGTTCTTTTTGCACCTATTTCACCAAAGAGTAAAATGGAGTGGAGTACTGATTCATATTCTAGGATCTGGTGCTTTAAGTTTGACATAGACCTGTGACTGTATCCGGCACTATTCAGGACAAAAACAACCATTCCCAACCCCCCAAAAAGAGAAAAAGAGCATTCAAACTTCAGTGCCTGACCACTGCGGTAGCTCAGTTTGTAGAGTGGGAGGTCGTGGGTTCGAACCCCGACTGGGTCTGACCCAAGACTTGAAAGTGGGTAGTGACTGTTCTTTCGAAAAGCACTCGTCATTACGAAATGAAAGTCGAGGTTTTTTTTAGAATGAGAACTTAAATAAACGAGGTCTCGTGCCATGGTGGGCTTTGCACGATAAAGAACCCTGCTGTATAATGTCATCAGCGCAACACACAGACAATATTTCTGCACCTTCGCTTAAAGCTGGTGAGGTCTCGATATAAGTATATATGAAATATGTGTTTAATTTAAATGTTTTTGGTCAAATGAACTGACACAATAAAACAATAACCATCCAATGATAGCATCTGCCAAAAGGACAAAACGATGAGTTTATATTTTTTGTCCTTTTGACCGAGATGTAAATTCAGTAATCTGGTCTGAGGGTTAGCGTGATGATAACATTTTCAAAACACGACATAACGTTTATCGATGACTTGATCATTCTTTGACACTTTGTCCGAGGTATAAATTCAGCACGCCTGTTTTTGAAAGAGTATGGTTTTAAAAGATATCCATTACAGGGGCATCGGCAAAAAGAAGAAAGTCTATAATTTTGTGTCATTCTGTGCGAGGTGTAAATCCATCAAATTGGTATGAAAGTTAACAATTGTTGTACAAATATTTTTGAAAGGTGTTTTAACTGGGATAGCATATTCCTGTGTTAATACGTAGACAAAAAAGGTTAAACCTAACATTTTGATATTCTTGAAGTGTCTTGCCTTTAAAAGAAATGTCTATGTAGACACGCATATCAAACAATAAGCACATTTGATATTGAAATATACCAATCATCATTTCAAAATATTTTCAAACAGACGGTACAATTTATTTATTTATTTATTACTGATGATTTATTGTCGTGATATCTATCTATCAATTGTAACTCTACCGGTAATATATATTGAAATCGAAAACAGAAAACCAAAATGGTTACTGGTGATGTGTTGTCGTTGCACCTTGAAAACTGAGCTTAATGTTGATGTTGTTATTGTTGGATCAAATTCCAATCGTGGACTTGTATGATGTTGTTTTGCATGTACTTCCTTATTTCGGCTATTGTCAAGTATTCGCTGAGCTACAAAATTCCATTTAAACTTTTTTTTAACTTTTTTTTACAATCTTAACGTGCATCAATACGGTCTGTGTTTGCATGATTATAACGAGTGAGTTTTTGTAATTCATTTCACCCTTCAAGTGGACCGAGCTCATTTCCTCGTGTTTATCCTATTTTGTCAGTTTCAAAGTTTTTACTTTGAAGTTTGGACATGAATGTGTATATTTGTTTTTGATTTTTACTTTGCTTTGGGAGTGTAATTTGGACATGGATTGGTATGTTTGATTTTACTTTGCTTTGGGATTGTGATTTAGACATGGATTGGTATGTTTGATTTTACTTTGCTTTGGGGTTGTGATTTAGACATGGATTGGTATGTTTGATTTTACTTTGGGTTGGGTTTGTGATTTAGGCATAGATTGGTATGTTTGATTTTACTTTGCTTTGGGATTGTGATTTGGGCATGGATTGGTATGTTTGATTTTACTTTTGTTTGGGATTGCGATTTGGACATGGATTGGTATGTTTGATTTTATTTTGGTTTGGGATTGTGATTTGGGCATGGATTGGTATGTTTGATTTTACTTTGGTTTGGGATTGTAATTTGGACATGGATTGGTATGTTTGATTTTATTTTGGTTTGGGATTGTGATTTGGGCATGGATTGGTATGTTTGATTTTATTTGGTTTGGGATTGTAATTTGGACATGGATTGGTATGTTTGATTTTACTTTGGTTTGGGATTGCGATTTGGACATGGATTGGTATGTTTGATTTTATTTGGTTTGGGATTGTGATTTGGGCATGGATTGGTATGTTTGATTTTACTTTGCTTTGGGATTGTGATTTAGACATGGATTGGTATGTTTGATTTTACTTTGCTTTGGGGTTGTGATTTAGACATGGATTGGTATGTTTGATTTTACTTTGGGTTGGGTTTGTGATTTAGGCATAGATTGGTATGTTTGATTTTACTTTGCTTTGGGATTGTGATTTGGGCATGGATTGGTATGTTTGATTTTACTTTTGTTTGGGATTGCGATTTGGACATGGATTGGTATGTTTGATTTTATTTTGGTTTGGGATTGTGATTTGGGCATGGATTGGTATGTTTGATTTTTCTTTGGTTTGGGATTGTAATTTGGACATGGATTGGTATGTTTGATTTTATTTTGGTTTGGGATTGTGATTTGGGCATGGATTGGTATGTTTGATTTTATTTTGGTTTGGGATTGTAATTTGGACATGGATTGGTATGTTTGATTTTACTTTGGTTTGGGATTGCGATTTGGACATGGATTGGTATGTTTGATTTTATTTTGGTTTGGGATTGTGATTTGGGCATGGATTGGTATGTTTGATTTTACTTTGGTTTGGGATTGTGATTTGGGCATGGATTGGTATGTTTGATTTTACTTTGGTTTGGGATTGTAATTTGGACATGGATTGGTATGTTTGATTTTATTTTGGTTTAGGCATGGATTGGTATGTTTGATTTTACTTTTGTTTGGAATTGCGATTTGGACATGGAATGGTATGTTTGATTTTACTTTGGTTTTGGGATTGTGATTTGGGCATGGATTGGTATGTTTGATATTACTTTGGTTTGGGATTGCGATTTGGACATGGATTGGTATGTTTGATTTTACTTTGGTTTGGGATTGCTATTTGGACATGGATTGGTATGTTTGATTTTTACTTTGGTTTGGGATTGCGATTTGGACATGGATTGGTATGTTTGATTTTATTTTGGTTTGGACATGGATTGGTATGTTTGATTTTACTTTGGTTTGGGATTGCTATTTGGACATGCCGGATTGATATGTTTGATTTTATTTAAGTTTGGGATTGCGATTTGGGCATGGATTGGTATGTTTGTTTTTACTTTGGTTTGGGATCGTGTGATTTGGGCATGAATTGGTATGCGAGATTTTACTTTGGTGTGTGATTTGGACATGGATTGTCAAGTCAGTCTTCTTTACATTGCATTTGTTAAATAATGAAACGATTATTGACTTCATTTTCGGTTAATACAAGGATTTATCAAATGTGCACCTGAGATATCGCCTTTAATACCTGAATTGAATTCGAACTACAACACATACATATAATAGATATTCAAAGAGTCGACATGTTGACATGAAAAATCTGCTTGACAACACGCCTTTACCTTAGCATAAAAAGCTGAATAAACAGTTATTACTGAAATGTATACGTCATATTATTAGTCAGATGTTTTCAACAAATGAGAGCGGAGACAATACAAAATACTACACAAAGCCACGCCCACTTTTATGTCTCATCACATTGGATGTCGGGAACTTCTTAGTACAACTATCCTTAAACCTACAATTTACGGAAACATACTTAATTAGGGAAATACAAAAGAAGTAAATAAACGAATAAATAAAAAGAAATAAATAAAGTCACATAATTCCTCCCTTATCGGTACGTCTATACACCTGAAAGTTAATTACCTGATGTAGGACAGGTATTGTAATTAAGAGAGCCAGGAGTCAGGACTCCGTCACCTATCAGTCAGTCAGACGTACCTTAAACATTCTCGGGGGCATGATGTCATAAAATTCTGAAAAGTGGTGGTCGGTTCCGGTTGAGTGATTATAAAATTTCCATCGATTCTTTGATATATAAAATTAAAAGGTTTTACAATATCGTCAGTATAACTTAGTACCTTAAGAAGTGAAATTAAATTAGCGGATTTTTTAAATTTGTTTTAAAATGAAGAAAAGTTCATATGAATTGGATAACCAGGGATATAATGCCTATGGGGTAAGTACATATGTAGTATTAGGTTTAATTTGAAAATTGAGCCGAATATGTTTTATTTTAAAATTCCGTTTTACATACACGTATTTCAAAAACCAATGTGGTGTTTATCTTCCATATAAAGAAACACTTTTAGAATCAAATTTGAAATTTTGAAAATTAAATGATACAAAAATAGTTTAAATAATTTATAAAATTATATACTTAGTACTAAAGATGATGTGACGTATGTAATAATTACACATTCCAAATTAACATATTAATATATCTCATAGGCATAATCATCGTCATTTAATGTCACATTTATAGTCTATTCATGTATCTGAATGAATTTCAGGGATAAAGTTTTGTTCATTCTCCTTGTCATTAAAGACACGCTTACATAATGATAAACGTGGACATGGAAATGACATAAAACAATGCCATGTGGTATTATATGAATTTCTGTATAATAAAACAATCATGAATTACAAAACTGGATTTTTGGTATTATCTATTCCAAACAACAAAAATGTTAATTTCTATTTTATTTTAAACATCTCTCTCTCTCTCTCTCTCTCTCTCTCTCTCTCTCTCTCTCTCTCGTTTATATCATAAATCAAATCTTTCCACATGACTTGAAAATATTTTGATTTATTTATACATCTGTGCACTAAAGACATAATTTGGATTTTAAATCTATCATAAAATTACTGATTTCACAGATTTACTGTAACATTATTGTAAAGTACAGACATGTTGAAAGTTTAACAAACAAATATTGCTGAAAACGAACAAATGTCAGTTGCTGATTCGACAGTTCATCTCGTTCTTCGTGAGGTACATGTATATATATCGCGGCAGCTACTGTATGTGGCAACTGTTATCCATTTATGCTGAGCAGGTTTTCGATCATTTAGCTATCCATATCTCGGCCACTCGACAGTCGAGCTTTCGACTCCTTTTCACAACGGTTGGTTCAGTGTCAGTAAACTTTAGACTGTACTGTACATGCATGTATATACAACAACAATGCAACAGGTGTTTAAAATGACAGACCTGGCAAAATTAATTTACCATGAGGAATTTAATTTATTATTCATCCAATTTTATATTGATTTCTTTTTGCACTAAAAGGCAGGTAGTTTTCTCCTGTCACTTGATTTCCTCCACCATTCTTGAACTGGCCGTCTCAACAAGTGAAAAATCTTGACTGGGGCACGAATAACTTACTACTGTGCATAAAGGCTATTTTGAACATGGAATATTGTAAATTACATTTTAATAAAGAATTGCTTGGACAAATTAACAGTGCATATTTATTTACTATTCAGAGACCTAACTAAAAATTATATTTTTGTCAATGCTGCATGTTTTGGTTAACGTCTGTATATAGCAAAAATCACATTTGTGACAGAAAATATGTATTCCAGCTATCCATTTGGGCCCCAAATTACAAATGAATGTACCTTTTACCTGCGTGATTGAATTAAGACAATTCACACCTGGATGATCTACATATAACCAATGAGGTACCTAATAGGAGTATTTATACTTAACCATTTTGATTTTTTTTTAAAAAGTGGCATAATTTATGGTATGCACACACTCACATAGATTGATTTAAAAGAAAACATATTTTTTTCCACTTAGGCCTCTCTTTTCTTTGTTGAAATATAATTAAAATGTTAACAAAAAGATACACATAAAAAATTAATCGCAATATATGCATGTTCAAAATAGCCTTTATGCACAGTAGTAATTACAAATAAGCCAGAGGGTAATCAGAAATAGTACATTTCTGGTATAACTAATATAAATACTTTAGACTGACATTTAAATGACCACATCAAGAGTAATTTAAACTTTTTAAAATTATTTCCAAAAAGATATTTTTTTCCAACTATAGAATGAACCACAAACGTACTAGAGCAACAATCCACCAAAATGCGTTGCCTTACAGGAGACAGTATGATAGCTGGAGAAACCACAAATGTACTATAAGTACATAGCTTGAGGATATTCCAGCCTCTCCAACGTCGGGAAGATTTTACTTTGTCTTTGGGTTTGTGATTTGGACATGAATATGGCTCTGTTTTTTATTATGTTATCTAAAAACAAAAACAAACAAATAGTTGTTCAAAATACTTAAGTTTGATGGTTTTACGATATTATTTTGATTGTCATCATATCAGATGTGACGTCATCTTCAAGTACCGATAAACTACGAGATCCGCCTGTCACATTAAATAAGGTGTACTCTAATCATCCTTACTTTATAACCCACCTTATATTAATTCATAAAAAACATGTATCATTTTGTATTTAGATAATGTTATATTCCGGTAATTTACTGCTTTCCTAATTAGTCACCTACGGTAGTCACCATACAAGGATATCAACCGTCTCAGGAGTGACGTATACCATCTTTTATTAGTTAAATGTCTATTAAATTTTTGAATTTTTATTTGATTGTATTGTGTCAGATATGTTTAATATACCACACGCATGAATGTGTAATTCTTATATGAAAGGTATATCTTTTACCTGTTGGTTTCATGATCAGATCACGAGTAAGACGCATGCTACCGAACTAAACGTGTGCAACATACAGACAAGGTAGACTTTCATTTATTCGCGGTAAGCAATAACATCGACGTTGAGCACCAGACAACACACATGCAGACATTATTAACAGATCAAAGTCAAGATCATGCATGTGTAAACTTTCACATGTCAAATTCATTGACTCACGATAAAGTACAAGTTAAAACGATGTACATGGTCTGGAATTCCGCATGATTTATCCTGATGAATATTGCGGTTTAAAGTACCTAAACATGAACAAAGTTTCATGAAGACAACAGCAGCAGCAACAACAACATATATAGTCCAACCTGCCTTATAGGGCACCTCTATATAAGGGCCACCTGCTTATAAAGGCCAGTAGAATTGTAGCCAAGTAGTTCTTTATCCATATCATTTGAACCTTTATATAAAGACCACCTGTCTATAAAATCCACTTCTTTTACTGGTGGTCTTTATAGACATGTTTGACTGTATTATAAAACTAATTTTGCCTCTCGGTAATGAAACACAAGTGCAGTTTACTTAGAATAATATATATATATAACGGTATTAGTTGCATACGACAAGTGCCCTGTAAAACAAAAGTTTATCCAGTTTCTCTAATCTTTCCAAACATTTAAAATGTTCTTTATTTCGCGACATCATATTTTTCAGCCAATAAGAACCAAAACCTGTATCGTGGTATGAATGTTCTGAAAAACTACAATGAAGAGATGCTAACAAAAACCATACAAAAACAAATCCATGTTTGTTTTCTTGGTTGTAATGCTTGGTCGTGTTGCTACTATTGTTGTTTCATGTTATTCATCTTTTCGTTGGACGTCATTAATTTCGATTTTGTCGTTCTGAGACGACATGTTTGTTGTCTTTATTGCTGTTTTTATTCCTATTGTTCAGCTCACTCGTGGATACCGTTTAATCTGCATTTTTACCAATACATTTGCAACAGCATTGCATTTCAAATATGTAAATATTTCAATTTTGTAAATATAAACATAATGTAAATAAAACAATATTAATGTTTGTAAAACACACGGATTTTAAGTAAAACTTTCAAAATGAAAAATGTATATGTCAAGCTCCTACATTTGTATAGCAATATACTTTGTTACCTTTAAATAATAAATTTGTGACCAGACAAATGGCACTTTTCGAATAGTGACTGAATATAGTTATCAAAATTAAAATTTGGTGACTTAAAAGAAAAAAAAGAGTCAATAATTAGGAACATTGCGCGTGAGTGCGAAGTAGAGGGCATTGAATTACGTGTGTATTATTAACGCCGTAAGGTGCTACTTTCAGGTTTCTATGTAAAAAAAAAATGCCGAGTATTCAAAAGTTTATTCAAAATCAACAGTAAGACTGTTTAAAATGTAAATTTCACGTCACGAAATTGACAAATCAAACAAAGAGAAGTGTACATGGTAATATAGAACAAAGCCGTTTTAACAGCAATAAAACATTACTGAGTATACGTAAACTTTTTATAGTACAAATTAAAGAGAGCGAAACTACATTTTAAACTTGTAAATTATGTGTCATCAAAGATATATCTTGTGTAACTCGTGTCCATTCCGGACATAAATTCATCCAATAAAGTGTTTACATAAGCGGATTTAGTAGTGACCTCTTTGGTGTACGAATATTTTATGTTAAAATAAACCCAACTTTTAATTAAAATTCTAAATAGAACTTTTTATGTATAAAAACGCTTTTGAAAGAGGTTAAACTGAATTATTCTGAATTTCTTTTCATTTACAATTGAATGATTAAAGTATATGGCGTACGTGTATCTAGAAATCTCCAGTCTTTTGTCCGAACTAATACAAAAGTAAGATGTGTTAATTTGATGTGTTTTACTCTCTTTAATGAGATATTTGGTCATTTGCCCGAAATAGCAAATGACAGAACTACAAAAGTGCAATGCGAGTTTTTTGGTCTAGCTGTAGCTTCCGTGATCCTGTTCATAATTTTGGTATATATGTATAAATTAAACATTTACGGAAATCAACAAAGCTTCAGCATGAAAGGACATGATTGCCAGTGGAAGCTGCCAACAGAAAGGCAACTGAAAACCAAAATCATTCAGTGCTTTTCAGTTATTTCCGAAGAATGGCTTTTATGTCATTTATATGCTTTAGCCCTGTACAATAACCTGCTCTCGTTATGTATAGTTAGATACGTCTAGTCTTTATATATGCCCGTTTCTAAAAACAGTACTGAACAGAACAGATCATGTGATGACCTTATTAGTTTTTGTTTCACTTTCACATGATATTTGTATTTTTCCATCATTGTGATATATACCAACAGATATAAAAGAATGCATCTTGCTCTGGCTAGCAGCGCTCTTGTTGCAATAGCTAGTTCTAGTGTTGCTTTGATCAACTTTTCATGGCTGAATAATGAGCGCCTTGAACACAATATGCGATGCTAGTGGTCCGAGGTCATGCACTTAGCTGTTTATGATCTTTATTTAAACGGTTACAAATTTTTATTTGCCTCTGATTTCAGATATTTCAAAGATAAACCTATAATAGTTTTCACAACAATATGGAAATATACATTATTTTCTTTTGAGGCCGTAACAGTAGAAGCGTAAACGAAATATTTACCAAGTGTAAATCTACTGGTCATTATTCGGCTATAAAATCAGTCATGTGCGTCTTTTATAGTTGGTCAGTTTATAGCCAGGTCAAAACATTTGAGCTATAAAATTAGTTTATGATAACAATATTAAATTTAGAACTGAAATTTCATTACTTCGGGAAAAGTTAGTGGTTTTGGTTGAATGATGCGTATCGTTGTGTTTTCTTTTTGGTCCTTTTCACTCTACCTTTAATGTCGCTGTTTTGTGGCCATCGCCGATACCATTGCTATAAATTCGGGTTTAAAGTAATAAGTTTGCATATATTTTTTAGAAAAAGTATTATTTCGTCATTTAAGAAATATAAATAGAAAATGAACCATTTTTCCACATTTCCAGAAGTACCCCTATGTCATATATTCGTTTCCATAACAATTTCCCTCATTATTTCATATTTCAGCAACTTTTACTGCAGTTTTTGGCTTCCTGAAAACATGTTTGATGCATAGAATATAATTACTTTGTTAATCAGGTATTTTTATATTGGCATAGTTCTTGGTCAAGGTTTGCCATACTAGATGAAGGTCAAGGGACAATATGACACACCTAGTTACATAGTAACTGGCCAATATGAAAATACAACAATAGGTAGTTATTCCAATAGGTTGCATTGTTTTTGCCCCACCAAGCCATTGTCTAACCTACACAGTATCAATATGTCATTGGTTCTTATTAAAATATCAGTACAATAAAAAAAAAAAAACCAATCCAAGTACGATTTGCAATTCCAAAGCATAGTTAAAACTTTGAAAACTGACAATTTGGTTACACACGTGAACATTCACCAAGAAAGTGATGCCGGGTGCCCCGGAAAGGTAAGCACTTCCTGTTTAGCTAGCTACACCCGTCACGTAAGAAAAAGTAATTGAGACTGAAAATAATATAGAGCGTCAAATGTACCCAGGATATTTTAGCTACACCAACCACAAGTAAAATCATAATTAAGAATGAAATGACTTTGGATCTATAGGGCGTACAGAACAAGACAAATGGGTTTAGATTAGTTCAAACAGGGGTCAATAAGGTCTGATATTAACCATGGTAATTTTTGTGTTTTAGGATGGTGCTAAAGGCCAGTATAAGAACGGAAGCACCGGCGCATCTAATGGCGACTTAAGTGTGCAGACGACAGACGAATCTGAAGAAAGAGGGGAATGGGGTAGCAAGTGGGAGTTTATTTTGTCCTGTGTGGGATTATCCGTCGGATTAGGAAATGTCTGGAGATTTCCGTATCTAGCTTATGAAAATGGAGGAGGTAAGTTGATGAAACAATCTAATAAAGTTTCTTTCGATGACCGATATCAGCCACCAAGTTTCAAATCTTTTGGAACAGAAGGGTATTTTGTCAGTGGACAGTTTCACCTGTCAGTTTTCATATTTCCCTATTCTTACCATTTTAGAAAGTTTTAGAAAGAATATTCTCATCTTTCTTATTGTCACATTCCTTTACAAAACCCATAGAATTGGATATTTCAATTAAGTAAGGAATATGACAATAAGAAAAGTGACAATTATATTGTCAACTTTCTTAAATGGTCAGAACAATGGCGTTGGGGAAATATGAAAACTGACAATAGAAACTTGACTTTTTAGAAATGAAACTCCATGGCTGATATCGACTATCGCAATTAAAACTAGCATAATTATTGTTGCCCAGAACGCAGAAAACAATTGCATTTTAGATTTTTAGCATAATCTCAACTTCCAACTCAAGTTTTTCGTTGCCATGCAACAGTGACATAGGACTGATTCTCTAGCGATTATGTATGATAGCCGTTGAGTTTTTCAATAATTCAGCTGAGTAAACATTCTTGAAATTCAATCAGTTACCATGTACAGGTTAGTTTTCATTCTTTTGAATAAATTGTTTGACTAAGGGGCAAAGAAGATTGAGAAAAGACTTCCATTTGTAACCTCCACTCTTAATATTAATATCGACTAAAAAAGCCTAAAATGATTAAATCAGGCCATTTTGATAATTTCAGTTAAAGGTTTTTTAAAATTAATTTTAGATAGATTCGGTTGCGGGGGTTGTAAAAGCAAGTGTTAAACAGCAGAATACATTTATGGCATACAGAGTAGTATGTATGTGTATACCTGAATGTATGGTTGAGGAAAATCAGTGCAAAATGAATCATCATAGAAAACCTTTACCCTTCAGGGAATTACAAGTCGATCATTTCATATCATCACTATAGTATAAACAACCTACAACATGGTAGTTCATGTGTGAAAGTGAAATCCGTGTATCTAGTCTAAATCTAAACTAAAATGTGAACGAAATGCACTTATTCGATTTATTTCTCGATAGTTTAAAAACTTTAAAACTTTTAAACTTTAAAAATTCTCCGATTATATATCTTTTAAGATTGTTTCAATCAGCCATGACAATATATTCAATGGAGCGTCCATATACAGGGGCATAATGAAACAATTATTATTATTAAAAATAGATGTATATGAGTGTGTAACCGCTGTATTAAAACTATATAACTTATTAATCAAGTGTAGACATATTAGATGTAAATATGTTTGTATTGTTATTGTGTTCTTTTTCACTAATGTTGCTGCTATTATTGTTTGTATTGTCATTTACTATTTGATGTTATAATCTAAAAAAAAGCATGTCATTTATCTCCGTCAAGGAGGAAATAAAGAAATGAATGAATAAATGTGTATTATGGCCTGAAGAAGATTGCAGTTTTCATAGTAACTAAATCATCATTATCATCCAACTTAAACAATAACAAAACGTTGATTAGTATCTTACCTAGGTTTTTTATGTGACTAAAATACGTTACAATAAAAATAAACAAACATACTAATCTATGTCCGAATCACAATCCAGAAGCAAAGTAAAAACTTTGGAACTGACAAGTCAGGTCAGACACGTGAACTTCCACCAGGGAAGTGAGACCGGGTGCTCCGGAAGGACAAGCACCTCCTGTTTAGCTAGCTACACCCGCCACGCGTGTAATCAAAATATGGAACTATGAGACGTCAAATATATCCAGGGCAATACTGGATACAGAGACATTTAAAAAACCGTTGTGTTATAAGCACGAGCAAACATTTTTTTCTACGAAGCTTTATTTGAATGTCGACATATTTAGCAGATGTTTATAACAGTATCATTTTCTATTTTAGCTGCGTTCGTTATTGCCTATTTGATACTACAGTTCCTGGTTGGTAAACCAATGTACTTTATGGAGTTAGTTATGGGACAATTTTCCGGAAGAGGACCCACTGCAGTATGGGAAATGAATCCGTGTGCAAAAGGTATGGATAACAAACACAGATAATTAAAACAGGTTTACATTACTCATTTACTGTGTCATATACCACGGGGGTAATCCTGATACACCGTATTTTATTTACGTCGGAGTATTCCGTCGGTTTTCATTTACGTCCGAGTAAAATGATACATTTTTGGTCGTTACGCTTTACGTTAAAGAGCAAAAACACGGTTTTTCATATAACTTCACAAAAACGAAACTTTAAAAGAAAGCAAAAGTTCATTCGCATTATATTTGATGGTACTTAACTGCCTCATATAAAATCTTGCAAGAAATAGTCATATTTTTCACGTTCCTGTAACATTTCCATTTTTGGCCGGTCCCTTTGTTTAGCAGCTGATTTTAATAAAGCGGGTTTGGATTCAAATGATGTTTCTACTCAAAATTATCAAGAAATGTCTATATTTTCATAAACTTGCGAAGACAGAAGCTTTACTCTGCTTTTAAGCGAAATTTAATGTTTCGTTTAAGCTGAGTAGCATAAATGTTACGCTTTCCGACCAGCTGTGTTATGCTTTACGTGAAGACATGTTACGCTTTCCGTTTAATATGATTCGCAATTGACAGAGCACACTCTTCATTATAACTTTAGAACAAACGTCTTTATCGATTAAATCTTCACTGGTTGTTTCAGAAGTGATTCAGAAAGCATTGCAGAACATGATTTTATTTTTGAAAGAAAACATGCACCATACAGTTCGTAACTTGAACCAATAAAGAAAAAAAACAACATACAATGCACATGCTATTCTCCGAAAAGGAAACACTTGCGAAAGGGTAAACCGACTTAGAGATAGTTATACTAATTACACAAATAAAACTACAGTCAACCCTGCTGATAAAGGCTACTCAAGGGAACACGTAAAAGTGGGTTTATGGGTAGGTGGCCCTTATACAAGTTTCGAATGACATGAATAAAGAGCAATTGAGATACATTTGTATTAACTTTTAAAAGCAAGTGGCCTTCATATAAAGGTAGTCTGTAAGGCAAGTTAAACTGTTCGTGTCAAATACCATTTTGAAAAGGAAAAATGTAGTTTATATATATGGTTTCACCTGGTCCATGGGCTCAGTTGAGTTATTGCAATCTATCACCGTCCGTCGTGTGTCGTGCGTCGGTCGTAAACTTTACATTTTGATTATCTCTTCTAAAACTATTTGAAACTTTGTGATTATCATGCCTTGGTAACAGGCATTTACAATTTTGTTCGGGATTTGGCCACGTCTAAGAAGATGGCTGCTGTTACTACATATAGCAAAAAAGACAAAAAATCTTTTTCTGAAACCAAAACGTGCAAGCAAATTTCGATTTGATATTTGGATTCAGGATAACTGGGAACATGAAAATTGTGTTTTTCATGAAAACTGGACGAAAATAGGTAACGTGTGTTTTGCTTAAAGTTCATAATTTTTAAAACTCAACAAAGGTTTACTGTATGGAGAATGCACTGTTGATCTTGTCTTGGTATTTTCTTCGAATTAATGTCAGATCAAAGCTGCAGGCCATGTCCAAGTTTGTGACCTTTGATTCAAATTGTTAATTTTTTAAACATTTCTGGTGATAACGCATGGGATTTTCAGTTTATTGTAGGTATTTACATGACGATCATTTTTATACATAGATGTAGATCAAGGTCATGGGTTCAAAAGTCAAATTCAAACATGTACAGGTTAACCAAAATTGTTAACTATCTGCACTGACTATTAACTTGTTGTATAGGCATGTATGTTAGAATATTGTAGGTATTGACATGCTGATCGTCTTCAGTTCAGGGTCAAAGGTTACATATATAGGAAGTATAAAGAGGGTTAGGGTCTAGGTTACAGACGTAAAAAGAATACTGAAATGGATACAATTGTTATAACTTAACAAATCTATATAAACATTTCTACATTTTATCTCAACCAACCTGTAATTGTGTTGGGACGGTCATTGATCCATTGTATATAATCAGGTGAGCGTTAAGGTACATCTAGCTATTGTTGTAATGTTTAACTTTTTGATCTAAGAATATATTTAAGTTGGGTAATGGTGTTTTAAGCCCCAGTCAAGATTCTTCCACAGATATCGAGACGGTCAATTCATAGATGGTGAATGAAACAAGTGTACCCAGAGAATCCGCCGACCTTCGGCAAGTGAACTGTCAAACTTTCTAAAACTGTCCCGAGTGAGACTCGCACCAAGGCGATGAGAGGCACTATGGTCCATA
Organism: Anadara kagoshimensis; assembly: GCA_021292105.1. Lineage (NCBI taxonomy): Eukaryota > Metazoa > Mollusca > Bivalvia > Arcoida > Arcidae > Anadara > Anadara kagoshimensis. Next base: position 58,057,533 of record CM037870.1, on the reverse strand, counting down.
AGCCCACCCTTTAGACCACTCGGCCACTCGTAAAATACAATTTCACTTGACTGGGGCGTAAAAAACAATTACCCAACTCAACTACATTCCTATATGAAAAAGGTAAAATAAAAAAATAATAAATGAACTACATTTGATCGATCCTTTTCAAGGCCCGGTCACACAGCGCTTTACGGCTTATCACGACCATAACCCGTCAAAGAGTGGTCTCCTGTTAAGCAGACGATATTGTTCGCGTTGATGTGGAGTTTAAGACGAGCTCCAGTCGATTTACAGACGTGACAGGAGGCGGCAAAAAATCCGAACGGCATCGGACGCGGCAAAAAGTTTTGAACTGCTCAAAACTTTAGTTCGCGGACAACCACGGGTGACACGTGGTAAAGCCGTGAAACATACGTGAAACGCAGGTGATAATCAGCGTTCCGGCAGTGATTAAAACTTGGTAAGACGCAAAAGCTTAGCGGTCTGTCACGGGCAAAGCGCGGTCATCGAACGTATGTTACACGTTGGTATAGCGAGTGATTAGCGGCTTATCACTAAGAAATGGATTTTTCCGCATACAAAGCACTACCTTAACCCGTTAAACTATGTCTCAAACGACTGATCACTGCCGTTATGAAGATGCCTTCTGCGATGTACGATGCAATTGTGCAGAGATTAACACAAGCACTTACAACGAGACTACCAACTGGATATCACCCCTTGAACAAGGCCTGAAGGTTGCTATCGCCCTGAGGCATCTTGCTTCTGGCTCCAAGTACCGTGAGATGCAATATGCCTGATGGGTCCCCCACAACACCATTAGTCTAGTGGTGCGTGAAGTCTGTGAGGCAATCGTCCACGAGTGCGCTCATAAGATGCTCTCCCCGCCAGACACTGAGGTCCAGTGGCGCCAGGAAGCTGATGATTGGTATCCCAGGTAGAATTTTCTACATGTCATTGTGATTATAGATGGGAAGCATATTGCGTTTAAAGCTCTTGCCAACGCTGGGTCCGACTTCTTCAGCTATAAAAGTCTTTTCAGTGTTATCCTCCTGGCATTTCTGTCTTCAAACTGTTCCAGTGGATAGACGAAAGCTGCAAGGGCTGATGCCCACGTCTACATTGAAAGTTAGTTCAAGGAGGGTCTACAGAACAATGACATCGCCGGGTTCCAACAGCCAGATCCTCTGCCAGGTGACACACAGGATATACCCTACTTCCTGGTAGGTGACGATGCCTTCGGGCTCAAGACCTACATGATGAAACTCTACGCTAAGAGGGACGTGCACAGTCAAATGGGTCTGGGGGTCGTGGGGAGCCTAATCCTCAGCTAGGGCCTTGGCCTTGGTTTTCCACGGCCTCTTCTTGGCAACGTAACCCTTCTTCCTTGGCATGATGAAATAGAAAATTGCGTGGAGATGTGGACTGCAGAAGATCTGGATCGGCAATAATTGTAAAGACCAGCCGTGCGCGGGGCGCTTTTATATGCGCCGCAAGCCAAGCTTCCGACGACGCCGAGCCGCTGTTACCCGTGATTGGGCAGTGCTATGGCAGTGGAGTGCCCGTTTTACGTCCGCGCTCAACTCTTGATCGGCAGTGCTACAGACGCGATGCCTTGGTTACTTGTCCTGCGTTCGAACACGTTCAAAACCATTTAAGCCTTACACGTGGCTAGACGTGGTTAGCCGTGCATAGGTGCCTCAGTAATGTAACAGCCGCCGACGGCAACCCCGTACAAAGCACGACCAAGTCAAATTTGAAAAAATTACGACTATGTCTACCAGATAATCATAAATTTTTGTACGTGATTTAGACGTAGAGTATAGTTTATGTAATTGGCTTAACTATCTATAAGTCGGTTTACACTTTCGCAAGTGTTTCCTTTTGGGAGAATAGCATGTACAATGTATGTTGTTTTTTCTTTATTGGTTCAAGTTACGAACTGTATGGTACTGCATGTTTTCTTTCAAAAATAAAATCATGTCCTGCAATGCTTTCTGGATCACTTCTGAAACAACCAGTGAAGTTTTAATCGCTAAAGACGTTTGTTCTAAAGTTATAATGAAGAGTGTGATCTGTCAATTGCGAATCATATTAAACGGAAAGCGTAACATGTCTTCACGTAAAGCATAACACAGCTGGTCGGAAAGCGTAACATTTATGCTACTCGGCTTAAACGAAACATTAAATTTCGCTTAACAGCAGAGTAAAGCTTCTGTCTTCGCAAGTTTATGAAAGTATAGACATTTCTTGATAATTTTGAGTAGAAACATCATTTGAATCCAAACCCGTTTTATTAAAATCAGCTGCTAAACAAAGGGACCGGCCAAAAATGGAAATGTTACAAGAACGTGAAAAATATGATTATTTTTTGCAAGATTTTATATGAGGCAGTTAAGTACCATCAAATATAATGCGAATAAATTTTTGCTTTCTTTTAAAGTTTCGTTTTTGTGAAGTTATAAGAAAAACCGTGCTTTTTGCTCTTTAACGTAAAGCGTAACGACCAAAAATGTATCATTTTACTCGGACGTAAATGAAAACCGACGGAATACTCCGACGTAAATGAAATACGGTGTATCAGGATTACCCCCGTGATACCATTTTTGAATGTATTTTATGATTAAATTTTAAAAATAAGTATACGACAGCTGGTTCAGATAAGATGAATTTGTTTAAGGTTTTATGTTGTGATTATAGTTGTCATAACAACTTTACCTGAGAGCTGGGGGTCATGGCTTCGAACCCTAATCGGGTTATACATAAACTCTTCCTGTATTAAGTCCAAACTACGGCGGTAAACCTATTGTATTACGACTCTATATAAGGTTCACTTGTCTGATAAGGCCTATGTTTTAAGATGCATTTACTTCATTTTTCAACAACAAAAAGAACTAAAATGTAAAGATCATCATGTTTCTTAGGTTCTGTTCTTTAAAAGTTTTATCTGTAGTATATCTATGTGAAATGTTATTTTGTATATTTTTTTTGTTTTTTCCTTGTTTTATAGGTATTGGTATATCTATGGCCTTGATTTCACTGGTAGTTGCTATCTACTATAACGTCATTATGGCCTACACACTGTTTTACTTCTTTTCCTCAATGCAGAAAACATTGCCCTGGACAAAATGTAACCGGTAAGTGCGTCGTTTTTATATATATGACCAGACTGTCGGTCAATAAAACCACGCTCTATTGAAGTAAAGTGCAGCAATGTCAACATGTTAACATACTTGTATCTGTCCTCACTTAGTTTCCTATTCTGATATTCTGGGTGTCTGTGATTGAATGGTCTACAGATAACAGCACCTCACACTTTCTAGGTTTGAATCTCACCCGGGACAGATCTTATCGTGAGAAAGTTTGTCCGGTTAACTTGCCGAAGGTAGGTTGTTGTTTTTTCAGGTACTCAGGTTTCCTCGACCATCTCAGAACTGACGGCCTTGATATAAGGGGAAATCTTGACTGGGGCGTAAAACATCATTCCACTCAACTCTATTTCACTCAACTCCACTTCACTTCACCCCACTCAACTCCGATCCACCAAACTATTAAATTATTCTCATTGAAATACGGTACCTCTCCTGAGTTATACAGTGGTCCATTTAGAACTTATCTTATTCACATGACATCACCTTGCAAACAGAATATCATACGTTGTTGTTCAGAAAACATTTAAGACCCCTAAAAACTATTCTACTGATTTATCTTTTATTATCGTCTAAACTGTAGTGCTGATGGGTGGAGGGCACAATGACACATATTGAAGACTTCATCATAACTGGCCAGATGTACATCTCCGATTAAACCGGAGAGGTTAATGGGTTTTAATCGATATTTTTGTGTCACTTTGTGATGATAGGTTTTCTTTCTCTTACATTTTTCACGAATCTTTTAAATATGATAAATGTCAGCAATGTAAAATATTGATATTCTCCGAATACTCTTGATATTACCTAAAATATTACCGTTTTTGGTGTGGCCGCAAACAATCTGCGGCATAAACAACCATAAAATACTAGCATTACACATTGGACGATTCTGTTTGATATTGATGGCCATTCTAATCCACTACACTATCCTTTATTTCTAGGAATGGATTGCAGAAGGTTGTGTGGAACAAACCACAAGGAAGTTAGATATGTGTACGGACAATGTAACCCAATGGTTAAATGCCACATGTAAATGTGCCACAAATTCATCTATCAACGAATATCTGTACGACCAAACTGGTGTTAACTGTTCAACAGTTGATACTAAACCCGTAGCGGAATTTTTCTTCTAGTAAGTAGCATTTTGTAATGAGCGCATAGCATACGTACTTTTTTGGAGCTTTAGTTTAAGCCGGTAGAATCCTGATATAAATGTTGGTCAAATGGATTTCTGTAAATACCTTAAAATAAATAGATGTACGTGGAACTATTCTTTTTGTGAAATACAACCCTGCAATATTTTCCTTATTTATTCACGGCAAACTAGTTTGAGAGGGTATATAGGAATCACCGTGTTTATCTGTCCGTCTGTCTGTCGTGTCCGCGCCATATCTCGTAGCTGCTTTGGACGACTGTCATAAAGCTTTACATAAATAATCTTCATGGTCTAAAGGTGTGTCATGGCCTTGAATCAAGATCATGTCGTGAAGGTCAAGGTCGCGGGAAAACATGAAATGTTGGGGTGGGGGTATTTTGGCTCTCAAGAGACAGTTCTAGTTCTTTCATAAAACAGAGTCACTATAACAGTTTATCTGTGTACATGTAGAGTAAAACCATGTATTTATCGTTTGCAGTAGAGACGTTATTGAGTTAAAACCAACGTTTGATGCCTCTGACATGGGAGCACCTTTGTGGAGACTTGCTCTATGTCTTCTTTTGTCCTGGATCGTTGTGGTGTGCTGTTTAATTAAAGGTGTGAAATCTTCTGGAAAGGTAAGACATTACATAATTACCAGCACTGTCTAATATCTTAAATCTAATATAATGACGCCTGTCAAAAATGAGTTTCATATAAGCAAGACTTCTTTTAATTTGTACTTCTATCCATTAAATTATATGTACTTTTCACAGAAATGCTTAAAATGACTTTATTCCATCTTGTTTTTTTTTTTAGCTTATTCGGTAAAATTTAAAATACAAATGGTGGGAAGTCTTTCATAGTTATATTACCAATGAACGTTATTATTATATCATAAGTAATAGTGCTATTTATAACACACCTCAGTGGGTTAATCAGTAGGTACTATTACAGTGAATTACAGATAATACATGTACTGTATACTTGACAGGTGTACTAACTGGTTCTATGGTGTAATGGTTAGCACTCTGGACTCTGAATCCAGCGATCCGAGTTCAAATCTCGGTAGAACCTGAATTAATTTTATTGCTTTTTCAAGCAATTTTTATCCCCACATAGGCAAATTAAGACCAAAAAACAAACATACTAATACATGCCAGGCTTCAGCATCACAATCATTCCTTAACTAAGATTTTCGTTAAATTTGATAACTTTGGGCAGTATTTCATAGTACTTCAAATAATAAGCCGTTTCCATCATATTACAATATAGATGTATTAAGCTTAGCATGGTCCTCAAAATGACACCTTAATTACAGAAATGTCTTGAAAACTAACAAATGACCAAGACTTCAAATTTGCCAGATTTAACTTAAGGAATGATTGTGAAACTGGGGGCAGAACATTATCCAAACGGGCACATGTTTTTAAGAAAATAACATTATAACGGGCTAGGTACAGAATTAGTGTCACTATTGGATTGTGACGCATAAGGTATTTTTTTTACAAATTGTTATAAGCACATTTTTAATTACAGGTTGTATATTTCACCGCGACTTTCCCATACGTCATCCTGTTGATCCTGTTAGTTAGAGGATGTACCCTAGATGGAGCTATCGATGGTGTTATATACTTTATTGTTCCAAAATGGGAAAAATTATTAGATATCAATGTAAGTTATTGTTTTTATCATTATACTATATATACGTTATAAGATCTTATTAAGGATAGTAGGTACAGATACACTTATTAAGGATAGTAGGTACAGATACACTTATTAACGATAGTAGGTACAGATACACTTATTAAGGATAGTAGGTACAGATACACTTATTAAGGATAGTAGGTACAGATACACTTTTTAAGGATAGTAGGTACAGATACACTTTTTAAGGATAGTAGGTACAGATACACTTTGTCACTTATATGCTTAAAATTACAAAAGAGTTTCACAATCTTCAAGCACTAAACGGAAAGTGATGATTGAACATCATAATTAGTTCAATTTTACTAAAATTATGAGATACCAGCGTTGATACGCTATACATTGACAGTAACAACTGTAAGTGTGTGGAGTGCTTGGATTGTCCCGTGTAGTTTGAAGATCTCCGGATATCAAGAAGAAACTGTCTGTTGGTCAGAAAAGAAAAAGATATGAGGAACTTAATGTCAGTAATCGGAGAGTTACAATCTGGTTTTTATATATCCAATAGGCCTACACTTATACATTTACTTCGCGGATTGTCAAGGTTATATTTCACGCTTTTATTGGAGTTGTTTTTCTTGACAACGGTTTCGAAGAAGCTTTTTCATCAACTTTGTCACAAGTAACAAAAGACACTATAGCGTGCAACACAAATATAGAGTGAAAATATTAGGATACATGTCTAAAAATTAAATTTCAAAAACCGTGTATTATTTCAGGTTTGGGTAGCTGCAGCAGGTCAGATGTTCTTCTCACTCAGTGTTTCATTTGGCGGTATTATAATGTTTGGAAGTTATAACAAGTTTAAGAATAATGTTTACGGGTAAGTACACATCACACATTGCCATACTGTATTGTGCCATTCTTGCTATCTTGCTATACATTTTGAAAATAAAAACAATCCTTATTGTACCAAACAATAAACCAAACAAAATTAAAACTGATGATGAATTTATCAAATAATATCTTACATAGTTACAGTTTGAAACGCAAGCAGTTAAAATGTGAACAACCTCATCCACGAGTTTACATGTGAACAAAACATTATATATTATAAACTACCTAAATATTAACCACAAATCACGAATTCTCAGCCACACCAAATGGTATTTTTACATTGAACACTACATGATGTTACAGTGTATAATTTCTTTTTTCAGAGATGCTATGCTAATCGCCGTAATGGACATTGTCACAAGTTTAATAGCTGGTTTTGTAATATTTACAACATTTGGTGGAATGGCAAAGAAGGTCGGAGTTGGTGTGGAAGATGTAGCTAGAGGAGGTATGTATCCATGGCAACGAATGTTTTAGCCATATACAATAAATACATAAATTAAGCACAAAATAATTATAAAACATATGAAAACATTTCAAAAAATTCAAGGGAACGTATTTGTACTTAGATTACTAGTGTTTCATTCTGATGTGTAAACGAAAGCGAACTACATATGTTTGTCGAGTTCTGTTTTATACAGTTTGAATTTGCACAACAAATCAAGCATGTCATTTTAATAAACAGAAGATTACAACTAAAGCATATAAATTTGCGCCTTTGTGCAGTGTTTGTATTAATTACTCTATATTATTATGTATTTTGCCCAAAACAGTTGTGGCCAGTGTTCCAACAGGCATTATATTTTTTCTCGCTTGAATGGCAGTTTTAAAATGTATCTTTATAATATCCATCGATAAATAAATCAACATTTTATTATGGGTGTTGGTAATAAAACTTCTTTTATAGTAACTAATTATTTATATAGGTATGTTGACACAAGCATATTTGTTCTTTTTCAGGATATGGACTCGCTTTTGTTGCCTACCCAGAAGCTCTTTCTACACTCCCGCCATCACAGCTTTGGTCGGTTTTGTTTTTCTTCATGTTGTTTACTTTGGGTCTTGATTCTGAGGTAAGTTGTAAAAACTATACAAGGGAGCGATCATCTAAACCAACTTTTAATAAATACTATGTAAAGGGTCTTTGATTTTAAAATTTCGAATCTTCTAATGCACTCAATATACTTGAAACATTCGCCATTTTTATTACCATGTTTTTAAGTGTATGGAGTCTCTGTATCCAAAACTATCTTTGGTATATTTGATATGCAATAGTCCCACGTTTCTTTCTTCTCAGTTTTGCTATCACACGTGGCACGTGCATGTGTAGCTAGCCAGTCAGGATGTGCTTATCTTTCCGGAGCACCGACCTAACTCAAATCTTAAATTAATGCTGCAAATTTCAAAAGGTTTTTGCTTTGCTTTTGGGATAATGATAAGGACAAGAACTGATATGTTTGTATGATTAGCTATATTTTACCTATAAATACTTTGCTTAGGTTCCAGGATTTCATAATTTGAATGTACTAATGCACTTTGGTTAAAATAAAATATGCATATTTGATAAAATATAATTTTTCTTATGTTTCACCAAAATATTGATTTATATTTCAGTTTGCCTTACTGGAAACAGTTTTGACATGTATACAGGATGAATTTCCAAGTTTACGGAAGTACAAGAGTTATATGTGTGTCGGATTTGGTGTTGTTCTGTACTTTTTGGCACTTCCATGTGTCACGCCTGTAAGTATTTAAAACATATACTATGATTATGGATGGTATGCTTTACATTTCATGAAAGCCATTTTTCCTATTTAATAGAAGCAAGCGTTGAATACAATCGTGACGAGTATAACTAGCTTGACAGGAGGTGATTACCTTTCCTGAACATCCACCCTCAACAGCCTGGTGGAAGTTAACATGACTAACTTAATTAGCCAGTTTTTGCAAAGGTTTTTGCTTTGCTTTTTGGATAGTTGCTTGCTGATTGGCCGATAAGTCTGTGTTTGATTGATACAATGTATGTAAGTGCTATTGTTTAGGCTATAACTTACATAGTCGACATACCCCGATTCTCTCACCTCTGCTGCCATTGAAACTGACCATAGACCCAATAATGTTGAGAAACATTTACATGAACGGTCTTGGCTAGGATATACGTAACTTGTTTGCAATGTTGTATTACTCCCGGACGACCAAAATATACTATTCGTCTTCTTACATGGAAAATGCTTTTGTGACAATTGTAATTTATTGTTACTTAAAATTTTTATGTTGCGTTTGGGATTGTGATTTGGACATGGACTTGCATATTTGTGCTTGATTTTTAAAGACAAGTTTTGCATTATCTATAACTACCGAGGTGAAGTTGTAGTATTACATGACATTTGACCAATAATGATTATCCGTTTATTGTTCTAGGCGGGAGATTATGTTGTAACTATAATGGACAAATATGGCGCAGATTTCTCCGTCTTATTTGTAGCGGCATGTGAATGCTACGCTGTGATGTGGGTCTATGGTAAGTACAACATCGATGTCAAGATAAAACAGCTCCTTTCTTTTTACATTTTGTAATTTTATGTCCGTTTTTATTTGTCAACTAATTTTACAAAGCAGGTAAAATATGTTTTGTGCTTTAAGGGTATTAACAATGTATTTTTTTAATTGTAATTTCGACAGTGACTTCTATAAAATTTAAGAAAGCGTAACTGATTGATGTGCTAAAGTATTATGCCAAAAGAAGACGACTGTAAATTGTGCGTTTAATATACTTGTCAGGACAGGTCGCACTAACCTTTCTTATAAGGTTGAATCACAGGGTCAACACTCTTTGGTTTCTTGGAAAAATGAGTCAAAAGAGTTGATGTACATTTATTACTTTTACCTCAATAAAGTTCACTCTCATATCGTACACTTCTTACCTTTTGTTTGTAGTGAATCTATTTTTAGCTAAACAAGCACATCATACGCTTTGTCTTGAATGTGTACAATGTTTTTCATTCGAACTTTTAGGTTGCTTTCGATATTTCACAAGATCAAACCCATATTCACTGTTAGCATGGTTAGGGCATACAATTTACATTTGCATTTCAAGCAACAGTATATCGAATCTAGGTATCGAGAAACCATCCCTTCTGCCTTGTCTTGAATTTATTTGTATGATGAATATAAATTCCGAACCTTTAAATATTTATAATACTTATTATTCCTGATTTACATGTTGATTAACGACCTATAATTGTTTTAACAGGTGCCCGTAGATTTATGAAGGATGTAGAATACATGTTAGGATACTCACCAAGACCAGGCTTCTTTTGGTTATTCTGCTGGATTATATGTGCACCTCTTCTCATCTCAGTAAGTATATGTTTTAGTTTATTTTTTACATGTCGGTTTTTGCAGTCAACAGGGTCTGATTGTTCAGACTGTTGTTCAATCAGTTCGTCAGAGAAAATTCAAATCGTCATTGGAATGTTATTTTGTTCTAAGATGAATCAGATCATTTAATTTACTTAGTAACTACTAGTATATGTTCTAATTTTTCAAACTCATAATGCAGAAAATACAGTTCCACTAAGAATATTGTTTAGCTGAAGGAGATATGAACGATGACGCTCTGGTTGTAAAATCGATAAAAAATAATGTTTAGTTGGAGATATTTCACTAGTTGTAAAATAGTGGTATGGTTGGGTCTAAAAAAGTAACACTTGGTCTGATTTAAGCCACTTGTTCAAGAATCCAACTTCTAAACAAATTGCAGCTATCTGTACCATTTTATGGTGTTTCGTCGTTTATTGCTAAGTTCATTTTATGGCATGCTCTAAGTGCATTAATGTCGCTTAGTACACTCAATGTAGTGGAACATTTTATTTATTCCATTTGGATCATGATTGCTTCTTTTATTTCAGGCCTTGTTTATATACCGTATGGTGGACTACAAACAGCCCATGATAAGTAAAGATGTACCATACCCAGCATTTGGTCAGGCTATAGGCTGGATACTCACCTGTGTTGTCATGTCACCTATTCCAATTTTCTTCCTGTACAAATTCTGTAAAAGTGAAGGTTCAATTATTGAGGTAAAGACTTTATTTATAAATGTAAATTAGAAGCACTTGTACACGTGCATCCATCCGCCATATAATTTGTATTTAGATTGATACCAAAATTGTCACACCCAAATATCTAAAAAAACTGATTTGAGGTAAAGTAATTGCAAGAAAACCATCTATTTTATATTATGGTAGAGCTCGTCCCCAATACAGGAACTTTATACAACGAAGCAAGCTGCTTATTAATAAGTTGTTGACTCAGGGATATTGCAAACCTATGCTTATCAAGACACTCAAAACGTTTTATGACCTCATCACAATATTGTTGATAAGTATGACGTCTCTGTATCCAAAAGTAGATATATTTAAGGTCCAAAAATTCCATTTTCCTTTTCCTTCGCAATTTTTGTTGCAGGCGTGGTGGGTGAAGCTAAATGAACCGGAGGTACTTACCCTGCTGGGGTACCCGTCCTCACTTCCTCGATGGAACTTCGCGTATTTAGCTAACTTCCTGTTTTAAGGGTTTTTTATGGTGATTTGAACTGGTGTGTTTGTTTTTGGTTTCTTATATTATTTAATGCATATTTTCATATTGTCATTTACAGAGGTTGAAGGACATCACTACACCTACGGAGAAATGGGGACCTAATGATGGAAGTAGAAGGAAACTTGCAGCATCTCAGGATATCAACGAAACTAAATTCGGCATTGACAATCCAGGACAAGCACCTCCTTATAAGTATTAGTTTTCAAAGGAAATAACCTTAATACTCAATTTATCAACTGCATTGTTATTTTATGAGGACGCTAACATACATTTTCATGCAGTTAATATCTCCACTGGTGAACCGCAGAGAAAACTAACTTGCACTTTCATGCAGTTAATACCTGTATCTCAATAAGTGAACTGCATTGTTTTTATATTGACGGAGAAAACTGCCGTGACCGATTTTAATTTTGGTTTTACTTTGATAAAATCGACTGTGCAAATATTAAAAACCATAAAAATTGCTTATGGTTAGTTCTTCGGTTCCATTTTAAGTTTATGTTATATATACCTGAACATTTGTAAGAATAAGGTTGTGTAACGAAATTACTTATACCAGGTCATTTGTCACTTAATTATAAACAGTCCCTCCTGTTGGTGACATGACCATTAATTATATACATTTGTACCTCATTCCGTCATGGTTAAAACAAGCCTTTTATTACCTTGATGTGTAATTAAAATGTCTCATACGAGAAAACCATAAATTCATAAAAAATAAGAGGCCAAAAACATAATAAAGAATGAAAAATATATAATTTTTTAATATACATGTATTTTTACATGGACTAGTAAGTTTGTTTTTTATTAATATTGTTGTAAATTAAGTATATTTTCTTGCAACAAAATTACAACGTAGTAAATTCACGGCGTATAAGTATTTGATATATGTCATATTACCGTAAGCCTGGACTTGTTACCATAAAACCTTATTTTATTGCTTTACAATTAATTACAAAATGTGAAATATGCCGATTTAAATAACGAAAAATAAGGAACTTGTACATACAAGTATTTCGATATTGTTTCCTTAAATAACATACATTGTTAAATGATGAATATGTTATTAGCTTAAACCTTCAGGTAAACAAAATATTGTCTCATTAAAATGTACTATAGGGCGCAGGACATTTGAGCGAAAATTAAAAAAAGATTTTGAAAAATGGATAATGCCGATATTTCAATTGGTTTATGTTACTGTATTAAACAAATATTGGTGGTTATGCAGTTCAGAAAATTGCAAAAGTGAAAATTGGTCATAAAAATCAATCTGTCAACTGTTTAATGTCCAAAAGATTACCAGAACAGCCTAAGATCTATATCCCTGTTATAAAACTCTGAAACAGTGAGATACAGTTTATTCATACACGTTGTATCATTGCAGATGCATGTATTTGTTCACCTTGGATAATCTTATCGAAGTGCATTTGAAACTGAGAACAATGTTTATTGAGTCTGGTACGATTCATTTTAGCATTTTAAAGTGAATATTGGATGAGGTATTTTAATAAGGATTTTTGAAACTCAAAACCAAAATGATAAAAATATACAAGAAGAACAAATTATATTATGAAGAAATATGTGAAATATGCTGACACTAGTTAAAAATTGAAGAAATTCTTCATTGGAAGAGAAATAAAATACAGACCCGTCGAAAGATTAACACATACACAATGTAGTTAACGAAAAGAGGGCGATACTTGACTGTCGGGATATGGATTGCTAGTAACCATGAAGTTGACGAGATAGAGCTGCCGAAAGGGGAAACCGAGATGATCTGCCGGCTCGGCACCAATTCGTTAGCGTAGTGTTAAACTTTCGATAGGTCTGTAATGTATCGTTGTCGAAGTTCTACTGTATAAAGTTCAAGAAGTACAATCGATAAGTTTTATAATATTGTGAGGTGCTTTTTAATAAACAGAAATCCAAAATTACTTATATTCAAATTCTATGTATAATATTTTAATATAGTATATGTATATTATTACATTATGTTATGTAAAAAGTATGCAAGATGGGAGAGTAAGGACTGCCATTCACATGTCAAAATGTGAATTGGAGTCAAAATGGTGTTGATGAAAATTCACAAGATTGTGAGATTATATTTTGTACCCATTATTTTTGTGTATTATTTTTAATGTTGACATATACATGTATTTTGATACCACTCAAGTGTGTAAAACCAACCAACCATGTAGATTTGAACGCAAGAAGTAATGTTTTCTGCATAACATATTAATTATCAGAAATTTAATGGGCGCCTTATACTTTATTTTACATATTATTTTTTGTCTTGTCAACGTATACACATGTCTTTTGGCGCCCAAATGTCCAAAACAAACCAACGCAGATTGGAACATAAAGAATAATGGCTTTATGGAACAGCAGGTTTTATTGATGCTCGAAATCTTAATGAGCGCATTATGGTGGCATTGTGTTGTGAAGTGAAAAAGGTTCTGGCAAATATAAACTACAGTACCCAATCTAACACCGGGGTAATAATTAGTGAAGACGGGGGTTAGGATTAGTGTAGACGTGGGTTAGCCAAGATTAGTGTAGACGGGGTTGGGATTTTGAACATGGAAAGTAGGTACCTGTGGATTTGACGTTACCCCTGGTGCTAAGTTTGTAGACGATGATAAACCCTCTAGTGATTTTGATTCTTAACGGACAACAAATCACTAGTGGTTTATGATATTTCAAAGCAATCAACTAGTGCAATTGTTCCACTGGTCCCATTACACTGGTGATCACATTCCATCGAAACGTTCAACGATGGAACCGTAATTGTTACATATCATCTCTTTTATTGGTCAGTTTTACAATGTCCGTTTTTAGATAATAACTTTAATAGTAAGTTGTGACATAATAATATTTTAATAAGATCTACATGTATAGTTATTACTTTTCATCTTTTTTCTTATATTTTGTTTTTATATTGAAATAAATAAAATTATGTTATATCTTAGTTAATATCTGTTCTGTTGTTTTAATTATTGTCCATTTAAATTCACCGAGGTTCTATCCCCACTTAGGGAAGATGCTAGTGTGAGGTTTTCAATTAGCTTGATGAAGGTCGATGGGTTTCTCACAGCACTTGAGTTTTCTCCGCCACTTCTGAAGTCACCCTCGATATATAGTCTTGACTGGGACTTAAAACAACATTACTTTATTCCGCTCCACAGGAATTCACGAGTTAACGTCATTCCGGGGGCTTATAAGACCACATTCTTTCACTGTCTTGGGTCCAGTTCCACACGGAGCAGATTCTATAGTGCGTGAAGGAATCTCAGTTCGTTTGCTGAAGGTCGATGTTTTCTCCGACTAATCTGGTATCATTCACTATCCCAGAACTGGCCGCTTCGATATACCTGTACATGAAAGTGCAAGAATCTAGGTGTAAAACACCATTGTTCCATTCGTCTTTCCAGGGCTAAGCTGGCAACAGTCCTGATGTCACAGAATATGGACCTTTAAACGTATTTTGTTTCATTATGAAGTCGGACTGCAATACCAGTGGCCTCTAGGCACTTGAGCTTGTTTTGAAGGACACTTCTTACTTCAGCATGACTGATTAGAAGAACATCTCCAATCAAACCGGAGTTGTTGTTTTTTTTTTGTTTTTTTTTTTTTTTTTTTTTTTGTTTTTTTTTTGCGCGTTCTTTTTAAAACGTTCTCTTTTTATATACATAATGCCACGCAGATTGCGATGTTAGGGTCGTCTAGGCACTTGTGAAGGACCAACTATGTCATGACTGATTAGATGTACATCTCCAATCAAACCGGAGAGTTGGGTTCTTTGGAGTGTTTTTCTTCTTTTTTAGTTTTTGGGACGTTCTACTTAATTAACCTGTTTAAACTTTCTCTGTTTATATAGATAACTAGAGGTAAATGGATAAAGGGAAGTAATCAGACTCGCTTTATTTTATATCAAATGTCCGAATCATAATCCAGAAGCAAAGTAAAAACTTTGGAACTAACAAGTTCAGGTTAGGCACGTGAACTTCCACCAGAGAAATGAGGCCGGGTGCGATAGATTCCTGGACACGCAAATGTTAGTAGTTGTGTGGTAATTAAACAACAATCAAATGCTATAAGTGAACAAGACTATTCATGATGCAAAATCGTATTAGCCTTATTACCCAAGATAATGGCATCTAGATAATAAAACTTGAAGCAAAAGCTGAAATTTCTCTATTAAAAACCTGTTAAACAGCTATTTATTTGTCATCGCAGATGACAGAAACCGGTACTTTTATTTGTGAAAAGTTGAGATAAGCAACGAGGTTGTTAACCAAATATGAGAATTGGGATTTTTACAAAACGGAGGTAATGATGTTGTTTTCTATTTGCATTTTTCGTCACATGTTAGACTAAATACATGTATTTTTTTCTCTCAGAGCTGTAAGAAAAATGCAAGTATGTATGATAACAATGCCATTTCTAATATCTGACCATATCTCAATTCCTGATTTCTCTCACGATTTTTCTCAAAGTATTTGTGTAGGCCTTTGTATAGCTCGACTGAATGTGTGATTTATATGCGACTGGATAGGGTTCTATAAGTGCACTTCTATTTAAGAACTTTACTTCAGCATTTCACATGCCGGAGTCTAGTCTAATTGGGTCGTAACAGTTTAATGGATTGATAGGTCTGTAATGTTTATTTGTGACAACGTGAACATGTGAACAGGTAAAAACTGCCAAAAGAACGCACTAATACAAAACAGATTATAAACACTGGCACCAAATTCACGTACCACACGGACATGAAGATCATCAGATTAATGAGAAAAATGGCGTCGTCGCGAATAACCAAAAATTTGCTAAATGTGACATAAAGTAACACCCGAACAAGCAACTGAAATTGGATGCCATCTCAAAAGTGTCATATATCTTTTTTTTTAATTTTATCATAAAATACATTGAAAAAATGGTATATGACAAAAGTATTCCCCAAAAGAACCCTAACTTGGAAATCCATGTTTTTCCAACCAAAGAAGCCAGTAAAATGGGGGGTGGAATGAAATTAGCACTATGTGTTCCGCACTTCGTTTGTGAGATAATACATCAGGTGAATCGTAGACGTTACTAAAACACAACAAATCCATTGACAATAACTTCATATAGCAGCATTTGTGTTTAATAGTAAACTTATAACACAACTGAAGTTTACAGTATTAATTAAATCTTAAAAGGTTACAGTTAATATGCAAATTAGTGATGATGTCCCTTCTCTATACATGTAGACTGAAACAAAAGAGAGTAAAACAATTAGAATAATGTCTTTTACATAGGAATGAAAAAGGAATTCAAAGCATTTGAGGGCGTACAATGACTAAACCAAAAGAGAAAAAATAGAATAAAATTATTGTCTTTTTTCATGTACAATGTAATAGGAATTCGAAGCCTTTGAGGGCACACCCATTAAAATAAAACATATTGTGCATAATCTCTGTCTCATTGGTAAGATACTAGTGTGGGAAAGTTTGTGAGAAACCTTGTTGAGGAGCGGTACGTTGTCATCAAGAGAAGATAATTGTCAATACCAATATCCACGACTGCAAAATTAACGTCAATTTTAAATCATTTTACATTGATTACACTGATTATGACTTTCACTAGTCTTTAAGATGTGTTATCATTTATATATCATGTCAATTAAAAGTAAAAATAAAAAAAACTGAGAAAATTTCCGAAAATACTCACAATTTGAAGAATTTTGTTCTTATGAAACATGTGAAATTTCAAGTCTATTGAAGTTATATCAAGCAAAATTTGTACACGCCCCGTTACTGAAAACTAGAAGTCATTTGGATCTCCTGCATGTTAGTATCTTGGTTTAAGTAAATATTCTGATTTGAATAAAATTCGGTGCTATTTTGTGATCGGAAGCTAAGGCGCCCTGTTTCAAACTGCATATGGCATTAAGCTTAAAAAAGGATAGGTTACGACATTATCACATCATACATGAAGGCATCAAATGTATTGAGGCACCTGGTCGCAATCCCTGTGAAAGAGGCGTTCTTGATACAAAATGGCGCTAAATATTTCTGTAATCAAATCATAAGCACAAACGATTGAATAGAAACACGTGATCACAATACCTGCAAAAGAAGCCACCTTGAAACAACATGGCACCGAATGTTTCCATAATCACAACATAAAGACACTGATATATAGAAACAAGTGGCCTCAATACCTGCAAAATAAGCGGTCTTGATACAACATGACGTTTAATGTTTCCATAACTACAACATAAAGACGTTGATATAAAGAAACGCGTGGTCACAATACCTGCAAAATAGGTAACATTGATACAACATGGCGCCAAAATTAACGTTTCCATGTTTTTCACTATAAAGATACCGCTTGTGTAGAAAGACGTAGTCACAATACCTAGAAAGTAGCTGTCTTGATACAACATGGCACCAACTTTTACCATAATCATATAATAAGCACAACCGATTGCATAGAAACACTTGGCCACAATACGTGCAAAATAGGCGGTCTTGATACAACGTGGCGCCAAATGTTTCCATAACCAAACTATAAAGATACCGCTTGTGTAGAAACACGTGGCAACAAAACCTTCATAGAGGCGACCTTAATACAACATACCGCCAAATGATTCCATTGCCTTAGTATAAAGACACCTCTTCTGTAGAAACACGTGGCCACAATTATGTAATACCTGTAAAGTAGCCGCCTTGTTACAACATGGCGCCAAATTTTACCATAATTGCTTCATAAAGACACAGATGTTAAAGAAACTCTGCAAAAGAGGCGGCTTTGATACAACATGGCGCCATTTTTCCCCTAATGTTTAAGATACTTACTTTGTTAGCACACTCGTTACAGACGACAAAATCACATTTAAACATGATTCCTCCGTTCTTGGTAATTCTGAACAGTCGAAATGTTGGGCTGACAGCCTCATTACCTGTTATATTAAAACCTTTATTAAACTCAAACGGATACCCGGTGCCACATCTGAATAAAAAAAACTTTTATTTAGCAACAGAGTCAATGATTGCATAAATCATATCAAGTTTTAAGAGTGGAGTTGAGTAGAGAAGACGAATATTGTTTTACGAGCAGGTCAAGATTCTTTCACTTATATCGAGCTGGCCAGTTCTAGGATAGTGGAGGAATCTGGAGTGCCAGGAAAAACCGCCGACTTCAGGCAAACGAACTGACAAATGATTTGGAATACGCTTGTCAAGCAATTTCCCGCCATATGGTGCTTCAGTGTTTATCTTCCCATTTGGTTTCAATTTAATTTCTATTTGTTGCACCAATGATACGTTTCCATTAAATTTACATACATTTTCTATACACTTTTAATGCATTTTCCAACACACCTAAAAACTATCCCCCAAAAATTACATACATTTTCAGTAAATTCGCATTCTTGTCCAAAACGGTTTAAATATGTGTACTGGCTTATTTTCAATGTGATGTAGATACTTAACATAGGTTATTTTATGTATTTTCTATATGCATGGGTTTAAAAGATTCTCCGGTAAACCTTATAAATATTTCATCCGGGTAATTTATTTTAATCAAACCAATCAAAAAGTTCAAAACTTTAATTAAAAAGGTACAAAATTATCTAAAATTTGAAATTTGCTAAATTTAAATTAAGTAAAACCTTAGTAAAATAACACATGTCCTCAGTCAATTTTTTATTCATTCCTCTTTATACTTACCCATTTTCTAGAATATTATAAACAAATGATCCATCCAAAGTCTGTACCACACAGTTAGTTATGGAGAATGCGGTTTCATTTCCAACAGCTAGAAAAATTCAAACAAATTCAGTTTTTACGATAATCTAGTTGTTTTATAGACTTTAATCTGATTATTGGCAATAAATATAAAAACAAGATCTGTCAAAGGAATACAGTAAATTACTAACATCTCCAGCTGATGGGAAAGTCCCACTATTTGTCATGTAACATACACTGTCATTGCTTATGATGTTTTATCCGTCTGTTAGAAATGTATTTTCTTGAACCAAAAGCAACAATTAAGATTTCCATATCTCATAAATTTCCTCCAATATATTGCCTAATTAAGATTGATTGGATAAATATGAAAAAGTAGTGCACGTTTTAATCAATCCATTGCAAACCCTAAAAGCTTTCATCTTGGCAATATTGCAAAGCATCACCTATCAACCAATTTAAATGAGCAAGGGCTGACTAATATAAAGTACTATATTATGTACTACGTCTGAGTGTCCCACTTCTAGCTCGTTGCAAGTACATTATAACTCAATTATAACTACTTTATACTTATATTGCTAAGTATAGTAAACACCTGTCAAAAGTTTAACACTGAACTAAGGAAAAAGAGTTGAAGCTCGGTGTTGATTGGCCGAGATATACGGATAGCTAGTGAGTGAAAACAGATATATGACAACTTCCGACAATCTGCTGAAATATCGTTAACGAGGCCGATTTTGCATATATTCCTTAGCCAGGTGTTAAACTTTCTACAGGTTTGTACTGCATACCTCTAGTTATACGGCACAGACCTGTCGAAAACACTAGGCTGACGAAAACGAGTGGCCTAGATATTACTTCCTGGTTGCTGACGAGAGTTGGTAGCATGTGCAAGAAAGCTGTCGAGATATAGCTAGCCTAGCAAGGGGCCGAGATGAGCTGTCGAGATATAGCTAGCCTAGCAAGGGGCCAAGATGAGCTGTCGAGATATAGCTAGCAAGGGGCCGAGATAAGCTGTCGAGATATAGCTAGCAAGGGGCCGAGATGAGCTGTCGAGATATAGCTAGCCTAGCAAGGGGCCAAGATGAGCTGTCGAGATATAGCTAGCAAGGGGCCGAGATGAGCTGTCGAGATATAGCTAGCCTAGCAAGGGGCCGAGATGAGCTGTCGAGATATAGCTAGCAAGGGGCCGAGATGAGCTGTCGAGATATAGCTAGCAAGGGGCCGAGATGAGCTGTCGAGATATAGCTAGCAAGGGGCCGAGATGAGCTGTCGAGATATAGCTAGCAAGGGGCCGAGATGAGCTGTCGAGATATAGCTAGCAAGGGGCCGAGATGAGCTGTCGAGATATAGCTAGCAAGGGGCCGAGATGAGCTGTCGAGATATAGCTAGCAAGGGGCCGAGATAAGCTGTCGAGATATAGCTAGCAAGGGGCCGAGATGAGCTGTCGAGATATAGCTAGCCTAGCAAGGGGCCGAGATGAGCTGTCGAGATATAGCTAGCCTAGCAAGGGGCCGAGATGAGCTGTCGAGATATAGCTAGCCTAGCAAGGGGCCGAGATGAGCTGTCGAGATATAGCTAGCAAGGAGCCGAGATAAGCTGTCGAGATATAGCTAGCAAGGGGCCGAGATGAGATGTCGAGATATAGCTAGCCTAGCAAGGGGCCGAGATGAGCTGTCGAGATATAGCTAGCCTAGCAAGGGGCCGAGATAAGCTGTCGAGATATAGCTAGCAAGGGGCCGAGATGAGCTGTCGAGATATAGCTAGCAAGGGGCCGAGATGAGCTGTCGAGATATAGCTAGCAAGGGGCCGATATGAGCTGTCGAGATATAGCTAGCAAGGGGCCGAGATGAGCTGTCGAGATATAGCTAGCAAGGGGCCGAGATGAGCTGTCGAGATATAGCTAGCAAGGGGCCGAGATGAGCTGTCGAGATATAGCTAGCAAGGGGCCGAGATGAGCTGTCGAGATATAGCTAGCAAGGGGCCGAGATGAGCTGTCGAGATATAGCTAGCAAGGGGCCGAGATGAGCTGTCGAGATATAGCTAGCAAGGGGCCGAGATGAGCTGTCGAGATATAGCTAGCAAGGGGCCGAGATGAGCTGCCGAGATATAGCTAGGAAGGGGCCGAGATGAGCTGTCGAGATATAGCTAGGAAGGGGCCGAGATGAGCTGTCGAGATATAGCTAGCAAGGGCCGAGATGAGCTGTCGAGATATAGCTAGGAAGGGGCCGAGATGAGCTGTCGAGATATAGCTAGCAAGGGGCCGAGATGAGCTGTCTAGATATAGCTAGCAAGGGGCCGAGATGAGCTGTCGAGATATAGCTAGCAAGGAGCCAAGATGAGCTGTCGAGATATAGCTAGCAAGGAGCCAAGATGAGCTGTCGATATATAGCTAGCAAGGGGCCGATATGAGCTGTCGAGATATAGCTAGCAAGGGGCCGAGATGAGCTGTCGAGATATAGCTAGCAAGGGCCGAGATGAGCTGTCGAGATATAGCTAGCAAGGGGCCGAGATGAGCTGTCGAGATATAGCTAGCTAGCAAGGGGCCGAGATGAGCTGTCGAGATATAGCTAGCAAGGGGCCGAGATGAGCTGTCGAGATATAGCTAGCAAGGGGCCGAGATGAGCTGTCGAGATATAGCTAGCAAGGGGCCGAGATGAGCTGTCGAGATATAGCTAGCAAGGGGCCGAGATAAGCTGTCGAGATATAGCTAGCAAGGGGCCGAGATGAGCTGTCGATATATAGCTAGCAAGGGGCCGAGATAAGCTGTCGAGATATAGCTAGCAAGGGGCCGAGATGAGCTGTCGAGATATAGCTAGCCTAGCCAGCAAGGGGCCGAGATGAGCTGTCGAGATATAGCTAGCAAGGGGCCGAGATGAGCTGTCGAGATATAGCTAGCAAGGGGCCGAGATGAGCTGTCGAGATATAGCTAGCCTAGCCAGCAAGGGGCCGAGATGAGCTGTCGAGATATAGCTAGCCTAGCCAGCAAGGGGCCGAGATGAGCTGTCGAGATATAGCTAGCAAGGGGCCGAGATGAGCTGTCGAGATATAGCTAGCAAGGGGCCGAGATGAGCTGTCGAGATATAGCTAGCAAGGGGCCGAGATAAGCTGTCGAGATATAGCTAGCAAGGGGCCGAGATGAGCTGTCGATATATAGCTAGCAAGGGGCCGAGATAAGCTGTCGAGATATAGCTAGCAAGGGGCCGAGATGAGCTGTCGAGATATAGCTAGCAAGGGGCCGAGATGAGCTGTCGAGATATAGCTAGCAAGGGGCCAAGATGAGCTGTCGAGATATAGCTAGCAAGGGGCCGAGATGAGCTGTCGAGATATAGCTAGCAAGGGGCAGAGATGAGCTGTCTAGATATAGCTAGCAAGGGGCCGAGATGAGCTGTCGAGATATAGCTAGCCTAGCAAGGGGCCGAAATGAGCTGTCGAGATATAGCTAGCAAGGGGCCGAGATGAGCTGTCGAGATATAGCTAGCAAGGAGCCGAGATAAGCTGTCGAGATATAGCTAGCCTAGCAAGGGGCCGAAATGAGCTGTCGATATATAGCTAGCAAGGGGCCGAGATGAGCTGTCGAGATATAGCTAGCAAGGGGCCGAGATGAGCTGTCGAGATATAGCTAGCCTAGCAAGGGGCCGAAATGAGCTGTCGAGATATAGCTAGCAAGGGGCCGAGATGAGCTGTCGAGATATAGCTAGCAAGGGGCCGAGATGAGCTGTCGAGATATAGCTAGCAAGGGGCAGAGATGAGCTGTCTAGATATAGCTAGCAAGGGGCAGAGATGAGCTGTCGAGATATAGCTAGCCTAGCAAGGGGCCGAAATGAGCTGTCGAGATATAGCTAGCAAGGGGCAGAGATGAGCTGTCGAGATATAGCTAGCAAGGGGCCGAGATAAGCTGTCGAGATATAGCTAGCAAGGGGCAGAGATGAGCTGTCTAGATATAGCTAGCAAGGGGCAGAGATGAGCTGTCGAGATATAGCTAGCCTAGCAAGGGGCCGAGATGAGCTGTCGAGATATAGCTAGCAAGGGGCAGAGATGAGCTGTCTAGATATAGCTAGCAAGGGGCCGAGATGAGCTGTCGAGATATAGCTAGCAAGGAGCCAAGATGAGCTGTCGAGATATAGCTAGCAAGGAGCCAAGATGAGCTGTCGATATATAGCTAGCAAGGGGCCGATATGAGCTGTCGAGATATAGCTAGCAAGGGGCCGAGATGAGCTGTCGAGATATAGCTAGCAAGGGCCGAGATGAGCTGTCGAGATATAGCTAGCAAGGGGCCGAGATGAGCTGTCGAGATATAGCTAGCTAGCAAGGGGCCGAGATGAGCTGTCGAGATATAGCTAGCAAGGGGCCGAGATGAGCTGTCGAGATATAGCTAGCAAGGGGCCGAGATGAGCTGTCGAGATATAGCTAGCAAGGGGCCGAGATGAGCTGTCGAGATATAGCTAGCAAGGGGCCGAGATAAGCTGTCGAGATATAGCTAGCAAGGGGCCGAGATGAGCTGTCGAGATATAGCTAGCAAGGGGCCGAGATAAGCTGTCGAGATATAGCTAGCAAGGGGCCGAGATGAGCTGTCGAGATATAGCTAGCAAGGGGCCGAGATGAGCTGTCGAGATATAGCTAGCAAGGGGCAGAGATGAGCTGTCTAGATATAGCTAGCAAGGGGCCGAGATGAGCTGTCGAGATATAGCTAGCCTAGCAAGGGGCCGAAATGAGCTGTCGAGATATAGCTAGCAAGGGGCCGAGATGAGCTGTCGAGATATAGCTAGCAAGGGGCCGAGATGAGCTGTCGAGATATAGCTAGCCTAGCAAGGGGCCGAAATGAGCTGTCGAGATATAGCTAGCAAGGGGCCGAGATGAGCTGTCGAGATATAGCTAGCAAGGGGCCGAGATGAGCTGTCGAGATATAGCTAGCAAGGGGCAGAGATGAGCTGTCTAGATATAGCTAGCAAGGGGCAGAGATGAGCTGTCGAGATATAGCTAGCAAGGAGCCAAGATGAGCTGTCGAGATATAGCTAGCAAGGGGCCGAGATGAGCTGTCTAGATATAGCTAGCAAGGGGCAGAGATGAGCTGTCGAGATATAGCTAGCCTAGCAAGGGGCCGAGATGAGCTGTCGAGATATAGCTAGCAAGGGGCAGAGATGAGCTGTCGAGATATAGCTAGCAAGGGGCCGAGATGAGCTGTCGAGATATAGCTAGCCTAGCAAGGGGCCGAAATGAGCTGTCGAGATATAGCTAGCAAGGGGCCGAGATGAGCTGTCGAGATATAGCTAGCAAGGGGCCGAGATAAGCTGTCGAGATATAGCTAGCAAGGGGCCGAGATGAGCTGTCGAGATATAGCTAGCAAGGGGCCGAGATGAGCTGTCGAGATATAGCTAGCAAGGGGCCGAGATGAGCTGTCGAGATATAGCTAGCAAGGGGCCGAGATGAGCTGTCGAGATATAGCTAGCAAGGGCCGAGATGAGCTGTCGAGATATAGCTAGCCTAGCAAGGGGCCGAGATGAGCTGTCGATATATAGCTAGCAAGGGGCCGAGATGAGCTGTCGAGATATAGCTAGCAAGGGGCCGAGATGAGCTGTCGAGATATAGCTAGCCTAGCAAGGGGCCGAGATGAGCTGTCGATATATAGCTAGCAAGGGGCCGAGATGAGCTGTCGAGATATAGCTAGCAAGGGGCCGAGATGAGCTGTCGAGATATAGCTAGCAAGGGGCCGAGATGAGCTGCCGAGATATAGCTAGCCTAGCAAGGGGCCGAGATGAGCTGTCGAGATATAGCTAGCAAGGGGCCGAGATGAGCTGTCGAGATATAGCTAGCAAGGGGCCGAGATGAGCTGTCGAGATATAGCTAGCAAGGGGCCGAGATGAGCTGCCGATTCGGCACTAATTCGCAAGTTTAATGTTAAACTTTCGACAGGATTGTACTGTTAGTGTTTCTCTGTTGCGGACACAAGTGTTCTACTTAACCCTACAGATTGGGCGTCTTTGGTGTGAATTGAGACAAGGACCTAGATTTCTAATCTGTACAAGACAGCAGTATTATATAATTATACTAACGTGTCATAATTCCTTTCAGCATCGCAAGTCTACCGAATTTCGAGGTTGTAAGGATTACGCCGTCAAATCTTGCCAGATGAAGGGTAAAATTTGATTGAGCTTGGTTAGAAAGGTCACTTCTGACAAGGAGCTTTGGCTGTACCCTAAAATATAAACATATAAAGTTTGGCGAGTCTCAAGCCTCCATGAGAAGTGTTGGTTAAACATATTTTATGTATCATGCATTAGCAATTGTTTCAGCTGTCTGCGACGAAACAATAAAGAACTATATTGTTCAAATGAATGTTGTATACCAATTTTCAAATAAATTATTTGAAAAATGAAATTCAACTAAGCATTGCATTTCCTCCGAAATTGCAACTCCCTACCAAAATCAGGCATTGCAAAATATCTATGATAGATGTATATTTTAAATAAAAATAAATAAGACAGTAACTAAATTTTAAGTTGATATGTTTAGTGCATGTTTACTATGCAAAGTTTATTAATTTATTTTATTTTTTACTTTAACATGCAACATTTGCATTATCTCAATGTCCACATTTCCCCCCGAAGAAAATTCAATATTTTATCAGAAGAAATTGTAAAACTGCATACTTATTTGAGCAATTATTTAATATTAGAAGTTTGTATCAAATAAAAGTTTCCAATTTTAATACACCGCCACTTCCACCAACACCATATGTAAAAGTAAAACCCAAGTCTAACCTTATGGCAATTACAGACTGGACAAAATGAAAAATCAAAACTAAAAATACTGAACAATCAATCAAATACATTATCGAGTGAAAAATAAATGGTCATGTGGAATCTTCTAAACTGTATCCGATCACAAATATGAACTTTTGAAACTTCCATTTGTCCAAAAATTAGTAAGTCTAAATCACGTTTTGATCATATTGCCTGATTCTAAGCTAGACCGCTACTTAAGTTACAGGTTGTAACACAGATTGGACACTTACGAAGCTTCAGTTTCTACTGTCCTCGAGGCATTACTACTGACGTTGTCAAAGGTACAAGTTACTTCAAAATAATCATCTTCTCTGGTATCAATGACCGTTCTGGATTTCCTGATAAAGACAGTCATGGCGTAAGTTTTTAATCCAATCTGTAGCTTCTGAAATAACCATTGATTGTTTGATTGATTGATTGATTAAATGGGTCGTGGCTTAGCTGGTGGTTAATTGACTAGTTGGATGATGGGTTAGTGGATAGGTTGATTGGGGTTTTACACTCCAGTCAAGAATATGATGTCACCGGCTATAGGTGAAGTGGCAGAAATACCTACATTGTGGCTCATTTAATGTGCAGTTAGGGCTCTGCAGTGACACAGGGCATAGTTTTAGGTCTTGCAAAGGACACCGTCACTTTCATTTCTAAATGTCGAGTGAACAAGAAATCCATGCTAGCTTGTCATAAAAAATCTGCATTTGATTACAACTTCATACTCCATAACGACTTCTGGTGCCGGCATCATGACAAAAAAGGGAACATGGAGTAGAGTTTTACTCACCAGTCAAGATTCTTTCATTTATATCGAGGCGGTCAGTTCATGGATGTTGGAGGAAACAGGGGTGCCCAGAGAATATCCCTAACCACAGACAAGTGAACCGACAAACTTTCTCACATTAGGATATGCATCCAGGGGGGTTCGAACCTAGGCGGTGAGAGGCGCTGTGATCCATAAGCACACTCTTTGACAACTCGGTTACAAACATGGGAAATGTTCTGTAAATTATACTATTCTTTATGTTAATGTTTATATGGCTAACTAACCTTCAATAAACAGTCGTTCATGCTATCTTGTGTATATCTAACAACTAGTGTATGTGTGACCAAATCGTCATGTGCTGTAAAGGGACACAACTCTCCAGTTAGGTTTTTACCATAAATCATCCTGGCATCACCAACATATGTTATGGTCACGTGATTATTTGCTACTGATTGACAATCCACTGACACTGCAAAATCATGAATATGTAGAAATAATTGCGTCCTGTAAATATGACAGCATGATTTAGTGATCCGTTAGAGGGATTCTTTCCAACAAGTTCCGAAATTTGGAAATATATGGGTGTCACCATTAAGTGTTGATTAATATACATTTGTAGTTTTGTATTTGAGATTAATTCAATTTTACAATTCCATTAAAGTATATTGTAAAAAAGAAGATTCATAATGCTTTAATTTTTTAAATATTTATTTAATAAAAAATGTAAACACGATTTTTTTTAAAATAACCTTTTAAGGATCACTGTGGAACAGCGTACACGGGATATTTAAGCATAAAGTGAGCAAAACAGCAAGTGTAAACAACACCAGCGTGAGTCGAAAGCCGATTTTTGACTTATCTGCTCATTTTAACATGTGATTGGGTATTGGGGCATCAATCGGACACATAAACTTTTCTATTGAAATAGTTAACTGCATCTGATACACTGTTTAAACTTTGAAACAAATTGATAAAGCGCAAATGCTCACCTCTGATTTTGCCGTTACCGGGAGTTTCTGTTCAATATTTCATTTTTCACTTCTTAATTAAAATTCTGAAGCGTACAATTCCTCTAGGATGTTAAGAACTATATGTCGACCAAATTTCAGCTCAATGTATTGCTAAATAAAGAAGCAGGAGACGTTGAAAGATCGACGCGGTGTACTGGGAATTGATTCTCATCATCGTTTTGGTGTACTGGGAATTGCAAAATTACGGTTACCGGGAATCGTGTATAACATTATTTTCAAGTCCCAATTTTTAAAGAAATTGGGGATTGCGAATGTATGATACAGTTTGTATGCATGGTACATACAATAATGAATAAGTTTCGCGGTGCAAGTTAATATTAGGTGTTCATAGAAAACGCTCTTACCTTGATTTCAAAATTGAATTAGGTAGATTGCCAATATTAAGAGACATAACGTGATTCAAGTTTCATAAAAATGTTTAACACTTAAGGATATCCAAACTAATAAGGTATCCACACTAGGAAAATATGACTTTCAAATTTAAAAGTAAAAATGTGGGTTGTGGGATTTAAACGCAACAGAAAGGCCCTTGTTCTAGAAGGTCCGTCATTGATGCAAGCCCAGAAAATGTCGATAAAGTTTATGATATTGTTACGACTGACAAGCGAGTTACAGAATGGCAAAAATCGGCTTTCGACTCACGCTGGTGTTGTTTACACTGCCTGTTTTGCTCACTTTATGCTTTAATATCCCGTGTACGCTGTACCACAGTGAGGATGCAGTGTAGCAAAAACTCCCGTCAGACCATTAGGTTGAAACGTTTCTCGATCATGTATTACTTTAAGTCGCAGTAAGAGTTGTCGTTCTTTTATCAAACAACCAAATGATGCCAAAATCAATATGATACTAAACAACGAAAACTATTCCCGTCTAGTTAAATAACTTTTCGTTTTTTACTGCTTCGAGAACTGTTGATGTTTCATCACCATAGTATATAGGCAACTGTGATGTTTAGACCTACATGTGCACAACCTGGATTATATTATATACATGTAGGTCCCACAAGTAGTTGTCATGTCAACTGTATCCATTGCCATAGTAACTGTGTTGTTAGACCTACACGTGTACAACTTGTATATATGTAGGTCCCACAAGCAGTTGCTATGTCAACTGTATACATTGCCATAGTAACTAATGCTTTTAAGACCTAGATGTACACAACTTGTATGTCTTACAATCACAATTACGAACTGTAACCATCGCCATAGTAACCTGTCTGTATAATGACGACCTATACAAATGTATGTTACTTATCACCATAGAAATAACAAATACATATTAACAGCCGATAGGATGTTTATCTCCATAGTAACCGGCGTGCTTACATACTTACGACCAACACAATCATACCCATCACCATAGAAACCTTGTTTGCAGGCACACTCATAACTTCCGTTAGTGTTTTGACACCAGGCTTCCGCGTGGCAACTATGGCTATTTGTTGTACATTCATCTATATCTACAATAAAATAAGTCAGCATTGATTTCGATAATTGAATACTACGTGGTTCTAAGATATAATACCACACTCGCACCTAAAAGTGGATCCGAGTGTGCAATTGTACAAACTTCACCATAAAACACCTACGCACATCTCAGGCATCTTCGAATAATCTTTACAAATATTATAAACTTTTTCTAATCGCGAATGGCTGAAAAAATTATTGATGCGACGTTAAACAACATTATTACCATCTACAATTTATTGACTTTAGGTGCTATTGATGTCAAGCTACTAACTTCAGTCCTAAAATCGAACCAATCACCGTCACCAGTCGACGTTATTATATTACACGTCAAAGATTTGGCATCCTAGTGCCGAAATCGTACCTGCAGCCTCCCATATACAGCCAAATCTTGCTTAAAGATTACCTTTACATAAGTCCACCCTGCTTTTAAAGGCCAGTAAACTTTTAAACCTAAGTGTTCTTTATTCATGTTATTTGGATCTGTATATAAGGACCACTTTATAGACAGGTTCAACTGTACAAAGCAAATCCAAAATATAAACAATTACTACCTGTACATTCCAGACCATTACCATCATAACCGTGTCTACAAATACAAGTAACCCCTGTAGTTGACGGTACACAGTGGGCCGCTGTACTACATTGGCTACAATCACTAACACTCCGAGAATGCCTCGGTCTCGACAATTTTCCTGAAACAAAAACAGTTTAAGGTAAAATTTTAATTCAGTTTGTTATATATGAGTTCCAAAATGAATATAAAGACAACCTATTATATCATTCAAATGTATCGCCAAGCAAAGCATAGAAGCTTAAAAGTTCATCAATAATAGATTTGGTCATATAAAAGTCACCGGAATTTAAAAAATATGTATGGAAATTCTGTGATATTTGGGGCGTTGTTTAACTGGAGAATAGAGTCCGTGCGTTTTAGAAAGGAATCAACGTCCACAGAATTAAAAAAAAATTAAATCGGTATGTTGATTAAATTACAATAAATGAATACTATAAACTATGATACGGGAACTATGGAATGATTGAACATACACAAAATGCACAAACAGCTTTTAACCCGTGACATCTCCGCATTTCTTACCCGTGATTGTATTTGCTGTGTAGACTATAAAGATGATTATACCCAGAGATATGCATGTATATCTATACATTTTCGTTGTTTTCACACAGTGAGTGATCAATAAACCACAAGTCTACAAACATAAATGAGTGCACTCCTGATGATGACCATGGGCGGTAGTGAACCGGTGTGTCTATGCAAAATGCCCCCTGTAAAATATGCCCAGGTGGACAAAAGGGTGTACGGTAGGAATTTGTAAATGCGAAGGGACGATATTCTATTCTCAAGTTCATGTTGGCTATTGTCAAGTACAGTTTGGTTATTGTACAACTACATGTTGGCTATTGTCAAGTACAATTTGATTATGTTACAACTACAAGTTGGCTATTATCAAGTACACATTGGCTATTGTCTAATATAGTTTGGTTATTGTACAAGTACATGTTTGTTATTGTCGTATGTGATGTAGATGATGGCTATAGTCAAGTACCCAGTGGTATTGTCAAATACATTATTGTTATGTAGCCAATTACAAGATGCCTGTTGCTGTTACACCTGTAACAACTCCTAATGAAGTCCAACGCCTAATGAAGTCCACAGATTGGGGCTCCAGACGAGGAGACTTTTTAATATTACCAAAAAAAAAGTCTCAAAATTTTACGACTTCGATTTAGACCAACTAGCAATAGTAACGTAGATTCAGCCACACACATCGTGTGTTTTCTTCATCCGTGGCTACTATACCATACACCCCCGCAAAAAATGTTAAGGGGGTAATTATACAAATCAAGTCCGTACGTACGTCCGTCCGTCAAAATGTCGTGTCAGCTTTATATCTTCATATGTAGCTTCCATGTTTATGAATGGATTTTAATCAAACTTGGAACCAAAGTTATTGTCCGTCTGGACGTTGGGAAAGGGAGGTATTTGCCTCTCCAGAGACCGTTATAGTTTTAACTC
The DNA here is from genome assembly GCA_021292105.1 of Anadara kagoshimensis. NCBI lineage: Eukaryota > Metazoa > Mollusca > Bivalvia > Arcoida > Arcidae > Anadara > Anadara kagoshimensis. The sequence continues at coordinate 58,026,308 of CM037870.1, read as the reverse complement.
TTTTTGGGGAGGCATAACAGGTACCGATCAAGCACCATCGTTTAAATGATTGTAATCTAAGAATTTTACAGATGCAACTTGATTGATTGATTGATTGCTTGATTGATTGGTTGAATGTGTTTTTTAAAATCTAGTCAATAATATCTACTTATATCGAGACGTCACCAAATATAGGTGAAATATTTGAAGTTTTTACCTTTGCGGTGCGTACAGTGTACAGAGAGGGTCTCCAACGTGCCATACTTTCTGTGATACATTGTTATTATGTGATGCATTGTTTCCGAAGGACCCCGTGACTTTCATTGCTAAATGCCAAGCTGCACAAGTAAATGACATTAGCAACACTCTGCTATTGTTTTGCATTTTACAATATTTTAATCTTGCTTGCATTACCATGCATGTAATAAGGTGCCCAAAATATAATAAAATTATTTATTTATTTTTTTATTTATTTATTCTTATTTTTATCTCTCATCTCCGCTAAATTTCTCAACTAGGTTTCTTAGAATCCATCATACGTACATGTGTGATTTTTCCCAAACTCCCATGCTTACCTTATCATGTGATGGATTTCATTAAGATGTGAGGTAACAAAACGGCTAACGAACGATGTCCCATACTATTTCATCTTATTAAAAGTCTCCGTTTTAATCATAGTTTTAATAGTTTTTGTGCAACAGATATATTTATTTTTATCATGAAAAAAGTTTTACAGTGGACTTTATATCAAGTGTTATAATAAATTTAAACGCAGAGAATCGTTGATAGATAAAGTAGCAGTATACCTTTCTGCAAGCTGAAGTTCATTAGGCGTCGAGGTAACATAACGCCTAATGAACTCCCTTACTATATCTTATGACACAGTGGACTTCATTAGGCGTCGGAGTAACAAAACGCCTACTATATCTTATTACACAGTGGACTTCATTAGGCGTCGATGTAACATAGCGCCTAATGAAGTCCCTTACTATATCTTATTACATAGTGGACTTCATTAGGCGTCGAAGTAACTTAACGCCTAATGAAGTCCCTTTCTATGTTTCATATCACGATGGACTTCATTAGTCGTTATGTTACCTCGACGCCTAATGAAATCCACTATGTACAAAGATATAGTAAAAGTCTCCTCGTCTGGAGCCCCAATCTGTGGACTTCATTAGGCGTCGAAATTGTCAACGCCTAATGAAGTCCGGACTTCATTAGGCGTCGGACTTCATTAAGAACACGATGGCTATTGTCAAATACATGATAGCTATTTTCAAGTTCATGTTGACTATTGTCAAGTACTTGACTGCTTTTGTAAATACAGGATGGCTATTTTCAAGAATTTGATTGCCAAGTACAAAGTGGCTAAGGTTTGATAGTTAGTATTATGTACATGATGGTCAATAACAAGATGACTATTGACAAATACATAATTATGATGGCTTTTGTCATGATTTTTATCTTCAAGTCGTTTGTTGGATGTCGTTTGTGGAAGGTCTGGAATGAAACCCCAGCCGGGTCTGACCTAGTCTTGAAGATAGGTAGTGACAGGGGCGGTGAGGGGCGTGTCTAATGATGTATTTTCAGAATCACAATCTAATGGGTCAATCTATTTAACAACATTATCCGCATGAATTTTAAAGAAAATTTAAATAATAGTTTGTAAATGTATGGGTCATAGTAAAGTTTAACTAATATAACTTGACGTATAGATTGATAGAACACGAAACAATAAATAAACAGGTCATGTCTGGTAAATGTTCAAGGCCACTGCTATGATTATGTTAAATATTTATATTTATCAATATGCTAATTCTATATTGAAATTTACAATTGGCAATTATTTTAACTGTATACTCCGTACCCAATTCCGTGTAATAGATTATCACTAAAGCTATGTTATTTTTGCAGCACTAGACGGTCGTTTCGGATAACATTCCTCATTGGTAGTGCCCGGACCAATTATAAAAATATAAATCAGCGTTTCCTTTGTTTCAAGCATTTGATTGGTCAGATTTTTTCCGTTATTTTTTTTATGAAAGGATTTTCTCTGAATTATGTTAATATAGGAGATGCACAGAGACATTTGTATACCTTAGCAACAGCGATGTTATTATTTCTTGCAACGACCGTATTGCGATTGGTTGTTTGAAAATATGATCAATTTAATTATAAGACATGAAAATAATGTTTCATTTTGTTTTGGAAAAATCAAAGAATTTGACATTTTGCACATGTAATATATAATTCGCACGACAAACTATGCAGTGTGCAAAATGTCCACTTTTAACAAAAAGAAAAATCAAAGTTCATTTCTATAATGAGCATAAATGTAACACCACTCTGCAGCTGATTTCCTTGATTACCGAGTCGTCCTGTATTTGTAACCTTGAAACTGACACCGAGTCATCTTTAGTCTATGCTTTCTGTGCGCATTGAAAGTTTTATTTAAAAAAACTTTGATTTTTCCACACTTTTACACTTTTTTCCCTCATTTTAAGTTGAAGGGGGGGGGGCTAAAATTGTTCATTTCTCATTCTTTTGCAGCAGCGGTGGGCCGTGGTGCAGGTGTTTGGTGCTGGGCGGCGATTCTGATTGTTTTGTCAAACACCATGCGGACTCCGGGAGGAGTATACTGAACCATCAACAAAATGATAGTTTTTATTATTATAGACAATATATATGTTATGTTTGTTAAGATAATTCTCCAACATGCAATCAGTACAATGTGCCAATGGACACAAACTGTGCAATATCGCTTACTGATTTGTTTCTTTATTTGTATGAAGCAGAATTTATGCAGATCTCTGTTAAATCTAATGTTTACAATATTGAGATGACGTATTACCGCAGTTAAGACTAGTAAGCAAAACAATCAAAGCTCTGACAGTATAATACATTGTAGTCAAGACAGAAAAACGTTAGGAAGAACACTTTTCTTTTCCAGAGTCTGCAGATGTGAGTGGTCAATAACGGGGACAATGTTAGCTAGGTTATCTCTAGGAAAGATATATGTCAAGCATTTTCTAATGGTTTTCATATCGGGTGTTCCTGACACGTGTCGGATGTAGACACGCGTTGATAAGCATTTAAACAAATAACCTAAGATTGCTTTTAACACTTTGACGAAATATAGAAGTGATGTAATTGATAACATTCATTTTGCTAAATGGGCTAAAAGATTGTGTTTCTAATTTTAAAAAGTGAAAAATATCTTAATAAATCAGTGTGTTTTATTTGATGAGCATTTTAATGTTGGTTAATGATGGTTGATCATATATGGTCGCTAATGGCGAAAAGACGATCTTCGCACATTGAAGATTTCAAAGAACATCTCAAATATGTCGGAAAACAATTATATTTGCTACTCTGAATCAGTCAAACCTTTATCAGAACCCTTAAAGTTTTCTCTTGTCATCGCCAAAAAGAACCAAAACCTGTCCGTTTACATGGTTCCAATACTAGTACGACAGTCAGTTGCCTATCCATCACGATCCTTTCCAAACGATTACAATTGCTGAAGTGATATTAACATGGTACTTTGATGAGCTAAATACATATAATTTCCATTTTCATTTTACTCTACTGCCTACAATTCCGGAACATCCAGCTTCATGTCTTTTCAGTTTTCTAACTTTTTACTTTGCTTTGGGATTGTGGTTTAGCCATGGACTTCAATACTATGTCATTTAAGATTTGATAGATCATCTCAAATAAATCGGAAAATAGTTAAGCTTACATAATTGATTTTACGATTTTGAATCAAACATTTTATGTTAGTACTGTTCCGACATCACCAAGGCGGGGTCCGTTTTTTTCAGTGTGCCAATATGACAGTTATTTACCGTCTGTTTTTTCACTGTACCAACATGTCATCTTTTTCAAACGATTGCAAATGTTTAAGGGGTTTCAGCATGATACCTTGATGCGTTAAAAACAAACATTCCATGTTCAATTGCACCATACTCTTTTCTTAAATTTCATCTTGTAAATTCACTTTTTCATGTTCTTTTTATTTCAGTTTTGAATACACACGAGGCGGGTGTAGATAGCTAGACAGGAAGTGTTTACACTTCCGGTGCATTCAGCCTTGTTAAAGTTCTTTTTAATTGGCCAGTTTTCAAAGTTTTACTTGACATATTTGTCTTGGATGAATCATGTTGAGGAAAAAGATTTGTTTGTTATGGACACTGCCTATGTTCATTTTATAGATGTATAGATCTAAAATTAACTGTGTGTAATTCAACCCAGTTTTAATTTGTGAAATATTCGCCAACTTGAACCCAAGGAACTGGGTAAGTCGAATGTATAATTTATGCTTTTCTGTCTCATTTATGTTGTTACGATCAAACACAAGCATACAGATCCATGTCCAAACCACAGTCCAAAAAGCAAAGTAAAATCTTTGAAAACTGGATTAGACATGACAATTGTATTTGTTTGATGACATTAGGCGATGATATCGGTATTTCAAATATGTGACAAATAGCCATTAATTATAATTTTGGTGACGACAATCTTGAAATTGGCATAAAAAGGAGATTTCTTACAGTGGCTTTTCAATGCTGATGATATAAAGCACTTCTGCAACATGTGATTATAATGTGAACTGTTTGGCTATTCTTTCTAACTTATCTCATGTATCTGCTCTACTCCGTATGGGGACATCGGTAATGTACGGATACACCTTTAAATCAGATGATGAATTATCAAAACTAAACAAGGTCGCGCCTTTAAATTCTGAACCTTATTTATCGACTGACATCAAGTGTCCACTTACAAATCACATTGCCTCCCATCGCTTAGGTTCCATTCCCTTTTCGACAGATTCTAGTGCGAGGAAGTCTATCGGATTTGTGTCGAAGGTCGATGAGTTATTTAGATTGTAAACAGTTTAGGATTAGGGTTAGGGTTAACTATCCCTAAAAGTTAACCCTAACCTTCAAGCATCGCAGAACCGACTGCCTCGATATAAGTGAAAAACTCTTGAGTGGGGCATAAAACTTTATTACTCCTCTCTCCACTCCAAAAAAAAAGAAAAAAAAACACAATTCACATATAATAAATATTTTATTATTATTGTCTTTAACATACTACTGATCACATTATGTTTTTAGCACTTCTCTATAAACTCTATAAACATATTTACCTTAAACATAAAAGATTTACAATATAAATATCTGCATACAAATGTGTTAAAATAGACTTATTACTTCATAACAATAAACAACAACAACGACGACGATCTTTATAACGGTGTTGAACAATGATGTCATTTGTGTGTCTTCTTTAGCTCTCACAATTCATGCTTAGCTCTCATAATTCATGCTGTGAATATTTTACGCTTTCAATTAGTCCCTGCTCTATCGATAGATGTTTAATGTTACCAAGGTGAGACCGTATGGTGCTTGAACAAAATCTACACCTAGTTAGTTTACCCTTTTGCTATTTTTCAGCTTAAGGACTTGTACCGCATTGTCATGTGCTGATTTTGATTTTTTTTAAATAATGCATTCAAAACCAGTACATGACAACTCCATGTGTTGATTTTTAATGCATTTTCATGAAATTCCAATACCAGGAGCATATTGTGTGTAAAGTGACCCGTGTTTTAGCATGAATGACATGCTTCCAATCGTTTAGAAATGGAAATTATGGCAGCAATTTTGAAAATCAAAAATGATTACCCTTTTTATGAAAGAATGATTCCCAAAACGCCGAGCTATCCGCCTATAGGAGTATATACGCAGGAAACTAGAATACACCCTTTTCGGGCCTCTATACCCGTCACTACTTCGAGGCCAAGTACAAATAAATCTCTGTGTAAATGTATACGTTGCATTTGAATAACATTTTTCTTTTAATTAGAATGGCGTGTGTCCAATCTGGATTTACCGGTTGGTTAGTTGCCTATATAATTTAAATGTTTGTTATTCTGCACCAAAGTGTAGCGCTATTGTCAGAAATTGCCATTACTTTGCTAGCACAAAAACAAAAATAATGCGTATGCGTTGTGTCTATTGGCGGCATGTCAGTGTGATTTCATAGCAGAATACTTCGATTTAGGCCGTCATACTTGTATTTAGATGAAATCAGTGATAGACAGCATTCAAGAAACTCTGTTGTTAGAGCCACCCTTGCTTCAGAGAAAATGCTTGACATCTGTGGAGCATTTTAGATCACATTAGTGTTGCTAAGAGTTAATGGTAAAGATCAGTTTGAAGCTTTGTCAAGAGCAGTCCTAACGCAAAGCTTTTAGACCTTAGTGCTGTGGACTTTACTGATATAACCTTTGTTACAAGATGCTAAGTCCAGGCAATGTATAATAGTCATCTCAGAAAGGTCATTTGTATAATCGAAATCAATTTCTCCACGTTTACTATAAAATATTCTTATTTGGAGATTTTTTAATAATTTGGCGATTTCCGTTGTATGTAAACTTGATGAAGTTCGTTTCATCTTTGACATGTTTGAAGCATCAAAGATTACTGAAGGTATGATATTTTGTTTAGATAAATGATTACAGCATATGCGAACACCAGATGGTAAAAAAGATGCCTTGTTTCACGAAAATGTCAGTTCTTGCCTGAATTGGTGCAAGTTTCATGACGGAAACCTTTTCTTTGAAAAAAAAAGCAAATGGCAATTTATTTGCCGCAACTCAAAATGGGTAGGTCTATACATTCAGATTTCAAGTCTATTCGACCAACCGCAGGTTCATGATATTCAGTCTTGTCCAGCTCGTGACATTCATCACATATGAAACCTAAACCGACTTTTCGTCTATGACCTTTCTCTGTGCGACGAATGCGCTTAGAAAAGTTAATGTTTTGGCATTTTGTTTACTAGTACGTGTTCAAATTACACGAAACACACGGGAAATGACAAGTGGCCTTAAACTGGATTGTAATGTCGTTATATATTGTATAAAACAAATATGCGTGCATGTCTTTCTTTCTGTTATGTTATTTATGGCAGAAATAAATATTGCATTTAAACTCTAACACAAAGTAAGATTTAAAAAAGAAATAAGGCCGTAAAATATACATTTTATTAAGATAAAAAAATGAAAAATAAAATTGTAACTTTGGGATTCAAACCAACATCGTAAGACTTACTAGTCCCTACGTATACCCACTACACCACGCAGGTAATTGTTGACAACAAGGGTTTATTAATGGCTGTTTTCGACTGGCAGGTTCCGTTGAGTATTTTCCAACCGTTAAGTACAATTTGTGTTCGACTCGTTCGTTAAATCTTTAGCGTTGAGCACAGACACCGCATGTTCTCAACAAGGTAAAAGCAGCGTTAAATTGGTCACGTGACTTATTAATCATGGCTGAGCCTGAAGCAAACAAATGCGGGTAAGTAATGCAAAGCAAAAGAATAAAGGATTATTTCCATTTTAACCCCAATTTTGTTTATTTGAATTGATTAAGAAATAAACTTTATGTTAATCTGAAACTAGTTCAGAAATTTAAAGTCCGTTTACGCCATTTCATCCACAGGCACCCTACGGTCAGTATGTTAAAAAACATTACCATGCTGACCGTCTTGAGTGGTATGTATCGTTATTATGAAAAATGCATTTAAGATTTTAGTTGGTTGCTGGACTAGCATTCAATCAAGTCTAATCACGCATGATAACAGCGGATTTTTGTGGAATATACCTGTTTTTTCAGTTTTATAAAATCTCTATTTTTGCATTCATTTGAAATTTCCTAATCTCTCTCTCTCTCTCTCTTCTCTCTCTCTCTCTCTCTCTCTTTGTTACAGTATGAAATTAGTGAACTCAGTAAATCCATGCATTTTCTAGAAGTTCAGGAAATTCATGCCAATTCCCCAAACGATCCGTCACCCAGTTAATTCGTGAATTTACTGAATTCATTCAGGAAGTTGCTTAAAATTTTATCACTTTTTTCACAGATTTACTGACAGTTAAAATATAAGATAATTTCGCAACATATCCTCATATTTTTCATCTGAAAATTAATTCATTTCCGAAAACTAAGTTCTGAAAATTAATTAATCCTGAACAGAGTTCCCACCTATTCTACATTACACAGTTACATGGCTTTTGATCAAAATTGGCACAAATGTAATCCAACATGAGAAGGTGTGTCACATACCAAATTTAAGTGCATATATCAAAGGCCAAGGTCACGAGGTCCAAGTTTTTTTTTTCTCGGGAATGTTGGAGACGGGGTATTTGTCTTTGAAGAGACAGCTCCAGTCGGATTAGTTGTTGCCATTTGGAACACTGCGTCAAATGAGTAAGTTTTATTAGTGAGCAGTTCTGTCGTAGAGTGTAATCTAAGCTTAAAGTGAAATTTAGTTCTGGGATAATAACTTTTGTAATGGTAACCAATCTGCCTATGATTTTTTTTATATGTTCTTTTATAATAAGATAAATTTTCGTAATTATTTTCAGATATTGGCAAGATATCAAACTACGCTACGCAGATGGTCAAGAATTAAAGGTTAGACTGGATATGCCAACAATAAGAAAATTAGAAAATGGTGGTATGTATGCCAGATTCAGATTCATTTCTTAAATTGTATGGTCTAAGATCTGTTTGAGAAGGTTTAGGCTTTTTTTTCAATTTTTAAGAATTATTTTTACCAAATTTTTTGTACCTTATTTCAGTGAGAAGAATTGTCGCATCCATCTGACTTATTCTAATTTATAAGTTGGCAATTTTCCACTAAAAAGCTGTAAAACAAAATATTAAAATGGACTCAGACAGACAAACAGTCCCTTAAATTGATTATACCAAAAACTAAAGCTTTTAAGTGGAATAAGTTATGACTTGTTACTTTGTTGTTTACCGGAAGATTTGCTTAATCCATGAGTTAATGCATGTATGAAACAATTCTGTTGCATGTTATTTTTTCTCCTGCAGATACAGCCCTAATGGAAGAAATAAGAAGAACATACGTTTCCCTGCCTGAACCTTCCATGACATGCACCAATGGTAAGTGTTTAAATTAGTTGAAGAGTAACTTTTTTATTTCAATTAGAAAAAAAAAAAACAACAACAACAAAGAAACATTACAAAAATGACAAGAGATTCAATATCGAGATCGCTAGTTGTAAAAATTCCGACTTTAGAAGGGCACCAAACTCGGCTGAAAAAAATGAAGTTTATTCAGTTGTGTTTGGTGAAACAGATATTTTTTACTTTATCTTATTTATTTATTTTATTTATTATTATTATTATTATACCCCCCGTAAACGAAGTTTTGGAGGTATATAGGTTTCAGCCTGTCCGTCCGTCCGTCGGGTTGTCCGTCCGTCTGTCTGTCCGTCCACGAAAAGGGTACTGACTTTGTGTAATCAACTCCTCTTACAGATTTTACCCTACAAGTCTGAGACTTTGTAGGGTGTTTTTATATACATTGAACATGTGCACCTCCTATGTTGGTTACATTTTGCATTTTTTCCCAGATTTTACAGATAGTTGGTCATTTTGCAACTATATTGTAGTGTACACATTTTGTGTGTTCTATATACATTGAGCCTCCCATTTTGATGGTTACACTTTTTAAATTTTATTTGTTCTACAGATAATTAAACTTTGAAATCTTAGATCAGCATTCTTTTAAAGTGATTTTTGTACTGCATAAATTTGAGGGACATATTAGTTTTAGTCGGTCTTTCTGTTTGTTTCCGGACTAAAGTGGAAGAAAACAAAAAATCAAATGGAGGCATTAACCAATAATGTGTTCTGATTTCTCAATTCACCATGTCTTTTGAAAGGGTATCCATTTTAGCTATTCAACTCCTCTTACAGCTTTCACTTACTAAAGTACAGGCATCTCAAGTATGTGCAGGGGGTATCAATAGTCTGTCAAGGACAGTTTATGTTTGGGAGTTTGAAAAGCAGTTAGTGCGGGGGATGATGTGTGGCTCACTAGACCACAGTACCTCTAGTTTTTTGTTATTATATTATATTAGAATTTTATTGTAGGTAATGATTCAGTAGAAACACAAAGCAACCGAGAAGAATCAAGAGCAAGTGAGCTGGATGAAACACAAAGTCAGTCAAACCTGTCAGGGGAAACTACTGAAAATGGTACCGGTTACACTTCATGGCCAAAAGAAGCCATACTTCTTCTTATAAGCTTGTATAAAGAATTTGAGGAGAAGCTGGAAGATCCCAGACAACGAAAGAAAGACACATGGAAAATCATAACCCAAAAAATCCAGGAAAAGGGATATTTCTTTTCGCAAAATAAGGTAGAAAGTAAATGGAGAAGTTTAATACTATCCCATAAGGAAGTGAGAAAAAACAATACACAATCTGGTAAAAGAAGAAAGACATTTCAGTTTTTTCAAGAGATAGAAGAAATTTTATGCAAAAGGCATGACATTTATCCTACACAGTTAGCTGGCACAGGCATGGGATCAAACAAAGAAAAGTTTTTCAGTACAAAAAATAAGTATGACCAAGATAATGGTCCTTCAACTAGTGGTGACAAAGATAATGGTCCTTCAACTAGTGGTGACAAAGATGATGGTCCTTCAACCAGTGGTGACAAAGATGATGGTCCTTCAACTAGTGGTGCCAAAGATGAATGCCCTTCAACTAACGACGAAGGTCCTTCAAAAAGGCTGTCTAACTCCAAGTGCGCTGCTGCAAAACGAGCAAAACGAGAGAAAATTCGCCAGGAACAGAACACAGGTGAGAAACTTATTCAGTTTCTGAAGGATAATGAAGAGAGACGTAAAAAGGAGAATGAAGAGCGAGAACGAAAGCGGGATGAGCGATCAAGAGAAAGAAATAATATCTTAATGCAGCTTCTGGGCGTATTAAGAGAATAAACAATTTCCAAAATAATGGTCACGTTTGAATGACTGTGAAGCCTTGTCGACACTTTCAGTATTCCAGTTTAACTTTAATTTTGTTTCCTATTGTAATTATTAGCTCACCTGGGCCAAAGGATGGCAGTGTTCCCAGGTGAGCAATAAGGCCCATGGGCCTCTTGTTTAACATATAACTCTTAAGTTGAAGCCAATTAAGCAAATTATAATTAATTAAAATTTGCACTGAATTTAATTTTGTGATTTCAGGTTGCCATATTTTCGAACTTCCCCAAGAAATTTTAGCGAAAATTGTGAATTTGGTACTAGCAGAGGATGTACATTGCAAACTTTATGCTGTCAACAAAGCACTTAGAGATATAACTTACATCAATAGATCTGGATATGCTGTACATATAAATATTTTGAAGAACAATTGTAAGATGCTATCAAGTATGCCAAACTTAAAGCAGCTGAAAATTTATGACTGTTTTGATAATGAGAACATAAAGATCATAGTATCTTGTATTAAAAATGCTCTGTCCAGGAAATTAATTTGTTTTTCGTTGGTTAACTGTAAGTTTGGTAATATGTTTCAAGAACTTGTTGACATTCTTTGTCGTTTCAGTATAGATAATTTAGACTTTACAGCTTGTGAGAAAGTCACAGTTGGAGAACTCAGGTATACCTTGTCGAAAATGTCAAATTTGAGGTATTGCAATATTGATGTAGACATTAAATGTTCTGACAATAGCGTTTTTGAATTTGCCCAACTGGCAAACAGTTTAGCCGGGAAAGTAAATCTCTGCTTCAATGCATTGGAATTGATACCCTCCAAGTTGTTGTTGTATCCAAGACATGTCTACCGCGCAATTTATCCTAAAGGCCAAAATTAATAATTGTTATTTAAATAGACGCTGAAGTTTAAAAATAAAAACACTGTATAAATGCTTAAAATCGGATGCTTTACACTTATACATTATTCAGTGGTAGTGGTGTTAATTGATTGGTGTTCAAGCAGAGAATAATTTTTTGTTTTCTTTGTACTATCAGGAGATAGATTAATTTAGTTACCTACTAGCCAAATTCAGTAGATTTATCTTTCAGTTCAGAAATTAAATAATGTTTGTTTTATTTGTTTATTAAAAATATATTAAAGTTTCAGTTTTAACTTTCAAATACTTAAAACTGTAATGCTTTGAAACTTTTAAATATTAAGTTCTGTAAATTATTTCTAATAATTTCCCAGTTCAGTTCTGCTATCAGTAGATAGTTAAATGTTGAATTTGTAATGTTTTAAACACAAATGAATACTTAATTTATTAGATATTAATTATTCAACATTCATATCTCGGTATCGTTATTTTTGCGCATTTGTATCTTAAAATATGTGTGGTTCATTATTGATAGTAAACTCCTAAGACTAAGGATATTAAAATTTCATTAATTGGTTTCATGTTTTTGGTTCTTAACGATTATGTATGAATGCACCGAAGAACTCCTTACATGTGAAGTATGATACCTTGTACAATATAGATTGGTAGATTGCTCGCTCCGTATGTGGGAGGTATGGGTTCAATTCCGGCCAGGTCAGACAAAAGCCTAAAAGTGGTAATGACTGTTCTTTCGCCAAGCACTCGACAGTAAGAAATGAAGTTACGGAACCTCGGATGAGATATTAAAAAACCGAGGTCCCGTGCCACAGTATGTGCGTGGCACGTTAAAGAACCTCACTAACACATTGCCATAAGCGCATTGCAAAGTAAATTTATGCCACTTCGCCTATAGCTGGTGACGTCTCGATATGAGTGAAAAATCTAAACTGGGACGAAAACCCAATAATAAAATCAATCAATCAATGCAATACTTGATATTTATATTCATTAGAAAGGTATACACGTGCTTTAATCTTGTGTTGTCTGTCCATTCCGTCCCATAACTCTTTGTTATTCATGCAGAATGTTATCCGTTGCGAGATGACTTTTTAATAATTCCCTACATGTGTTCCCATTTGACACTTAACTGTTTCTCATTACTTTGTATCTCTTACCCCAAATTATTGAAATGAATTTTTTCAAAACCTTGAGTAGCTCAGTTGTTAAGACTGCTCAGTCTGTGGATCGTGAGTTCGAATCCGACTGAATCTGGCAAACTCCAAAGACTTGAAAATTAGTAATGTGACTGCTGTTCCGCCAAGCATTTGACATTTATTTTAAATTTTTGAATGTGCGTTTTATCGGACCACTTATTGTAAAATAAGTGGGATGGTTAGGGCCCTACAAAAGTACTTAAACCACACCACTGGACACCATTGTACCATTACGTCCGGTGCCCGTCCAAAGTCGGGAGTTTTACAATCATTGGTCTGTATATGTGTTATCGTGTGTTGTTCTTTTCTAAGTTTTTGTTTGTTGTGTTACTGGTGGCTCTGGATGTTTTCAAGTACAATTATTTCAGCTACAACTTTCCTTTTCATTTTAGAAATGAAAGTCGGTGATAATTCGGATGCGACCTTAAAGAATGATGTCCCGTGCCACTGTAGAGGTGACACACTAAAATGTTATACAGGTTATTGTCCTAATCACATTGACCAGGGCAAAATTCTGTCACTTAAACTTTAGCACATGATGTCTCAATATATGTAAAATATTCTTGACCGGGAAGTAAATCTCAAATGAATCAATTCATCAATATTTATTGAATTAACATATGTGCGATATTAAGTCTTTTTCTAGCAGCAGCTTCCTGGTCATAGCCATCGAAGTTCTGGGAATGGTCAGGCTCCTCTTGGACTTCAACCTCATCACAATTCAACATGTCGTCCATATCATCGTGATTGATAATGCATATATTGTGTAATACACATCCTGTCAATATTGTTTGTACAATAGTTCTGATGTCCCTTTGATTCACACTTTGTAGACGAGTAAATCTTCCCTTGAGTTGGCCAAATGCACGTTCTACATTGCTCCGTATACTAGAATGAGTTTTGTTGAATGTTTTCTGAGCATAAGTCAAGTGACCGTTATCTCGAAATGGTACAAGCAACCAAGGTAAATTGGGATAAGCAGAATCTCCTAAAATATGAAAATTTCTATCCATATTTTTTGCCATATTGTATAATGGCGATTCTTTCAGAATTCGTGCATCATGGACCTTGCCCGGAAAACCTGTAAAAACGTCAGTGAAACGCATGTCCTCCCTTACTACAGCCTGCAGAACGATGGAATAATATTCCTTTCGATTGTAATAATCAATCCCTCTGATTTGAGGTTTGTGGATTCTAATATGTGATCCATCGATCATTCCAACAACACCAGGAAAACCTTTTAGTTCCATGTATAAGTCCTGTATTTCTTGCAATTCATCACCAGTAGGCCAAATGATTACTTTTTTCACCAAATTTTCTTGAATGAATTGTAACAAGTTCCGTATTGCACATGATGCTGTTGACTCACTCACTCCAAATCTATCTGCTATACTCGAGTATTTATCTAGACTAGCCATATACCAAATAAGTATTAAGATACGGTTATGTAATGGTATCTGCTCCGAACCACCAGAAGAATGCCTACACAGTATTCCAGAAATATTTTCTGATATGCATATTTCAGTTATACTCTCTAGTAGATACTGAACACTTATTCGACTAAATCTAAAAAAGGTTTTGAACTCATCAACTGTGAATTTCGAGACGATATCCTTTACATAAGCTATCTGACGATGGCGAGCCACAGGTCGCTTTCCCCTGAAAAAAATAGGACTGATTTTGTTAGAATTGGGAATATGTAGTAATTTTATTCAGTGGTTTATTTGTTGGTACATAGTTGGTAAAATAAAGTTTACTTTCAATTTCTAATGTTTGTCATTTGGGTCTACCGGTTGTAAAATAAGGGGTATGGTTAGGGCCCTATAAAAGTACTTCAACCACACCACTGGTGTCAAAATTAACAGTATCGCCCAGTCCCATCCAAAGTCGGGAGTTTTACAATTGGTGGACTTAATATATGTTTTGTTCGTCTAATTTCCATTGTATTTAACTGTTCTGTCATGTGCTATTTTTGTCATGTGCTATTTTTGAATGTATTTATTTTATAAAAATTCAAAAATCACATGACAGTTCTGTTGCTTTATGGTCTTTGTGACTAGCTGTTTCCAAGTACAAATTATTCAGCTACAAATTTATACTTTTCTCTTTGGATAATATGCAATTTCAATGAAACGTTTTCTTCAACACTGAAAATAAAAACTTACAAATATCGGGGAGAGAGAGAGAGAGAGAGAGAGAGAGAGATTGGATTTAAAGACCCAGGTCAATCACGCCCCCAAGAGAGAGAGAGAGAGAGAGAGAGAGAGAGAGAGAGAGAGAGAGAGAGAGAGAGAGTTTTCCAAATAACCTAACTGAAAAAAATCGATGTAGGTACTGAATTAAGAACTTACTCAATTATCAGACACATAACGCTATTCCTAAAGTTTTAGATATTTGCGCTTCTTTCTGGCTTAGTGAATTAATTTATTAACTTTAAGTTGTATCGATAGTATTTCATGATGGCATTTTTTTATATTAGATCTAGTTTTGATTTATAAATCAACCTATTTTGTTTGTCTTCATTTTTGGTGTTTATGAAAATTTACCTTTTGGTCATCATCCATATAGAAATTGCATATTCTACATCGTTATCGCTACTATCATCGCTGCTACTACTAAGAAACTGAGTGAGAATAGTTTTAATCATGCACTGTTTTTTACTAGCCATACCGGAAGTTTATATGTAACAAGAAGTTACCGTTGACTATTATTTCATTCGAATGGGACAGTGCGTTGAGAACGATTTTTCTTCTGCGCAAGTGGGCGGAGCTAAGATATATTCAACGGAAAACTGCCAGTCGAATATCACCAATATCAAATACGAATATAGTACGGTATATAAAGAGGTTATATTGGGGTAACTCTCTAAACTACAAAATTCAGTATCAGCGCATATCGATCTCTCCATTAACCATAATTTGCATATCTAACAGTAAAATAATGTAGATTTTATATTCAAAATGTCTTTAATGGAGAGGCATGCGCTCTATGTGTATTTCTTAAAAAAAACGTGCTTATTTCTACTGACTTATTTCATGTACGGAGACAAACCTAATGGATTACATGTGTTAAACATATAATGCAATATTTTACTGAGATTTTTACCATATAAACTTTTACATAATGATAGTAGCTTTAGGTTTTTTCACTATCAATATGTATTCAACATACTTTTAAATTTTGAATCCTATAGGCGGATAGCTCGGCGTTTTGGGTATCATCCTTTCTTTATCTTGTTACAAAATGGTTAATAAGAATTTTGGAGTTTCCCCAATAACTTGTAATGTCAAATATGGCCAAATTTTAAATGTAATATTTAATAAAATGAGATAAGAGCAAGATTAGTAAAAAGTATCTGTAAAATAAACACAACACGTAAACATTAAAAATATACATAATATAAACAAATCGGTCGAGAAGGTTTTCTATCCAAATAAAATCTACTGGCACAGTAGTACTTTTTTCATTACCAAGGACCCAGTTGTTCGGAGTTTGATAAATTTAATCAATGGTTAACACAAAATTACTGTTAATGACAAATAAAGATAAAATATCATTATTTAATCCACAGTTTTAAAACAATATGTTTCCATTTCATCAAATTCTATTCACTTGTCGTGTATCATACGGAAAATTCACAAAATATTTAATATAATGCAAAAGAAAATTTTGACAAATCAATAAATTAAACTAATCAAGCTTCAAACAACTGAGTCCTAATCTTTCATTATTTAAACATCGATGCAAAACTCCTTGAACCGACCTTCATACATAATGACACCGTCAATATTTACACTTTATGTTTTGTTTTTATGATAAAACATTAAATTTATATTCAAAATAACATTAATTGGTTTCATATAATTTTTTATCATTATATAAACAAAAATGCAATATACACGCCTTGCTATATACATATTATTTATAATTTTACAATTTTCTATGTATCTATACATTATATACAGACCTGTCGAAAGCTTAACACTGAGCTAACGAAAAAGCCTAAGCTTGACTGCCAAGTGCTATAAATATCTTGTAGTTGAAAACCTGACGAGAGATAGACGGCAGCTGCTGAATATCTGTTTAGGTACCGAGGCGAGCTGCGGATTCGTCACAAATTCGTCAACTTGGTGTTAAACTTTCGACAGGTCTGTATTGTTGTACAGTACAGATCTGTCGTTAACACTGAGCTGACCTAACGAAAAGCAGGCGAAACACGCCTGCTTAGTGACCGAATGACAGATAACAGCTAGCGATAAGCTGTCGGGATATAGGTAACGATCGAGGGGGCCGAAATCAGCTGCCGATTCCTCACATTTGCCAGCTTGTTTAACTTTCGACAGACCTGTACTGTAATTTACATTGTTTGTGATATTACTTTAAAAACCTGCATAACCTGGTATTAATGATGTGCAATAACATGGGCCCTTATTTTGTAAGTTAACTGTTTCTGGACCAAGCTATTTAGAGGCTCCATAAATAGCGTTTATATCAAATAAGGTCGTAAATCAATGACACTAAAACCAATGATTAATTATTTTTTGTGAACACTATAAGCTTATATATTAACTATTTATTATCAGTTTCAAAAGTATCATCAATATATTACCAAATAAGGTCGTTATTCTTTACTAATAAAAGCAATGCTCAATAACCTTTTGTGGGCAATACAATTTTATACACACACTATTCAACATAGGCTTCAAAAGTATTTCCATTGCAATTGTCAAACTTACTAGCTAATATGGATTTTCATAACCAAGCCCAGATCGCAATTACCCTATTCTTTTTTGTTTACACTCGGTTTATAAATATATATTCAATACCGGCAAGTTCTTTACTGAAAGCAATGTAACGCATGACAATACTAAACAGTTGAACATCTCCAATAAAACTGGGAATAGAAACTTTTCAATATAAGTTTAAAAACTGTTATCAAAAAAGGTCTTTCTTCGCTACTAATAATACCAATGATTCATTAAGTTATAAACAATGTAAATTTCAGTATAGTTTAACTATTTAACAGCCAACTTATTTACCAACAGGGGTCAGTTGTTCAAAGTCTGATTAGTTTAATCAATTGATTAGTCAAAATTTAAATTTTGCATAAGTGCAGATATATTGCGAACTCAATGTTGAAATGTTGAAAATGAATAAAGATATAATTAAACTAAAGAAAATTGTAATAAAACTATTGATTTGATAATGATATTTTGATTTTATTCATGTTTTTAATTTCTAATAATCATTGATTAAACTAATCCAGCTTTGAAGAACTGGGTCCTGAGCTTTTAATAACCCAGCCCAGACCGTTATTCCTAATTGTTTACTCTCGATTTGTAATTTTATTTCATACAAGTTCTTCACTGAACAACATGCAACAGTTGACAATGTCATATGCAATATTTTAATTCTATCATTTAATACATTCTAAAATGAATGATATATGAAAATAATAATAAACAGTTGAACATCTCCAACAGTGGATTGAGAAAAAATTCAGGCAACAAACAGTGAAAAATGTCTTATGTCCACTTTTCAGACCTTTTGAGGACCATTTTTGAATTAACCGTTCGTTATTATTTTGGAAAAAATCAGTACGATTTCTACATTTACCATTAAATACTTGAAGATATACATTCAAAACTGGTATATGACAATATTAACAAATAGTTGAACACCTCCAATAAAACTGGGGATGTAAACAATCAGACAACACTAGAGAATGCTGTGTTATGTCCATTTTTCAGACCATCTTAGGTCAATTTTTACCGAACCCTTCGTGGTAAAATAAAGTTTAAAGCATATTACAAGTAACAAAAAATTCAGTATAGTTTTCATAAATGCGTTTAAGTTTGTAGGCACCAAATTTGAAGAGGAAACCGGTTTAGTCTGTTTTCTTATCATTGTAATATGAACTATTGTACGCACTGATAAGATACAAATATTCATATGTAATCCCACGTGATTTGACCTAAAATTACACTATGTCGTATGATTGCAAACAAGGACAACTGTCTTCAAAATTCCTATTGAACCTCATGATAATGTGTGTGGTCTTTTATGAACTAGATTTGAAACGACTAAAATTAATCAACATTTAAATATTAACCTTGTTAAATTGTTAATCTTCGATATGAGTGTACTTTTAAATTATGTAATATGCATTATTCTTTCCCCTTATTTCAAATTGTAGAAACCGTATTTCAAATTGAAGAAACCGTATTTCAAGTCAGAGAAACCATTGAAGAAACCGTATTTCAAGTCAGAGAAACCATTGAAGAAACCGTATTTCAAATTGAAGAAAACGTATTTCAAATTGAAGAAAACGTATTTCAAATTGAAGAAACCGTATTTCAAATTGAAGAAACCGTATTTCAAATTGAAGAAACCGTATTTCAAGTTAAGAAACCGTATTTAAAATTGAAGAAAACGTGTTTGAATTTGTAATTGCGCTGGTTACAGTGTTAAATTTGGGGGCAGTACAGAATATGAGGATATTTTACAATTTTTTGTGTATTACGTAATCTTATTTTGTGTAACCGAAACACATTTACCCGGTAATAGTCAACGCAACCAAATACATATAACAAATGTTTATGACAAGACACAAAGTTTAATGCATATTGTAAAACTACTGTTAAACCTTTCAATTTTGCGTAATATCCAGTGTTGTGATAATGGAACTTTTGGAGGGCCCCCAGCATACGCAATGTTTTTTTACGAGTAGTTGTCCATAATTACAGTAAACATTTTGATAAAATTGTATGTAAACTATGTTCAAATACTTTTGCTATATACATTATAAATTTATGTACACATAAAAAAATAATTCACTGCAGAAAAAGGTTTCAGAATAGATAAGTTAAGTCAAAATAAGAGAATGATACAACAGATATGCCATGTCAAAATAAATCCTTAAAGATACAAAATTGTTAAGTCTGAAATACACAATTTCGATTTTAAAAAATCAATTACAGTATAGATGCGTTGTGCCAAAAATTAGTCACATTAAATACAGTAAAGTTAACTGAAGTAAAACCAAAAATATCTACTAGTATTTAACAAAACCATTGATAGGGACTCGAATTATTAAAATTATATATAAAATGTTTGTGTTTCATTGAAGATTAGTAAAAGTTCATGATTTGGTTAAACCTTAATTTACATGTACATGCGCCGGTTTCACAATCATTTCTTAGCTAAGATTTTCCCTGACTTAATTTTAGCAAATTTTAGTAATCAATTTTTGAAATTGATAATAATTATTTATGTCAAAACTAAATTGTTTTTAAACTAGAAGTGATCTTTAAAATGACACCTTAAATTCAAGAATGTCTTGAAAACTAACAAAATGAGAAAGAAACTGAAATTATGCCAGATTTAAGTTAAAGCAAATCTTAGTTAAGGTGAAACTGGAGCCAGGTATTTACAAGATGAATATATACATTTATGTTTGATCTTGTATATCCAATAATGATTTTATATAAAAAAGACCTCCGTCGGGAAGCAACATCTGACAGCCTTAAAGCCAAAATAACCAACACAGCTAAGACTCAAATGTAACTCCACGGGATTTGGACTATATATATTATTATATATACCAAGTGGTTGCAAACAAGAACAAATGTTGTCAAATTTATTTCTGAACTTAAAGTAAAAAATACAAAGAAGAAATCATTGCAGAACCAATAATCCATTCAAACCTTCAACAAAATTCCGATAAGGCATTAGCGGGTTTGGTGGGATTTTATCCCTAATGATTTGATTTTTTTAAATGTCCGAATATTCTTGAAATTAAATAAAAAGGTAATACAATATAGCATTTTATTGAATTGCGACATTTTGGCTCATACAAAGATATTTATTTTTTACATTTTTCTTTGCACGTGCATCTGTATGCTCCTTATGCTAAAGTATGCTTATATTAATTTAGTTTTATAAAACAATGTATTTCAGTACAGATAAGTTAAGTCAAATTAACCTATCTAAGATACAGTGACAAAGTGTATCGCGATTAGAAAACATAATTATTTCTGTTTTTGGGTCCGATTACAGTCAGCTATACACATGTAGGTTGTTAGTTTTCTGTGAAAATCTGAAAGAAATTATTAATTCTCTTGGGTATAGTAATATTTGGAGTACACAAGGAGATGGGTTAAATGAGAAATGGGTAGTTAAAACTGCAAGACCAATTTACACAGAAATGGTAACAAGACATAAATAATTCAAGTAAAGGGTTAACATATAAGAATATTAAAACTAGTTTTGGCTATGAACAATATTTATCCATTCTCTCAGAGTATTATTGGTCTTATATGCTTAAGTTCAGAACTTCCAATCACAAGTTACCTATAGAATCTGGTAGGTGAAATAGAACTCCTAGAGATGAACGTTTTTGTATTTTTTGTCAAAATACTATAAAATTTCATTGTTTGTTTCAGTGTAAAGAATTAAAAAATATAAGGTCAAAGTACATAAAAGAACGTTTCTGGAAAAGACCAAATATACTGAATTTACATCAATTATTTAACAGTCAATATTTAGATACACTTATTAATCTCAGTAAATACATAAAAAAAGGTCTAAAATGTTTTAGTTGAATTTCGGACAATACACATACACTTATTACTGGAAAATATGTACTTCTTTTTATCATTACTGGTAACCTATGACGTAAAAGTATATGATATACAGCATTACAAACACTGTGGGATTATGTATTTATATTTAATGTTTGTAATTTATTGTAAACATTGTGATGCAGGCATCGGATTCTATATATTATATGTAAATATACCTCTTGTACCACCTCCGGTGGTTTAGAGTGAATAAAGTTTGAATTTGAATTTGCGAAAACAAAACACAGAAAAATATTTGAAATAATAATTCTATCTGTTTTGATCATTATGATAATAGCTACTCGAATAGATGTTATCATAATGATTATTTAAACGGAGAGATTATTGAAATTGTAAAACGGCAATTCTATAACAAAACATTTATCGTCTAGAATTTAATCAAACTTGTTTGGTATCAGGTTTTGTATTTCTTGTTGAAGACATAACAGGTGCTGGTAAAATATTAAAATATATATTTGATCAAATCGATAATTTCACAAAAAGTAATTTTTTTTTATTTCACACTTTTTACTGAACCCCCCCCCCCCCCCCACACCATAAAAATGTCCCCATCTTCCACATGTGAATACTCTCGGATATAAAATAATTTTTAAAGAGCTGTGTTAGGCAAATTAAACGAACATTAAAATGGATCATCTACAATGCCCTATAATGCTTAAGTTTGCAAAATCCTATCTACATTTTGTATTTGCAATTATAAAATGCACAGTACAAACCATTAAGCTCCATAATTACCAATATAATTACAAAATCAGCAGAATGCTTGTTTTTGATTGCAGGTGCCACTTCTTGTCTCTTATTTATGGGTATAAGTTACACTTGTCAAGATCAAGAAATTTTCAGAAAAATAATTCTTATATATACAGTGGAAACAACAGTTTTCATCTACAAATAATCCTGTATATACAAACAATATGCGATATTACAATAAAAAATGTTTGTTCGGTTTGTCATGGTTTTACACTTTGATACTTGTTAATAGTTTGATGATACAACCTTAATGTAAATAAACTGCACTTACGTGTTACACATTCATTTTACAGTTGATATTGTTGTTGTAGATGAGGCAGAAGATGGCGGAAGAGGACATCCGGCGACGAAATTTCTTCTTAATATTTCTGAAGAGTTCCCTATAAAGGGAGAACACTCGTCTATTGAAGACGAAAGCAAAGAATATAAACAATCCCTGACAAGAGTTCAGAACCACAAATAGTATTGCTAAGCAATGTAATATGATGCAGCTACTCTGTGATGGGCTATCGGCAAACGCGCTAACGATGGACGAAGCCAGGCCAAAGATCCAGGTGAAACCCATTACAGTTGACATGCGCACATATAACATCACATCCTGTTTTCCGGTCACCTGATTTATTGACGACCTTCTAGTTTTGAAATGTGCCAGTTTTGTAACTGCTCGAATACATATGATTGTTCTTATAAACATGACAGAGTTAGCTACAAGAATCAGAATCATAGGTAGACCAAACGCAACGAGCGAAGCAACAGGCTCTTGAATCCAACAACCAAACTTCTGCTGAGTTGGCATGTAAAATGAGTTGTGATTACTAGATGTCGAGTTGACCTCTGTCGGGAGTGGGGTAGTAGCTAGTAACGGTCTCGGCGGTCCATGCTTCGGATCCATTGCACCATATGCAAAACGAACATTCGGTATAACTTTGGTGAAATCAATAATTGCACATAAAACAACGATACAGGCAGGTGCTCCCCAACCAAAAAGCGCATACCGCGGGGCGTATTTACTTTTACTCCGTACTCTTGTCAGAATACATTTATTCGCAAATGTTCGGAACACATCGTATGACATAACACTTGTCCAAAAGAAAGTCGCTAAAATTAAATAATGCAGCAATACTCCCACTGTACTACAAAGCCAATGTAGTTCCGGCTTAATATATCCGGATGATATAAAGGCCAATTCGGACAAAAACAGCGCTAATGTCAAATTTATCGTATTGACGCCTGGTAAGTTCCTCAGCTTTTCGAACAACGAATAAGTCACGAGCACTGTCGTCATGGCAGCAAGGGATATAATTCCAAGAATGAAGCTCAAATATCCTTCCGCTATGATTACAGTTGTAAAGCTTTTCCCACAAGTAGCAGCCGACAATACATCACCACTGAAATAGCTTTCCGGAATGCACAAACGTATTTGACCAAGTGAATGGTTGACATACTCGTATTCTGACATATCGTAGTATTTGTTTTGAAAGAGCACAGACTTATTGTCTGGTACTACTGTATATTCATCTTGTGATACGTCAATTACCCCACAATTTTTATCAGCAATCCCTGGCAATTTACATACAAATATAGTGTAAAATGTCGATATGTTTGTAAAACTTCCAAATTTTCCATTCGTAACACTTCCAAATTTTCCGTCAACCCACATAGTTAAATCAAACATCCCAGGACTGTAAAATGTCTGAGTTGAATTAACAAATATTCCCTGAACAGTAGCGTTTTTCTTCGGATCATATTCCTCCATGAATTCGATTTGTTTCTCTGAATAAAAATGTTTAACTCCACCAAGACACCAGGTGTCGAGAACCACAGGGTCCACCACTAATCCGTTTTCAACAGTGTTAATTTTCAAATCTTTCCCATTTAGATCGATTGAAAAATGGTGTTCAATAACTAATTCATTTATTTCGTTTATTAATATATCATTATTTTTCTCTTGTAACGTTTTCTTTGTTATTGGTATCAAAACAAAACTTATTTTAGCGATATATTTCTTTTCACACAATCCATTTTGTCCGATTTTGTGTTTGGATCCGGCGGGTACGGCGATATCTTGTCATCTTTTCCGGACTTCGAGCTGCCTCGGTAATTGTCGTTTTTGGTGAAGTGAATGATACGTTTTGTACTCCTTTTGCGTCATCATTGTCTTCAACAGTTTTGGAGTCTGAGGAATTGTTCGTATTCTCTAAAGCCATTCTGTTACTCATCTTATCAGGAACCGTCTCTACTTGTAAGTATACATCAGAACCGGTTTTATTAGATATCTCTATCGTTATGTTCTCTATCCTGCTGGTACTTATGTTGAAATAAGTGCTTAAGGCAATTGTAACATCATCCTTCGCGGAGTCGTTTTTCAATTGTTTCAGCGTTTCACAGGAAGGGTTTAAGTTAAAGGTTAATTTTGTCATACGTCCAGAGTCTTTTAAATGTTCCAGCTCCTCATTAGTCGTGTCATCCACTGAAAATGACTGGGTCGCAGGCTGACATTTGTATTCTATAAGCTGGTACCCTTCTCGACATGTGACCTTTCTGCACTTTTTGGAATACGGATCGTATATTTCATCTCCATTACATTGCATCAGAGGAATCGGTTCCGTCGGTCCAGAACTGAACACTACATGGAGCTTTCCATTCATTCCAAAGTTGACAAACATTTGAAATGAAAGCGGAAATACAGTCTGCGCTGCTGGTTCCGGAGAGTCGTATCCTATCTGTCTTACCCTGCTATGTGGCGACCCAAAATCATAAAAATGTTCTACATTATGACAAAATGTTATACCAGACATATCACTCGGATACAGTTGTAATGTACATTTTGCGGGTTTTGCCGCATTCTTTAAAAATTTCAATGTCTGTTCCCCATCAAAGACTACTAGAGGACTTATATCATCACATATTAATCCGGCTGCCCAAACACTAGCATTGGCAACCCCGTGACAAGCAGAACAGTATATATTTTTGAAAACGTATCCTTCCGGGTTTTGAACTGGTATGTGACGTATGTCAATGGAACCATTACGCCACCAATGTACATGTTGTTGTCTGTTCTCCATCTGACATAATCTGATCAAATCAAAATCGGACACTGCGGGACAGGAATCAATCATATATATCGGTTTCTCAGACAATCCTCGTAACCTATGGCAACTAGAATACATGGAGTATGTAGCTGAAGGTACATGGTTGTCGTTATACCGGAAACTTGCATATCGTCTGGTATCTCGCTTAATTTTCCTTTTACTTTCATATCCATTGTTTTCAAATGAATTATATCCATCACTAGAAAATTGAATTCCTTCTTCCGACTCTGAAACAAGTTCTTCAACTAAGTTAACGGCAGTTTTATGACGTTCTTCCAAATCTGTATATTTGGCTTGGTCAAAGAAATCTTTAATTAAATATTTACCAGGTGAAAATGGCGAATCATAATCGTCCGTTTCTATGTCTTTCCAAAGTTCTTTTTCATCCACTTCAGAATTTTGTAATAAATCTGGTTTATAAATTTGTTCATTTGAATCCAACTCATTTCTAACACTAGTATTAGATAATAAAAATGTTTACCAATTCGTCTGTTCTGTTTTCAGGATCGCTAGATAACGGAACACAACACACCAAACTGACAAATATCATAACCACAGAAATTGAAACGTCATTGTGAATCTAATGTGATACATGAACATGATGGTGGTATCCATGACTTGCTTCACAACAACTTTTTTCCAAATAACAATTATCCAAAAAGCAATAACTAAATTCCATGTTAGAGGATTGTGTTGAAGCTGTATTGCGTTACAGGTAAATGAAAATCACCTTTGTCCATTAGGAGTTTACCTAGATAACGCCAGTGCTTGATTTGAGGTTTCTAATACACGGCACCATCTGTTAATAATCTCATTGTTATCAGTATTCTAACTATTATAATACTTCAAGTGATTTAATCTTAACTTTAAAAACATTTCGGTGACAAGTTGTTCAAAACTACCAATGAAAGTAAAAGTTGAATATCATAATCTTTCCATTAATCTCTGAACTAACAATTAAAATCTTCAAATTATTGACAAAGGACAGGAATTAAATGGGAGCTAAATGAAATATTTTTCAACTTGTCGAAATTTCGGAAAGATATTCTGTCAAAATGCTTTCGCGTGTCTCTTGACTCGTTTAATCCATTTGTTTACATTTCTATTGAGAGACGCGTGGCAACATCCGCTATAAAGTTGAGACGGTGGGTGTTTTATCTTAATCCGCTTGTTTAAATTTTCTTTACCAAAAATATGACAAAATGTTAATAGAAATATTCTTTATGTATCAAATATAACAAACTAGATTGATGTGTTAGAACTATATAGCCATTTTCAATATAATTAAAAAAAACTTCTGTTAGATGTATGTAAAAAAAGAAAGATTTGAAAATGAATAAAAAGTTGTATTATTAGATGTTTTGGATTTCTTAATTAGCTGTATAGCTCTTATACATCAGGACAGGCGTCAAGTGTTCGTAACTGCTAAGATAGCTTCGAGTTACTCAGCCCTGGTCTTTATATCGGCATTTCAATTCAGTGTTTGTTATTCTATCGTGATTTTCATTTTTTTCTATATCATATTTCTTAAGCTTTCAAGCCATATTCATTTTTATAAAATGTGGCTACAATCCCTGAAAAACGGGGTTTTATAATGAATCTGGTTTAGAAATATGGTTTCTTTTGAAATTTCGATTTGTTTTAAACTCCTTGATATAAGATTCGACCGTTGCAAATGAAAATATAACCGGGCATTTACTCCGCTAGTGAAATTGTTCCAAAAGATAGTTTTCACAAGTGATTCAGTTATGATTTAAAGCTCTTAGTAATTTCTACTCTATATACATATATTGTTCAAAATCACTAGATATTTCATGTTATCTGAAACATTTTCATCATTTACAATCAATTGCAAACAGAAATTTGCGCTTTGCCGTTTAAAATTAAAGGTAAAGACCTTCTTCAAAATCGTCAATTGGCATTGAGATCCTTTATTCAACATATTGAGAAGCACTATGACGTAATGACACGGCGTTCAATGTCTAACTGATCAATAGTTTAAATATAATGTCGATTTAAAAGGCATTAAACCTGTTAAATTATTCTAGAACTATTTCAATATCTTTGTAAACAAATACATATGACTTAGTTATGATAAAGTCAGCTAAATTCAGATGATAATACAGTTCAATAGGTGCTTTTTATTGAGAAGACGATATGAGCTTACCTGGCAATATCAGTTGATTGCTTCTGAAGGGTTACTTTCGTACAACAGTGGGGGCCACGTGATTATCTATTACAAAATGTGTCTTCCTTGTTCTTCAGTTGTTCTGTTGTAAATATATTTTATTTTATTTTATTTTGGCGTCTTTTATCAATTACAGGTCTTTATTTAATTTTATTTAATTCAGTAGAAAAAATTAAAATATTTTCTTATTTCAAAATTATTTTTCAAACTAAACCGTTTACTTAGGGTTTAAAATAAATGGTATGTTTAAGATCCTTCACACCACTGAATGGGTTTCGTCAGCGTAGAACGTGGTAAATTACCCCTTGACGTTGACGTTTATGGGAAAGGTTTACGGCGCAAATTCTTTATAATGGGGGACGCTATTCACTATCCAACTGATTGACTGAGTTTGTGCGTCCCAGTCAAAAATATTTCACTCGTATGGAGACGCAATCAGCTATAGGGAACGGGAGAGAAATTTTAACCTTTGCAAGGTGTTCAGGGCAATGTCCAGGGAGGATTTGTTTACGTGTCATGCCTGTCTTGACAAGGGGCATCGGTTTTTAAGGTCTCTCCCAAAGGACCCGTGACTTTCATTTCCAGATACCGAGTACTTGGTGAAATGGAAGCCACTTCCAATTTTCAAGTCTTGGTCAGACCCGGTCGAGGTTTGAACCCACAACCTCCGACGTACGGACCGAGCACTCTATCAACTGAGCTACCTTAGTGGTACCAATAGGAATAATAGCTCTGTAATACTTTTTTGGACACCATATTGTACGCCAATTCTTTCCGTTAACGTCCAAATATAGAAGTGTAATCATGGTTGTCTCAGTATAATACATGTAGTTTATGCCGCGAATGTCATTTGTCTTGCTCTTATCTCGTTGACTTAGCTGCGGCATGTTCTTGATTGTTCTGGCTATTACTTAATAATTGTACGTTCACTTGGTAAAACTATAAGGTGGGTTTATAAATATGGTTTTCAAGATCCTAAATTGACCTATTTAGTTTTCGAGAAATAATTACCTCAATCTACTCATACTTTAATGAAATAATAGTATTATAACCAAATAATCATATTTATTATATTGAAAGGTTGATTTTATTGTATTTATTTTGCAAGTACATCTTAATGTTTTAACATTCCAAACTATGAATTAATAAAGATTTTGACATCTTTTTCGATGGTTTCAAAATGCGTTCGCGTGTCCCGTTAATTTTTTTTATTTACAATTCTATCGAGAGAGACGAGCGTGGCAACATCCGCTGTTGAGTTAGTCTAAGACTGTGTGTGATCCGTTTGTTTTCATTCTATTTCCCAAAACACCAAGATATGACAAAATTTGTTTTAATAAAATTAAGCTTTGTGTATCAAATTTTAAAAGACTAAAGTCATGTTTTAGAACTATATTATAATTACCTTTTATATAATTTTCAAAATACTAAAGATACATTCCTATCAAAAATGAAAATATTATGGATTGAAATTATTACAAACCCTGGCTGCTTCAATATTGCATTACTAGACGGTCGTTTCTTAATACAATGTCCCATCAGTAGTGTTCGGACCAAAATTGTGAAAATACAAATATTTTCAGATGTTGAAATGAGAAAAATATAAGGACCATAATGAATTTAGTTCTATGATGAAATGTTTTGGATTTCTTAACAATCCTTATGTTTCTGGTCCATCCGGAATTTTTGCGGCATTTAGGGGTGGAAAACAAAAATGTTTATAAATTATTACCCATCTGAAATAACACATCACTAACAGGCTGACCATTTCGACGGATTTATCCGTTTTTGACGGATTTGTACCATTTAAACGGATAATCGGACAGATAAAATGAAAAGGCCCAAGAAGACGGATTTTTTTCTTCATTTTGACGTATTTTTTTAAATTAAGAGTACTAAGAATTCAGGGGCCTGTTTTACGAAGCTATCCTAAATTTTGTCTTAAGATATGTCCTAGGATAAATTTTAGGACTAGGCTAGGATAATGTTAGGATAATCATAACCGGTTTTTCGAAGGTGTCTCAGCTCGGTCGTATCTAGGATATCCTATTTTTTATCCTAAGTTTAGATTTATACATGTTGTCAGTACAAATATGACTTTCTAACGCAGAATTCAAGTGGTAAAAAATCTAAATTAAGATTATAGATATTAAGAAATGTGATATTAATTAAGAAATATATTCAACAGAAATTTTAATAAAATGTGAAATCACTGTGAATGATTGTTTTTTTTTAATTTGTATTGTCTCGTAAGACTTTTCTGTTGAAAGTATGTATATAAGTGTATATATTTAATTCTCACAGGCAGTAACCGATATATGTATACATTAAAATCATGCTTCATGTAGAAGTTCATTATTTCTCAGGGGTCATAGGGTAAAATCATGCAATAACATACATAAGATATATAAATACTGGGCATTTGAGTTAGTCATGTAATAAACCCCGTGCTTAAGAGAGTGATTCGCTAAACGTCCATACATATATCGCATGATACATTCCTATACAGGGACAATATAAGCAGCTTAAACGCACAATAACATTTTCAGGAAATCTAGCATGAGTTTTTAATCATATTATAAACGTTTAATTTTGATTACATGTATTTTTAAAATACATGTATAGTGAGTCTTAAAATTTTTTATTTGTGTATTTTCTTTCAGTTATCCCTAAGGGAGACCTTAAATTGAGAGAGAGAGAGAGAGAGAGAGAGAGAGAGAGAGAGAGAGAGAGAGAGTAAATGTGTTTTCTAATGTGATTTATGTAATTTTAGATTGACTTCGATATATAAAATCAAAAAAAAAAAAAAAAAAAAAAATCTAATGGATTGTCTCTGTCTCTAAAAACTCTATTTCGGCGTATGTTTTGATATCTTCGTTGTCTCGCATGTAAATAAACAGCTGCCATCTTGATTTATTTAGAATATCCTAAAACTAGGATTGCCCTAAGATGGTCTTGGGACACCTATATACCTGTCCTAAGTTTAGGATCATATTTAGGACTGTCTCAAATTGCGACACCTTCGACAAACCGACTTAGGACGAAAAGTAGTAGTGCGCATGCGTGGGTTGAAATGGTCAGGATTTTTTCACTCTGTAGAGTTTTGAGATTTAAAGCTGTTTTAAAAGATGAAGTTTGGCTAAAAAGTGAACCAATGTTCTGTGAATATATTGAAGATTGAGAATGAATCTGGATTTTGTAAGTTATTATGGGAAAGAAGAGAAAAAAGAACAATATCAGTAATAACAGCGGGAATCATAGTAAGGTACAAATAACGAGTGTGAGTAGTTTTCATGATATAAGTAGTGACTGTGAAATAGACAAGAAATTTGTAAACATGCAGACACCAACTCATTTTGTAGCTCAAAACCAATCTACCCCGCAAAATAATGGAAATTTTCAACCATATCCAGTGATGAATTATAGTGGTTCACCAATTCAAGTTTACCCCCCAAACCAACCAACAATGGTAACACCATCACAATTTGAGACAATTAACTATACTGAGAAAATAGACCAGTTAAGTAATAAACTAGATAAGGTTTTTAACAAATTACAAAAATTGGATCAGATAGAATCTAAATTGTTAAAATTTGAAACTACTATTGGATCTGTGATGAACGATGTTAAAACATTAAAGTCGAAAGTTGATGAGATGGATGAAGGTGTGTCTTTTTTAAATGTAAAATTTGAAGAGAATACAGAACAAGTGAATGAAATGCATAACTGTGTCAAAAACTTAGTCAGTGAAAACGATGATTTGAAACATGAATTAGTTAACATGAAATCTGAATTTAACGCTTTATCAGAACGAAACCTTGAATTACAATCTAGGTCTATGAGAGACAATTTAATTTTCACTGGAATTGCAGAGGAAGAACGAGAGGATACAGAGACAATCTTAAATGGTTTCATCAAAAATACACTTGAAATAACTCAAGACATAGGCTTTCACAGAGTCCATAGGATGGGTCGTAAAATTAATGGTCACAGTCGACCAATAGTCGCAAAATTTATTAACTTTAAAGACCGTGAAGTGGTGCGAAAGGCAGCGCCAAATGCGCTGAGAAAAACCGAAAACCGAAATTATGGGATAAACGAACAATTCCCAAAAGAGATTAATGAAAGAAGAAAAAAACTGTACCCATATTATAAATCGGCAAAAAGGGAAAATAAAAAGGCAAATCTAGTGTACGACAAACTATATATCGATGGAAGGGAATTTAAAGTAGACGGAGAAATGGGCGGAACACAATCATCAGGAATAACACAGGACAGGAGATCACAGGATAGAAGAACACCAGGATGGAGAAATGGAGACAGAAAACAGAGAGAAAGGATGGAAACAAGATAGGAAGACCATGGAGGTAATCATGCTTTATCTAATGACATTTATAGTGACAATGACTCTCTCAGTCAAAATACGAATTCAAATTGTAAAATTGTTTCATTAAATGTGTGTGGTTTATCACGGAGACTGCAATATCCTGAATTCCGTGCATTTATTTCTGACTTTGATATAATATGTTTTACTGAAACAAAGACAGATGACTGTGATAATATAGAATTAAGTGATTTTGAATTCATTAAAAAAAACCGACGAAAGTTAACAAACCATAAATCTGGAGGTATAATACTCGGATTTAAAAAGAGTCTCTCGGATTTTATCGTGCCTCTACGATCAGAAAGTAATTATGTGTTATGGTTCTTGTTACGGGGTAATGCGTTTCAGTATAAACACGATATAGTGTTTGGAATTGTCTATATACCGCCGGAAGGTTCAAAATATAGCACGACAGACGCTTTTAGTGAAATAGAACTAGAATATTTGAATTTTGCTAGCAAATATGAATGTATCTGTTTATTAGGTGACTTCAATAGTAGAGTGTCTGATAGTGATGATGTAATGCCAGATTTTGATTTTGATATTGAAATTTTAGATGAAAACAGT
This sequence comes from Anadara kagoshimensis, assembly GCA_021292105.1. NCBI lineage: Eukaryota > Metazoa > Mollusca > Bivalvia > Arcoida > Arcidae > Anadara > Anadara kagoshimensis. Next base: position 57,993,807 of record CM037870.1, on the reverse strand, counting down.
GTAATTAATAAACTTACTCAAATGAACATTCCATGTAACAGGGTTAACAAAGATAGGGTTAAGAACAATTATGGAAATTTGTTACTTGATTTCTGTAAATGTAACAATTTGGTGATTTTGAATGGACGAGTTGGTAACGACAGTGGTGTCGGTAATTATACCACCAGTAAATCAACTGTGATTGATTATTTCATTGCTACAACTGATTTTTTAAGTGTTGTAAATAATTTTTCTATTTTGAATTTCAGTAAACTGTTTTCTGATGTACATTGTGCTTTACAGTGTGAATTGGTTTTTAAGAAAAATGTAATAGGTCATAATGCTGTTGAACACACAGATTCTGAAAATACTGTTGTTATAAAACCATGGGATGCTGATAAATCAGTCGAATTTTGTCAAAATTTTGACCAATGTAAATTAAATGATATTTTTGACTTAATTCAAGAATGTGAAATGGGAAATGTAGATAAATTTTTTGTTGACGGTATTTTTACTAAGATTACAGAGCTGATGCTTGACGCAGCTAATATTACATTTGGTACTCGTCCAAGTAAATCTGTTATAAACGAAAAGTCAAAGAATAAAGAATGGTTTGATAGTAATTGTGTCAAAGCTCGTAAAGTTTTTCGCAAATCACAACGCATGTACCAGAAGTACAAGTCTAATGTATTTAAACAGGAAATGTTACATGCAGAGACAAAATATAAAAAGGTGTTAGACAGTAGTATACGTAACTATCGCAAAAAATTACAGAAACGGTTTAAAAACATGAAAGATACTGATCCAAAGCAATATTGGAAATTATTAAATAAATCTAGTAGACCAAGTAGATGTAGTATATCTATTAAGGATTTTTACGATTATTTCAAAACTGCTAATACTGATAATGTAGATAATGATGTAGATATTAATGTAGATAGTGATGTAATAATAATGCTAATAATACTGGTATAAATATGTTAAATGATGTTATTACTAATGATGAAATAATTATGTGTGTAAGAAAGCTGAAAAACAATAAATCGGCTGGAGATGATAGAATTTTAAATGAATATATTGTGTCTTCTATAGATCTTATGTTGCCATTATATAACAGACTGTTTAATTTAGTTTATAATACAGGTATCATACCTGAAGCATGGTTAATCGGTAATATAGTGCCTATTTTTAAGAATAAAGGCAGTGTTAACGATATTCATAATTACAGACCGATTACCTTACTTAGCTGTTTAGGTAAACTTTTACTACTATTATAAGTACAAGGTTATATAAATACGCAGATGAATATGAAATTCTCTGTGAAAGTCAGACTGGTTTCCGGCACAACTATTCAACATTAGATAATATTTTTGTTTTATTTCATTTATTTGAAATTTTACGTTTTAGTAAAAGGAAATTATTTTGTGCATTTATAGACTCAGTCTCCTCGGCTTTTGATAAAGTCTGGAGAAACGGGTTATGGCAAAAACTTTTAAAGAATAATATAAATGGTAAATGTTACCAATTTATTGTTAATATGTATAATGGTTCAAAATCTAAAATCTTTGTAAATAATACTTTTTCCGACTACTTTGAATGTAACATTGGGGTAAGACAAGGGGAAAACATGTCACCATTTTTATTTGCCTTATATATGAATGACCTCGAATATTTTTAAATACAAACAATGTTGATGGATTATTAACTGTTGCAGATGAATTTGAAAAGGAAATTGGTGTATATGTTAAGTTCTTTTTAATGCTCTATGCAGATGATACAGTACTGTTAGCAGAAACCAAAGAAGATTTACAAAGACAACTTAAATATTTTTCAGATTATTGTAAACTTTGGAAACTGAATGTTAATGCATCAAAAACTAAAATTGTTATTTTTTCAAGAGGCAGGGATTTACAAAATATACATTTTTATATTGATGAAACTGAACTTGAGATTGTTAAAGACTTTAAATATTTAGGAGTAGTATTCAGCAGAAGTGGTTCTTTTCTAAATACCAAAAAACATCTTATCAATAAAGCAACTGCAGCAATGTATAATGTTATTAAAAGGTCAAGGTTATATAATTTGTCTATTGAATGTCAATTAGATTTGTTTGATAAGATGGTTATGCCAATTTTATTATACGGATGTGAAATATGGGGTTTCAGCAATTGTGATATTTTAGAAAGAGTTCACCTTAAATTTTGTAAATTAATTTTAAATGTTAAAAAGTCAACACCAAACTTTATTGTGTATGGCGAACTAGCAAGGTATCCCATCAGTGTTTATATAAAAACAAGAATTATAGGTTTTTGGGCAAATATTGTTACTGGTAAACAAACAAAATACTCATTTTTGATTTATAATATGCTATATAACAAATTTTTAAAAGGTATCAATTTTGAATGGTTTATGAAAGTTAAGGCAATTTTAGATGAATGTGGTATGAGTAATATTTTACATTGTCAAAACTTTAATAAAAAGTGGGTAGTTAAGTCTGTTAAATTGAAGTTATGTGATCAATTCCAACAGAAATGGAGTAGTGATTGTAATAATTCGTCTAAAGGCATATCTTATAGATTATTTAGTAACGATTTTCAACTTCAATATTATCTAAGATCAAATCTTTGTAAGAAAAATAAAATTATTTTAAGTAAATTTAGGACAAGCAACCATAGATTACCAATTGAAACTGGACGTTGGCAAAATATAGATAGGAATGAAAGAATTTGTAATTTATGTGGGGATGAAATTGGGGATGAATATCATTATATATTAAAATGTACTTCTTTAACTAGTGATCGAAATAAATATATTCCCTTAGTATTCTCTAAAAATCCAAATATTGTGAAATTTTATGGCTTATTTTCTTCAAAAAAGATGTCTGTTTTAAACAATTTATGTAAATTTATTAGTATTATCAATGAGAGAGTCAGTCCTCCTGGTTAAATTATACGATTGATTATGTATAACTCACGTATGCTTATGTAATTATGTAAATTATAATGTAATATATGTAATGTACAATTTATGAGAAATAAAGAACTTGAACTTGAAAAAATTGTCTTAGGACCAGGTTAGGACAAATTTTAGTCTTAGGATAGCTTCGAAAAACCGGCCCCAGATCTTTTTGTATGGAAATTGTACCAAAATCAAACACCTAACGATAAAAAGTACCTAAATTGCAACATTGCGCACTAAAAAATGTACCGATCCGGACAAATAAATATATTTGATTGGCCAGCCCGCATTAAACATGTGTAGAGGACGAAAGTTTAGATTATTCAATATCTATTTTATGATTAACTAACGCAATGTACAAATTACGATTGGGTTTATGTTCTTAAATTCATGACAAGATGTAGTCCTACGTGTTTCAGACGTGATACATTTATTTATATATCATTATGACATGTTTGGAAACATATATTGTTTTATCTGGATAAATATAAAGTTTCATGTTTTTATATACATTTGAATGCATGTGCAACTTTAAACTTTTGTACCTACTGTTCTATAAATAGCAACATCACGGCTTAAAATATCTTATCACTGATTTTTCCCCACATAAACTTTGGCGGAGTTAAATGCGTTAACGGGATGTAAAAAGGCGGGGCTAAACTTCCTGAAAGGTTCCATTCACTGACAAAACAATGAGAAATGAACACCATTGTTTTATAATATTAAATGTTTGGGTTTTTTTAAATCTTAGAAAAAATGACAAGGTTAGTATTGTGTTGTGGCATACAGGATTTTGGAAGTGGCAATTCTATCTTTAATTGCTTCGCAATTTTATGAGAATTGCCACTTCCCAAATCTTGTTTATGCACCGTAAGCCACAACAAATAGAAAATTATTTCTAAATGTTTTACCTGTAAACATGTATACCTGATAAAGTATGCTCATTTGCATATGGGTTCATTCCCACTTAGCCAACATTTTGAAGTTTTGTACCTATAGGTAAGATTTTAAATGTTGGCTAAGTGGGAATTGGTGTTCATTGTAGGATTAGCTAAGACAATAGGTATTAATTACAGGTGAGGGTAAAGTCTGTTTCAGAAAATCAATAACAAAAGTTCAAGATCTGAATAGAAATATTTTTGAAAATTAGTTGTGGAATTATTTTACACAAAGAGTTACAAACTATATCAATAAAATTACTTGTTAGAAATCCATGCATATTAAGGTTTTTTGGGGGTTTTTTTTAAATTCAATCTTGATCTTGTGTATAAGGAGATGATAGAAATTTACCATTTTTTCACCATAATGTGGCAAAAGAAAGTCTTAAATAAATTTTTATGTTGCATTGTATGATATTTCAAAAGTACATTAGAGGATTTGATCATGTCTATGGAGTTTCATGTTTGAGATCTTTAAAAAGTGGAAAAGTGGATTATCAAATAAATCATTGATTCAATATCTCTCTCTCTCTCTCTCTCTCTCTCTCTCTCTCTCTTGGTTGTTAAGAAGTTGTGAAGCTTTAGGTACATGAATTCAAGTTTTTAGAGAAAAATATTCACAGCAAAACTATGATAATATTTAATATCTAAATAAGAATAATAATAAAAAGATTATATAATGTTAACCGTTTTTGAGAAATGCCTTAGTTGTATTACTTTTTAATTGTTATCGTATTGAAACTGGCAAACGTGGATATTTCAATTAATGGGGAAAATTATTTTAAAATGTTGCTTTAAAACTGGTAGTATTTACATTTAAATGAATTAAAGGTTTAACATATACATGTATAATATTTTTATCCATGGATATGTTTGTAAGTTTATTTATTCATTGTGTATGATATTTTGTTCAGTGTTCAGTAAAGAAAGATATTGTTAAAGATTTTTGAAACAAAGCAAAAAAATATTACAAATGTCTAAATTGACTAAACCTTTACAGACATATATTTACTAAAAAAAATTCAGCACCACAAAACATTTATTTACTTATTTATTTATTTCAAATATTTATCTATTTTTTTTTTTATTTATTTTAAATATTTATTTTTTTATTTATTTCAAATATTCATTGATTCAAATATTTATTTATTTATTTGCATTGTTAACATTAACTTTATAATAAAATATTTAATTTTGAACTAATTCTAGAATGATATTCTACTTAAAATATTCAGCACCACAAAACAATTTTGCTGAAAAAGACTATAGCAAAAAACTTTCCAGGTGAAATCTTAAATGTTTATTTAACCATGTTGGCTGAGTGGGAATAGGAAATTTTAAAATGTTGGCTAAGTGGGAAGACACCTGCATATGGAATACACATTGTCATTCTACTTATTTGCATAGCTATTATTAGCTTTCCTGTTGACTATTATAATCTTTTTTTATGGTCAGTATTATACATGTATATGTATGTCTCGTAAGTCAGTAATGGCTAGGTATCAATCTTTTGCCTTCAGCATTTATGATCAATGTGTTTATTAATTTTATGTAATTATTGATTAATTAAATAAATTTATTTATTTATATAATAATATGTGAGGCACGAAGAAACTGCATGTGTTACTACATTTTACCACGGAGTATGGTAAATGACAAGGGTAAAACTTTAATCAACAACTATTTTGCTCTTGTTTTGATAGACCAATCCGTCATACATCAGCTTTTAAGCAGGGAAAATCAGCAAAAGGCGTTTATCACATCCGCCAATGAATAATGGCTTGCTGTAACCAGCAAACTATTTTCATTCAAAAAAGTATATGTACATGTAAGGCAATATGGTATTGTTATTTAGTGCATTGAAAAATATCATTCTAGATAAATTATTTTGTCATTTCATTAGCTAGTGTTAAATTAGACAAAGCTAGTGTTAAATTAGACAAGACCACTTCTGAATTTAGGTAATGTTAAGTCTCAATTGTACGAAAGCCTATTAAGCTCATGAATAAAAAAAATTAAAAGGCGTAATAACGCGAAATAAAGGCGTTATAACGCGAAAAAAGGCGTAATAACGCGAAATAAAGGCGTTATAACGCGAATTGAAAGGCGTTATAACGCGAAATAAACGCCTTTAGAAAGGCGTAATAACGCGAAATAAAGGCGTAATAACGCGAATTGAAAGGCGTTATAACACGAAATAAAGGCGTTATAACGCCTTTAGAAAGGCGTAATAACGCGAATCGAAAGGCATTATAACGCGAATTAAAAGGCGTAATAACGCCTTTTTGTCTATATATAGAGCAGTCACTTCCCTGGAGAATGTTAACAACCCTCACACAAACAGATTGGTTTTAGTTTGAATAGCTTAAGGCAACTGTAGATCTATTCATACTAAGATGTCACAGGTGTCATTTAATCATTGTTAAAAGTTAGCGATTGACAATTGGACAGGAACTTTTTAATAAATAGCCATGTGTACATTGCCAATGTTTATCAATGTTTATATTTAAGATTACTTAAAAAATTTCCATCCCCATATATAAAATGATACTCTTTATGAAAAAACAATACTTTAACATTGAAAAGAAACCGTTCTTTCTGTTTTACTGAAATAGTATGTTCATTTAAGCGCAGGATCGGATGATGTGCAGTTTTTTTTTTAATTTTCATAGAATAAATACATTACATATAGCTGTGCAGGAAACACACACACACACACACACACACACACACACACACACACACACACACACTTTTAATATGTATGTAAAGTGTGGGGGGTGGGGCTAGAGATTAAATCCCAGGACCTCCACATCATTATGGAAGGCATCTTAACTTCGCGTTAATAAGCCTTTATTTCGCGTTAATACGCCTTTATTTCGCGTTATTACGCCTTTCTAAAGGCGTTATAACGCCTTTTTTCGCATTATAACGCCTTTCAATTCGCGTTATTACGCCTTTATTTCGCGTTATAACGCCTTTATTTTGCGTTATTACGCCTTTATTTCGCGTTATAACGCCTTTCAATTCGCGTTATTACGCCTTTATTTCGCGTTATAACGCCTTTCAATTCGCGTTATTACGCCTTTCTAAAGGCGTTATAACGCCTTTTTTCGCATTATAACGCCTTTTTTCGCGTTATTACGCCTTTTAATTTTTTTTATTCATGAGCTTAATAGGCTTTCGTACAATTGCTTGATTTGATAATAAAAAAGTCTGAACACGGCTTAGTTTTCATTCAATGCTTAACTTTAATATTGCTAAGCAAACGCAATTAAACTATAATATTATATCTATATATATTTGCCATTGTCTTATCGCCACATACTGTATACATATATGTTATACCAATGAATGTACTAGTATTTCCAAGGTCCAAGGTAATAAAGAATTATTATTATTCATATATCATATGGAATCCACCAAGAACGTTGTCATTCATTTAGTAGTGCGGCAAGAGGGAGTCCATTTGGACAAGGCTGACCAAATCCTGGAATTCCTCCACATCTGGCTTGTGGATCTTGATTAGCAGCGGTAAGCAGGAAAAACTTGGCGTATTCATCTTCATTAGAAACAACCCAATTGGCGCCAACTAGTTTCAATTTGTTTGATGTCGTGAAATGGTTAATGTCAAAAAGGCACCTCCTAAACAAAAAACGGAAACATTACTATGACTACATTAGTAGTATTTAAAAGTAGTAAATAACCTGATAATCCAACCAGAAAAATTAAGGGTTTCCCTGCAAATCGCTTTATGTTCCTTAACGTATATTCTGAACAATTATTTCCATTGGATATGAAATCACAAAGTTAACATTTTTCTGTAAAATTACATTACTAGTATTCCGGGGAAATTTAGACGTAAACATTTTTGAAAACGTTCCTTACAGACATTAAGAGATACTGATCACGTGGTTTACTGATGAACTCCATAACACGTATTTTTCTTCGAGCCCAACTTATTTAGAAAATTTTTGATATGGAAATCACAAATTATTGAGAATTGATAGAAATTATTAATATTCTAATTTTTAAATGCACCGGATAAATCTTTTGGTTGTTCGTAAAGATATTGAACTGGGTAATCGGAATAATGGATTTCGGGGTATTTGTTACTAGTATTAGGAATTACATATATGAAGGTAATTAACCTGTAAAAGTTGTCCTGAATTAGCAAATGTTTACCTGTACAACATGTACGATTGTTTTTGTTGGAAATTGAAGCCACTTAGAAACATCAATGTTCTGAACTGGTCGTTAAACCGAAATTTCAAACTAAAATACCTTAGTTGAAATATATACAATGACTTCAATATTTTGTCCATAACGAAATTATATAAAACAATTGCTATTCATTCAAAGATTTATATTTTTGTTTACAAATCACTTCCAAAACATTTATTTCTATCTTATTTTCACAATGTTTCGTGTGTGCCTTACTATTTTCCTTGTGAATAGGGATCTCTTCATTCTTGATAAAAGCTAAGCTGGCATAATGTAACAAAAATGAGCTAGAAATGAACTTAATTTCAGTCAATAACTAGCGAAAGCTCTCTCTCTCTCTCTCTCTCTCTCTCTCATAATACTAACCCATCATTAAAAGGACAGTTTGTAGTTAAAAATGACTGTCCATTTGGTATGTTTCCAGTTTGTTCGTAGAGCAAAAAGAAGTGGAACTGAGGCCCGGTTAATGACACAAAATTAAGATAATCGACCACGGTATCACCATTAGCAACACTGCCATTCTTTATGTTAGTAACCATCCATCTCAGAACTGGCCTATCGCTGGTACCCGCTTCAGGAACAATTACATCGGGGGATACAAATAGTAAAGTGTACATATTGCCTGAAATACATTGTACAGTTTTTTTTATTGATTAGTTGATTAATTGAACGGTTGCTTGTCTGATCGATTGATTGATAAATTAATTAACTTAATTTCAACCAATGAAAAATTAATCACCATATTAGTAATTCCTTTGCTGTGCCGCACTGAAAAGCGTCATTTCTAGATACCGATTTGTGACAAAAGAAATGCTGTGTTCTGAGAAAATGGAGGAAACAACAACTGATTGTCCTCAAGCAAGCCAAATAACTTGAGATCGTTATGAGGCGATACAAACGAAAAACAATAATTTTGAGCAGTATTGGGGAAAGTGAAATTTGCATATGATAATTATATGTTCTCATGTCCACAAAATGTACTGAACCTATTATTGCGGTCTGAAGGTGACTATGCTCTTGTATGCACCTGAACTGGGGCATTAGCGGGTCATCAGATGAATGATTTCATAGTAACCTAGTAGTTGAACATCCCAAATTAAACTTAGATAGTAAGTTTTAATTTAAAAAAATATTTCCAAATCATCAAATATTACGGTATTTTTTTCTTAAAAAGGTTGTTTAGTCAGAACTATTGAAAATGACGTCTTACTTTCAAAATTCGCAGCATCAGGTAAAATACCTCTCTTTAAAAATGTAACCATAGGAACGACCTCTCCGCGACCAACAGCTGTATTTACTACTCCATTGCCTATTGGGTTCAGCTCTACTGTTGTTGCTCTACAAATATTGCAATTAAAAGTTTTAATATCCATTAAATAGTCCATGACGTAATTTTTAATACACAAAAAGGTCATCTAATTATAAACAATTAGGCGACCCCTAGCCTTGAACATTAATTAAGCCGAATTTTAAGCTAAAAATAAAAATAGGCGTGCCCAAGTATTTTTAACACTGCTTTATAATAACCTACTGGTAGATGTAACCAAGTGGTTAGGACATTGACTCATTATTCAATGGTCGTGGGTTTAAACCCCGCCCAGATTGCGGAGTATGTCTTAAACAAGGTATTTGCACTTAATTTCAAATGGCTCATTCCACTTAGCAGTTTTATAAATGCACCAGAAATAATAGGGTTATTCTTGTGATGATTTTGACTTGGTTTGAGGTAATCAATGGGTTTGCCCAAGTAGGAAAGCTCATTTTGATTTTAGATTCGTGGCAGGGTCGGTATGGAAATTACACGAAAGGAGCACGTTTGTAACTTTTGTGGCATCAACAGAAATAGAATTCAACTGATGGTTGATAGGTTTGCAAATGCGTAAATTATACATTTCAAGGTAATTAAAAGTTAAAAAGCTTTCATGTAATTACAATTAGCGCATACCTAGTCGAACTCGTGACGATTCACTGCTGACGTCATAAAACGGGTACTTACAGCTTTTGTTTTACATTGTTTGACCAAAGATTTATGTTATCATACTCACGGGACGCTTGCAACGTTGCAACAGGATGTAAACTTGATAGGTGGCGCTTCATATCTGACGTCAACGGATACAGACAAATCTACATCCGATGGGATTATTTCTCGTTTAATTCTCCGCAGGGCTAAAATATATAAAAGGTTATGTCAGCCGAAACATTAGAAAATAAATGCTATATAGTTCTCAAATGAATATTATCAATCACGGTCGTTTGTCAGCAAGATATGAAGTGTGAAGTATGATAGCGAATTGGTTTTAGAACGTGAAATGTCTTCTGGGTCCAATGCAACATCTCCATGTGATTTGATCTATTTTTATGTTTTAAATTTATATAAAATAAAAAAGTTATAAATTAAGCGAACCCACCAAATGTATATTAAACTCCAGCATTAAATGTCATTTTATCGCCGCGAATACAGTGCCTGTATAACGTTGAAGTTGGTCGATATGTAATTATTTTATCTTGTTTTCATATGTAATTGGTGTTGTTGTTCACGTTTTCGGCTAATGTTTTACATTACTAATGTGAAACCAAATCTGTCACACTAGCTTTGTTCGTCTAACACAATAAGCCAACAGTTCTAGGCGTCTTCGAGTTCCGGTTCCACCCGGCCATGCGTGTTTCCTTTTTTCCTGCATAAAAACACTGAAGCTTGTGAAAATGTTAACTGGCAATAAGATTTTGTGTTCCAAACTGATTTGAATGATGTAGTTTTTGTAAAATAAATATAAGTAAACTATATAATGCTTATTTTAAGTCCACTCACCATCAGTGACCAAAAGCGGACAGTTATTAGCCAATGGCAGATCTTTGATTCGTTGAATGGAATATGGATCATGTAGTATTCTTACCACGTTTATAGCCAGCAGTGCTGAAAATATGAACAGTATATATAACTTTGTTTTAAAACTTAATATCGGATACAATCGATTTTTTTTTCTTCAAAATTTTAAATATTTTTACTTAAACGGAGAAATATGAAGAAGCAAGCCACGAAGAAGAAAAAACGAAGATGACAAGACAAGAATATGTAGCGACAGATCAAAGTGGCAAAACTGGATATATTTACGTACTAGTATTATACCAGTTTTAATTTTACAGCAATGAATGGCAGATTCGGAATATAATTCTTCATCATTACCTTGGTGTTTGGACAAAATTGGAAACCAACCTTTTTTAAGATGTTGAAAAGATATCCAAAGGATCATAATATATTTCACCAAAAGCTAAGGAAATACTTTGTATGAGGGAGTATAAAACACACAAAGCAACGAGACGAAAAAATGAAAGTACCAGTAAAAGGTAAAGCAGCGACAGAACAAAATGACAAAGATAATAAACAAACAGGAAAAGGTAAAGCAGCGACAGAACAAAATGACAAAGATAATAACAAACAAACAGGAAAAGGTAAAGCAGCGACAGAACAAAATGACAAAGATAATAACAAACAAACAGGAAAAGGTAAAGCAGCGACAGAACAAAATGACAAAGATAATAACAAACAAACAGGAAAAGGTAAAGCAGCGACAGAACAAAATGGCAAAGATAAAAACAAACAAACAGGAAAAGGTAAAGCATCGACAGAACAAAATGACAAAGATAATAACAAACAAACAGGAAAAGGTAAAGCAGCGACAGAACAAAATGGCAAAGATAATAACAAACAAACAGGAAAAGGTAAAGCAGCGACAGAACAAAATGGCAAAGATAATAACAAACAAACAGTAAAAGGTAAAGCAGCGACAGAACAAATTGACAAAGATAATAACAAACAAACAGTAAAAGGTAAAGCAGCGACAGAACAAAATGACAAAGATAATAACAGACAAACAGGAAAAGGTAAAGGTAAAGCAGCGACAGAACAAAATGACAAAGATAATAACAGACAAACAGGAAAAGGTAAAGCAGCGACAGAACAAAATGACAAAGATAATAAAAGACAAACAGTAAAAGGGAAAGCAGCGACAGAACAAAATGACAAAGAAAATAACAAACAAACAGGAAAAAGTAAAGCAGCGACAGAACAAAATGACAAAGATAATAACAAACAAACAGGAAAAGGTAAAGCAGCGACAGAACAAAATGACAAAGATAATAACAAACAAACAGGAAAAGAAAGAAAAAACCACTCGCTCCTTCGACATCGCATCTTTGCACTTTCGCACTTCGTTTGAATTTCGATCCGATAATGGATCGACAGTCTTCTGCCAGTCATAACCGACATTAGGAACAATAAATGTATACTTACCATTTAGTTTAAAACGGATTGTTAGATCAGGGATATTAATTCTTTGTAATCCATCAGGATCACTCCTTTTGAACTCTTCTATCAATTCCGGAGTTATGGTAACATTACCGTCTTGTTTAAACAGCAAAAATGTGTATGGATTTACAATAGAGAACGGATTCAGCGAACCAAAGTAGGGGAACAAAATCTGAAAAATAGAAGTGAATATGAGAATAACATATCGAATCTAAGATATGAGAACAGCCAATCGAATCTGAAATGCGAGAACAACCAATCGAATTTAAGATATGAGAACAACCAATCGAATCTGAAATGCGAGAACAACCAATCGAATCTGAAATGTGAGAACAACCAATCGAGTCTAAGATATGAGGACAGCCACCAATCGGGTCTAAGACATGAGAACAGCCAATCAAATATGAAATGTAAGAACAACCAATCGAATCTGAAATGTGAAAACAACCAATCGAATCTCAAATGTGAGAACAACCAATCGAATCTGAAATAACAGAACAACCAATCAGGTCCAAGATATGAGGACAGCCAATCGGATCTAAAATCTGAAAAGAACAAGTCTGAATATGGATCGACTAGGTAATAAATCTCGATGTCTTGCATCGCCTGGTCTTGACATTTTACTTACCGGCGGATGTCTCAATCAGTAGGTTCGAATGTTAATGGGTAACAGGAGAATGTGCATAAAATATTTGGATATCGCAGGTTTGATCCCTGACCGCGTCTGACAAAGATTCGATATACATGTAGATATCGGCAACTCTTTTGTTAAGAATTCTGCATTAAGAAATGAAAGCGGTGTGTTCTTTAAAAAGGCATCTACTATCTGAAACTTACATCTGCATTGTTAATATCGTTATTCCTGATATTGACCACTGTCCAGTGATTTACTTGACCAAGTGGACTATCGATCATAATCAAAGTGTAAGGACCTTCGCCATATCGTTTCCGCCATATAACCTCCGGTTGTCCGCGGACGTCAAAGGGTCTGTTTATGGCCTTAGAAGTAGGATCGAGGCTAAAATTTTTTGAATCCGGAACTCTGTATGTATTTCCACACGCCTGGTACGATCCTGAAAAATCAATATGTCAATCTCGTTTCTACACATATTTTAATCATTTGGAGTTGTCGTAGCTGTAAACTTAAAGTTTACAACCTGTTCATACAAAGTAATGCCTGAAACTACCAAACTATGCGACAAAAACAAATACATAAATAAATTAATTAAATAATTTTAAAATTAAAAAAACATTAAAGAACAAAACATATTTCGACCACTGTAGCTAGTTATTAAACACTTTCGATGGCTATGACAAATAGATGGCTTGGTTTTACGTCGATAGTATTATTGACCATTAATTTGTTCAAATTTTAGTTTATGTTGAATAATTGAATAACCTTATGCCATGTATATTATTGTAATCAATAACGAATGTAACTATGTTTCAGCTACATGTTGCTTTATTTTATTAAGATACGGTCTTATACATGGATGACTACGCTGTATAGCATTTTGTTATTCTATGATAATTAATAATTTTAACATACCTGGTTGCCTCACGTAATTTATCTCCAAAAGTCTGTCTATGTTCGAAACCAATCCGGGATCATTGGACCCAAATATCCTGGATATAAGACTGTCCACTGATTCTGGCATGGGATTAAAACAAGGCAGATTAACCGGACCATCTGGACATCGTTTTTTGTAATCTGTTCCCATCCAGAATTCACTCTTACTGCGTACAATTCTTTTGATCTCCCTTAAGCAGTTTTCCTTGTTACTATCAGTCATTACTTTGGCACATGATTCACAGTCACCTGTGAAATGGAAAACAAAATCATGAATAGGCAAAAATATTGACCTGTCTGTTTGACCTCATGGGAAACGTGTTGTTTATTTATTAACTTCGGCTTCTGACACCACAAGTGTATCGGAGGATGGGGTATCTATAGGTAAACAGCACTTTTGACCTTTAATTTAAATATTTATTATGGACCAGTACTATGTATAGGGAACATCTGTATTTATTATGGACCAGTACTATGTATAGGGAACATCTGTATTTATTATGGACCAGTACTATGTATAGGGAACATCTGTATTTATTATGGACCAGTACTATGTACAGGGAACATCTGTATTTATTATGGACCAGTACTATGTACAGAGAACATCTGTATTTATTATGGACCAGTACTATGTATAGGGAACATCTGTATTTATTATGGACCAGTACTATGTACAGGGAACATCTGTATTTATTATGGACCAGTACTATGTATAGGGAACATCTGTATTTATTATGGACCAGTACTATGTATATGGAACATCTGTATTTATTATGGACCAGTACTATGTACAGGGACCATCTGTATTTATTATGGACCAGTACTATGTACAGGGAACATCTGTATTTATTATGGACCAGTACTATGTATAGGGAACATCTGTATTTATTATGGACCAGTACTATGTATAGGGAACATCTGTATTTATTATGGACCAGTACTATGTATAGGGAACATCTGTATTTATTATGGACCAGTACTATGTACAGGGAACATCTGTATGGACCAGTACTATGTACAGGGAACATCTGTATTTATTATGGACCAGTACTATGTACAGGGAACATCTGTATTTATTATGGACCAATACTATGTATAGGGAACATTTGTATTTATTATGGACCAGTACTATGTATAGGGAACATCTGTATTTATTATGGACCAGTACTATGTATAGGGAACATCTGTATTTATTATGGACCAGTACTATGTACAGGGAACATCTGTATTTATTATGGACCAGTACTATGTATAGGGAACATCTGTATTTATTATGGACCAGTACTATGTATAGGGAACATCTGTATTTATTATGGACCAGTACTATGTATAGGGAACATCTGTATTTATTATGGACCAGTACTATGTACAGGGAACATCTGTATTTATTATGGACCAGTACTATGTATAGGGAACATCTGTATTTATTATGGACCAGTACTATGTATAGGGAACATCTGTATTTATTATGGACCAGTACTATGTACAGGGAACATCTGTATTTATTATGGACCAGTACTATGTACAGAGAACATCTGTATTTATTATGGACCAGTACTATGTATAGGGAACATCTGTATTTATTATGGACCAGTACTATGTACAGGGAACATCTGTATTTATTATGGACCAGTACTATGTATAGGGAACATCTGTATTTATTATGGACCAGTACTATGTATATGGAACATCTGTATTTATTATGGACCAGTACTATGTACAGGGAACATCTGTATTTATTATGGACCAGTACTATGTACAGGGAACATCTGTATTTATTATGGACCAGTACTATGTATAGGGAACATCTGTATTTATTATGGACCAGTACTATGTATAGGGAACATCTGTATTTATTATGGACCAGTACTATGTATAGGGAACATCTGTATTTATTATGGACCAGTACTATGTACAGGGAACATCTGTATGGACCAGTACTATGTACAGGGACCATCTGTATTTATTATGGACCAGTACTATGTACAGGGAACATCTGTATTTATTATGGACCAATACTATGTATAGGGAACATTTGTATTTATTATGGACCAGTACTATGTATAGGGAACATCTGTATTTATTATGGACCAGTACTATGTATAGGGAACATCTGTATTTATTATGGACCAGTACTATGTACAGGGAACATCTGTATTTATTATGGACCAGTACTATGTATAGGGAACATCTGTATTTATTATGGACCAGTACTATGTATAGGGAACATCTGTATTTATTATGGACCAGTACTATGTATAGGGAACATCTGTATTTATTATGGACCAGTACTATGTACAGGGAACATCTGTATTTATTATGGACCAGTACTATGTATAGGGAACATCTGTATTTATTATGGACCAGTACTATGTATAGGGAACATCTGTATTTATTATGGACCAGTACTATGTACAGGGAACATCTGTATTTATTATGGACCAGTACTATGTATAGGGAACATCTGTATTTATTATGGACCAGTACTATGTATAGGGAACATCTGTATTTATTATGGACCAGTACTATGTATAGGGAACATCTGTATTTGGACCAGTACTATATATGTACAGGGAACACACGTGTTTATTACGTCTACATTATGGGGAAACATGCTTTGTATATGTATAAACTACGAGTTCTAACATTGCCAAGTAATTGGTGGGTCATTGTATATGAATCTTCCCAATGAAAGGTCAATCAGTCAAATCAGTATTGTTTGCCTTTATTTGTTGTACTTACTTCTGTTTTGTTTTATTGTTTGGTCTCATACTGCTACTGTTCTTTCTCAAATTAAATAATTACCACCGCGGTAGCTCAGTTGGTAGAGTGCTTGCTCCGTTAGTGGGAGGTTTAGAACCCTGACCGGTTCCACTATCCGAAGTGGGTAGTGGCTGTTCCTTCGCCAAGCACTCGGCATTACGAAATAAAAGCCACGGTTCTTTCGGATGGGAACTTAAAATAAACGAGGCCCCGTGTCACGGTGGGCTTGGCACGATAAAGAACCCTACTGTATAATGCCATCAGCGCAATGCATAGGCACAAAATTCTGCACCTTCGCCTATAGCTGGCGACGTCTTAATATAAGTGAAATATTCTTGACCGAGACGTTAAACGCCATTACTCAACTCACTCCTACTGCTCTTTCTCAAATTAAATAAATAATAACCAACCAAACTGAATACCGTTTAATAGTCATTATGAATGAAATGCGATATGTTATTGCTGTTGTGTTTCTGCTGATGTTATTTAAGAAATAAAGACAATTGTATCGTTAGTTATCTGGTATGACTAACAATGGCCTTTCGCAAATTCATCATAAAGATTACATTTAATTTGCGAAAGGCCATTCGTAGTTATACCACGATAACTAACAATACAATTGTCGTTAGTTCTTATATTTTCAATATTTACCATGGTAACTTTAACAAACATATAAATGTAAATTTCGATGGTACTCCACTGCTTGAATGGCGGATGGAAATGCCGGTGATACTGTCAACGTGACAAAAATAGTACAGACTTTTTCTTCTTTATGATTTTTATCATGTTAAAAATGAACGTGCAATTTGAAAACGTAGAATTTGTGAGTATACCTGCCTGAAGTTATTGAGCGTGGTGTGAATATCTTTGGGTTTTTCCGTTTTCAACGTTACGCGCAACGTCAAAATGGGGATCTAGAAACCCGTTGACACACATATTGTCAACAAAGCCGGAACTACTTTCTATTGTTGTTATCGGCTGATAACATTTAATGACAATTAAAGTGTTATCGAAATTGTAATAATGGAATTGTAAATATTTCACTGCCGCTTTAGTATCGCTGTTACTGTTATGTCGCTGCTATTGATGTGTCGCTACCGTTGTTGTTTGTATGTATGTTACCGCTGATGTCGTTGTGCCAAAGCTATTTTTCATTCTTTACGTAACACTAACGATTATGCTCATGGTATTTATTGCCATTGTTTTGTTTATCTACATAATATACATTTGTGAGGTCATAAATCCGTCAAAATGTATAGGTCTCTTTGTAAGGTATTTCATTAAATTGCCAATTAATGCAAAACATCACATTAAATCGCCAATCAATGCAAAACATTAATCTTATATTGTAACGTGTTCACAATAATTAAGTCGAAGTACCCGTCTTAATCGGTACATGTGTACGGACAACTTTGATTGAGTATGGATTGTCTTAGCTTGTTAAGGCCCTGTCACACTATAACGTATATAACAGCGTATGCCGACGTATGAAAACACGCTGGCATACGTCGAATACGTTAGAGGTAAGTTTTTAACAAGTTACTAGGACGCTGATATACGTTGCAATGCGTTTTCATACGCATAGACGGGCTTAGAATTTTGTGCATGCAGTAAATTTTCGGCGTATATCCGACGTATCTTGATAAGTTAGACATAAGTTAGAGGTACGCGACAGATAAGTTTTGCATAAATTCTAATACGTTACTCACACGTGACTCATTAGCTGACATACGTCTGCAATATGCTGGACGTTCATATTGAGTATGCGCAACTTATGCAAAACGTATGAGGAACGTCTTTATAGCAGACTCTACGTGTAAAAAGCGTGGTTAAAACTTATGCAAAGCGTATCGCATCGGTCACGTGATGCAAATATACATTAAAGTTTACGTCATTCTTCCATTGTACATTAAACATGGCTCCCAAGCAATCAAAGAAACCGGTGGCCAAAATAAGTACAGGAGAGCGAAGTGGTACATCCATGGAAAGTTCTATTGTATCAGAACGCCGCCCGCCAACATCATCTGAACAACAATCTGCCGATGACCAAACTCGTCCTCGTTCCGGCTCTAATGTTTCAGTAACATCTACAGGAGCATCTGTGTTAGCGTCTGTGAAGGGACCTGAAGCACCTGAGGTAGCATCTGATACATCAACCTCCTCTCAACCCCCCAAACTCAAGAAAAAGCGGGCCAAGAAAAGTACATTTTCGCTAGACCAGGAGCAAGAGAAGTATACTGTGAATACATTTAATTTCGTGGGCTCCAATTTTCGTGGTTCTGATAAAAAATACAATTTCGTGGGATGATAAATTCGTGGATAAAGCACCTGTTAATATCTTCTTCTATTGTCCGTAACTTACTTTGAAGATCGGCGAACCGTTGACGACTCATACATGTAAACAGGTGAGTAAAAATCAGTCTTATGAAGAAGTTAATCGAAATTAATCATTAAGGTGAGCTGATAATCAGGTACCCGGATAAAAAAAATTGAACAAAAATTATAATAAAAATTAAATCAATTTCTTCAATAGATATTTACGTAAAAGTAGAATGAAAAATAACCTCATTTATTGAGCCAAGATGACCCCAGATTTAACTGGTTTCCGATCAAATAAATATTTCTCGAAGGTGTAAATTTTATGAAAATTCAACTTCTTTCGCTCGAAAATGACATGTGCCCAGTCCTTGTAAACAAAACACAAACTGAAGCCATGATACAGATTTCACTGAAAGTAATAGAGCGAAACGAAATAACTCGTCTGGAACATGGAGTGTTACTCAAGATTAGTAATTAACCGTGATCAGTTCAGTAATCTCTTAATCCGATTACGACCCGCGGGTGCTTGATCTGTAAAACACCTGAGTCCACGCAAGATGAGTGACTTTTTACCTCATCATAGAATATTCAGATTCTGTTATTTACATTTCATTGGAATGCGCATGGCAATGTGTATTGCCGGTAGTTCCGGTGATTATTAATAACCGGCAATACCATGTGCTCTGTATTATAACGACAATACAGTAAGTTTATTTTATATCGTCAATTGTTGTTATTTACATTTACTTTTAATCAAATTTATTTAAGTCAAATGAACTGTCGATATTGATAGATTTGCCTTTCGAAGTTCAACATTTTATTTACAAATGAAGTTTGAAAACTTCGAGATATCATCGTGAATTTAATATTTTTAAAGTGACTGAGACCTAAATCTAATGAAGATCGCCTCTCGATGTTCGGTCGCTCGAACCCCCAGATGGCTCGAATACTTGGCCAAAGTCCCATGGACTTCGAGCCATCGAAGTTCTACTGTACATATATATTCGTTGACATGTGAATTCGTGGGTCAAGGTATCCACGAAAACAACGAAAATTGGAACACCACGAAAATTAATGAATTCACAGTATGCTGGAGTTCCTGCAGGAGAATCCGATGCTCTGGGACATCAAACTCACATACTTCAGGAGGATGGACAAGAAGAACAAGATATGGGAGGACCAGGCAGTGAGGATGGACAAGACATCCGATTTCCTAAAAGGCTGGTTCAAATCTCTACGGGACACCTTTACTCGACTCGATAAAAAGAAAAGTGGAGACGGGACCCAAGAACCGACAATTATATGCGGAAAGTTCCACCTTTCATAGAATTTGTCAGCTATAGCATGCCAATGACCAGTAGTAGTAGGGCAAACCAGCACTTCATCCATGTATTCATCAATGAGGGCATTACATACTTCTCTCACCGCTAGTGAAATGGTGTTGTGAGGAACCCTCCATCCAAACTTCATCGATGAATACTTGTTCCCAGAGGCAAAGTGACGCAAAGTTAGAACAAGCTTCAACCCAGGCTCGAGTGGATCCCTGTGCCTCGTATATTGCTTGGTTATCATCGGACCAATTCTCTGTAGTAGCTCGTCGAACATATCTGGGGACATGCGGAGAAAATTGGTGAATGATGCAGTGTCTTCATTACGGAGTTCCACCATAAGCTGGCCGTACAAGCCAAACTGCAGTCTCCTCCCGATCCAAGGTCTCACCCAGTGCCTCCTCCTCCTGTGTTGACGTCTTCTTCTTACTCTGTGGGCTTGAACCTGGTGTACTGCCAAGTCAATCACATCATTTCGATGTCGGAGAACAGCTATTTGGTACTCTCGTCGCGGCCTCTCGGGATCCTCCATTTAACGTCTGTGCCTCTTATAGGTAACTTAAGGAATTGTGAATTGCTCGCCTCCACCTTTTTATACCTAGCCCTAAAAACGCTGTTAAATACGTTCCCAGCACGTTATAAACACGGTCAGTGAGTTCGTCATAAGTTAGATTATCGTTTTGCAAACGTTCCATGCAAGTCAATATCGCTAGAGATTCGCTGGCTGCACGTTGTTGTACGCTGATATATGCTTGTATGACTCCAAGGGAACGTTTTGCATTAGCAACTCAAACGTTCGGCATATGTTATACATTCATTCAACTCGTTAGCAATACGTCCTGTTTTCCCAAAAGGCATAATTTTTTCAGCGTGTTGGATAAAATTTCATACGTCGGGATACGCTGTTTTATACGCTATAGTGTGACAGGGCCCTAACGTTTCGAGGCATACACTGAAATTTTTTTTTTGGCCGTCAGCGTACATCAGCGTACACCGATGTATCCCGGCGCACAAGAAACGTATTCCGGCGTACCCCTAACGTGTTTCGGCGTATGTCAACGTATGCCGAAAAAGTCCAAACGTTCCCCATACGCTGGCTCTATACGCTAGAGTGTGACAGTGCCTTTAGGAATAGAAACACCTTTATAAAACCGTATCGCGTGAATAGGTATTAGGCAATTAGAACTCAGATCTAAATAACTTATATGAATAAACCTGTCGAATATACAGAGGGACAACAACTACCTTTCAATTATTTGCTAAATTTTAACTGAAAAACTACAGTGAATATTAAAAAAATAACCATGTAGATAAAACAAAAGGATTTATATATATATGTACTCACCTTTAAAACGTGACTGCAAACGAACGTGTATTTTTTTCTAATCAAACTTTTATCGAAAAAAATTATTAAAAATTAAAAAAAACTAATTATATTTGCAAAAAATCCTTCCAAATATAAAAAAAATGGTCTGAAACGACATTAGAAATTTCAAATCTATTGAAGTTATATCAAGTAAGATATCTAAATTTGAATCACACCACCCATTCAAAACATTTTGGGTTTTTTTCACTGAAAATGTCATTGTATATAACATGCATTGTAGTAAAGATTTGCATCATTATCTTAAAATTAAATGTTTCAAGTGGTTTTTGTTTTTACTTATTTACTAAATGTTTTCTACTATGTGTGATGCCTCTGTATCCAAAATTACCCTGAACATATTTGACGTCTCATTTCCATGTTCTTTTCATTCTCAATTAAAGCGTGTAGCTAGCTAAACAGCAGATGTTTACTCTTCCGGAACACCCGATCGTACTTCCGTGGTGGAAGTTCAAGTGTTTAACTTAAGTCAGTTTCAACGTTTTTACTTTATCAATATACATATTAAAATCATGACTGGTCCTAGTATTACCATTAGGTTACCATTTCACCTCTCAAAATTTACTTGTAAACTTCACACAAGATTTAATTTTTCATTATCTGAAACAGCAATGTACGTTTAAACCACTGCTGTTTGTAATCTGTTCTTGAGTAAACATACCTTATGTTGGAACGGTGTTGAGGGACCATCAAAAAAGTAAAACTTTAAGTTTTTAACTATTATTTATATTTTTTCAATAAAAATTCCATTTTTTTTAAATTTTGGCCACCTAAAATTTATATTTTCCTAATTTTTTTTAAACTTTTGCTTTGATACTTCTTTCAATCGTATACTAAATACTAAAAGTATTCGTTAAAACAGGGTTATTTTCTTATGCTTTTCACCAATAATATTCTGTTCAACTTACCATAATGCAGCAAAGAAAGACAGAAAAGGGATATCGGTAAAAATAAAAATACATTCATCCTTAATTCCACCATTCGTTCCAACACCATGAAACTTCTGAGTATATCGTCTTAATTAGATTTCCATTTTATACAAAATATATTGGTAGGTGGAACCTTGACAAACAATTAATTCTAAGACTTATTTTGGTGTCAATCATGAACGCAGAAAGACAATTGGTTTTTATAGTTAACTGACATGATGTAATTACAGAAATTTGATATAGATCGTGATAAAAATACAATTTTATAAATATATATTCTGGTGATATCACAGTAATTATGGATTTTACTCATAGCTTCCCTATACTGATCAGACCTGTCTAAAGTTTAAAATTAATGTTATAATAAAAATACAATTTTATAGAAAAAATATATATACTGCCGAGTCAGTAATATAGGGTTATTGAACTGATATTGTAGGGTTATTGAACTTTATACTGCTGATAAATCTTACTTAAAGCTTCCCTAAATACTGTAGATACCTGTCTAAATTTAATACTAAGCTATTAAATTGGTGACGATTTGACAGTCCATCTCGGCTACCCGTTACCTAACACTAAGCTATTAAATTGGTGACGATTTGACAGTCCATCTCGACTACCCGTTACCTAACACTAAGCTATTAAATTGGTGACGATTTGACAGTCCATCTCGACTACCTGTTACCTAACACTAAGCTATTAAATTGGTGACGATTTGACAGTCCATCTCGGCTATCCGTTACCTAACACTAAGCTATTAAATTGGTGACGATTTGACAGTCCATCTCGGCTATCCGTTACCTAACACTAAGCTATCAAATTAGTGACGATTTGACAGTCCATCTCGGCTACCCGTTACCTAACACTAAGTTATCAAATTGGTGACGATTTGACAGTCCATCTCGGCTACCCGTTACCTAACACTAAGCTATTAAATTGGTGACGATTTGACAGTCCATCTCGGCTACCCGTTACCTAACACTAAGCTATTAAATTGGTGACGATTTGACAGTCCATCTCGACTACCCGTTACCTAACACTAAGCTATTAAATTGGTGACGATTTGACAGTCCATCTCGGCTACCCGTTACCTAACACTAAGCTATTAAATTGGTGACGATTTGACAGTCCATCTCGACTACCGTTACCTAACACTAAGCTATTAAATTGGTGACGATTTGACAGTCCATCTCGGCTACCCGTTACCTAACACTAAGCTATTAAATTGGTGACGATTTGACAGTCCATCTCGGCTACCCGTTACCTAACACTAAGCTATCAAATTAGTGACGATTTGACAGTCCATCTCGACTACCCGTTACCTAACACTAAGCTATTAAATTGGTGACGATTTGACAGTCCATCTCGGCTACCCGTTACCTAACACTAAGTTATCAAATTGGTGACGATTTGACAGTCCATCTCGGCTACCCGTTACCTAACACTAAGCTATCAAATTGGTGACGATTTGACAGTCCATCTCGACTACCCGTTACCTAACACTAAGCTATCAAATTGGTGACGATTTGACAGTCCATCTCGGCTACCCGTTACCTAACACTAAGCTATTAAATTGGTGACGATTTGACAGTCCATCTCGACTACCCGTTACCTAACACTAAGCTATTAAATTGGTGACGATTTGACAGTCCATCTCGGCTATCCGTTACCTAACACTAAGCTATCAAATTGGTGACGATTTGACAGTCCATCTCGGCTATCCGTTGCCTAACACTAAGCTATCAAATTAGTGACAATGCGACAGTCCATCTCAGCTACCCGTTACCTAACACTAAGCTATCAAATTAGTGACAATGCGACAGTCCATCTCAGCTACCCGTTACCTAACACTAAGCTATCAAATTGGTGACGATTTGACAGTCCATCTCGACTACCCGTTACCTAACACTAAGCTATTAAATTGGTGACGATTTGACAGTCCATCTCGGCTACCCGTTACCTAACACTAAGCTATTAAATTGGTGACGATTTGACAGTCCATCTCGACTACCCGTTACCTAACACTAAGCTATTAAATTGGTGACGATTTGACAGTCCATCTCGACTACCTGTTACCTAACACTAAGCTATTAAATTGGTGACGATTTGACAGTCCATCTCGGCTATCCGTTACCTAACACTAAGCTATTAAATTGGTGACGATTTGACAGTCCATCTCGGCTATCCGTTACCTAACACTAAGCTATTAAATTGGTGACGATTTGACAGTCCATCTCGGCTATCCGTTACCTAACACTAAGCTATTAAATTGGTGACGATTTGACAGTCCATCTCGGCTATCCGTTACCTAACACTAAGCTATCAAATTAGTGACGATTTGACAGTCCATCTCGGCTACCCGTTACCTAACACTAAGTTATCAAATTGGTGACGATTTGACAGTCCATCTCGGCTACCCGTTACCTAACACTAAGCTATTAAATTGGTGACGATTTGACAGTCCATCTCGGCTACCCGTTACCTAACACTAAGCTATTAAATTGGTGACGATTTGACAGTCCATCTCGACTACCCGTTACCTAACACTAAGCTATTAAATTGGTGACGATTTGACAGTCCATCTCGGCTACCCGTTACCTAACACTAAGCTATTAAATTGGTGACGATTTGACAGTCCATCTCGACTACCCGTTACCTAACACTAAGCTATTAAATTGGTGACGATTTGACAGTCCATCTCGGCTACCCGTTACCTAACACTAAGCTATTAAATTGGTGACGATTTGACAGTCCATCTCGGCTACCCGTTACCTAACACTAAGCTATCAAATTAGTGACGATTTGACAGTCCATCTCGACTACCCGTTACCTAACACTAAGCTATTAAATTGGTGACGATTTGACAGTCCATCTCGGCTACCCGTTACCTAACACTAAGTTATCAAATTGGTGACGATTTGACAGTCCATCTCGGCTACCCGTTACCTAACACTAAGCTATCAAATTGGTGACGATTTGACAGTCCATCTCGACTACCCGTTACCTAACACTAAGCTATCAAATTGGTGACGATTTGACAGTCCATCTCGGCTACCCGTTACCTAACACTAAGCTATTAAATTGGTGACGATTTGACAGTCCATCTCGACTACCCGTTACCTAACACTAAGCTATTAAATTGGTGACGATTTGACAGTCCATCTCGGCTATCCGTTACCTAACACTAAGCTATCAAATTGGTGACGATTTGACAGTCCATCTCGGCTATCCGTTGCCTAACACTAAGCTATCAAATTAGTGACAATGCGACAGTCCATCTCAGCTACCCGTTACCTAACACTAAGCTATCAAATTAGTGACAATGCGACAGTCCATCTCAGCTACCCGTTACCTAACACTAAGCTATCAAATTGGTGACGATTTGACAGTCCATCTCGGCTATCCGTTACCTAACATTAAGCTATCAAATTGGTGACGATTTGACAGTCCATCTCGGCTACCCGTTACCTAACATTAAGCTATCAAATTGGTGACGATTTGACAGTCCATCTCGGCTATCCGTTACCTAACATTAAGCTATCAAATTGGTGACGATTTGACAGTCCATCTCGGCTATCCGTTACCTAACATTAAGCTATCAAATTGGTGACGATTTGACAGTCCATCTCGGCTATCCGTTACCTAACATTAAGCTATCAAATTGGTGACGATTTGACAGTCCATCTCGGCTACCCGTTACTCAACACTAAGCTATCAAATTAGTGACGATTTGACAGTACATCTCGGCTACCCGTTACTCAACACTAAGCTATCAAATTAGTGACGATTTGACAGTACATCTCGGCTACCCGTTACTCAACACTAAGCTATCAAATTAGTGACGATTTGACAGTACATCTCGGCTACCAATTACCTAACACTAAGCTATCAAATTAGTGACGATTTGACAGTCCATCTCGGCTACCCGTTACTCAACACTAAGCTATCAAATTAGTGACGATTTGACAGTACATCTCGGCTACCCGTTACTCAACACTAAGCTATCAAATTAGTGACGATTTGACAGTACATCTCGGCTACCAATTACCTAACACTAAGCTATCAAATTAGTGACGATTTGACAGTCCATCTCGACTACCCGTTACCTAACACTAAGCTATCAAATTAGTGACGATTTGACAGTCCATCTCGGCTACCAATTACCTAACACTAAGCTATCAAATTAGTGACGATTTGACAGTACATCTCGGCTACCAATTACCTAACACTAAGCTATCAAATTAGTGACGATTTGACAGTCCATCTCGGCTACCCGTTACCTAACACTAAGCAATCAAATTAGTGACGATTTGACAGTCCATCTCAGCTACCCGATAACTAACACTAAGCTATCAAATTAGTGACGATTTGACAGTCCATCTCGACTACCCGTTACCTAACACTAAGCAATCAAATTAGTGACGATTTGACAGTGCATCTCGACTACCCGTTACCTAACACTAATCTATCGAATTAGTGACGATTTGACAGTCCATCTCGGCTACCCGATAACTAACACTAAGCTATCAAATTAGTGACGATTTGACAGTACATCTCAGCTACCCGATAACTAACACTAAGCTATCAAATTAGTGACGATTTGACAGTCCATCTCGACTACCCGTTACTCAACACTAAGCTATCAAATTACTGACAATGCGACAGTGCATCTCGACTACCCGTTACCTAACACTAATCTATCGAATTAGTGACGATTTGACAGTCCATCTCGGCTACCAATTACCTACCACTAAGTTATCAAATTAGTGACAATGCGACAGTCCATCTCGGCTACCAATTACCTAACACTTAGCTATTAAATTAGTGACGATTCGACAGTTCATCTCGGCTAGCCGTTACCTAACACTAAGCTATCAAATTAGTGACGATGCGACCGTCCATCTCGACAACCCGTTACTCAACACTAAGCTATCAAATTAGTCACGATTTGACAGTCCATCTCTGCTTCCCGTTACCCAACACTAAGCTATCAAATTAGTGACAATGTGACAGTCCATCTCGGCTACCAATTACCTAACACTTAGCTATCAAATTAGTGACGAGATTTGACAGTCCATCTCGGCTACCCGTTACCCAACACTAAGCTATCAAATTAGTCACGATTTGACAGTCCATCTCGGCTACCAATTACCTAACACTAAGCTATCAAATTAGTGACGATTTGACAGTCCATCTCGGCTACCCGTTACCCAACACTAAGCTATCAAATTAGTCACGATTTGACAGTCCATCTCGGCTACCAATTACCTAACACTAAGCTATCAAATTAGTGGCGATGCGACAGTCCATCTCGGCTACCCGTTACCTAACACTAAGTTATCAAATTATTGACGATTTGACAGTGCATCTCGGCTACCCGTTACCTAACACTAAGCTATCGAATTAGTGACGAGATTTGACAGTACATCTCAGCTACCCGTTACCTAACACTAAGCTATCGAATTAGTGACGAGATTTGACAGTCCATCTCGGCTACAAATAACCTAACACTAAGCTATTAAATTAGTGACGATTTGACAGTCCATCTCGACTACCCGTTACTAACACTTAGCTATTAAATTAGTCACGATTTGACAGTCCATCTCGGCTACCCGTTACTCAACACTAAGCTATTAATTTGGTGACGATTTGACAGTCCATCTCGGCTATCCGTTACCTAACACTAAGCTATCAAATTAGTGACGATTTGACAGTCCATCTCGGCTACCCGTTACCTAACACTAAGTTATCAAATTGGTGACGATTTGACAGTCCATCTCGGCTACCCGTTACCTAACACTAAGCTATTAAATTGGTGACGATTTCACAGTCCATCTCGGCTACCCGTTACCTAACACTAAGCTATTAAATTGGTGACGATTTGACAGTCCATCTCGACTACCCGTTACCTAACACTAAGCTATTAAATTGGTGACGATTTGACAGTCCATCTCGGCTACCCGTTACCTAACACTAAGCTATTAAATTGGTGACGATTTGACAGTCCATCTCGACTACCCGTTACCTAACACTAAGCTATTAAATTGGTGACGATTTGACAGTCCATCTCGGCTACCCGTTACCTAACACTAAGCTATTAAATTGGTGACGATTTGACAGTCCATCTCGGCTACCCGTTACCTAACACTAAGCTATCAAATTAGTGACGATTTGACAGTCCATCTCGACTACCCGTTACCTAACACTAAGCTATTAAATTGGTGACGATTTGACAGTCCATCTCGGCTACCCGTTACCTAACACTAAGTTATCAAATTGGTGACGATTTGACAGTCCATCTCGGCTACCCGTTACCTAACACTAAGCTATCAAATTGGTGACGATTTGACAGTCCATCTCGACTACCCGTTACCTAACACTAAGCTATCAAATTGGTGACGATTTGACAGTCCATCTCGACTACCCGTTACCTAACACTAAGCTATTAAATTGGTGACGATTTGACAGTCCATCTCGGCTATCCGTTACCTAACACTAAGCTATCAAATTGGTGACGATTTGACAGTCCATCTCGGCTATCCGTTGCCTAACACTAAGCTATCAAATTAGTGACAATGCGACAGTCCATCTCAGCTACCCGTTACCTAACACTAAGCTATCAAATTAGTGACAATGCGACAGTCCATCTCAGCTACCCGTTACCTAACACTAAGCTATCAAATTGGTGACGATTTGACAGTTCATCTCGGCTATCCGTTACCTAACATTAAGCTATCAAATTGGTGACGATTTGACAGTCCATCTCGGCTACCCGTTACCTAACATTAAGCTATCAAATTGGTGACGATTTGACAGTCCATCTCGGCTATCCGTTACCTAACATTAAGCTATCAAATTGGTGACGATTTGACAGTCCATCTCGGCTATCCGTTACCTAACATTAAGCTATCAAATTGGTGACGATTTGACAGTCCATCTCGGCTATCCGTTACCTAACATTAAGCTATCAAATTGGTGACGATTTGACAGTCCATCTCGGCTACCCGTTACTCAACACTAAGCTATCAAATTAGTGACGATTTGACAGTACATCTCGGCTACCCGTTACTCAACACTAAGCTATCAAATTAGTGACGATTTGACAGTACATCTCGGCTACCCGTTACTCAACACTAAGCTATCAAATTAGTGACGATTTGACAGTACATCTCGGCTACCAATTACCTAACACTAAGCTATCAAATTAGTGACGATTTGACAGTCCATCTCGGCTACCCGTTACTCAACACTAAGCTATCAAATTAGTGACGATTTGACAGTACATCTCGGCTACCCGTTACTCAACACTAAGCTATCAAATTAGTGACGATTTGACAGTACATCTCGGCTACCCGTTACTCAACACTAAGCTATCAAATTAGTGACGATTTGACAGTACATCTCGGCTACCAATTACCTAACACTAAGCTATCAAATTAGTGACGATTTGACAGTCCATCTCGACTACCCGTTACCTAACACTAAGCTATCAAATTAGTGACGATTTGACAGTCCATCTCGGCTACCAATTACCTAACACTAAGCTATCAAATTAGTGACGATTTGGACAGTACATCTCGCTACCACATTACCTAACACTAAGCTATCAAATTAGTGACGATTTGACAGTCCATCTCGGCTACCCGTTACCTAACACTAAGCAATCAAATTAGTGACGATTTGACAGTCCATCTCAGCTACCCGATACCTAACACTAAGCTATCAAATTAGTGACGATTTGACAGTACATCTCGACTACCCGTTACCTAACACTAAGCAATCAAATTAGTGACGATTTGACAGTGCATCTCGACTACCCGTTACCTAACACTAATCTATCGAATTAGTGACGATTTGACAGTCATCTCGGCTACCGATAACTAACACTAAGCTATCAAATTAGTGACGATTTGACAGTACATCTCAGCTACCCGATAACTAACACTAAGCTATCAATTAGTGACGATTTGACAGTCCATCTCGACTACCCGTATACTCAACACTAAGCTATCAAATTACTGACAAATGCGACAGTGCATCTCGACTACCCGTTACCTAACACTAATCTATCGAATTAGTGACGATTTGACAGTCCATCTCGGCTACCAATTACCTACCACTAAGTTATCAAATTAGTGACAATGCGACAGTCCATCTCGGCTACCAATTACCTAACACTACTAGCTATTAAATTAGTGACGATTCGACAGTTCACTCGGCTAGCCGTTACCTAACACTAAGCTATCAAATTAGTGACGATGCGACCGTCCATCTCGACAACCCGTTACTCAACACTAAGCTATCAAATTAGTACCGATTTGACAGTCCATCTCTGCTTCCCGTTACCCAACACTAAGCTATCAAATTAGTGACAATGTGACAGTCCATCTCGGCTACCAATTACCTAACACTTAGCTATCAAATTAGTGACGAGATTTGACAGTCCATCTCGGCTACCCGTTACCCAACACTAAGCTATCAAATTAGTCACGATTTGACAGTCCATCTCGGCTACCAATTACCTAACACTAAGCTATCAAATTAGTGACGATTTGACAGTCCATCTCGGCTACCCGTTACCCAACACTAAGCTATCAAATTAGTCACGATTTGACAGTCCATCTCGGCTACCAATTACCTAACACTAAGCTATCAAATTAGTGGCGATGCGACAGTCCATCTCGGCTACCCGTTACCTAACACTAAGTTATCAAATTATTGACGATTTGACAGTGCATCTCGGCTACCCGTTACCTAACACTAAGCTATCGAATTAGTGACGAGATTTGACAGTACATCTCAGCTACCCGTTACCTAACACTAAGCTATCGAATTAGTGACGAGATTTGACAGTCCATCTCGGCTACAAATAACCTAACACTAAGCTATTAAATTAGTGACGATTTGACAGTCCATCTCGACTACCCGTTACTAACACTTAGCTATTAAATTAGTCACGATTTGACAGTCCATCTCGGCTACCCGTTACTCAACACTAAGCTATTAAATTAGTGACGATTTGACAGTCCATCTCAGCTACCCGATAACTA
Organism: Anadara kagoshimensis; assembly: GCA_021292105.1. Taxonomy (NCBI): domain Eukaryota; kingdom Metazoa; phylum Mollusca; class Bivalvia; order Arcoida; family Arcidae; genus Anadara; species Anadara kagoshimensis. Next base: position 57,962,059 of record CM037870.1, on the reverse strand, counting down.
ACACTAAGCTATTAAATTAGTCACGATTTGACAGTCCATCTCGGCTACCCGTTACTCAACACTAAGCTATCAAATTAGTGACGATTTGACAGTCCATCTCGACTTCCCGTTACCTAACACTTAGCTATTAAATTAGTGACGAGATTCGACAGTCCATCTCGGCTACCCGTTACCTAACACTTAGCTATTAAATTAGTGACGATGCTACAGTCCATCTCAGCTACCCGTTACCTAACACTTAGCTATTAAATTAGTGACGATTTGACAGTCCATCTCGGCTACCCGTTACCCAACACTTAGCTATTAAATTAGTGACGATTTGACAGTCCATCTCGGCTACCCGTTACCCAACACTAAGTTATCAAATTAGTGACGATTAGACAGTCCATCTCGACTACCCGTTACCTAACACTAAGCTATCGAATTAGTGACGATGCTACAGTCCATCTCGACTACTCGTTACCTCAACTTAGCTATTAAATTAGTGACGATGAGACAGTCCATCTCGACTACCCGTTATTCATATCGGGTACCCAGGGGCGGATTCAGGATTTTTGGAAGGGGGGGGGGGGGGGGTGAGAATTATATTTATGTTAGGTGCGAGCGCCGAAGGTGTGAGCTTCCAGAGTCCCGATGGGGGCCAAGAAAATAATTTTTAATATTTCTTGTCACATTTTAGATGTATTTACTACATTATTGTTTTGCTAAATTTAAATGAATGTTAAAATGCATGTAAATAAAAAATTTATGACCTTTAATAAATAATTTATTTTGCAAATTTAAATCCCAAATCTGTGAAATGTGGATGAATAAATATTTAAGTGAACTGCAGGTATAACTCAAAAGCTCTGTGAATCATTTACTCACCATCATATTTACAAACATTTTCAACGTAACGTACACATAAACTATATCTCCATACGTCTAGGCTGCATTTTAATGAACTCTTTTGCCACAGATTCGTAGTCAATTGCAACCCGTGGGTAGATATTCATAAGAGTTAACCCCACTAGTCGCTCCTCTTACCTGCTTACATCATCGTAGGTCCGACGACGTACAGAGAAAGAGCGGTTTTTCTTGTGTTATGTTATTAGCGGCTCTGGTTGTTTTCAAGTACAATTATATTTCAGATACAATTTTCCTTTTCATTTCATCAGTAGCAGCGGTCCTGTACTGATTTTAAGAAATATGCGTTTTTATTTGTTTTTGGTTGTTTTGAAAACAAATTTAAATTGATCATACCTGAAATATAAAGTGAAACGCTTTTATATACTAATGTAGGAACCACTCTGTTTGTAACAGTGAAATACTCTTTATATCCCTAGAAATCAAATAAATTTGAATAAAGATTGACATTATTCACTTACTTATATCTAGTTATAACAGGAAATCTGTTTGCGCATCCGCGATTGTCATAAAGGGAATATGTTGGCATTATGGGGATTTTACATGGCGAAAATGGCGTAGTTTACACTGGACGTGGTGTCCTTGGTGACGTTCTACGTCGTATGCGCAACAGAATCCGGCATTTGCCTGTTTTTTTTTACCACGTTCAATCCCCATAGCGTCAACGTTTTACCCTGTACAGATATATTCTATGCTATTCGCGGATGCGCGCATACAGACTAGGTACAATTCACTGAAAAATATCAATCTTTATTCAAATTTACTTGATTTTCTATGACTATGAAGAGTATTTCACTGTCACAAAAAGAGTGGTTCCTACAGTAGTAAGCGATTGCCCTCTCCTGGAACTTTCAATGTTTGATTGAATTTTGAAACACCCGGCAGTAACCCGTGCCAAAGTAATCCTGGTCCACGTTCTGATGAGTTAATGGTGATCTTTTTTCCAAAGCATCCCGAAGAGCGGATTCTAGATTTATTAAAAGTTCTGGCTTTCCGCTGTAACTTAAGCATATAAATCAACTTGCCTCATAGTGCATGCAAGGTGGATTTTATAATAACTGGAAGAGTGAGTAATGGTGTTTAACGTTCCAGTCAAGAATATTTCACTAATATCGAGACGTCGCCAGCTATAGGCGAAAGTGCAGAAATTTTGCCTGTGCGTTGCACTGATATTATACAGCAGGGTTCAGTAGCATGCCAAGTCCACCGTGACACAGGACCTCGTTTATTTTAAGTTCGTAATGCCGAGTGCTTGGCGAAAGAACAGTCACTATCCACTTTCAAGTCTTGGGTCAGACCCGGCCGTGGTTCGAACCCACAACCTCCCACTTACGGAGCGAGCACTCTACCAATATTGAGCTACCGCAGTGGCAAGCTCCGAACAGCGGCCAACATTCGTATCTCTTTTATGTTTATAGTTTTTGAGATAATTAACCTTTCTGTCTTTGTTATGCATCTATAACCTTGACCTTTGAACCTATGACCTTCATTCATATATCAAAATGACCGTTGTGCAAATGCCTACAATATTCTAATATACATGCCTATACAAAAAGTTTATAAGTTTCAAGATATATTGACAAATACATTAATATTAGCAAATTTCCCCTTTTTCCCATTTTTGCCCCTACAGCTACAATTTGTGCAAATCTGAAACCAGGTGCCCTAAGTATGTTTTACATGAAATATCTAAGCTATACCTATTATAAGTTCAGAGGAGTTGATTTTTAAAGATTTTCACAATTTTACCCTTTATGGGGCACCCAGGGGACATAATTTCTTTATTTGTGCAAATATGAAAGTCACTCACTTGGACATCATTACTGCCAAATATCATCCAATTTGGCTCACTAGTTTTGGAGGAGTTGATTGAAATGTGAAAAGTTTACACACGATGCATGACGAACGAAGATACATGGTAATAGTTCGTCTGAGCCTATGGCTCAGGTGAGCTAAAAATTACCTTTAGATGGGCCACACCTGTTGTACACATTTCAAGTGTGAACTCTTATTTGTAAAGAAGTCAAGAAGTTATAAAAACATTCATTAAAAGATGAAATTTAGATCACAGTGACCTACTTCAATACTTCATACCTTAAGCTCTGATACAATGTATGAGGGCATTAAAGGAAAACTCATTCAACCATGACAAAGTAAGTCACTGTGACCTATTATCATACTTCATGTGTTACAACTCCAACAATTATACATACCAACCAAATTTAATCTGTCTTACTCTATGATCAAAATTCATAAAGCTTAAGAAAAATCAGACAGACATGAAAGATTGGTCACAGTGACCTACTTTCTTACTTCATACATTACAGCCCCGCCCCTCCCCTGGGGCCTTGGTGGCCTGTCACCATCTAAGTTTTAACCCAGGACATATCCATAGTGTGCAAAACAGTCTAGTGTGAGAGTTTATCAGTTCACTTGCCCAGGGCTGGTTATCTTCATCAGCACTCTAACTTCTTCCATAATTTCTGAACCTGCTGTCTCAATATAACTAAAACATTCTTGACCGGAGTGTAAAATACCATTAAAATAAATAAACCTTACAACTGCAATAGTTATACATACAAACATTTGTGAAGTTATCAGTTCCCATATCCACTAATAGTTTGTCTTTACAAGCATATTCAACACCTGAATTATGCTAAACACTGGGAATATTGGGAAATTTCCCCTTTTTTCCCATTTTGGCCCCTACAGCTACAATTTGTGCAAATCTGAAACCAGGTGTCCTAAGTATGTTTTTAACAGCAGTCTCAAGACCATTTTTTCAGGATTTTCGTACCTGGATTTATGCACAGTGCATGTATCAGGCAAAAGTAACTGGTCTTGCACTGTGTTCAAACCCATAACCAATTTACAGAGAAAATGCTCTGCCTAAGGAACTACTGTACTATCTCTAGTGGTGATTTCATGCAAAATATTATTACCAGGTATATGTTTTACTTTCACAGCTAAGTTTTATTCATTTTATATAATGTTCAAATACCACAAGTGTTCAGACATCATCATGTAGTAAAACATGTACACAGTATATAAACACCATGAAAAGTTGACACATACTTACATCTTTATGCACAAGTACATGTATGTACCAATAAGATGCATTTTATGTAATGTACATACTGACATACCAAAAAAGTCTGTAATACATGTTGTAGATATTAACTGTCCAGTATAAGTCTACATAAAAATGACTGGCAAGCATATGTAAAACCTGATGGCCATTACAGATCAAGTATACCTTGGCTTTGACAAACCAGTTAAGTCTACAAGTATGTGTACAATTTAGCATTGAATGGCCGTTGTAAGTCTATGCAGATGTTGACAGCCAATATGAATATAGTATAGCTTTGAATGGCCATATTTGGCCTACACAGATGTTGAATGGCCAGTATGAATACAGCATAGCTTTTAAAGGCCATTGTAAGCCTACACAAATGTTGACGGGCCAGTATGAATACAGCATAGCTTTGAATAGCCATTGTTAGTCTATGCAGATGTTGAGTGGCCAGTATGAATACAGCATAGCTTTGAATAGCCATTGTAAGTCTATGCAGATGTTGACGGGCCAGTATGAATACAGCATAGCTTTGAAAGGCCATTTTTGGCCTACACAGCTGTTGACAGGCCTGTATGAATACAGCATAGATTTGAATGGCCATTGTGAGTCTACACAGATTTTGACGGGCCAGTATAAATACAGCATAGTTTTCATAGGCCATTGTAAGTCTACACAGATGTGACGGGCCAGTATGAATACAGCATAGCTTTGGAAGGCCATTGCAAATCTACACAGATGTTGACAGGCCAGTATGAATACAGCATAGTTTTCAAAGGCCATTGTAAGCCTACACAGATGTGACGGGCCAGTATGAATACAGCATAGCTTTGGAAGGCCATTGCAAGTCTACACAGATGTTGACGGGCCAGTATGAATACAGCATGGCTTTGAATAGCCATTGTAAGTCTATGCAGATGTTGAGTGGCCAGTTTGAATACAGCATAGCTTTTAAAGGCCATTGTAAGCCTACACAAATGTTGACGGGCCAGTATGAATACAGCATAGCTTTGAATAGCCATTGTAAGTCTATGCAGATGTTGAGTGGCCAGTTTGAATACAGCATAGCTTTGAATAGCCATTGTAAGTCTATGCAGATGTTGAGTGGCCAGTATGAATACAGCATAGCTTTGAATAGCCATTGTAAGTCTATGCAGATGTTGACGGGCCAGTATGAATACAGCATAGCTTTGAATAGCCATTGTAAGTCTATGCAGATGTTGAGGGGCCAGTATGAATACAGCATAGCTTTGAAAGGCCATTTTTGGCCTACACAGCTGTTGACAGGCCTGTATGAATACAGCATAGATTTGAATGGCCATTGTAAGTCTCTACAGATGTTGACGGGCCAGTATGAATACAGCATAGTTTTCAAAGGCCATTGTAAGCCTACACAGATGTTGACGGGCCAGTATGAATACAGCATAGCTTTGGAAGGCCATTGTAAGTCTACACAGATGTTGATGGGCCAGTATGAATACAGCATAGCTTTGAATAGCCATTGTAAGTCTACACAGATGTTGACGGGCCAGTATGAATACAGCATAGCTTTGAATAGCCATTGTTAGTCTATGCAGATGTTGAGTGGCCAGTATGAATACAGCATAGCTTTGAATAGCCATTGTAAGTCTATGCAGATGTTGACGGGCCAGTATGAATACAGCATAGCTTTGAATAGCCATTGTTAGTCTATGCAGATGTCGAGTGGCCAGTATGAATACAGCATAGCTTTGAATAGCCATTGTTAGTCTATGCAGATGTTGACGGGCCAGTATGAATACAGCATAGCTTTGGAAGGCCATTGTAAGTCTACACAGATGTTGACGGGCCAGTATGAATACAGCATAGCTTTGAATAGCCATTGTAAGTCTACACAGATGTTGACGGGCCAGTATGAATACAGCATAGCTTTGAATAGCCATTGTTAGTCTATGCAGATGTTGAGTGGCCAGTATGAATACAGCATAGCTTTGAATAGCCATTGTAAGTCTATGCAGATGTTGACGGGCCAGTATGAATACAGCATAGCTTTGAATAGCCATTGTTAGTCTATGCAGATGTCGAGTGGCCAGTATGAATACAGCAGATGATCAATAAGGACCAGATTCATTATAAAATTTAAAAAAAAAATACCTATGATATATACTATGGATATTTTTTTAATTTTAATTCTGTAATGAATCCGTCCTCCATTAGACAAAACATCAAGTTTTGTACGAAAAATACATTTATTTTACAAATAAGAAGAGTATTAAATCCCCTTCAGTTTCATGAACCGAGGGCAATTTTATGGAGGGAGCACATTGATAGTCCAATGGGTATAACAGGCTCAAAGAGGATAGACCGAACCCCACGGCCCCATATCAATACAATAAACGGTTCGTTGACTACAGTATATTATAATTCGGTCGACATAAGGAGTGCAACAAATACCGTGACAGTTGTACAAACTATAAATACCGTGTAAAACATGCATTATTGAAAGGCCACACTCGTTCATTATCCAACAGGAAGATTAGATTTCTCCATTTTCATTTATTGTCTGTAGTTGTTCCGATTTTAAGGCGAATTTGTTCAGCGCACTGCTTGATGGGTGGAAGTGCGTGGCCTAGTGGTTAAGGCGTTGGACTCATGATTCGAAGGTCGTGGGTTCGATCCCTGGACCGGGCGATGTGTTGTGTCCTTGAGCAAGACATTTCATGTTGTTCCAGTTCACTCAGCTGAAAAATAAATGAGTACCAGCAAAATGCTGGGGGTTAACCCTGCGATGGACCGGCGTCCCATTCAGGGGAGAGTCTTGTACTCTCAGTCGCTTAACGCCACCGAAACCGGGATAAGCTCCGGCCTGATGGGCCTAATGGCTCGGGACAGACTTTAACTTTTAACTGCTTGATGGCATCCATTACATAGCAGTTTCTTTTGCAGTTTAGTTTCGCATTTCACTATTTCACTGCATTTGCGGAAGAAAAAATAACCCCTTCAAAACATATCCAATTTCATACAATTCAAATTACTAAGTACAATTTTTGGTGTTTATTAAAATTCCAAGATTAAAAGGCGCCGAAAAAAATATCAATTGCGTAAGATACAGAAATAGTAAACTTTTTGCAAAAATTGGTAACGAGACATTTCCCGAAATTTCAAGATTCTTGAAATTTCGTCGAGGACTGTCTGCAGCGTCTACCTCGCGACATACGGAGCTAGGAGGTGGGCGCTGTTTCGGAGCTTGCCGCAGTGGTTTAATAACTGGAAGAACGTAATCGATAGTAATACACGAAAAGGAGAACGCGATCCGGAATACACGTTGTTATGGTCACCTTCCTCTCTCTCTCCCTTTTAAGTTTTTAAGGGGGGATTGCTCTTAAATCCGCCACTGTACCCGCTACCCAAATATCGGCACGTTTAAAGTTTTTTTCATTAAAAAAATTGTGACTTGGTTTATTTAGAAAACAATGATTCAAAACACCAAAAATTAATGTCAGCATTGAAATAATTCCAAAAGTAGTAGAAATGTATACAAACGTAAGCAAATCACATGACCTTGAAATATTTTTTACCATCAAGATAAAGCGATTTCAGCCAACTTCATTAATAAGGTCATGGCCCTTTGACATTGACTTCTTTAGAAAACCAATGCTTTTAAAATCTTGTGGTGTTCCTATGGCATATAATAACAGGAATGTGTAGCTACCTGACAGTTTTAATAATATGTCACAGTTTATTGATGATAATTTAAAATGAGGGCAAAACCATGATCATAAATTTTCAAAACTTCAAATTCCACTTACATCTTGGTGAATTCAAACAACATTGATCTGTATGCTTGAAATTTAATTTGAATATTTACTATGAACCAGTGCATATGTGTATAGGTAACACAAGTGTTTATTTTGTCCAAGTAAACACATCCATTGTTTATGTATAATGTTAATGTATAAATTATGAATGCTAGTACTTGTCATGTATTGGCTGGACCCTCGTATATAATAGTGCTTTTGAAAAGTAAAGCAAACCGGTCAATGTTGTTTGCCTATATAAGTACGGGTAAATACTTAAAAGTTAACCAGGCTCAGGTTTCACAATCCATCCTTAGCTAAGATTTTCCTTAACTTAAATTTGGTGAAACATCAAATCTTTATAATTTTGTTGATTTTCAAGATATTCAGGAATTTAAGTTGCCATTTTATAGATCACTTCTAGATTAAAACATTTGCATTTAGTTGTGACAAAAATGTTTATATTAAATTTCGTAAAAGATTGTTAAAATTTGCTAAATTTAAGTTAAGGTACCTTTATAGCTAAGGAATGATTGTGAAACCGGGGCCAAACCTAATTATAATTTGGTGCAGATCACTAAAAACTAAAAAAAAATATGACAAGTTTATATATGTTTCTTTTAATAGAAATGATTAATGCATTGTAGAAAAAAATATAACTTTGATTTTTACATAATCTTAAAGTATAATGAAGACAAGTTATATAAAAGATATGCAACAAAAAGATAAATCACAACCGAATATCGCTTAATTAATCTCCTGTGATACAAACTCTGCCATAGTACTTGTCATTCTATAACTAACACATTATTCTTTATATCAATACTGGAATGCATAAATTTTTTTTAACTATTTGTACAATCAGAAAAGATGCTACAGTAAAACTTCATTATATTGCCCCTAAATAAATTTGTCACTATATTACCCCTCAATAACTTTGTCACCTCCCTTATCGCAATACTATAAATCTATTTCTTCAAAGTTTTACTTTATAGACCTCCCTTGATTTGCTGTCATACCCCTTCATAATGCAGATATTTCATTGAACAAATAATGGCAATGAATCAAGGTTTTACTGTATATTTTAACTACAGTTAACATGCATAAAAAATGTCCCCTTTATAATACCGCCACCTCACTTGTCCCTTAGGAGAATTTTGTGTCCCTTTATTCCATTTCCTGATTTTGTTTTATATGACATGAACCCCTTTATACTGCCAAAATTTGAACAAATGGTGGCAATAAATCAAAAGTTTTGTGTTAGTATAGACAATTCAGTTGTTAACTTTAATTCTGTGCAGTGAGATGAAAACCTGCTGGAGTAAGTTATCTCTTATATCTTGTGGGGTTCATTAACACATCATGTGATATGCACCCTACAACCTTTGTGAGATCTAATGTGGAATCACACAATTTGACTTTTCCCTCCATAAATAATGTTATTCCTGGCATATACACAACACTAACACAATATGGATACACCCCATCTAATGCATATACTGGTAATGGGAAATTCGACCTTAACAGTGACACAATACCTAAATAGAGGGAGTTCTCTCTAGAATGTCTCTAGCCTCTGTCAAATGTTTTACTCATAATGAGGTGGTCAATTCTTGAATGGTTTGGAAACCAGAGTATCAGGAGAAAACACCTACACTTTTGGCAAAAGAACAGATGACCTTCTTGCACTAGGATTTTCCTGCATTGGATTTGATCCAAAGCAGTGATACACACTATGATTCATAAAATGCTTAAGACCACTTGGCAACCAAGGCGCCTCCATTTTAAGAAGAGCTATTATAATGTATTATACCTAGTTCACTAATGTTTACTCTTAAAGATTATAAATACAAATATTTGCACCAATCAACAACCATCATAACCTTTCTTGTGTATTCACAACGCCTTACTTTAAATAAACAAAATATTAAAGCCTCTTTGCCACATTGCACCACAATTGTACAAACAAAAATCCTCTTTCCACACTAGAATGCTCAAACAAAATCTTTTCTTGCACTAAAATACTAAAACAAAAATCTTCTTTTGCACTTAAATGCTAAAACAAAAATTCTATTTGCACTTAAATGCTCAAACAAAAACCCTTTTTTTTGCACTAAATGCTCAAACAAACATCCTCTTTCCACATTAGAATGCTCAAACAAAAATACTCTTTTGCACTTAAATGCTCAAACAAAAATCATCTTATGCACTAAAATGCTCAAACAAACATCCTCTTCACACCAAAATGCTCAAACTAAATCTTTCTCTTTGCACTATAATGCTCAAACAAAAATCATCTTTTTGCAATAGCAAAAAAGTTGTTTTCTTTTTTAAACAAAAAAATCTTTAAGGTGCAGCACATTATATATAGAAACACTTTTTTTGTTGTAGTTACAATAAAGTTTTTAAAATACAACCATGCACATCAACAGTGGAATTCAAAATGTGAATTCCTTATATTTCATGAATCTAATACACATGTATTTCAACAACATTCTTTAAATTTAGCACAGGTATTTAAACAAATTCATTGACATCCATATACACATGAGCACATGAAAAGATAGTGAAAAAATCTTTTATACATGCATCATCATATCTCTGCTTCTTTATATCACATATTGATTCTCCTTATTCTTATTGAACCTCTTTAGATTTGGCCTCACCCTAATTGTTGGTCTTGAAGACAATTTTGAGCCAACTTTTCTAGTTTACTGGTAATAATGTTTCCCAGTTTGAAAATATCTGTGTTCCTTATATATTAAGATATACCCTGTACTCTGTATATTTAGAACTGTAGATATATATCCAACATGTATGTCCTTCCGAGTAAGTAACAAAAACAGACTTATCTGAATATGAAGACACTAAAAAACACTGGATATAAAAACACCAAAAACAGATAGCAGAAAAAGTTAGGATGAGATTCCAAGAAAATTTGATCATTTTTGTTTTGACGATGACTGCCTTGTCATGATAGGTATTGCTAAAATCTAATTTACAAATCATGATGAAACAGTTTGACTATTGTTCAACTTTCTATTTTGGTAAGAGTTTGGCAAATATATATACATAATTATAAAGTCTACCTTTATTTTTTTCTAAGAAATGTCACATTTTCTAAGTTTTTACAATTTTAAAACTACTTGTAGCCAAATTTCGAAAATTTAAAGAAATATATTTTTAAAGCATTTTTAAAACAAATTTGGTAAAATTGGTTACTTTTTGAAAAATTTCTCTGAAATTAGTAGCAAATGGCAAATTTAGATACCAGAAAAGAATACATAGCCTTTTTAAGTACCCACCCTTGTTACAAATACTGGGGTGTTAAATTGTATATACATATATTATTCCATTTTATTTCCTTCTTTCAATTGTTTTTTCAGTTTATTATAGATAAACATGTGTTCTCGATTTCTACTTACTTGCCATCTAAATGACTCATTTGTGAATGAAATGCGATTTAAACATGACTAATACTGATATAAGTTGTGAGATGATATGTCAGAATAAAACTCAATCCAAATATTCTGGATATGATAACATACTGGAATTGTGCTTATTCTTGCCCAATAAACTTAAGAAAAAAAAATTAAAATTAAATTGCTTTTCAATTAATTTTTCGGTTATATGAGCATGTGGTTATAAACACCAAAACTTCTAAATTCCATGTCTATGTAACCATGGTAACATTCTGACATATCACCCACCTAAATACAAAGATATTCTAAGTACATTCTAAAAATGATATTATGGAAACTTTAACTTGTCCCAGAACACCTCTAGATAAGAGGCACCTGTTGTTAACATCCATCTTAACAGGTGTCCTCAGGTGATCATTTCAGACAGATATAAATGAATTTTGTGCAATGAATTACTTATAGAAAGGAATGCATATACAAATGTTTGTTCACTTTACTTCTAACTCTTAACCATATAATGATGACTTCTGATGCCTTGGTCATATCCTTATATTTACATTTATAATGTTTTTGTTCTGTTTGAGACCAAATGTGATTATATTGAGGTATAATTACCATTGATCATGTGATATCACTAACTTTGCTTATGCATACATGCACGACATCATTTATTTAGAAACTGGAAATGCGTGTCATAAGCAGCAGTGTTAAAACGTTTCCAGTCTAGAAAGTTTATTGATTCTATAAGCTGTTTATGATTTCTTCATTTACAGAAATTTTAAATATTTAGATGGTTTCATTAGATACAAAAAAAATTTGTCATATTAAGATTGATAAACATATAAATTTACAAACTTATTTTCTGGAGTCCAAAATACTGTATTCTTTTCTAAGGACTGTCCTGTCACCAATAAGTTTGTAACGGTATTAAAAGTCACCATTATGTGAAAACAATATCTGTGTTGTACATCATTCACAATCTGGTGGCAGAAGGGTGAATCCAAATAACATGAACAAGTAACAACAATGTGTAACTATGTATACATTCATGCCTTCTCCTTCTCATCATTCATTTTTTCTAGCCATCCTAATATAAAAATTAACTTGTCTCAAACATTGCCATCAGAACATAAATGACCTACACAACAAATATAAATAAAGAGTAAACTGTCAATGTCTCTCTGAACATTTTACCCCATATGCTGTAGTCCATCTTTAGTGATTTGGGACATACCACTGGCCTGTAGATTGAAAAGTGTCAGTTAAAGAGATTCTGAGTGCAAGTAAACACATTATAAGTCACCACATTACCGTTTATAAATAGTCAAAAAGTACCAAGTAATTAGTACATACATATATGTATAGTATAAATGTGTTAAACTTCTGATATAGACTAGAAGATTTGAACATAGAGTGAGGTGCTCCTACAAGGAGAGGGATTTATAATATCAGCACTATACACAGTCTTCCATTGACATCAGTAATGGGTTGATGTATTCAAATCCGTCAAACTCTGATTGGTCGATCTTTTCAATCACTTTCCTGAAAATAGTAAATTAGGTAGAACTTAAGTGTAAAGTACATATAATATATAATGACTTTAGTATTATAATATATAACAACTTTAAATTTCATACATTTTTTACCATTATAGGCACTGTGTAGTAAAGTCTCAGGCCTATGAAGGTGTTTGCATGTGTACATGGTGTATCATCATACCTGCCAAGTCTCACGCATTGCGCGTGAGAGTCACGCATTTTGTTATTTAATCACGCTCACACGCACACCACTCACTTTCTCACGCATATTTGTAAAATACCCTTTTGTTCAAAATTTCATACAAATTATTAACGATAACTGCCGATATATTGATTATTATTCAAACTTTTTTTTTAACTTTTAACTGATCTTTCAAAAAATCTAGAAGAATCACGACTTCCTATTTGATGATTTCCGGACCTTCGGTAATCCGATTTCTTTTCTGTATTTTACCTTTCACAAGTTTTTTCCTGTTTGTTATATATGGATAAACGGAAAGCTGCTAGCGGTGACGAATCACCAAGTCACAAGAAAACAAAGAAATTTACTGGTGCTGCCATTTATAAAACTAAATTTGACACTGAAGGAATGCGTAAATATCCAGTTAAACGGTCAGCAATTTCAGATATTCAGTTTTACATTAAAAACAATACAACAATGTAAATATTTAATAATTAAAAAATAGCACATGAATTTTCATAAGATTCAACAACAACAATGCACTATCTTGTCACCAGATAAAAGTCTAAATCCAAAAATTGTATTTGATCATGTTGTGAGTACATATTTTATGAAAAATTTCTGAGGTTTTAAATGTTTAGTTTTGTTCTTAGAATGCAGGAAATTGCATATTCTTACTTTGATTTTTAAATTTTTTTCGGGGGAGCATGCCCCGGACCCCCTAGAGTGGATGGCACATTTCTCTCACTCTTTTCTTCAAATTACCCTTGACAGCTATGTATCATTACTTGTTTCATGTTTTGTTGTGATTGTACAATAATTATCAATGTTTATGACATGGTCCTTCCAGCATTTATACCACTACGGTAGCTCAGTTTGTATAGTGCTTGCTTTATATGTGTGATGTCTGGATTCTAACCCCAGCAAGGAACTGACCAAGACTTGAAAATAGGTAGTAACTGTTCTTTTCTCAAGCACTCTGCATTTAGAAATGAAAGTTCCAGGGCCCTTTAGAAAAGACCTTAAAAACTGATGTCCCATATCATGGAAGATGTAGCATGTTAAAGCATAGGTCTCTTGCTCCATCATATTTACATCTACTGAATTTTAAACACTCAAAATGTTGAATCCAAAGGTGAAACCAAAAAGAGTAACAGCCAAGCCTGGCTTCTGTCACTTATTGTGATGAAAAAATAATTTCATGACATTTGGATAAAAAATATCGACTTACGGATCATCAGCTGTTAATTGCACGGGTTCTCCAGTAAAAGCTGGATCAAAATGTTCCAGGTCTCTGTCAGACCTCACAACCGGTTTATATGGAGGTGGTATCTGCTTCCCTTCCAGTTGTTTCCATGTTATAGAACGGAAGAACGGATGTGACTGTATATCTGCAAATCCAGTCTGTGGATGACAGCCTAAACGCTCCTTTGGATTCTGAAATTATATCAGAGATTACTATTAGCATTGGTTAACAATCCTTATTTTAACCTTGCCTTAATTGATGCAACAATATCAGAGATTACTGTTAGCGTTGGTTAATGCTCTTCATTTTTGCCATGCCATTTCACTTATCCCTCATGTTTAGACAATCCTAAATTCTATTTCTACTACATTTTTCCTTGTCAGTCTAAATTGATATGTGGCTAAATCTTGATATGTTGGTAACAAATTTAAAATTCAAAGTACCGGTATTTATATGAATATCATGAATTGGATATGTGCTTTTAAAATACAAGCCATTCTTTCAACATGACCCAGCAGAGAAATCCTTCATACACATTACAGTCCAAATGAATATATAATGTATAAAAACATTCTTTATTCTGTTATCCATTGAATTATGAATAACAATGACCTGTCCAAATTGTGTGATAGGCAGTCATTTATTCAATATAAAAATAAATAATTTCATTACCTTGTTGAGGAACCCTTTAAGTATGGAAGCAGCTTTCACTGATAATGAACGAGGGATTCTAATAGTCTTCTCCAAAATCACTAAATAAATAATAAATAAAAGTTATGTCATAAAATTTGGAATGTAAAGATGGTTGGTTTTTACCAGCTTTTGGGAACTGGAACAACTAATGTTAACTCTACTCTGATCTTCTAAAGTTTAATTAAAACACTATTCATTTTACAAGTTTTTACAACATCACAGAAATTCATGATCTTGAGTATGACTCCACAAACAAAATACATGCTGCACTAGTTATCGATGTCAGTTTTGAATCATTTAACCTTTTTTATCAAATTATAGAATTCAATTCTTTTTAAACAGAAGTGTCACTAGGTGGAACAATTCTATACATTTTTGTTTTAAACTGCAGAAAAAGATTGTGAAAAACATTATATTAAAATTTCAGAATGAAACAATTCCTGAGAAGTCTACCAGAGTTCCCTTCTCTTCTGGTGTACACAATATCATATCCTAGTAATCATGTATACCAAGCTTAATAACTGTTGGGGGAGTAGGCCAGATGAATAGACAATGACTTACCATAATGCACCTGTTAAAGACATATAAAATTTATTTATTTTCATTGATATAAAGTTTGTATCAGACTATCTACAACAGGTTTATATTATTTTGTCACCCTTCAAAGAAATTTCTCGCATAGCGATTGGTTAACTTGCCGGGGGTACATGGAACTATGTTCGGAAATCTGCCGGGGTACATGAACGCACGCAACATTTAGCGGTAAAAGGGAAGTAACTCGTGCAACGCTGACGTCTAGTTACAGTAAACAAACATGACGACAACATACACAAGTCACACAATATGAAATGGAAGTTAAAAAGATCCAACTGGTTACGCTTTGAAGGGTAACAAAAACGTTATACAGGGCTTTGGCAGGTTACATGGCCCCATGTAACCTGCCAAAGCCCTGTATAACTTATAATATACTGTACCTTGGAAGAGGTAGTCCTCTGTATTTTGATCTGGGTTTTCTGCCCCGCCCACCACATCAAATGGTGATCTACCGGCCAACATCTCAAACATGAGAACTCCCAACGCCCACCAATCTACACTGTAATCTGTTGTGAAAATAGCAAAATGTAATACATATACTAAACTGCATATAAAGCCTGGAAATTAATACTTTATATAATCTGTAGTAAACATATACCAAATGTAAAACATGTATCCAATTAGTATATATGGCAAAATTACTTGTACATGTATGAACAAGTGGTCTAATAGGTGTCCCTATTGCTGAATAACAGATTAACTAATTATCTATTTCACAAGAGGTTTGACTGGATATAATATCTTATCTATTTCAAAAGTGACAGGGTCCTGATTAATAATCATTTTCCTTCACTTAACTTTGTAAATTTTTGCAATCCTTTATGGAAGTCAAATGACAATTTTTCAACAAAACTAGAATACAAATGTTATTTGCTTTCAAAATGACACCTAAAACTCTTGAATATCTTTAAAAATAACAAAGTTATTAATAGTTCAATTTTGCAAGATTTAAGTTAAGAAAAATCTTAGTTAAGGAATAACTGTAATAGTGGGGCCTGATGGGACAAAAACTACATCCATAACAGGTTGTTGTAACATCATAAATAAAGGACCAGTTAAGTTGTCAAAGAATACTTGTCTGGTAAAATGTGCTTTTCTTTATTGAAAATAGTATATTACACATTATACTAAAGCCCCTCAACTTTGTCACCTTGCTTATAGGAACACTTTTTTTAAGTCATAAAGTTTTTTTCTATAATTTTCCTCATTAACATCCCTAAATTGGCAAACCTCCTTATGTAAAAATTTTACTAAACAAAAAGTGGCAATGAATGGAATCTTTACTATATTTTTGTTGATGGCTTTAATTGTAAAATACCGACCAGATAAAACAACCCTACATAGAACTGGCAAATGGTCTACTGACACCTTATTAGCATTTCATCTTAATCACAAGCAAAATTACTTGTACAGTGGAACCTGTCTAAACCCAACACCTTCCAGACCGGAGTTGTTGTTCTGTTGGGTCAGGTATTTGGTTTATAGAGTACTGGTAGTTGTATGTTTTAATAGAGTTTTATCAGTTTAGAAACCTTTTTAGTTTACTCAAGATACAGGTTTCATGGTTTCCACTGTAGAGATGTTTTAAGATTAATCAGGATTTGGGTTTCCAAGGTTCCACTGTAATTAAGTTTTGGCACAATTTTGGTTTATTAGGGATTCAGGTTTCGAAGGTTCCATTGTATCATAAATGACCTCCAATCCATTTTTCTATTTTTCAGATTGCAACAAAATCAGTTACTATATCGATGGAAATTGTCCATTTTTCATTCTTCTTATATATGATATCAGGGGCTATCTTGATTCCTGGTTAAGATGATTGCTAAAAGGTGAACATTTGGATATGTACATTAAAAAGAATTCTGCTGATTTGAGCACAACAGACTTGACAAACAAGATGTGATTTAGGGTGAAGTTGAGCACTGGAGTTTTACACCAAAGTCATATATTTTTTTTATTTACAGCTAGTTGATCAGTTCTGAGATTTTGATGGAAACTGGAGTGTCCATGGAAATCTACTGATCTTTTGCAAGCAAATTGACATATTTTCTCACACTAGGATATGTCCTTAGTAGGATTTGAACCTAGATGGTGAAAAGCACTATGATTTGTGAGTGTATGCTTTACAACACTAGTCCACAAAAGCCCCCAGATGTGACTAGGGTGATGTCTACCTACATAAGAATATGTCATAACTGTAACTCAATGAATGCATTGAGAAGATAATTCTTTAAATGCTTCTTATTTAACTTCAAGCTCTGAATTTGTACACAAAAATATATAGTACAGAAAAAATTCTGAATGAATTTGCAAACAAGAAAACATACAAAAGAACAATTTCTGATTAAAAAGTTAGAAAATACTATAAATATAGATTTTTTTCTTACTCTTGTAATATCCTAAGGGATAAATATAAGTAATATTATGGTTTATTTCCTTGAAAAAAAGAAAACATTAAAAGGTTAGATTTATTATATTATTGACTGTATTATGAAGAAGTTTGAAAAAAAAAAAATTTTATCCTCAATTAGCTATTTCCTGTACATAATGAGGTATACATATTTTTTCACTGAATGAGGAAAGAAGTTAAAAATTGTTTTTATCATCAATTAGTAACATTCTATACATAGTCTGTAATTCAGAATTTTTCTGATTTTTTCCATTTAATGAGAAAAAATGTTTTGACAAATTATGCTATAAAATCTAAGAGGATAATGGTGGGGGCAGGTGGGTAATAGATAAATGTTTAATAGAAATGTCATTACCCTGGATATCTTGTCATTAATGTAGTATACAATTTTTTAAAAGTATTATTTAATGGGAAAAAATGTTTTTGACAAATGAATTCTATTAAATCTAAGAAGATGGTAGGGACAGTTGGAAATCTTTGTAAATATTTGCTATGTCCTGAAAATAATGTGGAATATGATATTTTATTGTTTCTTAAAATGTTAATTAATTGGAATAAATATTTTTCATCAAGGTATAATGTTCAATATCTTATCTGTATAATTAATGAAACAAGGTCATGTAACCTATATTTCCATTCATGGTAGCCAAAACCACCATTGGTAACTAAATTTTTGAAAAATTCTTTTAATAAGTAACCTATTTAAGTTAATTTGTAAAAAAATATTTAACAAAGGGCTATTTTTCCCACAATTTTTGGAAATTTGACTACATACAATTTTAATTTTTTGAAAACCTCATGTTTACTCAAAGACTTTTCTACCTTTGGTCTCTAAGATACTTTCACCAAGCATTACAAAATGAAGTCACTGTTCTTTCTGATGGGAACTTAAAATAAGCAAGTTAGGGTATGCTGGCACATTAAAGAACCCTGCTGTATAATGCAATCAGTGCAATGCGCAGGCAAAAGTTCTGAACCTTTATCTATAACTGAGGATGTCTTAATATAAGTGGAATATTCTTAACTGGGACGTAATAAATAAATAAATAAATAAATAAATAAATAAATAAATAAATCAATCAATCAATCAATCAATCAATCAATCAATCAATCAATCAATCAATCAATCAATCAATCAATCAATCAATCAATGATAGATACATAGGGATTAAATGTTTAAACCGTTCAAAGATTAGGATTAGTTATTTTGAACCCCTTTGTCATTCCTAGTATTTACGTTTCCTGTTAATGTGATGTAAGTATGATATAGCCATAACTGATAGCAACAATGTACAAAGTTGAACTGTCGCCTCATCACTGTTACCCCAAATTCCAGAAAGGCTACCAATAAAAAATAAAGGAGCATAACTCTGTAAATATGTGACCAATCCTGTAATTAGTAAACCATGGGTATGGAAGTATGAAACATCTATCTCAAATATTCTGAATGATAAGAGTTCAGGCCCCGGTTTCACAATCATTCCTTAACTTAAGAATTTCCTTATTCTAATTTCTATATTTTCGTCCTTAACTAAGAATTTCCTTAAATCGCGTTTCACAATGTTTCCTTAAATTTTCCTTAAATATTTAAGGAAAATCTTAACTAAGGAAATGTTTTCAAGCATACGAGTGGCCTCTTTGGAAATCTTTTGCGTTTAAAACATAAAAAGTGTTATAAAAACCTGCTTCTTCATCTTGGATTCGGATTTTCCTGGATTATTTTTAGCACCACTGTTAAGTGTTAGGAATACGTTTTCGAGGTATACAATCTTGAATAATAAAGGTCTACAATTATGTTTACACAAACAGTCCTAAATGTAATAAAATAAAGGTTCAGTGGAGAATGATTATAAATAATATTATTTATGATTATAAATAATATTATTTATATAAAAAATATATTATATAAATATATAAAATATTTTTTAAAGAAAGGCTAATGCAGAATGAGGGAGAATTTTTCGGCAATTGTAAGAGGAAGGCCGAAATTACCATGCAGTGAACAATCTGTGAATAGTGTAAGCTGCATACTCAGTATTTTTTATCATTTATTTTTTATGATCTGTTATTGCTTTTTAGATCATACAGACGTATAACAAATTAACTGCGATTGTTTTTTTTAGCTCAGGTGAGCTATTGCGGTCACTCCCCATCCGACATGCGTTGTTTGCCATGTGTCGTGCGTTTTCTGTCGTGTGTAAACTTTACATTTTAATCTTCTCCAAAACTACTGGACCAATTTGATGATATAAGTCAGCTATCATGCTTTCGAAATTGCACAGATGAAGGGGTATGCCCTCCTGGGGCCCTGCACAAGTCTCAGCTGTAGGACCCAAAAATGGAAAATGACAAGGCACTTAAGGGGGAAATTGCTGAAATTAGTGATATCAGTCAGTCAATGTATCTGAAAAACTTCATGTTATAACATTTTGTATAGGCAAGTATATTGAGGGTCTTACATGAGTGGTTATGTAATATTAAATACATTAAATGAGTTAAATATTTTTTATGCAACGGGACTAATGAATTCTTAATATTACATAAACTCGAGTGTAAGAATCTATTTAAGACATAATCCAGGAAAAACAGGTTTTTTTCTCATGAAAATACAATCTGTTTCCAAGAAAAGGACCAATTGACCGCAATTCAGAGAAGTCACGTAAACGTGTCACATACGCCCGAAGAGTACAGCTAACATTTTATGGATATGATATGTCAAAAACATAATGTTGACTTATCCGTAATAAATAAATAATAAATAAATAAAAAATCGACGTATTGGAATGTTACCAAGGTTGCGTAAACGATATCGCACTTTTTGAAATTAGATTTATTTATTTATTTATCTATTTATTTTTGCTGTTTATAAATATACTGCATGTAGACTTTAGATATGTTATATAAAGCATTCCCAAGACATAATTAATTTGCAAATATTATTATTGGTCTCAACTCCTAAAAATTTGGATTTTTTCTGTAATGAATTGGCCGTTTAATATCTGGATGTGATAAGGGCAATACCTGCTCAGGTGAGCGTTTAAGGCCCATTGACCTCCTTTTTCACTTCGATTTACAGAGATCCACAGGTGAAAGCCGGTAAAGAAATCACGCTTGTTTAATTAATCTAGTAATGAAAGCCGGCGAAAAACTTTCTCTTTTCTCCTCCTCGGCGTTTAAATGCAATGTGATCAGTAATATATAATAAATATTTGTCTCAGGCGTCTAAAAACACGCCATTTTGTTTTCCTACGGAGATTTCCTTAAATATTTAAGGAAATGATTTTGCATCCTTAAATATTTAAGGAAAAAATCTTAAGTTAAGGAGACATTTAAGTAAGGAAAATATTGTGAAACGCTTTTTTCCTTAACTTTAGGAAAAATCTTAAATTTAAGGAAAAAACATAAGTTAAGGAAATTCTTAAGTTAAGGAATGATTGTGAAACCGGGGCCAGGTAAGGATTATAAGAATCCATTATGAGTGTCCATGTAGGATAGGGAAATCTCACCTCGAGAGGTTGAACATTTCAGTCAGAAACTAGGCTTGCCAAGTCTCTGACCAGAAATGTTCAACCCCGGGGGTGAGATTTCCCTATCCTACATGGATAAATTCATAATGGATTGTTTTTCTCCCATTTCAATGTCAATATTGGCTTCAAATTTGATTTACATAGACATCGACGCCATGTTGGAAAAAATAAACTTTGTTATTCAACATTCTGCTTAAAAATAAATATCATCATCGGAAAGAACGTACCTAATTTTGGTTTATACAATATGTATAAACTACAAAACAAAGTTATTTATTCTAAACTCCCAGAATAAACATTAGAAACGCACTCAAACTTTCTAAATTTTAAAGACTTGGGTGTTCTTTTCCAGCAAAATGATGTCATGTTCCCCACATGATGGCGTCAGGCGATTGTTTTTTGTTTATGATGCCACCAAAGGTATTAACACCGCTAATTTGCACGTGCCACTCATAGAGGATAGAAAAATCCACCATGAGTATCTTCAATGAAATATTCTATATCACATGGCTTGTCATGGAAGAAAAAATCATCAAAGGGGCATAACTCTGTAAAGGGTTGTGGTCCCTAGTTTTTGTAAGCTGCACATCACCTTGATACACTGGTAATGTATACGTGTGTACTTAGTACATTGTAAGAATGTTCTGCATTAGATACCTTGGGAGATATAACCCAGACAAAGTGAACAGATCTACAAACTTGGTGATTCCTATATTATGCCCCTCATTTCTCTTCATTTGACAAATTGCGTTCTTTTTATAACCCACAAAACAGAGATTAAATGTATAACATAATTGAATTAAAAATTTATATGAAATTTCAATAACTTCAAGTGCAGGGGAAAATCATTGCAACTTCTAACCTCATTTTTTCAAAACACCACTAAGACAGATATAGTTGTGGCTTGATGCACCACTTATGTTAGTCAAGGTATCTCGGCAACACATTCAAGTTCTCGACATTCTTCAGTATTTATAATTAGTCAGGCATGACAATGTCATTAATTAACATGCTGCATTCAATCAAATAATGAAATTACAATAAATAAAATTATTGTAAATACCCGGTAAATAAAATTATTATAAATAAATAAATAAATAATAATAAAAAAAAATAATAAATAAATAAATAGTCAAATTTGATCTGTAAACAAAATTGAATACTATATTTAAAACAAGAGATTAACAACTATTAATAAATCTCCAAAGGCATGCTATTTTAGACTGTCAAAATTTCTTCTGGCATAATATTACATTTTTAAAGAATAGCAGAACTTCACACACAATGACAGGATTTTAAAAAAATTTATCCTATACTTAGTAGTAAATATTTAGTTTGTGCATAGTTTCTGTAATAGAATAGTCTTCCGCATGAGACTCAAAACCAAGGTCCTGTGTCTCAGTGCACGCTGAAGACACCTCTGTAAAGTTTGAAAGAGTAGGCCGCCTGTGGCCATTACAGAGGATGCTTACATCTAAAAGTGATTGATTCAATCTGGACAAGATAAAGAGATAGGAGATAATTAAGCCTCAGAACTTTATGAGTGTGTTGGCAGAATCTGTGTGCAAATGGGCGGAATTCATTAAATAAGCTTAATAGTTGGACCTATAAATAGAGATTAGAGGCTCTAAAAATGATATCATTCAAACAAAAAAAAGACAGACAATCAGCAGTTTTGTAGAAATTAACATTCAAATCTGCATGGAATACTTATCTCTACATAAAGGCAAGACCAACCTCTATTTAATGACTAAATGACTAGTGAAGTTTTGGCAGACAAGTTTGACTTTACCTCAGAACAACCTCTGTGCTGAAATGTTGATACTACCTCAAAACCAGTGCTTCAGATTGTTTTTACAGATAGTGGGCCACAAGGGCCCATCAGGTCCAATAACAAGGGGTCATTTTTTGTTATAGTGGGTCATGTTTTGACACATAATTAAATGTTATGCCACGACCACGTGACTGAAAGTGAAAGTCAGCACTTGACATCTTCATATAATGCACCAAAAGCGATCTTGTCATCTGCTAATTTATATTTTGTTAACCTTTACGATATATTTTAAACTTTTTCACCTCGATGATTTTATGTGCATCTACTTCTTTGTGTTTTGTGTTGTTTTAAAAAATGTGAATAGAGTCGTCTGCATCTCTGCATGGTTGCCGCTAGTATATTAAATGAACGACAACGTCCGAGGTCATAACAAGTTTTATTACGAGTTCTCCCCCTTTGAATATTAATGTTAATAACCGACGCATAGAGCGAAGAGGAGGGGCTTGTCGGGAGTCCTGTCTATATGCTGTTTATGAGATTAAACAAAGACGATAGAGATTTTCCGATAGAAAACGAAAACAGGAAGTCAAATCGGAAAACCCCATGTAATCGAATATGTAGTTTTGGGAAGAAATTATTAAGGATCAATTTGGCTAAGAAAAACCATGCGCCACGTGGACCCATAAGAAGCAAATGTTATGCGCCATTTTTTAAAATAATGCGGGATTGGCGCGGGCGCACCGACAATCTGAAGCACTGCAAAACTCCACAAAACAAGCAATTCAAACAAAAATATTTTACAAAATTTAAACATGAACAAACAGCATACAAATTTAATTTTATGTTAAATAAATAAATAAATAAATAAATAAATAAATAATTTTTAAGATTAAAACTGTATTATAATATCTTCCCAATTATTCTGATTATTATTCAAGCTACTGAAATTTCTTCATCATCACAATGACCACAAGTCACCTCAAATTCATGATTTTTCCCTACTTATTTTACTATGCAAGTGCTTATGTACCCAAATAAGTGGAAAAATGGTGTTTAATGCCCAACTGAAAATTCTTTCACTTAACAGTATATAGAGGCAGTCAATTCTGGAATTATGGAAGAAACCAAGTACCCAGAGAAAAATATCAACCTTCAGTTAACAGTGATTTTGTTACATGTTTAAAAGCTACCATCTATCTGTCTTTATGATTGGATAAACTGAAATTCTGAGATCGAACAAACTGCATTATGATAGGGTGGCAATACCTAGTATCTTCATTACAAAGACACTATTGTGGCAATATCTGATAAATTGTAAGTATAAGGACAACTAGATTTAATTTTGCAGTGCATCACAGTTGTTTTTGGGAATTTTTTCGACAAATTAGGAAACTTTATTATTTTTTTCCAAAGGGAAACTACCTTTATTCAGTAGTGACTGTGAGCAAACAAAATAACTGTCAGTAAACATTTTTAAATGTCTTACTTTTGAAAAATCATAAAAATGAAGTGACTTATTGGTGTAATACAAATGAATGATAACGATGTGGCAATGAATAACGATAATCAAAAGTGCAAAAACCGACAAGCATAATGAACATGAATGCAACAGGCAGGCAGCAGGCAGGATAACACAGTATACACTATTGACAATATTGTATAATAATGTATACAACATTGTGATTACTTGTATACCATATTCCTCTCCACGTAAAACCTCCGGCGCAATGTAGTTAGGTGTGCCACAAAAAGTGTTAGTTCTGTCGCCAGGGAGTAAGCCTTCCTGTAGATAAGAGAAAACATACACATCGAAAAATTAAATACTGCTCCATAATTTACATCCTTAATTACTTGTACTTTTCCAGATTTCATACGAAGCAGATATGTGTTATATATGCCACATAGTTCATAAATGTTAAGTTAGTATTTCAAGTATACAGACAGTATGGTACAGTGTACATGTATCTTGAAGATCTTCATATACTTGCAAATGAACTGGGTAGGAAAGCATTGGGATTTGCTAAAAAAAGGTAAATTTTAGAAAGTTAAGGTATGGTTTACTTGTTTTTGATTTTCTGGGTTTTTTCCCTTTTCTTTGATATAAGTCGTCAAGGAAAAAACCTAGGCATTTATAATAAAACAAAGTTTTTAAATAAGCTGGGTATACCCTAAGCAAGAAGAGGTTGTTAGTAAAGACAGAAATCTTGAAGAAACATAAGGTTGGTGGGTCTTAATGATTGTTTTGGAACAGTTGGCATGGGCAACAGCTAGACAAAAAAAAAAAAAGATTGGGGAAGAAAAGGTAGGTAATTATTGAGTAAGTTTGGTCTTGCAGAATGATGATGATATACCTAAGTATCTTTTTAATCATCTTTCTTTGGATAAACTAAAGAAAAGTACTGCAAGAAAAAATCTAAGCTTTTTGCTAAGATATTTAAAATTCTTTTAACATTTTAGCATTGATATACATGTTTATCTAACTTAATATTTATCAAACCATTTTTGTGCTCTGTATGAAATCTGGAATACACAATCATGAAATATTTGGTTTTTTACCTAGCATTTTTTACCTTTTTCTCCATAATTTTTTATTTTATTATGTTCTTCATCCAGGTGTAGAGTTAGCTCAAAGCTAAAACTCCAGCTACAGTGGATAACTAAATCATAAACATTTCAATAAAATAAAATTTAAAAAATAAAGTGGTAAAATAAAAATCCAAATATTTCATGCTTTAAACACTACCCGTAACCTTACTAATGTTGACCTACCATAATCCTCGCCTCGTAGAATTTCTGGAGCGATATAATTTGGTGTCCCGCAGAATGTACAAGTCGTATCTCCTGGTCTTAGTCCCTCCTATATATCACGAGAACAGAGTAGGCAGCAACATGTATTATACAATCAATTTACATTTATATACAGTAAAACTTCATTATAATGCCCCTCCATAACTTTGGAGTTTGTCAGTTTGCTTGCTAAATGATAGTATTTTTCTCCACTATTCCTATACAGTAACACCTCAATATAATGCCACTTGATAACTTTGGAGTTTGTCAGTTACCTTGCTAAAAGATAGTATTTTTCTCTACTTTTCATGAACTAACAGTATAGATATAAGTGAAAGATTCTTGACTAAAGGGTAAAACTCTATAAATCCACTCTCTCAATAACTGTGCCACCATCCGTATGGCCACAGTATTTTGAAATCCAAATGCCTATTTTTGTGTTTTACTTCATTCTCGATTTATCACTTCTTTATAGTGCCAAAATCTGACTAAACAAATGGTGGCAATAAATCAAGGTTTTACTGTAGTATGTACAGGTTATTACAGAAAACACATGAAACAAGAGCTGTCAGAAAAAGGCAACAGCTTTCCTGATATTAAGACATTAAAAAACTTCACCCAGATTTTTACAATCAAGATGCTGGTAGAACCAGTTCTGTTTGTACAGCTGACAAGCTAATGGTTAAGGTGTGAGGAATCTTTTAGCTAAGTATCTGTCAAAGTTGTTTAAATGCACACAATTACATACAAGGCTCTGAATGGCATACAAGTTATCAGACAAAAGGTGGCTTTCCTACAGTTACAATGAGTGTCAAGTGAGGCCTTCATTCCATCTATCACCTTTGACAGTAAATGTTTTACAACTTGGAATAGCCATATAACATTTTTCCCTTTATACACTGTAAAGAGGTGCATATGTTTTTCTTCATTGTTATACTGTTAAATGAACTCAACATTTTTCAACAGTTCTTAAGTGACAATTTTCTCATGTTAGGATATGTCCTGAATCTCAACTTGTAGATATACATTAAAGACACCATGGCCAATAAACTGACACTTTAGACCAATGGTCATAAAGGCCCTGAAAGGTACAAGGTGTTTAGCAATTTGTGGCAAGTTGCATAAAAGTAAGAGACTTAATGTACATTTTTATAAAGTCCAATTTTAATTACAAATGGTTAAGAAATCGTATTTCTAAATTAACGAATCTCAACACAGAAACATTCATTTAGTGTTGAGACCCAATTACAATCACACCTATCTATAAAGGCCATACAAAGGAACATGTAAAAGTGGTCTTTATGGGAAAGAAGCCCTTATATACAGGTTCAAATAACATGAGCAATTGTGATAAAATTTTACTGGCCTTTAAAAGCAGGTGGCCCTTAAAACAGGTTTGACTGGAGTTTATCTGAGATTATATCTTACCTTGCACATTCCATAATCTGTTAGTTTGACATGTCCCTCGTGGTCTAATAGGACATTATCTAACTTTAAATCTCTATACACAATACCTAAAGATATAATAGACATTAACATTTAATCTATATCAAATTTGTATGACATTCCGGATTGGCAGAAAAAGTGAAAAAATACTGGAGTGAAGTTGAGTAATGGAGTTTTACAATTCAGCCAAACTTTTTTCACTTATATTGGACGTCAGAGGTAAAGAAAACAAGAGCCAAGAAAATTAACAATCCTCGACAAAAGAACTGACAAACTTTCTCATACTTGGATGTGTCGGAGTTGGATTTGAACCTAGGTGATGAGGGGCACCGTGATCATTAAAAACCGCTTGGCCACCAAAACCACAATCTCCATATTTACCTATTGTATTTTATACTCAGACACAAATAATGCAAATTATGTTTTAATAAATTCAAAACCAAATCACCAACCCCTCAACATGATTTTATACTCACCCTTTTCATGTAGGAAATTCAAGGCAAGACATATTTCTGCAGCATAAAATCTAGCATGTTCTTCTGGTAACTTCCTTTGTCTCTGCATGTGGAACATTAAATCACCACCACTTACAAACTCTATCACGAAAAATAATCTGAAAACAAGAATTAAAGTAAATGTGATCTGCAACAGAAAAAATATCCAGACCTATATAAATTGACTTGGGACCTGTATGATGTATTTGATGGCCTAGTACATATGGAATTCTGGATATATAACTTCAAAATTAAAATTTTTAAAAAGCCAATACCTGACATAACAAATTGTGGCAAAGAAAATAGGTATACTGTGGAATCATTCATTGTTGTGATTTCACTGGTATCCTGATCCATGTATTTACATCATAACATGTCAACTAAGTAGTATATCTTACAAGCTTACATGTATCTTATTTAGAAACCATTAACTACGAATAAACATCCCCACAATATGGAATTTTTCTTACAACTAAGAACAAAAGACACCAAGATTGATTGACTGAATGGGGTTGTACATCCCAGTCAAGAATATTTCACTTATATCAAGATGTCACAAGCTTTAGGTGAAGTGACAGAAATTTTTACCTTTGCTGTGCACTCAAGGCAATGTGCGGGAAGAGTTCTTGCCAAAAAAAAACCCAGCCACTACCTATTTTCAAGTCTTGGTCAGACCTGGTCAGGGTTCGAACCCATGATCTCTTATATTTGGAGCGAGCACTCTACCACTGATCTACTGTAGTTGTATTGGACACCATGAAAATAAATAATTTCACAGTATGTAAAAGGCGAAACCAGAGGTCCGGAAACGGTCATATTTGCCGGACATGTCCGACAAAAATTTATTTTGACCGACATGAAAATCACCAGTCGGACATTTTTTGTTTTCGGACATTTTCAATTTTACAACAGGAATATTAAACGGACAAATCAGTTTTCAGTCCGACAAAAGTAAACTACTGCTAGTCTGTCTGTCTTTAAAACTCTACCTGGCTTCACTACTTTAAGTATATTGTCCTTACCACGTGTTTACCTGTCAACTACAACAGTATTAAGATCTAATAATCAGGTGATTGTTTATTAATCAGTAAATACCTATGGACTTAAGTAGTCGCGCGTGTCTATTTGTTTTGTTTCCCAGTCCAAATCATTATAACTTTCTTTAAACGTGTGTTTGTTTAATAATAAGTGCATGGATGTAACTGTGTTGATTACGGAAGCCATAACGAGTGTCGGTCAAGGGTGACAGTTTGTTATTAAAGAGGTTCCACGCGGGGTGTTGAAAATTACCTACTATGCGCATCGTAATTGTTTCTTTATTAATAAATACAGAAACGCGATTAAATTTTATTTTAGGCAATAATATCTTTCAATCACATAAATATATTGGAATCTCGTCAATCCGTTCCCGTTATATCGTGATTCGTGATACCTGATTGTTTAGAACCTCCCGCGATAATTCTAATTAGGATTCGTGTATCTTCGGAATACGAAAATTCACGATTGTTAGTAAACAATATGGCGGACGTGCGATATGAAGCAGCGTGGACAGTAACGCATATTGATGATAACAGCATACCGCGGAAGCTTAGAAAAGCAGTAAACGTCGTAGTCTTAGATTGCACGTTATACACATGCAATAAACATCGTGGTCTAATAACACACATGGATTAAAATATTAAAATCGGCAATTGCAGTTAGTTTGACACAATAATCAATAATCCCCACAACATGCCAGACAGAGATCCCTGTGCCGACGACCTTTTTTTTTTTCTTTTTTTTTTTTGTAGATTTTTGTACATTACTTACCTGCTAGGTGTCTGAAAACAGGAGTGTAAGCCCACCAGGAATGGATGATTAGTCGCTGTCTCAAACACATGCTTTTCTGTCTGTACCCAGTCTATATCCTAAAATAACCAAGGGAACATAACTCCTTCATTCGTGCAAATATGAAAGATCTTCTTCACCTAGGTATTTCATCAAATTTGCCTAGGTAGTCAGTTTACTAAAATTGATTGTTCACACTAAAACTTGTACAAGCTAACATTTATAAACTCTAGAATTTGTACATGCTAAAATTTGTACTGACTAAAACTAAAACATTTACAGTAATACCTACCTCATCATCATTTACAAGTTCTTTTTTTATAACTTTCATTGCATAGACCCGTTTTGTGCGTTTTTGTTCTACTAATAGCACCTTTGCGTAACTTCCTCTTCCAATAACTCTTAACAAATCAAACTCATCAAGAGTAACCATTCTCTCGTCTGAGCTATCAGGCTAAAAATAGATTGATAACAAAAATATTCAATCAAACAGATGATCAATAAAACAAACAAGTTATAACTGAAATGGGATGTCATTTTAAAAGTGTCTCCTAAACAAACTTTATCTAAGAAATCCTCAACCATGTGCATGATCGAAAAATGAATAGCCCATGGCACATCAACCCCACCAAAAGATTGTTCCTATGAAGTTTTAGAGAAAAAGTGGACAAAATCTTGGTAGAAGAAATGGATTAAAAACTATATGTCCCCAAACTTCATTAAGGGGACATATTACTAAACAGGGTACACCAAAATACAAAGTGATGTCCACTAACATTTCTGTATAATTTTACTTTCTGCAGATTATGAAATCAATCTTGTTGCTATTTGTTCCAAAAGTCAAAATATGCGATTCAAAATGCAGTAAAAACAAAAATTTCACATAAACATTAAGAAGCAGCATATACTACATTGGAAAACTCTATAATAAAGGTGTCTACAGTAGTCAAATAACTCCATAAAACTAAATTCAAACGTATCTTTCACCAATCAGGCATTTTCCTGGATATCAGATGTATTAGGCCACCCATTTTAGACAAAATAAATATGAAGATATACCAAAGAAAACCCTCTATACCACACATATAGAGCCATATAGAAGACAAGATTAATAGAATCTACCCCTGCTATGTAGTGGAGACAAAGAAATCTCAACCTGAGGGATAAGATTCTTTTTTCCCAGACCAGGGCTTGCCTAGGCCTGAAAAAAGTATCTCATCATGACGTTGAGATTTCTATGAATTCACTACAAATCAAGGGTTGGTTTTGTTTCTCCCATATCTGATATATGCTTGTTTTGTAAAGCTTTTAGGGTGAAAATTATGCTAAAACTATGCAAAAAGTACAGCATTTTTCAACCAATGAAGTCACATTCAAAATCATATTATGGCGCCATAGCGCATGTACCTTGTCTTTACCCTAGGGTAAGACAGAAAAATCTTACTGTGTTAAAACGCGGAAATTTCTTGTCCAATATGGAAAGGTACAATATAAATACATTTTATTATCTTTTACAAGCTCTACCACATACACATTTACACACATGAACACATGTACCAGAAGACAAACAAAACAACAAAAACATGTATATGTAATTCACGATCTGATGCCATGGTGATTATAAACATGGTTGACTCTAAATTACACAAACAGGTAATTACAGCAGCTGACTGCTTTCTCATGCTTAGTTTGTTGCAACCATCCTAATATTACTGTATATGGCTTTATTTTCACGGTGTAAAATTTTTGCATTCTGACGATAAATTGTGTAATCGCGGCATCATATTTTTGCAGTCTTATCTGATTAAAGGAAAACGACTCTAGCAAGATTAATGGGCTGGTAATACCCATATTTTTATGGTGGTTTTATTTTCATGAGAATACACTGGAACGCGAATATAGCAAAAATAAAACCACAGCTAAATTTAAGCATTATACAGTACAATAGACTTGTTGTAAACATTGCCATCAAATTGTGGACATTTTACACATGTACACATACACACATACAAAACAAACAAATGTAAACATTACCTCCACCGGGACAGTCTGTTAATGCAGCCATTATTGCAGAAAAGAAAATACACAATAGATTAGTAACAGTCAGATTATGGTATACTAATTCACATATATATATATATACTTATATAGACCCAAGTTTCACAATCATTCCTTAACTAAGATTTCCCTTAACTTAAAATTAGCAATAATTAATAATATTATTTTATATTTTTTTTTTTTTTTGTGAAACTACTCATAAACATTTTTGACAAAACTATATACAAACATTTTAAGCTAAAAGTGATTTTCAAAATGACACCTTAAAAATGGTAAATATCTTAAAATTAACAAAATTATTAAGATTTGAAATTTCGCCAGATTCAAGTGAAGGAAAATCTGAGTTAAGGAGTGATTGTGAATCTGGGGCCTGGTCAGTGTATACAGAAACATGCCAAAACTGAATCATTTCTTAATTTGTCTTCATGTTTTCTGGATCATTTTTTATGACATTTCACTACATGATACATGTATTGTATTACATGTAGTAATAAAATTATTCTAAATCAATTTTGATGACCATTTTATAGTAAACAAGTACAATACAAAATCATTTCAAATTCTAATTTTTTGTTTACTTTGCAGTTTTAAAAGGGTTATCATAAACACTGAAAAAAAATTAAAATTCATAAACTATTCACTATTTAGTAACATTGAAGATTTGCTGAAAAATAATTCAGTTTTATTTTTTCCAGACTGGATTTTAGTAAAGTTCCACAAAGTGGTTCACTTTTGGCATGGCACTGTTCTAAAAGAATATTATGCTACTGTATATAGTTTATTAGTGAAGGTATTCCCAATATAAAATACAAATAAGTTCAAAATTACATGCCCATTTATCAAGGAAATACAAGTAATTTAAATCAAACTAACATCTAATGCCATGTAAATTTAAGACAATTAGGGATACCTTAACATTCATTTGTAGGTACAAGTACTATATTTCTGAACTCTACTCTAGTATCAAATTTTCAAGCACATGTATCAGAGTTGAGAGTTGAGTAATGGTGTTTAAAGTCCAAGTCAAGAATATTTCACTTATATTGAGATGTTGCCAGCTATAGGCGAAGGTGCAGAAATTTTACCATGCATTGCACTGCTGGATAGTAGAGTTCTTTATTGTGCCACACCTTCTGTGGCACTGGACCTCAATTTTATTTTGAAATCCCATCTGAAAGAACCATGATTTTCATTTCGTCACGCAGAATGCTTGGGGAAAGAACAGTCACTATCCACTTTCAAGTATTGGGTCAGACCCAGTCGGTGTTCGACCTCACAACCTCCCATTTAAGGAACAAGCACTCTTCCAACTGAGCTACCTCATTGGTGTATCAGAGAACCTGAGTTTGAGTAACCAATTTCTCCCTGACAATACTGAGTACTAAAAACAGATTAATACTTCATATAAGGTTTATGTGAAAGTCAGACAGAATTTCAGACAGACACTTTTTTTCAAAAGGCCGGGATAATAACATATCATTATTTAATTGACAATTTTAAATATTTTTCAATTCTATTTTCTATTCACATTTGACCTGTTTCATAAAAAATTCACAAAATATTTGATAGAAATATTAAAAACACAACTTTTGACTAATAAATTGATTTAACTAAACATGTTTTGAACAACTGAGGCCAAACAATTTAGACACTTGATGGACATCCTATAATATCAAATAAAACAAGAACTGTCACAAATTGATACAGCTCATCAGCATGATCAGTAAATCTAATCAGAACAAAATTGTTTTTATTTCACATTAGATGCCAATGATTACAAAAGCACTCATACCAAATGTATTACATAAATAAATAAGCTTTGTTAAAAACTATTAACACACATTAGTCACAGGGACAGTTTTACAAACAAGCAAACAGCATTACGTCAGAAGACCCATCTACAAATGGGTGTAACAGCACATGATAGTATAGATGAGAAACTTGATAAAGCAAACACATGTAATTTACACATAAACTTCAAGTAATAGATTCATAAAGCATACAACACATAACTGAAATTCACCTGTAGCCCATGTGATTACATAAATGTATAATGTTTGCAAACAGTGTTTGAAATTAGGCTGAAATTCTAGCTGGCCTAAATCTGAACAAAGACCTGTTGACTGGCCTAATTTTAAAATCTGATTGTGTAAAAATTCCATTTCCATTGGATATAGAAATTTTCTATAATACTACTAGTATATAAAAGTGTCATTGAACTTCAGGTGATAGAAAATTAATTTCTATTAACCAGCCAGAACTAGGAAAGCACAAACATTAAGAAGAAATCACATAGTACATACAGGTGTGAACCTCATTAGTAACAAAAATCACTTCTGCTGTGTTCCTATACACAATACAATGACACTTATCAAAACTAATTCTACTATAAAACAAGTAAGTATTTGATATTTAAAATTTAAGTCCAAACACAAAATACAGAAACACAGTAAAACAAAACATGCAAATATATGGTAACCGTTATTCGAAAAATTACAGTGTTTTTCACATACAATTCTACTTATTTAAAACTGGACTATTTTATTGAAAGGTTCAACCTTGTGACCTTAACCTATGAACCTTAGTTCGTTATGTGACACATCATCTAATGTTGATTTACATTTGTGCCAAGTTTGATGAAAATCCATCCATAGACATGGAAGATATAAAATGTAAATGATAATGGACAGACAGCCAGATAGATGGATTCACATGGTAATTCCTTTAAACCAACTAAACTTTGTTTGTGGGGTATAATTAATCAGAACAGATGATAAGACTTTACAATTTTGCACCTCCAGGATAAGATGATCTCAAACTAATGCCAGGGTCACAATGTCAAGGTCATTCATAATTAATCAGCTAACTAATCATTGATGTTGTATTTGATGTTTCCTTCTTTCAGAAGTGTTAGATTGACCTTAAATCAAAGCCAAGGGGTTTGATTTCCTTCAACATTTGATTTAAAAGGTAAAGAGTTTCAGTCATTTCAAGGCACAAACAACTTTAAGGTACAATAATATTTAACAGGTTAATTTACATTTAAAGACAAGAAATATCTAATGAACACAATGTGAGTTATATACATTTATGTACATATTGTAATGATGGCTAACATTTTTCAGATCACCTATTTCTCAGAAACAACAAATATACTGATTGGTCAATGAGGAAGTCCTTGAAACACAAAGCAATACCAATCATGATGCAGAGACAACATGAAATGCAACAAACAGTTTGATTGGTCAATGAAGAAATCCTTGAAACACAAAGCAATACCAATCTTGATGCAGAGACAACATGAAATGCAACAAACAGTTTGATTGGTCAATGAAGAAATCCTTGAAACACAAAGCAATACCAATCTTGATGCAGAGACAACATGAAATGCAACAAATAGTTTGATTGGTCAATGAAGAAATCCTTGAAACACAAAGCAATATACAAATCTTGATGCAGAGACAACATGAAATGCAACAAATAGTTTGATTGGTCAATGAAGAAATCCTTGAAACACAAAGCAATACCGATCATGATGCAGAGACAACATGAAATGCAACAAATATTTTGATTGGTCAATGAAGAAATCCTTGAAACACAAGCAATACCGATCATGATGCAGAGACAACATGAAATGCAACAAATATTTTGATTGGTCAATGAAGAAATCCTTGAAACACAAAGCAATACCGATCATGATGCAGAGACAACATGAAATGCAACAAATAGTTTGAATGGTCAATGAAGAAATCCTTGAAACACAAAGCAATATACAAATCTTGATGCAGAGACAACATGAAATGCAACAAATAGTTTGATTGGTCAATGAAGAAATCCTTGAAACACAAGCAATACCGATCATGATGCAGAGACAACATGAAATGCAACAAATATTTTGATTGGTCAATGAAGAAATCCTTGAAACACAAAGCAATATACAAATCTTGATGCAGAGACAACATGAAATGCAACAAATAGTTTGATTGGTCAATGAAGAAATCCTTGAAACACAAAGCAATATACCAATCTTGATGCAGAGACAACATGAAATGCAACAAATATTTTGATTGGTCAATGAAGAAATCCTTGAAACACAAGCAATACCGATTATGATGCAGAGACAACACAAAATGCAACAAATGTTTTGATTGGTCAATAAAGAAATCCTAAAAACACAAAGCAAAACCAATCATGATGCACAGACAATATAAAATGCAACAAATGTTTTGATTGGTCATTAATGAAATCACATGATGCTAATTGACATGTCATAATACCTCCATGTTGATTTCCATTTCCTCCAGATGCTTAAAAAGTAATTTTAACACATGTTAACAATCCTGTGGTGAATGATGTTACTGAGGTGTGAATACATATATCAATAAAGTTTTAGTTTTCTTTAGTTAATATTAAAAAATTATTTTTAAATAACTTTTAGGAATGTTATGATAAATCTATGTATGTACCAGAGGCTTGTTCAAGTATAAGTCTGCTCCATCCCTGTAAATACTGGGTCGGACTGGTGTTTAATTGCTGAATCGACCAATGTTTCAATTTCAGTTATATTATTAATGATATTCATACTGATGCAAATAATGTATAGAATTCATAAACATTATATGTTGATATAAATAGTTTCTTTAGATTTTAGGGCAGATTCAGTAATTAACATACAAATCAAATCCAATTTGTCTAGGGACTGGCGTGGGTGTATTGGCGAGCAGGCTTGAACATGAACATGCCTAAGAGATATGTATGTATGTATGTATTGATTAATTAAAAAAGATTAACATAAAACTGACTCCACTAAATAACAGCAAATACTTACATCTTTACCAACTTCAACAGAAGAAACTTGATCTACAACAACAAGAAATGATAAATTACAACACATCTCTATTTTAAACACTATTGATGTAGATACATTAGGTACCAAAAAAGTGTTATGTCATGAAAAATAACAAAAATTAAATGCTTGTGAGAAAAAGTGATTTACTGCATAGATTTTACATATCTTACCATCTGTAGAACTTTCTCCATTTGTTGTTTTGATTTCATACTGTGTGGCACGATAGGAAGGTGGTCCCTCTTGTTCACTCCTGGTACTACGAGGTTCTGCAGTCTGTGGCTAGAGAGAAAAAAATAACATTACAATAAGTATCTTTTTATTTTGTCAATTGATATTTATATATAGACTGTCTAGCAACCACAGGACTGGTGAATGGTGGTTGATGCTGCTGTCAAAGTTATCTCATTAATACTAGTATCTAGATTGTAAGTTCTAGAATAGGTGAGGAAACTCGAGTACCTATACAAAAACATAAACCTTAATCAAGTGAACTAAGAAATTTTTCTGAAAAAATATTTCTGTAAAATGGTCATAATGGGTACAGGTTTGATCCAGGCATTGTGAAATTTCACAATGTTCCAGTTAGGTTAGCTGTTCCAGAATGTGTTACAGTAGAAATGCCAAAAGTTAACTATACAGGTGTCCCATCCAAGAGCGAGTCCTGTACTCTCAGTGACTTAAACCCACTGACCATGGGATCAACAACCTGACAAGTTTGTAGGCCCAGGGCAGATATTAATCTTTATGTGAACTTCAAAACTTTCTCCATGAAATGGTCCGTTAAAGAAGACCTAATCAAATTTCATCTGGAAGTTCATACATCTTGTTACATGTGTAATTTCTTACCAATACAGGAGCACCACATACAACTTTTAACATTTTGTGACATCTTTTGTGTACTGTAAGTTTACACTGTATACATTTAAAGCCTTGTCTCCCGAGCCCCCATATTCTGTCTGCACAAAATGAACAAAATGCTTTCTACAACAGAGAAAAGACAAATCACTTAGTACAGTGAAAATTTAACAAGTAGTTTATGTGTTTGAGAAATTAAAAGTTGTAATAGCATGAATAGGGTCATCCATTTTTCATTTAACTATGTTTTTATGTTCACAAGAATCAAATAAGAGTAACCAGTAACTGCAAAACTTAAACTCTGTGAATTGACCAGTCTTGCCAGAATCTCCTATAGTGTGTCCCTGCCAACATCCTTGCTTCTGTAAAGATACTTCTTTGGACGTTCATGCAAGGGGCATGCCCCTGTCAGAGCTGCCTTGCAATTTAACCCATGCTGCTTATATTGATTACGTGAAGGGACCCATAACCCCTATCAGAGCACCCTTGCCTCTTAATACTATCTATTGTATGAGGGGTTTCCCCACTTATGTGTGCATCTTTCATTCCAAAATAATTTAAGAACTTATATATTTTTTGCAAAATAAAGTGATAATATACAACAAGATATGAAATTCAAATGTAATACTTATGTCCAGTAGATACTATATCTTACTTTTGAAAATCTTTTGGCTTGGAACAAATGGCCGTTCATTCTATACAACTTTCTCCATCTTCTAGCACCTTTTCTGTACATGTTTCCTGAAATATGAAAGACATTGTAGTTTATACAGGACAGGGGTTTGGCAGGTTTTTACACAGCCCAGTGTAACCTGTTAAAACCCTGTTTAGTGTTTTTGTCACCCTTAAAAGCAATACTAGTTTGATCTTTTAACTATGATTTCCAATTATGTGTGACTTGTATATGTTGATGCCATGTTTGTTTACAGAAACTAGACTTTTGCTATATATGAGTTACTTCCCTTTTACCGTTATATGTGTGCTTTTATGTAACCCAATAGCTTTCCGAACATAGTTTTAATTTTTATGTACCACAGCAAGATAACCAATCACTATTTGAGAAATTTCTTTGAAGGGTGACAAAACTAAATATATAGGCAACATATTGAACATAATACCAACATATACAACTTAGTCATAATAATGCGTCTCAAAACTAACTTTATTTCTCCTACTTGTACAATTAAAGATACAAGAAATATATATTTGTTGTGTAGGCTGCAGAGCTGGTTGTTCTCTTCACACCAAATTTCAACTAGTATTTTGTGATTGAATATGCATTTAATACACAATGCATTGAATATGCATTTGAAGAGAGAGAGAGAGAGAGAGAGAGAGAGAGAGAGAGAGAGAGAGAGAGAGAGAGAGAGAGAGAGAGATATGACAAAATGACAACTTACTGTCTTCTCCTATACATGGTAAACCTGGCTTTGCTGGTATGTTTGGAAATACTGTACAAGTAAAGCAAACATACATTTATATTATAAACACAAAAACCAATTGCTAGTAATATATATTTAGTTCCTAAGTGTTTATCTGATGTTGAGTTCAACCTAGACTTTTCAAGTACTTTGTCACATGAGTAACAATATCAGAACGAAATCAATTAAAAAGTAAATGAGGAGCCGAAATAAATCAAGGTGGCTTGATCTTTATTTTTAGGCATTAACAATGAAAAAGTTTCTGTCTGAAAAAGTGTGATGAAATTGCCAAACTTTAATCAAGGTTCCAAAACAAATGTTTTGACATATTTTTATTGGTCCTGATCTAGTTACCGGTAGTCAGTAGGCTTCAAACAGGTTTTGACTTTAAAGAAGTATGCATTATGTCAAGATTCTGATTTCGCAGTCTTTAAAATAATAATATCCAGTTCCAAAGTCCTGAGACTGGCAACTATTGGGAAGAACTTGTTACTTTTTCAATAATCTCCTATGAAATGTTTAAATTATCAAGACATGGACAGGTTGAAAATTCTGACTTATTTCAAACACTGGTTTTGGCATAAATAGGTCTTGGAATGTGTAATACTTACTATGAATGGTAATTTCTGTGTCTTTGTTTATTTCATATAAGCGTATTGCTTCATCTAACTCCATCTGTGATGATATAGTACAGGGATCACCTAAATAAATAACAGAGATAATTATATAACAATGAATTATAAACAATAGTAGTTATGTACTGAGTTGAGAAATGGTGTTTAATGCCTCAGTTAAGCATATTTCACTTAAATAATGAGACATCACCTACTATAGGCAAAGGTGCAGAAATTTTGTCTGTGTGTTGCACTGATTGCATTATAGAGCAGTGTTCTTTATTGTGCCATGCCAACCATGACACAAGACCTCGTTTATTTTTAGGTCCCATCCAAAAGAACCTCAACTTTAATTTCGTTGTGCAGAGAGCTTGACGAAAAAACAGTCACTACCCACTTTCTAGTCTTGGTCAGACCCTATCAGGGTTCAAACTTGTGACCTCCCACTTCAGAGCAATACTCTACCAACTGAGCTACTGCAGTGATAGTTATGTACTGCTTAAACAACAAAACATACTAGAATAGCTTTATTTAAGTGTTTTATATAACATCAAGACGGATAATATGTTGAAAATTTTGCATTAAAGGACTACGTATGATAAGGGGGTCAAAATGGCCCTTGTAGCAGAAATACAATTTTTGGTATATTAATACATGAATATATGACATATTTAACAATAGAGGTCATTTGCCTGTCTGACCTCTATAATGACCTTGAATTGGGGGTCAAAGGTCATAAGGGTCAATTAACTTTTTTCTGTTGTTTCCTGTGTATTTATGCATTTTAATTAATTTTTGCAGTGATTTATGATGTGTAACATTATGTTCCAGTTAAAATAAAAGCATGTGTATAAAAGATAAGAAATGTCTTGCCGAAATATTGATCTCAACTGGTTTTTTTTCTGGATTTTTACAATGAAGAGTGAAAAAAATGTTACATGACTACATAATATTTTAGTTGTTTAGTAAATATGACACGTCTATATTGGAATTTGAGTTAGAAATGTGAAATTGATAATATAGATCAATTATATGAAACAAAATTTGCACCATTTAATGAGAAGACTTGTGAACTACCGTAATGATAATTACGGAAAGGGGGATAACTCATTCAGTGTAAACAGAATACCAATACTAATCAAGAAATCATGTTACTACCTTTGTAACACATTTTACCAGATTTTTTTTTCACTTGAAACAGACACCAATTTTCTAGACTTTCTGTTGCAAAATATACATTTTGTATGACTCCCAAATCTGCAGAATATGGGAAGCCTTATGCTATTGGGGCTACCTATAAGAAACATTGTTTTGTCGTTACTCTCATCTGCCTCTTGATTGAATTTGTTTGTTCTTTTTCATAATAAAATTAAATTCTGCATCAGTTACAGATAAAGTCATTCCTAGTAAATTGTTTGTCAATATTTTGCTGAAAGAACCTGCAGAATGCCTTGTTATTTGTACTAAATCTTCTTGTTTTAGATTTTAGACATCTTTTTTTAACAAAAACAGCATCTATACACGTTAGTAGGTTGAAAGTGAGCACAAATACTGATATTTTGGATTATTCTAAATGCTAGTGAAATGTATGTCTGGATGCAATAAAGATTTGGGGGTGGGGGGTGGTGGTGGATGAATGTTGTTTAGCTTGGTTTTCACAATTAAATAAAAAATCAATATATGAACACCTGCAGAGGAAGTGTCAAAATGAAATTGACATGCTGTCAATTTCAAACTTAAAAGTGCACAATTATTTTATCAGTATACACATTTAAAAAGACAGAAATAAGTAAAAAGTAAAATAATGTATAATATTTGTAACAGTAATAATTAAATTAACTTTTCCTGTATACATGTGATCTATCTAATATGTACCATCTGACAGAATTATCTCCCTTTGTGAAATTTACAAGTTGGTTGTTTAAAATTGGAAAGTTCGACCCTGGTTCATGCATTAACCACTGTGAATTTTTGCACAAAAATTTTCATATACATATCCTTTTGATTTGGGCCTAAATTATGTTGGTTAAAGCTTGAACCCATATCTTATTTTTGGAAAGATATAGAAAATTAGATGTTTTTCCACAAATTGCATGCACAATTGGAACCCTAAAAGGTATTGTAAGGCATATAATGTTATAACAATGTTTCCCTCACAAGTTTACTACCTTTTATAAATTATTTTAAATTGAATAATGGCAAAATAAGGATTAAAAACCAGATTTTTAGCTATAATTCTAGTCTGTTGTGGTGCTGATAAAACAACAGCATTGTACATTAATGTGTTCTGAATATTTATTTTTGCAATATTCTATATAGAAATCATATATAAGCCATATTCTGAGAAATCTTTATGGCTTTATTTCCAATAAAATGGCACACTACATGTCACAGAAAGACTATTTTATGAAATCTAACAAAATTCTTGATTAATTATCTCCCCTTGTTTGTTACCAAATCCACATTTTGTGATCCAGATTTTGTCAAAGTTCTAAGTGTGTTTTCATTTTCAATGGTGACTTTATTTTGTTACCGCTTGATGCAATTACACGTCATATTTTGCAGTTCAATGACTGTCAATGTCTTTTATATCAAGAAAACATGTAACAAAAATCATTTTATGCAAATTAGCATACTACAATTTTTCAAAACAGGCCAAAATGTGCAGAAAAACACAAGTGACTAATAAAACAATTAAATTCGCTTCGGTTTACAACCAAACAAATGTCACTAAGACCATACCTTTTAAATAACATGTGTATTTTCCAGCTTGGTAATGGTATATAGACTAGAAATATGTTGACCTTTGACCCCTAGGTTAGAGGTCAAGGTCAGTTAGACAGGTAAAATATTACCATTGTAATATACCAGTAGACCTTGATGTAATAATATGCTAAAAATAAAGATTCTATGAAGTGGGCCATTTTGACCCCCTTATCATACGTAGTCTATATTAAGGAGATAAACACCGTCCAATGAAAAACATTGTAGATATTTTGAAAATTATAACTATTATATACAGTAAAACACGAATATACCGGTAATAAACATGCTTATAAAAATATATGGATAGTACGAAGTAAAATATTTGGTCTGATCGCTTTTCTTTATAAGTCTACATGTATTTATAGCAATATAATGAAGTCATTTTTACGAAGTTAAAAATAAATTCCCCAGGGCTTCATTATAAACATATTTTACTGTATGTACATCATATATTGTTAGTTCATTTATTATGTAATACCTGCACTGTATTGTTGCACTCTTGGAGGTGATGATTGTAATAAACTAAAAATAAGCTTTACACTTCAAATGCCCACAATCCAGTCATACTACTTTTAACAGATTCCAAAATATTCTGCTTTTTATGGTGTCACAGAAAATATAGACCAGAGGCTCAGAGTGGCTGAGCCTGTATCGCTCACCTGACTAAAATGCTTTTAAAGCAAATTTGTATATATGCTTTTCCCATAGGGTCCAATGTGAAACAACGTTCTCCGCTGGCAGCCATGTTTTATGGCAGATCAGAAAAATGTTGACAATCTATGTAAAGGACATTCTATACATCATTCCTGTAAAGTTTGGTTCAATTTGCTTCAGTCATTTCTGAGGACATAGTCAAAAACGCGTTTTTCCCATAGGGTCCAATGTTTAACTATCTTTTGCGCTGGCAGCCATGTTTTTTGGCGGATCAGAAAAATTTTTGCAATCTGAATAAATGACCTTCTATACATCATTCCTGTGAAGTTTTGTTAAATTTGCTTCAGTCATTTCTGAGGACATAGTCAAAAATAAGTTTTTCCCATAGGGTCCAATGTTTAACTATCTTTTGCGCTGGCAGCCATGTTTTTTGGCCAATCAGTAAAATTTTGGCAATCTATGTAAAGGACCTTCTATACATCATTCCTGTAAAGTTTGATTCAATTTGCTTCACTAGCTTCAGAGGAGATAGCATATATATGCTTTTCCCATAGGGTCCAATGTTAAA
This sequence comes from Anadara kagoshimensis, assembly GCA_021292105.1. Lineage (NCBI taxonomy): Eukaryota > Metazoa > Mollusca > Bivalvia > Arcoida > Arcidae > Anadara > Anadara kagoshimensis. The sequence continues at coordinate 57,918,580 of CM037870.1, read as the reverse complement.
CTATCTTCTGCGCTGGCGGCCATGTTTTTTGGCGGATCAGAAAAATTTTGGCACTTTAAGTAAAGGACCTTCTAAACATCATTTCTGTAAAGTTTGGTTATATTTGCTTCAGTCATTTCTGAGGAGATAGCCAAAAATTCGTTTTTCCCATAGGGTCCAATGTTAAACTATTTTCTGCGCTGGCGGCCATGTTTTTAGGCGGATCAGAAAAATTTTGGCAATCTTTGTGAAGGACCTCCCATACATCATTCCTCTAAAGTTTGGTTAAGTTTGCTTCAGTAGTTTCAGAGGAGATAGCCAAAATGTTTTCCCATAGGGTCCAATGTTAAAGTATGTTCCCCGCTGGCAGCCATGTTTTTAGGCGGATCAGAAAAATTTCAGCAATCTTTGCAAAAGACCTTCCATACATCATTCCTGTAAAGTTTAATTGAATTCGCTTCAGTCGTTTGAGAGGAGATAGCCAAAATGTGCGTTTTCCCATAGGGCCCAATGTTAAACTTTGTTTGGCCCTGGCGGCCATTTTTTTTTTGGCGGATCAGAAAAATTTGAGCAATCTTAGTAAATGACCTTACATACATTATTCCTGTAAAGTTTTGTTCAAATTAGCTCAGCGGTTTCAAAGAAGATAGCAAATATATGCTTTTCCCATAGGGTCCAATGTTAAACTATCTTCTGCGCTGGCGGCCATGTTTTTTGACAGATCAGAAAAATTTTGGCAATGCAAGTAAAGGACCTTCCTTACACCATTTCTGTAAAGTTTACTTAAATTTGCTTCAGTCATTTCTGAGGAAATAGTCAACAAGAGGCCCAATAGGGCCTGTACCGCTCACCTGGGCCCTAAACAGCACAAAAACACAATATATACTACATTTAAGGAGTAATAACTCTGATGTGGATATTTAGATATTTATGAAACTTGCAACTCGTATCTGTGACCTTGACTTTCAAACCAATGACCATAATCTATATTAAAATGATCACTGCATCAACACCAACAATATTCTAATATACATGCCTATACAAAAGTTGATAGTTTTCGAGATAATTAACCTTTTTGGTATTGTTTTGCTACTGTGACCTTGACCTTTGGACCCTTGACCTTTTTCTATACATCAAAATGATCATTGTATCAATACCTACAACTTTCTAGTATACATGCCTATACAAAAAGTTGATAGTTTTCAAGATAATGAACCATTTCAGTATTCTTTCGCATCTGTGACCTTGACCTTTGAACCAATCACCTTAATCTATATATCAAAATGATCGTTACATCAATACCAACAATATTCCAATATACATGCCTATACAAAAAGTTTATAGTTTTCAAGATAATTAACCTTTTTGGTATTGTTTTGCTACTGTGACCTTGACCTTTTGACCCATGACCCTTTTCTATACATCAAAATAATCGTTGTATCAATACCTACAACATTCTAATATACATGCCTATACAAAAAGTTTATAGTTTTCGAAATAATTAACCATTTCGGTATTGTTTCGCATCTGTGACCTTGACCTTTGAACCCATGATCTTCATCTATATATCAAAATGATCGTTACATCAATACGAACAACTTTCTCATATACATGCTTATACAAAAAGTTCATAGTTTTCAAGATAATGAACCATTTCAGCATTCTTTTGCATCTGTGACCTTGACCTTTGAACCAATGACCTTAATCTATATATAAAAATGATCGTTACATCAATACCTACAATATTCCAATATACATGCCTATACAAAACGTTTATAGTTTTCGAGATAATTAACCATTTTGGTATTATTTTGCTACTGTGACCTTGACCTTTGGACCCTTGACCTTTTTCTATACATCAAAATAATCGTTGTATCAATACCTACAACATTCTAACATAAATGCCTATACAAAAAGTTCATAGTTTTCAAGATAATGAATCATTTCAGTATTCTTTCGCATCTGTGACCTTGACCTTTGAACCAATGACCTAAATCTATATATCAAAATGATCGTTACATCAATACCAACAATATTCCAATATACATGCCTATACAAAACGTTTAAAGTTTTCAAGATAATTAACCATTTCGGTATTGTTTTGCTACTGTGACCTTGACCTTTTGACCCATGACCCTTTTCTATACATCAAAATAATCGTTGTATCAATACCTACAACTTTCTCATATACATGCCTATACAAAAAGTTCATAGTTTTCAAGATAATGAACCATTTCGGTATTCTTTCGCATCTGTGACCTTGACCTTTGAACCAATGACCTTAATCTATATATCAAAATGATCGTTACATCAATACCAACACTATTCCAATATACATGCCTATACAAAAAGTTTATAGTTTTCGAGATAATTAACCATTTTGGTATTGTTTTGCTACTGTGACCTTGACCTTTGGACCCTTGACCTTTTTCTATACATCAAAATGATCGTTGTATCAATACCTACAACATTCTAATATACATACCTATACAAAAAGTTTATAGTTTTCAAGATAATGAACCATTTCAGTATTCTTTCGCATCTGTGACCTTGACCTTTGAACCCATGATCTTCATCTATATATCAAAATGATCGTTACATCAATACGAACAATATTCTAATATACATGCTTATATAAAAAGTTTATAGTTTTCGAGATAATAAATAATATAAAGGTAAAAAATTAGGTCATGACCTTCATAATTGACCTTGACACCATTTTGAAGATAATTACAAGAATATGTCAAAACTGAAAACCCCATGTCATTATCTGGTCGTATAGTCAAGTTATAACAATTTAAAAATATTTTACGATTTTTGCAAAATTGAACTCAAAAACGCGTAACCTATTTTTAAACCAAATTTCATGAAATGAACAAACTTAAAGGTTAAGACTATGTAGAATCCAAATATCACATCAGTTTTTGCCTCCAATGAGTGGTTCAAGAGAAAAAGATTTTTTTAGGTTTTGTCTATTTTTAGTAACAGCGGCCATCTTGGATATTCGATCGCCATGATTTGAACAAACTATAGTTAGACTCTATCAAGGACCTTCCATGGCAAATTTGGTTTCATTTGGCCCAGTAGTTTCGGAGGAGAAGATTAAAGTTTACTGACGCACGCACGCACGCACGGACGCACGCACGCACGCCTCGCCATGCCATAAGCTCACATGGCCTTTGGCCAGGTGAGCTAAAAATGCATTTTTCTCATAGGGTCCAATGTTAAACTATCTTCTGCGCTGGCAGCCATGTTTTTTGGCGGATCAAAAAAATTTCGGCAATCTAAGTAAAGGACCTTCCATACATCATTCCTGTAAAGTTTGGTTAAAATTGATTCAGGGGTTTCAGAGGAGATAGCCAAAATGTGAAAAGTTTACAGACGGACTGACTGACTGACAGACTGACGGACTGACAGACTGACGGACTGACGGACGACGGACGCCGAGTGATGGCAAAAGCTCACATGGCCTTTAGGCCAGGTGAGCTAAAAATGAAATTAAACATATGAGAGAGACTGATTAATTGAATGGAGTTAAACCCAGTCAAGAATATTTCACTTATATCAAGACATAGATGGACTGAGGGAAGAATTTAAATTACATCCCGGTTCTATCCAGATTACAAGTCTGAATTCTACATGTTATATAGCCATACCTTCTTCATCAACCCATTTCATTGTAAAAGGCTGTTTGTCATCAAATTTACATATATCTTTGATCTCTGCACAAAAATCTGCATAGCTTATTTCACAATGTATATTGGATATCATAATATCACTGAAATAAAAAGATAATACACATATATAAACAGTAAACAAATTATTTTTCAACAATTTTATGCAATAACAAATAGTGTGCAATCTTAAAAGGGCTCTTGTACCATTGGACCAAAATTTATAATCTATATTGATCTGCAGTACTTATAAATGGTATTTCATGAGGTGGTCTCTTTAGAAAGGAGACACACAAGATGGTGACTGCTGGTATTTTATGACATGATGTATGCTGTTTTACACCCCAGTAAAGGGTCATGTATATTGTGGTGGTCAGTTCTGGGATGGTGAAGGAAATGTAAGTTATTCTGTGAAAACAAATGACGTTTTACAGTAGAAATACAAGAGATTTACCTAATTGAGATTCAAACCTAGATGGTAAGTGGTGATGTGATCCATTAAACACTATCTTAGAATACTTCACTACTAAGACCCATTCATTTACTATGATTGAGTGGAAAGGACAGACTTTATTTTTGATCTACATAAAAAGTTCTTTATTACATGCTTTGTTGGAAACCTTGATTCATCATCATCATTTTTTCCATCAAATTTTACCATAATAAAGGGGTTTGGCAATAAATTTAGGGAGACATAAAAAAAAAGCATACAATGTAGAGTAAATGGGTTTCTGAACTACAGAATAGTGTGACAATATGTGAGGTGGCAAAGTTATTAAGGGGCAATAAAACAAGGTTTTACTGCAAATTAAAATAAATCTACTTACCCATTATATCCTACTTTCATTCTAACCGAGTTCTCAGGATCATCTTTATCTAGAGTTGGCATTTTGGAGGTTATAAACAGGAATCAAGGTGATCAATATGGAAACAAAGGTCTGAAAATATCAATATAAAACATGGGTTATAATATGCATACAAATATATAAAGGCAAATGAAAATATTAACTCTTAAAAAATACCAATCTTATTCAATTTTAGACTACAGAAAAATAGTTTACTGTATCATTTAACAAGTAGTTTGGCTTGTTGGTACATTTATTTAGCCTACTGAAACATTTTTCAACAATATTTTGTAAACAATGTAATAATGGGGTTCACCAGTGTACCATGTGATACCCCATAATGTTTCTGCAGAGCAAATAAGTCTATTGGAGATGGATTCGCTTTAGTTCATGTTTTTCCATAAAATGATGTTACTCCAGGAAATTTCCACTCAACGTTTTCTAAAACATTCTGCTCAAATGTTAAGGGGGGTTGATCACATGGTACGCTGACGAACTCCATTGGAGGCTTATGCAAGATGCTTGGTGGGGGTGGGTAAACCTGGGTTATCAAAGACATCAGCAATTCTGTATGGTTCTTTACAAAGGCAGGATAAAAAGAGTAACTTTTGTTTGTGAATGGGGTTTGGCACTGTACCACGTGATCAATACCTCTTGACGTTTGTGTGGAACACTTTGCAAAATGTCAACGTCACAAAAGTCCCGGAATGATGTTGTTTTCACTGAAAAGCGTCATCTTATGTGATTCCAAAGCCATTGGAAATAAGTGTTCTGCACAAACGTTTGAGGGTATCACCTTGTACAGTGGAGAACCCCATTGGTTTTAGGGCAAAGAAATTACTCAGATTCCTACTGTAGGAACATTTTAAAAATTGTTAATGTAGCAAATTCCAGGAATAGCATCGTTTTTACAAGAAAACATCAACTTACTGTAGGAACCACTGTGACAGTGAAATACTCTTTATATCCATAGAAAATCAAATAAATTTGAATAAAGTACTTACTTGTACCTTGTCGTAATAGGAAATCTGTATGCGCATCCGCGATTGTCATAAAGTATGTCTGTAGAAAGGAAAATGTTGGCGGTATGGGGATTTTACAAATGCAAAAATGACGATGTTTACACCGGAAGTGATGTCCTTGGTGACGTTTTAAGTCATATGTGCAACAGAATCCGCCATTTGCCTGGTTTTTCAACATTTTAAATCCCCATAGCACCAACGTTTTATCTTGTGCAGATATATTTCGGGCTAATCACGGATGCGCATACAGATTTCCTGTTTGGACTAGGTACAAGTAAGTGAAGAATACCGATAGTTACTGAAATTTATTTGATTTTCTATGGATATAAAGAGTATTTCACTGTCACAGTGGTTCCTACAGTAAGTTGATGTTTTCTTGCAAAAACGATGCTATTCCTGGAATTTGCTACATTAAAGATTTTTAAAATGTCCCATACAAGTGTTGAGGGGTGTTGATAAGTGGTACAGTGGTGAAACCCTATTACCTACTAATGTATCATATTATGAAGGGAGGTGTCAAAAATTATTATTCAAATTCATGTTTCGAAATCAAACTTTACATATTTTATTCATCATAGAACTATTACAAATCGTTTCAAATGTGTGCCCCTATCATTATTCAATATGATTTCATTCGACTCACACCAGACCCGTTATATGTACCCCTCCTTTTTCAGACTAAAAATGAGGCAGGTGCAAAATGTCAAGGTGTGCTTCAATTTTTGGGCAAAATTTACTTTTCGTTTAGATTTGCCTTTTAAACACTGGTGATCTTATTAATTTTACACATACATCACATCCAATCCAAACAAATTTGTGTTAAGTTTCTTTTAGCAGAATTTCTCAACTTCCACCGGAAACTTCTTTCACTTTTCAAACTGCATTCAAATCGACTGAGTCAATTTTCGGCCATGTTTACATTTTACCGGAAGTAATTCGTAAGCGGTCGATTCAAGTTGTGTTTCCTCCAAAAGCCTCAAATAAACTGATTTTGCTGTCCCAAAATTACAATATATTAAATAAAGGACATATAAATGATAAGATCACACATATTTTATTTTATAAGACAATCACGGGTACCCCGTTTTCCTTACCAAAAATGGTGAAAAACGTAATCTGAATTTTGATTGGTTGACAAAGAACGGGATTCCCTCAAATCCCCGGATGTGGAGTCCATTATTTTCTGCACATTTGCTTCCTGGAAGTGTACTAGCCGGTTATAAATACTGCGGCCAATCATGGTTTGTAACAATACATAAAACATTAAGCATATTTCTTGAATTATTATGTTATATGCATTTTATATTTATCACAAACTTTTGTCGCTATTTTTATCGGTTATCAGTGTCATATGAAAAATGGGAGGTGGCACTATGGTTGATCAACTTCCTGACAAATGAAACAGTTTACAAAGAAATTGTCATTTTCTTTATTTTATTGTAATCTAAATATCTTGCCTAATAAACATCATGGTAAAATGGATTGCAATTAAATGTGTTTCCAAGCTAGTGATCAAAGTTCACATGTTTACTGTCTCTGTTTCAGCTGTGTCATAGATAAATTTGTCAATATAAACATGAAGTCTCTATGTACATCATCCTTGTCTGATTTGTATTTCACATTGACTTTGTTATTATCTAGATCAATGATGAAATGTCTACTAACCTGCATATTGTTGGTTAGTAATTACTACTACTACATGTGCCAGTACTATATGTGTCACCCATAATTAACTTACATGAGAAAACCACAGCAGTGGCTCAGTTGGTAGAGTGCTCTATCCATAAGTGGGAGGTCATGGGTTCAAACCACAATAGAATCTGACTCAAGACTGAAAGAGGGAACTACCGGTAACTGTTCTTTCACCAAGGACTTGGCAGTACAAAATGAAATCCTGGGTTCTTTCTGATGGGACCTTAGAATACGAGGTCCCAGGTCATGTTAGGTGTGGCACGATAAAGAACCCTTCTGTTTAATGTCATCAGTGAACACACAAGAAAAATTTCTACACCTTGACCTATAGCTGGCAATGTCTTGTTATAAGTGAAATATTCTTGACTGGGACTTTAAACACCATTACTCAAGTCATTATTTGAGACATAATTAGAAATATGCAACATATATAAGTAAACGTGCAGTGTTAATATTGTACATTGAGATTGTATGTAGCACAGTCTGGGTAGCTCATTTGGTAAAGCCTATGGTGCAGGGCAGGAGGTCCCAGGTTTGTTCCAGACTTAACCTGCATTTCTTTTTTGTTCCTGTTACAATTTGGTTGCCTTTGCAAGTGGTGGACTGTCAATTGTAGTACATATATAAATTATAATTCACCCCAAGGAATTGGGATTAAATTTTCCATGTAGAAAATGAGATGAATGCAGCTCAGTTGATAAAGCACTTGTCTTTAGTGTGGGAGGACCAGGCTTCAATCCTTGGTCCAACCCTGCATTTCTTTCCTTTCTGTTACATGTAATCATATTATCAACTATCAGATGGTTTTTACCTTAGAAGGTATACATACTTCTTAACTTTGGTGTTTATTAGAGTTAGACTAGCCTACATTTCATAGTACTGTACATTGAATATAAGCCCAGGGATGTTCCTTGCACCCAGAAGTTTACAAGGTCCTATAGAGATGTATAATTTACATGTGTATTATAGAATTTGTCATGCATGATACCACATATGAAAACAAAATATAAACAAAATTGACAAGTGCAGATGTGTTTTAAAGACATGTATAATAGATTATTTAACTGACAACATATTGCCTCTGGAAAAAAATGTCGAACTGATACATATGGGTTTTATATGTTGAGGCAGGCAGTTCTGGAATGAAAAATCAATGACAAACTTTTAACAATAAAATGAGTGGGATCTGCCCAAGTAGGATTCAAACCTTCATGGTAAGATGCATTGTGATCTATTTGCCAGAGCTTGAGTTTAGACCACTCAGTATTTTTTTTTTTATTTTACAGACGGAACAACAGTTAGACTGTGCCCTGGATCTGATGAGGAGGCTGCCGCCTCAACAGATAGAGAAAAACCTCACAGATCTCATTGATATGGTATGTATCTATAGTTTAATTATTGTCATTTCTAAAGAGTGTACATTGTATGTAGTGAGTTGTGTTTGAAATCCATCCTTGTGTTTGTGCCTTGTCCTCATAATAGCCTCTTTGCAAGTCTTGACTGAAATATTTGTTTTTGCAAATGGATAGAAAGAGGCATTCTATGAACAAGTCATCAGTAATGTTAAATGATTACTGTTAACTCTTTATCAATGTCATTTAAACTGGTTCCGAATCATGTCTATTTTTCTTTCAGTGGAGATTGCAAATTCATGTTGGTCATGTGAAATTGATGGATTGCCGTCCAAGCCCACAATGTTCCGACAAAAGCCCAGCATGCTTGAATTTCACAAAAAAAAAAATAATAAATGAAAACTTGGCCTGAATTGTGATATTTAATGACGTCACTGACTCTAAAATGTCATTAGTTGCCATGGCACTGCTTTGGTCAGAACATAAAAGGCGTGGCCGGCGATACATCAATTAGTAGTCACTTAAAGACCCTAGATTTTCTGCTGCATGTCAAAGATACTACCTAAAATAATGGATTGTTCAACACATTAACTAGATTTCCACAAATTGAATTTATTAATAACACAATTTCCTAGGTTTCCATAAATTTAAAATAATTAGTAGCCAAATTTCCAAAATTTGTGAAAATATAGTCCTTTTTAAAGTATTTTTCCACAAATTTGCAAAAATAGGTTACTTTTTGAAAGAATTCCTCAGAAATTAGTAGCCAATGGCGATTTTGGCTACCAGGAATGGAAACATAGAATTTCCACAATTTGTAAAAATAAACAGTTGATCGTTTAGAGTTTTTTCTCACAAATTCGCTAGAATAGGTTACTTTTTGAAAGATTTTTGGGGGAATTAGAAGCTAATGGAGATTTTAACTACAAGGAATTACTAGCATTAATTTAATTATTCAAGTTTATGTAGAAACTGCTAATAATGATGATTTGTGACTAGTTGAAGAGGATGGAGATCACATATTGCATGCATTAATTAATGATGTTTACCAGCATGTTATAACTTGTGTGATCCCCGGCTTCAGCATTGACGTCTTGTTATACTATTCTGGTGACTACTCTTGTTGCAGATTTATTTCAGTGGGTGTTTGACATTTTGTAAGCAGTTTTGCCATGTTGAATTTTAATTACAGTTTACAAAAAAATTCATTTAAAACAGGATTATTAAATTAATTGTGTAATAAAAAAGGAGTTAAGGCCCTTTGTTTTTTGTAACACTTTCCTGATTCATATGCTAGTAAGTAATAATGTTGTCATCACTTCTTAAAACTGAGTTTTGATTTGATTTATTCAACAAACTTAAAGGCAGAGTTATATAAAGTAAGTCAAAGAATTCCCTGTTACTTATTGAATGTATATTCTGTTATGAAATTATAAAATAATTCTCTTTTCATAGGCATGTAGCTATTTCATATATTTTCAATCAAATATCTAACAGATTTTTTTCCCTTTGACATAGCCTTCTGTGGTTGAGAATATTTAAAATATGTTTAAGAATAACGGGGAAAATCATTGAATTGATAAAGATGTTAATCTTGTTTTTACACTAAACTTTTATCTATAATATTGTGTATACTTCATAATTTCTGTTTTGATCAAATTTGGTACAAATGTGTATCAGCACAAGACGATGTACTGCATACCAAATTTAGGTGTGTCAGTTAAAAGTCAAGATTCTGGGATCGAATCTTGAATTCGGAATTTGGTCCCTGTAGGCATTGTTGTTGATAGGGGGCGGGGTATTTGTCTCTTAAGAAACTGCTTTAATTTACTGTAATTTTAAAATAAATCTTTTTGTTAAAAATATATTTTTGTTAAAACGTCTTTCATTTATTTTATCTATTTTATTTCTGTTTAATTAATTTTATCAGTTTTAATTTATTTTATTTGAAAATTTTATTGTTTTTATTTTCATTTTCTCCTAGTCTTTTAACCATGTTTTTTGTACATTTAAATTCTGTTGTGCAATTAAGATTTTGTTGAAATATTATATTTATGTTTGTTATACTGATTTATCTGCAATGCAATAACTTCATCTTTAATTATCAAACAAATGTGTGAGATTGAAAAAAATAATGATAAGATGTTACCAGTCTTGCAAACTTTTTTGAAAGGTGTGTATTTACTAGTAAAATTCATACAATTTTGAAGTGTAAACTAATTTCAGGACTTGAAAATGTTGAGGATCTTAGGTCTCTAAAATGTGAATTTTGGTGCTTAGACCACTAAGTTGTTTTTAAGCCAAATGGACCAGTTTGATTTTTCATAGAATGCTCATACTCATTTTGTTACTCTTTCTAAGTCTGTTTTGTTACTACAAGTAATTTGGAGAGGTATTTACTGATTTTGATATTAATTATAGGTACCAAATCTATGTGAAGACCTTCTATCATCTGTAGACCAGCCTTTAAAAGTAGCTAGAGATAAAACTGTTGGTAAAGATTACCTCTTGTGTGATTATAACAGAGATGGAGATTCTTATAGGTAAGTACAGTTGTCTGCCCTTGACTAGAGATAAAACTGTCAGTAAAGATTACCTCTTGTGTGATTATAACAGAGATGGAGATTCTTATAGGTAAGTACAGTTGTCTGCCCTTGACTAGAGATAAAACTGTCGGTAAAGATTACCTCTTGTGTGATTATAACAGAGATGGAGATTCTAATAGGTAAGTACAGTTGTCTGCCCTTGACTAGAGATAAAACTGTCGGTAAAGATTACCTCTTGTGTGATTATAACAGAGATGGAGATTCTAATAGGTAAGTACAGTTGTCTGCCCTTGACGAGATAAAACTGTCAGTAAAGATTACCTCTTGTGTGATTATAACAGAGATGGAGATCTTATAGGTAAGTACAGTTGTCTGCCCTTGACTAGAGATAAAACTGTCGGTAAAGATTACTTCTTGTGTGATTATAACAGAGATGGAGATTCTTACAGGTAAGTACAGTTGTCTGCCCTTGACTAGAGATAAAACTGTCAGTAAAGATTACTCTTGTGTGATTATAACAGAGATGGAGATTCTTACAGGTAAGTACAGTTGTCTGCCCTTGACTAGAGATAAAACTGTCAGTAAAGATTACCTCTTGTGTGATTATAACAGAGATGGAGATTCTTATAGGTAAGTACAGTTGTCTGCCCTTGACTAGAGATAAAACTGTCAGTAAAGATTACCTCTTGTGTGATTATAACAGAGATGGAGATTCTTACAGGTAAGTACAGTTTTCTGCCCTTGACTAGAGATCAAACTGTGTAAAGATTACCTCTTGTGTGATTATAACAGAGATGGAGATTCTTATAGGTAAGTACAGTTGTCTGCCCTTGACTAGAGATAAAACTGTCGGTAAAGATTACTTCTTGTGTGATTATAACAGAGATGGAGATTCTTACAGGTAAGTACAGTTGTCTGCCCTTGACTAGAGATAAAACTGTCAGTAAAGATTACTTCTTGTGTGATTATAACAGAGATGGAGATTCTTATAGGTAAGTACAGTTGTCTGCCCTTGACTAGAGATAAAACTGTCGGTAAAGATTACTTCTTGTGTGATTATAACAGAGATGGAGATTCTTACAGGTAAGTACAGTTGTCTGCCCTTGACTAGAGATAAAACTGTCAGTAAAGATTACCTCTTGTGTGATTATAACAGAGATGGAGATTCTTATAGGTAAGTACAGTTGTCTGCCCTTGACTAGAGATAAAACTGTCAGTAAAGATTACCTCTTGTGTGATTATAACAGAGATGGAGATTCTTACAGGTAAGTACAGTTTTCTGCCCTTGACTAGAGATCAAACTGTCTGTAAAGATTACCTCTTGTGTGATTATAACAGAGATGGAGATTCTTATAGGTAAGTACAGTTGTCTGCCCTTGACTAGAGATAAAACTGTCGGTAAAGATTACCTCTTGTGTGATTATAACAGAGATGGAGATTCTTATAGGTAAGTACAGTTGTCTGCCCTTGACTAGAGATAAAACTGTCGGTAAAGATTACTTCTTGTGTGATTATAACAGAGATGGAGATTCTTACAGGTAAGTACAGTTGCCCTTGACTAGAGATAAAACTGTCGGTAAAGATTACTTCTTGTGTGATTATAACAGAGATGGAGATTCTTACAGGTAAGTACAGTTGTCTGCCCTTGACTAGAGATAAAACTGTCGGTAAAGATTACCTCTTGTGTGATTATAACAGAGATGGAGATTCTTATAGGTAAGTAACTAGGCTTAAGGGCTGTCATTGACAGATCAATATATTGATACATCATTGATAAATATATATTGACGCAGCCATTTCATTTAAGTAAAAAAAACTGAGTTTTGCAGAAAGCCTCAGCAAGCAAAATTGCAAACTTTCCGACAATAGAATTGTATTCATAAAAGCGATTTGAACTTGACCATCAGTGCCGTTGGTGCACAATTTTGACATTTTGAGTTAAATATATTTGTTGGACCTTATATGTACCGGTACTTGAGATAAGCTTCCGATAGCATTTCTCTTAAAATCTACTTTCATCTCTGTTACAAACAGACTTTAAATCAGTAATTCAATTTACTTTAATGTGTGCCTTTTCATTTCAGGTCACCTTGGAGTAATACATATGACCCTCCATTAGAAGATGGTACCATGCCTTCAGATAGACTTAGAAAATTAGAAATTGATGCTAATGCTGCTTTTGACCAATATAGAGAAATGTAAATATCATGTCCATTTACAATCTAAAATTGAACAAGGAGATATTAACCATTTAGCTAATTAAATCTGGTGAAAATGGAAATTTTAATGACATGTTAATTTGTGGTTCAGTGCAAGTTAAGATCAACAATATTAATTTGAAATGCTTGATGAAAAATGACATCACTTGGGAACAGATAGAATTTTTTCGAGCCACATTGTCCATTGTGTCTGGTTGAAGAAAATAATAATTTTCCCCTTCTGTATCAAGTTGGATATTAAAATAAAGAATGTATAGCAATTTTAATGAGTCTCTAGGTACAGTAATATAAATCAACTTGACATTTGATAGCAAATATAAATCTGTAGTAATTTAGAGAAGGAGAGGTCTGCCATGTAACCTGTGTGATTTCAAGTGTGAAATTGATTATGATAATGGTTTTGTTTTATCTACCAGAATTAGCATTTGAACAGGAAGAGGCGTGTCTTTGTGTCTTTTCTGATAGCCTGATGTAGCAATTTACCTGGTTATGCATGATTGCATTAAAAAATTAGGTACATGTTTACATTATTATTTGTATCATTACAGGTATTTTGAAGGGGGCATGTCGTCAGTTAATGTTTATAACATTACAGGTATTTTGAAGGGGGCGTGTCCTCAGTTAATGTTTATAACATTACAGGTATTTTGAAGGTGGCATGTCCTCAGTTTACCTGTTGGATTTCATTTAAAAATAAGATACATATTCACAATACTCCTTATATATCATTGCAGGTATTTTGAAGGGGGTGTGTCTTCAGTTTACCTGTGGGATTTAGACCATGGTTTTGCCGGTGTTATTTTGATTAAAAAAGCAGGTGATGGGTCCAAAAAGATAAAAGGGTGCTGGGATTCTATACATGTCATTGAAGTTCAGGTAAGTATCTGTTTTTTCGAAAAAATGTATATAACTTATAAAGGAAAAGTAAGTAATATGTTGTGTATGTGTTTTGAAAAGGGATTTCAAATGCTCAGTGTAGATATTTTTCTTGGTCCAAAAAAGTTTAAGCTAAAAGTAAAATTAAGTATTATCACTATGATTCAACATTTCCTCATTTCATGATTTGATGTCCCATGGTTCCATGTTCTTTTCACACAATTTTGATTACACACGTGGCGGGTGTAGCTAGCTAAACAGGAGGTGCTTGCCCTTCCGGGGCACCCGACCTCTCTTCCCTGGTGGAAGTCCATGTGTGTAACCTAACTTGTCAGTTCCAAAGTTTTTACTTTGCTTCTGGATTGTGATTTAGACATGTTTAGTATGTTTGTTTTTGATTCACACATTATTGCCCAAACATGATTAAGCATTATAGTATGCTTCTCTGTATTTTCTCTTGAAAACAGCCTGTGATGACGCAGTGTTTAAACAATGCAGTTTTATTGCACTAATATTAAACTATAAACTTTAATAATATGCTGTTCTAATCCAAAACAAAATTCTCTAGTATACTGGTCCAAGGCTAATGGATTTCTTATGTATCAAAGACTGTGGGATCAAGCCCAGTTGAAATGTGTGGTATTGTCTTGCAGAAGACATTTAATTTCTTTTTACTGAATAGACACTTCAGAATATGCTGGTTGTTAATTGGTAATGGAATAACGTCCCACCCAGGTGTGATTTCCCTGGACCGGGTGATGTGTTGTGTCCTTGAGCAAGACACTTAATTTCATGTTGTTCCAGTTCACTCAGCTGAAAAATAAATGAGTACCAGCAAAATGCTGGGGGTTAACCCTGCGATGGACCGGCGTCCCATTCAGGGGAGAGTCTTGTACTCTCAGTCGCTTAACGCCACCGAAACCGGGATAAGCTCCGGCCTGATGGGCCTAATGGCTCGGGACAGACTTTAACTAACTAACAGGTGTGATTATTGTATTCTCATTGAAAATAGGGTCAGACTCGGGAGCCTTTCATAGGCTCAGGACAGGCTTTGTCTTAATAAAAAAAAAATACATTACCGTATTATGAATCCAATTTTTTTATGTCTCCTCTTCCTGTTCCTTTAGGAGTCCTGCTGATGTAACATAAAATTTCTTTGACATGATGCATAAAATGTTTTTATTTATTTATTTTACAGGAGAAATCTAGTGGCAAAAGTGCTCATTATAAGCTTACATCTACAGCAATGTTATGGTTACAGACATCGAAAGAGGGGTCAGGGGTCATGAACTTAGGTGGTAGTTTAACACGTCAGTTTGAGCAAGATTGCACCGTCAGTGAAGCATCACCTCATATAGTTAATATTGGTAGAATGGTAGAGGTAAGATAAAGAAAATGCTACACTTTTTATAGGGTTTTAAATTGAATTTTGAATCATATCCATAATCTTTTTACACAATTTAATGGATATGAACTTGTTCCCAGCAATGGTGACGGAGAAAAGTAGATTGGAGAAATGGGGTTTTACGCCCCAGTCAAGATTCTGTCACTTACTTTGAGGTGGTCAGTTCAAGGATGGTGGAGGAAACCAGAATGTAGAAATAAAGAAAACCACTGTCAGACCTTTGGCAAGGAGACTGACAAACATTTTCTAGGAGGTGTCTGAGTAGGGTTGTCCAATTACTGTGGTTTCCCCCATCATCCCATAACTGACCATCTTGATATAAGTCAAACAATCTTAACTGGGGCATAAAACAACATTCTTCTTCTCAATTTTTGCCTTGTTTCACATTAAGCATGGTACTATAAAAAATCCTTGGGTTTTCATTGCTATTAGCACATTGCATAGATGTAAATTTCTGTGCTTTTTCTAGTCAAGGTTAATCCGTTATAGAGTCAAATCTTAGTGCTGTTCTGGAATTTTCTCTTGAAATGTGTTTCATCTCGTGTTAGACAGAACCTTTATGATAAGTACCCAATGTCACTGTTATGGTTATTCTAATAGTGTTTCATGAAAAACAGACTTCATATTCATAGTTAGTAGCATAAAGATCTTAATTTCTGAAACTTCATCAGTAAGCTGGTGACATTTCTACATACAATTAAACCTTAATTCATCACCAACATTTGTAAGTCAAATATTGACTTTATAAACATGTAAATTTAGGGAGGTTTTTAAAGAGAAACATATATTTTTTTGTTACTTCAGAGCAATGTGGCAATAAGGGAGGCATCAAAGTTATCGAGGGGCATTATAATGAGGTTTATAAAATGATCTGGACTATATATTTCAGCCAGTCAAACCTTTAAGTCAATTTTTCAATTAATTTTTTTACTTTCAGGATATGGAAAACAAAATTAGACATACTCTTAATGAAATTTATTTTGGAAAAACAAGGGACATTGTTAACGGTTTACGATCAGTAGATGCATTAGCCGATAAGGAACAACAAAAGGCGTTACAGAACGATTTATTAAAAGCATTTCAGAAGAGAGGTGGCGTGAAGTAACCGGATCATTACATGACTTTGATAGCAATGAGTGGGTGGGGACTTAAACGCAAAACAGTGTACTAAATGAACAACTCTCTTTGCTCTGGATCGTCTCTTATATGTATATGTGTATAATAATTTCTGCTACTAGTGGCTGGTTGGATGATGAATATTTTGTATTGGTGCAAAAATGAGAATTTTTTTATTTGATTATTATCAAGTCTTGCCAAAAATTTGGGAAAGAATTATTTGAGAAATCATTTATGAATATTTATATCCTCTGAAACTGAAAATATTAACCTGTACAGTTAAACCTCATTAACTCAGTACAACCATAGATTAATTTTTCATTTTAATAGTAGATATAATGATATTGGTCCATGCATTAATAGTAATCATAAATTAGCACAGTTTGTCAAGTGCGGAAATCATTTAAAACATCTTCTGTTAGATAAAGTACATATCAGCATACAGGGACTGGGTACATGTTTATGAAGAAACATTGTTATTGTCTATGTATATTTGGACTTTCAATCCTAAACACATATTTTACTAGTATGTTGTTAGTTAAATTATGTTAGTTTTTGTGGAGTTTTAGAAAAACAATGAAGATTTGAGTGATACAGGTTTGACTGTACATGTTATTAAATTCAGAATTTATTTTCATGTAAACTGAACAATGAGTGATTAATATTATAATAATAATGCAAAGTGATTGATAAATGAATCTGTTGAGAGGCATACATACATTGATATCGAGAAAGCTGATATTTTACAAAAGTGATATTCATAATTCACAATACATGTATATCGTCATTCAATGTTTTTTTCAGTGTATATAGGTTGACATGTGAATCAATTTTGAATGATAAACATGCAACTTGATGAATTATATTGAATCTATATACATACATGTACCATTTTGCCATACAAGTTCCTCATGAACACAAAACTGTTACACCTTAAAACCAGAAATATTCATGGGGAATTAGCCATTGATACATATTTCTGTGAAAACATTTAAGAATTGAAGCACTTAGAAGCATAGAAAGTTCTATATATATGAACTATTAGATATTTATACTTATTTCTATGATTTTGGATATCCACGGAACAGCTCACTATAATTATTTTCCCTTTTAACTTTCTTCTTGTAAGTTACGAAGAGGGCTTGAAAGGTTTAATTTTGCTATATGAATAAAGTATTTGTTCAAGCCATTTTGTATTATATGAGAATCGAAAATTAGTGTTTCTGAATTGAGATTAAAATAAACCCAAACTATGCTAGAATGAGGAAAATCAATTAAAAGTAGAAATAGCCACAGAATTTATATTGCAGCTTTGCAACTGTTATAAATGGCATGGGAAGGGACTTACTTGCTTCTTATTAAATCTTTTTATTGTGAAATAAATGTAAGAAATTATTGATTTTAATTTTGTTGTTGCCATCTGATAACTGTATGTTGCAGGTATATATTGATTTGCAGAACCAGATATATCCCATGCCTGGAAAAAATTTTGTTTAATTTTGCAACTGTTATTAATCACACATGAAGGGAATTTATTGCTTGTTAGACTTCTCTTATGATTTCGAAATTACAAACCTCGATTTTTTTGTTGCCTTTACATATCTTCTTATACAGTACATGTATATTTTAATTTTTAGAACCAAAAATATCCAGATAGGGGGTTTTTTGTTGTTTTTTTCAACTGTTATTAATCACAAGGGAAGGCAATATCTTGCTTCTTAGTCCAATTGTTTCATTAAGAAATCAGATATTATTGACCTCAATTTTCATTGCCTGCAAAGTTACTTCTTAAACAATGTATATTGATGTTCATAAGTTGTCCTGAAGCAAATATTCTTGTTTTTGTTGAAGAAGTTATGTTAATGATTTAACATGGTAAAAAGAAGACTAGGAATTATTTGTTTTTTATAAGAGAGAGATGAGCACCTGTCTTAATTATCCAATTATCTCATTAAGGAAGGAACAAAGTGTATGTCTCCACTAGTTTGTGTATTTATATAATAACATATGTATATGATAATTTCTAAGATAATATTTCATTAACCTGTAAATATGTGCCAATTTTAAACTGTAATTAGTGATAGGAATTCCAGTCAACTTGGCCAATGATGTCGAGTTTTACAAATCAGTGGAGACTATTTAAACAAATAAAATTCTTAAAATATGTAATCATGTGTTTATTGTTTAATATTTACATTCTTGATGTTTTATAATATAAGCTCTGTTTGAGACTAAATGTAATTATAGGACTATAAATACATTTGCTAAAGTGTCACTGCTTTCTTGCTTTTGCCTATACATGTGATGTCATAGATCGGCTGTTCCATCGATTAGAAATACATGTCAAATTTGACAGCGTTTTTAATTCATTTCAGAATTTAAAATCCAAAATTTTCATAAAAATGCGAAATGTAAATATAACCATTAAATTGTCTTGAAATGGCGTTCATAGTGCTATATCTTCCATTGCTATGCATAGCAAACTAAACATAACATGCTAGCATGCTTTATTCAGTTTGCTTTGCACAGCAATGGCAGTTATAGCACTATAAACTCCATTTCTAGACTGTTTAGTGGTTAAATCTGTTAGGATTCACAGTTAATAAATACATAAATGTTTCCAAGTGATGTAGAGTAGATGAAATAAACACAAGTTTTCCAGGTACATTAATGTACTGGTTTAGAAATTTAAAATCAAAGGTCAATGTTGTTTGGCTATATGATTGATCGATTGATTGATTGAAAGGGGTTTAACGTCCCAGTAAAGAATATTTCACTTATAACGAGACATCACCAGCTATAGGTGAAGTAACATAAATTTTGACCTTTATATGCTCTCTGGGCAATGTGAAGGGAGGGTTCTTTTATGTGCTATACCTGCAGTGACACAGGAGCTTGGTTTTTAAGGTCTCTTCCGACGGACCTGTTTGGCTGTATGAGCTAGGATTTCTGTGTTATATTAGCGGCAGTCAGCAGATTGGCCAACAGGCTACACGTAGACTTTAACCTATGGTATTTGTAAAGACACAGTACAGGTAGTTATGTAAGGTTGGCAGGGAAAATAAGGAATGTATCAAGGCAAAAACATGTGATAACTACACCAGGATTTATTATCATCTTTTTACTCCCCAGTCCAAGATTCACTTTTATCAAGGTGGTCAGTTCTGATATAGAAGTGGAAACCAGAGTATTCAAAGAAATCCACTGACTTTTTACAAGCAAACTGGCAAACTTTCTCAATTTAGAATCTGTCTGGAGTGGGATTCAAATCTAAGCAGTGAGACTTGTGTTTGAACTTTTAAGAGCTGGAAATCATGTAATTCCAGCATGTAAAACCTCTGCCCTTCTTACCACTGTTTTCAGGTGAAATGGAACAATGCTACACATTTCCAATAATTTGTATAAAACAATTTCATGTGCTTCGAAACTTGCTTCTCAAAATTATGAAATACTTGACTAAATTATTCTGCATAAATGAGACAAAGCATCCATATCTCAAAATCTCTTTAATAACTACTTAAATTTCACAACACATGGTGTCAAATTTTAATATGAAAAGTCATTTAAATGTAAATACACCGTCATCCATAAATTATTATAAATGTATAAAACTGGTCATATCATAACAGACTGAAACTTTTGCTATAGCTGAGTGTTTTTCAGCTAAAATAGTGTTTTTATCTTAGATTTTTTTCGCATTTCCTCTTTACTTAAAAATTTAAAAAAATTCAGGAAAATTGTTTTTCAAAACTTTGTGACATACATTTAGATCAAGAAACTAAGATATCACTTTCAAATAATGTACTACAAAAACTTCAATTCTATGAGTCAATTTATAATATAAACCTACGGCACATATAAATGTGTATACCGTAGTCATTTATGGATGACAGTGTACTTGCATATAAACATAAATGTATATAATGATATAACAATGATAAAGGATGGCATACAACTAACACAACTGCAAAAATTAAATGATTTTAATTATAACAAACTTCAATAATTTCTTCAAAATTTGATTGTGACAGCAGAAAACAACATTTTTAATCCAGTTTTATTTGTGTGAATCTAATTTTTGTGTTGCATGTAATTCATATTTTAATTCATTCGCAAATTCAATATTACCTGCATATTAAAAATATTCAGTTTATATTTATGTTGCTAGTCAATACCTGATGACTGAAACATAAATTCATCTTCTATTATACATCTCATACACATGATTTGGGAAAATTAAGTGTCACGAAAATAACCGTATTTACAGTAATGAATAATTATTCTAATTTTTGCTGACAACACAATTGGTAAAAATCTGTAAAAATCTGCACATCCCAAATTACATATAAAATCCTATAAAGCAAATTATTTATTTAATTTTCAAACAAAAGCAGGAACTTTACATTTCCACAATTATATCACAATGTCATGTCATTTTCTCTTGATTTTTGTTATTTCCACAATACATGTAATTATTTTTACAGGAACAGAGATGCAGGCAAGTATTAAATTAGGTATCAGGTAAAGATTAATTCTGCCAATAAAACTTAAGACGAAAGTTAAACATAGAATTACGGAATTTAGGATAAATTAGACAATCTTTTTACATACTTGATAGATATTGTTATGAATGTCATGAAAAATAGATAATTGTATATCTTGTAAAATGACCTTAAATCCGAGATACAACAAATATGTGTAAGTTGTCAGAAACACTTTCACCTCTAAATAGTTAGCTAGAGAATAATTAAATTACTAAATGTGGCCAATGAAAGTGGTAATCAAAAGGTAAAATTCCGAAATTAAAATAAAAATCCATTTTTTCATGTGGAAGTAAATATTTTTAATTGGAAAATTTGTATCAAATAGCGGAAATGAAATGCACCAATTGGAAAAAAATATGCACCAGCACAATAAAAATATACTTTCACAACCTAGACAGATCCCTACCAACCAGTGGCATGATCCTAGACTGATCCCTACCAACCAGTGGCATGATCCTAGACTGACCCCTACCAACCAGTGGCATAATCCTACCCTGACCCCTACCAACCAGTGACATAATCCTACCCTGACTCCTACCAACCAGTGACATGATCCTTGACTTATCCCTACAAACCAGTGGCATAATCATAGACTGACCCCTACCAACCAGTGGCATGGCCATCGACTGACCCCTACTAACCAGTGGCATGACTATCAACTGACCCCTACCAACCAGTGGTATAATCCTAGCCTGACCCCTACCAACCAGTGGCATGACTGTCGACTGACCCCTACCAACCAGTGGTATAATCCTAGCCTGACCCCTACCAACCAGTAGTATGATCCAATGGAATGTACAATAATTATAGTTATACAGTAAAACCTTATTATAATGCTCCTTTTCCATCTCACTTATCACCACACTATTTCCAATTCCGAAAAACCATTTCTGTTTATATTTTTCTTTATAAGCCTCCATTAATATATCACCTAACTCCTTTATGGTGTCAAAATTTGACTGATCAAATTATGGCGACGGATCAAGGTTTTACTGTAATAGGGAGTCAAAAGCTTAAACATGCACATTTATTCACTTACCGTAATTAAATCTAATTAACTAAATTTTCCTACTCATTTATCTTTTGTTCAAAGCTCAGTATGAAGAAAAACATTTTTTAAATAAAAAAAAACATACATGAATTAATATTATACAGAAAAACTTAAATTTAATGCCCCTTGATAACTTTGCCAACTAGCATATCACATTTTTGTGCTTAAAAATAAATTTTCCTATAATTTTATACATGTCCCTCAATTTATAGCCAAACTCCTTTTTATAACACCTAAATTTGGCTAAACAAATGGTGGCAATGAATTGAGGTTTTACTGTATTAAAAATATAACATTTACATGCATAAAAAACAAAACACGTCCTTTATTTTTGTGACTCACAATCATTTACTCTCATTTTATAATTTTACTCTAAATGTATCTGAGGAATGATGATGTTGAATACTGTAAAAAACATTTCATAACATGATCTTCCCATTCTGCATTGTAAGTCACTGGTCCCATGGCCATGACTAGAAAATTTCATAGTGGGCTATGGCTCAAATTGAATGAGTCCAGCATGATCAGGGCTATTTGTCTTTGTACTTCTTTTGCAATCCAAGTCAATTAATTTGTGACACATAAAGCCAAAATTATACTTATTTTGTTTATTTTGTGACTTTCTGAGAAAATGACATCAGAAAAGTTTTTATGTTTTCTCCATGAATTAAAGCACCTGTTGCTGTTATTATCTACAGCATTTATCTTGGAGTTCAGTATTGCTGCATGTACTTATTGGAAATCCATATCTACATTTGAAAATCAAATTAATTAAGATAAATAGTAAACATAAGTAGCAAATAAAATATAGCCAATTGTATTAGCTGAAGGTGATGGGATTTAGCATAAATAATGCTTCAAAATAGTTTTTCAATTGTTGGTAAATGCTACTTTCAAAACTTTATTTCTTCACACCATCTGTGAAAAGCAATATCACAAATCCAGTGATCCAATTTTTCATTGCAATCTTACAGTTTTGAGTGACATAGGCATATACATCTACAATGTATTTAAGTTTCAGAATTACTAGGACAGGACTTTCAACTCTTAACAATAATTCCTTATGACCAAATTTTTGGGAAAAGTCAACCAAGGGCCAGACCTATATAGTGCTGTAATACACAGCAACAACTGTTACAACATGGCACAAATAGCATGAATAAGTAAAACACTCTATGGCACAGCCTTCTCAAAGCACTCAGTATAATACTTAAACTATAAAAATAGAAAACTATCATTTATATACATATACATGTACATTGTATCTATAAATGGTCAATTTTAAGTCACGAAAAATCAAAAAAGGAAAATAACTGCATTTTCACTACAACAGACCAAGAGATGCATGTCAAAAGTTTTTTATCTTGATTCTGACCCTGTTAGAAGACACAGAACAAAACATTTCCCTTATGTACAACATCAAAGAACAAAACATCATATACATGTATTACAAGTCAAAACAGTGTTTAATCTAGGAATGTAGATGTTGGGGTCATCCTGGCTCAGGTCCTGAAAAACATTGGCTATGTTTTAAAAAAAATAGATCACCATTTTAATATAACTTGAGGAATTATATTCGAATGGAAAAACCCATACAATGAGAAACATGTAGAAATGGATTTACTCAAAACTTAATTAAAATGTTGGGCCAGGGTTTGCTAAAACCGTATTTTTGCAGAAATTTTTTTTTATTAAACAAGCTGAATAGCACAAGGAGTACCCTTTCTAGATTAAACACTGTTAATCATCTAATAAAAAGAATAACATGTACATATACATAAAGTAAATTATTATGAATTCATAACTTCAAATATTGAAAAAACAAAAAATTATAAAATAGGGATTTTAAGAAATATAAAAAACGACTTTGGAACTATAATATAATACTATATATATACTACATGCATATAATAATACACAATATGTGCATGTCCTGTAGATACATGGACAAAATGTTATACCCGTGTTCTGCATTGATACTAGAAACACAACAATTTTTAATTTATCAAAGGGACAAAAGTTCATCAAAGGGACAAAAGTTCAACTTAATACCTGTGCTTTGCATTGATACTAAAACTACAACAACAGGATCCGATCGGTCACCAATGTTGCATGTGGTAACACATTGTATATATATGTATCAACCTCAATTTAAATGTGTGAAACATTCAAATGATTATGGAAAACATGGAAAATTAATTTATGCTGCATATTCTTGGGAAAATATTAAATACTACTAATGTGATATTATTTGCAATGGAAATTAAGGTTCAACCCAAGCATTTATCATTATCCCTAGCACATTTGAAAATCCCGATTACAAATCCTAATTGTGATTATAAACCACTGATTTAATTTAAAAATTTAATGTAAACCAAAAAATGAAAAATTTCATGTGTCCCCATCTCTCTTGTCATGGTAACACAGAATTAGTTGGTTATTTTTTTAAATTCAAATGTATCTTTCGCATATACAAATATTGGAAAAAGGTATATACATACTTATATTATTTCTGATGTTCTCCCTACACTTTTTATGTTTAACCTATTTTCCTAGAATGATTTGGATAAAAATTTTGACACTTATGGGCAGTTTTCATGGGCAGTGTTAAACATGGGGTTTGTAGTATGCTTGTGATTGGGGAGAGACAAGCTGTTTTTTGGACTAGCATGTACATATTTGGATGTATCCAGATTTTATCCTTAGTACTGCTATTTACAAACAGAAACAATCTTAACAGCAAAACTTACATTATAAAAAACAATTGTTCAAGAAAAAAGTATAAAAAAAACCCATTTATTGTAAAACTGTAACATAGAACACCTATCTAAAGCTTTACAACAATAGTAAACAACAACCATAGCTTACAATTGACAACAACTAACAGCTTATGTCTCTTGCTGTCTTTGCATAACAAAAATTGCTAAAAATCCACCATATCAAAACTCTAGTCTAAAGCTCTGCATCAATGGTAAAACAACTATCACGTAATTGATCGTTGACAACAACTGTATTATTATATTTTATGTCTTTTAACCCTTTCTGCATGACAAAAAATACTTAAAATCCACCATATCAAAAATCTAGTATAAAGCTCTGCACGAATGGTAAAAAAATCTATGGTAGTTGATGGTTGACATCATCTGTATTATTATATTTTATGTCTCTTACTGTTTTTTCATGACAAAAATTACTTAAAATCTACCACATAAAAAGTCTACGGATAGTCAATTAGTCCTCACATGGAAAATGTCATGAAATGAAAAATAAATTCCTTTTTTCAAGTCATTTTAAAGCTCCTTGTTGTGTAACTGTTGTTATAACTTTGTAAACTGCTGAGCACTAACAAGTGATGAGTACACACCCCTCTTTGCCAACAGCTGTTGATGTGTACCTATTTCTACAATCTGACCATTATCAATGACATATATAACATCCGCGTTTTGAATCGTGGATAAGCGATGGGCTATCACAATGCATGTCCTACCCTGCTGAACATTGTCCAATGCTTCTTGTACCAGCTGAAATATAAACAAAACTTGTATTATTTTAACCAGAAACATATATATTTGCATGTATCTAAAATATAAACAAGATTAACTCATAGTCAGGTTGATTTCACTTACATTAAGATGTCACCAGCTACAGGTATACATACAGATTTCAATACTTTGAATCTCAAAATTATATTGGATTTATTAATTTTTCCAATCCACATCCATTCATTTAATTTTTGTATTACCGGGCAATCAGCCTGTATCTTTGTGTTCATATTCTATCAGTTAACTACAGGTGGTGGGGGTTGTTTATCACCCATGATTGTCTGAGCTGAATTTATATATCACTCACATAAATCTCAGGAATAGCTACAATATGCAAATCCTAAGTAACCTCCTCTTAACTGTGGAGCTAATTAATGATGAGATGTTTTAGTGGAGTAGGTAGTGGAGTGGATTAAATTGAGTTTTTTTTTTTTTACTCCTGTCAAGATTTTTTCACTTACATCAGGGTGGTCAGTTCAGGGATGGTGGAAAAACCAAAGCGTTCGTAGAAAAACCCCACTATTGACAAGTGAACTGCCAAAGTCTCTCACACTAGGAGCTGACCAGATTGAGATTCAAATGGTGGTAGAGGTGCTGTGATCCATAAGCATAAGTGAGTCCTTCAGACTACTCAGACACTGAGGCACCTGGTGTGTCCGTGGATATACAATATAGATTGTAAGGTTTTTTTAGAACTACTAGGTAAATTCATGTTACATCCAGATAAAATACTAAAAATATATTCAATTTTGTGAGGTATATGAAATTTAGACATATCCGCATAGTTAAACTTTTGTGCTTTTGAAAATGCAGTATAACACAATAAACAAAATGTAATTTACTCAAAAAACAAACAACCGCAAAATAAGCAAAAATTAGTACACCGCGAAAATAAATAGTAATTCCAAATAAAGGAAATTAACTACTAGATGACTTTGTGATCATTTTGTATTTCAATACCTTTTCACTCTCAGTGTCTAAGGCTGAAGTAGCTTCATCCAGTAATAAGATCCTAGGGTTTCTAACCAACGCCCTCGCTATAGCGATTCTTTGTTTTTGACCACCAGACAACTGTGTGCCTTTTTCTCCGACCTCTGTGTCATAACCCTACAATAAAATTGTAAACCTATAATGGTAACTATATCAAACAAGTATTTACTAGTAAATAAAAGGGCTAAATTCGTTTTGCGCCTGTATCGGCCTAAATTTTGGTAAAAAATAAAGACAGAATAATCACCAAAATATCTTTCGTTTTATATTAAGTAATATCAGTACTTGCACCCTGTGTTTTTTTTTCAGCAAAATATTACCCAGGATTATGATAAATCGCCATAAAGTTGGTTAGAAACGCACAAAATTGAGAAAATGTGCATTTTTGTTGCACACATTTCAAAAATTTAATATGTGCGCATTCGTTAACCACCACCATTTTTTCAGTATTAAATGGTTTTTGTAATATCTTTCGATCTATATACAACATTTTGTGGTTAATGGCTGCGCACACCCTTCATTTTAACAAAATGTGTGTGAAAAATTGTCAATTTTCACGTCGACGCTTCGTTTTTCATGGTAACTCCTTCCTCCTTTTGGAGCACCTTCCAAACCCTGACGTAAACCGGGATTTAAACTGTTGCCAAAATGTATACGAATATGGTTCTTTCTGTCTTTTTTTGCTTGGTGTAATTTAGGTGATAAAAGAATTTTAGGAAATTTACCTAATGTTTCTCACAATGTGGAAATAATGATTCCGTACAATGAGTCAGTCCGCGACCCGGACACAGTGAAAACGTAAAATACAATGTTGAAATAAACCCCAATAAAAATGGATTGGAAAGAAACAACTACATGTTGACATTATCGACAGTTTAATAATTAACAGCATAACAAAAAAGATATAAAAATTGCCAAAAAACACGGCCATTTATCAGTATCAAAAATAGGATACATGTAATTTTAAAAGCAGCGTCGCGTAATGTTGTACATGGTGCAATGGTTAGCGCGTTGGCATTCAAACTTGATGGATGGATGTTCGGACATGACCGATCTCATTATTTTTTTTTTCTCTCTCTCTTTTAGATGTAATTAGTTAACCGTTCCCATCAATATTCACAATTTTTTGTTATTTTATACCGACTTTTCTACCGCATATAAACGTTTATGACATCGTCTGTAGACCCATAGTATCCCCGCGCGGTGTCTACTAATCAATATGTCAATACGGTGTCAATATGGTCCAGTTCCGACTTTTGTCAACTCGTTTTATATTTTATGCCAACTTGTTCAATTTTTATGCAATTGTCTAAGAATGATTCCCAAAACGCCGAGCTATCCGCCTATATGAATATATACGCAAGAAACTAGGTTACACCTTTTTCAGGCCTCTATACCCGTCACTACTGCGAGGCCAAGTACAAATAAATCTCTGTGTAAATATATACGTTGCATATGAATAACATTTTTTGTTTTTTATATTGACGTGTGTGGAAGCTGACCTTACTGGGTAGTTAGCTGTCTACATAGTTTAAAAATGTTTGTTATTCTGCACCAAAGTGTAGCGCTACTGTCACTGCCATTACTTTGCTAGCACAAAAACAAAAACCCAGGTGTCACAATGACTTGTTTTGTTTTGCGTCATAATGCGTACAAACGTTGTGTCTATTGGCATGTCAGTGTGATTTCATTGCAGAATACTTTGATTTAGGCCATCGTACTTGTATTTAGATGAAATCAGTGATAGAAGGCATTAAAGAAACTCAAGTTGTTAGAGCCACCCGTGCTTCAGAGAGCATGCTTGACACCCGTGGAGCATTTTACAGCTAAGAGTTCATGATAAAGACCAGTTTATAGCTTTGTCAAGAGCAGTTCTAACGCAAAGCTTTTAGACTTATTGCTGTGGACTTTACTGATATAACCTTTGTTACAAGATGCTACGTAAAGTCAATGTATAATAGTCATCATCTCAAAGGCCATTTGTATAATCAAAATCAATTTCTCTACTTTAACTATAAAATATTCTTATTCGACAAACCGCAGGTTCATGATATTCAGTCGTGTCCAGCTAGTGACATTCATCACATATGAAACCTACCCCGACTTTTCGTCTATGGCCTTTCTTCGTGCGACGAATGCACTTAGAAAAGTTTTTGGCATTTTATTTACTTATTTACTAGTACATGTACGTGTTCAACATACACGAAACACACGGGAAATGACAAGTGGCCTTAAACTGAATTGTAATGTCGTTATATATATAATATATATATATATATATATATATATATATATATATATATTATATATATATATATATATATATATATTGTATATATAAAACAAATATGCGTGTATGTCTTCCTTTCTTTCTATTATGTTATTTGTGGCATAAAAATAATATTGCATTTAAATTCTTACACAAAGTAAGATAAAAAAGAAATAAAGCCGTAAAATATACATTTTATTAAAATAAAATAAGTTGAAAAATAAAATTGTTACTTTGGGATTCGAACCAACAACGTAAGACTTATTGGTACCTACGTATACCCACTACACCACGCAGGTAATGGTTGACAATAAGGTTTATAAATATCAAGTACGAGTATAGTACGGTATATTAAGAGGTTATATTGGGGTAACTCTCAAAACATTGATTTTTACAAAATTCAGTATCAGCGCATATCTCTCCATTAACCATATTTTGCATATCTAACAGTAAAATAATATAGTTTTTATGTTCAAAATATCTTTAATGGAGAGGCATGCGCTCTATATGTATTTATTAAAAAACGTGTTGATTTTCACAGTCTTGTTCCATGTTTGTATAGAGTTCTACGGAGACAAACCTAATGGATTACATGAGTTAAACAAATAATGCAATATTTTACTGATATTTTTACCATCTAAACTTTTACATAATGATAGTAGCTTTAGGTTTTTTCACTATCAATATGTATTCAAGATACTTTTAAATTTTGAATCCTATAGGCGGATAGCTCGGCGTTTTGGGTATCATCCTTTCTCAAAATTAAGTACTCACTCACTGTGGTACAGCGTACACGGGATATTACAGCATAAAATGAGCCAAACAGCCCATGTAATCAAAAACAAACATACTTATCCATTTTCCGAATCACAATCCAGAAGCAAAGTAAAAACTTTGGAACTGACAAGTTAGGTTAGACACGTGAACTTCCACCAGGGAAGTGAGGCCGGGTGCTCCGGAAGGGTAAGCACCTCCTGTTTAGCTAGCTACACCCGTCACGTGTGTAATCAAAATTGTGTGAAAGGAACATGGAACTATGAGACGTCAAATATATCCAAGGCAATCCTGGACACAGAGACATCAAACTTATCAACAATACTGTGATGACGGCCATAAAACTTTTTGAGGGCCTTGATAAGCCTAGGCTTGCAATATCCCTGAGTCAACAATTTATTTGCAAGTAAACAACACCAGCGTTAGTCGAAAGCCGATTTTTGACTTATCTGTTCATTTTAACATCTGATAGTGTATCGGGTCATCAATCGGACACATAAATGATTCTACTGAAATAGTTAACTGCATGTGATACACTGTTTAAACACTGAAACAAATTGATGAAGCGCAAGTGCTCACCTGTGATTTTGACGTCGCTGGGAGTTTCTTTCCAATATTTCAATTTTCACTTGATAATTAAAAATTCTGAAGCGTAAAATTCCTCAAAGATGTTCAGAACTACATGTCCACCAATTTTAAACTCAATGTTTTGCGAAATAAAGGAGCAGGAGACGTTTAAAGATCGACGCGGTGTACTGGGAATTGATTCTCGCCATCGTTTTAGTGTACCGGGAATTGCGAGGTTACGGTTACCGAGAATCGTGTATAACATTATTTTCAAGTCTTAATTTTTAAAGAAATTTGGGATTGCGAATGTATGATACAGTTTGTATGCATGGTGCATACAATAATAAATAAGTTTCACGGTGCAAGTTAATATTAGGTGTTCATAGAAAAGGCTCTAACCTTAATTTCAAAATTTAATTAGGTAGATCGCCAATATTAAGAGGCATATAGTGATCCAATATTTTCATAAGAAATGTTTAACACTTAAGGATATCCAAACTTATATGGTATCCGAACTAGGAACATATGACCTTCCAACTCTAAAGTAAAAGTGTGGGTGGTGGGATTTAAACTCAACAGAAAGACCCTTGTTCTAGAAGACCAAAAGAAGCCTATTTAAATCAGACAAATCTTAAGAAATGATTGTGAAACTGCAGCCAGTTGGTGTTTGGTATATGTATCAAAAACAAACATACTAATCCATATCCGAATCACAATCCAGAAGCAAAGTAAAAACTTTGGAACTGACAAGTTAGGTTATACGCTTCCACCAGGGAAGTGAGACCGGGTGCTCCGGAAGGGTAAGCACCTCCTGTTTAGCTAGCTATATATGTATATATGAGATTTAGATTCATTAATGTGAGCCAGACAATAAAGCAGAGTCGTCAGTGGATAGGGCCTGGGTCCCCTAGACAAAGAAGGCTAAGAAGCATTAATCTGCTGGCAAGGTCATGGCAACAGTATTTGGGGCGCAAAAAGTGTTATTGTATGTGGTTTTTAACCAAAGAGACCTATAACTTGATTGCACTATGCAAATTTGCTAGGCCAGCTGAGAACTGATATCCGTGAAACTACCGCAACAGGACAACGCAAGGGTCCATAGTTGCAAACTTACACTGAAGGCTGTTGGGCGAGACGGGTATGAATTAATATCACATCCTGGCTAGCTCGTAGCGACTTATTCCTGTTCCCAAAATTGAAAAAATGATACCCGAGGACGTCATTTCAGGTTTGACCAAGAAGTCGTGACGACAGTTGAGGATTGGGTCAATGGAAATCGCCCTGTCTTTTTCAGTTCTTGGGTGATGAACACCGTTGGTATAAGTGTATCACACTAGAGGGCACTGAATTACATTAAAAAATAAGAGGTGGATCTAATCTGTAAATAAATTAAGCTGGTTTCTTATTGATTCACCCTCGTAAATAGAAACTCAAACATAGCACATGACAATGAACTATGGTTAACATTTTAAAACAGAAAAATGTGTTATATTGTTAAAACTATTTATTTCTAAATCCGTTTCAAGACTTTTGATTTTTATCTCGCCACATTTGTGGAACTGTTTTACACCAGACACTCCCTTCCGACGACTGTCTCATTTTGACCTGGGATGTAAATAAGCCATCTTGCATTAATTGTAGCTGGTCAATTCGATCTATTGACATTAAGTTAAATATTTTAAAAGTTTTCTAAAATTGCAATCTTCATTTTTCTGCTCAGTGCCAAACTACAAAGTTTTTTCTTTGCTTTCACTTCACTAGTTGCATTTGCTATGTTACTATCAAACTTAAACTATTTAAGAACGAATTATATTTTGACATTACACACGGGCCTTTGTAATGGATTAGATAACACTTTTACATCTCCCTCAGTCTACATATATCAGGAAAAATTTGTTTATGATATAGTCTATGTGTTTCATCTTCATATCGTCTGTAATGCATGATCAATAATTACAGATGTTAAAGTTTTTCACTAGATAATTAATTGTTTTGCTTCTCAATGAAAAAGCCGTATAAATTTCTATATACATTCATTAAAACATGAAAATATCACAGCTGGCAAGATATTTGACTCTCAATTCCCAGTACACCTATTTGCTCCTGTAATGCCAATTCCCAGTACACCTTTTTGCAATTCCCAGTACACCGCGTGTTATCCTCCAACGCCTCCTGCTCCTTTATATCGCAATACATTGAGCTTATATTTGGTGGACATGTAGTTCTGAACATCCTTGAGGAATTGTACGCTTCAGAATTTTTAATTATCAAGTGAAAATTGAAATACTGGAAAGAAACTCCCAGCGACGTCAAAATCACAGGTGAGCACTTGCGCTTCATCAATTTGTTTCAGTGTTTAAACAGTGTATCACATGCAGTTAACTATTTCAGTAGAATCATTTATGTGTCCGATTGATGACCAAATACACCATTAGATGTTAAAATGAACAGATAAGTCAAAAATCGGCTTTCGACTAACGCTAGTGTTGTTTACATGGGCTGTTTGGCTCA
Source organism: Anadara kagoshimensis (assembly GCA_021292105.1). Taxonomy (NCBI): domain Eukaryota; kingdom Metazoa; phylum Mollusca; class Bivalvia; order Arcoida; family Arcidae; genus Anadara; species Anadara kagoshimensis. Next base: position 57,885,606 of record CM037870.1, on the reverse strand, counting down.
TTTTATGCTGTAATATCCCGTGTACGCTGTACCACAGTGTCACTGTGCTTTCTAAAGATAGAACTGAGAGTTTCACCATCCAAATGCAACGCGCGATCTGATTGGTCAATGCAAATTAGTAATGTCTTCACGATGTGAAAGTGACAGAGAGCTGAAGAGACATCAGAAAACCTTGTATTTCTACCGATATCGATTGATTTTAATTAAAAATTAAGCATGGATCGGTAGAATAATGTTTTAGGAAGTGTTCCATGTTGTCAACAAGAGCGAGGTAAGGAAATACTGGAAATTATCGACGCGTGTTTTCGTTTCTGCCGTTTTCGCCAGAAATTTCAAGAATTCAATAATGGAAGCTGTCAGACCACAAACCTCCAAAAAGTCAAAAAATTAAAATGGGGGTTTAGTGGGCTGATTAGTCGGACTAGTATTAACTTGTTCCAACTAAAATACCAACTCGTATTGATCAACTTATTTAAAGTTTGTCAGTATTAAATTGTTCAATGTTTTAGTCACGCGGCTGGTAAATTAGACAAAATGTACTTAATATATAATTCAACATTTCCTAAGACACAGATGCATATGAAAAGTTTTGGTTATATATTCCTAGTTAGGTTTTGTTATATAACACTAAAATATACTCTTAAACATCGGAAGATAAAGCTCGTAATTGGCAAGGTTGGGAAAATATTCACTATGTGAGGGTACCTTTAAATATCAAACTATTAGAAAAAAGGGTATTTTTGAACCAACCCCGGAAGGGAATTAAATACCTACTTTTAAAATTTCCATTAATTTTATAGGATAAGTAGTCAAATATGAAATATACTTCCCTCGGTTAAGGCATTTAAAATAATGTTAATGCAGCGTTCGGTAAAAGTGTCTCACCGACGAGTGTTGTACCATTACAGATCATGTCACATATTTGTACAAGTACCTTCTTGATGCGTTAATGTCACAAGTAATTTTGCGACATATGTATAGTGTGTAGATATTGGAAACATTTTTAAAAACTCGACCAACACTAGTGATGCGCGGAATATATACCTATGTAAATACAAAACTCGCGTCCCCGGATTTACGGTAAGTTAGTTGACGCTAGTTTTTATCCCGCATTGTTGCTGGTGTCCCCACTACTTTAAGAATGTGATGGAGCTAAAATTGTCTCAATATCAACATTTTGACCACCTCTCTCATCATCATCATCATCATCATCATCAGCAGCAGCAGCAGCATCATCCACATCAGCATTTGTGATTGAATGAGGGCCGATGGTTCACTGCTAATTTATTAACCCGTGTCAGTAGAGTTTTTGGAAATATGGGGGAGTCTATACAATGCAAATAGGGATCATACTTGATAAATGAACGCATTCAGGCGTGAATATACGCATACAATAACACGGTTTGAATAGATTTGCCCCTGTTTATAAACACTCTGCCAAAATATCGTATTTTTGTAATTTTTTTTTAAAAAAAAGTCTAAAAGCAAACGTCTTATATGAAGCAAGTACACCCTGTACTTCATAATCGAGCATTCTTAATAAATATTTAAATTGAAAGTCAAGTGACAGGGTCAAACTTGATGAGCCAAAGGATCCATATGCCGCTGCTACTGCATATGAAATATTATCGTTATTGCCAAGTTTACTATTTCTTGGATTGATTGAACGTGGGTTTAACGTCGCAGTCAAGAATAATTCACTTATATCGATACGTCACTAGGTATAAGTGAAGTGACATTTGAAATGTGCTCAGGGCAGTGTACAGGGGTGGTGGTTCTTTGGCGTGTCAAGCCTACAGTGACACAAGGCATCGGTGTTAAGGTCCCTGTGGTGGCTTGCATTTTTAAATGCCAGTGTTTGTCGAAATAACGGTCTCTAAATACTTCAAAGTTTTTGTCATTACCGGTCGCGACCTCCCACATATAGAATGAGCTACCGTTGTGTTTAAATCGTTATGGACATTGAACATTCTGCAGTTTAAATAGGATGATTATATCAGTATTTATGTACAGTCAGTTTTTCATTTACACCATGTCGATCAGTACCTGGATGAAGTAAGACACCAGCGTATCCGGATAAATGTGATCCGCGAACCGACAGGCGAAATTGACCTCTTGTTTTAAATTGGTTAGTGGCTATTACTATAGCAACTAGTGTTTTATTTAAAAAGACCTTTTCATCAAAAGAAAAAAAGAAAATGTTAAAAAGAATATGCATGCTTGGTAATATTGTTTAAACCTCACACTATGACAATAAAACGAAAAGTCAAACTTCATTATTAACATGGTCATAATATATTGCACCCACATCGTTGCTATGGATACGTATTATTTTTTTACCTAAAATGTTGTATTTTGTTTTTAAAGGAAATCGCATTATCATAGAATTCTGTAATAATGATTTTTTGAGAACATGTCCTCTAAATTGATATAAAACTTTGTGTGTGTTAAGGCATTGGAAAAATAAAACAAAGATGTTTCATAGTACTGAAACTAGTATTTTGGTTGCCATGACAACAAATAAAAATATTATTTTATCAAATTATGTATTTGTTTTGATTGAGTAATAAGTTTAATCCTATTCATGCAATTTTGGATTGTTTCAAAACGATTTTTATAAATATAACAATGATATGTATGCAAATGTCATTGTTTCAAAAGCACCAAGTTCAGATTTTACCTGAAACAAGGGGTCTGTTTTTGATCGGTTGCCATGGTAACCAACGAGGAAAATTATCTGAATAAAATACATTTTGTGTTTCTATACTACTTATAAAATCATAAGAGTGAATTCGGGCCAAATCCGAGATTAGGCCAAATATGCCCCTTCGTGAACCTAGTCCTTTTGCCTGTGTGTTGCGCTGATGGCATTATACAGCAGGGTTCTTTAACATGCCAAGCCCACCGTGACATGGGACCTCCTTTAAATTAAGTTCCCATCCCAAAGAACCGTGACTTTCATTTTATAATGCCGAGTGCTTGGCACAGTCACTACCCACTTTCAAGTCTTGGGTCAGATCCCATCAGGGTTAGAACCCACGCCCTTCCACTTACGGAGTGAGCACTCTACCAACTGAACTACCACAGTGGTGTTGTTTCAAAGAGATGCTAGGGTAAATCTCTTGTGTGCTCAAAGGAGAAAATTTTATAAGATTTTCACTATTTTTCTTCATTATGGGTTCAAGGGTGATATCACTCATTCACAATTAATTTCTGCAAATCTGGAAACCCTTTACCCAGGCATAATAATCAAAAAGTTTCATCAAATTTGGCCCAGTAGTTTTGGACCAGATGATAAAAAGGTACAATATTAACATGTGGCAGATGACACACACAAGGCTGATAGTAAACCATCACAATGGCTGTGACATCAAACATGAATGCTTCGATAATAATTAAATAGAGTTTAAAGCTAAACAAGTGCTTCTTTACCTGCAGGAGGAAGCTAAAATTAAATTTACACCATGTAAATACTGACCGTGGGTCTGTTAACAATAAATTCATGAATATTGGCCATTCTGGCAGCTTCTATGATCTCATCCATACCAACATCAGTATCTAAACCATAGGCAATGTTGTCACGGATACTGCAATCAAATAAAACGGGTTCCTGTCCCACCACTCCAATAAATGATCGGAATCTTTGGAGATGCATATCACGAATATCAAGCCCATCAACCATCTGAAAATAATTAGTTATAGGTGGATAATATGTATTTAGTAAAAACCAGTGTTGCAACAAAAGACTTTAAAGTACAAAACATGTACTGTAAACTGTGAAATTTTAGCAGCAGTTTTATTTTAGCATGTTGAACATCAGATTTTTTAGCTAAAATTACTTATAAGGGGCTCCGAGTACAAAAACAATATGAAGATACGCTATTCACTTAATTGAGGAAAATCGCTTAAATATGTCTGTGCTAATATAAAGCAGTTTACAGTATTGCAAATGCAGTAAAACACCCTTTATCTCTAAATTTGACTTGCTTTTGTGGTAAGTATATTACTGATATTGAGTTTTAAAGGATGACAGCGAAAACCTGCTGTTACCAAAACAATTATTTTAATCTATCCTTGATAATTAAAAATATTCTTAAAAAATCTCAAGTTATCAAAAACTCTGACTGAAATACTGTATACATAATACTATAATTTTACAGATGTACTCATTTGAGTGATTTCTTCAATGATACAGTACCGCTGATTTAAATCCATTGCAAAACCAAATATGGCAGTGAACAAGGTGATCCATGAGAAATACTGTAAAGGTGGTTATTTTTGTGTGGTGGAATTTGTCGTTATTTTCAATTGTAAAAAATGGTGAAAGTCAGCTTAAATATGCAAGAATGGATAAAATACGAAAAATAATTCTCTCGAAAATGTCAACATTAGGATTTCGATAAAATTTCCACTTGTGAATAAAACCATGTTTACAAAATGCTAATGGAAGTCCACATGAATTTACACAAATTATAAAATAAATACACTAAAATTAATACATCTACAGTAATGAATATACATTCAATCTACTGATGTTACCGTCAGTCATCATCACATCAGGGTAGCTTAGTGTGATCTGACTGACACTAACACCACAACAAAATATCAAAATATGCCAATAAAGTCAAACCTGCCTAAAAGGAACCACTAAAGGTGGCCTTTATTGGAAGGTGGTCTTTATATACAGGTTCAAATAATATGAATAAAAAACAATTGGGATAAAATTCTACTGGCCTTTATAAGCAGGTGACATTTATATAGAGGTGACCTTTAAGGCAGGTTGGACTTTACAAGCATAAGACTTATTAAAGGAGTGTTATACATACAACTTGTCCACTGTCTGGATCATAAAATCTCTGTAAAAGGGAGACAACTGTTGATTTCCCACATCCACTTGGGCCCACCAGAGCTACAGTTTGTCCTGGTTCCACTTCTAAGTTAAAGTTCTGTAATACTTGAACATCTGGTCTGTTTGGATAGTTAAAGTTGACATCCTTAAATCTAATTCTTCCTTGTATGTCTTGCTATTTTAATAAAAAGATAAAAAATAATTATTTTAAATTACAGTAAAACCTCATTATAAAGCCCCTCTATAACTTTAATAAACAAATAATTTTTTGAAGTCCAAATATCCATTTCTCATTTATAATGTATTTAAACGTTTCTTTATAAGCCTCCCTAATTTCATGGCCAAACTTATTTAGTTACGTAATGCTGCCCGGCAGCTGGCGATTGAGGCTTTATTTTTTAACACCAAAAAGGGACTGAAGAAATGGTGGCAATTAAATGAGGCTTTATTGTACATGTGTTTATTATACATGTATATACTGGTAGGATTTATATACATGTATGCAGTCATGATTGACTGATTCGAATGATATTCAAGATTATTGTACTTATATCGAGCCAGTAACTTCCTGAAGGGGGGGGGGGGGGGACTAAGCACCATGAGTAAATTACACATTTTGCATTCTGCAAGCAAAATTATTTCTTACACTATGATCTACCCTGAGTGAATGTGAACCAATATAGTGACGCATACTGTAATTAATGAGTTAAGGTGACAGGTTATTGAGGCCCAAATATAGATAAAAAACACAAACAACATAGCACTGCCGTGCTGTTGTACGGCGTAGTTGGGAAAATGGTGTTGTGGCAAGACAGAATATAACCGAAAATCCCCCCCCCCCCCCCCCCCAGAGGGTTGGGTTCGATCTATGCAGGCAATGTCCAACAGATGTTTTTTGGAAAAAGAAACAATGTACCAAACCATGTATTGCTAAATTAAATGGTAGAAAATAATAATTTCATAAATATATGAAAAAGACAATCAGTAATTAAAATTTAATAAAGTCGTACCCGATCGTTTTGTCATTTTGTCATTCGGATAGAGAGAAAGTAGAGTTTTGCAGACCCTACCGTCGCTATGAGGGGGTACATTCTAGCGGTTGTATGTAACTGGATCATTTGCTGTTAAATCTGGGTTTTAATAAACTGCTGATTATCACTCACAATATTCCCGTTTCATGTTAATAGTGAAGTGCTTAAAATCCACATGTGGTCATTTCCACAAAACACTGTAGAATAATCTCCCATTCACGAAAGTGAAATCTAATCAATAAACAGTTTTTAAATATGACACAATTGCCTCAACATCAAAATACGTTACCATACCCTTCAAAATAAATTTAAATTACCATAGATTTCATGAAGAATTAATTAAATCAACCTGCCATTGCTGTTTATTTCATAAAAAGTTATGATTTTACATTGTAGGACGCAAACTTCTCGGACTACTTTTTATTGTAAACACGAGATCAGTTCGCCAAATTGCAGAAATTATTGGATGCATCCCGTCGCAATATTTTACTAGATTCCGAAATGTATTCTGAAAATTTATTCCAAATGTGCATATGTAACCAAATGCATTACCCGTCTCAGAATACATATCTCACGATAAAACAGATATATTTCTTTCACTCATTTACCAGGCGCACTATTTCCATGCGTATTCATATCTTATAATTTCATAGCAAAGAAGCGCGATATCTTGGAAGAAAGCGATAGCAAAGTATACGTTCACTATCGTGAAACGCCGTACAAATGATATGGATTGTAAAGATGATGGAATCAAAATGTTATGGCCCTTCTTAGTTGTCTTTGTGGTTTAAATTGGAATGAAAATTAGTTTAATTATGAAGTATAAGAAAACTGTATAGGAAGTAAAATGATGCCATGGTAATTTCAAAGCTATGAAAAAGTATATTCTAATAAAATTCTATCATTTTTTGACACTTTTGAGATCATGTTTGAGGTTATTGAGTCCATTATGTCCCTCAGCAAGACATTCAATTATACATTTTTCTAATCCAACAAGTTGATTATAAATGCTGGAAAGTACCAGTGTCCTTCTAAAGGGGAGATAATAATTTTCTGCCATTTCTCATCAGCATAAGTGGGTTAACCACTAGACTAACAAGCAAATCCAGTGAAAAAGGATCTCCTTCCAGTAGAAACTACTACTGTATGTGATAAAATTGTACTTATGTTCAAAGGGTCATTACTCCCAGGAAAATAAGCAAACCAACTTGAGTAAATGATATTAACATCTTCTATCTACCGATATGTTGATGCATTGCAATACGTTTATTTAAATAACGCTTAATAGTTTTGGAGAATTACTCTGGACAAGCAGTGTCCAGATGGACAGAAGAACGGAAGGAAGTTTGAATTTAATATCCCCCTCTTCGAAAGGTGGGAAATAATAAGCCTTTAGGCTAAGGACAGATTTGACTTATTTACATACCAGATATATTCCTTTTTGAGAGTAAACATCTATAGGTGGTACTCTGTCTAAGATTTTGAATATTAAGCCTGCTGATACCCTGGCTTTGGAGTAATCTGGCAAAAAAGATGATGCTTGACCAATTACTGACCCAGTAAATGTAATGGCAAAGAAAACTCTGAAAATATAAATACAGAAAAAAATGAGGTGGTTATCTCCCTTTTATAAATAAAACAAACGTTACCTGGAGTCTGTATCTGCATTGTTCAATGAATTTTGCAAGAGAAAAACTTTCTCAAGGTATATTTAGAGATTAAACATTTTACAAGAAGAAACTTGTGGGATTTGTAGACTGGTAATCTTCTTGCAGGGATTTGGCTATGATCGAATTGATAATGGCTGCATGTTGGTTCAAACCCTGGTCAGGTCTGACTAAGACTTATAAAGTAGCAGTGACTGTTCTTAAGCCAAGCACTCAACATTTAGAAATGAGAGTCACTGGGTTCTTTGGAAGAGACCTTAAAAAATGATGCCCCATATAACTGCAGGCATGGCATGTTAAAGAATGCTCCCTGCATTATTGCCTTGAGTGCTATGCAAAAGGTAAAAATTTCTGCAACTTCACCTATAGTTGGTGATGTTTCAATATGAGTGAAATATTTTTGACTGGGATGTTAAAACCCATTCAATCAATCAATTAATTTTTTCATAATTTAATAATAATAGTAGTAATATAGGGTAATATAGTTATCTCCCTTTAACCAACTGATATATGTCTACATCATTATCATAATTCAAAACAGTACATGTATTGTGTCATTCTTCAATCATACTACAGTGGAGCCTGCTTTAACTGTACATGTTCAAAATTTTTGTTTGGTAAAGCCAGTTTACACAGGTAAACTCAACAATTAATGTTAAAAGTAGACAGGTTTTCAGTTTATTCAGGGTTTTGCTCGGGCTACTTGTACTATCACGCACTAAGGGCAACTGCAATCTGCAACATCACAGAGTAAGTATCCTAAAATCAACCATACCACTCCCCCAGTCAAACTATACTGACACTGGTGTGGGATGACTGGGTGAACAGTTGATACCCTGTTGTCCTCTTAATAAAAAATAAATAAAAGGCAATGACGCGTTAACTCACAGTTTGAAGTCTTATGTTCAAACTCATGGCCTCTCACAGTAGGTGGACTCTCTAACAATGAGCCACCGAGGTGATTTCTTGAGTTCATTGTCACAATCATGTCAAGTAAGTCCAATACAGAAAAGAACAAGACTATACTGTACAGAGTTATCTCCCTTTAACCAAGTGAAATCTATTTTGGGTTTCATGAACTGTGTCTGTTTCATATAAAGAAAATATTTAGATTTTTTTTATTTATTCTGATAAATAAAAAAACGGTGACTGGTGGATTGCATTAATTAAAAAACACACACCTAACCAGGATATTTTTTTCTTGTAAGAACAACATGGGAATAATTGCTTCAGATAAGACAACTAAACATAATGGTTCAAGAAATCTGAGATGAAGGGCCTGCCGTATAACCCAATCTACTATCTACGTAACACAAGATAAGACAATACAACAACAAGGAAACATAACAAGATAAAATATCAGCTAATTTCTGATCTGGCATAATGTAAAACAAAGACTAGATTGATTGATTGATTGAATGGGTTTTATGTGCATTAAGTCAAGAATATTTCACTTATATTGAGACATTGCTAGCTATAGTTGAAGTGGCAGAAATTTAGACCTAGCAATTCACTCAGGAGAAAGTGAGGGAGTGCTCTTTAGTGTGGCTTGCCTAATGTGATATGATGGAACATCACTTTAATTATAAAGTCTCTTTTTTAAGAACTCAGTGACTACCATTTTTAAATGCCGAGTGTTTGGCAAAAGAACAGTCACTTCCTATTTACAAGTCTTGTTCAGATCAAGCTGGGGTTCAATCCCCAATCTCCCACATATGGCCAAACCCCTTGATCAACTGAGCTACTGTAGTGGTTATTCTAACTCAATTTTAATGTTTTCTATAAGAAAATTATATGACCAATTTATAAATATTACACAGAATATTAACTATTAACTGAAAAGTAACAGGTCCCAGCTGGATTGGCTTTAATCTCAAGCCTTATCAGAAAACATTGGAAGGTTTTGTATATACAGCTGAACCTTTCTAAACCAAACACCTACCACACCAAATCTTTTGATTAGTCAACGCAGGTTTTCCGTTTTACAAGAAGCTAGGTTCACACTAATGTTTTTCATTAGTAGCCAATCTTGTTATGTTTTCTTGTTGTTGTATTATTAGAAGCATATTTTATCTCCATTAAATTCCTTACAATATTAAGAAGAAATTGCGTTCTTCACATTTATTTGTACAACACAAGTGTCGCTACGCTGAACAAAATACATGATCACCCATTTTCATTACACTTTAAGTAAAGATTGGAAATTTGATAAGAAAAAAAAAACATTATTACAATTTCAAAGGGGCACAACTCTGAGAAATTTGCTTCATCTTCTGACATATCCTGGCTATCCTGTAAACCAAGTTTAGTATAACAATATCTTCAACAGTTTTGGAGGAGTAGGCTGGACAAACTATTACAAAGAGATGAAAGTGATGGATGGACAGACAGACATTGCTTTTCCATAAAACACTCGGTTAATGAATTAAAACATTTGATGGCTCATTTTTGAAAGTTTTGCAACACAGCTGGGGTTTGAGCCCATGAATCTTTAATACGTGCGGTCTGTAACCACAAAACTTCAACAAACGTTATGTTTAATGCATATATTATAAATGTAATTTATTTTGGTCTCTTTTTTACATTATCCAAAAAAGAATCTAAGATGCCAGAGTGTCTAATAAATACAAGAATATTTTCCCATGACCTGGTTGACCTTATTGCAGTCTTGTAGTGTATAACAGTAGCATTATTATACCACAGATGGTCCCGATCTTCACTAATGATGCCCTCCCTTATAGGCATAATAGAAAACAAAGAATCAGTTTTGGACATTGGACTTATAGCTGGGCTAATAGACTTGATCATATATACTATCATTTCTCTCTGTTAAAAACCATATCCCTTAGATTCTGTACTGTGATTATAAGATTTATCAGGTTGTTTTCATGACATGGAGTTATCTCCATTGGATTGATTGATATTTCACCACAAGCTTGCCTAACTTTAAATATTTTTGACAATACCCAAACATTTATCACTTGTATAAACTATAAATAAGGTAATAAATGATTTTCTTAAAGGACATACCACAAAGCTATGGTTCTTACTTACTGTTATTGAATTCAAGGGTATATATTGGTTACTATTGTCAAATGTTAACATCTGACCTTAAATCAGATGGCAAATACTGGTTAATGATATGAACAATGTTATGCCTGATGACAATTTTCTAAGTCCAACTTGAGGTCCAATGCAAGTCATTTAGGTTCCAATCCAAGTCCATAACACAGTCCTATTATACAGGACCAATATCTAAAGTCTATTTCAATCAACTCTAGATTTTCAAAGATGCCCATGAAAAACATTTAATCCAAGACATCCCTTATCAAGTATTGTTTTCTATCATAACACATATTTGGCTTCATAAATTGCCAGATCTCTGTATTTAATAGCCTGTAAAGCTTATGAGTTAAAACAGCTCTAAATTGATAACAATGTTTTTATATTTATTTTAATAAAAATGTATAACCAGAGCTTAAAAGATTTGCACTATCGCCAAAACTAATTATCAATTTCAAGGGCCAAAACTCTTCTGAACTAGACTTTCTGTTCTTGTATCACAAACTAATTTGCCAAAACTGACAAAGAAACTGCAGTATAAGCAATGGTGTTCAACAGTACTAAATGATCAATACCCCATAATGTTTTCACAGAACATTTTGGAAATTTCTAAAATAACATAATTTTCACAGAAAAATACCTTTAAGATTCCTCATACAATGGGAAACATTAGTACAAAAAGCAATATGGCCTTTTGGATATTACACTGGGGAAGCCCATTGTTTTGCTTTTTAATCTCAGCAAAATTATTCTTAAAACATCTTAAGAATGACTCAAAATGTCTCAGAAACAGAGAGCATCTCTCTTTATCTCAATCTGGATCTCAGAACTGACTCCAATGATATCTGACGCATCCCTGAGTACGCATGTTTGGAATATTTGTCAGAACCAGAGATATAAATGTTGATGTAGATCTAATATAAATTGTTCCTCTGTGTCAGTCTGAAGCCACATATTGACTTAACTAGATGATGGATTCTTCGTAAGTCTGAAGTAAATAATACCAGCTGGATTTAGTGACCACAACTGACCTCAGGTCATTATCAATTACCTTACACACTGGTCATCTAAAACAACTTGACCAGTTTACCATCTTGACTGGCCTCTTAACAAAATATTTTCCTATGATGGGGTGAAGCTGTATGCCTTTGTTTATTTATATAATGTATAATGTGTACAACAAAGAGAACACTTCCGAGTTAAGTAGTGTGGAGTAGAGTAATGGTGTTTTACATCCCAGTAAAGAGTTTTTCACTTATATTGAGGCAATCAGTAACTGGATTGTGGAGGAAACCAGAGTGCCCTGAAAACATCACCTACCTTCAGCAAGCAAACTGACAAACATCCTCACACTAGGATCTGCCAGAGTGGGATTTGAACCTAGGGGTTGAGAGGCACTGTGATCCATGGACATGTGATTTAGACCACTTGTCAACCAAGATCCCCTTGAGAAATGAAAACATGATAGAAAAGAGATATTAGCATCTTATCTATATATAAAGAGTAAACAGGTGAGACAGCCTTAGTTACAAAATGATCATTATATTTCTGTCATAAAAAATTCAGTCTTTACAGCAAGGGTTAAAACTGGTGTGTATCCCATTTCCAATGGATGGCCTCAGTCGGTTTGTGGTCTAAAGTGCAAGCTTACAGATTACAGTGTCGCTCATCGCCTAGATTTGAGTAACACATGGGTAAGATCTTCCTGGCACTTTTGTTTTCTCTGAAATCCCTGAACTGACTTCCTTGAAATAAGTGAAAAAATCTTGACTAGGGTGATAAACATCATTACTCCACTCTAGTTGCAAGAGAGTACAAGAGTGAACCCTTGAATGGATTGCCAGTCTGTTTCACACTAACCCCATATCTGTCAGAACCTTTTTATATGCCATGTGTCAATGGACTGGAGCAATGTATTGATCAGTGATGCAGTTTTGCTGAGTATCCACATTAAGACCCTTGTGTCATTCACCATATGCCTGAGCCTCCATAAAGTGTAAGGGGCCTATAGGAGAAGTGGTCCAAAGGGAGATTATGGATCACATCTTTTGCCATTGCCCTCCTAACTGCTTAAGTCCAGATCCCACTTGTGGACGATTCTTAGTGTGAAAAAGTTCACATGCTGAAGATTAGTCATGTTTTTTTGGCATTCCAGTTTTCTAAACTATTCCAGTACTGATTGCCAAAATTTACATTGAACAATCAGGTCTACAAGAATAAGTTATTATGCTAAGTACAGTAAACTAAGGTGTTGAATAATTAAATGTCCTGTCTGGGTTCATAAAAGCAGTTTTGTATTGTTTTACCAAAAACAAGAAAGGATTACCATATGTCCACCTGAGAAATGTAATTTGCAAATATTTCTAGCACCCAACACCTACAGAGCATCTTCGTCTGATACGGTGTTAGATTATATATTCACAATATTGAATGTCTCAAAAGGTGTTGAAGCTATTACTGCAAGGTGCTCCAAGTTCAACATTGCACATATTAATATAAATAACCAGTTAATACAATAATTGCCCTCTAGGTATGTGGACATACCACATCACCTGAGGGTGAAAACCCTTCTGAAGGGTGACAATTCTGGATGTCCACATACCTAGAGGGCAATTATTATTTTATTATACCGAAACAAAGCTTACCGTGTAAAATGGCACAAACAATATATGAATTTTAAATTAAATTAAATGCTGCCAGTTTACACTTTCAACCATCCTTTACTGGCGCTCGTCTACATACTTTAGATTCAGCAGAATCTAGGTTTACCTCTCTTTCCGTTTCCATCAAATACATTTTTAGTATTTTCACTAATGCTTGGGTGACCTTTTGTGTTTTCTGCATCTCTGTCATGCATAATTAATTCCAAGTCCGCTTCCAACAAACTACAAAAAACGACTGGTCGCCATTGTTATTGTTTACAAAAATGACAACACGGTCATGTTGTATGAGTTATTTCCCTTGTACCAGGTTATCACCAGGTGATAATAGTATTATCACATGGCCATGAGAGGTTTCACACGCTGACAGTGATTCTGTGGGATATATCTCATTTATTGTATATCATGTGATTCGAAAACATCCAATGAAAACCGTTTTAATATATGTGAGGTATAATAATATGAAATATAAATACTTTCAACCACTACTATCTACTTCAGTTGGTAGAGTGCTAACCCATACATGGAATGTAGAGTGTTTGAACTCTAATTGAGTCTTTATACACTGGGTATATGTGTACTCTTTCCTCTCTCATTAGTCTACAACATTACTACATATCAACAGTTTTATCCTAACTTTCAAAATACTGTATAACAGCTTATTTTGACAGGTTTAATTTTGGTAGGTTTTGCCTAAAAAAATTGTGATATAAATTGTAGAAATTGAAAGATATACTGAATTTTTATTTCGGTGAATTTCAATTCTACTAGTAAATAATATATCATAACTGTGATTAATATGAAAAATTTATAATCATCTATATCAATACAAAAAACCTGACATTCATCAGTAAAATTTTGTACAAGCTTTCTTAAAAAATACTGCAAAATAACATTAAAGAATGTTTAATTATCTCAATTTTTAATTTTGATTTTTTGACAGGGCAATGTATACATTAAACCAGAGTCAAATTATGTGTATACAATATAGAAACTACAAGTTACAATCTCTTATTGAAACCAGCAATCACATGATAACATCACAATTATGCAAAAAACATAGTGCTATTTTTATCTCCAGACAGTCACATGATTGTCATGTTCAATGAATAAATCTGCAACAGATGAATCTAGCAGCAGCAGCAGCATCAGCGTTTAGTATAGTTATAGTGTAGTGATGCAGAAACACATGGATCAGGATGGCATACTAAGGGCAACATCAACATAACCTGTGACACTAACATATCGCTAGCAAGCTTGGTCATATTTACACCTGGGGATATGTACAGACATTCCAGCCCTGGTGATTTTAATTTCTAGCAGCTTTTCCGGTAGAATATTCATAATTGAGAGGAGAAATTATATTTCAGTGAAAAATCAATAACTAAGATACCTTAGGACAAGAAAGCAAGCAAGCAAGCGATACCAGTGTCAAGGAATTCTATTATCTAGCATGTAAATCCTAACGACGCTACCAGCTGTCACAAGGTAATATAATTTATTTTTACATGTTAATTTTTTATTACATATTTTATAACTGATTAAAATCGTAATACATATGTAAGTTGTATTGATAATCACTTGATAGGTTTAATTACAATAAGAGATCACCAATACATGTAAATCATGAACTCGAGTTGATTCCGTCAGTCGACACAGCGTCGATCAGCGCTAGCTGTAAACAAAATCAATACAAACAAGATTAAGATATTTTCATCATCAATTTAGGTGTCTCTGTGATCATAAAAGATATCGCTAATTTGTTATGATTAGAATAATAATATTAGTTATGACAAGCAGCATTCAATTATCAATGTAATCAGCATTATTTACTGCATCCTCATGATATACCTAAGTTTTCACAAGTTTAAAAAATATATGTAATAGGCAAATTTCCAGAATCTGTAAAAAATATAGTGCTTTTTCAAATATTTTTTTTTACAAATTTGCAAAAATAGATTACTTTTTGAAAGAATTTCACAGAAATTAGTATCCAATGGTGATTTTGGCTACCAGAGGAATGGAAACATAGCATACAAAAATCCTGTATACAAAAATCACCCAATGGATACTAGGAAAAATGGTCATAATAGTTAGGTGTAATAAATGTTTTATTAATTAAAAAACTTATTTTTGAAGGTTTTAATGACATTTTTCTTAAAATTATGTATTTTATTTTAAAAATAGTGTCTCATAAGTCAATTTTATAGCTGCATGGATATATAATGTATACATATAAAAAAATTAACATAATATAAAAGGTCAGACTTTAAGTTACATTAGTGTTTGACCTCTGGACTGCTTAAACTTCAAACCTGCCCATTAATTCAATCTATTCCAATATACAATGTATATTTAAAGGTCTCAGTGGCCAAGTGGTAGAAAAAGTGGGCTTACAGATCACAGTGCCTTTTTACACCTACTGGTAGGTTTGAATCCCACTTGGGACTGATTCTAGTGTAAGAGTTCGTCAGTTTGCTTGTCGAAGGTCAGTTGTTTTCCTGCAGGCGCTCCAGTTTCCTCCACTACCCATGAACTAATTGCCTTGATGTAAGAGAAAGAATTTTGACTAGGGTGTAAAACTCCACTCAAATAATATCTGTGTAATAAACACATTACTGATATAATTACCAGTAACAGACATACTATAAAATTGAATTACTGTAACTTTGCAAAAAATATAAAAAATAATTTAATATGAGATATATGTTGTAATACAGACTTTGGCATGAATACATGTTATAGATGTATTATATATTGTTGATATTGCTGGTAAAATCCAGTTTTATGTAATGCAGTTATAATTCAATATCGACCCATGCATGAATAATATCTGTTATATATGCAACATGCTAGTGTTTGAATCCGCAGTGTGTGTGTGTGTGTGTGTGTGGAGAGAGAGAGACAGAAAGAGAAAGAGAGAGAGAGGAATGAACCTGCAGAATGTTGGTGTGTGTGTGTGTGTGTGTGTGTGTGATATTAGGAGAGATTCTCTATATCTCTCTCTCGCTCGCTCGCTTGCTCACTCTCTCTCTGTATGTACATTGGGCAATTTTCCTTATAAATTGCATGTTATAAGTATTGTAAAAGATTTATTCATGTATCTTTCTTATTCTGAAACATATATTTCCTATATCAATAAATATGAATAAAATCCTGATACAATCTAATGCATGTCTATAGAATAAATGTGTTTAGATACACATTTGTATGGTTCTTTTATTCAAAATGACAGTGTGGTACTAAGAACACATCATTTTGATTCCAAGTACTTGGAATATCTTACAGACAACAAGATAGTCAATTTACCCTATTATTAATTCATATGACTAATAGTTTGATGATACATTGATTATAACCTAGGAGAGATGAATGATTCTGAAGGGGAAGAGGAAATAGAGATCAAGCACTTTAAAGCGTTAAAAAAAAAGATAAAAAACAAATTTATTTTTCTAATATCAAAATAAGCCTAAAAGTCCTACAGATTTATTTACGTATTATTGTTCCTTATACAACCAGTAAATTACAAAGCTGACTTTAGTTAGCCAAATTCCCAATTCCCTAACAAGATGTCTGGAGGAGGGGATGGGGAGATTGAGGAGAGAGAGAGAGTGATGGGGTGAGACAGCACTTTTAAGTGTAAAACAAAAATAAACTTATAACTCTTAATATCAAAATAAAACCTATAGGTTATTTATTGTTTTTTGTACAACAAGTAAATTGCAACCTAAGTTAAGTTAGCGCAAAATTAACTCATTCCCAATCCTTGATTTTCCAGCTAACAAGATGTCTGTCTGATATAAGACACCAGACTAATAGGATTAAGAGAACATTTACCATGGCGATTGATGGATATCCAAATACTGACCAATTACTATGTAATGTGTACTTGTGAGTTAAAGCAGCTTAGGGAATTTTCTCATGTCTGCAGCCATCAACAAACAGGCATTTTATCACCTAAAATCATAAGGTTCAGTAACCAACTCATATTTCACAGCCAGCCATCATCTATGCTGTGTAGTCAATACACTGGTAGTAACAATCTTACAGCTGCTGACCAATGGAATATTTGGATATTTTTATCGGTCAAACATTTTTGTTACACTGTTTGGTAAAATGTTTTTGGATGGACTTTTGTTTGTACCCTTTAATAAGATTTTAATTCTGACTAAAACATACTAAAAAGACAGAAAAAAGCCATTTCATTTTTAAAAAATTATAAATACAATTTAATGATTGGCGGTACAAAAGGGATTCCAACTAAGTTTTAATACTTTTTTCAAATGTGGTGTTTAGAAACCACTGGGTTGCAATGGTTTTGTCTTAAGAATATGTAACTAAAGCACACAACTGGGGATCAATTCAAGTCTACCAAAATAAAGGGATATTCTGTTTACCTTGTCAGGTTGTGGCAGGGCCTCAGTGGCAGAATGGTCTATAGTGCATGTTTACAGATCACAGCACCTCTAAACACCACCTAGTTTCAAATCCCAATTGGGACAGATCCAAGTGTGTGACAGTTTGTCAGTTCATTGCCCTAGGGTCAGCGTTTTTTCTGGGTACTCCAGTTTTCTCTATCATCCCAGAAATGACCATCTGGATATAAGTGAAAGAATCTTGACTGGGGTGTTATGCCACTCCACTCAGCTAGTGGCAATTTTTTTCAGTTTCTCAGGCTGTTGCAAAATACATACACATATTCATAAATCAGTGAAATGCAGATGTTAATTTAATTCATTACTAATTTTTTCTTTAATTTTATATATCATTCAGGTTCAATAACTCTACTGGTATTCTATTTTGAATGGACTGAGAGAAAACTTGTATGATCCCAGCCGGAGGGGGGTGGGGTTAATGAGTTGATGATAAAAACTATCATACACAAGTACATGTTACATATGACATATTTTACCGAGATAACATGTTTTTATCTATATCGGTATAATGTGTTTATTTATCTTGGTGCTTTTGAAGCATGCAACCACACGACATGCACAAGATATTTCATGGTTACTATCAGACAAACATGTACTATGGTATTTGATTTATCACGCATATTTTAATATCAAGGATTCGTATTTCATCTAACGGCAGATTTCAATGTGTCAGAAATATTACATCTGTTTCTTGTTACAGCAGAAACAGAATGCCACTGTAGATAATTATTAGAATAATGTTTTCAATGATGCATATTCAAAAACATTTGTTATACACTGTGAACTACATTGTAGTTAGCAGTATGGATTATAAATCAAGAATGAAAACAAGGGAACTGTGGATACATCTACAAATTTAAGCTGTACCTGAAATATGCAGTTTTGGCGATTACAAAAACTTCTTACTAAAACTTTTGCACATATGCAGACAGGACAGTTGTGTCAACAATGGCCCACATGACTGCCATGTTTAACACATAAGAGAACAGTTGTGACAACAATGACCCAATGACTGCTAAATTTTGTCTAATACAATATCAGACTGTAAAAAAAACACCATCGGCTGAAACTACATGTACTGTGTATAAGCATATTGCAAAAGGTATAAATTCTGTATAGCTGGTAGCAGCTCAATATAAGTCAATGCATTTGACTGAAACTACTCACTTAGTGAAAGGTGTATCAAAAATCCATGTAATAATTATATCACACTGTCTTCAATTAATATTCACTAAAGTAAATAGAGTGGAGAAATGGTGTTTTATTTATGCCCCTGTAACATGTATATCAAAGCAGTCTGTTCAGGGATAGTGGAGGCAACCAGAGTGCCTGGAGTAAACCATCAATATTCAGCAATCCAACTAACAAACTTTAATGCAAGAATCTGCAAGTGTGAGATTCAAATCTAGATTTTAAGAGTGCTATAGACTACTCACCCACTGAGGACCTAATCTTTATAAGATGTACTTTCATTTTTGCATCACCAATTGACAACAATATAATTGTGTATGCATATAAACTCTTACTAAATTTCAATACTAACAATAATTTTATTTTCAGTTCCTGCCACTTTATTTCTTCACTGCTTAATTCCCAGCACCATTTTTTTTATTCTCCCTAAAAATAGTTATGGGTTCATTGGTTGACCGGACTCCTATTAAGTTTCAATTTTCTCTCCCAGTTAGTGAGAAGTTAATGCTCTCCTCTCACACAGGGAGATGTTGATGATTTTCTCCTGGTGGGACTCCTAGATAATCTAATGGCTGATAAAATCAATATTTACTTCTAGTACATGTCCTACCATAATAAATATATAGAAATGCACAAAAACTTGAGCTGTTAGATCAATCATTGCAGATAACTACACTACCATATTAAACTTAGTTATAACACCTCTACCAACTGTACTAGTGTAGTACTACTTGGATTTGTACCCATACTCCTGGTAATGGAAAGTGTTTTCATAATTTTGGATTTAATAAATCTATTTTAATGCAGCTCAGAGGCAGAGCGTCTAGTGGCTCAAGAGAGAGAGGTCATGGGTTCAAGCACTAGTAGACCCGGGTAATACACAAGACTTTAAAATTTGAGATACTGCTTCCTTTTGCATCTGGCACTCAATCTAAGAGGACATAGTATTGATTGGTTTATGGTGTCAAGATAATGTGACTGAGGAAATAGTATGTTTGTCTGCAGCCTACTGACTCTGTGAAGTAGCACCTTAAAGACACCCTGAGTGTGAGCTTGTACAAGACAGACCATAAAACACACTCACACTTCTCACCCATACATGGACTTGTTCTTAAATTAATCCTTAGAGATTGATAAACTTGCTCTCACCATGAATATTTGAAAATTGCTGATGCGAAGTTAACCAACATTACAACCAACAATCTTTCATCTTGACCAGTTTTTGTTTGCCAAAAAGTGTTTAGTGGTTTGAAACAGCAAATGAAAAAGTGATTTAATTTAGGTATTATTTATGTTTTAGTAAGATTATTTACCAAGAGATGTTGGTATGTGACGGTAACAGTTGGCCATGTTCTCTCCCACAAATACACCAAATGTTAGATCAGTCAATACTGCATTGATATTGTGGTATGTGATCAACAAGTACAATACCACATAAACTATAAAATATCTATACAACAGACACAGTTAACAGTTAATCAATAATCTCCTAGCATTTCTCTGTATTGATTTGATGTAATTTAATGATCTGGGAGTATTAAAAATTTACCCCTTCACCAAACCCAGTTTTCACTCCTTCTTAACTAAGCTGATTTTCCTTAACTTCAATCTGGCAAATTTGATATTGTAATTATTCACTTGATTTTTAAGATATGCTGGAATTTAACTTAGAGGTGTTATTTTGAAGATCACCTCAAGCAAGCTTAAAACATTTTTATTTCGTTTAATCAAAAACAGTTATTCTTAGTTTCAGAAAAGATTGTTTAAATTTGCCAAATTTAAGTTAAGGAAAATTTGATATTGTAATTATTCAGTTGATTTTTAAGATATGCTGGAATTTAAGGTGTTATTTTGAAGATCCCCTCGAGCTTAAAACATTTTTATTCCGTTTAGTCAAAAACAGTCATTTTTAGTTTCAGAAATGATTGTTTAAATTTGCCAAATTTAAGTTAAGGAAAATCTTAGTTAAGGAATGATTGTGAAGCCAGGGCCAGGGTTTAAGTGAGAAATAAGAAAGAATTTTATGTCCAATAGACAGACCCCTTTTCATAGACAGCAACTTTTTTTCTTTACTATATTCATGAATATCTTGAAAACTAACAAAACTAAGCAAAATGTTAGTTAAGAAATTATTGTAAAACTGGGGCCTGTTATTTAGATGTTTGTCACTGTTTGTCTTTACTTTACACATACTGTTTTATAAGAACTCTGAGGAGGATATAATATCTCAAACATAATGTCTTTCATTACTTGAGTTTAGTAATGGTTGTAAAGTTATATTACTTATTGCTGCTAAATATTTTAATTTTATTTTGTCAATTTATTTAATAACTATATTGGTAAAAAGAGAAGCTTGGTTGCAATATTAATCCAATTATGACTCTCTCTCTCTCTCTCTCTCTCTCTCTGTTTGTCTATATGTCATAATTTGGTTTCCATGCAAGACCTTTTGTAATCATCAACCAATTTTAATATTACTTGATATTGATATAGCATGATAAGTTACAGGTCAAGTTTAAATTTGAGTATTTTTTACTGAGTCATATCCAGGAGTTGCTATTATCAGTTTGGAAAATCTAGGACAAGTATAATATTTTGCATATACCGCAAGGGCTTTTTTCAATTAAATTTGACCTAAAAATTTCAATATACATGTACATTAATATCAATACCATTGTTACAAATGTTAATTGCTGTCATTTTCTGCAATGATCTTGCTCTAGCCATGTATTTTAGACACTTCTACTTCAGGTTGTTATTATGGTATCTTCGGTAACAGATTACAAATAATTTCTGTTTTATACAACTCTGGAGTTTTTTAAGGAACATAAAAGAGATATAAAGTTGATATGCAAATAGACAGTGGTTCTTCTTCATACCCCTTATCTACCATCTAACGCACATACATAAGTCACAGGGATTATACCTGTACAGTACTTCAATATTTCCCTTATAATATCAAAACATAAATTCATATGTACAAGTGCTAGCTACAATAATATACATCTTTATTTTCTTTATACATATCACTGCAGTATTATTAAGAAATAGGGCTGACTTTGTTGGTAGCTCAGATCTTGGAGCAAAGTAATGGAGATTTACACCCCAGTCATCTTGATGATAAGTTACAGATCAAGTTTGAATTTGAGCATTTTTGACTGAGTAACATTCTAGAGTTGTTATTATTAGTTTTTAATCAAAATATAGGATTTTGAATTTTCTGCAACGATCTTCTTTTAGTCATGTATTTCAGACATTTATACTTCTATGGGTTGTTATTATGGTATCTACGGTAATGGATTACACATAATTTCTGTTTTATACAACTGTGGAGTTTTTTAAGGAACATAAAATAGATATAAAGTTGATATGTAAATAGACAGTGGTTCTTCTTCATAGCCCTTATCTACCATCTGACGCACATACATAAGTCACAGGGATTATACCTGTAAAGTACTTCAATATTTCTCTTATAATCAAAACATAAATTTCATATACAAGTGCTAGCTACAATAATATCCATCGATATTTTCTTCATACTTTTTTTTTCATCACTCATTATTATTAAGAAATAAGACTGACTTAGTTGGTATCTCAGTGGTTGGAGTGGGGTAATGGAATATTATGTCCCAGTCAAATATATTGATAAGTTACAGGTCAAGTTTAAGTATTTTTGACAAAACTTGTGCATATTCTGCTTATAATCAAAACATGAATTTCATATACAAGTGTTAGCTACCAGTGCACTAATATCAACAATTCCCTTAACTTGCTGTCCATAAATTTCATATACAACTGGAGTGTAGTGGCTTCATTGAGTTTAAAGTCCAAGTCAAGACTATTTCAACTATATCAAGGCGGTCAGATCATGGACAGAGAAAGAAATCTGTGTTGCTGAGAGACAAAACATCAACCTTCCCCAAGTGAACTGACAAACTTTTCACACTAAGATCTGTCCCAGGTGGGATTCGACCTAGGTAGTGAGAGGCACTGTGATCCATATAGCATGTGCTTTAGACCAATTGGTCACAGAGGTCCCAGCTCAGGTCTTTGGTTAAAAAATTAGATAGCAAAGCCTCTTCAAATTCACATTAGCTGTTGACATCTTGATATAAATGACTGGAACATTTAGCCACATTATATACAATATATCAAACACCAATACACATATTACTTAATTAAAATTCATTAGTTTATCTCATGCACACTGCATTAATTAAATCTTAAATCTATATATTATACTGATACAAAAAAGTAATTTATATGCTGCTCAAAGTTTTAATCAACTTTGAAATATCTGCAGAAATCAAATTAAAATGTTACCTTGACCTAAAGGTTTAACGTTTTAAACCTTTAATCTCTTTATACAGTTAAAAATTAAAAGGTAGAAATAAAATTACGTAACAATACTGTCATAGGGTTAACCATTACACAGAAACATTGTAATACAAAAAGTTTAGCTACAGGTAAAACAGATTAACAGAACTAAACTCAAATAAAAATTCTTGTTTAAATGATTTAACAGGCTTTTTACTATTTCAAAATTACATTTACTGATGCATGACAATTGACGAAGCATGGATTTACAAATATACATTAAGAATTTGTGATTTGCACCATGGGCAATTACAGGTAATTTCTATATATATATATATATTAGCCCTACACCTATTATCACCTAATTTTCTTTTATTTATATAACGTGCATGAATTGTACAGAATTTTGTAGATTTAGATTAAGACATTTATTAAGTAGTTGGGAACTTATCAGATGTTTTGTGTACCTGTTGAACAGCACACCTTTCCTACCTAGGATTTACCTTAACTTTAAATGTCAACAATGGATTTTGAATTTTAACGGATTTATTGGATATGTATGTTGATTTATGCTGATGATCTTGGCTGATTTATAGCTGATCTAGGCTGATCAATTACAGATTGCTGTTCAGCAGCTGGTGTGTTTTTTCTTACTGATCTTATTTTTTGGGAATCAAAATCTGAGATTATTTTTACGTAATATGGTAAGTAGATGAATGTTTTGTGCTTTGAAATGTAAAATTTATCTTAAATCTCTTGTTTAAGGTCAGCTGATACAGTTAAATTTTTAAACATACATATCTGAAGATTTGTCTAAATATAGAGTTTTCAGCTCTTGTATCCATAATTGATTTTGGTAAAATCTAACTAATATCACTCCTGTTTATTCCTTTTTGATTCTACACCAAACACAAAATCTTCAATCTAAGAGTGGTGTTTTAACCCCTAGTAATGATTTTTTTCGCTTATATCAAGACGGTCAGTTCAGGAAACTAGAGTACCTAGAGAAAAGCACTGACCTTCAGCAAGTGAACTGACAAACTTTCTGGCACTAGAATCTATCCCTTGTGGGATTCAAGCCTATGTGGTGAGAGGCACTCTGATCCATAAGTGCTTGCTTTACACCACTTGGCCACCGAGCTCCCACTCTGGATAAGGAGTGACCCAACTGACTGGTCCTTTGCAAAAGTGAAACTTTTGAATTCTATCTATGGGAACATGATACACAAGTATGTTACAGTGTATAGTATATATATATTATATATATATATGTATATAAACAAAAATAAAAGTTGAAACCCATTAAGAAACTTATTATAAAATTCCAGTGCTATAAAATTACATGTGACTTATCAAGTTTAAAATCTTGTACTTAAAGTGTTCCCTTTCATATTTAGATATTTCACTCTCTTTAACTTATAAAACATAAAAATTATAACCACATGTTTGTTGATATTAAATGCTAAATAACAAACAAGTTTTTGAATTTGTTCAACTTGTCGAGGGCTTTTAATTTTAACTATTTGAGGAAATTTTTGTGAGAGTGTTTTGAATATGTTGAAACTGATGAGAGACCTAAAATTTGAGGAAACTGTGATTGGAGTTTTTTTCATTTGTTAAACTTGACAAGGACCTAAAAATTTTTTAATTTGAAGAAGTTCTTGTTTTAAATATGTTAAACTTGATGGAGACCTAAAATTTTCATTATTTGAGAAGTCCTTGTGAAAGCCTTTTTTTAATATGTTGAACTCGACAGGGACCTAAGATTTTCATTATTTGAGGAAGTCCTTGTGACAGGATTTTTTTTAATATGTTGAACTTGACGGAGACCTGTGATTTTTCATTATTTGAGGAAATTCTTGTGAAAGCATTTTTCAATATACGGAACTTGTCGGTGACCAAAGATTTTCACTTTTCAATTTGTGACAGGAGGTTTTGAATACTTGATAGACATGTTGTGTTTGGTAAATATTTACACCAAATAATGGCCTTTATTTCCCATGTTTACAGTAAACAGTTGTAAAATAAACTTTAATAGTCCTATGTTTACATAAATATGTCTAATCAAAAATCTTATAAAGCTGTATAAAATAGGTATACAATTAATTAAACATTTTAAATTGAACCTTGTCTACATGGTATAGTTACAGTGGGTGTGTCATGTATGTATGCAGTTGCATGGGTGTTGCTTTTAATCAGAAATCATGCACTGCTTGAATAGACTATATGATTGTATCATTTGATAAATTTTGATAAATTATATTTCTATTCACTCTTTTTGAAAACATGTACATTTGCATTACACTTGATGGATGCATTATGGCAAAATTACAAGTACAGCTCAGATGACAGCCACACAATGCCAAATTGAAATGAAATCTAGCATCTTGTGAGGATATGTCAAGGAGGACTTGAATAGATCATTTCTCTAAAATTTCAAACTATTTGTTTTTTCGTCAATCTAAAGAAGTTACTCAATGAGACTGTTTTTTATATATAGACCAATTTAAGTTTTTTTAAGCATTCTACCCTCCATAGAGAGCCTTGCTTATGGATTTTTTTTTGGCTCTCACAATCTGGATTAAAATCCCACTCCAAGTTCCTTAAATGTGAGAAATATTGTCTATTTGCCTATGGCCTGGGGTTTTCTCTGGGCACTCTCCCAATTTTAGATTGTCTCAATATAAGTGAATTTATCTTCAATAACTACAGAGTGCAATACATCACTCCAATTATACAATACATATATGTCAAATCCAATTCGCAGGAGGGTGGGGAGAGGTACTGTGTTAGTGGTGGAGGCTAAGGTGGCCGAGTAGTTAAGGCATTTGCCTTCAATCACAAGGTGCCTCACTACTAGGTTCAACCCTGGTCAATCGAAATGATAGCATGCTTTTCCTTGTCACAGGCCTTTACTGGTTGGTCAACTGCAAGTGAGAACCGGCTTTTCCTTGTCACAGGCCTTTACTGGTTGGTCAATCGCAAGTGAGAACCGGCTTTTCCTTGTCACAGGCCTTTACTGGTTGGTCAACTGCAAGTGAGAACCGGCTTTTCCTTGTCACAGGCCTTTACTGGTTGGTCAATCGCAAGTGAGAACAGGTTTTTAATTATCGCAGGACTTTACTGGCTTGTAAATCGCAAGTGAGAACTATTTTTTCCTAGCCACAGACCGTTACTAGTTGGTTCTGGACTGACTGGTCTGTGTTGTTTATCTGTGACACTGTGGGCAAGTGTACTAGCTACCACTCTAAAGGTCATCATAATTGGACACTAATACAAACACATGCACAAACTCACACACTGCATGAACTTGTGTTTAGATAAATCCTTGAAATGAATAAGGCACAATTAGATAGCTGAAAATGCTGATATGGTATAAGACAACATTTAACTGATCAAAACCAATCACACCTAATGTGATAATGGTACCCAACCCCTATAGGCCTTAAAATCATTTGTGGTGGACCAGGCTTGACAGGTGGCCAGGTAGCTCAGTGGTATAGAGCATCCTGTTAGTATTGGGAAGATCCAAGATTCGAGTCCCATTTTAGCTGCTGCATTTTCCCTTTTCTGTTACATTTAGGAAGTGTCTGAGCAACAGGTTGGTCCCAGGGTGGAACCTGGTGGTTTTCGATTCAAGGAAGTTGAATTGAAAAAAAAGGAAGGGAGAAATATTTCAGGCCAGACTGGATATGTGGCTGAAAAGCTCAGTGGGTAGACCCTCCTGCTAGTATTGGGAAGGTCCAATGTTCGAGTCTGAGTTTGGCTCCTTTCCTGTTACACACATGTACAAACAAGTGTACACATTAGTAACACACAGTGAATAAACACACATAGACACGCATTCATGTACAGAATATATATAAACATCTTTGTTTGAAATTTTACATCTTAATTGCCGTTAGGGCGTTGTCAAAGGGTAAAAAATAGGTTTCCTATACCTGATGACATAAGATTTATGCGTAATTAGATATATACATCAATACACTGTGTACATATATATCTTCTAGCGGTCTATTGGTGTTTGCTGAACCATGACGACCCCAAAATGACATTTTATCTGATTATTGTCAACAAAAATTAAATTGAATTCAAAAAAACTTAATTCTGGATTTAGACAGATAATCATCTGATCTAGACAAATGCTCATAACACAATGGATATAATATACTTACCAGGGATCAACAAGGGGTGACATAGCTCTTATTGCTACTAATTACTAGTGGATATAAAACTGAAAATTTTGTCATACTGGTACGTACTTTAAAAAAAATTCTTAAATATTTAAAATTCTAAAATTTCATATTTTTAAAAAACATAGTTTTGTAAAAATTCCATTTTAAAAAAAGCTACATAGGAAAATATAAATACAATGTATCAAATACGATCTAGGTACCAAGTTAACTTGTAAAATTCAATATTCTAAATGATATTATTTTAAAATTTAAATTCTAAAAATTTTATTTAACAAAGCTCTAAAAACCTGGTAAATATAATATGAATATCTGGTACATCTTATCAAATATGACAGGGGTACCTAAACCATTGAGTTACTTTTAGAAAATTTGACGCCCCTCCCCCTCTCCCCTCTTATTGTTATAAGGATTTTTAAGGTCTATATTTCATTCTATGATAACCTAATACACATTATACTGAAACATTTACCTTCAGATCTGACTATTTATTCATTGTGGGTCATTAAAACTTCATCATAAATCTTATTAAAATACCAAAAAAATTAATTAAAAAAAATAACCACCAGTCACCTGGCCGAAAGTGTTACAGAAAATAAAACTCTAAAAGCTAGTTATTTAAACACATGATGGTGACAAAGGGTACCTGCCAGTAACTGGATTTACAGCACAAGACATGTTAGGTAATGGATCATGGTCACATTGGTATTTTCATTTTTGTAAAGGATTTTGTTTGTATCACAATTTTTTTTTAAATTACTTATTCTGTCATAAGATATTTTTCAAACTTGAATCCTAGAAAAAGCTAAAATTCACAGAAAGTTAGATTATATTTGCCATTTTTATAAGTTTTACATAGTTGATTTTTGGAAGGCATTTGATTCAATAACAGTCTTAACTTAACCTTTATGCTCAAATACTAATGAAATAATTCATCATGTTATTATGACTGGTTTCATTCTGTTGCACAGAAATATAAATATTCTCCATGGTTATTAGATTTCGTTGATTTTGGGAAGGCATTTGATTCAGTGACATTCTTAACTACCTATACTGCTCACACTTGTATACTAGTATTTGATTACCTATTTTCTCCCTTCAAATACAGGGGGCCTAGATGGCTAAATGGTCTATGATCACAGCCTCTGAACACCTATCAGACAGATTCTAGTATGAGAAGGTATGTCAGTTCACTTGTCAGTGATTTTCTCCAGGCAACTCAGGCTTCCTCCACCATCACAGAACTTAATACCGTGATATAAGTGAAATTATTTTTACCAGGGCATTTAAACCAATTACACCACTCCACTCCTTCCTCACACAGAGGATAGACTAACAAATGAAATGACAAAAAGATGGATGAATTTATATTATATACATTCAATCCATCATTCTTCAGTGGCCAGCAAGATCAAACTTTATAAACCTCTATGACCCTACACTTAAGTAGTGGCACTTGTTTCAAGTATTTTATGATATCATAAATTTAAATATTTATTCAAACTAAATGATAACACTATAAATCTTTATCTGTTATCAAGGCGATCATATTATATCAGTGTCATGTTATGATAACACACGGTCACAAGTTCTCATAATAATATATTTAACTTATGATATTATAATATCAAATGTTAGTAACCTTTATTCTTATGATATATGGTACAAGTTGCACTACAGGTCAAACCAGAACTCAGTTTTAATCTCAAATGAATAAAGAGGTTGTTTTAACCTCAAATGAATAAAGAGGTTATCAATTTCACAACCGAGATGACATGTAGTTGAGTTGAAGCAGTCTGAACCCAGTTGTTCGAAGCTTGATCAGCTTAATCCATAATTAATACAAATTCAAAACAGCAATAAAAATCAACATACCATAATCAAATCCGTGGATTTATAGCCATGTGCTTCAGTTTTGATGAAATTCTATTCACTTGTGACATTTTCAACGTTAATTTCACAACAGATTTAAAATTATGCACTATTTAAGTTTTGAATAATCATTTGATTAAACTAATTACACTCCGAACAACTGAACCCTGGGTAGCTCAGTTGGTAGAGTACTTGTCTATGATTTGAGAGGTCCTGGGTTTGATACCCAATCAGACACTGCATTTTTTTCTTCTTCGTGTAACTTAATATTGATTGAGTGGGGTTTTATGTTCCAGTCAAGATTATCTCACTTTATATCTAGACATCACCAGTTTTAGCTCAAATGTAAAAACGTCATTACACCCTTTGTGCTGGGTTACTGCAATGTACAATATTGACTTATTGACCAGCATGATGCAAAACATTATCTGATTTAAGGAAACCTAATGTGCCATGTCACTCCTTAGTAATCAATTTTTTGAGATATCCTCAATCTTTTACGGTGAAATAACTGTCAATAATATTACAAAGCACTAATTTAAAGATGATTCACTTTTCTAAATTCTCTACACACTAACTTAATGCTTGTTGATTCATTTTGGAGTTAAGTTGAAATGAGTAATGGTGTTTTAGGCACCAATCAAGATTCTTTCACTTATATTGAGGCGGTCAGTTCTGGAATGGTGGAGGAAACCAAAGTGTCAGGAGAAAACCATTGACCTCGGCAAGCAACCGACAAACTTTCCCACACCAGTAATTATTCAAATAGGATTTGAAAGTAGGTGAAGAGAGGCATACCCGGTAATTAATTTTGGGAATTTTTAGATATCAATTTGGTTCAATACATTAGCATGCCATTATCCAGTTTGAAAATTTCAAATTTTGACGAAAATGAACACTGCAAAATCATAAGCTTATCAAATATAGGGAAAAACAGAAAGTAAAGCTGAAATCATTAGAGTATATGAATGAAATGTAAATCAAATATATATACATTTACCTGCAATGACTCACTGGGTTTACAAACATAAATTTTATTTCTCAAAATAAACACCATCAAAATGTTTATTATGCTAATTATGTATTGACTGGTTTTAAAATAATGTCGAATTCCATAGATTTATACATTTTTTGTCATTAGGTTATCAAGAAAATTAACCTATTTTAGTAGTAATTTGTCTTTCAAGCAAAACAGCACTTTTCTAATCTAATTTAAAATGACTTTAAAATAACTTTCTTGAATAGTAATCTATAATTTTTAAAAAAAAAATTTGGTTAAAATGTCTTGATTCAGGAATTTTCACATTATTTTTGGATTTTTTCAGTCAATATTGGAATTTAATTGAAAGATACAAATGGAAGTCCTTTAGAAAATTGTTCCAAAAAACTGGCATGCTTACCATAAATACATATAATGCATAGCTAGATTATGAAACTAAAACTCCTCAGAAATATGACAGTTTAATCAAAAGATGCCAGGAACTACTCATTAATGGATCACACCTTACTGGTCAAACTCGTAATCCAATTAGCAATTTAATTGTCATCAGGTCATAACCTTGTTAAAACAACAGTGATATTTGAATGAATTTCTGAGTGGTGACCCCAAGCTGTCCCAAGCCATTTCAACCATTTTAATCACGGTAATTAACTGCATATCACAGACATATCAAAACACAGTTATGTCCTGAGGGGTTATCACCAACTTGTAATGACATTTTAATATTCATGTATTCTATGTCACAAACATTTTTACTCATTTCTGAAAAAGACTCGAAACAGAGAAGTAAAATCCAGATGATTTTGTGAGTTTTTGCTTTTAATTATTACTTTATAAATATATGTTATTATACCATGAAAAATTAATTAATTTGTTAGTGATGAACTAAATTAATTTTATAAAATGAGCATATTGCATTATGTATTTTAACAATTTAAATATATATTTAACCACACAGCTCAGATTTGAAATAAAAAGGATGCAGATTTGGGTAATTTTGTGTATAACAGGTCTGTTTTTTCTGTAAAATAAATTGTCAAAAGTAATCAAAATTAGATTGTTATATTAAATGGTAATGACACTATTTTTGTATATCCAAATTCAGTTTTCTAGTTATAAGGTTAGGTTAAATAAATAAAATGCATCTTCATGTTGTAAATGTTCTGCTTTAGCCATTTTTGTTGTTTATTTTTTTGTTTATTCTGCTTTGAGTTGTAGGTAAAATGTGTTTATGGGTTTGTCATTGCAAACTCAAAATAGCAAAAGACAAAAAAAAAAAAATCATTTTTTGTCAATAAGTGAAAATTTTGCCAAAGGCTGTTGTTTATAATCATTGTTATTAAATTCTATAAGTTAATACAGCAACTCATGCATTTTGCAAACTTTATACCAGTACTAGAAAAATTGCATTTATTTCATATACAGTAAATGTTACATATGGGAAATATAATACTACTTTAGATTCAGTATGGCATAGAACTATGCATGATTGTTTGGTGCTTAGTGGCCAAGTGGTCTAAAGTGTGCATTTACAGATCACAGTGCAATATATATCTCACTGCTTAGGTTCAAATCCCACATGGGATAGATCCTAAGAATTTGAGAAAGTTTGTCAGTTTGCTTGCTGAATGTTGTCAGTTGTATCTTGACATTACAGTTTCGCAACCAATGACCATCCTGGAAAACGGGTCTTGAAATAATGAAAGAATCCTGACAAGGGTGTAAAACTCCACTAAAAGACTGCTGTCCCCTAAGCCTTTTTAGAATGGAATGGAATTCTCAGTAATCAGTTATACTAAGTAGTGAATTGCCAGAGGGTATGGTTGGGATATATATAATATTATCATCAGCTGATAATCTCAACTTTTACATCAAGGTGTCATAGATCACACAGAATGATGTCTAACTTTGATGGATTAACTTTTGATCTACAACCATATATTTATCTTAGTTTTCATCACAGGGACTGTTTCAAAATAAATCTCTCTTAATAATTCCTGATCTGACCATCATTGCCTACCAAACATCCAAATGTTGTGTGCTTTGTCAGTTTTAACTTAATTGACCAAGATATGACTACTAGGAATACCGGTAAACATGGTTCAACATTAGCTCCCCAGTAAGCTCAGTTGGCAAAGGGCTTGCCTGAAAGTGCAAGAGGTCCCTGGTGTGATCCCCAGTATGACCCTATTACAGTCTGGTGGCCAGTGTGGTTTTCGCAAGTGGTGGACTGGCAATGTTGTGGCCATATAAAATCAATACGAGGGAATTTGGGTGAGATTTCTCACATGTGGGCCCATGGGAAGCTAAAACATAACTGGGAGGGAATGCAGCAGTTTACCAGCCTGGGTAGCTCAATAGGTAGAGCGTAGGTCCACTAACATTCAATCCCAAGTCCAATGGTACATTAATTTCATGTTCTAGTTACATATGATATATGGCACAGCCCAGCTAGGAACAGAACCAAACTCAAAAGTCCTCGATCCTTGAATCATAAATCTATGGTTGTGTACTGGCACTATAAAACAAAATGTGCAGTATGGCAGTTATCAAAACAAACTGGGTTTGGAGATTGCCCCTTCCATGTAGATTTTAGTGTAGGAATCAATCAAGCCCCCCCCCCCCCCCCCCCTTCATTTTATTTATCAGTTAGATAAGATATTAGACCAATACATGTACACCTCAAACTCAGATTATCATTTACAAGAGTATGTCATATCAGTGAAACTAAATGTTATAAGTGGTTATATACATGCACCACTGGTGATACATCTTTTGGACTTATTCATGTTGCTGTTCTGAATGGATAGTTAAAATATACATCAAAATTTTACCAAAATCGGTAAATTAAATGGTCAAATCAGGTAAGAAATAAAAATGTTTGTTACATCAAAATTTGTTTATATTATTTACTCAATGTTTCCATTTCTGATAGCAAAAACTTTCATTGGCTACTAATTTCTGAAAAATTTAGCAAAATTGTGAAAAAAAACTTTAAAAGGACTATAACATCTAGGGGTCATAATGACAAATTTGGTGAATGAAACAATATCACAAAGATATCCAGCACATTTAGTACGCATGGAAAAATACCGAAAATACAACCTTTTGTGAAATGACCAGAATAACAAAATTGCTAAAATAACCATGTTTACAGCATTTTAAAAATACATGCATTTATTTTCCCATGAAATTGCAATTCAGTAATTTATATGTGTAGTAAACAATAACAATGTAGTACATGTATAAAGGTGTAATGTATAAAGGTGTAATACATTGTATATGAAAGTTGTTTGTTCTTCTCTTGATTTATTACAGTTCCTTAAAAATATATAATAGAACTTGACAAGAAACATCAAATAACGTTTGTAAATTTATTGTCAAACTACACGATTTACATCATCCTGTCACAAATTTTTTATTGTTTCAACAACATGAAAAACTCTTGATAAATAAATCCATTTGAAGGAAACTTTAAATTTTCGTGAAAGTTTATACATTGTTAAGAAAAATTATCAAACGTTAACTTTGTTTCCAAAAAAATATAATGCATGCAGCATAATGTGAATGCAATGGCTCATGTTTAAATAAATAAATAAATAAATAAATAAATAAATAAATAATAAATAAATAAATAAATAAATAAAGTGTTCATATGTGTACATACAAATCTCATGTTTTGTATATGTATACTAGAATAATGTGCATTCCATACACACATAACAGTTATACTAAACATCATCTAGTAATCAGACTGTATTACTAAATCTGTCTGTCATATGATCTATCATGTCCTAACTATCTGACAGATGTTACTCCATCAGACCCCGTCAGACCAGCACATGGGTACATAAAAATATGTAACAACATTCTTAGGTCAATTATACTAGGTATAACTACAACTAGGTTAGGTTTACTCCAACACTCTGTCAAGACTTAAGGATGCCATAACATGAAAGGTTACTGTTCTTAAATTAATGCCAATCTGACAGTTCGACAGCAATCGTAAATGTATGGGATCGTCACAAATAGCAATATACTGTATGCATTTGAATACATAATTTTAACAATTTTCAGCATTTTTACTTTATTTTAGCTCATTTTTATTGCAGATGCCATTGGAAAAATAGCATATAAAGAAATTTCACTAAATCATTTCAAAGGAGCAGAAAAAAAGTTGTTATACAAGATAGAAGTGATGTGATACTTTATAACAGCAATATACAATGTATAAAAACTTATTTTGTATATAAACATGTATATATAAAAAAAAACACCACTAGAACAATATCTGGAGCCTAACAGTTTAAAAATCATCATTAATGAATTAAATCATTTTGTTTTTCTTATATTTTCAGAAAATGTCAATATTCCAATGATATCATGCTGAGAGAGCAGCTGACTTCGAGGCAGGACTTGATAGAATCATTAGATTCCGAGCCAATATTCGACTACCTTATTCAACATGGTGTCCTAGACCCAGAAAGACGAAATGATATTTGCCAGGAAGTGAACAGGGTCAAACGTAACACAGCATTACTTAAGCATCTAGATGACATTGGACAAACAGCGACTGCGTTACTTATTAATGCCTTACGTCAGTCTGGACAGTTACACCTGGCCAGTTCATTAGATGTTACACATAGGATTAGACCTACATCTGGGAAAGGTATGAATTGTCTTTGAAATCTGGAATTTATCTTAAATAGTAACATTGGATGCCATTTCAAGTGTCACCAAAATGGAAAATCCATGTTTTCCAAATCATGCACATATCAAAATATGAATTGCTAATTCCACATCTACCTATACCCCAGAAATTTTATAAAGATCTACTACATTTTTTTTTGAGAAAAAATGTCAGACAAAATGTTAGTGGAAGAAATAGAGTAAACACTACTTCCACTTTGTGTTAAAAATATATTTTCTCTACATTCACAATATTTATTTATTTACCCGCATAACAAAAATCAACTGAAAATTGACCAAAGTTGTGTTGTCAATGTTGTAATATGTTTTATTATTATATATTTTAGGTTACCATGGTAAGCCACGACACAAAGGGGAGGTTACTATTCGAATTGAAGTAGATTCCATAAAAGCCCAATTTCCAGTTTGGGAAGAAGGTGACCCGCTTGAAGAAAAGCATGGAGACACTCCGGAAAAAGAGTTCAAACTATCTGGGAAGGACAATGTTCACATTGCAGTGAGTCCTCGTCGTGCACATAAGTCGTATGAAAATATGACAATGATCGGTGAAGAAAGATCTCCAAGAACTTGGAAAATACGGGAATATGCTTACGACTCAGATGATAGTGATAGCGGGAAAACTTCTTGTTGGTGTTTTTGTCGCTCGAAACGAAAAAGAAAAACAAAACAAAATAAGAAACCTGCTGAGAAATATGAAATGAAAGTGAAAAAGGAAAGTGTGACTCAAGTGAAAAAAGATATGAAATCTAGTCCAACAAAAACCCCAGAACATTCCGTGCAATCATCAAGAACAGTCAGCTCTCCCAGCAAAACTTTAAAACCTGTGCTACAAATGCAAAATAAAAATCCTTCTAAAGATAAGTCAGCTATTTTGAGTTCAAATTCCAGAGGTAGACAAAGTGGTTCTTCAACAAATATGGAAGTTAGTCCGTCAAAAAGTTTGGAAATGCGTGAAATTCAAATCAATACCGAAAATCAAGTAAAGAATGGGAATAACATGGTGAAATACAAAAATAATGTGAATGACAGAAAGAAGAATGGTAATAAAAAGAGAGATAAAGAAAACACTCCTCCAGTTATCATAGAACCAAATGTGTTGACTCCGCCATCAAAACATACAACAACTGACAATGGGTGTAAACGATCATTGTTTCTAGATGTGTGTGAGGATATCGAAATTTGTGAAATGTGGAAAGGTTATGGTCAAACATTTAACAATCATGTGGAACGTTATTTTGAGCTTTTAGACAACATGTTAAACATGGAAATTATAAAATACTTTGAACAAGATCGAGGGACTTTAGTGCTACAAGTTTATATTGAAAATGCGTTAGTCGTGTGCAATATCTGCATGAAACCGGAACAAGTGAAGCAACTACAGGAGGATAATACAAACTCAGAGCTTCTGAATGTATTTGAGAAAATCTTACTTCGACAGAGTTTATTTGATGAAATGGATATCAGGGACATGAGATTAAAAGTTGTGATCGACGAAAATGAAGTAGAACTGGCAAAATCGGAACTTAGTGATGACTAGTCTTAACATGGGCAAAAATATTTATTAGTGATGCTGTTGCCATATTTTCTCTGAAAATACTATAAATTAATACAGGATTTGTTTTTTCTAAATTATAAGAAGTTATTTCAGTTTTGTAATAACTTGACAAAGCTTTAAATGATCATGCTTCAAAATAGTGTAGTTGCATCTACGGATGAAAATAAAGAAAATTAGAATTTTTTCACTTATAATTATTTTCTAAGTTTTCTCTTTGTTCAAATCAGAGAGATTACTGATAATAAATTGCAGAAATATTAAGCTGTATCTCATATATGCTTATTTAGCTGTAATCATTCATTTTTATCAAAAATGTGAAATGAATTACCGGTATATACCATATACAAGTTAGGTATAGAGAAAAACATTTTTCAGAAGCATTTAAGAAAATGAAAGGACCAAAATAAATTGAGAGAGGGTACATTCTATATTTTTTTTTTAAATTATTTTGCAATATTCATAAAATCATATCAAAGCACAGCATTTTTTCAAAGAATTATGATACATAATTATTATAGCATTTGTATGATGTAGTCTGTTAACTGGTTGTAACTGTTATAGTGATTAATGAATATAATGTTTCTATGTGTGAGCATATCAGCATTTTTTCGCAATTTTTCAGCTCATCATTTTATGCAGTAAACCCAAGGTGCTTTCAAACATGATGCTTTTAACATAGTTCTTTTTTTGTAAAACCAATGGTATGGGTATAATAGTTAGCAGCTGAGATTGACTACAGATTTTGCTATCACATATCTATTATGTCCCCATGAGCAGTAGATAAGTGATCATAACTTGACCATATTAACACCAAAGGAGTTATCTCCCTTAGGTTTCATCTTGCATACACAGACCATTCATATTTAATTTTATTTAAAATTTGCAATTTGCATGTTTGTGAGAAAGGGAAATTTTTTAACTCTTTTATAATGCAAATAGCATAAAATTAATTTTTTAAACGGCACAATCTGACTGCAACAAAGTAATACATGTGAATTTACTAGGCTTCAATCACCAGTAAACCATGCAAGTTACCATGGTATTAAATCAACACTATTATTACTATTGTATATGAAATCATATAAGCTGACATTTTTCAATATACCAAGAAGTGGCATATTATACTAGGAATGTGCAACATAAAAATTTTACAAAAAGTTCAACATTAAAGTTTTTGAATACAGCAAATTCTTGATTTATTACCGGTACTATCATTTGTTCATTAAAATTTTGGCATTATAAAAAAGGGATTTGGCTATAAATCAAGGGAAATTTATAAAGAAGAACAGAGAAGAAACAGTCTGGTACTTCAAAATACTCTGGTAATAAGTCGTTGATAACCGAGGTTGCAAAGCTATCAAGGACCATTATAATTGAATGCAGTTTCAGTTTTATTTTTAACCATGCCTTTCCTATAATGGACCCAAGGTTGTTAAAAAAACAATAAGTTAATATTTTTTATATTTATTTATACATATATTTGAAAACTGAAACATTGTGAGATTTTAGGTTTTATACATGTAACATTTCTAGATAATCTCTATCATGGCATTAAAATATTGTTATATCTTGCTGATGGTGATCGTTAAAGTTCAATGTCTACATGTAGCCTGTTGGCTATTGTGCAAAATATACATGTATTGCAATGAATGTTTCCCCTAAAATGTTGTTTGCAAAATGTGTTGTGAATTAAAATTATATCATCAATCCCTGTGTCCAGAATTTTTTTTTGAGATTCCATAAATGTAAAATTTTCTCTCCCAGATGGTGTGTGTGTGTGTGTGTGTGTGTGTGTGTTGCGTATATGTGTTTAAATTAATATATGTGGTTAAATTAATGTGAGAATGCAAAAACAATTGTATTTAGGAAACAATTATGTGTTCTGATGAATAATTCATAAACCTAAATAATGTAGACCATATTTGGTGCAACAATGAAATGTGATGAATGGAATTCACCTATGCACCATGAGGTATCTCTTAGAAATTTTTTGAAGAACTACTATTTCAATTTAGTATTAAAACACAATGTTACTCAGTTTCTACAAATTTCAAATTGTTAGTCACCAAATTTTAAAAATTTGTGAACATATGGTCCTTTTGAAGTATTTGTCACAAATATGCTAAAACAGGTTTCTTTTTGAAAGATTTCTCAGAAATTAAAGAGTCAGTGGAGATTTTAGCTACCAGGTATTACACTCTCACAAAATGATGTGATTTCAGGAAAACACTAAACACTTATATACCTTATCTGTATAAAACAAGTACAGTAAAATCTAAATTCACCACCAGTATTTTTTCTGTCAATTTTTGGCTTTATAAAGGAGATTGGTGATAAACCGAGGATGGCCAAAAGAACCAGATTCTAGGACATCAAAATTAGACAATAAGCAACAAGGCAATGATATCGAAGGGCATTATAACAAGTTTTTACTGTAGAAACATTAGTTCCACAAAAATGTTGGTTAGTATCACATGGTGCACAGTTGGATCCCATTGTTATGCTACATGCACATATCTCATGATCATCATGCAAACTGCACTTATTGTGTCTTAATGCTGTATTTAAATGTCAGATCAAATCTGTCTCAATATAAATAAACATATCATAAAACTATCAAAATCTGTGTTTGTATCATTTTTTTTTCACACGACATGGAAATCCCGCATTTTACCCATGTGAGATTTTTCTGTCTCACCCTAGGGATGAGATAATTTGTCTCAACCAACAATTTCTCAATGTCACAATCACACACACTTAATTGAAGATGTCATAATCATTTTACGTAAGGATGTCAACAAAATTGATTTCATCATTCTCAGAAGGCACCAATGATGGCCTATAAAACTGAACGTTTGATGCAAGTTTTTGTTTACAAATCATGTTTTTATGCTGCAAATGTGTGAGAAAAAGAATCCTACACCAGTAACAGTGTAAGACAGAGCTATCTCAAACTGGGATGAATATTTCAATGTCCAGAATTCGCTAGAGCTCGTTCTGGACAGGAAAATATTCATCCTCGTTTGAGATATATCTGTCTTACACTGTTGCCGGTGTAAGATTCTTTTAGTCTCACCTAAAGAATACTCCCCTTATATTGATATCTCATCAGCTATAAGTGAATTGGCAGAAAAATTTGTACCTGTGCAGTGTACACAGGGCAATGTACAGGCACTGATTGACTGAATTGGGTGTTAGGCCTGGGTAAACAGTATTTCATTAATATTGAGATGTCAACAGCTATAGGTGAATTGAAAGAAATTTTGACCTTTACATGTGCTCAGGACAATGTACAGGGACAGTACATTAGCATCCCACGTCTACCATGACATTAGGACATTGGGTTTTAAGGTTTCTTCCAAAGGACCTTGTTTCTTCATCTTTTAATGCAAAGTGCTTGGGCAAAGAACAGTAACTACCTACTTGTACTTTCAAGTCTTCATCTGACCAACACAGGATTTGAACCCCAGCCTCCCACATACTATTCAAGCCAACCAATGAAATTAATTCTTGTGAAAGATACATACTAGTAGACATTGGCTGGTTCCTTCTAATCTATTTCTACAGCCAACCAATGAGATTAATTGATGTAAAAGACATTATAAGCTGGTCAATGTGATGTATTTCAACAGCCAACCAATTACATTAACTCTCATATAAGAGACATTATTCAATCTGAAAGTAGCCCTTGTGCAATTGGTCCTAAAATAATAAGACAGTCCCTAAAATATTACCCATGGGCCAACTTAACCCAATTTTTTAAGATGACATGTGTGATTTATATAGATATGTATTGTATGAGTTATAAACTTAACACAGATTGTTTCAATAAAACAGATCAGTTTATGCTATAATCGTCATGTGCTTTCTACAGGTAGAACTACAAGTTTCACCATCCAAATGCAACACACGATCTGATTGGTCAATGCAGATTAGTAATGTCTTCATGATGCGAAAGTGACAGAGAGCTGAAGAGACATCAGAAAACCTTGTATTTCTACCGATATCGATAGATTTAAATTAAAAGTTAAGCATGGATCGGTAGAATAATATTTTAGGAAGCGTTCCATGTTGTCAGCAAGAGCGAGGTAAGGAAATACTGGAAGTTATCGACACGTGTTTTCGTTTCTGCCGTTTTCGCCAGAAATTTCAAGAATTCAATAATGGAAGCTGTCAGACCACAAACCTCCAACAAGTCAAAAATTCAAATGGGGGTTTAGTGGTCTGATTAGTCAGACTAGTAAGAAGCTTACTTGTAGACATTAGCTGGTGTCATTTGGTCAAGTTCTACTGTACGACCCTATTTATCTTGGTTCTAGATTGAAATCTGTAAGGAGCTTACTTGTAAACATTAGCTGGTGTCATTTGGTCAAGTTCTACCATCCAGGCACCAAATCTAAAAGCTCCTCCATAGATGAAAAATAATATACCTTGGGAGAAAGCAAAGGAAACTGCATATAACTGTGCTTGTTGTAAAGCAGATCTGAAATGTAAAGTAAAAGGGTTCTATATAGCAAAAATGTCTATGGTAATAATCTAGATGAATGAATCTATCAACAAATAAA
Organism: Anadara kagoshimensis; assembly: GCA_021292105.1. Lineage (NCBI taxonomy): Eukaryota > Metazoa > Mollusca > Bivalvia > Arcoida > Arcidae > Anadara > Anadara kagoshimensis. The sequence continues at coordinate 57,844,497 of CM037870.1, read as the reverse complement.
TAAATGAACGAACGAACGAACAAAGAAATGAAATGAAATGAAATGAAATGAAATGAAATGAATGAATGAATATACCAAGATTTTTCACTTACAGCAAGATGCCACTATAGATAAAACATTGAAATGATGCTCAACAGTATATAACACCACAGAACACATGCTGAAATTTTTGCAGAACTAGTTTCCATTGGTTATGGAAAATATCCCGCTTTGCAATTGTTTGCAATAGCAACTTTTAAATTATTTAATTTCATACCCAATGGAAATAATAATTTCATAAAACAACCATTATGACATGTAGTCTCTGAACTTAACTAGGCTGAACTTCAAAATTTTAATGTTTTCTGAACAAATACAAATATGTACAATAATTTAAAATATAAAACAATAAAAAAGTTTTAGAAGTGAAGTACAGTGGAGTGGAGTGGAGAAATGGATTTTTACATCCTAGTTAATATTCTTTTACTTATATTGAAGGGGTTAGAGATAGTGAAGAAAACCAGAGTGCCTGGGGAAAACCACTGACCTTCAGCAAGAAAACTGAAAAACTGTCTCACACTAGGGTCTTATGTACATGTATTTAATTGATACTGGCCCCAGTTTTACATTCATTCATTCCTCAGCTAAGATTTTCCTTAACTTAAATTACCGGTAAGGAATTTTTGGTAATCTTCTGTTGGAACTTCTGATGAATATTTTTGTCAAAACTAAATGCAAATGTTTTAATCTAAAAGTGATCTTTAAAATGACACCTTAAATTGGTGAACATCTTGAAAATTAACAAAATTATAAAGATTTGAAATTTTGCAAGATTAAAGTTAAGGAAAATCTTAGCTAAGGGATGATTGTGAAAGCAGGACATGGTACTATACCTGTATGGTTTCAGTAAACACTGGCAGTATGAATTATAAAAGTGTATTTCTCTGTGTAAAGACTGAACTGTTCTTATGTTTTCTATAGATTCACTGGCAACCTGAAAATATACAAAATAGGTACTAAATTAAACACTAGTATAATGTACATTTGTATAAAATATTGGCAATTCGCATGTTTAGAGGCAAGCTAAAATACAGGTACTTAGTATGCTGTAAACATATTTAATTTGGCAGTTATCAGTCAAGTGCTTTTCTTGCTACACAATTGTTGCATTTATATATGATCACCACAAATATTTCTGCATCAATTTAAAATCTATCTTCAAGTTTTTATTTCAGCCATATCTCCATCTGTTGTGGGAAGCATAAGTATTTTTTTTTTTGTCTAAAGACACTACGAAGCATTTTATAACTACTTTAAACAATAAATTCTATTAAGAGATTGATTTTTTAACATCATCTAAGAACTTTAATTGTATCAAAACACACCAAACATGGAGATTTCTCATCTTTCAAAGACTCTTTATATTCATGTGTACATTTACAAGACTCTTCATTTCTTCCAAAACATTCAAGATTTTGAAAGGTAGACAATGCAGTCTCAAAAAAATAAGAATCATTTTTAAATTGTAAAAAAAACCCATTCATTTAAAACATTAAAGGGCAAAAGGTCAAAGGTCAATAAACTGTTCCCTCAAAAATGGCAAACAGCATTTTACCTTCCCAGCATCCTCTAGTTTTGCTTGGTCTTCCTTGTGTTTTCCTGTTATTACCTTCATTTGGATGCCACCTGGTGGTAAAATCAATAAATATTCTCATTAAAACATCCATCATAAACTCAAAAACTGTAAATTAGTGGTAGAATGACATATGATATACTGTACACCAACTTTTATTCCCGGATATTAATGTTTGTGATTCTCTTGCCAAAACCATTTTGCGACTATTAACTGAATATGCGGTATAAATAATAACATTTTCAAAAACATTAACTTATGTGATAATTTGTTCTACCAAGGAAAGTTAATCACATGCAAATATAAGTTGTTTTACAGTATTGCAGAATTGTCTTCTGTATTGCAATTTGTATTGAATACATACCGGTATTTCAGTGGTATACTTGCATCTTTATTAGAATCATGTAGAAAAATCATAAATAAATCTGTCGAGTAGTTTTAGCTTTTTGTTTGTTTAGTTTCTTGAACTTAAGTACTTTTTTGTAGCTATGGTTTACCAAGGTATCATTGTTTTCCATACAAACTTTTACACAAAGTGACCATTCTTAGTTTACAACAAAAGCACTTTAAAACATACCACACATTTACATTCAAGAGATGTTGTTTTTGGCAAAAACTAACAGTAGCATTAGATTAGATTACGATTTTTTTGATTTTCAAAAATTGTATCTCGCTAATCAATTGATAGTCCTTTGGGCCAGTTTTTACTGGTATATTGATTAATTTGTTGCTACTCTACTGTAAATAAGTAAAACTCTGAAAACTCTAGATAACACAAAAGCCATTTTTTACCCAAATAGTTTGTTTTTCATTTTCAATGTGATAAATTTTACAACTCAGTAAAATGTACAGTAACCTTTTTGAATGCTTGTATCATGTGTTATACATATGGCAGAAAATATGAAGTTTTATTGCATACACCCTAAGGTAAAATTTGGATCTATCATGCTCCTTCTGGTCTGTAGAGATTAAAAACTGAGGCAAGGAAAATTATGTTTATTCATTTCCAACACGATTGATGTATTGTTTCAATATGGAGATTCCTTTTCTTGTACACAAGAAAGATAAAAATTTGCAATGACTCCTGATAATTAAAACATAAAATTGTTGATAAAAATGAAGTAAACTCACTGGCTGCTGCTACTATGGGAACACCTCCTAACACAACTAAAGCCAGTTGCCATCCATATAGAAATGCTATAGTTAATGCCACTATTAAACCAACAATTGCCTGTAAAACTGAAGATATCCTGTAACCGGTGGCCTGTCAAGTGAATCAATATAAATATTACAGTATGTATGTGGTCATGGGTTTGAATCTGGCCAGGTCTGACCAAGATTTAAAAATTGGAAGTGACTGTTCTTTTATCAAGCACTCGGCATTTAGAAATAATAGTCACTAGGTCCTTAGGAAGATACCTTAAAAACAGATGTCTTGTGTCACAGTATATAGACATGGCACATTAAAGAACCCTCCCTGCACATTGAGTGTACTGCAAAGGTAAACAATTCTTCCAGTTTACCTATAGCTGGTGACATCTTGATATAAGTGAAATATTCTTGATTGGACGTAAAACCCAATTCAATAAATATAAATACATTTGTATTTTAACTTACACTATGGTAGAAATTGTTCCTACTACAGAAACTTCATACAATGAAACAAGCTGCATACAAATTGTTGACTCAGGGATATTACAAGCCTATGCTTATGAAGTCCCTCAAATAGATTTTGGCTGTCATCACAATATTGTTTATAGTATGATGTCTCTGTATTAAAACTTATCCTGAATATACAAACATGTACATGTAATTGACATCCCATAATTCCATATTCCTTTTATTTTCAATTTTGATTACACATGTGGTGGGTGTAGCTAGTAGCTTGACAGGAGCTGCTGATTATTCAGGGGCACCTGGACTCACTTCCCTGGTGGAAGAAGTTCATGTGTTTAACTCAATTTACAAAGATTGTACTGGTATATATATATCTATAGTAATTACCGATTGAACCATAGCACCATCTGTTGCCAAACGAGTGGTCATAGCACCTGTTGAATGTTTGTGGTCATCAAAATAGGCTACATCTTGACGTAAATAAGCTTGGAATGTTTGTAATCTTAATCTCATAGTTAATCTATTACTAGACTGTCCAAAACTAGCCATCTGAAAGTAAAAAATATAAAATAAACTTTTAAATACCATATAGGTAACCTCATGCTCAGGCTAGTCATCTATTATTTGACATCACAAAATTTGTGATTGATTACAGGACTGTTTTCCATATTTTCAGAAACCAGCAAATATAAGTTAAAGGTTAGCTATGTTTCCATTCCTGCATGGTAGCCAAATTGCAACTGGCTACTAATTTCAGCAAAATTCTTTCAAAAAGTAATCCATTTTGGCATTTGTGAAAAATACTTCAAAAGGAACTATATTTTCATAAAATGTGGAAATTTAGCTACTACTAGTTTAAAACTTGTGGAAATCCAGGAGCAGGATTAAATTTGCATAATAAACAAGAAACTATAAAAACTAATTTTGAGTAAACAAGAAGACCTGTTTACAGTTGGTCAGGATTGGTGGTGAAGGATTGGTGGGGGACTTGCACTTTTTGCTTATGTGTTACAAATAGGAACCACAACTGACAGATGGACCAACCAGTAGTCTCATTCATTCATTCATTCATTCATTCATTCATTCATTCATTCATTCATTCACATTCATTCATTCATTCATTCATTCATTCATTCATTCATTCCATATCATATCATATCATATCATATCATATCATATCATTTCATTCATTCATTCATTCATTCCATATCATATCATATCATATCATATCATGTCATGTCATTTCATTCATTCATTCATTCATTCATTCATTCATTCATTCATTCATTCATTCATTTATTGTGTTCTTATATTTTGGTGTTTTAAACAACAGTTTAAAAACTTTTCATAAAAATACAATCCCAATAATATTTTAATACTAAATATTTTTTTGGTATTATTGTACAGGTAACATAAATTAGCATAAGTACAAGCTCCAAAGACACATACCTGAATAAAAGTGCATAAAAAGTTAGCACCTCCAAGAGCTAAAAACATCATACTCCACAACAAACTGTCTTTTCCTTGATTTATGAACACCTAAAAAAAGTAACAAAAACCTATTATAATGAAAAGTTATTTTGCAATTTGGAATTACAAGAATCCAAAATGAGTATACACGAAGGATAAGTTAATTGATTAAATGGGGCTTTAGGTCTCAGTCAAGAATATTTCATTTATATCAAGATTTTACCAGCTGTAGGTGAAGTAGCAGAAATATTCTCTAGCATATTATTCAGTTTGTCGTGCAAAGGTTTGGCATTCATATTGACTATTAAAGCCATTTCAAAACAGTTCAATTGTTAATTAATCATCAATCTATGTCCAAATTACGATCTTGAAGCAAAGTAAAAACTTAGAAACTGAAAAATTAGGTTAAACACATGAACTTTTACCAGACAGGCAGGGTGCTGCGGAAGGGTGCTCCGGAAGGGTAAGCAGCTCCTGTTTAGGTAGATACACCTGCTACATGTGTAATCAAAATTGGGAGTGAAATTTTTTTAAATGTGTTAATTTAAATAAATGTGTAACATGAAGTTTTTACCTATGTGGTTCACCGCTGTACTTCATAATAAATAACCTTAACGTTTGTGAAGAACATTTTGGAAAATGTTAACATCAAAATTTACTGGAGAAATGTAATTTTCACAGGAAAACATGAACTGAAGAGATTCCATCTCCATTGGAAATAATTGTTCCACAGAAACATTATGAGGCATAATGCAGTACAAAGGCGAACCTCATTCGAAATTCTATATAAAGGAGTTGTTTTTCTATTCATTCTCCCACGATAATCAAAACTTAATGAAAAAATACTATACTTACATTGATCATTTCACTGAAGAAGATAGCAAATGTTGGCATGGTGCCACCCATTATTGCAGAACCAAAGAGCCCCATCACTATAAATGGCCATTCTGGTTTATTTGCTTTCAAAATTCTAAAGAAGTTTGGCTTTTCTGACTCCTCTAGAGTTTCCTTCTCTTCATCTTTTTCATCCTATAAACAATAAGTAAATAATATTGATAAATTTTATAAATTCAAAAGCATTATGCAGTATCCAGTCATATTGTATATCACTGATCATTACATGTAGGTCACTGTGTATCCTATTTATGAATAATTCAGTGAAACCTGCCTTAAATGTCACCTCTATATAAGAGTCACCTGCATTTTAAGGCCAGTAAATTTCACCCCAAATACTCTTTACTGTTGTTATTTGAACCTCCATGTAAGGACCGTCTACTCATGAATTTCACAATTCATAGTTCCCTTAAGTGGCCTTGGACAGGTTGGACTGTATATAACTTCAGCACACAGTGTGTGTTATCCAATGAGATTGTACATGTAAATCACTAGTCACATGTACATTCCTGCATCCCCTAGTTTTGAGGAATAAAGATAATCAAATATTGATCAATGACATCACTAATAATTTGTAATTTTTGTGGCTTTTTTTAACACAGTCATATGTAATACCACTTTCAAAAACAAGTTTGTGATTAACTTTTGTGATTATTTTGTCCTTGCAATACACGTGTAAGTTAATCACAAGCAAATAAAAGATGGTTTACAGTACATGTATTTAATACTCGTACATATATTTGGATGTTATTTGGTCAGTAAAATCACAGATGCTTGAAACTGAATTCTGGGCAAAATCTGTTGACAATAGGTTTTTGTCCCTCAATTGAAATCAATAGGGATAAAATTCAACATTTTTACATACTAGAACCACTGACTTTGGGTAGGTTGTTTTAGTATAAAATGTATGACTGGAAATATTGCATGTCAAAGAATTTAAAGAGCAACATTTACCTGTTTATTTTTGGATTTTTCTTCACAGAAAAACAGAAAATGCATAATTATTGCTACTGAGAATCATTCCCTTAAACTATAAATAAACAGCTGAGGGTGTACCATGTGATTGTTAAGAACACTTTTATTAACAGTAATTTCTGCAACTGCTGTCTCAGTGAGCAAGTACCTAAAAGTCACCCTGAGAATGCACTAGTACAAAGCAGACATTCACAAAATTCATGTTGCCAGTCATGGTCATATCAGGGTAACCTAAAGAGTAATCTGGCTGACATCTCATAGCACCACAGAGCAAAATATTAAGGTGAACCAATACAAGCCTAAGGCTTACCAGTACTTAAGGTGTCTAATAAAGTGAGTGAATTAAATCATTTGGTAATCAATAAACTAAAGATACCTTTTTCTCATCAAGTTCATCTTTTTTAGACATTTGACGAGAGAACTGCCTGGAAGTTTGTCGTGATAACTTGTGACCCATCTTATCAGAGGATTCTGAAATACCTCGGGAACGAGACCGTTTAAATGGACTTCCTGCTCTTCCTTTTTCTCCGTCTGTGGCTTCAGATTCTGAAACTCTGTCCCTTGTTTCTGAAAAAGAACACGCAAGTGTAGGATTATGTGCAACATTAATGTGTCATAATACTGCAAATTTATTACTGTAAACATATTTATTTTCGCTGTGTTCTAATATTCGCTTATTTCGTGGTCGTTCGCTTGCGCGAAAATTAATACAAAGCGAAAACTATATTTTACTTATTATGTTATAGAGCATATTTCAAAAACGCGAAAATTTTACTGTTTGGATATGTCTAAATATCCTACACCACGAAAATAAATACACGCGAAATTAAATCCATTTACAGTAATTTTAGAGCTGTACATATTTTAGTGATTTTTGTGATGGTATAGTACCATTTATTTGTTTTACTCTAATTCAAGTTAATGTCAATTTACCTAAATTATAATATTTGGTAAAATCTGTACATGCAACAACGAATAGTTTTACAGTAATATTTTCTACAGTTTCCTCCTTCACAAAGACACCATGTTGTACAACATCCCAAATTAGTAATAGATTAATGTGAACTAAATCGGTCTCTTTATGTGGATATTACGTTAAAAGTGGACATATTACAGAAGTAACCACTGATCTGATCAAAGCTAAATTCATGTTGTATTTTATTTTGAAATGGTTCAAAGAAGCATTTAATGAGTAGAGTGGAATGCAGTAATAGTGTTTTATGCTTCAGTCAAGATTCTTTCATTTTATCAAAGTGGTGAGTTTTGGAATGGTGGAGGAAACTGAAGCCTGGAGAAAACCCCCAACCTTCAGCAAGCTAGCTGACAATATTCTTACATTAGGATATGCCCGAGCAGGATTTGCACCTAGGGGATGAGAGGTATTTTGATCTGATCACTCAGCTACATAAGCCCTTTATATCATGAAGATGTAAATCTGCTTTACCCATATTGTTAAATTTTTACAGATTTTCATCTTATTATCAAAACTGGCAATACCTTATAAAAGAAAAATATTCCTTAATTCTAATTTTGGAAAAAAACATTTGATTTTTAAATCCTATCATTCACCCACCTTCAGCATCATCGTCATTTTCCAGTTCTTCTTCCACAAGTGTCTGTGCTGTAACAAGCTCGTAATATAATTTTTTACGTTCCATTAAGTCTGCATGTGTTCCCTGTTCCAGAATCTCTCCTCTATCCATCACATGGATTTCATCAGCACTTTGAATTGTTGACAATCTATGAGCTATGACAATAGTTGTACGTCCAAGTCTGGCCTTAAAGGAAACAAAAATGAAAAGTTACAATTGAAATGAAGTGCCTTTTCAAAAGTGTTGCCCAAACGAATCCCAACTGGAAAATCCATGTTTTACCAAGTGTATTATCAAAATATGAATAGCAAATACCACATCTACTTCACTTAAAGATCTGTTAAATAGTTTTCTAGAAAATTGTCTGACAAAATGTTGAATGATTGTATCAGATTTATAATTATTGTGGTTCACATGTGTTAACAAGCAAATACAAAATGTTTTAGAAACAAACATTGTCCTGATTGGTTAAGTGTATTACATAAATCAACTGATATTTTTCACAATATTAGACATCTTTAGTAAGCCTTTGGTTTATCGTAGTGCACTTTGATATTTTTTTTACTGTGATGCTAGTGTCAGCCAGATCGCACTAGCCTATCCCAAAGTGACCATGTCTTGCATTGTGTATTATGTCTATGTCTGCTTTGTAACAGTGGGCACTTAGGTCAAATTGTAGGTTTTAGCTTATTGAGACAGTAATTGTAGAGGTTGGTACCCAACCAGTCTGTTATCCTGACAGACAGGGTTAGTCATCAGCAATGTGAAATGAAGTAACATCATTAATATCACAACATGTCTCCTTTGGCATTCTAACTCAACATCCAATCTCAAGTGGGGTACTCAAACAAGTCAGAGCAAAATGTTTTTTCTATTGTATCAGTGATTGTACGGTTTAGTATTACACAGACAAAAATTTTGCAAAGGTGTTGTACATAACAAACATCAATGCTAACATTTTCAGAACGGAGATGAAAAATCTGATAGTACCTGATGATATTAAATATCTTAACTAAATAAAAAAAAGTGACAGAACACACAGCTTGTTGTGATTCAAGTTGTCAATTTGTATTGCTAGTACTACTACAGCTAGATATGTACGAGTTGCAATAAGGAAATAATTTTCAGTAGTTTTAAAACTGCCTGAATAATAAAAAGGCCCAAAAACTCCAAAAGAAATTTCAAAGGAAGAAATAGCAAAACTCAATAGTTTATTAACTTTATTTGCTCGCTTGATATGTGACCTACTTTATCTAATGCTGCCTGGACAATCTTCTCACTTTCTGAGTCCAATGCAGAAGTTGCTTCATCTAATAATAGAATCTTTGGATCTCTAACCAAAGCCCTGGCAATAGCAACTCTTTGTTTTTGACCACCAGACAATTGTGCTCCTCTTTCCCCTACCATGGTGTCGTATCCCTACAAAAGTTGTACTCAGAATCTATCAATTATTCAGAAAATGCTCTTAGCTATAACCACTCCATCAATAGGTGGTTCCTTTTGAACAGACATAGAATCATTGTAAATAAGGTCCACCCAAGGGACCTTAGAAATATGTATCGGTACTTCATAGACAGGAGTTTTTATATAGAGAGTCTTTTTTGGATTTCATGAATTGGAAACAAGGATCTGAAAACACTAATTGTAATGGAATATAATTAAATTTTAATACTATCCAGTGTTGTAATTTTTTTAATTCTATGATCCCATAGACAGAATTTTTTTGACGTCATATTAGCTGACGTCATATTGTGCAGAAAATGTTCATGCAAGGCTAGCTACCGGCAAGTTGCCATTGGCAATCAGCTGTGTTCCGTTTTTAGATTAATGCACCATTTTTTTGTTTTAATGCGCTGGTTTTTTGTTTCATGTGTTTAATTTACATGAATGTTATGAATATTGAACTTATTTTTGAATTTAATTATAAGGAATGATTGTAATTTTTTTTCTATCTATGACCCCATAGATAGAAAAAAAATTACAATCATTTCTTAAATAGAATTGGTTGCTATAGCAATTGTTAGCAATACACAAAATAAAGATCAATTTTAAACCAATGTCCTGTGTCATGGCAATTGTGGCACATTAAAGAATCCCCTACCTGCACATTGCCATGAGCACACTGCAAAGGTAATAATTCCTGCCACTTCACATATAGGTTGTGGCTTCTTGATATTAGTGAAATATTCTTGACTGGGACAGAAAACCCTGTTCAATCAATGTTACAGCATTAAACTGTGCAAAATTTCATGTTACTAACAGAACCATTTCATTCAATAGCATCCGTGTAAATGTCTACAGGTTTTTGTAAATATGGACGTCTTAGGATATACTGGATAGACAGTTGGAAGGATAAACAAATGTAATAATAACTTATGTAAGTAAATATGGACCAGCTGGAACACAAAACAGCAGCAAAGGGCAGACAAAAATGGAAAGATAGCGTTATGGCCTTATGTGCCTTCTGGCAAGGAAAGAATTAAGGTTAAGGTAAGGTAAGTAAATATATAAAATACTGATAATTACCTTAGGTAGATTAGATATAAAATCATGTGCATTGGCCATCTTGGCAGCATCTCGTATTTGTGCCTCAGTGGCATCTGGGTTTCCTAGACGGATGTTCTCAGAGATGGTACAGTCAAACAGTACAGGTTCCTGTGACACGACTCCTATGTTCCTCCGTAGCCAGCCCACATTTAGATCCTTGATATTTTTACCATCTATATATACCTACAAACAAGAAAATACAGTGAAAACTTGTTATAATGTCCTGAATAGCTGAGTTGTCTCACTTACCGCCAAAGTATTTCTAGGTCACAACGTCTTTTACTTTATCTTTTTCTTTGCAGTATCATTCACTTATTTTATCACCAAACCCCTTTATAACACCAAATTTGAATAAACAAATTGTGGCATAATATAATGAATCAAAGCTTCATTAACTGGTAATATATATTTTCAAAATGACAAAGAAAACATTTCTACAGAAAAGAAAAAATGACAATATAAATGGATTGGTGCAAAGAAAAATCATGCAATTACATAACTGAAGTATGTAACCAATGTGTATAAATGGAATGGTTACTGACAGTCCAGTAGCATAACTGCCTAAATATGTTAATATTCATATGTCTGTTTTCATTTATTTTCATTATTTCTTAAACTTACCTGTCCATTGATTGGATCATAGAAACGTTGTAGTAGATTAATTATGGTGGATTTACCACATCCGCTCGATCCAACCAAAGCAACAGTTTTACCTTGTTTTACACTCAAGTTCAAATTCTGCACTGCCTGTTGTTTAAAATTAAATTGAAAATCAATAATTATAAACCTAGAACTTATCATTTTTTTCATATTTTGTTGTTTGACATACAATTATTATCAGTTGGGCCTCAGTGGCTGAGATGTCTTAAGAGTGTGAATCACAGCATCTTGCACAGCCTATTTTCAAATCATAATCGGGACAGATCTCATTACAATGAGAAAGTTTGTCAGTTCATTTGCAGAAGGTCCATGGTTTTCTCTGAGCCATCCAGTTTCCTCCACCATCCTTTAACTGACTGCAACCTCAGTATATGTGAAAGAATCTTGACTGGGGCGAAAAATGCTAATACTATACCTCACAGAAAATTATAAAACTATTATTGGTCAATTTTTAACCACATGGTATAAAACAATTCACAATGTTTTAAACAGTGGTCAACATTGCCATAGGATATTGCAATGTTTACCACTGGGCACGGAAACTACCAACATAGTCCAAAGTCCTACTTTTGGCTGTATATCCTTCCATTCTGATCAGGAGGATATATTCTTGACTGGGGCGTAAAACCCTATTCAATCAATTAATCAAATTCTTTCAATACACAAATTTTGCTTACCTTGACTTCTTCATCTGTTCCAGCTTTGTAAGAGAAATTAACTCCAACAAAATCAATGTTACCATTTATATAATTTGGATGCTCTCCCTTTGTAGACATGTTGTCTATACTTGGTTCCTTCAATACAAAAAATTATCTTTTAAAAAGTGATGTGTTCTATAAATCAAGACAATTGACATAGGTAACTATCCCTCATTATATTCGAAAACGACCCCTGATTTTTCTAATCTATAGGGTCTTCCTTACACATCACAACTCTTCATCATGTCGACCCCTCTTTGCATGGTGGCCAAGTGGTCTTGATCACTGGTTTACAGATCAGTGATGCTCACCACCTACGTTTAATTCCCATTCTGGCAGATACTAATACAAGCAGGATGGTCAAGTCCCTGCCAGAGATCAAGCAGGATGGTCAAGTCCCTGCCAGAGATCAAGCAGGATGGTCAAGTCCCTGCCAGAGATCAAGCAGGATGGTCAAGTCCCTGCCAGAGATCAAGCAGGATGGTCAAGTCCCTGCCAGAGATCAAGCAGGATGGTCAAGTCCCTGCCAGAGATCAAGCAGGATGGTCAAGTCCCTGCCAGAGATCAAGCAGGATGGTCAAGTCCCTGCCAGAGATCAAGCAGGATGGTCAAGTCCCTGCCAGAGATCAAGCAGGATGGTCAAGTCCCTGCCAGAGATCAAGCAGGATGGTCAAGTCCCTGCCAGAGATCAAGCAGGATGGTCAAGTCCCTGCCAGAGATCAAGCAGGATGGTCAAGTCCCTGCCAGAGATCAAGCAGGATGGTCAAGTCCCTGCCAGAGATCAAGCAGGATGGTCAAGTCCCTGCCAAAGATCAGAGGTTTTCTTTAGGTACACCAGTTTTTCCACCATGCAAAACCTGACTGTCTTAATATAAGTGAAGGAATTTTGACTGGGTATAAATTCCATTACTCCAATCTACTCTAATCCTTTATTATTGTTGTGAACTGATTCCATATCCAAAGGAAACAGTTCCACAAAACTTTTGAGGTATCACATGGTATACTGGTGAAACCCTTTGGAAACTTGGTAGAGAAAACCTGTCTGATCCAAGTTGCAAGTCTCCTAAAGAATCTAAAGAATGTTTAATCTTTACAGCAAAACCCTTCATATAAAAAATGAAGCTAAGGTGTAAAAATATAAAAAATATGTCACTGAAACGGCAGCTGAGCAACATACTACTGGCAAAACTAGTGATGGGAACCAGATGAGACTTTTCATTATTGATGATCAGAACTTCTCAAGTATATATTAATCAGAAATTATCAATTATGTAACAAATGCATGGGAAATAAATATTTTTTCATCATTAAGAACAAAATATGAAAGTTCAGATATTACATTTAGTATTACTGTAAACATATTTATTTTCGCGGTGTACTAATTTTCACTTATTTCGTGGTCGATTGTTTTGTTCGAAAACATATACCAGGTGAAAATTATCTTATGCTTATTGTGTTATGGTGCATATTTCAACAACCCGAAAGTTTGACTACGGGAAAATAACTAAATTTCCTATACCTCAAAATTAAACACATTTATAGTAATTTGAACTTGCATTTTTGATTAAATTTGTCTACCGGTAATTTGAATTTTGTGCCATGTATACATACTTTGGACAAAAATTAAAATACAGTCATACCCAGCATCTAGTCTTAGATCCGTGAATAACCCTCCATGGAAAAGAGCAGAGGCAATAATATTGGTATTTCCTGTTTTTTTTGGTCCATAGTTTCCCCCAACGGATCATCGATTATTCAATACTTTAATCAAGCGCTTAAAAATCTGGGTAGGATTGCATAAAGCATAATTAAAGTTAATTACTAATTATACCATAAATCAGTGCAACACAACATAATTTCTTATTATGCTTTAATTAATGATTCACTTTACTTAATGTTTGTGCAATCCTGTCAGAGTTATAATCAACCGATTATCAATTATAATGGATCATCTAAACAGCACTAAGCAAAAACACTTACATGATCAATTATCTCAAATATAACTGCACCTGCGCCCTTGGCAGCAAAAATGGAACCCAAATGTGGAGCAGCATTACCCAAGGAAAATGATCCAATCATAACACAGAAAAAGATCTATAAATAGAAAATAAATATTTGTAGCATAATGACTAAACCTCTAAAACTGTCACCTTTCAAAGAGATTTCTCACATAGTAATTTGTTAATGTGCCGGGGTACATAGAATTTTGTCACCCTTCAAAGAAATTTCTCACATAGTAATTTGTTAATGTGCCGGGGTACATAGAATTTTGTCACCCTTCAAAGAAATTTCTAACATAGTAATTTGTTAACTTCCTAGGGAACATAGAATTATGTTCAGAAATCTGCTGGGGTACATAACACAATGTTAAGTGAAAGGGAGATAACTTGTACATCAATCATAAATACTACTGATCAAATTAAAGTATAAAATCAAACACAACCATATCTATCAATGTTCAAATCATAATCCAAAAGTAAAGTAAAAAAAAAACTTTGAAAACTGTCAAATTAAATAAACAGCCATCAGGGAAATGAGGCTAGGTGCTCTGGAAGGGTAAGCACCCTACCCTTGGAACATCTACATGTAATTGTATCACTTGTCCTTAGATACAATATAACTTTTTCATTCTCCCTATAATCATCAAAAGATAGGAAAATTCATAAAAGTGGTCATCAGTAAAATCTATATTTTAAATAAAACGAGGCCCTTGGTTCAATGAGGTTCATCATTGTGCGATGTGATATGCCCCAACATTTGTTGAGAACAATTATTTCCATTGTAATCATATTAATTAAAGTTTTCCCATAAAAACAACATTACTCCAGGAATTACATAAAAGTTTCCAGAACATCGTGCATGATGGTTAATGAATTTTGATCATTTTTGTGTCAAAAATTTAATTTCAGTTGACATAAAAATCACAACATAGCTTACCACTATGACATCACCAGGGCTTAAACCATCTGTAAATCCAGAGTTATACCAGTCTTTAACAAGCTCTGAACCATACCTTCAATAAAATTTTAAAATGTTAAAAAACAGTATTTCTAATGGGACATAGTCTGTCATGGAATGTCTGTCATGCTGTGGAGCAATATTTATTGGATTGGATTGGACTAGATTCATTCACTTATATCGAAGCAGTCAGTTCTAGAATGGTGGAGGAAATCAGAATGGATTGACATCTCATTAAATAGGGAGTATTTTTGTTTTTTAATACTGGACTTTAATTATGATATTCTCCAAATACATGTATTGTAAAACATATACAACACTCATACATTCACTCACTATACTGCATGCTATTTTTTGAGAAAAAATGAGAAAGAAAAACAGTAATTTGTTACATAGTATGAAAGTATAACAAAGTTGTACAGTATGGTTAAAGGGGAGATAACTCAAATAAAGAAAACATCCTTTATCACCGGTAATTGCATAATAAAGAAATACTAGTATGTAAAAACTTGTGGCTTAAAGCTGTTAAGGACAGGTAATCAATGAATATAAGGGAGCAGATTTCTTTAGTGTGGAGTATTTTACTCTCAGCCACTCAAAAAACTGAAATTTGGATAGATATCGACATGATAAGCCTCGGGACAGACTTAAACATTTTGTTGGTAATTTTATGTTATTATGATTTTACTTACCAAAATGCCAAAGCATATGTACTAAACATAACCAGATATGTAAGTCCAATAAAGAATCCATTAAAATTGCCTTTCTTGATTCCTAGCGATCTGCTCTCCAATAACGCCTTCTCATATCTGTAATTGAAATAAACAATAACTGTCAGTAAGCTGATTTATACACCCCCAGCAAAGGTTTTGTAATTGGATCATGACCCTTGCATTCATTACAACCAAATTTGGTATGTGGCACATTGTCTTATGTTGGTTTACATCTGTGCCGAATTTGATAAAAATCCATCCAAAGGCATGGAAGATATCAGCAGAGCATGATATTGTGACAGGTGGCCTGAGATAGACAGACAGA
The DNA here is from genome assembly GCA_021292105.1 of Anadara kagoshimensis. Taxonomy (NCBI): domain Eukaryota; kingdom Metazoa; phylum Mollusca; class Bivalvia; order Arcoida; family Arcidae; genus Anadara; species Anadara kagoshimensis. The sequence continues at coordinate 57,828,436 of CM037870.1, read as the reverse complement.
CTGACAACTAGTCATACAAACAGACAGACAGACAGATGGACAGATGGAAAGTATAAATTTATGATCCAACTGGTGACAATGTAAGATAGTGATATCTCAGACAACGATGAATATTTTCTTGTTTAGAATGAGCTTCAGTAGGTTCTGGACATTTAAAATATCTTCTGAGTTTGAGATATCTCTTACACTTATACTGTTACTGGTGTAAGGTTCTATAAGTCTTATACTGTTACTGGTGTAAGATTCTATAAGTCTTAAACTGTTACCAGTGAACGATTCTTTTCTTACTCATTTTAAATATATACACACAATTTGTAAACAATTATTTACATCAAATGCTCTGGTCTACTGTCACCATCAGTGACTTCTTTATGTGATCTAATCAATCCTGCATAAAACGTTTATGACATCAGAAGTGTAATTGATGTATATGATTGTGATGTAATAGAAAGTACAGTTTTTTGGCAGCTTATCTCTCACCGCAAATTTTTAAAAAGTCAATTAACCTAACACAACAATCCATATGCTTGTAAGTTGAAAAATTTGTGTCAAATTCATGTTAAATTTCTCACAACATATCACCATTTGGAAACAAGAATGAAGTCTCAATCATGGAATCATGCAAGACTTCAAAACAAACCATTCTGAATGTATTCAGGATTTTCTCCAAGACATATAAAAACCCCCAGTGCTCTGCTCCACTGTCTTTCCAGTCACATTGTCAGTCATATTAGATGGGAAAAGTGATTACATCCTAGGTAAGAATAGAGATATCCCACATCACAAAATCCATAGGGACAGCATGGAAAACCATTGGTATGTAAGAATATATTAGTACCTCTTTGTTTCCTGTTTTTGTCCATTAAATGATATGACAGTTCTTATACACGACAGAACTTCCTCGGCTATACTTCCAGCTCCGGCGTAAGAAGCCTGTTCTTTTTTGGTAAACTCTGTCATTATCTAAAAATAACCAATATATTTCATTACTTCCCTGCTCTACTTACACAGTATGATATCAAACTTTACAGATATCTATCTAAATAATTAAGTTATTAAGGGCAAAAGTTCTCTTATTGTTTATTTACCTTGTCCGAGATGATGATTGCTGAAGTTTAAGGTCTATATGTAGCCTGTTGGCAAATGTGTAGACAGAAAAACAAATACATGTATGTGTGGAGTGTGTGAGTGTGTTTTTGGTATGTCTTGTATTAGTGCGCACTCATGGCGATTTTAACATGCTAGAGTCTGTAAGCTTCAGAAAACCTTACCACTCCCCCAGTCACATTATCCTTGGTGCACCGAGTGAACCGGTCAATATTATGTCTTCTTTATTCCAAGTGCCAGGCAAGGAGCAGTATCTCTAACTATAAAGTCTTCTGTATGACCTGGTGGGGGTTTGAACCCACCACCTTGTGACCTAAACACCTAAATGTGGTATGAGACACATTCTCTGATGTTGGTATGTACATTTGTACCAAGTTTGAGCAAAATCCACAGATGTGAAAGTTATGGAATGGACACAATTTTACACAAACAGACAGACAGACATGGCAGTTCCTTTATACTCTGCCCTTAAACTAAGTTGGTGGGGGGGGGGGGGTATAAAGATAATATACTCACCTTCCCCATTAATGATGCACAAATAGCCAAGAGTGGTGTTAAGGACATCATGACCAATGTCATCTTCCATCCTTTCCAAAATCCTACACCAAAACCGCTGAAGAATGCAGAAGCAAACTGGATAACAAAACTAAATTTATCTCCTATACCATCTTTTACTTTTTCTAAATCACTGAAATAAAATATTACAACTAGTAGAGTAGGAATTTGATAAGAAAATATGATTAAAATTTCAAAGGGGCACGACTCTGAGAATTATGCACTGAGTTACCTCCCCTGGCACACACAATGTCATATCCTGGTAATCATTTAAACAAAGATTAGTAAAAATATCTTCAAAAAGTTGGAGGAGTAGGCTGGGCAAACATAGAAACTCAAATGAAAATACTTTTAAAATTTTGACTTGTAATAGTCTGATCAACTTAATTTTGTTTAAAGGGAAAATGATTAACAGTGTATAACTGTTTTAAATGTGCGATAGGTAAAATTTATGCATGCCAAGTGAATGTTTTCTTTTGTTAGGTACCGGTATCATGAAACAAGTGGCTTGAAAAATTCCCCCTGAGACCTGTCTTACTTCAAATTTTTTGAATTCAGTTTACTAAAGCACACCAAAGTCTATTCATGGATCCATGACCATGAGTCTTTGACCAGACTTCAGACCTATTCTGTGCCGAAGTGATGTAAAAGGAAGAAATAATATTGTTTTACACACAAGTCAAGATTCTTTGACTTATATCATGGAAGTCAGTTCAGGGATGCCTGGAGAAAACCACCCGACTTCAGCAAGAAAAAAACACAAACTTTCTCACACAACAAAGTGTCCCAAGCTGTATTTGAGCCTATAGCTGATGAGAGGCATTGTGGTTCATTAGTATGTGCTTTAGACCACTTGGCCACCAAAGCCCCTCAAAGTAATGTAAAAAACATCAAGACATTCAGATACAAAGCAATAATACAGTCAAACCTGTCCTAAAGGTCATCTCTATAAAAGTGTCACTTGCTTTTAAAAGCCAGTGAAATTCCTTTTTAATATGTGTGTTATTTGAACCTGTTTATAGAGGCCATCTGCCAATTACCGGTATAGCCACTTTACTGGTTTTCTTTTGATGGCCCATATAGACAGGTTTGACTTACATCACTTTTT